>JAMXDD010000006.1:11814282-13049142 GCA_024733475.1 Syzygium grande
TTGCATTCCGCATCGGACCAGCAGTGGTGAGAAAGCTGAAAATTCATCCCGTAGACCGACCTCGAGCACTCGGCTCACTCAAGGGATTGGGGGGCCGAAATTTACAAGTCTAAAAGGCTTTGGTTGTCTTAATTTAAGCTTAAATCAGCCCAACTTAATTTAGCCCATTTGAAATTAAAATAAAATTAAATGATAAAGTCTAAGTCTAAGCCCATTAGGACTAGGAAGCCTGGTCAATTAACTTAGGGTTACAATATAAATATGTGATTATACCCCTCAATCAAGGGGGACTCTCATAATTTTCGGAGGTCATATAGTTGAGAAAACGGCCATTATTGAGAAAAAGAATCGCGAGGGTCATCGCTTTGAACCGGGAGCTTTCTTTCCCTGTCATATCCATCAGCCATAGAGAGACATGGCCACATACAGAGAGGCCACGACAGAGGATAGAGAAAAAAGAGAAAAAACGTGGAGAGACAGAAGAGGTGAGCCATCTCCCTTCTCGTACCAGCAAGTGCGCCGCTACGGCAGTTTGTGGTGCTCCTGAAGACCCTACCAGCAGCGGACAAGTACCAGGCAAGGCCATCGCAACCACCAACAGCTCCAGTTCAACGTCCATGTGAGGTCTTCAAGTCCCGGCGAATCCTACGAGCTTTCGGTTTATAGTTTTAGGTTTCTCAGCGGTCTTGGCAGGTTTTCTAGCAACAATTCAAGGTTATTTACGACTTCAGTGTCCTCGGCACGAAGACCAGCTTGCTATCACGTCCAACAACAATCCATCCATTGTCGTGATTTACAGTGGGCACCATCTCTTACCGTGAGCCTAGCTGCTCCTCGTCGTTCACACCGGAGCACCGCCGCATTTGCCGTCGACCGCCCGTAGGCCACCCACCGTTGGTTGCCGTTCCGATCCGCAAACCCGATCCGGCATCAAGCTCAAATTTGAAAGTAATCCATAAATCAGGTAAAAATCTCTATCCGGTATATTTTCAAAATATTTAAATTCTTAGTTTGAATATTTTGAATATTCTGTGAATATTGCGTGATTGATTAGATACCTTAGGATAATATTTACGATATCTGCAATATTCGAAAAAACCCAAAATTAGGAATCATTCCTAATTTGGCAACGTATCTGGACGGCCATCTGACCTTATCCCTAAGGTACGATACGCGGCGATACGGAAAATCGTTATCTTATCCATAATCACTTGGATATGATAATAGATTTTATTTGCTTTCCAAATTTGAACAATCAACTTTCCGACGATGTCTATAACCCTATAGATATGACCGTTAATTTGATTTCTTTGCCTTATTTGAATTTGAAGAATCTTGCGGATTGCGTGGATTGTTTGAATATGATTGTTATCTTCGTTTGATTGTTTTCCTTTTAAATAAAGAAAATCCAAAAATTTGTTAGTTAGGATTTAAATTAGAAATTTTGCATGCTTAGGGAATCTTTAATATATCTAAAAGAGTAAGATAATTATTTGATTTAAATTGGGATTTAGGGTAGCATATTTCCTAGTTTAAATTAGAGATTATTTTAATCTTAGTGGATTATTTAGGATATTTAATAATTTCGAATTTTAATAAAATCCCAAAAAAAGAATCACTTTAGGATAGATCAAATCATTTTCTCTAGGATAAATTGCATGTTAACTTGAGTAATTTTTAATTCCGAATTTCATTTGAAAATATCAAAAATAAATCATTCGTCCGTCATTAGAATTAGGTCACGTCGTCACATGACATATAGTTTGCATGTTAGGCTGCATTAATCGCATGTTAATTTTTGCACGTTATTACATATAGGTTAGCTTTCATTTAAATAAGTGAAAATCCTAAAAAATATTAAGTGAACTGCTTGTTAATTAAAAATCATATTAGGATTGTTGATGTGATTTTCTAGCTAGCAATGCAGATGCTTACGTTGTTTCGAGGTAAGTAATTCTCCCAATCTTGCAATTTATTTAATGTTTTGATTTTTGGGTGTTACTTTGTTGGTTTGTGCACCCGCATGATCACCTCACATATTAGTAATTAGGTAATAAAATGGATTCAGACTGCATGCATAAACATTTTTTTGAGAAGAAAAGGTACCAAAAGGGCATTAAACTAGATCTAGCGTAATCAAGTCCCCGAACTTAGAATCTCTTGTTCGTAAGAATAAAACATATCTCCCTATATTTTATTTAGGTTTCTAATCGACCTACCACAAATAGATTAGTGGCAACTCCAAGTATAAAAACTTTTACATGTTAAAAACTTAAACCCTAAGTTGCGAATTGGTAGGGCTTTGGAGGGCCCGAATTAAGCTTAGTCTTAATAATCCATTAGCCTGAGAAAATTTTAGATCGCAACACTGGTCCCTAATCCAATCACCATCTGAGTTCTGCAACATTTTGATTGTGTTTCTCAACCTTCGTTGGATAGTGGTTGCATGGAAGAATTTAGTATTTTTACCACCCCATTGAAGCCAGTTAATTCTGGATCTCATTCTCCAGTACATTTCCTCTTACTGCCACAATTTTCCAATCTCCCATTGTAAAAGACATGCTCGCTCCTTATCATAGAAGTCACTGTTACTGTTCGTAAGCTGTTGAAGTTCTTGTTTCAAATAATTGATCTTTTGATGCCCATTGGAGAACCTCTTCCTGCTCCATTTGGCAAGTGCAAGAGTCACTGCACATAATTTCCTAGAAAGATCTGTCTCTTTTAAAAGAGGAAACTCCCAAGAATGAGTAATCACATCTGGGCACTCCACGTCTTCCAACCAGAATACTTCAAACTTAAATTCCTTTTTTCGTTTCACTCTAAATGCCTCCAAAGATAATAGAATTGGACTGTGATCTGATCGAATAGCAGGTAGTGCAAAAACTTTAGCTTCTGGGAACAGTAATTGCCATTCCATTGTACAAACCACCCTATCCAGCCTTTCCTTCGCAAAATCATCGCCTTCCCTATTGTTTGCCCAAGTGAATGCACAACCCTTACTGTCCAAATCCATTAAGGAACAGTCATCCAAAAGCTCTCGAAAAGCATTCATTCTATAATTTTCAGCTATCCTCTTACCTACTTTCTCCCAATAATGAAGTACTTCGTTGAAATCCCCAATACATACCCACAGAAGTGAATTTGAGGAGCTAATCTGTCTTAGTTCCTCCCATAGTTGTAATCTTTTTTGGTACACAGTCAACGCATGAAGACACGTGATGCGCATCTTTTTGCCACTATCCATCTCCTCATAAATCATATCTATGAACTCCTCAGCCATACGTTCAATATTCAAAGATACCCTATCATTCCATAACATCGCTAGCCCCCTTGCTAAGCCTATGGGATTCACTACACAACAATAGGGGAACTTCAACCTCTTCTTCATTCTTTGAATCACCATCTCCTGGTTCTTTGTTTCCATTAAGAACACTATGTTGGGCTTTTCTTGAACCACAAGGGCTCTTAGTGCTTGAACTGTCAGGGGCTTGCCCAGACCCTGATAGTTCCAACTAATGAGCGTCATTTGTCACTCGGTGGCTTATTAGGGTTAGCCACCAAAGCCCATCTTCCTGGCCCCTCCACCTCAAAAATCGAGGTGTCTATTATTTGAGTCTCATCAATTCCTCCCTGCAAACTTCCTCTCAGTCCATAGGGATTATAGCGTTTAATCTTTTTGCTAGATGATGCCATTGAATCCATACCTGTAAGCTTCAGTTTTTTAACCTTTGTCGAACCCTCTTTCTTTTCCTGGCTTCGCTGGTTCTGGACCAATAGTGGTGACGAGGGTATAGTAGCCCCATATCCTGTTGTCTCTCTATCTTGGTGACGGTTACATAGGACACCTGATGCAACATCCACCATCTCTGCTTCTGTCACCTCCATAATCTCTTTGTCTTTGTTATTACAAGTTGGCTCAAAAGGAACCAACTGAGTTGAGATCTCTGGTGTCTCGGGGATAAGTTCATCCTCTTCATCAACTTTCTCTTGTTTCCCATAAAAGGCCTTCCAAAACGGGCTATGTTCCCGAACTTCAACTCGCAGCCATTGACCAAAGCACATCTCCTCTTTTCTTTCCAGTTTCTCTTCATCAAAAGGTATCTCTTTGCAATACATTGCATAGTGTCCCAATTTCCCACATGAGTAACAGAAATGTGATAGTCGTTCATACTGAAAATCCAACCACATGTTGTTCCCTTCCAACTTGATCAGCTTGCCAGATTTGAGTGGTTCCTGTAGTTTAATTTCTACTCTTGCTTTCCCTGCTTTTAGTGAGACACCATCTTTAGTTTCCACCATAGCTTCTGTAACTTTTCCCAACTCTCGAACGGCACTACAAATAGCCTTCTCAGTATCCCTTTCCAAGGGCAAACCATACACTTGGACCCAAAACGCACAGGTTGTGAAATCATAACATTGAAGGGGGTATTGGGAATCCAAGGTTTCAGAATCACTAGATGATTTGAAAAGAGCCAAGGGCTATTCTCCGAAACCTTATTTTTCTCCCCTTCCTTTCTAAATTTGAACACATACAAGCCAAACTCACGTTGTGTGATATCAACATTATTTTTTTTCAACTTTCCAAGCCCTTTTCATCGTATTCTAAAAGGCTTGGAAATTGATGGAAGGGTTGGACAGGAACTTACCCACTAAAATTAGTTGGCATTCCTCAAGTTTTTCCTTCGGTACTGCATCGTCCCAATCTTGAATCGTCTCTTCTGACTATAGTCTACCTAACCTTTTGCAGAGCGAGGCCAAGCGAGCATTTCCTTCCTCAGTTTCTTGCATGGTGACTAGAAGAGAGATGCTTCAATAACAGGAACCCTAGGGAAAGAAATTGCGTACTGCTGCATGTAAAAATCAGATTAAGGAGAATGGGAAAGAGGCCTCTGGACCCGATGGAGCATTGAAGGGAAATCAGATTTCATGGGTAGGGTTTATGAAAAGGTGACAGTAAATTTAGGGTTTAAGGCCAAATGGCAAACGGAAAACGAAACTCTAGGTGGTGAGTAATTCTAGACTAAAAAATTCTGGGGAAAGGTCGAGATTGCAATGGATAATTAATATTTTTTTGTGGAAATGGTGATCTATTTGGGATGGAAATGTTGAAAATCGTGCTTGTTTCATCTTCTGTGGGCTAAGAAAAGTCCAAAGCAAACTGTAAGATGGGAAGAGGGGAACAACTGGGAAAAGTTAGGGTTTATGTGAAAGGAACTACCATGGAGGTAGAGGAGACTCTACATAGTCGAAAGAGTTTTGAGCAAGGTGTTCTTGGTTATTCCGCCCAGTACGCAATTAGAGTTAACAGTGAGATCAATTTGAACGCGGATATTGTTTCTCTTTTACTTTTTTTGCCATGTTGTCTCCATCTAGCTTGCTTGATTATTAGTCTTCCCCAAAAGTCATCAAACTTAATTGGAGAATTGTTCGGGATTGCTGTAAGGAAATTTTAAGTGTGCAACTTGGATTTATTTGACAAATTTTATCAGTTCCCCACTAACATTTGTAAAAGAAAATGGATGGAAAGGCAGGAGTAAAATCTCTCTTTCCTACTCGTAGGTGTACTACAACCTGCTTAGTAGTTTGGTGTGCGGGAAAATTTTAAAAGATCCTCGGCGGAGCATTTTACCGACGGCACAAACCTCCACGAAACGACGACCACATGCATGTCACATGCCATCATTTAACGCCATATACACGGGCCGTTTTGTCCGATATTGTCTGGGGCCCAAACTAAATCTCCCAAATTGGAACCTAATCCACAAAATCCTTACAATAAACCCTAATCCCCAATTTCCCAAGTTTCCCAATTATACTAAAATGATCCTTCATTCATCCAAAGTGATGGCAATTGCAGCTTTTTTTTTGTCTGTCATATTTTAACTTTCAATTCAGTCTTAAACTTTTACTCTGTTTCTTTGCAAAGCGTGAAAGTCGAAACTCACATCTGAAACTAAACGTCCTCATACCTAGCCTTCCTTGAGAATGCGGGAAATCGAACTCCCCACTTTCCCCCTTCCCAGATAAAAAGGATAGTCTCAGTGATTGCAATTGTAGCTTGTTGAAAACCAATAAGTTGAGTCATCAATTACAATTTGCTTAAATTGAGGCATCTTAGCTGGTCGAAAACGTAAGCCTACGTCTTAAATAATCAACGAGGGCCAAGATGTCATGTCTCAGGTCCTCCTACTGTCTCGTAGAGAAAAACAGCACCGATCTCGCTTGATGAATCATAACTTTCCTTTGGCTTTCGTAATGTTCCCCACCAATTAATCTACTTGTTACATACAATTCGTAGCTTTTCTTAATCAAGATGCAATTCCTCCTTTGTCGTAGGGTACTACGATTTGTAATATTCCATAAAACAACAGTAGTTTAACATAAATTTACAGTATATTTCTTTTCCTATTACTAATAAATTATATAAGGGATCTTAACTTTCCTTCGGCATGCATAATTGTCATCGCTAATAGTTATTATTGTTAACTATCCTTCCGCAACTTTTTTCTTGGAGGGCGACCAGGCGTAACTTTTTTCTAGAGGTCATAGATTCTCTAAGTCCCATGGTTCGAAATAGTTCACAAAAATAGTAATCAAGCTCGGTTAACGGTAAGCTTCTTTTGTATTACAGTTAGTACGATATCTAATTGATTTTGCAACAGTAAATTTTCTTTGCACGTCGCAACTTTTCTTAATCAAAATATAAGTGTGATTATCTTCGCATCCGTAACTTTCATTCAACGTGGGTAAGTCATGACAGCAAACGGGCTTTTGCAAAGCTTAATTGACTAACCACAAGCTTTTTTCGCCTTTAAGACGGCTGTCCACATTGAACGACGGACCCTTCTTAAAAAATCACGTGGGATGCCCTATTTTATTGTTCCCTCAAGAAGTCCAACCGCACAAGCAGTCAAAACAGTTGTGCGTCGAATGTCAAACCCATAGTTTCTCATCTTATCTTCTTCACGTTGCCATGTACAATGACTCCATTTACGCCCTCACATTGTAACTGGTTCGGAGCATCTTCTTGTACCGACGCGCGCGCTGCAGCTTCAAACCCACGTTTGCGTTTTCAGACATGTCGCTGTCACAAGGCCCTTTCAGCTTTTGATTTGACGAATCCAAACCTGTTCGTCGTCCTCAAGCGCGCAAGTTGCTTCTTCGGTTCTTTGGACCAAATTCCAAGTCCACTCCGCGATTAGTCTGAACATTCGATTGAAGAAGCAAAGTCTGTCGTGATAGCGGAACTTTCATTCATTCGTTGTCCCTTCACGTTTACGACTTTTGTGTCCTCTATGTTGAGTATACACTTCATCTACAAGAGAAAATTATGACCTTTTTTCGCAATCGCACATGGTCACGCATTGTCCTCGTGGGAACATAAAAAATAGAGCGATGCTCTAATTTATCCACATTAATCACTAACTAACAATCATTTTAATTAACAAAGTTCAGTCTTCACAGAAGAATGTATATGCTGTGAATTCACATTCTTTCCCTTGTATTAAACAAAATTGCTACTTTATGCATTTTTATGCATAGTTTCATCATTCTACTATCATTAATCATCAAAGTCATTCAACATCCTGTTGAAATAATCATGTTTTCATTCATGAAATATAGTCATGATCTATAGAATGACTCATATCGTCTTCTAATGGCATCATGAACATAATGGGCATTTTATGTACTATTAATAACAATTTCATAAAAGCACAAGTAGGCATCAACAAAGCATCAGTCTCATCTTAAATTAACATTGCATCACTCATGATACAAAATTATCTAAAATCACCCATACATATAGTCATGCCCTCTATTAGTTCTCATTTAATCCCTAATTTCTTTTAACAACATGGATCTATAATAATATTTTAAGTTAAAATCAAATGAGCATCGGGAGTACTAAGTGGATCGACTCCCTTTAGTCCCTAAAGACTCACTTAACTTGAATGGAAAGTTTTGAGGGAACATAGAGGTTGATCCACCTTAAAATCAAGTGATACGATCTTTAATTAACACTAGTTAAGACATCAAACACCTAATCTAACAATTTTGAGATGACCGAAACTTGGAGGGAGATATAATCTTACTTCAAAGATGCCTTGATTAACAAAGATGGAAACTCTTAGCTACCTTCACTTGTGCTAGTGTTATGAATATATCCAAATGGAAGCTTTTAGCATTTGGACTTTTTGGATACATGAAATTTGAGTGTGAAATGGGGTATAACAAATGAAGATGATGGTTGGAGAGAGGATCGAGGTGGAGCTCAAGGCCACAACTAGGAAATGAGAAAGAAGTCTGACATTTTAGATATTTAAGGCATTAGTTAACCAAGATTAAAGTTATGCCATGCATGATATCATCTCATGATTAAAACATATGGTTAAATTTGAAGAGACGTGGCAAGATTAGCTAGTGATAAGTGGGTAACATGAGTTAGGCAAAGCTTGTGGTACAATAGTGCTAAGAGTAGCTAATAAGTTGTGGTTATGAAAGAAAGGAAGAGAAAGTAGGTGATTGAAACATGTGATAAATATCAATGATCATGTGGAACAATATGGGCCTCATGTATATATTAATTAAAGTTTGTGTGTCCTAAGGCACTTTGGGCATTTTCAACGTGTAACAATCCATGCACCTATGGCACTATCGTAATATTCCATCAATCTAGTGGCACTTTTATAGTTATAATGAAATGCTCATGAATTTTATGCAATAAAATGTTCGATAGATCTAACATCATAATTATGACGTGCTAAGCATACCCTATGCATTGTAACATGCATGTCATGTTACAAATTGTCACTGATAGTACATTAATTATGTTGCAAAAAAATTTGACCATTGTGACAAATAAATTTGCTAAGAGAAACTATTCATGCTATCGCGATACGATGGAAATTGTCCAAATATGTTTGAAATTCCTCGTACGAAATCATATACATTGTAACAAAATCAACCTTTTTCTATCGCAAATATGCCGTGACAAAATCGATTTTTTATCACAAGAAGATATTTTTATGGTGAGATTTTTTTTCCAACCACAACAAAATTTGTTCTTCAAACAAAATATTCCGTACCAACAACAATGTCCCGATGAAAGTATTTTCACCAGCAAAGCATATATGCAAAGTCATTTTGCTAAAATTATGTATCTTCTGACAAAATTTATCTGTCTCAATAAAAATGAATTTCATCTAAACTATTATTTTGAGGGAAAAATGATATGCCAATTCAGTCATAAACTTTTCAATTTTACCAATGCAGTCTTAAATCTTCACACGAAATTTCAATGTAATTCCTCTTGGCCAATTACCGTTAGATATCGCTGATGCGGTGATCCACAAGTTATCCACGTCAGCATGCCACGTAGGATGGGTGTGTGATGACTAGACGCCACATTAGCGGCTTTTGTGGCAATTTGCCAAAAGCCGAAAGTATTACATTAGAATTTTACGCAAAGATTTAGGACTACATTGGCAAAATTGAAAAGTTTATGACTGAGTTGACATCCGCATGATTGATTTAGGACTAAATTGGTAATTATTTCTTATTGAGACTATATAATTCTGTCACCATAAATATGACATTGTGACATTTTGATTTGGTGACAATATTGTGGGTCACGATGCTGGAATTATGATATGGGACTCTGCGAACCATTATTTAAGTTAGTGGACACGGTTGCATCTAGCAGGCGAGTCTTGGCAGCACCATTCTTTCCGAATTCAAGTTGACTTCGAAGGCGTAGGATAAGACAAAAACAGTACACTCGTCTTCCTCCTCTTGCCGTCGTCTTCCGTCACCGGGGACGGCTTGTGCTGATGCTCTTAAAGTTTGACTTCCTGTTCTTAGATTTGTACATCAGATGAACTTTGGAATTAGCATGAACACTGATGATGTAATCTATGTTGTTGAACCTACAGCCTGATTAGAAAACCAGACGAAAGTGGAAAAGCTATATATGCTATCTATCTCTGCAAGTTTAACCATGACTGCCTCAACATGTTCTTCTGACCTAAGCCAAATCAGGTGTCTCGAGCATTTGAACATGGTTTGCTGGTCCAGAAATTCCCCTGGAATAAGCAGTTGCTCATCACCGGTCAAAGTCAACCTCGGCCTTGCACATCAAGTCAAGCGACGCTTTTAATTTCTCACATTGTGTCAACCGGCACAATACTATCACTTAATTATGCACATCACCAACATGCTTAAGGAAAAATCGCATCGACATATCAAAAGTCTTTGATTTGATCCAGAGCTATACAGCATCACAGAGAGAGAGAGAGAGAGAGAGAGAGATTTCAAATGACTACCATTAACAGCAAAATCATTAGAAAAAATAAACATTTTCCTCGCGTGGATCTCCTTGTGCAGCTATCAGTGGATCAATAATGTTTCTCCATCCACTATAATCTATGATGGAGTCACTATCGGGCAATGAGAATCCATTGACGAAGAAAGTAGGTGTGCCAAATACTCCTCTTGATGCGCTATACTGCAACGGCAGAAGCAACATTCCCAATGAGTGAGCTGTACTGAGATATGCTTATAGCAAGTAATACCACATCTATAATTCCAGCAAGGTTGTCTTGGTGAATCTACAGATTTTAACTGAATTGACTGTTGAATTGATATCCAGAACCCAAACTTACCTTGAAAGAAACCCTTGTTTTAAGATCAGTTTGCGTATTCTCGAACCCTGATACAACTGCAGATTTCAAGGAGTTCGCAACGACTTGTGTGGCAAAGTTTGCGATGTAACTCACCACAGCTGCCTTTGACATGTTTACAGTCTGGGCATTATAAAACTTCACCTGTACCAAACATATTAAGAACACTTAATCCCTTCGACAAATTCAAGTATTTCAAAACCATAGAGACTGAAAACAAAAAACATACAGAAACCGTTTCTTTTTTGCATGCAACAAACATTTTGTGCTACTAAGGCTCTGTTTTAGAGGAGGAAAGTTTGGAAAGGAAAGAAAAGAAATTTCGTCCTTTTTTTTTCTCACAAAAAGTTCTAAAATTCTCTCCATTTTCCTCACTTCCCTACTTCCACAAACAAAGCCTAGGAGCAAACAATAGGTCAAGCACCAGCGAAAATTCACTAAGATGTGAAAAGCAACCAAGAAGAGCTACCTATGCAGTGAAAGAAAACAACCAAGAAAGAGACAAATGTCAGAATGTGCACAAAGTGAAGTTGACTACTGAAAAATCTACATGATCACAATAACATCAAAGCATAAGTTGTCACAATTTAACTAGAAGATTAACCCATGCCTTGCCTCGAGCCATAATATTTCGGAAATCACAACATTATCAATCTTATCATCACTCGAAAAAATTGACATTGTAGCTTTCATGTAATTTTTTTATTTTTTAACATTTGCAGCACTCTCTATAAATCTCAATCTAACTAAGTACTTTCCCGTAATAAGGTTTAGATAGCTCCATAAATGTATATCAAGATATTTGGAGACCCTTCTATCAACCAAATGAAAAATAACTCCAAAACTACCATCCTATATAAAAATGCGTGTCAAATTTAAAGTTGGGGGGTTGTTGAAATGAATAGTTTTGGGACCATGCATGTTACGTCACAATAAAACTAATAGGATAATTTTTTAAATGATATCCTATGTTCACTCCAAATATTTCGTGGACTCCATGAGCACAAAAATAGGTAGTGTATAATAGATTGTCTCCTTCGCAAGCAGTGAATTCTTGACCATGTACGAATTATTTTAATGCAGTCATTGTTATTAAAACTATGAAGTTGTATATCAATAATGTGAACTTATTTCATTGAGGAGCTTAAACAGAAATTTTGACACATAATTATGAGCATCAAAATTCCCGATTGTGCTGCAAGTTATGTTAACTTATGATTATGAATTTTTTTATTAAATTAAAAAGAATCATATAATATAGTTTGAAAAATAAAGTATGGGAAATTTGATAAAAAGAAAAAAAATGAAGGAAAGAAGGAGAAGAAACAATGGGCAAAGGTGAAAATTGACAGACAATTAGTGAAAATAAAAGTTAATACAATAAAAGGAAGAGGGGAGCGAGGAAGTAATATATGTCCTTCCAAAACTCTCCTTTAGCATCATAGTGATAGTACAGAACAGAATAAAATAGAGGATTTTCTGCACCATCCTTCAGTATCTTTTCATAGATAGATAGAAATGAAAAAAATCCACTCACAACTTGAAAACAGAGAAAGACGAAATAAAAGGTGAAAGCAAACCAAACATGTCATAGTCTGTGATTAATGTATCTGATGTGCATTAACAGTTTTTTAATAAGGTGTGCAGTTAGTTGAATAAAACAATATACTAAAATAATGAAAGTACACAAATAAGGAAAAAAAGAAAAGAAAGAAAGATGAGTGAGAGATGAGAGTATAAAAAAAGGACAGAAGAATGAGAGTAGAGTATGTACCCCACTCTCCCTAAGGAGGGCTAATAAACCCTCCTTTCATCCTTTGAGAAACAAAGACAACATAGAGATTATACAGTTTTTCAGAAAGTTCATCAAACTCCGAATTTCCCTCAAAGATATTAATATCACAAAAACCTCATGAACTACTCTCGACTACACCACAAAAGTTCACCGTGTATCATAAACAAAAAAAGGACAGCGCAATAGGTCAAATATCGCTAACATCAATCCCCTGTACAATATCAATTCAGGAAAAAATCACTTATAAATCATTCATCCAGCTTTTTTTCATTGTAAGAAGAAATGCCAATGACACAAACAGGAGGTACCAACCTGCTCCTTGAAGAACAATTCCAGCAGCGGGAACGTTGCTGATGTATTTAGCAAATTCACAATGTTCAGCGCACGAGATGCGACATAAGCATTATCATGATAACTGCAAGTTCGAAAGGTTAAAACGCAAAGTTAGTAAAAAATAATAAATTAAATCATATTTCTGCCACAATATTGAGATCTCTAATCCCAAGAACAACCATGCAGAGCAATCAGACATGTTCTCTTGATCCATATGATGAAAGAAGATGATTTTGAAGATAAAAACTGCAATCTAGTGTAGAGAATACTGGACCTAGAAGAGCAGATCCATGCATACAGCAATTCAACCGCACAAGCTATTGAAACAATTAAATATATTGCCATCACAATGTAGATTGGATGGCTCTGGACATGTGAAATATCAATTCGAGATCATTTTATCTGACATTTGGCAAATCTGTCCGATGGCATATGGTAGTGCAGACACAGAAAAATCACCGGATGAGAAATCCAACCTCAAGAACCAGATAAGCTTTGATACTATAAACCTATACATCCATTGGAAAGTTGGAGTGAAAAGAAGCAATTGATAATGCCTAGTTAGTCCATAACTCAATGGCCCAATCTTTTGACTAAAGATAGAACCAACTGGGTATTTTAACTATATTGCAATTTGGCTCAACAAACCGAATCACAACCGCGATTTAGCCCACCCCAAGTTGCGACCATGTTTTGACTAAGCAAACCAAGCCCCAACTGCAAAATAGCTGCAATATCAGATTTGTATATGGAAATTGCAGCATTTACTGAGACTTGCTCACTGAATCACTGCTCTGATCAGGCATAAACCAAATTACGGAGGCAATTCGGCCTAAATCTAGGTCAGCCCTTTTGATTGCTCGGGCGCCCAGATGGCAAAGATTCACCGACAATTGGAACAATCAATCCGATTCAGACATCCATGTCTCCCCAGAGCTAAGAAAAACGATACCCTGCATCATCTAGCTAGCTATATCCATCACCCCAAAGTCCTCCGAACCAGATATGATAAAACAACAATCTCTCAAGTTTCTTACCCTATCACATCCTAATCTGTCCAATTCCATATCCAGGTGACGGAAATCCAATCGAGCTCGACCTCAGCAAAACATATCAGCCGAACATATCGTTTCCCGCGGTGTGTGCTAAAGACCATGACCTCGACACGGCCAAACATCGCCGGACAAAAACCTCGTCCTGCCCTCTTCTCCCATCGGTAACGAAAACGCGAAATCAACTACAGCGAGGGAGATTCGAGCCACTCACGGCAGAGGGAGCAGGTGGACGACGAGCCAAACGCGAGGTCCGTAGTAGTCGACGGCCTCCTTCAGGAATGGCCACGCGTCCCGGCTGTCCGGGCAGACCGGGTCCAGGAAGGCTTCGATGACGATGGTGCCCGCGTCGACGCGGTGCTCCGCGTACACGAACCCGTCGTACCTCGCCGGCGGCAAGGACTGGGCGCCCCCGGTGGGGGCGCGGTGGACGGCGAAGAAGGAGAGGGCCCAGAGCAGCGCCGGAACCAGCGAGCTCGACGTCGTCATGGCCGCCGTCGCCTGACCCGAACTGGATCCGACGGTTCAAAATGGATAGCGAGGAAACAGAGGCAACTGCTCCGACGATTGTGCTAGGAAATGAAATTTTTTTTTAGGTTTGGAGGATTTGAAGAAACGGCATGCGTTTTCTTAGAGTGTGTTTTACACGTGATTTGGTTTGACCGCAGGCGGGAATATTAGGTTGGACGAGAGAGATTTTAAAATCATAGAAAAAAGAGAACGAGGAAAAAAAAAGATTAAAAGAAAATAAAAAAGGATTACTAAAATAATAAAATCATTTTCATGGGTATTTCTAATTCCTTCAAAAACACGAAGAAAAGGCTAATAGAGCATTGCTCACGATGCATCGGCCAATTGATTCCTTGATCTTATTATGTGCTCGGTAATCACACTAGTAACACAAGGAATAAAGTGAGATCCGATGCTTTGAAACTGGACTTGGACATGCTAACTAAACTGCTGACTAGTCGTAGATTAAAATCCTACTCGAAGAGATTTGATTCATTTCGAATCAAAATCATTTCGAATTTAAAATTTAAGAATGAAAGAGTTCGTTTTGACCATTAAGAGTAAGCAACACATTTATTCCTTGTGTCTTTGTTCCCATTGCATTTTATCTCATTATATCATATTCTATTATTTGATATTTGACAATCACAGCCAATATCACGGTGTTGGTCTAGGGTAACCCTTTGTTCCATGGTCTTGGGGTGGGGCTATTTACAACTAGCCAAGTAAGAATTCTCATATGTATACTAGCAAGTGCATTAAAGATGCAATTATCAATTCTCTTGAGAGGCCGCAATTACCGTGAGCAAACATATTATAATGAGGAATGCACTTTTGCTATGTTACTAATATTTGACCTGCTCTTCATGCTTAACATTGGTATACATAATTATAGTCTTGAAAAAATTGTGTAATTTTTATTAAATAGCCGTTTCCATCTCTTGCATGCATTAGAAGTGTGCAATTAGACCGAGTTTACTTGAGAACCGAAACGAATCTCCTGAAAAATAGGTTCGAGAACTGATCCAAAAACCGGTTTCATTTTTTGGGAACAAGTCCAGTTCTTAGTTCCAAGTAAAAACCCACATGGAAACCGGATCGATTGGACCAATTTTGGAATCGATTTTAGCTAGTTTAAAAAAAACCCGAACTCAGTCGCCTCTCTCTCTCTCTCTCTCTCTCTCTCTCTCTTGCGCGATCCCTGCCTCCTCTATTTCTCAGTCGCCTCTCCCTATATGCAGTAAGCCAGCACCCAACAACCCTAACTCCTCCCCAAGAACCCTTGCCAGTCGCCACGATTGTCGCCAATCAGTTCACCTCTTGTTGTCACCACCATCGGCGCTGTAGGAACATAACCCAACTTGTTGTCGCCTCTCATCGATTGTCGCCAAACTCGCCACCATCACCTCTTGTTGTTGCCTCTCTTTTTGCAGCTTGCCGACTCCAACGCAACTATCCAGAGCGAGATGATTCTAAAATCGAATTTTTTTGGTAAACCCTTTTTCCCTCTGCTTCACCACTAACTCGTAATTGAATCTTATGACCTCCAACTCGTAAACCCTTTTTCCCTCTAGTTTTCTTTGCACTTTGCTTCAATGTCGAGGAGAGACCGGAGAGTCTTTGCTTTTTTGGGAGGGTCGGAGGTTTGATTGCAAAGCAATGTCTAATATGAGCTTTTATGTTGCGTGTTTCGAGTTAGAAGATAAGATTGTTATGTTGGGTCTGAGACAAAGCTACTAGTACTACCAATGTGATGACCTTAGGATTTTATGGTCATATAAGGAATTTGTTGTTGCATAACCAATTTTTTTTTGTAAGAGTGTAGGTGAATTTAATTTACTGAATTGTTCATACAAGAAGAAACATATGATTGGAATTTGGATAACACAGAATGCTCCTTGGTCTCCATAGCATGGTTTCTTGTTGATTTTTCTTTATATATGAATTTCAAGTCTTTGTTAGAGATTTTGTACTAAGTGGATTGGCTCACCTGATTTCACTCTCGGAAGAGGAGTTACGCCTGCAAGCTTCAAAGTCGGTTTTGACTTGTAAGACAAAAAGGAGAGATCATTAGCGGATTTTGTTGGTAGTGTGATAGGAAGATTTGCACTTGTTGATTTAGCATTCTCGTGGATTATACTATTATTATATTTTGGATTATTGCTTTTAGTGGATAATAATTTTTGTTACTTATTTTAGGGATTGTTACTTTTGGCAAATAATAATTTTACTATTATTATATTATTCATATTTCACTTTGAATCGTTTGATTACTACTCATGTTATTTTGCTGGAAAAAAAGAAAAGTAGGTTCTCGAGTAGACCCTAGAATCGGACTTGAAAAAATAAATAGGTTCTAAAACAGACTTCAGGATAAACAGGGTAGGATTTAGGTTCAAAAAATTGAGAATCGGTTATAATATAGTAGTTTCCAAGTTTTAGGCTTCCAAATCTAGAACTTATTCACCCCGTAACCGATCACCCCTCACACGATGCTTTAAAACACTTCCCATATCACAATTTTGTGGTAATTATATTTTTATGTTAATTCCAACACGATATGCGAAAATTTAATAAATTTACGAGAGATCTACTCGCATTTTTTCATACCAACCAGCATATCCGGAGCCAGATCCTCACGATCCACAGAAACACTCACCATTTTCACAAGCTTCTTCTTGAAAGCAGAAAACGAAACGGCCAATAGACCGATGGCCTGCTTCACGCCGGTCCACCCACCTTGAACTGTTTCTCAAGTTTAACAGAGAGAGAGCAACAAGACCCAGGAATAAAGGAGAAGAGCAAATCCCAAAGGTGGACAAGGAACATGCTCCTCTCTGTGTTCTTGGCTCTCTCTGTTCCGTTCGCCGGCATCAGCGCCGGGCTCGCGCTCGACATCTGCCTCCTCTGGTACGTCTCGGGCAACTATCACTGGGGCGGGGCGGTCAAGCCGGCCCGAGACCGAGGCCTGTCGGCTCAGGAGCTCGCGGAGCTGCCGAGGGTCACCGGGAAGGAGCTGGCGGCGGGGACGGAGTGCGCCGTCTGCCTCGAGGAGGTGGCCGGAGAGGAGCCGGCTCGGCTGGTCCCGGGTTGCCGCCACGGGTTCCACCAGGAGTGCGCCGACGCGTGGCTCGCTCGGCACTCGGTGTGCCCCGTCTGCAGGGCCAAGGTCGAGCCTCGGTCGTGGGTCGAAGAAGCCGAAGATCATCACAGCCCGTGCTAGAATTCCGATTCCTCCTGGACTTTTTGACTTTCGCGGTGAAGTGGTGGGTCGGCGCTAGTTAGTTCTCTTTTCGTCTCTTTATTTCTTTTCTACTTTCTAAGGAGATGGAAGCAGTTTGGTGCTCCGCCGGGCATGGCGGCAACTAGTGGCAGTGAGCGAGTGAACGAAAAATTCTCAGTGATCCAGGTGTCTAGGATTCTAATGCATCTCGGCCGTTGATCCATGTGGGTTTCAAATGGGACTCACTTGACGATGGTTGAGATTGTTTGGGGCTTATACACATTCGATTATAAGTCAGGTTAGTGAGAATTGTGGAGCATGGTAGCCCAAGTAAAGGGGATCGCGCGTGTTTTTAACGAGAGATCACAAGTTCAAGCAATATCTTAAGCAATTTTCGTGCTATAGGTATGTGTTATCTAAGTAAGAGACTTATTGATTATAGGGATCTACTTGTATATCTACCGATGATCTAGTAGCTATGGCTATTGAAAATTTCGTTTTTTAGGTGGAGAGTGAAAACCACCCCAAAGGCTGCAAGTGAAACGGGAGGGGGCCAGCTAGTGCCAATTAATGAGCGTCTCAAAAAGGTTGAAAGCGTGCAATGCAATCCGTGAGCTCGTTCTCATCGCAATCCCGGCCTGTTCGACCGGAACTGGCCTGACCATTCTCTGCCGGTTCGAATTCCAGTTTTGAAAACTCACGGGCTGGCCGAACATGGATTGTTTGTGATGTTCCTTTGGCGCCAAAGGCGACCTCCTTTTGTAGTGGCCCACAACCATTAGCCTGAAAAACATTTACAAGGGCCTTACACAAAATGGTCGGGTCGACCTGTCGTGGCCGCGAGCTTGGGCTAGCCCCACCCAGCACAAGTTTGTGCCATGATGGGCCAACGTGACGTGACGGGCCAGTCTGAGCATGGCCCGTCACGTCGAAAGGCCCAAGCCAGGGCGGTGCTGTTGCGTGCCTCAACTTGCTCGTATGCCACCCCTAACCTACTTTAAGTCGCTCACTTCTTTTTCCCACTGAATACATAAAAATCACACGACACTTTGTTTGGAAATTACATGAGAGAATGGAAAACGAAGAAGACAGACATGAGACTTGAGATGTCAAACGAAAAACAAAACAATTTCAAGAGATTCCCTCGTCCAATCCCCCCATATTTACCCAAAACTCTTATTTCCCAATGGCTGATTTCGAAGTACGACGCAATCCTTGCAGATTCCTTGTTTGACGGTATACTACCTCGATCCAGCTTACGTCTCAATAACATCACACGGTCCACCACCAGATAAATAATGCAGAACGCGGGCAGTCCTGCGCTGTCGGAGCCCCAGATGCAAAGGTGGCAAGAGCCCATTGATCCCAATCATCCCAGCCGTCGAAGGCGGGCAAAAGAAAAAAGATTATTTTCCGGAGAAAAGTGCCCCTGCATCCCCCCCCACACACACACCTGGACCTGTGGTCCGTCGACGCCGTTGGATCCAAAGACTATGCAGGTCCAGACAACGGAGTTTCGTACACAACAGAGACCCCACCTCATCATTTTCCGGGAAAAAAGAAAGAGGGGCACGAAATCCTGGCCCTGCCTGGCGAGAGAAAAGAAAGGAGAAAGCGAAGGACGCCCAGACAGGTGTCGTCCTCCGTTGGTTCGCCTTTCGCTGCCATCGAAAAGTACCAATTCTCCACGGTCTTTTATGATGACACGGACCCCTCCTTTCAAGTTCCCGGGCCCCCCCCCCAACCAAAAGCTGTAGTCATCCGGTGCTCCCCGTCGCGGCGTGAAGTGGAGATTCACGAGGTTGCTGATCACGGGACACGTGCCAGGATGTTTCCGGGTTCGCGTTGACTCGAGGGACGAGGCGCCGAAGCGGTGGGTGGCGATGGACCGAGTTCAGTGGGGCGTGTCGTGCTGTAGGGCGGCGTCGCTCTCGGTTTTGGGGGGCGCCAGTGCTACGTGTTGCGCTGTTGAGGTGTTGTGTGGTGTGGTGTGGTGTGTGCTTCTTGCACAGGGATGAGGCGATGTGATGCCTGTGCGAATTCTTCTTGCAATTTCCAAAAGCCAAAGAAGAAAATATTGGAGTGTAATTCGTAAATCTTATTGACAGAAAGTCAGGCGGGGGTTTGGGCCTGCTTCAACGGTGGTAGCAGGGGCAGCACCTCCGAGCTATTTATTAACAATGTTTAGGTCTTGATTCATAAATAGTTATTATATATTTTTTATAATGAATAATTATAATAAAGAGATGAGATGTGTTAATTATAATGAAATACTTTAATTGATATAGTCCTAGTATAAGGATGAACCAAGATAAAACTTTCTATCTTGATTTTTCTTACTCGTATTTACTTTCTATTTGTTGTGTTTGCACGCGTAATACTAGCCGGAAACACATGGCATTATAAACATTTGGATTTTGGACTTTATGAAAAGAGTTTACATTATTAAAACCTGTAATAATTTTAGTTATTTAACAATTGTTTTTGGTACTTGTATCGTATATTATATAAAAAAATATGATAAAGAAAACTAAAAAGATAAGCCAATTTGTTATGTTCAATTAAAATTTCTTTTGATCTCTTATCAAATTTAGGTATATCAATTTATATACCACACTCGCTATATCCGGCATTATTTATTCCCATCGACCGTAATGCCTGCCCTTTCATCCATACTTTTGAGAGAGAGAGATAGAGAGGTTGAGGAGATGAACCTCGAAGGAGGAGATCGAGAAGACAAGATCATCAACCAGGTCGAAGCTGCCTTGAACGGTGATGCCGAGAAGGTCTCGACCTCCAGATTCACGTCTCTCTTGGCCTCCAAAGATCGTGACTATCTTCTCTCTCCTACTGGGTCTCAGGTTCTCTCTCTCTCTCTCTCTCTCTCTCTCTCTCTCTCTCTCTCTACAGCAGAAGTAAGTAGAGCTTCATATCATCGTCGGCATAGACAGTGGTCGCACGAGTTAGCTGTGTGCAGACGTCTTATCGTGTAATGTTCTTTCGATGTTTCCTATGTTTTGCTAACTAATCTTTTATTTAAAAAGATTATGTTGCGTAGAAACCTCGCATCATTAAACTTATCTAAAGTGAAAAAGAGAGGGGGATCTGTTGAAGAATCCACTTATGTAGGATGAAGCTAGGATCATGTCTTTCTTTCTTCTCTTGGTTTTTCGCTTGATGCTTTCCTCAAGATAGTGTTAGCGATCTCTCGATCATTCCAAGATATGATTCCTTCTCTTACATCTTACATGGGAAGTAAACAAGTCCGTTGTGCGGCAAAGAAATCTTCCGAGGTCATTAGAGGCTTGGATTCAGGTTTGGTCTGATAACTGGAGAACAAAGCTCAGATTTTTGACGTGGGTTATGGTCTAAGTCAGTCTCCAGAGAGCTAAGGTGCGCAGCAGAATTATATGTACTCAACTATGAATTAGGATAGAGAAAAATGACGTTCGGAGGACTAATTTACATTGAAACAAAGGTTAGATCGGTTCGTTGAAGGAAAGACTCGTGCCCTTAACCAGAGCCAAGCTTAGAGAATGGCGGAACGATATGTATTCTCACTATCAAACTGACATAGATTTTGTTACGGTTTTCCATTTCTATATATACGACTGCATCTATCACAATTTACCGTATTCTAATGTTATCGTGTCAATTTTCTAACATCAACCCTCTCACTTACGACTCGCGAAACCACGTCTAGTGCAGCATCTTAGTGATTAGCTAAGTGCTCGGACATTTGATGCTTATATGTTGGTTTCACGGCGCATGTCATCTCTTTATTATTTCCTTCCGGGAAATAAAGTAGGTTTGTTGCAAGCTTAGCAAAGGAACTTTCAAGCGGTTCTTTTTGTTAAGTTTACACAGTTATGGAATTTACTCACAAATGCATAGAGTCTCTAAGTTGACGTGCATATCATAAGATTTAACCGGCAAGAGAGCGAACGTAATTCTCTTGAATTCCACGTAGAGATGCTGTAATCTGAACATGGAATATGTCAGATCTAAACTAACTGTGCTTGATCCCGGAGTCAAAAGTTATCACCGAGCATTCATTCCCCTCTTAAGCACGCATCTTACGACCTTGTGAAAGACCTGGAGAGCAGAGAACAAATTAACGTGAAACGCATTGCATGGTTAACGTACAATGATCGTCTTTATCTCTCGCCGTTCCTATTGTGAAACTGGAGCTTGTCGTGTTGCATCTGGTGAAGGGCTGTGTCTAGTTTTGCAAAGAAGCTTCTTGTGAAGAGGCCATGCTCTGCTGCCGCCACCTACCAAATTCGCAGTCCTCATCTTCATTTTCCTCGTTGCGGGCGTCCCATAGTCTTTTCAACACCACCGCAAACGAAAAAGGAACACCTAATCATCAGCTTTTCGGGGCCTTTCGCTTTTCCCTTTTTCTTTTCTTTTTTTAATTTCTTGCTCCAGCTAGCCTAGATACGTGGATCTCAGAGGAGCTCCCAAGTGTTGTCGCGTGGTGGGACGTCGTTTTCGAACTTTTTTATAAGTCATGAATGAATGAAGATGGTGATATTCCATAGGAAACAGAGTAGGAGGCGTGCAAAACCTGTCCCAATATGCAGAAACTGCATTGAAAAATATGCTTTCTCTCTTTTATATTTCATGCTTTGTTTGAGTTGCCCTTTTTAAGCGTTTGCTGGTCTTTAAGTTCTTAGCACTATTGATGTTAAAGGTTAATGATAAGCATCGTAAAGTAGAAAATTCAATTTTGTCAACGACACCAGGTAAAATGTTCCAATCTTTATTGTGGATTCAGGATTTAACTGTTGAATAAAGAATTAAACTTAGTTGAAGGCTTCAGTTTATATGCTGAAAAAATAAGAATGGAGGCAGTAATTTGGCTGTGACAGGTGAAGGTCTCCGATCTGGAAGGCCACGTAGTAGGCCTCTACTTCTCGGCAAATTGGTACTCGCCGTGTCAAAACTTCAACCGTGTCCTATCGAGC
The DNA here is from genome assembly GCA_024733475.1 of Syzygium grande. Classification (NCBI taxonomy): domain Eukaryota; kingdom Viridiplantae; phylum Streptophyta; class Magnoliopsida; order Myrtales; family Myrtaceae; genus Syzygium; species Syzygium grande. Next base: position 11,836,845 of record JAMXDD010000006.1, read on the forward strand.
GCTTACGAGCAACTGAAGACCAATCGGTCCAACTTCGAGGTCGTCTTCATCTCCGCCGATGAGGACCTGAGTGCGTTCAGCAGCTATTACTCCTCCATGCCGTGGCTCGCGATCCCCTTCTCCGACTTGGAGTCAAAGAAGGCGTTGAGTCGTAAATTCGACGTCGAGGGCATCCCGTGCCTGATCATCCTTCAACCTGACGGTAATAAGGAAGAGGAGGTATTGTACGACGGCGTCGAGCTCGTCCACCGCTATGGGGTCGAAGCATTCCCGTTTACGAGGGAGAGATTGGAGCAATTGGAGAGAGAAGAGAAGGAGAAACATGAGAACCAAACAATTACCAATTTACTCAGCAGCGATGATAGAGATTATCTTTTGGGTCGTCACTCTACGACTGGTCAGGTTAGTATCATTAATTCAGCTTAGATCTAATTATGAATTTGATAATTGGCCTGGCTTGTCTAGACTCGAAATGCGAACTGTTTGAGTTTGGAAACATTTTATGTTAGGTCCGACCTCGAGCTTGGTGCAATTTAGTCTTCCTAACGGGAACTTTTTCCTTATACCAGGTCCATTGGATTGAGTTAACCTTAACCATTAATTTAGTGGATCCCACGTAAGCTACATAGTCCATGGATATAAGAGCAACCATGGATTCCTACGTAGAAACCGCCACGTGATCCGAATAATTTAGTCGGTTCAGAAGAAAAACCAGGATGCCGCATAATACAGCTAACTTTTTCATCCCAGCTTGAGTTGGATTGGGTCAGGCCAAAATTGAATCAAGTGGGTAGAAAAAGAGTAGTATTAACCAAACTTGATTTAACACGACTTTGCGATCCTAGAAAAACTTTAGATACCAGTAACCAAAGTTCACTCAAAGGTCAAGTAATTTTCAAACACACGGTGGGTCTCACTGTTTCGAAGTGCAGGTACCGGTTGCTTCTTTAGTAGGTAAAACACTGGGCCTATTCTTCTCAGCCCAGTGGTGCCTTCCGGGCATGAAGTTCACTCCCAAGCTCACCTCCATCTACCACAAGATCAAGCACGCGATCTCCCAGAGGCCTGGCGTTGAGGACTTCGAGATCATCTATGTGTCAAGCGACCGCGACCGAGCTTCCTTCGATTCCTACTTCGCCCTTATGCCCTGGCTCACGCTGCCCTTCGGGGACCCCAACATCAGGTTGCTTACCAGGCATTTCGACGTGCATAGCATTCCCTGTTTGGTCATCTTGGGCCCAGACGGCAAGACTGTCACAAAGCATGGCCGGAGCCTGATCAACTTGTACCAGGAGAAGGCGTACCCTTTCACGGAGGCCCGGTTGGCATTGCTGCACAGGCAGATGGACGAGGAGGCGAAGGGTCTCCCGAAGTCGGAGTTCCACGCTGGCCATCACCACAAGCTCACCCTGGTTTCGGACAGCACCAGTGGTGGGCCCTTCATATGCTGCGATTGCGACGAGCAGGGGTCGGGGTGGGCTTACCAGTGCCTGGAGTGTGGGTACGAGGTGCACACGAAATGTGTCCGGGCCGTAGGTGGGGCTTTAACCGTTGGGCCATGAGATCCTGCTCTGTTTAGCTGATAATTCACATTACTGATGGGGTGTGCATATGATATAGCAAAGTAAGTCGTTGACTTCCTTCCGCTAATTTAAATTGAATGGCTGCTGATCAATAGGGTCTAAGTCTTCTTCTTGATGTGCGCTTGACGATGGTGAATATAAATTAGCTTGTTGTCTCCGAAGAAAATAACCATTATTCTCGGATATTAGCAAGAAAAATCATGGGGTTGGATGGCCTCAATTGTGATTTAGCGCGAATTGAAATGTATCCATTACTATGTAGCAATTGAGGATGCTAATGATAGATGCGCGAATGTTTAATCCACACATACAATTTAGCTCTTTAGGCACACGATACTAGGATTCTATTTGTTTGAAGGAAACCCATTTTCGAGAATTTATTTTCCGAGTTTCTGGTGTTTGGATGATGAAAAACTAATCAATTTACAGAAAAACGATTTCCATGGATTGAAAACAAGCTAACAAGCTTAGATTGAAAGATAACTACTTCCCCGTCTAGTAAAAAGGAAATCACTTTTCATAAACCATCAAACAGATGAAAGCTAACCATTTTTATTGAAAATGTTTTCATGGAAAATATTTTCCTTTATTATGAAGGTTTCATTAAAACAAATGAACCCTAGATTAAGGGGGAGCACTTCCAAGGTCGGTCTAGGTTCCACTCGAAACCTACCTTGTATACTATGGAACCCGAAACCTACCCTGTTATAGGTTTCAAGATTTGTTCTAGGGTTTATTCAGATTCCACTTATATTCTTAGTTGAATGATTACAACGAATTATCATCTCTAATGACTACCATTTGCTACTACAATTGTGACATCCCCAATTTGGATCGAGTCAACCAAAGGAAAATGGCCATGGAATTGACGAGCGGATCGATCTAAGGGTTGGTCATGGATCGGCTGGTATGGTCGGAACAGGTATTTAAAGAATCGGTCATGGTTCGATCGAAGGATCATCCATGGATCAACCAAGGAATCAACAATAAAATGACTTCCTAGTCATGCAAGTTGATTAGAGTGATTCGACCATGGATCAATCAACCATTCGACTATAAGGGTCGGCAATGGAGCGATCCCGGATGGCCATGGAACGATGCCGTGCGGGCATGTGTTGGTCGCTGATGATTCCGCTTGACTATGCACTGGTCACAGGCGTCTATGGACTGATTTAGTGGTATTCGATTTCACGCGGCTACATGACAATCGAGGGTTGTATATGGACCGATTGCAAATCGACCATGGATCGTTGTCTTGAGTTTGGTAAGCTATGGACAAGCCCTTTGCCAAGCCAAGAGCCTTATGCTGGCCATGTAAGCCGGACTTGTGCTTTCGCCATGGACCGTGATGAAACACAGTAGTTAGGCCCGCGAAACCAGCCCGTGCTCGATGGGTGTGTGCTAGTCAGTGTGCCCGACCCTTGTGCTAGGTCTTATGCCCATCAGTTTTGGCCCAAACCTAGTCCCGTGTTGATCAGACTTTGTCATGAGCCATGCATTGTACCCAGCCATGAGCCAATGCATGTGTTCAGCCCATGAGCCGGTCCCTCATTCATGTATCCTATCCATGTGCTCGGCTCTTCGCTCGTGTAGCCCAGCCATGTGCCCGGCAACCAAACGTTCGACTTGGCTCTGCGCACATGTAGCAGTCGTGTGCCAAACTCTTGCCCGGTCGGTTGATCGAATAGACCGTAATGCCGGGACATTCCCATTTGGTTCGACCTTGCGCCATTCAGCCCAATCTTTAGCTTGGTTGTGTCCAATCATAATTGGATATTTTTTTACACCGATCCTCGGTTCCAAATGGGATGGTAGATCATTTTATGGCACTTGAAACCCCTAATTGCCTTAGTTGCTTACTAAGTTAAGCCTTAGTGAAAATTTAGTGCCCAAAGGAAGATAAGCCATTGAAATTAGTGTTCTTGAGATAGGACATGTGATTCATGCCCAAGAGCTTTTTGGAACAAGAAGACAAATTGACTTGACTAGTTGGCCAATAATAGAACTTGGCAAGAAAGGCATCAATAATGGAATTTGTCTTACAAGAACTAATAATGGAGATGAACCCTAATAATAGAGCCATGGACCAATAATGGAGCTTGTCTTGCGAAAACCAATAATTGTGGAGGCTAGAGGAATGATTCACGCCCAAAGGGATTTCATGGGCTAGAAGACAAATTGACAACTTCCTTTGTAAGTTGTTAATAATTGAACTTGGCATAGAGGACACCAATAACGACACAAAGCCAATAATTGAGGTTTCTTGAGGAAGACACCAATAATTGCATGTCTTGAAGGTCAAGACCAAGAGACTCATGCCCAAGCCAAGAGGAGAGAGTGATTCACGCCTAATTGAAAGAAGCCAAGGACAAGTGAAGCTATCATTGTTATCTTGGTCTTAATTGACCTAATAGGATATCATGGCCCTAGAGGAGACCAAGTTGGGAATGAATGATCTTAATTGAAGGCTTAAAGAAGAAGATTAATGATGACTAAAGACTTTCAAGGCCCCTTCATCATAAGCTTAGATTTTGGCTTCTTCTTCATAAAAGGCATTGATAGGCCACCCTATAAATAGAAATGTCCCCACTTAGTCTTCCTTTTTCTTCACACCATCACCATCTCACACACCTACCCCACCATAGGGCCACCCCTTGCTCATGCCATCCTCCCTCTCTCACACGCCAACCCCTTTTGTTGGCTTTTCTTTGGGACCACTTCTTGGTCTAAGTAGAGTAAACAAATTCCCTAATCTCGGGATAGGATGTTGTGATACGTTGTTGATTTGTGTTTTTACCCGAGCCATGATAGGGACTTGCTTGTTGTTGCTTGTGTGCTTTGTTGTTTTGCAAGACATGGTCATGAGTCAAGCATGACTCTGTTGTGAAACAGGGAACGTATGCCTTGTACGCACGTTATGGCATTTGGATCAAGACTTATTTAGCAAAGGTTTGATATTGAGGCGTATTGGATCCAAGCTAAGTACGGTTTTGTTCAATGCTTGGCGCGTCGGATCTAGTCACAGGCCCTGGACCGTGACCAACATATTAAATGATTTAACCTTATTGTCCATGAATCGCATGCACTCATGCCTTCGGGCAACCTTGTTTGCTTGGACTACTAAAAAAAAAAGAAATCGATTTGCTCGATGTTTGTGATGCATGGACACACGAGGGACTAAAGCTATCTACGATGAATTTTAAGACGTTACCCGATAGATTTCGGATGCGTGGTGAATTCCGGATGATCGATGGATTTCGAAAGAATCGATGGATTTCGGTTAAGAATAAATTAATCCCGTGTATTTTATTTTTGCATGCATCACTTGTGTACCATGCTTCATGTTCTCTTGTTTGGAGCGTGTGCCATGGATAGCACATAGGCAAGGTAAATGCATCTTCGCTTTTGATTTGCCAATGACACTTGGGGCGGTAAGATTGGATGCATGTCTGACGACGATTATTTCCTTCCAACTTGACATTAGTGGATTTACTTATTGAGTCTTTGACTCACTCCCCATGTTTTTCCTCTGACTTGTAGGATGGCATCTCCACCTGTGCATTTCGTTACCCCCGTGGAGCTTATAGTAGACGTTATAGATGTCATAGATGCAGAGGATGGTAGAGCCTATCGAAAAGTGATTTCTCAAGTTATGGTCTATGAGGGACTTGACAGCCCCAGCCCTCATAAGTACGAAGTTTGGTATATGTGGATGGAAGGCGGATTGTTCGGACCCCTCCGCGAGTTTAGTGGCCCTTTTGGTGGTGCCAACGGACCGGCACCCGGGAACACTGCAAATAGAGCATAGGCGGCGGATCTGACTCGGGAGGGACCGAACACGTTTGGGAAGAAGCTTTTTAGGGAGAACCTTTTTGGAGAGAATTGCGGTAGCAGTGATAGGGTAACTCGATCATGTATGTTATAGCGAATACACGTATGTGTATCGGCCCTTAAGAAGAAATGGCATGTAAAAATGTTTGGCTTGTAATATATATCATCATGTAAATATAATGTTTGCTCATGATGATTATCTTAACCCCGTTGTTTGATTGATGTTATTGTGATTGTCTCAAGTTTATGCTTCCGCTTGATCGTAACGATGAGATAAAATTGAACGGGATGTCACAAAGTGAGCCCACGGGTCACGGTCTTGGCTGAGACGTGACAATAATCCACTGACCACAACTCATATATACATTAAGCATATGAAATATTAACAAAATAAAACTTTTAGTTATGGATATTGATAAACATATAAACTCGGACTAATGGTTCCAGATTACACACCAATCATTGAACGTTATAGAATACCGTACGTTTGTGCAAACACATAGAACAAGAAAAACACAAAAACTGGTTTCAAGTTCCAAGTTTGGAAGGTGTCCATTAGAATCGATTCCCTAATTTTTGGAACATGAAACCTTCTCTACATACTTTGGAATTGAATTGATTATCACCAGTCCAATTCTTTAGTTCCCAATTCTACCTTGAAATTATGATCACCCTTACTCTAGATTAGAAAAAGTATTCCAAGTTAGGGTCCATTTAATTGGCGGAAAATGTTTTTCAAGAAGTCATTTTCCAATAAAATGATCATATTTTCTGATGTTTGACTTGAAAATGAAAAGGAAAATATTTTCTATTATTTGGAAAGGAATTTTTCTTTCCTAAAATAATTTCGCTTAACCATGTCATCAAATGCAGAGTTTTTTTTTATCACCTTCCCTTCTCTCTCTCTGTCAAACAAAACCTTACCAAAATCCCTTCCCCCGAAATCGCAAACTTCCTCCTCAATCCTAAACCCTAGATTTCCTCGTCGGTCAAATCCTCCCTTCCCCAGAAAATTCTCTCCCCCGATCCCATTTCCCCTTGGAATTGAACCGGAATTGGGTTCGCGACCGATTCCTAGATCCCAACTCTCGTTCCCCATTTCTCCGAGAATATTCATGGGCATTCGCAACATCCAAGCCTTAGTTTGAGAAATTTTTTGCATGGGAAGGTCCTAGACGAAACCTCGAAGGCTTCTTAGTCTTTTTCCTTCTTCTCGCTTCTGCTTCACAGCGGGACTAACTGTGAGAGGCGATTACTGTACGTGGACAACGTCATCACTTAAATCCTAAATAAATTTTTTCTCTCTCTCTAACACCTGCTTTCTCCGCTTCCAACCTCTTGGCTTGCCTCAGCTTTGTGTTCGACTAGATCGACACAATCACGAAGAAGCGCGAGCAGTCTCAAAAGGAAGAGACTGGTGCAAGGCAAAGAACGCGCCCTTTTCATGGAGGGTGGGCGCCAAGACAGCAGAATTAGTAGGGCATCGAGCTTGGATGGTGAACGTAAGGATGATAGTTCAAAAGAGGAAGTCGGTTTGCTTGAGAGTGAAGTAAGTGGTTTGAAAGGAGGAGTCGATGAAGGAAGTGGAGTTGGTGCATCCGTGGAGAGAGTGGGTTAAGTTGATGGAGATGCTGGTCTAGCGGGATGATTAGGGAAAGGAGCATTTCTGGAGAACCAGATGAAGAAGTTAGAAAAATGGGGCATTTTTTTTTTTTAAGAAACGGAAATCATTTTGCTGATTTTCATAAGATTGTTTTCCATTGAGTGAAAAATGTTTTCTTTGACCACTCATTTTCCACGCCCCACACACCATAAATTGTGCAAAAAGTTTTCTTGGAAAATATTTAACTGGAAACAAACATAACCTTAATATGATACTAGTTTTTCTTTGGCCAAGAGATATAATATTAATCGAGTTTGAAAGATGTACATTACAAAAACTGTAGGTAGACAATATAAATTTTTAATCACATTGAAAGTAAATGGATGAGAAGATAAAAGAAAGACACATCATTAGAATTTTGAAAGTTGAGCATATAATCGATTAATCTAAAAGTATGCGAAATATGGCTGTTGACACCAAAAATGACCAACTTTTGGTTATAATCATCAAGTGACAGACTTACTAGATAATAGTAGAGCTTGATAAACAATAGTAGTCATCGACAGCGAATATCAGTTATCGATGAGAACCCTTAGTGGGGATAAAGTCATCAACATCTACATGTAATTGCTAAGTAGCAATATTTTCGGTTATGTAACTTCTTTTAGATTATTGTTACTAGACAATACCTAACTACTAGACGGTTATGTTTATGGCTGTCGCAACCTACCCTCGAGAGTGCACCACCTAAGAGTTCGGCTAATGAATTACTAAGTTTAAATCTAGTTCGGACTTTCCCAAGCCCATACCAATTCGTGACTTATGTTCAAATTATTTAACATGCAAATCATTCTCAGTTAAGAGTCTCTACTAATCTATTTTTGGTGGGTTGATTAGAAACCCAAGAATTTCTTTACTCCTATACGAACTAGAGATTCAATGAGTTCGGGAACTTAATTACGCTAGATTATTCTAATACTCTCTCAGAACCATTTTATTTTCTTGAAAATATTTATACAGGTAGCTTGGATTAATTTTAAGCTACGTTACTAACATGCAAGGATTGATCATGTGGATGCGCAACCATTAAAAATAACAATCTATTAACAAAGGAAGCAAATTAGTTGCAAGGAAGTAAAACAAATAAACACATCAAAACAATCTAATATTTTTTTGGGTTTTCTTTCATATTAAAATTAAGACTAATCTATATGACATGCAATTTTTTTGTAATTTTTATAGATAAGGAAAACAATCAAAGATAAGAAAAATATCATTCACTAAAAATATCGACAATTCAAAATTGGAAACATTATCTCAACTTGGTATTTTTGCAAATATAGAATCAATATCTTAGTCTTAAGGCTCAAAGATCAAGATAAATTTTTTGACCACGCAATCTAATAATTCCATCTAAAAGCTTATAAATAGAATCAAAATATTATATTACGTTGCGGATTAGGAGATCAATCCTAATCGATATATGCCTATCACTCAAAATATGCACGTTAGGTTTTTGATAAACATGTATTAGGCAATAAATTATCCAAATCAAATTCGGATGAGATTTTACCTAATCTTGTGGATAATGTTGCTAAATTTGAACTTCGATGGAATCAGCTCGAGGTCACGAACAATGGGTAACTGGCGGCTCACGGCAAGGTGAGACTCACGGATGGTGCCTCAGCCAAGGGACGCACAGTCGAGGTTTGCTGGACAGCTCGCGGTGGTGCTTGTCGTATTGCAGAGAGGGAACTCGGCTTCGAGGACTTCAAGAATAAAACTTTCGCTGCCCTTTGTAACGTGTATCCCGCACGTGTGCGCGTTGAGCGTGTCTAAATGTAGAAGAAGTCAAAGTGGGGATATGGATAATTCATGAGACCATCCGTGAGAGATCGTGAGAAATAAACAAAAGTGAGAAAAAATACGTATAAGTCTTGATTTGCTCAGAGAGAAGAATCTTCCCCGTATGCTTTTCTGATAATGTAGAAGTGGATGCTCCACGAGTAATCCTCTCCAGCCACCAAGATTTTTCCTTTTGTTTTTTCGTTTAGGCTCCCAATTCCACCTCGGTTTGTCTCCTTCTGCAATAAAGAAAATCTTCACCGAGTGCTCCTGTGTTGTCTTCTTGTATCAATTGTTACTCTTGGCACGCTTGAGAGTGATCGCTGGAATTGTTGTGTCGAGCCTCCTCAGGGTCTAAGCGGCGGAGAAATTTTGACCAACTTCAGCGGTGATCTTCTCTTGCGGAGAGAGGGACCGCACGTGTTGCTGTTTATGGACGTGAAGAGACCAACACGGAGAGCGATACAGAGAGAATGGAAGCTTCAAGATTGAGAAGCGACGGCGTGGGCTAAGAAGTGAACAGCGGTAGGAGCTTCCCCCTAAGATCCTGTTTTCCCTCCTCTCTCAATATTGCTCTCTCTCTCTCTTTTTCGTGGCCGTGTAATCTATCATGTGTGGACTACCCCTCTGTGGTCGAAACTCCCCACCTTTTATAGCGCCTTCCTTGTACTGCAAAAGAGGAAATCTGAATAAAAAGAATCAGTAAGATTCCACGATTCCTCCATTATCTTTTTTACTCTCCTATTTATGAGTCTATGTGTATCATGTGTTAGTCTCTATATCTTTCCTTGCATTATAAATAAGAGTGGTGGGCCAAAAATCTCGCAAGTTTGTCCTCGCCTTGCACCTCCTTCATACTTACTTCCCCAAATAGTTGAGCACGTACAAATATACAGGGAATCCATGCTGATTGCATTCTTTGTGACCAAAAATCTTGATAATAGCAAGATTTATTGTTTCAATATTCATCAAATTTTCCTAACTTGACGCACATGATTTTAGCCACTGCGAGCTTAATCCCTTTAAGCTCAAAACCATCCACTCGAGTCCATCCTCCATCAGTCCAGTGCAAATACAATTATATGGGCCTAATTACTGATGCAAATGCTCCTAATATCTATATGCATTTTAATTAATATTTTTTTCTAGGGACCAGGATCGATCCCTAATTTTTTATGCTAAAAATAAATAACTGGATCACTAAAATTTAGGTGTCGACAATGGCAACTATTTTAAGATTTTGTAGCTTCTTATGAACAAGTGTTGTTACCACTTGTTGTAACCACAAATAAGATTAAGAAGTTATTTTTTCTATAGATAAGATTAGGAAGTTGTCTTTTAAATCTAAAGGTTGTTTATAACTATCGATTGCAGGCTAAGAGCCATATTGTAATGTTTGTAGAAATCACCCAATCAATCAGAAAACTCAACGTTTTATTACAAATTTATCTTTATTTTTACATTTTCACAATTTAAATAGCTTGCCGCGATTGCCTTTAGTCTTCGTATCTTGAAATTTTTTGTCATTTACTTTCCTGTCCAAAATTAATAAAAGACCTTTCACAACTTTTGTCGATTTACTCATCCATCTATCAATAAGATATTTCCTCGACACTTTTTGACGAAATATCTTTTCAGCACGCCTAGTGAGAAGCATTTTGTTGATTCAAGGAGATTACCATAGCAAGAACAAGAAATCAGTAAGAGTCTGACAATGTTACCGACAACAACCACCCATTACCATAAACTGGTAATGAGGCAACTGCGCATTCCGAGTCCTTAGCCACTGAAAAAGTGGCAGAGGATAACTAGTAAGGAGATGTTGATCTTTCAAGACATCATACTGAAGAGCGAATAAGAGATGTTGCTCCAAATTCTAACATGGTGTCTAGCATGAGAAGTTCAATAAAATAATACCGCTAATCACTTCGTGAGTCACATGTCGGATGTGATCAAGTAAATTGTCATCAATACTGTGAATGATGCTCAATTGAGATCAAGATCGTCCAATGAACCAATACTATTCCAAGTCAATCCAGGCTATGTTCCTAGTCTCTCTCCAGCTATTGATGTTGGTTAAAATACTCATAATAGAATTAACAATTTGGCAAACCAAAACCGCCATCAAAATGGACCAAAGCCAAACCTTGAAAATATAAGGCCAATTAGTATATGAGTGTCACTCAATGGGGCGAATATACTTGTTAGGCCTAACACGCCAATTAACATAGACAATCTGGCAGGACCATCATCACCACATAAGGGGCAAGATGGCCAACCAAATCCATAGTTGAACCCAGCAAAGATTGTCAAGGAAGTTTGACAATAATTGGGGTTAGACAGTAGTAGTTTATAGGAAATCACATCCTGAATTGGTCAATAATCAGCCTTTTATAAGAGACTTCAAAATCCTTGACTTTGCCATTATTACTAGCGAAGATGAACAATCGACCATTGAATGCATTGGTCGATTTATACCCCAGTGTGGAGAAGTAAGGACAAATAAGTTTTTTAGACTTAGGTTATTTTCCTCGTCTTTATCGAAAAATGCTTTCACTTGGTATACTAACTTATCACCCAATTCAATTAAAAACTAGTGTGAGATGGAAAAACAATTCCATTCTCATATCTAGAGAACGATACCTAAGGTATCGGATACTGATTCAAACTATATCGATATAGTAATGAGTCGGTCGATCAATTTGATGCTTGATTCAAGAAGGATAAAAATAGATGCCTTACTTTATTCTCTAAAAAAAGAGTTCATGAATTTGGCTTTCAATGGGTTGAAATTTAATCTTATAGAAAAATTCGAGATTTTGCCGATTTATTTCAATTGGCAACGAGAGTGTCTAAGTATGAGCAACTATTTAAAAACAAAGATAGAGGGCCACATGAAGACTTTCCACAACGTGGCTTTAATGGAAAGATATGAATAAGATGATGTATCTAAGCAAGATAAAATTCGGCAAGGAAAAATGCAATTTGTCGATACTAAGGGAGTCTATGATGACTCTAAATTATCTAATTTAAAGGAATCGAACGATCGATAAATTATTCAATTTTTTTAAAGGGGTTTATGTTGACACCAAAAAATGACTAACTTTTAGTTATAATCGACAAGTGACAAACCTAGTTGACAATGGAAGAGTTTGGTGAACAACGAAAGTTATTAATAAAAAGAACAATGGGCAATTTACTAAGGAATTCATCGACGGCAAACATCAGTTGTTGACAAGAAACCTCATAAGGGATGAAGTCATCGGTATCTACGTGTAATTGCCGAGTAGTGAGATTTTTGGATATGTAACTTCTTTTAGACAAGTGTTGCTTATAGTATCTGCTGGGTGGTTATATTTATGGCCACTATTTTAGGATTTTATAACTTCTAGTGGATAAATATTGTTGTAATTTCTTTTGAAGATAGGATTAGAAAGCAATCTTTTAAATTCAATAACAATTTGTAACCGTAATTAATTGTAGGTTTTAAATTGCCACACTGTACTATTTGTAGAGACTCTAATCAATCACAGAACTCAACATTTTTTGCAAAATTATCTTTCATCATTACTTTTTTGCAATTTAATTGGCTGGCCGCAATTGGCTCTAGTGTTAAATTTTTTCTCATTTACTTTCCTGTCCAAAAGGTCACAATCTCTATCGATTCACTCATTGATCCATCAATACTTCAAAAGGTATTTTCTCGATACTTTCCGGGGGAAATAACGGTGGTAGACTATTCGAAAACTTGAGCGCATAATCAATTAATTTTAAATAGCTTGATTCACCAAAATAGAAGGAAATTTGAAAATCTTAGATCTCAAGGCCACCCTCTCTCACGTGGCAAGTTTGTAGAACGATGGAGGAGAGGTCGATTCATTGCGTACGGGGAGGGTAAATGAAAATACAGAGATGACCAAACAGCTTACACCAGCAAAAAGAAGAGAGGATTACAAATATTCTTTGGACTGCCCGAGTGAGAACGCAAGGAACCCAAAACGGAAAGCTAAAGTTTGGCACATGCAAGAAAGAATAACCCCCACTAAAACAAATAATAATCATAATGATAAAGAAGACCCTCTTTCTCTTCACTTCATCGTCCTCCTCCATATAATAATCTCTTGAACACGGCAAAGCAACTCCAGCATCATCATCATCAGTCATCGCTCTCTGTCTCTCTCCCTCTCTGATCGCCAACAATGGGACTCTGCTCCTCCAAATCCCAGAACATTCCCATCTCTTCTTCTTCCTCCCAGTCTCCCCCTCGCAGGAAACCCCACCCATCGTCCAGAGGTCCGCAGCCACAACCGCCGCCAATGCCACCGCAATGGCAACCACCGAAACCGCCACCTTCGTTCACCGGCCAGCAGCCGCCACCGCCATCCTCCCAGATCGGCCCCATCCTCCGCAAGCCCTACGTGGACATAAACACCCTGTACAATCTGGACCGAGAGCTCGGCCGCGGCCATTTCGGGGTCACCTACCTCTGCACCGAATGCTCAACTGGCCTCCAGTACGCGTGCAAGTCCATCTCACGGTACAAGCTGGTGACCCAGAAGGACATCGAGGACGTCAGGCGAGAGATCCTGATGCTGGAGCACCTGTCAGGGCAGCCCAACATCATGGAGTTGAAGGGCGCGTACGAGGACCGGCAGTATCTGCACCTGGTCATGGAGCTTTGCTCCGGCGGCGAGCTCTTAGACCGGATCATTGCCAAGGGGGCATACTCGGAGCAGGAGGCGGCAAGGATCGGGCGGCAGGTGGTGAACGTGGTGCACGTGTGCCACTTCATGGGGGTGATGCACCGCGACCTTAAGCCCGAGAACTTCCTGCTCGTCAGCAAGCACGAAGATGCCCCTCTCAAGATCACCGACTTCGGCCTCTCCGTTTTCATCGAACCAGGTCGGTTGGTTCAGTTGTTTGCTGCATGTTGTTTGGATTAGAATTTTCCTTGTTTAGCTAGACACACGAACCAAAGACGCGATCCCAGCCAATAGTCCATGCGCACCAGCCACGTCTGGAGGCTAGTTACTCACCGACTGTAAACTTTCTTCATCATAAGTACTAGCACAAGGAAGGAATAGATACCAACTATCTTGTTCTTTCCATCATCTTATGGACTACACAAGTAGAAGAAGGGACGCCACGAAAGCCTTGCTGTTCTTGATGCTTAGCTTGCTGTTTTGTTTATGGGGGGTGAGATTAGATTGGCGTCCAAGTTTGCATCTCGCCGACGTTGGAGTCATTTGTTTGGCACTTTTCCCTTTCTTGCTCGTGATTCAGTATGGGATGTTTGGCGATGCTCGTCTTGTCGGTTATTCCGGAGCACGTGGAACCGTTTTCTTCGTCGGTTTGCGCACGCTTTAATCTTTTGTCTTCTTCAAGCCTCCGATTCTAACCAAGTCTTTCCGGAATCTGTTTGAGTTTATAGAAAAGAATGACGTCGAAGAGATGCAGTAATTGATTACATTCTTGCCTTTCGGGCATCGGAGGTTGCGTCTTCGCGGGGTTCTGTCGCCGAATAGAATTAGCTGAAAAGGAGCATGACGAGGGAATCCATATCATTGCGGATCGGGAATATTGGAAGCTGATGATGCTTCGATATGAGATTTTTCTTCTTTTTTTTCGGGTGAGTGATGATGATTTATCGGGTCGGGGTCAACGGGTAGGTCAAGGATGAAAGGGACAGGGCAACTGGGGGTCAACCGTTGTTAATAATTGAATCGAGAAAAGCCAAGAGAAAGAGAGGAGACAAAAAGTAATGAAAAATAATTGGGGCTCCCATGAAAAATTCTTGATCAAGTGAGTCCACTTCTTTGATTCACGTTGGATTCGCATGATTTGAAGACTAAAATAGAGTGGACCAACATTTGTCCAGTGCTCGTAAAACTTGCACTATGACCCCATACCCTCGTCTCGAAGATTCACCAAATGTGCATAGGGGAGGACTGGCTCCAGCGGGACATTACAAGGTGGGTGTTGGAGAGGGCCATGATTATTCATGGTTCAAGATTTGAGTAATCAATCCAGGTTGGGCCCGACCTAGACCATTGGTTAGGTTCCACACCAGTTCCGATGAGAATAGGTTCTGTTCTCTGTTCATAAATCTTGGACCCGGTTGAAACCAGTCCATTGTTGGCTAACCAGTCAGACGTCGGAACCAGTAGCAAAATCAGTCCAATAGAAATTACAATCAAATTTCTTTGTTTTGTTACTTAACAAGCATTTAAGGGCGCTATTTCACAAAATTCTTTTTTTGTTCTACATAGAAGTGCAAAATCACATGAATGAAATTTCACATCAGATGTAATCTTTATTTTGGATCGAAAATACTACTGTTGCTTCCTAAATTCGTGAGTTCTGCAGCTTAATTTCCTCCCTGCCTTCCTCATTTTTATTGGGATAGAATTGCTTCTCACTCTTGATTCTCTCTTCCAAAAGCTCCGATGCTAATGAATTGGTGTTATATGCCAGTTTAATGGAATTTTACTTGTGTCTATTTCTCTCTCTAGCTTAATTTGTGTAGGAAATTTTGTCTATTTTCAATGAGTAACTTCTAAATTTATTAAATTCATGTACATTTTATATTATAGAGTCTGTTTCTGTTTCTGTTTCTGTCTTATCGTATGATTTGTTGCTGGAATTGCGGACTCGGCGAAGTTCTGTATTTTAGGAAGTTTTCCAAAAGTCACCGTCTTGGGTTCTAAAAAGATTTGCAGCACGTAGATCGCGTGGTGATGCTTGTTCAGTAATTACATCAGACCATCTCCGGTTTTGTACCACCATGTGTGGTATCTGTACATCCTGAAGTCATGTCTGCATTAACCCGGGAAGAGGAAGGAGTTTTGTAGTCTAATGTCGCTTTCGGCAGAAAGACACTAGAAGTGCCAAAAGTTGGGTACGGCACTTACTTTAGTGCCAAAAGTTTTTGTCAAATCACTTAAGTGTCATTTTAAAAAAAAACTATAACGTAAGTGCTAACTCTAATTGGTAGCCGAAAATCCAACGATGCCATTTTTTAATTAATTTCTCAGTTCAACGTGCTCACCGGCGTGCCCAATTAGCATGTAACCTCTAAACTATGTCGTTTTTCTCCTAAATATAATCCCTACATCGATTTTTCTGTTTGGAAACCTAAATCGATTGACCAAACAAATTTCCACTGAGCTTTCTGTGTTCTTGAATATGCTCAGTTCCAAAGGACTGGTGGTGGCCGGCGACAGAGGCTAGATGCTAACCAGAGATGATGGACAATGAACAGTGACGGAGAAGCCTCTGGAATCAGTGAATGGATGGAGATTTTTACTTTGCTTCCTCTCGGTGATCTATCGCCCTATATTCCAATGCCCACAAAAAATCCAATCATATGAGAATGGTCATTAGTTAGGTGAGAGAGACAACCAGAGAGACACAGATTCCACTCTAGCGTCGACGCGGTGACCTCCTTTTGGCGTGCGCTCAGCAAATCTTGCTTCGCTTTGCCTCCACAGTGCGTGCCCATTTCCACCATGAGACCACCAAGAAGAGAGATTTACAAGATCCTCAAACGGCCAATTCCCATAGGCAGCCAAGTCCGCGAAATCGCAAAAATCGGCCTCTAAATACCCTAATCTTGTGAGTAATTGCTCTCCGAAGAACAAAATTTGAGATTGAAAGTTTGTTTTGGCGAAGAGGAACGCAAGTAAGGGGAAAGCCAAATCCGGACGAGCAACGTTTGGAGACTGAGATAGGCAGTCCAAATTTGGACAACCGGTTTGCAAGCGACGCATGCTTGTCCATGACCATCGTCAACGTCATTCGGTCAGATCTGGTCAGCTCGATTAGTGCCGACAACTTGGTTGGTGGCAACGATGGGGGAGTGGTGAAGGTTGAACTCGGAGAGAGGGAATGATCAAATGGGTTTTTTGTGGGGATATGTAAAACAGACCACGCGGACTGGACCGGCCGGTTTGGTCCTATTCCTTGGAGTGTCGGTCTGGTTCCCAGTTCCAAAAGGAAACTGGACAGACTATATATGCTTTTTTCTATTTTTATTTCTTCAAAAAAATTAGTAAAATGTGAACTAAATCCATGTACAACGCTTTCCCTTTATCGTCGCACCACAATAGCTCTTCACTCATTGTCGCTTCCATGAATATGTTGAGATATGTTACTCTCTCTCGTTGTGGTGAGAGAAAATAAAAAGTGACCGATTCCCGATCCTAATACCAAACGGTCCGATCCCCAGTTCTCAAAATTAGGAATCGGTTCTCCCAGTCCAACTCCCTGTTCCACCTTGGAATTGGACCAAACCGACAACCGATCACCCCTAGCTTTTTGAACAAGAGGGATCGAAGGAATGCAGGCGAGGGAGCAAGCCGACGCCATTGTTGCAGAGAGTGAGCTTAGAGAGATAACAGTCGAGAGAGATGAAGAGAAAAAAATGCCCATTTTTTTTCTCTCTTCTTTGTGGGACAGTAACCAAAGAAGTTCACATGGACTGGTTTTTTATATTAACATTTTAATATAAATGTCACGTGAATTTTTTGGCTGGAAATTCTTGCCAAAAGCACTTAAGTGATTGTTTTTTCTTCAGTTTGGCTCTTAAGTGAGTCGGCAGAAGCCTTTGGCACTAAATAAGTATCGTACATAACTTTTGGCACTTCTAATGTTCTCATGCTGTCACTCTTGAGTACACCCTTTGACAGACTAGCCGCTAGGTGTCTGACTCTCTTACTTTCCTCGTGACTTGATCTTCCAGCAATGAAATTAGTAATTCTTAATGGGTAATTTGAAACATCATTGCAGGGAAGGTGTACAAGGACTTTGTGGGAACTGCATACTATGTTGCGCCGGAGGTATTGAATCGAAACTACGGGAAGGAAATCGACGTCTGGAGTGCAGGCGTCATCTTGTACATCCTTCTTTGCGGTTCACCACCCTTCTGGGCAGGTAAGTCTTTGCTCTTACTATAGTTGTTCGCTGATAACTATATTGTCAGGTGTTTTCCGGATTCAATTGCAGTTTTCCACATCCTTGTAAATCGTTTTTGAGAAAACAAACATCTTTTGTTCCATTGGACATCGATCCTGATTTCGCAATGATCAATTCTTGTTAGACTAGTATCTCCTGATTTTACCGTGAATCAGTAACATTTATCTCCCTTTCAGAGAATGATAATGGTATATTCAAAGCAATATTGGAAGATGACCTGGATCTAGAAAGCCCTCCATGGCCATCCATTTCCTCTTCAGCGAAGGATCTCATCACGAAAATGTTGATGAGGGATCCTAAGAAGAGGATCACCGCCGCAGAGGCCCTCGGTAAGTGCTCCTTTTTCTAGTGAAATTCGGTGGTTTCATATCAAAATCAACTAATTCCTAGCGAGTTCATGAAACAATATTCTTTGATCAAGTTGGTCCACATTAATGTATTGACAGGATAACGAATTAGATCATAGTTTCATTGGCAAATCTGAACCACGAGTCAGGAAAAGTGAGGAATGTCTTCTTCGTCGAATCAACCTTTTTGTTCATCAAAATGCGTACTTGATAGCTCACAAAGATGTATTGCCGAGCTTTCTAGTAGATTCAGGCCGTCAGTTCTGATTAAAAAAAAACCCAAAAATCATTAAAAGAACACTGACATATTGTTAGCGCACAATGTATGGACAGGACATCCTTGGCTCCGGGAAGATGGACTAGCTTTTGATAAACCTATAGATAATGCTATCTTGCGAAGGATCAGGCAATTTAGAGCGTCGAACAAGCTGAAGAAACTTGCCCTGAAGGTAATGTTTTTCTACTAATCTACGGATATATTCCTTGCACAATTGGACATCAGGTTCCAGAAATAAATTAGGCAGTCTAGCTTTGTACACTTCTTGAACAATCATCGTCTCGGTTTTACTTGAATTCATAGCTCCTATCAGTAGTCTATGTTATATGATTTTGGCGACAAAGGATGCTATTCTATATTCTTGAGGTGTACTTTTTTTTTTGTCGAATTTGAGGTGTACTTGAAGAGCTGCTTGAAAGTTGCACTTTCCTTACTGGAATTGTTATTGAGTGAAGGTAATTGCCCAAAACCTCTCGGAAGAAGAAATCAAGGGCTTGAGACAAATGTTCAACAACATGGACACTGACGGAAGTGGTACGATCACATTCGAAGAATTTAGAACGGGATTGTCTAGGTTGGGATCAAAGCTCACTGAACCCGAAATAAGGCAGCTAATGGATGCTGTAAGCACAACCGATAGTTTGAACTCTCTTTTACTTCTTCTCTATGAAACACTCAGTTACAGTGGAGGAGCTTTTTTCTTTGGGAGGTCACCGCGAAAATGCATTTCTTCTAACAGGCTGATGTTGATAAGAATGGGACCATCGATTACACCGAATTCATCACTGCCACGATTAACCGCCACAGGCTTGAGAAGGCAGATAATCTGTTCAAGGCTTTCCAATACTTTGATAAAGACAGCAGCGGGTTAGTGTTGCTTTCACCATGTTTCTGCTAGGCTCCAATGTGTTATCCCTCAAGAATAATGAGAATTACCTTATTCAGAGCACGTTTCGCGAGTGCTGTTTGGAGAGAGATTAAGGTCCGCAAACGCAATTGAGGGGCCAATGTATCTGAGAACTCCAAAACCTCTGAAATCAAGAACATATCATGCTCAGTGTTGTTAGTGTTTAAAGCTTTTGTATCTGCTTATTTTCTTGACCTGCATTTCGGCTTGCTTAAACTTCTGTAGGTTTATCACGAGAGACGAGCTGAGACACGCTATGTCACAATACGGAATGGAAGACGAAGAGACCATAGACGAGATCATCGAGGATGTCGACACAGACAAAGTATCTAATCTTTCCTCGACTCTTAAACTCTGATCTCTCGATCCCTATATCCCCAAACTCACTCAGGTTCATTATGATCCCGCGTATGTGATGCAGGATGGGAGAATCAATTACGAGGAATTTGTGGCCATGATGAGAAAAGGAACTCAAGATCATAATGGCAACGGGAGATAGGAGGAAATGTAGATGAATGATTATTTGCACTCCTTTTGTACATTCATCTCTATAATAAGCCTGGACTTCCCGAATTATTCTGTTTAATAAGATCGTTGATCATTGGAGAATGGGAATGCAGAATAAATATTTTCCCTTCAGCTTTCTTTTCGGTCTCACATTAATATAAGGGTCGCACAACCACTATAAAATATTTGGATTGAGTCATAATTATTCCACACTGATTGGGCTAGCAATGATCACCTAGAGGGGGGGTGAATAGGTGATCTTAACCAATTTTGAAAACTCTATGCGGAATTAAAACAAATCACAAAAGAATAGAATTCAGATTCAAGACAGATTATATATACAGTGCTCTTGATGTGCAGAATGTAAATAAAGAGATAAGGAATAGAGAATCTGCACACAAGTTTATAGTGGTTCGGCTTATAGTAAGCCTACGTCCACTCTCCCACGCTTACAGCCTACCGGCTAAATTTCACTATGTAATCAAGAGGAATTTACAGATTCTGAGTATCAGGACTATTGTGTATGATAGGACTCTCTATCTCACACAATCACTCTTTACAAAGTAACCCTCAAGATCTTAATCTTAAGTTCTGAACGACAAGAGAACTGATTGGAGTATGCTTAGATTTTGGATTTGCTGATTCTTGAATTTGTATCTCTTCTGCTGCTCGTGATCTCCTTAAATACTTCTCTACATCCACACTAGCCATTGGACAGTTTGCGAGGATCATCTTCCAATCTTCTCCTTGGACAGATTTGTATAATAAGGATTGAGTAGCCGTTGGATGACAAATTTTGAATCCGCTGATTATGGTCGCCCATATAATCAGAATCTTGGTTTCAAAAGTAGAGTTTTGTCTGTTGTAATGCATTCTTGTCGTAATATTTGATTGTCAATCAATTTGATTAAGATTGAACTAATCAAAACTTTCCTTCTCTGAAATCCATGCCGGATCACTAGCTGTTGTGTTTAGATTACGAATTCTGCGTTATGAAGAAATTCGTATGCGGAAAATTTCTGCGTCAGATACGCATCTGAATAATTTTTGCATCTACGTCTGAATAACTTCTTCGATACGCAAGTGACTAATTTTAAATCTGAATTTCAGAACTAATGTTATGTGAGTCTTCAATAAGATACTTGACATCTTGTAAAGTCTGAATAATTTCTGCGTCTGAAAAAATATCTCAGGACTTATAGAATTATTCTAGCTTGTAAAATCTGAAAAACTTCCTTCTGAGCTTCCAGAACATATATATACATATATTCCCGAAATAAAATAATTCAGAATAAGTATCAGTTTACAATTATCATGGAAGGTTTTATCAACTTCAAAATCAATAGGAGTTTTCCTCAACAATCTCCCTCTTTTTATGGTGACAAAACTTTTCTGCAAATTTTGTCAATTTGAAATTAATTGAAAGTAAGTAAGTATATTTAGCGCATTAATCACATATTGAAATTGAAAAAGCAAACTACATTGAAATCTGTGTCTTTGCTTCCTTTGTCTATAACCCGCATTAAATCTGCATATAATTTTTCCCCTTTTTGTCATCAGCAAAAGATAAATATAGAGAGTATAAAACATTTATATAAATAACCATTCTAAACAAGAAATGAGAGTGAGATTACAGACCAAAAAAAAAAAAGGACTTGGAGAAAAAATGTTTTAAACAGGCTATTTTTGGAAGGAGTACTAATCAGTTTAAAGTTTTCCAAAATTGAGATAGCCTCCTCAATCCTCGAACTCGCATTGATCCACAGCCTTATCCATGTTGAATGAGCATTGAGTAATGGCTTCCTCGAGTTCTTTTTGTCTCTTTGCTTGCTTGGAGTCGTTGAGAGTTGTAGTTTTCCTCAATAATTTTCTGTAGATTCTTCATCTCTTGTTCTAGTGCAGCTTGTTTGTCCTTAATCTCGAGCAGAAGTGAGAGGATGTTCTGACTTTCTGAAGGCTGTTCTTGGACATTAGCTGGCTCAGACTGATCGAACCCCATGATTGCTTCTTCTGGAATCTCCCCCGGTATAGGTGCTTGATCTTCAGAATCATATTCTTGAGGAATTGATTTTGATACCTTTGGAACATGTTTTGGAATATTAGTGTGGCCTGTACCAAGGTGTTCTCGCTTACCTTCATCACTTTCATCACGCAAAAAGAGTTTTTCTTTTCTTACTATACACCTTTAATGGAATTGGAGATTCTGTCTTCTTGCTTGCTTGCTGATCCGCCACTTTTTTCTGCCCTATCTTTTTGATACTTTCGACTTTCCAAAGAGATATAGCCTCGGACTAATGAGCCTCTTTTTCTTTGATTTTTTCCCTTGTATCATCAAACTGTTTCATTTTGGAGAGCATTCTTTCTCCAACAAACATACAGGGAGCAATGTTCTGTCACAATTCATCGGAATCGATATTTTTAGGAACATAAAAATTCGGAGATTAAGGCACCATACGACAGTTGTCCCTTGTCCTTCAGAGTGTCTTGTACATATGGAATATGATGATATGAGAAAGAGAAAAAGGCTTACCTTTCAGGATAGCCCAAATGAGCTTGATCTCGATTTGGATAGGTCGGTTTTGGAGGCTGCCTTGGGCTTCAAACAATTGATAATGATCTTGTGCAGAATCACGGATCTTCTGGATAAGTCAGAGTAGGAGATATGCCGCTTTGATTCTAGAGCAAGGTTGGGATTTTCAGAAGCTACCTTGGAAGCATCTTCAATATTTACTACCAATGGAGTGAATTTGGAGTGTTTTGCTCCAATTATTTTTGCCAACAAATCTGCCTTTAAATCGAATTTTTGTCACCAATAAAGAATTGGAGCCGGTTAGGCGACAAAATAGAAAGATTAGAATAGAAATAGACAATTAATTCAGCATAGACATTTGCATATTGAAGGAAAAATTCATAAAATGCCTAGCTTCCGAAATAGGTGTTTGACAAAAATGTCGCCTTTCTCTAGGTAGTCGAAATCCACGCCTTACATGATTCATGATTCCTCGAGCAAGCAACAACTTATAACAGGTATTATGCTCAGAACTTCTAAATAATCTTCCCATACACAGCATACCAAATGCTATACCTACATTTATTTCAAAAAGCTCAAAAAGTCGAGCATCATCATCGGTATATAACAAACTTGGTTGCACTCATAGATTTAGGGCTGGTATGAGCAGAGGGTGCTGATGATTCTCCGACCTTTTCTTTGCTCTTTTTGGAAGAAGGCTCTTTTAGTGTAGAACTAGCTGGTACATTGTCGGTTTTCACACAAAACGAGAGTATTTCATAGCGAGATGTTCTTCTTGAAACTAAGTTATTGTCTCTAAGATAGGTCAAGTAGAATCAATGCGAAGCATTGCTTCTCTTTAATCGCTGATAGGCTTTCCATACATGCTGTATGTTATTAAAACGAAAATTTGATTTACCGTGGCTTTAGGAGGCGACGATCGATGAGGTGGTGTCGCTGTAGCAGTTTCTACAAGATGTTCCGATTCTATATCCGAAATCTCCATAAACTCCGGCGATACAATGATTTAGACTCTTGGTTCAAAATACGTGAAGATCTTCTTTTGAACGGCATTTTGATCGCTTCTAGAGCAAAAAGTTTCGATCTTTGGAGAGGAAAGACGAGGAGAGCCTCTGAATATCGGAAGGGTTTGAGGAGTAGAAGTCGTACCGATAGGATTTTGAAAAGTGATGGACAAGTTTATAAATAAGAAGGACGGGTTTTAGAAAGAAAAGGTTATTTTTAGAAAGTAAATAATAAGCCCAAATAAGTAGGAAAGAAATATACTTTCTAAAGTATAAAAGATCGAGGACACTATCATGATAATATTTTAAGCACAATTAATCAGATAAATTAAGATACGATCTGATTTGCTTCCGGATGTGAAAATATCTTACCAAAAAAAATATTATTGCCAAACTTAAACTATGTACGCACCGTTCTTTGATAGTTTGAAAAAAATGTTCAGACCGAGATCACTTGAGTCTGAAAAATTCCTATCTGTCAAACACTTCAAGAGAATGGATAAATAATGCACAGTTTGTTTCTAGTATACTCAAATGAAGATTTGTCAAGAGGTTTTGTGAATATATCAGTTAATTGATTCTTAGAATCAATAAATTGAATATTCACATCACCATTTTGAACATGATCTCTAATGAAATGATGCTTAATTTCAATATGCTTGGCTCGAGAATGAAGAATGGGATTCTTAGTCAGATTAATAGCACTTGTGTTGTCACATTTGATTGCAACATTAGAGTCTTCAATAGCAAAGTCTTGCAATTGCTGCTTCATCCACGAATCTGCACAGCAATTTTCCAAGGCTACATATTCTGCTTTTGCTGTTGAAAGTGCAACTGTATTTTTGCTTCTTTGAGTACCAGGATACCAACATATTTCTAAGCAGTTGACATGTACCTGTAGTACTTTTCTTGTCCACTTTACATCCAGCTAAGTCAGCATCTAAATAACTAGTAAGAGTAAAATCTGAATCTTTGGAATACCAAAGACCTAACATTGGATAGGTTCCAATGTATTTGATTATTCTCTTTCTTTGCAGTTGAAATGTGATTCCCTTGGGTCTAATTGAAATCTCGCCAAGACATATCTATTACACTAAAAAGTATGTCGTCTAGATGCGATGAGATATAATAAAGATCCTATCATGCTTCTATATACCTTCCGATCGACCTTTTTACTTTTTCATCTTTGTCTAGCTTGGATGATTGAGACATCGGAGTGTCTGTCTTCTTACAATTTTGCAATCCAAACTTCTTGACTATCTCCTTGGCATACTTTTCTTGGCAAATGAATGTACCATCTTTGGTTTGTTTCACTTGTAAGCCAAGAAAGAATGTTAGTTCTCCCATCATGCTCATCTCAAACTCGTTCTGCATATTCTTAGAGAATTCCTTGCAAAGCAATTCATTAGAAGATCCAAAGATTATATCATCAACATAAATTTGAACAAGTAGAAAATCCTTACCCTTTCTCTTAATAAATAAAGTTGTATCAACCTTACCTTTGGTGAAATCATTTTGCAGAAGAAAGTTACTTAACCTTTCGTACCAAGCTCGGGTGCCTGTTTCGCACCGTAAATGGCCTTTTTGAGTCTCAGAGACATAATCGGTCTTCCTCGGTTCTTCAAAACCAGATGCTTGTTCCACATATACTTCTTCTTTAATATATCCATTCAGGAAGGCACTTTTCACGTCCATCTGAAATAGTTTAAAGTTATGGAAACAAGCATAAGCTAATAATAGTCGAATAGCTTCTAACCTTGCAACTGGTGCATATGTTTCATCATAATCTATGCCTTCTTCTTGAGAATAGCCTTTTGCAACCAGTCTTGCTTTGTTTCTTGTGACTTTCCCTTTGTCATCTAGTTTGTTTCTGAACACCCATTTTGTTCCAATTACTAGATGGTTTTTGGGTCTTGGCACAAGCTCCCATACTTCATTGATTCTGAACTGCTGAAGTTCCTCCTGCATAGCTTCTATCCAGCTTTCATCTGATAAGGCTTCTCCAACCTCTTTTGGTTCTATTTCTGATATCAATGCCAGGTTGCTGATGTTCTCCTTTTGTTTGGATCTAGTCTTGATACCATCTTCTATTTCTCCAATGATGAGGTTTTTCGGATGACTGGATTTATGTTTCCAGTTTTTGTCAAATCTTTCCTTCTGAATATCTGCAGACTCTGAATTTTCTGATTGAGTCTGTATTTTGTCTTCTTTTCCTTCTTCTACAGGATCTACGATCTTTTGAGATTCTAGATGACCTTCTGAAGACACTTGAATGTGGGGAGATGGTTCAGATTCATCTTTGTGAGTCTGAATGTTTTCTTCAAACCTTACATTCATTGTTTCTTCCACAGTTTGAGAATTCTTATTGAATACTCTGTAAGCTTT
This sequence comes from Syzygium grande, assembly GCA_024733475.1. Lineage (NCBI taxonomy): Eukaryota > Viridiplantae > Streptophyta > Magnoliopsida > Myrtales > Myrtaceae > Syzygium > Syzygium grande. The sequence goes on from JAMXDD010000006.1 coordinate 11,862,637, forward strand.
GCTTGTAGTAGAATATCCAAGTAAGAATCCTTCATCTGCTTTATCATCAAACTTACCAGGGCGATCATTTGGATTTTTGAGAATAAAACATTTACAACCAAACACTTTCGAAAATATGAGATACTGGGCTTTCTACCTTTGTAAAGCTCATAGGGGGTTTTCTCAAGAATGGGTCTGAGAAAAACTCTGTTAATGATATAACATGCTGTAAAAACTGCATCTGCCCAGAAATGAAAAGGAATCCTACTTTCAATCAATAAAGTTCTTGCCATTTCTTGCAAGGAACGATTTTTCCTTTCCACAACACCATTTTGTTCTGGTGTGTATGGAGTAGAAAAATTATGTTGAAAGCCATTTTCCTCACAAAAATCTGAAAAATTTTGATTTTCAAATTCTCCCCCATGATCAGTTTTAATGCAGGAGATGGTATAGCCCTTTTCATTTTGAACTCTTTTTGCAAATTTTGAAAAATATGAAAATGTTTCATTTTTATGTGCAAGAAAGAACACCTATGTAAATCCTGTGAAGTCATCAATAATGACTAAACAATATTTCTTACCACCAATATTTTGTGTTCTGGTTAGTCCAAACATATCCATATGAAGAAGCTGCAAAGCATGATTAGTAGAAACATGATATATAGATTTAAAAGAACTTCTTACTTGTTTTCCTAGAGTGCGGGCATTGCATAACTCTGTTTTCCTTTATTTCAAATCTGCAAACCTTGAACCCAGTTTCTTGTTTGAGATTTTTGAGATTTATTTCATATTGATATGTCCTAACCTCCCGTGTGCCCGATCTTCATCCTCTTTGATTGAAATAAAGCAATGAGTGGAGTTTGGATTAATATCTAGAAGATAAACATTGCTATATCTTCTTCCTGTAAATGTTTGAGAAGAATCTTTGCTTGTTCCCGAGCATATATCTTCTTGAAAGTTAATTCTGAAACCTGTATCACATAGTTGGCTTATGCTAATCAAATTGTAGTTGAGTCCTTTTACCAATAAAATGTCATTGATTTTAAATCCTCCAATTTTAACTGTTCATTTACCAATGATTTGTCCTTTGGTATTTCCTCCAAAGGAAATTTTTCCACCATTCAGACTGTGTAGATCAAATGAATATACTTGGATCTCCCCATCATATGTCTAGAGCATCCACTTTGTCTAGAAACCACTTCCTTTTTTCTCTTTGTGGTAATCTGCAAAAATCACAACATCTCAAGTTTTCTTTGATACCCAAATTTGCTTGGGTCCTTGAGTATTAGTATAGGCTGTCTTAACAAAATCTCTTCGAACAGGTCTCCAGACCTTAGGACATTCATTCTCAAAATGTTGTGGATCTCCACATTTTGAGCACCTTAGTGCACTTTGGCCAATAGGTTTTACAAAATTCCTTTTGAAATGGTTTTTATAAGCTTGTCGAGGAGGTTTTTGTCTTAATCTCTCCTTGACCTTTGGAAAATCAATCAAGCTATCCCCTTCCTTCACAAAACCGAGACCAGATTTATTATAGTAAGAAATTTGAATAGAAAGGATATGTTTCAATGTTTTTGAACCTTTTGAAAATTTGGAAGTAATTTTTGAAACTTCCTTTTTTAAAACATCATTTTCTTTGGAAAGAAAATCTCGACTTTCCTTGATTTGATGAAATTCTTTTTGAAGGAAATCGATCCTTTCTTTTTGAGAAACATCCTGTTGCCTTAGTGAAGAATTTTCCTTTTTCAAAGAAGAGATTCTTTTAAGAGCAGTCTTGAATTCAAAGCATAAATCATCAATATAATTTGATATTTCAAAGGACATTTCAGAAGGTCTTACCTCGATTTCCACTTTAGGATCAAAATCAGAATCTGAGTCTGAATCGACTTTGCCATCGAAATTTGAGATATCTTCATCACTATCTTCACACTCTGTGTCACTCTAGGTTTTTGCCTTTAAGGCCTTCTTTGCTTTTTCAAAATTAGCCTTCTTTTTTTAGAAGTGGACAATTTGGCTTGATGTGTCCACGTTTCATACAAAGAAAGCATATAATATCTTTTGATCTTTCCGATTCAACTAAGAACTTTTTCCCCTTGAAGTTTCTTCCCTTGATCTTCATCTTCTTATATTTTTTTTTTTTTTAATAAAGAGAGCTAGTTCTTCATCGTTAATATCTTCATCTTTAGAATCTGCATCGGAATCAATGTTAGTATTCAAAGCAATTGACTTATTACCTCTGGATTCGTTTTTTCTCATTCCGTTTCTCGGTCTCATATGATTAAAGAGTTCTAATTAACTCATTCACTAATAGAGGCTTGATCCTTTGTGTCTCTCAAGAGATGTTTTGATGTTATCCCACCGATCCGATGGTCCTCTCGGAAGTTTGTTGACTTTTAATGCATCCGAACTGGTTGTTCTTGATAAACAAGACCGTTTACTATGTCGATGAACCTGTCATAAAAATCAACAATTAATTCTCCAGCTTCATTTTGAAAGATTCATATTGACCAAGCAAAATGTTGATTTGAGTTTCCTTGGTTTGATATGCTCCTTCATAGGTAATATAAAGGGTATCCCAGTTTCCTTAGCTGATTCACAAGCAGCAATTTTTTTATACTCAATAGGAGATAAAGCACAGTAAAGAGAATAAATTGCTTTGGAATCTAAAGTTTCTCTTTTAGATATCTCAGTTTGAGATAATGGAAGATCTGCTGCTTTGCTTGCATCTGCCTTTTCTTTTGAATCTGAAGACTTTGGGTTGACTCCTTTGATGATGACATCCCATTGTATATGATCAATTGACTTTATGAATGCCTTCATCTTATTCTTCCAGACACTATATTCCTTGCCATCGAAATATGGTGGTCTATTGTTGCTCTGTCCTTCAATGAGCCCCGAGCACCAAAGCTAGCCATGTAGATCGTGAGCTCGGAAGTAAAACACTTCAATAAATGAGCAACCTGCTCGATACCAATTGATTGGGCTAGCAATGATCACCTAGAGGGGGGTGAATAGATGATCTTAACCAATTTTTAAAACTCAATGCGGAATTAAAATAAATCACAAAAGAATAATTCAGATCCAAGACAGATTATATATACGGTGCTCTTGATGTGCATAATGTAAATAAAGAAATAAGGAATAGAGAATCAAGACATAAGTTTATAGTGGTTCGCATAGTAAGCCTACGTCCACTCTCCCACGCTTCAGCCCTACCGGCTGGATTTCACTATGTAATCAAGAGGAATTTACAGATTCTGAGTGTCAGGACTATTGTGTATGATAGGACTCTCTATCTCACACAATCACTCTTTACAAAGTAACCCTCAAGATCTTAATCTTAAGTTCGAACGACAAGAGAACCCGATTGGAGTATGCTCGGACTTTGGACTTGTTAATTCTTGAATCTGTATCTCTTATGTTGCTCGTGATCACCTTAAATACTCCTCTACATCCACACTAGCCGTTGGACAGTTTGAGGATCATCTTCCAATCTTTTCCTTGGACAGATTTGTATAATAAGGATTGAGTAGCCGTTGGATGACAAATTTTGAATCCAGCTGATTATGGTCACCCGTACAATCGTAATCTTGATTTTCAAAAGTAGAGTTTTGTCCGTTGTAATGCATTCTTGTCGTAATATTTGATTGTCAATCAATTTGATTAAGATTAAACTAATTAAAACTTTCCTTCCGTGAAATCCATGCCAGATCACTAGTTGTTATGTTTCCTTCTGAATTAAGGTCGAAGAAATTCTGCGTCTGGAAAATTTCTGCATCCGCATCTGCATCTGAATAATTTTTGCATCTACGTCCCGAATAACTTCTTCGTCTGCAAAGTGACTAATTTTAAGTCTGAATTTCAAAATTTATGTTATGTGGGTCTTCAATAAGATACTTGACATCTTGTAAAGTCTGAATAATTTCTGCATCTGAAAAAATGTCTCAGGGACTTATAGAATTTTTCTAGCTTGTAAAATCTGAAAAACTTCCTTCTGAGCTTCCAGAATATATATACATATATTCCTGAAATAAAATAATTCAGAATAAGTATCAGATTTACAATTATCATGGAAGGTTTTGTCAACTTCAAAATCAGTAGGAGTTTTCCTCAACACACACCACCCGCCCCTCAAAAATATGAAGTTTGTGAGCCCACATCACAGCTTCACCAAGATACTATTGACAGTCAGAAAATCTATCCACGCAGCTATAACAGTTTCAAGATTCACTCACGATCTAAATTGAACTCTTGATCTCGCAAAAGGGAAATGACCATTTCATCTTTCAATCATCCCGGCGGTCTAGAATGTATCCCAACATTTTACAGAGGAGTGGAGAAGATCTCCTGGTGCTCAAAGGGTCGAGAACACGTGTATCAAGAGGGAAAGAAGAATCTCCTGCCAAACCCTAGAAAATTATACACTTAATATAGACTCGCATCGGCACATGCACGTGCAAAGACAGATAAAAGAAAGACAAGCAAGTGGCCCGTGGGTCATTACCGAAATCCTTGAAACTTGATCTTCTCCGTGTCATATGCTTAACCTCATGTACAGTCAACCTTAATGATCTGCGCACGCATAACATTCAAGATTTAACCTTCTCAAAGTCAAGAAACCAGAAAGCAAAATGAAACGGGACAAGCGCGTCTTCACGTACTTCCAAGAAAAATGCTCCAATTTTCATTGTGGATTCAGGATTTAACTGTTGATTAAAGATTTAAACTTAGGTAAAGGCTTCGGTTTATATGCTGAACTAATGAGAATGAATGGAGTAATATGGCTGTGACAGGTGACGCTCTCCTATCCGGAAGGCCATGCAGTGGGCCTCTACTTCTCGGCAAATTGGTACTCGCCATGTCGAAACTTCAATCGTTTCCTATCGAACGACTTACGAGCAACTGAAGACCAATCGGTCCAACTTCGAGGTCATCTTTGTCTCCGCCGCTGAGGACCTGAGTACGTTCAACACTTATTACTCCTGCATGACGGGGCTCGCGATCCCCTTGCGTTGAGCCCTAATTTGACATCGAGAGCATCCAGTGCCTAATCATCCTTCGGCCCAACAGCAGGAAGAGCAGATACTGCACGACCGCGTCGAGCTCGTCCACCGTTATGGGGTCAAAGCGTTCCAGGGGTAGACTGGAGGAATTGGAGAGGGAAGAGAAGGAGAAACGTGAGAACCAGACATTCACCAATTTACTCAGAAGCCATGATGGAGATTATTTTTTGGGTCATCACCCTGCGACCGGTCAGGTTAGTATCATTAATTCAGCTTAGACATGATCACGGATTTGATAATTGGCCTAGCTAGGTTCGTTGGATTGGGTTAATCTCAACCATTAATTTTGTTGACCCCGCATAAGCCACATAAGGAGTTTATTATTCGTATAATGGCCATGGATATAGGAGTAATCATGGATTCGTACGTAGAAACCACAATGTGACCAAATAATTTAGTTGATATGGAAGAAATTTTGGGATGCCATGTAATAGAGTTAACTTTGTCATCCCAGCTTGAGGTCAGATCGAGTTAGGCCCAAATTGAATCAAGTGGGGAAAACACAAATAGTATTAACCAAACTTGAATTAACATTACTTTGCGATCTTAGAAAAACTCAAGATATTAGTAGCCATAGTTCACTCAAAGGTAAAGTATTTTTCAAATACATGGTAGATCTCACCATTTCGATAGAAGAACACTAAAAGTGCCAAAAGTTATGTGCGACATTCACTTTAGTATTGTTGAGAAAAATTCCTAATTAGTTTTGAAGAAAGACAAAACAATCCTTTTCTAACCACATTTACACTTAAGTTATTTGATACAAGTAAATACTAAGTCATCAGACTTAGTCAACGAAAGGACTTTGTCATCAGACTCAAAATTTTTCGTCAGATTTAATAAGTATTATTTTTGGCAAGCTTATGCAGGATAATCAAATTGATATCTCAAGATATTCTAATTGGCAATCACAAAATCGTTTCTTAAATACGAAGAACTACACTTGTGAAAACCTTGATTTGATTGTATAGGCGATTAAATCATCGAGAGATAATGGTTCTTCTTCTAATGGCTATGTATTTTCTTTTGGAAATTTTTCTCCAACAGTTTGATTTGGAGATCAATCATTTAAAGATTATCCAACAGATAAATTGGAAATAGAGGAGTATAAAAGGAGTGTAAACGTCGTACAAGAAGACTAATTAGAATCAAGAATTCCAAAATTCGAATAGAGTTTTGATCTTACACACTTGTGATTACTGTATTTCACGTTGTGATTTTAGAAAGAAAATTACTTGAATGAAGAGTGTACGTAATAGTACAGTCTATCATCTGAGAAGCACTGCTCTTATAATCTTATGGTGATTCAATAGTGAAACACAGCCAGCAAGTTGCCAGCATGGAGAGTGGACGTAGGCTTGATAAAGCCGAACCACTATAAAGATCTATATACAGTATTTTCTATCTCTAAACTTTCATTTATTATTGTTGACATTATATTGCATATATATCTATTAAATGAGTTCATCAAAACATCATCTTAGTCATCAGACGCAATTATCTGATGATAACTTATATATATAAGTTTGTAATACGCATCCATATGATATTGATCATACAAGTTATTTGCCTCGACTACATTTATTTCGCACGTTTAAATAATACAATTTTATAAAATTACCTATTCACTCCCTCTAGATGTGATATTCTGAAATCCGACCCACTTGGGATTTATGAAATGAATGGTTTATGAACGTACTTGTAGTTAGATCTCGCCCTGAACTGATCATTCTTAGGATACTAACCGTTAGAGAAAGGCTAATTAGGGATTTAAATTCAGGCAACCAAAGAACTCAATCGTAAACCGACTTTTGACCATGAAAATTGTCGAGGTGACATTTTGAGCCAACATAGGCCGATCCAAGGATAGTTAGGGATCAGTTCGCCATTGTCATACAAGTGGATCGCGGGTGATTCCGCTTGACCATGAAATGAATCAACGAATGACCCCAAACCTATACCAACCAATCGTGCCTGTCGGAATTAGCGATCGATCCTCGCGATTAAGTGACAACCGAGGTCGTCACGACCCGAGTGAACTTGAACGTGGCATGATTCAATATCGGCCACAGGTCAAATGTGCGAATTTCCCCAAAAGTCACCCGTTAGTCTGAAATACGCTCAAGTTACGTTGTTTAAAATTTAGTCATCAATTAGAGACCAAGTTGGGCATTGAAAATTTAGAAAGTCACGATAGAACATTTGGACGATGTTGTTATTAGCGTAATCAGCCTTAGAATTGTCCAAATCCTTCGGAAAAATAGAATTTCGGCGAGAAATGGAAAATGATTGTTTTACCTTTGAGACTTTGTTAAGGCCAAGTGTAAATGGGGAAGGGCATTTTGGTCATTTCACACTCACTTTAGAAATGACAATTGTTGGACAATTTTGCCCTTGGACTTTTTGTGAAATTCCCATTTTACCCTTAGATATTTTGAAAAAGATTTGATCTTAGCTATTGATCTCAAGATAAGAATGAATCGTGGCCGTCGATTGGAAAGCAGAGAGAGGGGCAAGATGGTCATTTTGCCAAAAGGGAAACAATTATTGGTATTTAGGCCTTTTTCTCTCTCTCTCTCTCCCCTCATTCTTTCTCACGCCCACCCTCTCTCTCTCACCCCCTTAGCTGAACCAACTCTCTCTCTTCTCCTTGGCTGTGTATTAGCCGGAGCCGTGTTGGATTATCGCGTGCTCGCTATCCGTCCGTGATCGCCGTGAGTCGTCGGTGGTCCTCACCGCTCGACACCGTCACTGCTGCTGTTTCACCGCTGTTCAGCCACCCTTGAGTGCTCAAACTCGTGTAGGACCTTGAGTAAGTAATAACCTAACCCTCGCCTAGGATAACAGGCATTTTTGGATTAGTTCGGGGCCGTTTTAGCGAGTTTTAGGGGTTAATCGTGAGACAATGGTTGGACTGATTTGGCTAAGTGTTTTGGGAGAAATTGTGATGATTTTTTTTGGTGGATTTGAGGTTAGAATTAATTGGTTAGGTAATCGGAATGATTCCGAGTGATTATTGTGGCTTATTGTGCGAAAAATAGGCCTAAATGTGCCGTTATAGTGATTTTCCATGGTGGCCGAATTACTATTCATGCTATGGCCGAATTAGTGCATTTTGGCAATTAAAATATAGTACGTGTTGGTTTGGAGGTTGTCGGTAGAAGTACGACGCCCGTGAATTGTGAAATTCGGCTTAAAATGCAAAAACTTGAGTTAGTTGTGCACGTACGAATTGGATTGGATTGGCTGGTTTATGGATGGAATTGTGATGTTTCGAGGATGATTTAATGCTGAATTGAAGGCTGGAAATTGTGGCTCGTAATGATGAGCAATATGGTCCGATTCGAGGACTAAAAGTGTCGATTGATGTGTGTGGTGTCGTGGCTAGTTGTGATGCATATTATGGCTTGAAATAGACCTAGAAATGCTGGATGCTCATGATATGGGCTGTGATTGTGGGCCCGATGGCGGCCTTGTATGCTCGTTGGATTGTGAATTGATTGATTGAAATGCGGACCGTAATATGCACGCATGGGCTGAATTGAATTGATTGCCAATTGGCCATGATTGGGTGTTTATTAAGCATATGAAATGCGTGTGGTTTGGTGTGTGCATAGGCTGAATTTGATTGGCTAGTATATTGGCATGTTAGTGTGTAAATTGAACGATTGAATAAATAAGAAATGGTGTGTGAGGTTGTATGTGTAGATACGAAAATCCCTGAGGCGGTACCATTTCGTGGGGAATTGATCCGTCCTGAGGCGATAGTACTATGCGGGACGATGCCCGGTATTACCGGAGGACGGCCAACCTAAAGCGGTACCATTACGCGAGTTGTGCCATAGGTGGTAGGTGTTAAGCTTAAGGCGGTATCATTACGCGGGTAAGATATATGGCCTGAGGCGGTATCATTACGCAGGTCGAGAAGTGTTGTGAATATGAGTTGGTCGAAGTGAACCTGAGGCGGTACTATTACGCGGGTCACTGGCGAGTTGTGTGAAAAGTGTGAAATGGTCGTAGTGAACTTGAGGCGATACTATTACGTGGGTCACTAGCGAGTTGAGTGAAAATAGTGTGATGAGGCAAGAACAAGTGCGTGAAATGTAATTAAAATATGCATGTGGTTGGAATTTATGTTACTGCGGCTAACGTGCAAGTCGCACGCATGAAAAGCCCAGGTAAGTACAATTATGTGCTTGATGTGTTTATTGGGTGATGTCATGTTTGGTCTCGTCTGGAGGTACGTGTTAGCCTAGGTGGGGTTTAAGGTGTTACTTGCTGAGAAGTGTTCTTACGGTTGTTTCAACCAAATAATTTCATAACCCTGGCCTGAGCTATGAACCTTCCACCATCACCGCCGCAACGTTTTGAGATTCCGATGCACACCGACCATAGTATTGTAAAGTACCCGATAGACGATACCATGACTTGGATCAAGTATACTACCAAAGTCTGGGTAGACATAGAGCAACCTAAGTATAAGCCGGAGGAAGAACTAGATGAAGAGTCCGAAGAGGAAACGTGGATTGAAGTTTCGCTAGAGTCGGGTAACGAGGACAACCCGATTGAAATCGAGACTGATTCAGAGTCCTTAAAGGAGCAGGTGGCTCAGGGGATTTAGACTCAAGTTATGGGGATTTGAATTCGGAGTGAACACCATCTAGAGGGCGTAGGGGCTAGTTTAGGGGTTGAGTAAACCTTTTGTAGTGTCTCATTTTGGAGTAGGATATACCCATGCTGCTGATCCTTTTTTATATCGGTGGTGTATAGTTTGGAAGTTTGGTGTGCATATATATTATGTTGTGAATTGTAAATAGTGGATATTGTATAAGTTTATAATGGTAATTGGTGTCTATTCTCCATTTTTACCCCTAGTTAAATTCTTGTCTGGGTGTTTGTGGCTTTCGCTAATGTTTTAAATCTCTGATAAGTTGAATTGAGTCGGTAATATTCTGGGACGTCGCATTATTCGACTAAAGAAGTGTGTCGTGTGCTTGATGGGGTTCAGGGCGTGACACTAGATGATAGCACTAGCCATAACAATTGGTATCAGAGCCTAGTGCTCATTTTTCTTTGAAGTGTTATTTTACTTATAAGCTAACGATTCTTGATGGCTAGTAATGCTGAATCAGGTCACAACAATAGATCACCTTATCTCAATGGAACTAAGTACAGTGTCTGGGAAAACAAGATGAAGACATTCATTTTGGGAATAGATCAGGATATATGGGACATCATTGAACATGGAATCATTCCAACTGAAACAAAATACCCAGAAACTTCAAAAGGGCAAAATGAGACGCCTTCTAGGAAAGGAATTAGAGAGTAAATCAGACCTCAAGTTCTACCACTCTCGGCCAAAGAAATTTCCAAAAGAATCCATTTGGATACAAAGATCGTAACGGCCATATACAATGGTCTGGCAAGTGTTAAATACAACCGAATTGCAAATCTCAAAAATGCAAAAGAAATTTGGGATCGTCTCAAGCTTGTTCATGAAGGAATAGAGAGAGTCAAGGAGATAAATCTCAACATTCTTCTTGGGCAATACGAGTCCATCACTCAGAAACCAAATGAAACAATTTTTGAGATACAAAGCAGATTCACCGAAATCGTAAATAAGCTTGAATTTCAAAAAATCCTATCTAAAAACCAATGAAAGTGAACAAATTGCTAAGAGCTCTTTCGAAAAAGTGGAACAGCATCAAAGTTTCCATATGAGAAACTCAAGGGATCAGACCACTCATAGTGGACGAACTTATCCGAACTCTTCAATCCTATGAAACTGAAAAGTTCTTAGAAACTGATGAACCTAAAGGTAAAAAGTCCATTGATTTAAAAACTAACATAGATTATGATGACATAGATATAGATTCAGATAAAGATGAAGATGAAGAGTTAACTCTAATGGTCAAAAAACTGAGAAAGATGGCAAAGAAGGTGAAAATGAATAAGTCAAAGAAGTAATTCAAGAATTCATAGTCATCAAAGACCAAGAAGCTAAACTTTCAGAAGAAATCAAGTGCCGAAGATGAAGAAAACAAAGATGTGATATGTTTTCACTGCAAAAAGAATGGACACATAAAGCCCAAATGTCATCTTCTCAAAAAGAACAAAGGAAAATATGAACGATATAAGAAGGCTTTCAAAACTGAAACATAGATTCAGAAGATGATGAAAGCGAACAAGAGTTTACCAATATTTGTTTGATGGCAAATTTAAACTCAGAATCAAGTTTTGATGAAGAAGATGAAGTAAGTAATTCCAATATTTTTTAAACAGTTGCAAATTATATTGATGAGTTAGTCTCTGTTAATAAAACTACCTTCAAAAAGATTTTTGTATTGAAGAAGGAGATTTTAACTCTAAAAAGTGCGACTTAAAACAAGAAAATTGACGAGTCAATTGCATATGAAAATGATTGTTTAAAAAAGGAAAACAATCTTTTAAAACAACAAGATATTTCACAAAAGGATAAGATTGATTTCTTGCAAAAAGAGTTTAATCTTATCAAGGAGAATAGAGATTTTCTTGAAAAGGAAAATAATTTAATGAAAAAGGAAATTTCTGATTTGAAAAATATTTCTAAGGAAAGTTTTGATCGTATCTCTAATGAAAAAGAATTTCTGAAAAATGAAATTTCTAAAATAACCAAGAAATTTTCAATGGGTTCGAAAAATCTTCAACATATTTTATCAATTCAAATTCTTTATTATAATAAATCAGGTTTGGATTTTGAGAAAAATACTAAATTGAAAAATACTTTTCCATATGTCAAAGAAAGAATAAAAAAAAGACCTTTCAAATTTGTGTAGAGAAATCACTTTCAAAAGCAATTTGTGAAATTCAATGGTAAAACTTCTCATAAATGTTCAAATTACGGTGATTCAAATCACTTTAAGAGTGACTGTCCTAAGGTTTGGAGACCTGTTCAGAGAGATATTCTCTAAGAATGATTGATCATAATCAAAATGGACACCAGAAGATATGGGTACCAAAGAAAAAGTGAGTTACTTATCTTTTGCAGGTACCAAAGAAAAGGAAGAACAAATGGTATCTTGATAGTGGTTGCTTAAGACACATGACCGGAGATCTTATAAAATTCATTCAATTAGAAAGAATTAAAGGAGGAAGTGTATCCTTTGGAGGCAACAACAAAGAAAAAATAATTGGCAAAAGAACTATCAGCATCGAAAATCTCATCATCAACGAAGTCTCACTAGTTGAAGGTTTGAATTTCAAGCTGATAAGCATTAGTCAATTATGTGATATTAGTTACAGAATCACTTTTCAAGAAAACAAATGCTTTGGGATAAGTAAAGACAATAAGCAATCATTTAAGAGTCGAAGACATGGAAACATCTACCTACTAGACATAAGGTCTAACTACTTGCAATATCTCGTTTTCATAATGTTGACACCTAAATTTTGCCCAAATCATTTAGGGTTTTATTGCATAAAATTAGGGTTTAATTTTTTAACCCTAAACCAAAAATATTTTCATTAAAACTACATAGCATATAGATGTTAGGCGCATTTGCATTAGTAGAAAACATATTTTCGTTTTATTTTATTTCGTTTTTATTTTATGTAAAAAATCATCATTATAAAAATTAAAAAAATGATAATAATAGAAAAAAAAGAGAGCTCTTTCCCATGGACAGAGGCTCTGCCTCTTTGACTTGCGAAAAAGAAGAAAAGGGGGAAGAGGACGAAAAGAGAAGAAGAACGCAGCAAGAAGCAGAAGCCAGAGCAAGGGGCAGAGGCATAGAGGGGGCAGAGTTCCGAGAGAGGAAACAAAGAGGAGCATTTCCCGTGGATAGCTCACCTTCTGGGCCCTTTCACAAAAAGAAAAGACAAAGGGGGCTCCTCCCATGGACCAACAAGAAAGGGATTCACTCATCTCACGCTACAGGAGAGAGAATTGAGAGTGTACAGAGAGGTAATCTCTTTTTCGGAGAAAATCTTTCACCAAATGAGCGTGGGGTGGTCTTCAAGAGAGAGGCATTTCACAGAAAAGACAAAATTTGAGAAGAGCAAGAGGAGAGATCGAGAAGAAAGAAGCCAAAGAAAAGACAAAAAGAGGAACACTTCTCTCAGGAGGATTGAGACGAAGGCCTCCTTTCTTTCTCCCTCTTTGGTCTCCGTCCACGGACACACGAAAAAGGAAACATGACAATCTGCACATGAAAAGAGGGAGCCAAGGGAGAGTTTGACCGGAGAGAGAGCGGGGAGGATAAAGCTTGATGAGCGAGAGAATAGAAGGGAGAGAGTGACCGAGAAAAAAAAAAAAAGAACAGAGAGCATCGGAAAGAAGTTTTGAGAAGGAGATGGAGACGAAAGCCTTTCTTTCTCTCTCTGGTCTCCATCCACGGACACACGAGAGCCCGGAGAGGAGTCGCTAGTTTGCCAATGATCCGCCTGAGTTGCCGTCGGAGGCTAAGCCGTTGGTCGCTGTAGAGTCAGTCGCGAACCAGGTAGGCCCCGGACAAGGTCTTATTCTGTTTCGGCCTCCCTTCCCCTGCCTCTTGGGTGCCAGGCACACCAAGTCCATTCGGTGATCGCTCAGTCCCGTCGACGGAGGCTAAAATTTGTTTGACACTTAGTAAACTCTTTCTAAAAAAGTTGTATGTCAAAAATCGATCATAAACTTTGTCAAAATCAGATCTGCGAATCCACTTTTCGGCTACACCACACCTGTTTGATCAAAGGTCCGAACCAGACCACTTGAGCTTTGTAACGTCGAACCTGGTTGTACATCTCTTTGGCGTTTCAGTGCAAGCCGAGTTGAACCCGTGTCCAGAGAGGGTTGATTCGAGCTTTTATATCATCTTTTGAGCCAAAATGGCCCTCAATCTCAGTTTTGAGCTTCCGCCTATACTCTCCTACAAGGTGCTCGATAAAATGTCTAAGTGAAGCTCCGAATCTGCTTTTGTGAAATCAACAGTCTAGAACTTTGTCCTATGCTCGATTTATCCTAGTCTTGTTGTTGCCTTCGAGCTATCTCTGTTTCTGTGTGATTTCGTGGCATACTTGGCGATCCCCGTCGTCGGCCGTGGACGAGCACCTTCCGGAGACTCATTCCTCTCGCTGAAGCGTTGCCCGCGGTTAGAGGCCGCTATGGTCAGTTTCCCATCCTTGTTTTGTGTGTTTTATGTGTGTATAGATTTAGAGTTTTAAAGGTGGTTGAGATGTCGAGATATAAAAATGGAAGTCGATATCGGTGTTTGGTCGCCGTGTCCTTTTTCATGGCCGGAGTTAGCTGACGGTTCGGTGGGTGTGGCGGTCAGCAGTGAGAGTGAAAACCTGATGTCGGTCGTTGGCGTTTGCGGCGCGCGCCATCGGTCGGAGGCCGAGAAGTGGTCATGGCGTGGTCTCGGCAGAAGAAGAAGTCTCTGTGGTGAACCGTATGGAGAAGTTCACGTGCATGGAAAAAGCACGTAGGGGAGGAAAGAATAATAAAAAATAGAAAAACAGTAAAGAAACAAAAAAAAAAAAAAAGGAAATCAAAAGAAAAAAAGATCGAAAAGAAATGAAAATGGGGTCCCGGGTAGGGTCGGAATTCTGGGTTAGGTGTTGGGCGGATCAGGTCAGGGGATCTGGTCCCAATCCTTATTTTATTAATAAAAACATTAAAAAATAGTTAAAAAACAAAAAAAAATAATAAAAAATATTGAAAATTCCAAAAATTCGAAAATGTTTAAAAACCCAAAAAAAATATTAAAAAGCCTAAAAACATTAAAAAAATTTTAAAAAATAGAAAAATTCAGAAAATCCTAAAAATTAGAAAATGCTCAAAATCTTTTTGGGCTTTATTTCACTAGATATTAGTTTTAATTTCATTCCCGGCTTAGTTTAAAATTCGTAAAAATTGAGAAAATCCTTTTAAAAAATTCTCAAAAAATCAAACAAGCCATTAGGGTTTTACCTTGGGGCTTTTGATTGCCTTTTCCTTTCTAGAGACGATGATAGGTCGCTGGTTGCTTATTTCAATTGTGCACTTTAAATACATTGATTACTATTTTCCATTTTTAGCATGGTTAGGATGAGCTTTAGGCTTTTCGATAGGCTGCCCGGTACGTTAGTCTGCGAGTGATCAAGTTTAGGTATCGAAAGGGCACTAGTAAATCGCTAGTGTAATCAAGTCCCCGAATTTTGGAATCTCTGGTTTTCGCGCGTATCGAGACGATACTCCCGCGTCTCGATCAGGGTTTCTAGCCAACCCTTGATCATAGCTAGTGGCGACTCCAATTGAATGTGTAAATTAGATAATTCTCGTCGGCGTGAGGTATGAGGCTCGGGAGTGCCTTGTCATTGACAAATACCTCTTGGCCTAAACCCGATCCGCTCGGGTAGGTCGCGACACATAAAAGAAGAATTTGATCAATGACACAGGAAACTCAAACACGTTAGTGTCAAGTTGATTTCCAAAATAGCTTCGAAGAAACTTGTTAAAGGATTGCCAGAACGAAAATTCAAGAGCACTGAGTTATGTTCAGCTTGCTCTAAAGGTAAATAGGTAAGAAGTTCATTTAAATCAATAAATTATGTCAGCACTAACCGAGCTTTACAGTTGCTTCATACGAACATTTTCAAACCTGCTTAAACTCTAAGTCTTGGAGGTAAGAAATACAGCTTAGTTATTATAGACGATTATTCAAGATTTATTTGGGTATTCTTTTTGGCTCATAAAAGTGAAACATTTGAATATTTCTCAAAATTTTCCAAAAAGGTACAAAATGAAAAGGGTTATACTATTTCGAGCATTAAATCTAATCATGGAAGAAAATTTGAAAATTAAAATTTTTCTAATTTCTGTGATGAAAATGGTATTCAACATACTTTTTCCTCACCATATACTCCTGAACAAAATGGAGCAATTGAAAGAAAGAATAGAATTTTGCAAGAAATGGCTAGAACTCTCCTATTTGAAAACAAAACTCCAGCACATTTTTGGGCTGAAGCTGTATCAACAGCTTGTTATATTTCAAATAGAATTTTTCCAAGACAAATTCTTGAAAAAACCCCTTATGAATCGTTCAAAGTTAAAATTCTTAATGTCTCATACTTTTGAATATTTGGTTGTAAATGTTTTATTCTTAAAAATCCTAATAAACATGTTGGTAAGTTTGATGAAAAGTCAAATGAAGAAATCTTTCTTGGATGCTCAACAATAAGCAAGGCTTACAGAGTATATAACAAAAATACTCAAATAGTAGAAGAATCATTAAATGTCAAGTTTGAAGATTCAATGCGGACTCAACAAGATGATTCTAACACTAAAAATTCAGCTTCTGTGAAGAATCTGACATAGCATTTGATAAATTGACGGTAAGTGAAAATAATCATAATCAAAGATATGATGAAGCTCAATAATCATCAAACCAACAAGACAATGAAGAATCACTAAATCTCAATGATGAAAACGATGAAAGAGTCAACAGAAACTGGAAGTAAAAATCCAGTCATCCCAAAGACCTCATCATTGGAAATTTAGATAAATGAATCAAAATCAGGATATAAAGGCAAAAGAAGTTATAAATATGCTGGCCCTCATTTTTGAAGTCGAACCAAAGAATGTCGAAAATGTCTTGAAAGATGAAAGCTAGATTAAAGCCATGCAAGAGGAACTTTTACAATTTAAGATCAATCAAGTATGGAAACTCGTTCCTAAACCCAAAAATCACTCAGTTATTGGAACAAAATGGGTATTTCGAAATAAATTAGATAATCAAGGAAAAGTCATCAAAAATAAAGTAAGACTTGTGGCAAAAGGATATTCACAAGAGGAAGGAATAGATTACAATGAAACGTATGCTCCGGTAACCAGGTTAGAAGCAATAAGAATTTTATTAGCTTATGCTTGTTTCTGTAAATTTAAACTATTCTAGATGGACGTCAAAAGCGCATTCTTGAATAGCTACATCAAAGAGGAAGTATATGTAGAACAACTTCCAGATTTTGAAAATCCTCACAAGCCTAATCAAGTATATACTCTCAAAAAAGCATTATACGGTCTCAAACAAGCATCACGTGCTTGGTACAAAAGACCGAGCAGCTTTCTGGAACAAAATGAATTCACAAAAGGTAAGGTAGACACTACCCTTTTTATCAAAAGAAAAGATAAAGATATTTTAATTGTTCAAATCTATGTAGATAATATTATTTTTGGTTCTACAAATAAAAAATGTATAAGAATTTTTCTAAAATGATGCAAAGTGAATTTGAAATGAGCATGATCGATGAATTAACTTTCTTCCTTGGATTACAGGTTAAACAAACCAAAAATGGCACCTTTCTTTGTCAAGAAAAATATGCAAGGGAAATTACGAAAAAGTTTGGTTTGGTGAATTGCAAACAGACAGAAACTCCAATGTCTTATTCCATTAAACTAGACAATGATGAAAAAGGAAAATCAGTAGATAAAAAATTATATAGAAGCATAATTGGCTCACTTTTATGTTTTACTACTTCAACACCAGATATTCTATTAAGTGTTTGTTTGTGTGCAGGATTTCAGTCAAAACCAAAAGAATCTCATCTTACTGCAGTCAAACGAATTATTAAATATGTTGGCACCAATCCTACACTTGGGTTGTGGTATCCTACTGGATCAAATTTTACTCTCATTGGATATTCTGATGCTAATTATGCTAATTGTAAGATAGACAGAAAGAGCACTTCTGGAACATGTCAATTGCTAAGACACATACTTATTTCATGGTATTTAAAGAAGCAACAAATTGTAGCTATTTCAACAGCAGAAACAGAATACGTCTCACTTGAAAGTTGCTGTGCTCAGATCCTTTGGATGAAACAGTAATTGAGAGACTTTAACATCAAAGACTCAACTATGGAGATCAAGTGTGATAATACCAGCGCCATTAATCTGACCAAGAATCCTACTCTACATTCAAGAGCTAAGCATATAAATATTAAGAATCATTTTATTCGTGATCATGTTTTAAAAGGAGATATTTATGTTCAATTCATTGACACTAAACAACAATTAGCTGACATTTTTACAAAACCTTTAGAAAAGAAAAGTTTTGAGCTTATTAGAGATAAACTAAACATTATTAACCCACTTTATTGAGTTGTGCAGTATAAACTCACATTGCATCCGATGACTTATTTGATTAAGCACATATTTAAAGTGTTTGGTTTTGGTGTGCAACTCATCTTATAAAAGTTATGTATATCTCGTATATTTTGTATGATATGTTTGTTTGAAATAAGTTGTCTTAAATGATACCGTTTGGGAATTAAAATCCCAAATTTTTCGGAATATAATTTTCGAAATTTTCCTTAACTGTCAATTGACATTTTCCAAAAAGGGTTTTGTAAAAACCGATATATTGTACTTCTTAGTTCAAACTCTTTTTCTTCTTCTCTCTTGCTATCACTCTCTCCGAACACACGATTTACTCTCTGAAACCCTAAAGATCTCATCTTTCTCTTTTGAAACCCAAAAATCCCTTCAAGGGCGCCTAAATTGACCTCCGAATCATAAAAAGGAATAAAGGGCTCCAGAAGATCAAACCGTATCGTGGGAATGTTCAACAAGGCAGAAAAAGATAGAGAACCAGAGAAGATTGATATCTCTAACACCAGCTCTGACAACGAGTCATTCGAAGGTAATAAATCTCTAAGAATCCCAGTTCATGAACGTGATCGTTTTGTTATGACAAGACAACTGATAAAAACCATCAAAGTACTTCAAGAAAATCTGAGTGACCAGAGTACTATAAATACGGTGTGTAAAACATTAGGTTTTCTATCTGAACAAGAAGTTGTGGAGGAATATGAAAGGGATATGAGGATTGGAAGAATACATATTGCTGAAAAGGGTATAGTTCTAAAGAGACATCTAATGTTAAGGAAACCCCTTTGACAGAGAAGAAAGAGATTTCTCGAAAAGGAAAAGAAAAAGTAAGGGAACAGTCGAATGTTGGTGGAGATGAATCAGTTAGTAAGGAGGAACCTCAAATAGTAGAGAAAAGTAAGAACATTGACTCTAGGAAGGATGATAATGATGAGAAACTATACATTGAGTTTGTTCCCATTTTTGGAATTCCCCCTAATGATAAGAAAAGAGACAGTTTGTTTAGAAATAAAACTCATCAGATCGCTTATAATTCTCTCCTAGCCAGAGAAATCATGAATAATAGAGTTGTAAACTTCAATTTCTTTGAAAACTTCAATATCAAGATTCAAAATCTGATTGAAAATCTTGATTTTTAGAGAATGTGCTCTCTCTCACAAGGTTTACCTCGAACTCATTGCTTACTTTTATTCCAATCTGTCTTTCAATTCTCCAGCTAAGATTGAATTCTCTATTTTTCAACAAGATTATAAGTTAACAACCTTTGATCTCTCTGCCATTCTAGGAGTAAAACATACTGAATTTTCTTTTATTCCCTACTTTGTTGAGGAAAACTCCTACTAGTTTTGAAGTTGACAAAACCTTCCATGATATTTGTAAATCTGATAATTATTCTGAACCTTCTTATTTCAGGAATATATGTTCTGGAAGATTAGAATGAAATTTTTCAGATTTTACAAGTTAGAAGAACTGTCTAAGTTCTGAGATATTTTTCAGACGCAGAAATAATTCAAACTTTATAAGTTCTTGAAGACCCACAACAGCTAAAGTTCTGAGATTTAAAACAAGAAAATTCAGAAGCGATATCTGAAGCTGAAATTTTTCAAAAGCAAACGTAAAAGCTGAAATTTTCGTAAGCAGACGAAGACGCAAAGAATTCTTGAAAGCAAAACTCGTAACGAAGAATAACAAATAGTGATCCGGCATGGATTTCACAGAAAGAAAGTTTTGATTAGATCAATCTTAATCAAATTGATTGACAATCAAATACTAAGACAAGAATGCTTTACAACGGACAAAACTCTACTTATGGAAACCAAGATTCTGATTGTATGGGCAACCGTAATCAGCGGATTCAAATTTGTCATCCAATGGCTACTCAAAACTTATTTTACAAATCTGTCCAAGGTAAAGATTGGAAGATGATCCTCTGCAAGTCGTCCAATGGCTAGTGTGGGATGTAGAGGAGTATTTAAGGAGAACATGAGCAGCGAGAAGAAGATAGATTCAAGAATCAACTAGTCCAAAGTCCGAGTATACTCCATTCTGCTCTCTTTATCGCTCGCACTTAAGATCAAGATATTGAGGATTACTTTGTAAAGAGTGATTGTGTGAGATAGAGAGTCCTATCATACACAATAGTTCCGAGACTCGAAATCTGTAAATTCCTCTTGATTACATAGTGAAATCCAACCAAAGGGGTCAGAAGCGTAGGAGAGTAGACGTGGGCTTGCTATAAGCCGAATCACTATAAACCCGTGTGCATTCTCTTTTCCTTATCTCTTACTTTACATTCTCGCACTTCGAACATCTCCACATGATCCGACTTGAATTTGAATTTTATTCGGACTCTTTTGTTATTTGTTTTATTTCCGCTTAAATTTCAAAGAGTTGTTTAGGATCACCTATTCACCCCCTCTAGGTGACCCTTGCTAGCCACTTCACCTACCACTTCTGATTTGGCATACTGATCTCTATCTGGTAACTCATCTTTCATCAAAGGTTCCACATCTCCTGTATCTCAGACTCTTTTTCTTCTCAACTCCATTATCTTGCACAAAATCATCATAAATTGCCTTAAACCCAAAGGATCTTCCAAAACTGATGTCTCTCGATATGAGGCAAAGCTAATTTGGGCAATTCAAAACACATTTCCCATTTCTTTGTCCCATTTGATACTTCTTCAAATGTACAGAACTGTTAAGAAGAGTAAAGGTCAACTCCCTTATGGAGCTCTGATCACTGCTATCTTCGAGTAATTAAAAATCTCCGCTCCTGCAAAACTCAAAGGCAAACCTCTTCAAACCATGGCTGTTGGAGAACTTATGATGACTAAGATGGGATATAGGCTTGATGGAGAAAATTGGAAGGATAAGAAAAGTAAGATTATTCCAGTTGAGCTAATGAGTGAACAAAACAAAAGCTCAGTCAGTATACTTCATGAATCTAATGAAGAGGAATCAATCAAACCTTTAGTGAGAAAGAGAAAAGTGCAAATGACAACCTCAAGAACAGATAGACCAGTCAAAAGAAAACTAGCTGTGGCCAGTGATTCTGACGCAATGGAGATATCAGATGAAAAATCTGATGAACAATCTCAAGCTGATGATAGAAGCCTTGAGGAAACAAGGTTTGTGCAAAGGCTACTTCATCAAGAAGCCAAGCATAAAGCTCATGCAGATAGGCATGCTACAACTCATTTCGAAATTCAAAGACTAAGAGATGAGGATAAAAGCTTGCTGCAATCCCTTAGTGATCTCATCAACAAAATAGTGATGGAGAATTAGCAAGAACACATGGCTACTGCAGAAAAAGAAGCTAAGAAAGGACCTTCTAGGAGACAGGGGAGCCTGAGCATGAACATGTCATAGAAGCTGAAATGCAAGAGGAATATGAGCAAGACCATGCTCAAAATGTTGAGGAAAATAGCTTTGATCTAGCTGACATATAGGAGGAGCAAAATCCGAATGCACAAGAGGCAGTTCCTTCAGAAGTAATATCTGCAGATTTCCCTCTTGAAGGAGATGATCATGAAAATGGTCCATCTGAAGCTCAACAGAGTGGAAAAGAGAAGGAAGTAGCATCTGTTGACATTCAGACCACACACACTCCTTCTAGATACAATATCTCATCGTCTATGTCAGATCATGTAGCTATTACCAATCTAAGGTGGAGACAGGCTGCTGTTCAAAATGAAGTTAGGGAACTCTGCAATGAACTTAAAGAAGGAATCCATGAGTTCAAGGACTTGATGGAAGCAAGAATCAACAATCTGAAAATACAAGTAAGAACTGATGTACAAATTGCAGCACTTCACACTGCAAATATTGAAGGATAGATTCATCAACTCTTATCACATATAGAGCAACAATTGAACCAACTTTCTAGCTTCAGTCTTGTCCAAGTGCCTTTCCCATCTGCACCTTTTGGACCTTCATCGGAACCCTCTGGACCCTCAGCCCCTCCAGCAAATTCGCCAAACTAATCACATATTGGTTTCCGTGTTATTTATTTTAGCTTTCAATATTGGTTCTTGTTATATGTTTAACTTGGTGTGAACTTTGGATTTTGAATTATGATTCAACACTGGTTGTTAGATTTTTATGCTCAACTCTTATTGAATTTTTTTTTTTTTTGTAAGGTAAGATCTTATTGAATTTTTGTTGCTTATGATATTGCTATTTATTCTTTCTGCTAATGTCAAAAAGGGGGAGAAAGTAATATAAAGGATGTGAATGCAAGAATGTGAGCGGCAGAATGAGAATTGATATAATTTGAATGTTTTATATGCTTCAAATGTTATATCCTCTGAATAGACTATTTTGTTCATATAAATATTTTTAAAGCATATGGATAGTTTTATCATTATCAAAAAGGGAGAAAATGTTGAGAAAAATCCCTACTTAGTTTTGAAGAAAGACAAAACAATCCTTTTTCTGACCACAATTACACATAAGTTATTTGATGTAGGTAAATGCTAAGTCACCAAACTTAGTCGATGAAATGACTTTGTCATCAGACTCAAAATTCCTCGGCAGATTCAATAAGTGTTACATGATAATCAAATTGATATCTCAATTTATTCTAATCAGCAATCACAAGATCGTTCCTTAAACACGAAAAACTACACTTATGGAAGTCTTGATTTGATTGTATGGGCGATCAAATCACCTGGAGATAATGGTTTTTCTTCTAACAGCTACGCATTTTCTTTTGGGAAGTTTTCTCCAACGGTTTGATTTGGAGATCAATCCTCTAAAGATTATCCAACTGATAGATTGGAAATAGAGGAGTATAAAAGGAGTGCAAACGTCGTACAAGAAGACTAACTAGAATCAAGAATTCCAAAGTCTGAATAGAACTTCGATCTTACACACTTGTGATTACTATATTCCACGTTATGATTTTAGAAAGAAAAATACTTGAGTGAAGAGTGTACGTGATAGTGTAGTCTATCATCTGAGAAGCATTGCTCTTGTAATCTTCTGGTCATTCAATAGTGAAACACAGCCAACAAGCTGCTAGCGTGGAGAGTGGACGTAGGCTTGATAAAGTCGAACCACTACAAAGATTTGTGTGCAGTATTTTCTATCCCTAAACTTTCATTTATTATTGTTGACATTATATTGCATATATATCTATTAAATGGGTTCATCAAAACATCATCTTAGTCATCAGGCGCAATCATCTGACGACAACTTATATATACATAAGTTTGTAATACGCATCCATCTGATATTGATCATACGAGTTGTTAACCTCGACTACATTTATTCTACATGTTTAAAAATATAATTTTATAAAATCACCTATTCACCCCCTCTAGGTGATAGCACTAGCCGTAACAAGTGTCAAAAGTTTATTTTGATCACTTAAGTGCCGCTTTTTACAAAAAGCAATCACTTCAGTTCTAACTCCGATCAAGGTTATCGGAAATCCGATGTGGTCAATTTTTATTAATTTCTCAGTCCGATGTGGCTTGTCTGTGTACCCAGTCAGAATGTAGCCCCTAAACGATGCCATTTTTTCCTTAAATATAATCCTTAAACCAATTTTTTTTCGTTTGGAACCCTAAATCGATTGAACACGCTCTTGAATGTGCTGTGTTCTCATGAAAATCAATCCAAAGGACTGGTGGTGGCTGGTGAGGAGGCTTGACGCTAACCGGAGACGATGGACGATGAATACTGATGGAGAAGCCTCTGTAATCTGTGAATGGATGGAGATTTTTATTTTGCTTCCTCTCGGTGATATGTCGCCTCTGTTCCAATGCCCACCACAAATCCAATTTTGCTTCATTTTAGATGAGAGAGAGACAACTAGAGAGTTAGAGATTCCCCTCTAGCGCCAACTCGGTGACCTCCCTTCCCCGTGCGCTCAACAGACTTTGCTTCATTTTGCCTCCTTCATAGCACACGTCCATTTCCACCACGAGACCACCAAGAAGAAAGAGAGATCTCCAAGTTCCCCAAAGTGGCCAATTCCCCTGCGGCAGCCAAGTCCACGAAATCACAAAAATTGGCTTCTAAGAACCCTAATCCAGTGACTAATTGCTTCCCCAAGAATAGAAATCGAGATCAGAAGTTCATTTTGGCAAAGAGGAACGAGAGGAAAAGGGAAGCCAAATCTAGACGAGCGGCATTTGGAGACTGAGATGGGCGAGCCTAAATCTGGATGAGCGGCTTGCAAGCGATGCACGCTCTTCCATGAGTGTCGTTGGCATCGTTCGGCTAGATCTAGTCGGCTCGGTAAGTGCCAGCAACTCGGCTAGTGGCAACAATGAGGCGAGGCAGAGGTTGAACTCGGAGGGAGGGGATGACCAAATTGGTTTTTCGAGCAAGAGGGACTGGAGGCATGTAGATGAGGGAGCAGGATGACACCATTGTTGCGGAGAGCAAGCTTAGAGAGAGGGTTGCAAAGGAGAGAGATGAAGTGAAAGAAAAATGCCAATACTTTCTCTTCTTCTTTGTGGGACATCAGCCAAAGAAATCCATGTGGAATGGTTTTTTTAATAAAACTTGCCAACTCATAGTAATTTTTTTAATATAAATGTCACGTAATATTTTTGGCCAAAAATTCTCGTCAAAATCACTTAAATGATCGTTTTTTCTTCGATTTAACACTTGAGTGAGCCAGCGAAAACTTTTGACATTTATAATGTCCTTCTCCTCACTATGTCATAATGTAGGTACTAATTGCTTCTTTAGTAGGAAAAACACTGGGTAGCCTAACCTTCTCGGCCCAGTGGTGAGCTTATCTCCATCTACCACAAGATCAAGCACGCGATCTCCTTGAGATCGGGCATCAAGGACTTCGAGATTGTCTAAGTGTCAAGCGACCGCTATCAAGCTTCCTTCGATTCCTACTTCGCCCTCATGCCTTGGTTCGTGCCGCCCTTCGGGGACCCCAAAATCATGGCGCTCGCCAGGCATTGCAACGTGCAAAGCATTTTATGCTTGGTCGTCTTGGGCCTGGACGGCAAGACCGTCACGAAGCCTGGCGGAGCCTGATCATTTTGTACCAGGAGAATGCGTACCCTTTCACGGAGGCGCAGTTGGCAGTGATGCACAGGCAGATGGACGAGGAGGCGAAGGACCTCCCGAAGTCGGAGTTCCACGACGGACCACCACCACGAGCTCACCCTGGTTTCAGTCGGCACTGGCTGCGGGCCCTTCATATGCTGCGAGTGCGACGAGCAAGGGTTGGGGTGGGCTTGCCAGTGCCTGGAGTGCGGGCACGAGGTGCACACGAAATGTGTCCGGGCCGTAGGTGGGGCTTCAACCGTCGGCCCATGAGGCCCTGCTTTCTTTTGCTGATAATTCGGATGTCTAATGAGGTGTGTGCATGATATCGCAAAGTAAGTCCTTGCCTTCGTACCATTTATTCCAATTGGAGGGTTGATGATCACGAGGGTTCTAGGTCTTCTTCTTGATGTGTGAATGTGCTGCGAGCATGACGTCCACTTAGATGTGTCCGGAGGAGACACGCTACGCTGGGCGATCGTAAATACCTAGTTTAGCTTGTTGTCTCCGAAGAAAATAATCATCATTCTCGGATATTAGCAACAAAAAGCACGGGCTTGGATGCCCTCAATTGTGATTTAGTGTGATTTGAAATGTATCGACTACTATGTAGCAATTGACGATGCTAATGGTGATGCATCGAACGTCCAATCCGCACATACAATTTAGTTCTATAGGCACACAAAACTAGTGGGTCCGTTTGTTGAAGGAAACTTGTTTACGGGAAATTATTTCTGGCTGTTTGAATGATAAAAACTAAGCGATTTACGAAAAAAGGTTTTCCATGTACTAAAAATAACAAACTTAGATTAGGGATAACTACTTCTCCTCTTAGTAAAAAAGAAATCACTTTTACTAAATCACAAAACAAATGAAAGTTAACAATTCTTCTTTAAAATGATTTACATGGAAAATATTTTTCCTTTATCATGAAGTTTTCATCAAAACAAATGTACCATAAATTAATAAAAGCATTCCATGTTAGGGTTTGTTTAGTTCGCGGAAAATGTGACATTTCTAAAAAATATTTTCCGGGAAGGAAAATGATTATATTTTCCAAAGTCTGAAAAAAACGAAACGAAAATATTTTCCTTTGGAGAGAAATTGTTTTCTCCTAAAATACTTTTCCTTAACCATGTCATCATATGCAGAATCGTTTCCTCACCTCCCCTTCCTCAATGCCAAATCCTAGATTTCCTCACCGTCAAATCCTCCCCCCCAACAAATTCTGTCACACCCCGAATTTTAAAGGAATAGGGGTAATAACATGACCGTCCTTCTCTTCACTTAAAGGATGCAGCCTCAAAGTCAAGATAACATATTAGAGTTTCTATAAACTGTCATCACGGTTTATGAACATATCCAATAAACAGCTAACTCAGAAGCTCATCACAGCTATGAACAACTCATACCCAAAAAAAAAAAAATCCTGCTACTAAAAAGTCCTCCTAATACGCGAACACTCTCATCCTACTTGCAGCTCATTGAAGAACCTGAAAAGTAAGTAAGATGAAAGGAATGAGTTACCATGGCCCAGTGAGTAATATATTTCTTCTAAGCAGATCAAACAATCACTATGCATCGTTATAAAATGATATTATAACTCATCATCTCAAATTAAATATGTGATATACATAAAATATCAAAAATATATGATAACTTTCCAACAAACTTTATACGTATATGATTAATCAAAAAAATCCACTCAACAATA
This sequence comes from Syzygium grande, assembly GCA_024733475.1. Lineage (NCBI taxonomy): Eukaryota > Viridiplantae > Streptophyta > Magnoliopsida > Myrtales > Myrtaceae > Syzygium > Syzygium grande. Next base: position 11,889,519 of record JAMXDD010000006.1, read on the forward strand.
ACAAATAACCATCAATGGTCTAATCCATTAACTAATCTCATCAAATTACTCGTCGATGGTCCACTCCATCGACTAATCTAATGCCCATCATCAAACTATGATCACTTTTAACGCCGTGACAAAGGCGACCAAGTTTACTCTCCTTGGCTAGGTCTATCACTTATATCACCGACGGTTCGGCTCAAAAGAACGTCCTGACAGTATGCATACTCTCCCCTCAATGGTTCTTACCATAGCAATATGAGCCATAACAATCAATATATTTCTCCAACAATCCAAAATCAACATTAGAAAATCATTTCATAAATCGATTTTACAAACCAAATCACATGACCTTTCACAATAGAATCCGTTTCGTAAACATTTCGCAACCAACACAAATAGCTTTTGGCAATTCCTTCACAAAACATTTAATCAAAGCATTCACAAATACTCATTTCAAGCTATTTCATAAGATTTTCCAATACTTTTTAAACGACTAAAAATGTAGTAAAAGTTCGATCCAATTTATGCAAAAAACATGCTCTTGAAAACTCATACTACATTAAAACTTTACCATTTTCAATATATGAGTTTGTAAATTTATAGAAGAAATAGTATTACTCACCTGGACAAAGTCGAAAACCAACCTACAGTGGTTACTCGAGCCAGTGCACTCATATTCCTATCAATTATCCGAAAAACAATAAGAAAATCTGAGTAAACTCTACTTTAACTAACAACTCGACTCCACGATACTTGTTTATCAATAAAACGACTCCTAACGCTATAGCAAACGTTCACTTATCTCCATTATGCATATAATCAGCTATGCGTAACTCAAACGCAACACTTTATATATTTGTCCTAAACAAACCATGCTTCGAAATAGATTTTCATCGGACCCCACCACTCTACAGCACCATAAACCATCATTACAACAAAAATTACAGCTTAATAACTCCTCAATCGAACCTCGTAGTTCAAAATCAATATTACTTCAGATTTGTGCCCTAATTTCCGAAATCACTCTGATTAGACGAATAATGGGCTTGAATACTTACCAAGCGTTGCAATTCGCAGTTGATTTAGCTTGTCGAGGTGTCCGGATCGGCTACAAGCGACAATTTTTCCTTATTCTCTTTCCCCTCTTCTCGTTTTCTCCGTCGGCTGCAGCTTCTTCTTTTCCTTCCATGCTTCAAATGCACAGGCTGATGGAGGAGGAAAGAAGGTGGGTTAATGGGCATGGGCTTTTAAGAGGCGGGGGCTGGGTTTAGTTGGGCCATATATTACAAATTCTGTCCCCCAATCCCATTTCCCCTTCAAAATGAGCCGGAATTGGGACCGCGACAGTTTCCCAAATCCCCATCTCTCATTCCGCATTTCTCCGAGAGGATTCACGGGGGTTCGCAGCATCCGAGCCTCGATTTGTGGAATTCCTTGCATAGGAAAAGTCCTATACGAAACCTCGAAGGCTTCTTCGTCTTCTTCCTTCTTCCCGCTTCTGCTTCACGGCGAGACTAACCGTGAGAGACGACCACTGTTCATGGACGACGTCATCACTTAAACCCTAAATAAACCTTTTGTTTTCTCTCTCTAACAGCCCCTCTCTCGGCTTCCAATCTCTCGCTCACCTCAGCTTCGTGTTCGACTAGACCGACGCGATCAAGAAGGAACACGAGCGGTCTCAAGAGGACGAGACTCTCCAGCAGATACGCACCTGGCGCGAGGTGAAGAACGCGCCCCTGTCATGAAGCGTGGACGCCAAGATAGCGGAATCAGGTGGAGCATCGAGCTTGGATGATGAAGGTAAGGATGAGAGTTCGAGAGAGGAAGTAGGTTTGCCTGAGAGTGAAGTGAGTGGTGTAGAGGGGGAGTCGGTGAAGGAGGTGGAGTTGCTGCATCCATGGAGTAAGAGGGTTGAGTTGATGGGGAGGCTAGTGTAGCAAAAGGATTGGGTGAAAGCAGTTTTGGAGAACGAATTGAAGAAGCAAGAAATAAAATGGGAAAAATGACACGAACAGTCCCTAAATTTTAGCCCAATATCTAATTTGATTCATGAACTTTTAATTTGTTTAATGTAGTTCTTGAACTTTTTTCAAATATTCAATGTGGTTTCTAAACTTTTAATTTGTTCAATATGATCTTTGAACTTTTGGTACATGTTCAATTTAATCTCTGAACGAGATGAAAATGTTCAATGTGGTCGCTAAACTTGAATTATTAGAAAGGCTACATTGAACATTTCTATATAGTTCAGAGACTAAATGGAACATGTACCAAAAGTCCAGGGATCACATTAAACAAATTCAAAGTTGAGGGACCAAATTAAACATTAGACTAAAGTTTATGGATTACATTGAACAAATTAAAGTTTAGAGATCAAATTACATATTGGGTTAAAGTTCAGGTACTGTTTGTGTCATTATCTCAAATAAAAAAGAAATCATTTTCCCCAATTTTAGAAAGGTATTTTCCGTTAACTGGAAATGTTTTCTTTGACCACTCATTTTCCATTCCCCAAACACTAGAAATTGTGGAAATTTTTTTTATTGGAAAACATTTTATTGGAAACAAACACAGTCTTAATCTGATACTAGTTTTTCTTTGGCCAAGAGATGTAATATTAATCGAGTGTGAAAGATTTACATGACAAAAAACTGTAGGGAGATAATTTAATTTTTTAATCACATTGAAAGTAAGCGGATGTGAAGACTAAAAAAAAGAGATATGTTCACTAGAAGTCCTAAAACTTATCACAAAAGTGCAATAAAGTCTTAAAACTTACAAAAGGTGCAATTAAATCATAAAACTTGTCAAATTGATTCAATCAAGTCCTAAAATTAACACCGTCTAATTTACTAACAGAAAATGCTAATGTGTCTTATTTTATTAATTTTCTTGAGACACGTGGCATCCAATAAGCGCCACGTCAGAAAAAGTTAAAAAATATATATTTAAATAAGAAAAAAGCTACAAGTTAAAAAGAAAAAAACAGAGAGCCACAGCCGCGGTGGCCAAGCCCTCGTCAATGGCCATCGCCAAAGCCACCGGGAAGGGCCGGTAGAGGTCGCCTACGCCTTTTCGAAGCCCAGCGATCCTCACCAACCCTGGGTGAGGCCTCGCCAATCCCCAGCAAGGGCATGCAGGCCCCGATCTGGGGGAGGGCGCAACCCTAGCCCTAGATTTGACCGAGGGCTTTTCACCCATCCCAAGTGAGGTCTTAACTCTCACTCGGTTTGGGGTGAAGGTTCCCTCCCCGGATTTTTTGAGCTTGAGAAGGCCCAAGTTCAAGAAGGCCCATTTGTTAGATGCCATATCCGGTTCGTTGTGGGTCTTTTTGTTTTTCTAATTTAATTTGTATTTGTTTCAATTTTTTGAATTTAAAGAAAATTAATAAATAAGACACATCGATTGCCACGTCAGCTTTTTCCGTTAGTAAATTAGACAATTATTAACTTTATGACTGTCTCAAAATTAAATCAATTTGACAAGTTTTAAGATTCAATTGCACATTTTGTAAGTTCTAAGGCTTAATCGCACTTTTATGATAAGTTTTAGGATTTTTAGCGTATATATCTCAAAAAAAATGATATGACATTAGAATTTTGAAAAGTTGAGCATATAATCAATTAATCTAAAAGTTTGACTCATCAAATTGCAAGGCAATTTGAACCTTGAATCATATTGAAAGTAGGCAACATACGGCTGTTGACACCCAAAAATGATCACTTTTGGTTATAATTGACAAGTGACAGACTTTCTCGATAATAGTAGAGTTTGGTGAACAATAGTAGTCATCGACAGCAAATATCAGTTATCTATGAGAACCCTCAGTGGTGATGAAGTCATTGACATCTACATTTAATTGCAAAAGAATGATATTTCCAGATATGTAACTTCTCTTGTTGATAGTGTTACTAGGTAATAGGAAAGTGCTGGGTGGTTATGTAACTTCTTGTGAATGCAAATAAGATTAGGAAGTTATGTGTTCTAAAGATAGGATTAGGAAATTATCTTTTAAATTTAATGACCGTTTGTAACTGTCGATTGTAGGCTAATAGCCATATTGTAATCTTTGTAGAGATCACCAATCAATCATAGAACTCAACGGCTTTTTGGTAAATTTATTTTTATCTTTACTTTTCTCTAATTTAAATAGCTGGCCATGATTACCTTTAGCCTCTATATCTTTAAATTTCTTATCATTTACTTTTTTGTCCAAAATTAACAAAGGACCCTTCACAACCTTTGTCGATTATCCATTAATACTTCAAAAGATATTTCCTAGACATTTTTCGACGAAACATCCTTTTAGCATGCCTGGTGGGACGCATTTTGTTGATTCAAGAAGATTACGATAGCAAGGAATAGAAATCAGTAAGAGTCCAACAATGTTTTCGGCAATAATAACCCATTACCACAAATGGGTAATGAGGCTACTGCACATTCTGAGTCCTCAGCCACCAGAAAGTGGTAGAGGGTAACAAACAAGGAGATGTTTGATCTTTCGAGGCGTCATACGAAAGAGCAGGTAAGGAATGTTGCTCCAAATTCCAACATAGTGTCTACCATGAGAAGATTGGTCGAAGAACAACAAAATGAAATGGCTAATTACATCGTGAGTCACATGTTGGATGTGATCAAACCAATTGTCATCAATGCCACGGATGATGCTCTATCGAGGTCACGATCGTCTAATCAACCACTAATATTTCAATTAATCTAGTGGTAACACAGTACCTTTCTAGTCTCCCTCTCTACATTAATTGATGTTAGTCAAATTACTCAAAATGGAATTAACAATTTGGCAAGCCAAAATGATCGACAAAATGGACCGATGCCAAACCTTGAAAATATAAGGCCAATGTGCTTCATGCCACTCAATGGGGAATATACCTATTAGGCCTAACATGCTGATTAATATAGATAATCCAGCAAGCCCAACATCACCACCTGGGGGGCAAGATGGCCAACCAAATCTGCAGTTGAACCCAGCAAAGATTGTCCAGGAAGTTCGACAATTATTGGCGTTAGACAGGGGTGTTATCATGCCCATTTATAGAAACCATATCTTTAATGGGTCAATGATGAACTTTTTCCAAGAGGCTTCAAAACCTTGGATTTTTCTATTTTTACTAGGATAAACAATCGACCATCAAACAAATTGGTCGATTTATTAGTGTGGAGAAGTAAAGACAAATGAGTTTTTAAGACTTGGGTCTTTTGTCTTTGTCGAAAATTGTTTTCACTTGATACACTAACTTACCATCTAATTCTATTGGAAAATAGATTGAGATGGAAAGACAATTCCATTCTCATATCTATAGAACAATACATAAGCTATCTATTACTAATTTGGTCAGACTCTATTACTATAGTAATCAGTCAGTCGATCAATTTGCTGCTTGACTCAAGAAGACTAGATAGATGCCTTACTTCACTTTCAAAAAAAAAGAGTTCACGAATTTGGCTTTCAATGGTTTGTAATTGAATCTTAGAGAAAAATTTGAGATTTTGCCCCAAAAATTTTATTTCAATTGACAATGAGTGTCTATGTATGAATAAACTACTTAAAAACAGAGATAGAGGCCCACACGAAGACTTTCCACAACGTGACTTTAATGGAAAGATGTGAGTTAGAATTTGCCAAGAAAAAATCGAATTTGCCAATGACAATGGGCATATGATGACTCTTAATTATCTAATTTAAAATAATTGAATGATTATATGTTAACACCCAAAATGACGAACTTTTGGTCATAATTAACAACTGACAAATTTAGTCGATAATAGTAGAGTTTGGTGAAAAAGTTATCGATCAAAAGAACAATAGACAACTCGCCAAGAAAGTTATTGACAGCAAACATCAGTTTTCGACGAGAACCCTCACCGGGAATGAAGTTATCAATATCTACATGTAATTGCCAAAAAGCAATATTTTCGGATATGTAACTTCTTTTCAAGGTGATTTGTTTTTAGGAAAATATTTTCCCAAAAACGGTTGTCTGTATCGCTCAAAAAAATGAACGAATGAAAAATATTTCCATTGTCCACGAAAATGTTTAGGTGTAAATCATTGTTGACAATAAAAATATTTTTCATCAACTAACTATTTCAAACGAAACAAGAGATTATTTTTAGGAAAATATTTTCTCAATCATTCATTTTCTGCAAAACAAATAGAGCCTAAACAACTGTCTTGAAAAAAAGGAATAGAAAGTAATCTTTTAAATTCAATAATCATTTGTAATCGTCTTTTATTGTAAGCTTTAAATAGCCACATTGTACTCTTTACAGAAACCACAATCAATCACAAAGACTCCAATCAATCACAAAAGTCAACATTCTTTGTAAATTTATTTTTTAACATTACATTTTTGCAATTTAAATGATTGGTCACGATTGTCTCTAGTGTTCGTACTTTTAAATTTCTTATCATTTACTTTCATTGTCAAAATCAATAAATGTGCTTTCACAACCTTTATCGATTCACTTATCGATCCACTAATACTTCGAAAGATATTTTCTCTACGCTTTCCGACTAAACAGCAGCATCTAATCAATGAAAAAATGAGCATATAATCAATTAATTTGAAATAGCTTGATTCGCCAAAATAGAAGGAAATTTGAAATTTTTAGATATCAAGACCCTCTCTCACACGGCAAGCTTGTAGAATGACGGTGGAGAGGTCAATTCATTGCGTACGGAGGAGTGTAAATGAAAACCTGTCCAGTCTTGGATTAATACCATAAGAAACTCTAAACTAATATATTTATGATAAATTTATCTAAAATTATTTTTTGATCACTAAAAATTTCAAACCGGTACACCTACGATAAATGGGTTAATATCACAAAAAACCCTAAACTGGTACAACTGTAACAATTTTACCCCAAACTATTTTTTTATCACAAAAAATCTCAAACCGGTACATCTGTGACAAATTTACCCCAAATTATTTTTTTAACCACCAAAAACCCCAAATTGATATACTTATGACAATTTTACCCCGAACTAATGTTTTGATATTGTTTTTTCAAATTTTTTTATTAATTTTTTCTTTTTTTCCTTCATCTTCTTCATCTTCAACCTTTGGCCAATCGCTGGACCGGCGACCGGCCAGAGGCGAAAGCCATCGAGGTCGGCCCGTCGACCGTTGGTGAGGCTCGACCTCGCTATTTACGGGCAAGGCCAACGTCGCCATTGCCGGCGGGGTCGAGCCCTTGCCAAATCTGGCAAGGCTTGAACTCGCTAGCAATTGGCGAGGTCGGCCTCCCTCCCCGCCAATGGCAAGGTCGACCGATCCCGGCGCCGATGAGGTCGAGCCTCGCCAACAACCCGGCGGGGCGAGCCCTCGCCAAATCTGGCGAGGCTCGAACTTGCTAGCAATTGGCAAGGTTGGCCTCGCCCGCCAAAGAAGGTCGAGCCTCGCCAACCGCAAAGGCTCACCGACAGGCCGAGCTCTTGCCGATCCGCAAGGTCGGCCTCACCTTGCAACAACGAGGTCAACCTCGCCCAAGAATGGCAAGGTCGAGCCTCACTAGTGATCGGGCCGCCAACCTCATCGGCTTTTGCCTCTCTCGCCGGTCGCCGGTTGGGCGACCAACCAAAGGTTGAAGATGAAGAAGATCTAGCGAGGCTCGATCTCGCCGTTCTGTCGGTAAGGCCGACCGCCAATAGCCCGCAAGTTCGAGCCTCGACAAATATTGGCGAGGGCCGACCTTGCCAACTTCCGCCTCCGCCTAGTCGCGGTCCGGTAATTGGCTAGAGGTTAAAGATGAAGGAAAAGAAGAAAAGAAAATTAATAAAAAAATTCAAAAAAATAAAAAATAATATTAAAAAATTAGTTCGAGATAAAATTGTTATAACTATACCAATTTAGGATTTTTTGACGTCAAAAAAATAGTTCGGGATAAACTTGTCATAGGTGTACCAGTTTAGAGTTTTTTGTAGTCAAAAAAATAGTTTGGGGTAAAATTGTTACAGCTGTACCAGTTTAGGGTTTTTCGTGGTATTAACCCACGATAAATTTACCCTCCGTTAGTTCCGTTAAATTTTATCATCAAATTGTTGAGTTGTATGACATGTGTTAATTGATAGATGTACCAGTTTGAAGTGTTAGTCCTCTATTTGTCACATGTTTATCAGTTTGTGATTTTTTGTAATATTAATCATATTTAATGGAGGGTAAATTTATCACAGCCATACCAATTTAAAATTTTTTATAGCAAAAAAATTAGCTTTCGATAAATTTGTTATAGATGTTCCGATTTGGGGTTTTGCAAATATTCTACATACTACCCAAGTGAGAATGCAAAGAGCGCAAAAAGGAAAGCTAAAGTTGGTACTTTTTTTGGTATATCTTAACTCTAACTTTCAACACTCTCTAACTTTTGAACCGCCTCTTACAGAACACGAAAGTCGAACCCGCACCTGTAATATTAGAATCCCCACCTCCCAATCCCTTTACCAATATTGTCTGATGCCCTATTGGCAAAAAGTTGGTACTTGAAAGAAAGAATAACACACCAAAACAAATAAATAATAATAATAAAAACCTTCTTTCTCTTCACTTCATCATCCTCCGTATAATAATCTCTTGAACACAGCACAGCAACAAAAGCATCATCAGTCATCTCTCTCTCCCTGATCGCCAACAATGGGACTCTGCCTCTCCAATTCCCAGGACATTCCCATCTCTTCTTCTTCCTCGGAGTCTCTTTCTCACCACCATTCACAACCGCCCAGAAAACCCCACCCACAGTCCAAACACACACAACCACAACCAATGCCAAGGCAACGGCAACCATCGGAACCGACTTCTTCTCTGCGCTCGTTCACTGGCCCTGAGCCTCCGCTTCCGCTGCCGTCCTCCCAGATCGGCCCCATCCTCTGCAAGCCCTACGCAGACATAAACGCCCTGTACCAGCTGGACCGCGAACTTGGCCACGGCCAGTTCGGGGTCACCTACCTCTGCATCGAGCGCTCGACCGGCCTCCAGTATGCGTGCAAGTCCATCTCGCGGCACAAGATGGTGACCCAGAAGGACATCGAGGACGTCCGGCGAGAGATCCTGATGCTGGAGCACCTGTCCGGGCAGCCCAACATCGTGGAGTTCAAGGGCGCGTACGAGGATCGGCAGTATCTGCACCTGGTCATGGAGCTTTGCTCCGGCGGTGAGCTCTTCGACCGGATCATTGCCAAGGGGGGTTACTCAGAGCGGCAGGCAGCGAGGATCGGGCGGCAGGTGGTGAACGTGGTGCACGTGTGCTGCTTCATGGGGGTGATGCACCGCGACCTCAAGCCCGAGAACTTCCTGCTCGTCAGCAAGCGTGACGATGCCCCTCTCAAGATTACCGACTTCGGCCTCTCCGTTTTCATTGAACCAGGTCGGTTGGTTCAGTTGTTTTGCTGCATGTTGTTTGGATTAGAATATTCCTTGTTTAGCTAGAAACACGAACCAAAGGGGCAATCCCGGCCATTAGTCCATGCGCACCGGCCACGTCTGGAGGCTAGTTACTCCCCTCCCGTAAACTTTCTTCATCGTCATTAAAAAAAACTAGGCAAGCACAATGTAAGGCATAACTAACAACTATCTTGTTCTTTCCATCATCTTGTGGACTACAAAAGTAGAAGAATGGACGCCATGAAAGCCTTGCTGTTCTTGATGTTTAGCTTGTCATGTTTTATTTTTCCCGAAACACGTGGAGTCGTCTTCTTCATCAGTTTGCACACGCTTTAAGCTTTTGTGTCCTTCAAGCCTCTGATTTTAACAAGTCTTTCCGGAATCTGGTTTGAGCTGTAAAAGCGAATGATGTCGAAGAGATGTGATCGACTATATTCTTGCCTTTTGGAAGGGCATCGGAGGTTGCGTTTTCTTCACGGGGTTCTGTCGCGAATTAGAGCTTTGCTGAAAAGACGAAAGACGAGGGAATCCGGATTGTGAAAATTGGAAGCTGATGATGCTCGGATGTGGATTTTTCCTTTCTTTTTTTTTTCTGGTGAGTGATGACGATATTTCCGGTCGGGGTCAACCGGCAGGTCAAGTTGAAAGGGATAGGTCAACTGTGGTCAACCATTGTTAATAATTGGAAAATTTTAATTATTAGTAAGAAAAGCTAAGAGAAAAGAGGGTACAAAAAGTAATAAATAAATGGGGCTCCCATTAGTCCCATATTCCCATTTCGAACCCCCCAAAAAAACAAAACGGGGCTCCCAAGAAAAACTCTTCATTTAAATGAGTCCACTTTCGTCGACATACTATTACACATGAAATTCACATGATTTAAAGATCGAAAGTGAATCTACATTTGTCGAGTGCATGTGAAACTTGCACTATGACCCCATAGCCTTGTCCCGAAGATTCCGCAAATGTTCAGACGGAAGAGCATGCTCCGGCGGGACCATTACAAGGTGGGTGTTGGAGAGTACCATGATTATTCACGGCTCACAATTTGAGTTATCGATTTAGGAAAAATCAGGAATTTTGCTGGACTTGACCGAACCCATCGGTTAGGTTCCAGACCGGTTTCAAAGAAAATAGGTTCTGTTCTCCATTCATGAAACTTGGAGCTGGTTGACACCGATTCGTTGTCGACCAATCAATCTGACATCGGAACCAACAGAGAGATTGGTCCACTAGAAACTGCAATTAAATTTCGTTGTATTTTATTTGTTGGTCGGGATTAAATTTCGTTGTTTAGTTACTTAACAAGCATTTAAGGGCGTTATTTCACGAAATTCATTTTTTTATTCAATATAGAAGTGAAAAATCGCATGAATGAAATTTCACGTGCGATGTGATCTTATGTTTATTATAATCTTTATTTTGGATGGAAAATATTCATGCTGCTTCCTAATTCTTGAGTTCTGCAGCTTAATTTCCTCTTTGCCTTCCTCTTTTTTATTGGGATAGAATTGCTTCTCACTCTTCATTCTCTCTTCGGAAAGCGCTGCCGCTAATTATATGCCTTTATATGCAAGTTTAATGGAATTTTGCTTGTAACCGTTTCTCTCACTAGCTTAATATGTGTAGGAACTTTTGTCTATTTTTAATGAGTAACTTTATTAAATTCGTGTACATTTTATACGATAGAGTCTGTTTCTGTTTCTGTCTTATCATATGATTTGTTGCCTAGAATTGCAGACTCGGTGGAGTTCTGTGTTCTAGGAAGTTTTCCAAAAGTTATCGCCCAGGTCTTAGGTTCTAAAAAGATTCGCAGCACATAGATCGCGTGGTGATGCTTGCTAAGTAACTACATCAGCCCATCTCAGGTTTTGTACCACCATGTGTGGTATCTGTACATCCTAAAACTGCATTAACAAGGGAAGAGGAAGGAGTTTTGCAGTCTAATGTCGCTCTTGTTCTAGTACACCCTTCGAAGGACTATCTGCCGGGTGTCTGACTCACTTATTTTCCTCGTGACTTGACCTTCCAGCAATGAAATTAGTAAATCTTAATGAGTAATTTGAGCCATCGTTCCAGGGAAGGTGTACGAGGACATTGTGGGAAGTGCGTTCTATGTTGCGCCGGAGGTGTTGAATCAAAACTACGGGAAGGAAATCGACGTCTGGAGTGCAGGCGTCATCTTATACATCCTCCTTTGCGGTTCACCTCCCTTCTGGGCAAGTAAGCCTTTGTTTTTACGACAGTTGTTCACTATTAACTATATTGTCTGGTGTTTTCCGAATTCAATTACAGTTTTCCACATCCCTGTAAATCGTTTTTGAGAAAACAGACATCATTTGTTCCATTGGACATCGATCCTGATTTAGCAATGATCAACTGTTGTTGGACTAGTATCACCTGATTTCACTGTGAATCTGTAACATTTTTCTTCCTTTCAGGGAATGAGAGGGGCATATTCAAAGCAATATTGGAAGGCGACCTAGATCTAGAAAGTGCTCCGTGGCCATCCATTTCCTCTTCGGCGAAGGATCTCATCACGAAAATGTTGATGAGGGATCCTAAGAAAAGGATCACCGCCGCGGAGGCCCTTAGTAAGTGCTCCTTTTTCTAGTGAAATTCGGTGGGTTCATATCAACATCAACCAATTCCTAGGGAGTTCATGAGACGGTGTTCTTTGTCAAGTAGGTCCACATTAATGTATTAAAAGGATAATGAATTAGACCATAGTTTAATTGGAAAATCCAAACCTCAAGTCAGGAAAGAGAGGAACGTCTTCATGGTCAAATCACGCTTTTGTTCATTAAAATGCGTACCTGGTAGCACACAAAGACGTATTGCCAAGCTTTTCCAGTAGATTCAGACCTCTGGTTCTGATTTAATTAGGTAAAAATACCTGAAAATCATTAAAAGAACACTTACATTCTTCGCACGCAATGTTTGGACAGAACATCCTTGGCTCCGGGAAGATGGAGTGGCATTTGATAAACCTATTGACAATGTTGTTTTGCGGAGGCTCAGGCAATTTAGAGCGTCGAACAAGCTGAAGAAACTGGCTCTGAAGGTATTGTTTTTTCTACTAGTCTACGGATATTTTCCTCGCATATTTGGACATCAGCTTCCAGAAATAGATTAGACAGTCTAGCTTTGTCCACTTCTTGAACAATCGTTATCCCGGTTTTGCTTGATTTCATAGCTCTTATCAGTTGTCTCTTGTTAAAATATTGGTCCATTTCCTGAATTTTCTAGATCAGTCCACATAATTCTAGCATGTCTTGTACGAATTAGAATGTGCGGTAAAAAAACACATGAAGAGGTAGGTGAAAATTGTGGTAGGTAGAAGGAATGGACAGCATGCCACGGTCAGAGATAATTGAGAAGGAATGCCGGTCAAAGAAGGCCTATAAATAGGTCGTAGTTGTGTTGATTCATGGAGTGGAAGCTGAAGAGACACAAAGTTTCCCATCTTGCGCCCTTTATTCCTTTGCTGCCCCATTGCCATTATTTTTGCTCTCTCTCTCCCTCTCTTCCATCCTCACAAGTAACGCGCACTCACATCAACCACTTAGCTTCAACAATCTGACAGTGGCATCGGAGCCACGTCTTTTGTTGGTATTGAGCATTTGTCCTAATCACCCGTTCCTAAAACTACCCATCCAATTATTCAACAACTAAGCTATGGCCAACTTTACAACATCCTCAATTCTCATTCCTATTTTCGATGGGAAAAATTATGATTGCTGGAGGATCAAAATGATCACATTCTTGATGGCCCAAGACTTATGAGGCATCGTCCAGAAAGGATACAAAGCTACGGAAGAAGGTGCAAGTGTTCTAGTAGAACAACTACAGAAGGATGCACGAGCTCCATATGTGATCCAGCAAGCACTCTCGGAGACTGTATTTCCAAGAATCATTGGTGCGAAGATTGCGAAGAATGCATGGGAGATATTATAGTAAGAATATCAAGGCTTAGAAAAGGTATGCACCATTGACTTTAAACTTTGAGAGAAGAATTTGAGAATTCTAAAATGAAAATAATGAGACCGTTCAAGAATATTGTGGTAAATTAAAAGAAATAGTTAATCAAATGAGAGCCTATAGAAACGAAATAACTGACCAAATGTTAGTAGAAAAAATTTTGGTGACACTTACTAGAAAATATAATTCTTTTATCACCGCTATTGAATCATCTAAGGACTTAAAAACCCTGACAATCAATAAATTAATTGGCTCTCTAGAAGCATATGAAAAAAGATTGGCGGCACAAGATGAAGACCCGGTTGAAAGTGCCTTCCGGTCCAAATTAAACATATTGTCTCATCAATCTAAAAATAATGGAAGGAGCTCATGGAAAAATAAGAGAAGAGGAGAAATATCTTCAAAGGAAAAGTATCTATCTTGCAATGTTTTCAAGAAAAATAAATATTTGGAGAAAGATTGCTGGTTTCGGAATAAACCACAATGCCGCTCTTGCAAAAGGTATGGCCATGTAGAAAAAGACTGTCGCTCGAAAACAAATTCTCGAGCCAACTATGTTGAAGAAAAAGAAGGTGAAGATAATACATTCCACGCAGGCCAAGTGGCAAATGACGAGAAAAAAGACACGTGCCAAAAGAATAAAATGGAGTGGCAAAAAGGAAAAACAGAACTGTCATGGAGATGGCAAGGTCCATGATAAAGGAGAAAAGCATTCCCAACTCGTTTTGGGCGTAAGCAGTTTACACGGTTGTATACATTTTAAATAGGTGTCCAACTAAAGCAGTCCAAAATAAAACTCCAGTCAAAGTATAGAGCGAACGGAAGCCTTCAGCAAAGCATCTGAAGGTGTTTGGTTGCATTTACTACCTCCACATTCCTGCTCAAAAGAGGAGCAAGCTTGATGAGAAGACTCAAAATTGAATTTACCTTGGACATAGTGACCAATCAAAAGACTATCGGGTCTACAGCCTAAGAACTAAGAAGCTCATGATCAGTTAAGACATAGAGTTCGACGAGAATGCTGTCTAGAACTAGGAGGACAAGAAGATCCAGACGAAGTATGTTGCCTTACCGGACACACCACCTACTCAAGAGGAATCAATAATGCAAGAAGAAGGTGAAGCTTCAGATTCCACAACTCACGACGTAACACCAACATCCTCTCCAAGAGCAACGCCGGAAGATTCTACTCCAGAGTCTCTAATAATGAGGGTAAAATCTCTTAGAAGAATCTATGACACGTGCAACTTTGGTACCTTACATCCAGAAAACTATGAAGAGGCGTCCAAAGAAGAAGTTTAGGTAAAAGCCATGGAGGAAGAGATCAAGATGATTGAGAAAAATGAAACTTGGGAGCTCATCGATCACTCTGAAGATAAAGAGATAATTGGAGTCAAGTGGGTCTACAAGATGAAGCTCAATGCAGATGGATCTATTCATAAGCATAAGGCAAGACATGTGGCAAAAGGATACTTGTAACCACCAGGTATCGACCATACTGAAACTTTCGCTCTTGTTGCTTGCCTTGATACTACTCGAGACACTCTTAGCCCTAGTAGCATAAAAATGGAAGATCCATCAACTAGATTTGAAGTCAGCATTCCTAAATGGATATCATCAAGAAGAAATATATGTGGAACAACCACAAGGATTTATCATCAAAGTTAAAAAAAAATTCTAAAACTAAAATAGACCCTCTCCAGTTAAAGCAAGCACCACAAGCGTGGTATAGCATAATAGATGAATCCTTCACCAAGCTAGGATTTAGGAGAAGCATGAGCAAGCCAACGCTCTACATCAAGACCCAAGGTAAGCCTGACACTCTCATTGTCTCCTTGTATGTGGAGGATCTCATATATACTGGGAACAATGAAGAGATGATTCAAGAATTCAAAGAATAAATGATGAAGACATTCGAGATGACAAACTTGGACTTAATGCACTACTTCCGCGGCATCGTGATCAACCATAATAATAGAGTCTTTATCTCACAGAAGAAATATACCGAGAACCTCCTCAAGAAATTCAAGACGAATTATTGCAAAAAAGTTGCAACACTGCTCGTGATAAATGAGAAACTATTTAAGGAAGATGGAGCAGAAAAAATTGACGCTACAGAAGTCTTATTGGAAGTCTACTATATTTCACAACTGCTCAACCGGACATTATGTATGTGACAAGTCTACTATCGCGCTTCATGCAGAGTCCAAGCCAAATTCACTTTGAAGCTACCAAAAGAATTCTCAGATATTTAGAATGAACTACAGACTACAACATTTGGCACCAGTCAAGTTCAATTACCAAGCTTATTGGCTACACTAATAGCGATTGGTCAAGATCAGCTGATGACAGGAAGAGCACCACTGGCTATGCATTTACACTAGGTTCCGGAATGTTCTCATGGACATCTAAAATACAAGACTCGGTGGCAGTCGAGCACATCACAACTGCCACAACCACTAGTTAAGCAATATGGCTTTAGAGAATTCTAGAAGACATAAGAGATGCATAGATAGATAACTCTGATATTTTGTGACAACAAGTCTGTCATTGTTATCACAAAAAATCCGGTGTTTCACGGAAGAACTAAACATATCGACATCAAATATCTTTTCATACGAGAAGTACAGAGTAATGGAGAAATCAAGCTCAAATATTGCAAGACTGAAGATCAAATTGCGGACATATTTACAAAAGCACTGCCACAAGCAAACTTCGAGACATTACGGAGTATGCTCGGAATATCAGGAAAACGGATCAATGATAGTGTTAAAATATTGATCCATTTCCTGAATTTTCTAGATCAGTCCACATAATTCTAGCATGTCTTGTACGAGCTAGAATGAGTGGTAAAAAACACATGAAGAGGCAGGTGACAATTGTGCATAGACTAATTAGTAATAGGTAGTTAGTGGCCAATGAATGGCCAGCAGCATGCCATGTTCAGAGATAATTGAGAAGGAATGTCGGTCAAAAAAGGCCTATAAATTGGTTGTAGTTGTGCTGGTTCATTGAGTAGAAGCTGAAGGCACACACAAAGCTCCTCCACTTGTAATAAACTATCCAATAAAGTTTCCCATCTCACGCCCTTTTTTCCTTTGCTGCCCCCATTGCCATTATTTTTGCTCTCTCTCTCTCTCTCTCTCTCTCTCTCTCTCTCTCTCTCTCTCTCTCTCTCTCTCTCTCTCTCTCTCTCTCTCTCTCTCTCTCTCTCTCTCTTTAAGTATCGAGCCTTGTCCATCCATCCTCACAAGTAGCCCACACAAACATCAACCACTTAAGCTGCGAATGACAACCATTCTATTTCAGAAATCAATTTCTGGCTAGATTTATGTTTCTGTTCCTAGACAAGTTTATGAGTAAAAAAACACGTTTGATAATGACACAAAATTTCTGTTACCGAAACAAAAATTTATTTGATAACGGCACAAAATTTCTCCCTCTCGAGTCACCGGCGAGTGGACGGTGGGCGGATGGTGGTGGCAGAGGACGGTGGCAGCAAACTAGGGGTAGCGAGCCGGGGGAAGCGGCGGATGGCGGCACGCGCCGGTGCAAAGGGCCGGTGGGGAGGCGGCCAATGTCGAGCAGCGGTGGGAGGTGGGCGACGGCCAGCAGTAGGAGTGGCGTGGCGACAGGAGGAGGGCGAATAGTGGCAGCAAACGGCAGGCGGCGGACAATGGGGGGAGGCGGCAGTGGACAGCGACGTGGCCAGTGCGGAGGACGGCGATTGGAGGAAGCATCGGCGTGAGCAACTGCAAAAAGGCAAGCAACGACCGGGCGGCAAGAGGAGGGAGGTGAGGCAGCTTGCCGACAGCAAGAGAGACAGTGGCCAACGGATCGAGGCAACGACCCACAATGGTGGCGATGGAAGGAGGGCAACGGTGGCGAGACGATGTCATGGATGGTTGGCGGTGGGCGGAGACGGCGGGGCGGCAGCGGCAAGTGGGCGGCGATGGGCGGTGAATGGGCGACCGGCTAGTAGAAAGGGCGAGCAATAAAAAGAATTTTTCATTTTTGTTCCAGAAATAAAAGAGTAAAAATTTTACTTTTCATTTCTGTTCCAAACCTATTTATGAAATCAAAATTTGTTCCAGAAATTGAAAAATGAAATTGCGTTACCAAATGAATTTCTGTTCCAAACTTGTTTCTAGAACAGAAAAATAGAAACAGAATAGTTATCATTCGCAGACATAGCTTCCGTAATCTAATTATATGTTTTTGGCGAAAAAGGATGGTAGTCTATGTTCTTGAGGTGTACATGAAAAGCTGCTTCAAAGTTTCACTTTCCTTACCGGAATTGTTGTCGAGTTAAGGTAATTGCACAAAACCTTTCGGAAGAAGAAATCAAGGGCTTGAGACAAATGTTCGGCAACATGGACACTGACGGAAGCGGCACCATCACATTCGAAGAATTTAAATCCGGATTGGCTAGGTTGGGATCGAAGCTCGGTGACGCAGAAATAAGGCAGCTAATGGATGCGGTAAGCACTTTCAATAGCTTGAATTCTCTTTTACTTCTTCTCTATGGAACACTCCATTATGGTATAGGAGCTTTTTCTCTTTGGGAAGTCACTCTGAGAATGCATTTCTTTTAACAGGCCGATGTCGACAAGAGCGGGATCATTGATTACACTGAATTCATCACTGCCACGATTAACCGCCACAGGCTTGAGAAGGAAGATAGTCTGTTCAAAGCTTTCCAATACTTCGATGAAGACAACAGCGGGTTAGTGTCGCTTTCACCTTGTTTCTGCTAGGCTCCATTGTGTTAAGCCTCAAGAATAAGGAGAATTACCTTATTCGGAGCATGTTTCACAACTGCCGTTCGGAGAGAGATTAAGGTCTGCAAACACAATGGAGGGGCCGATGTATCTCAGAACTCCGAAACCTCTGAAATCAAGAACATATCATGCTTAGTGATGTTAGTGTCCATAGCTTTTGTATTCACTTATTTTCTTGGCCCGCATTTCAGCCTGCTTAACCTCCTGTAGGTTTATCGCGAGAGACGAGCTGAGACACACTATGGCACAATACGGAATGGGGGACGAAGCCACCATAGACGAGATCATCAAGGATGTCGACACAGACAAAGTATTGAATCTTTCGTCAAGTCTTAACTCTGATTTCTCGATCCCTATATCCCCAAACTGACTCAGGTTCATTATGATCCCGCCATGTGATGCAGGATGGGAAAATCAATTACGAGGAGTTTGTGGCCATGATGAGAAGACGAACTCAAGATCAAAATGGAAACGAGAGATGGTGGAAAGGTAGATGAATGATTATTCGTTCTCCTTTTGTACAGTCATCTCTATAATAAGTCGCCGCACAGAATGTGTACTATTAATTCCGAGCACGGTGACATCCAAATACCGTAACATGACACACGATCCAATGCGGTCCGGCACGGTGAATAAATTCCGAACCATTGTGTTGAATAAAATTGTTGAACATCAGAGAATTGGAATGCGTAATAAATATTTACACTTCAGCTTTCTTTTCAATCCCACATTCGTGAATTGCAATATATTTTTTCTCTTTTGACAAGTAAGAGGCATAAGGCTCCCTCTAAACATTGCCGTAAAGGTCGTGCATTCGCCATGAAATATTTGTTGAGTCATAATTATTATGTTCGACCTGATCGACTCGATCGAGAAGGAGCGCGAGCTGTCTCAGAAGGACGAGACTCTCCAGTGGATACGCACCTAGGGCAAGGGCGAAGAACGCGCCATAGTCGCAGAGCGTGGGCATCGAGATAGTGGAATTGGGTAGGGCATCGAGCTTGGACGGTAATGGTGAGGATGAGAATTCGAGAGATGAAATCGGTTTGCCCAAGAGTGAAGTGAGTGGTTTGAAAGGTGGGGGAGTCGGTGAAGGAGGTGGAGTTGTCGCATCGTCGAGAGAGTGGGCTGAGTTGATAGAGAGGATGGTGCAGCGAGAAGATTGGGGGAAAGGAGCAATTCTGGAGAACGAGACGAAGAAGCGAGAAAGATGGGGAAAATAATTTCTCTTTTTTTTAGAAACGGAAATCATTTTTCCCAATTTTTTAGAAGAGTATTCCATTGACTGGAAAAGGTTTTCTTTGACTACTTGTTTTCCACGCCCCAAGCACCATAAATCGTGGAAAAAGTTTTAGTAGTTTTTCTTTGGCCAAGAGAATTACTATTAATCGAGTGGGAATAAGAACAATAGGAGTGTCACAACCTATCATACGACACTCACTCAAATGCCGAAAATTTTAAAAATCGATCACTTAAGGACCATCGATGATTTACCTCGCCAGAAAATCTGACATGGGCACCAATTATCTTATGTGGGCGCTGACGTGAATAATTTTTGTAATTTTTTATTTTTTATTTGTTATATTTCTTTTCCTTTTTTTTTTTGTTTTTTCTTATGCCAACGAAAGTCATCGATTGTGAAGGCCTCGTCCGCGGCTCGTGGGGCCACAAAGACCTTGGGCAAGGCCATTGTGGCCTCGCCGGCCGCGTGCAAGAGTGCAAGGGCCCTTACTTAATCTGGGCAAGGCCGCCTCGCCTAAATTTGGCAAGGGCCTTTGCGTACTCGCTTGTGGTTGGCAAGGCTACCATGGCCTTGGGCGAGGCCTTCACGGCCTCGCTAGCAGGTGGCGAAGGCCTTCGCAGGCTATGGGTGAGGGCGCGAAAGCCCTTGCCCAGGGCCATCGCAACCCCGCCAACCGAGGGTAAGGCCATTGGGGCCGACCAGAGTCATCGACGTAGAAAGAAAAAAAAGGAAATAAAAATAAAAAATTACAAAAAATTCCACGTATGACAATTTGGTGAAAATGACACTCATATGATTGATTTTACTCCGATATGACACTTGACTGAATGGAAAAAAAAAAAAGTTTTGATCTCAAATGAATGTCATACGAAAGTTATGACTCATCATGTTATTCCAATCGAGTGTGAAAGATTTACTTTACAAAAAACGATAGTAGACAATTTAACTTTTTAATCACATTGAAGCAGATGCGAAGATAAAAGAAAGACACAGTAATAGAATTTTGAAAGTTGAGCGTATAATCAATTAATCTAAACGTTTGAATCATCGAAATACAAGGCAATTTGAATCTTTAATCATACCAAAAGCACGCGAAATACAGCTATTGACACCAAAAAATGACCAACTTTTAATTATAATCGACAAGTGACGCACTAGTCATCAACAACAAATATCACTTATCGATGAGAACCCTTTGGGGATCAAGTCATTGAATAAATAGCCGAGTAGCGACATTTTCATATATGTAAATTTTTTTAGATAAGTGTTACTGGATAATAGATAACTGCAAGTTGGTTATGTTTATGGTCACTATTTTAGGATTTTGTAACTTCTTGTAAATAAGTGTTGTTACAACTTGTTGTAACCACAAATAAGATAAAGAAGTTATATGTTCTAAAGATAGGATTAGGAAGTTATCTTTTAAATATAAAGATTGTATGTAACCGTCGATTGTATGCTAAGAGCCAGATTGTAATCTTTGCAGAGACCCCCCAATCAAACAGAAAGCTTAACGTTTTTTGCAAATTTATCCTTATCTATACATTTCTGCAATTTAAATGAATGGCCGTGATTGCCTTTAGTTTTCGTATCTTTAAATTTCTTTTCATTTACTTTCGTGTCCAAAATTAACAAAGGGCCATTCACAACCTTTATCGGTTCACTTATCGATCCATCAATAAGATATTTCCTCAACACTTTTTTGGCAAACATCTTTTTGGCACATCTAGTGAGAAGCATTTTGTTGATTCGAGGAAATTACCACGGCAAGAACAGGAAATCAGTAAGAGTCCAACAAACAATGTTCATTACCACAAACCGGTAATGAGGCTACTGCGCATTTTAAGTCATCAGCCACCGAAAAAGGGGCAGAGAGTAACCAATAAAGAGATGTTGATCTTTCAAGGCATCATAACAAAGAGCGGTTAAGAGATGTTGCTCCAATTTCCAACATGGCTTTTACCATGCGAAGATTGCTTGAAGAACAGCGAAAAACCAACAACAAATCACTTCGTGAGTCACATTTCAGATGTGACCAAGAAAATTGTCATCGATGCTATGAATGATGCTCTATTGAGATCAGGATCATCCAATCAACCACTACTATTCTAAGTCAATCTAGTGATAACAAGGTATGTTCCTAGTCTCTCTCCATTTATTCATGTTGGTCAAAATACTCATAATGGAATTAACAATTTGGCAAACCAAAATGGTCAAC
The DNA here is from genome assembly GCA_024733475.1 of Syzygium grande. Classification (NCBI taxonomy): domain Eukaryota; kingdom Viridiplantae; phylum Streptophyta; class Magnoliopsida; order Myrtales; family Myrtaceae; genus Syzygium; species Syzygium grande. The sequence goes on from JAMXDD010000006.1 coordinate 11,911,131, forward strand.
AAAATCGACCAATGCCAAACCTTGAAAATATAAGGCAATTAGTATATGGGTGTCACTCAATGGGGCAAATACGCCAACTAACGTAGATAATCCGGCAAGACCATCATCACTGCCTAGGGGGACAAGATGGCCAACTAAATCCACAGTTGAAGCCAACAGAGATTGTCGAAGAAGTTTGACAACAATCGAGGTTAGATAGGAGTCTTATCATACCTATTTATAGGTAATCAAATCTTGAATAGCTCGATAATTAGCCTTTTCCAAGAGGCTTCAAAACCCCTGAGTTTGCCATTCATAATAGCGAAGATGAACAATCGACCATCGAACGCATTGGTTGATTTACAGCCTAGTGTGGAGAAGTAAGGACAAATAAGTTTTTAAGACTCGGGTTATTTTATCCATCTTTATCGAAAAATGCTATCACTTTTTCTATTGGAAACTAGGCTAAGATGGAAAGACAATTTAATTCTCATATCTAGAGAACAACACCTAAGGTATCGATTACTGATTCAGCCAGACTTTATCAATATAGTAATGGGTCGATCAATCAGTTTGTTGCTTGATTCAAAAAAAGGTCTAAAAATGAATGCCTTACTTCACTCTAGAAAAAAGAGTTCACAAATTTGGCTTTCAATGGGTTGAAATTTAATCTTATAGATAAATTCAAGATTCTACTGATTTATTTCAATTGACAACAAAAGTGTCTAAGTATGAGCAACTACTTAAAAAACAAAAATAGAGGGCCATATGAGTCAGATGATGAATATAAGCAAGATAAATTCGGCAAGGAAAAATTTAATTTGTCAATGATAAGGGTATATGATGACTCTTAATTATCTAATTTAAAATAATCAAATGATTGATAAATCATTCCATTTTTTTGAAGGGACTTATGTTGACACCAAAAAAATGACCAACTTTTAGTTATAATCAACAAGTAACAGACTTAATTGATAATGGCAGAGTTTATATAACAACAAAAGTCATTGGTGAAAGAACAGTCAACAATTCGCCAAGGGAGTTATTGACAACAAACATTGGTTATCAATAAGAACCCTCATAGAGGATGAAGTCATTGACATCTACATGTAACTGTCAAATAGCGATATTTCAGATGTACAACTTCTTTTTGATAAGTATTGCTTATAATAAGCGATGGGTGGTTATGTTTATGGCCACTATTTTAGGATTTTATAACTTCTTGTAGATAAATATTATTGTAATTTCTTGTGAAAATAGGATTGGAAAGTAATCTTTTAAATTCAATAACAATTTGTAATCGTAATTGATTGTAGGTTTTAAATAGCCACATTATACTTTTTGTAGAGACCTCAATCAATCACAGAACTCAACTTTCATGACAAATTTATCTTTTCTTTTTGTTAAAGGACAAATTTATCTTTTATCATTGCTTTTTTGAAATTTAAATTGTTAGCCGTGATTGACTCCATTGTTCACATCTTTATAAATTTCTTCTCATTTACTTTCTTATCCAAAATCAACAAATGACTCTTGACAATCTTTGTTGATTCACTTATCGGTCCTTCAATACTTTGAAAGATATTTTCTTGACTCTTTTCGGCGAAACCATGGCGGCAGACTATTCCAAAAGTTGAGTGTATGATCAATTAATTTAAAAAGCTCAATTCGCCAAAATAGAAGGAGATTTGAAAATCTTAGATCTCAAGACCACCCTCTGTCACGTGGCAGTTTTGTAGAATGATAGAGGAGAGGTCGATTCATTGCGTACGGGGAAGTGTAAGTGAAAACCTGCCTTGTCCTCTTTAAAACATTTTTACAGAGATGACCAAAAAGCTTATGCCAGAAAAAGGAAAATTTAAATAGGAATTGTATACAAATAATCTCTAAATTTTAATCCGATATATAATATTATTCATGAATTTTTAATTTATTCAATATGATCTATAAATTTTAACTTAATATTTTAAACTTTTAATTTATTCAATTTGATTGGTAGACCTTAGGTACATATTAAATTTAGTCCATGAACACAGTCCCTAATCTTGAATTAATGGAACGAATACATTGAATATTTTCATATAATTCATGGATAAAATTAAACATGTACAAAAAGTCCGTGGATTATATTGAACATATTAAAAATTAAGGAATCATATTACATATGAGATTAAAATTCATAAATTATATTAAATAAATTAAAAATTTAAAGATCACATTATATACGAGGTCAAAATTCAAAAAAATATCCGTGCCGTTTTCCCATGCAAATATTCTATGGACTGCCCAAGTGAGAACGCAAGGAACCCAAAACGGAAAGCTAAAGTTTGGCACATGCAAGAAAGAATAACCCCCACCAAAACAAATAATAATCATAATGATAAAGAAGACCCTCTTCTCTTCACTTCATCGTCCTCCTCCTCCTCCATATAATAATCTCTTGAGCACGGCAAAGCAACACCAGCATCATCATCATCAGTCATCTCTCTCTCTCCCTCTCTGATCGCCAACAATGGGACTCTGCTTCTCCAGGTCCAAATCCCAGAACATTCCCATCTCTTCTTCTTCCTCCGAGTCTCCCCCTCGCAGGAAAGCCCACCCACCGTCCAGAGGCCCGCAGCCAAAACCACCGCCAACGCCACCGCAATGGCAACCACCGAAACCACCTTCGTTCACCGGCCGGCAGCAGCCGCCGCAGTCCTCCCAGATCGGCCCCATCCTCCGCAAGCCCTACGTGAACATAAACACCCTGTACAATCTGGACCGCGAGCTCGGCCGCGGCCAGTTCGGGGTCACCTACCTCTGCACTGAGCGCTCGACCGGCCTCCAGTACGCGTGCAAGTCCATCACGCGGCGCAAGATGGTGACCCAGAAGGACATCGAGGACGTCCAGCGAGAGATCCTGATGCTGGAGCACCTGTCCGGGCAGCCCAATATCGTGGAGCTCAAGGGCGCGTACGAGGACAAGCAGTATCTGTACCTGGTCATGGAGCTTTGCTCCGGCGGCGAGCTCTTTGACCGGATCATCGCCAGGGGGTTGTACTCGGAACAAGAGGCAGCGAGGATCGGGCGGCAGGTGGTGAACGTGGTGCACGTGTGCCACTTCATGGGGGTGATGCACCGCGACCTCAAGCCCGAAAACTTCCTGTTCGTCAGCACGCGTGAAGACGCCCCTCTCAAGATCATCGACTTCGGCCTCTCCGTTTTCATCGAACCAGGTCGGTTGGTTCAGCTGTTTTGCTGCATGTTGTTTGGATTAGAACTTTCCTTGCTTAGCTAGAAACACGTACCAAAGGCGCGTTCTCACCCATCAGTCCATGCGCACCGCCCACGTCTGGAGGCTAGTTACTCACCTACTGTAAGCTTTCTTCATCGTAATCACTAGCACAAGGAAGGCATAACTAACAACTATCTCGTTCTTTCCATCATCTTGTGAACTACACAAGTAGAAGAACGGACGCCATGAAAACCTTGCTGTTCTTGGTGCTTTAGCTTGCTGTTTTGTTTGTGGGGGGTGAGGGATTAGATTGGCGTCCAAGTTTACATCTCGTCGACGTTGGAGTCATTTGTTTGGCACTTTTCCCTTTCTTGCTCGTGATTTAGTAGGCATTTCTGGTGATTCTTGTCTTGTTGGTTGTTCCGAAATACGTGGAATCGTTTTCCTTCATCGGTCTGCGCACGCTTTAATTTTTTGTCTCCTTCAAGCCTCCGATTTTTCCCAAGTCTTTCCTGGAATCTGGTTTGAGCTGTAAAAACGAATGATGTCTGAAGAGATGTGTGAATGACTAAATTCTCGCCTTTTGGGCATTCGGAGGTTGCGTTTTCTTCACGGGGTCCTGTGGCGAATTAGAATTTTGCCGTAAAGGAGAATGACGAGGGAATCCATGTCATTGCGGATTGTGAAATTAGGAAGCTGCGATGATGCTTTGGATATGGGATTTTTTCTCCTTGTTCTTCTTCGTTCTTATCGGGTGAGTGATGATGGTATTTCGGGTCGGGGTCAACGTGCGGGTCAAGGGAGAAAGGGACAGGTCAACTGGCGTCAACCATTGTCAATAATTGAATCGAGAAAAGCTACCATAAGACAAAAGATGGGGAGACAAAATGTTAAAAATAAACGGGGGCTCCCGTGAAAAATTCTCGATCAAGTGACCCCACTTTCGTCGACGCACGATGCTACGTGGGACTCACGTGATCGAAAGACCAAAAGTGAATCTACATTTGTCGAGTGCTCGTGAAACCTGCACCATGACCTCGTAGCCTTGTCCCCGAAATTCGGCAAATGTGCCGACGGGAGAACATGCTCCGGCGGGGCCATTACAAGGTGGGTTTTGGAGAGTACCATGATTATTCACAGTTCAAACTTTGAATAATCAACCAGGCCCGTTCCGAAGATAATAGGTTATGTTCTCCGTTCATGAAACACAGGACTGGCTGAAGCCGGTCCGTTGTTGGCTAACCAAGCGGACTTCGAATACAGCAGAGAAATCGGTCCACTAAAAGCTGCAATTAAATCTCATTGTTTGGTTGCTTAACAAGCATATAAAGGCGCTATTTGAAATTCATTTTTTTCATTCTATATGGAAGTGAAAAATCGCATGAATGAAATTTCACATCTTATGTTTATTGAAATCTTTATTTGGATCGAAAATACCCCTGTTGCTCCCTAAATTCACGAGTTCTGCAGCTTAATTTCCTCTCTGCCTTCCTCTTTTTATTGGGATGTCATTGCTTCTCACTCTTCATTCTCTCTTCGAAATGCTCTGATGCTATGATGTGCTTTTATATACCAGTTTAATGAAATTTTATTTGTGTCCATTTTCTTTCTAGCTTAATTTGTGTAGGAAATTTTGTCTATTTTCGATGAGTAGCTTCTAAATTTATTAAATTCATGTACATTTTATTCCACAGAGTCTGTTTCTGTTTCTGTCTTATCATATTGCTGCCTAGAATTGCAGACTCAGCGAAGTTCCTGTGTTCTAGGAAGTATTCCAAGAGTTAGCGCGCAGGTTTTAGGTTCTTAGAAGATTTGCAGCACGTAGATCGCGAATGATGCTTGTTGAGCTAGAGCTACTACATCAGACCATGTCATAGGTTTTGTATCACCATGTGTGCCATCTGCACATCCTAAAATCATGTCTGCATTAACCCAGGAAGAGGAAGGAGTGTTGCAGTCTAATGTCGCTGTTGTTCTAGCGCACCCTGCGAAGGACTAGCTGCTCAGTGTCTTGACTCGCTTATTTTCCTTGCGACTTCATCTTCCAGCAATGTAATTAGTGAATCTTAATGAGTAATTTGAACCATCGTTGGCAGGGAAGGTGTACAGGGACTTCGTGGGAAGTGCGTACTATGTTGCACCGGAGGTGTTGAATAAAAACTACGGGAAGGAAATCGACATCTGGAGCGCAGGCGTCATCTTATACATCCTTCTTGGCGGTTCACCTCCCTTCTGGGCAGGTATGCCTTTGCTTGTACAACAGTTGTTTGCCATTGACTATTTTGTCAATCATTTTTGAGAAAACAGAATTGTTTGTTCCGTTGGACATCAATCTCGATTTCTCAAGGATCAACTCTTACTGGACTAGTATCTCCTGATTTTACTGTGAATCTGTAACATTTTTCTCCCCCTCAGAGAACGAGAAGGGCATACTCGAAGCAATTATGGAAGGCAACCTGGATCTAGAAAGCGCTCCGTGGCCATCCATTTCCGCTTCCGCGAAGGATCTCATCTCGAAAATGTTGATGAGGGATCCTAAGAAAAGGATCACCGCCGCGGAGGCCCTCGGTAAGTGCTCATTTTTCTAGTGAAATCCAGTGGTTTCATATCAAAATCAACCAATTCCGAAGGAGTTCATGAAATGACATTCTTTGATCAAGCCGGTCCACATTAATGTATTGATAGGATAACGAATTAGATCATAGTTTAATTGAAAAATCTGAATCACAACTCAGGAAAAGTGAGGAACGTCTTCTTGGTCAAATCACCCTTTCGTTCATCAAAATGCGTGCTTGATAGCGCACAAAGACGTACTGCCAAGCCTTTTCAATAGATCCAAACTGTCAGTTCTGATTTAAGTAAAAAAGCCTGAAAATCATTAAAAGAACACTGACATATTGTTTGCGCACAACGTATGGACAGAACATCCTTGGCTTCGGGAAGATGGGGTAGCATCTGATAAACCTATTGACAATGCTGTCTTGCGGAGGATGAGGCAATTTAGAGCGTCGAACAAGCTGAAGAAACTTGCTCTGAAGGTATTGTTTTTTAACTAATCTACGGATATTTTCCTCGCATAATTGGACATTAGGTTCCAGAAATAAATTAGGCAGTCTAGCTTTGTACACTTCTTGAACAATTATCATCTCAGTTTTACTTGATTTCATAGCTCTTATCAGCAGTCTCTGTCTCTTTTATATGTTTTTGGCGACAAAGAATGCTATCCTATGTTCTTGAATTGTACTTGAAGAGCTGCTTCAAAGTTGCACTTTTCTTACCGGAATTGTTATTGAGTGAAGGTAATTGCGCAAAACCTCTCAGCAGAAGAAATCAAGGGCTTGAGACAAATGTTCAATAACATGGACACCGACGGAAGTGGTACGATCACATTCGAAGAATTTAGAACCGGATTGTCTAGGTTGGGATCAAAGCTCACTGAACCAGAAATGAGGCAGCTAATGGATGCTGTAAGCACAATCGATTGTTTGAACTCTCTTTTACTTCTTCTCTATGGAACACTCCATTATAGTATAGGAGCTTTTCTTTTTGGGAAATCACTCTGAAAATGCATCTCTTCTAACAGGCCGATGTTGATAAGAGTGGGACTATCGATTACGCCGAATTCATCACTGCCACAATTAACCGCCATAGGCTTGAGAAGGAAGATAATCTGTTAAAGGCTTTCCAACACTTCGATAAAGACAGCAGCGGGTTAGTGTCACTTTCACCTTGTTTCTACTAGACTCCAACGTGTTACGCCTCGAGAGTAACAAGAATTACCTTATTCGGAGCACGTTTCGCGACTGCTGATTTTGAGAGAGATTAAGGTCTGCAAACACAATTGAGGGGCCGATGTATCTCAGAACTCCAAAACCTCTGAAATCAAGAACATATCATGCTCAGTGTTGTTAGTGTTCAAAGCTTTTGTATTTGCTTGTTTTCTTGACCTGCATTACGGCTTGCTTAATATTTCTGTAGGTTTATCACGAGAGACGAGCTGAGACACGCTATGGCACAATACGGAATGGGGGACGAAGGCACCATAGACGAGATCATCGAGGATGTCGACACCGACAAAGTATCGAATCTTTCCTCGAGTCTTAAACTCTGATTTCTCGATCCCCATATCCCCAAACTGACTCGGGTTCATTATGATCCCGCCTATGTGATGCAGGATGGGAATATCAACTATGAGGAGTTTGTGGCCATGATGAGAAGAGGAACTCAAGATCATAATGGAAACGGGAGATAGGAAGAAAGGTAGATGAATGATTATTTGCTCTCCTTTTGTACGTACATCTCCATAATAAGCCTGGACTTCCCGAATTATTCTGCCGAATAAGATTGCTGATCATCGGAGAATTTGAATGTAGAATAAATATATTCCCTTCTGCATTCTTTGTGTGTGATATGTATGATTTTCCTTTTGACAAGTTAAAGGGATAATGACCCCCTTTAAACATTACTATAAGGGACGCACATCCACCGTATAATATTCGGATTGAGTCGTAATTACTTAATTAGCACTACTCGCCCCTTGAAAATCTAATGAGCCCATCATCACAGCTCCACCAAGATACCGGCAATCGGGAAATCTCTCTAGCGAGAGAGATGCTGCAGCTATAAAAATTCTGAGATTCGCCCACGGACTGAATCAAACCCGTGATCTTTTGAAAGGCAAAACAACCATTTCGTCCGCCGATTGTCCTAGTGGCCTAGAATGTATCCTAACATTTTATGGAGGAAATGGAGAAGATCTCGTCGTGGTCAAAAGGGTCAAGCGCTCGTGTAATAATGGACTTAAATAACCCATTATTTTGTTAATAGAGCCCAGCCCATTAATTCACTCTTTATCTTCAACGCAAGGGTTGAAGAAGCAAGACCCTCGGTGACCAAAAACAAGAAGGAAAGAAGAGGACTCACGCAGTGAAGAAGAAAAGGGGAAAGAGGGAAAATCGTCGTGCATATATGATCCGGATAACTCGACAAGCCGAATCAAAGCCATTGTGCAACGCTGGTAAGTAATCAAGGCCTCTATTCATCTAATCGTAGTGATTTCGGAAATTAGAGCTCAAATTTGAAAGAATATTGATTTTGAATTACGAGGCTCAATTAAGGAGTTATTAAGCTACGATTTTGTGTGGAATTATGGTTTATGGTGTTGTAGAGCGGTGAGGTTTGTCGAGTAACTATTTCAAGTATAGTTTGTCCAGGACGGATTTTGGAGGTTTCGTGTTTGAGTTACGCGTATCGGATAATACGAGTAATGGAGAAAAGAAACATCTGCTATAACCGAGTCTATTAGTTATCATTAGGAGTCGTTTTATCGACAAATAAGTGTAGTTCAGTCGAGTAGTCAGTTAAAAATAGATTTTACTCGGTTTTTGATACCGTATTTCAGTTAATTGTTAGGAATTCGAGTGCGTCAGCTCGAGTAATCATCATAGGTTAGTTTCGGCTTTTCTCAAGTCAGTGGTATTCGGCTTTTCTCAAGTCAGTGGTACTATTTCTTCTACGAATTTACAAGCTCATGTTTTGAAAATTATAATGTTATAATACAGTAAGAGTTATTAAGAGCATATTTTCTGCATAAATGGGATCAAACTTTTACTATCTTTTAGTCGATTGACAACGTATTGGAAAGTCTTACAAAGTAGCTTGAAATGAATATTTATGAATGTTTTGCTTAAATGTTTTGTCATAGGAATTACCAAAAGCTGTTTGTATTGGATACGAAATGTTTTATGAAATGGATTCTATTTGATAATAGAAAATGATTATGTGCTTCGGTTTGTAAAATCGGTTTATGAAATGATTTTCTGATGTTAATTGTGAGTTGTCGGAGAAAGATTTTGGTTGTTATGGCTCATATCGCTTTGATGAGAACCCATTGAGGGGGAGTATGCATACTATCGGGACAACCTTCTAAGTCAAACCGTCAGCTGATATAGGTGGTAGACCTAGCCAAGGAGGTAAACTTGACCGCCTTTGTCACGGCGTTAAACGTGACCATAGTTTGATAGTGAGCATTAGATTAGTCGATGGAGTGAATCATCGACATGTGATTTGATGAGATTAGTCAATGAATAAACGATTGACAGTTGTTGTTGTTGTTGTTGAGTAGGTTTTATTAACTAATCTTGTATGTTACAAAGTTTTGTTGGAAAGCTATCATATATTTTTGATATTTTACGTATACCTTATATTGAATTTGTGACGAGGAGTTATGATGTCATTTTATAACATTGTATAGTGATTGTTCGATCCATTTAGAAAAAATGTATTACTCATTGAGACGCGGTAGCTTACTCCTTAAATCTTACTTACTTTTCAAGTTCTTCAGCAAATCGCAAGTAGGGCGCAAGCGTATCGTGCTCGGGAGGACTTTTCATAGTGGGGATTTTTGGTATGAGATATCTATAACTAGTAAGCTTCTAAGTTAGTTATGATAGATAAGTATATATCTTTTTGATGGATTATAGTGAATTTTGATATTGTAACCAGATGAACCTTTTTATCACATATATATAGATGTATATATTTGATATTAGGTTGAGTTTTGATTTTGTTGAGGCTACGTCCTTGCATGATAGGATGTCCATGTTATGCCCTTGCTCTTTTGAGCTGCGGGTGTGACAGCACGTGTATCAGGAGGGGGGAAAGAAGAATCTCCTGCTAAAGCCCTAGATCGTTATGCACGTGCCAAGACAGATAAAAGAAAGACAAGCGAGTGGCCAGACTACCCGCTGGCCACTCGCTTGTGAATATGTCATAAACCCATATATGACCCATTTAAAAATAAATGGGTCATATATGGGTCACTTTAATTTTAAAGAGTCAACCTTAAATGGGTTTTAAATTTTAAAACTTGAAGATAAATGGGTCTAAATGGGTTGAGTTTGGAACCCATGTCCAACCCACCTATTAGACCCATCCACACTCTCTCCCCTCTTTACAAAAATATTTTAAAAAATCGAAATTTAATTATTTTTATTTTTTATCTTTTTATTTTATTTTATCTTTTCTTTTCTCTTCTTTCTTTTTTTTTTTTTTTTAATAAAGGAAAAGAAAAAAAAAAATAATTAATTCGATTTTAAAAAATAAAAATAATTAAAAATTCGATTTTAAAAATAAAAAAATAATTAAAAATTCGATTTTAAAAAATATTAATTTTTTTTTATTTTCTTGGATAATGATTTTATGGAAAATATTTTCTAGAAATGTCACATTTTTCGTAAAACAAACAGAACTTCAATTTTAAAAAAAATTATAAAATTTTTCACTAGTTTTATATTGCATAAAATGTTTTAGCAATATAATTTTTAAAAAAAAAATCATAAGAAACAAGTATTCCTAGATTAGGTTAAATATAAAAGTGTTTTAGCAATATGAGTCGGATCGGGTATGGGTTGGGTATGGGTTGGGTCGGGTATGGGTCGAGATATTTACACTATGAATAAATGGGTCATAACCAAGGTTAATGGGTCGATTTAGGTTTAGACCATTTATGACCCGACCCAAACCCGACCGACCCACCCATTTAACGGGTCTACGGGTAGTTTCAAAGAAAGCCTTGAAACTTCATCTTCTCCGTGTCAGATGCTTGGCCTCCTGTACACTCAACCCTAACGATCTGCACGCGCATAATATTCAAGATTTTTAGCCTTCCTCAAAGTCAAGAAACAAGAAAGCCAAACGAAACCGGGCAAGCGCGTCGTCACGTACTTCCAAGAATATGTTCCAACTGGCTGATCAAATCATAATACGTCGAGGCTGATGCCACGTGTGCTTTGACTCGAAGTACAGTGTGTATAAGTTTGAAGACAAGAACATGCATCAACCCAACTGTTTTTAATTAAATCTGCTGGCGGTGGTAGGCCCTGCTGCCTCCTTTGGCTTTGACCATTTACCCGTTTGGACATTTGATGTGGTCAATAAACAGATCCTGACATTGCTTGTCATCTACTACGACGCTTCCTTCGAAGCGTCATGCTATTATATATATATATATATGACTCGGGAGAACGAGAGGCATTACATTCAAAGAAGAGCAGCTCAACGTTTGCAAAAAATGGAGAAATCACAAGCCAAGCCGAAGAGCAAGAAGGTGTTGAAGTTCTTGCCGAGAACAGTTTCGTCCATCAGCTTCTTCCAAAACCCTCCTTTTAGCCCTGGTAGAGACAAGAGATCATCTTCTTCGTTATGGTACTCATCAGAGCTCATCAACAGCACAAAGTGCAGGCTCAGATCCCATGTCGATAAAGGTTTCTCCGGTCCACTCATATCCCTAATTCCTTACGAAGCTCGAACCAAGAACAAGAATGATCGAGATTTCGACAAGAACGAACCCACATCGCCGAAAGTCTCGTGTATGGGCCAGATCAAGCACAAGAACAAGACCAAGAAATCGTGGCCGTCGTCAGCTGATAAACGTTCTTCCTTTTCCTCATCTGCGTCTTCTTCATTTTCCATGTTGAACCGGGATGCCGATAAGCCTCCGAGACCGAGTAATTCTCATGAGCTGAAGAAGCAGAGCTCAACGTTAAAGAGAATATTCAGCAGAGCTAGAGGAGGCAACAAGAAGAAACCGTCTGATGCGTCGGGAAATAATTGCCGGAAGCCACCGTTGCTTCCCGATAGAGCCCCGTCCTTGAGTCAGATGAAACGGTTTGCGAGCGGGAGGGACGCGACGGCAAGCTTCGACTGGTCAGCTGAGGTCGGGCCGGTGTTGGAAGCCGACCACCGGGACTACTATCACTACTACTCGGACGAAGAGAGGAGAGAGAGTGATAAAGAAGAAGAGGATGAGGAAGTGATCATTCCTTTCTCCGCACCAATTCCGATTGGTGGCGGCCGCGGCGGGGTGAACCCGCAACCGAGGAAAGAGATCAACCTGTGGAAGAGAAGGACCATGGCTCCTCCGAGGCCTCTCGAATTGCACCAGCCCGCCATGGTTAGAGCAAATTGAAATTGGATTATCCAAGTTTCATGAGTTCTTTCTTTCGGCTCTGTAATTTTCTGCTCCTGCCAATTCTTTTCTTTCTTTCGAATTCTTTTGTGTAATTCTTGTGTTAAATTGCTTTGCTGGTGCACAAAAAAATCTGTATGTGGTGATATAGCCAGTAGGAATGTGCATAGATGACCATATTACATATCTGTAAACGATGTCAATCTTCTGCCATTACATATTGGAAATTTGCTCATCTGAAACGGCGTCAACTCGAAACAAGGCGGCGAAGTCGTGTACCGAAGGGTGTGACACAATTTCTCCGCACGTTCCAGTGATCTGGGTATATATCCATCTTCGTGTTCTTGAATGATCAACTCGTCTTCAGATGCGTGTTGCACATTCATCTCATTCGCAAGGGTAGGTCGGCGATGTCGATAAGATCGTGCAAGATTTTTTTCCCCTGACAATGAAGGAGCAGCCACATGGAATTTTCTAATAAATGTATAGTCTGTAGATGAGCGAAAAGTCTGTTTCAGTCCACTATTCCTTGATTGACAATGCTCACCTTCCATTTAGTACAATCCAATAATGGGAGAAAATGGGAACCAGCAGTCGCTATCTTAGCCAGCTTAGCTACCAAAGGAAAATGACTCGTTCAAGACACCCCTTTTCGAATCAACCCTGGATTTGCTTTTTATTGTTCGATTAAACTGCTTTTATTTCAATTCAACCCTCTGCACGAAAGGAAAAAAGAGTTGAAACTCGCGCGAGGGACACTCGCGGTTTTCTGACAAGACCCGATGATGTTTGTCGGTATGGTCTATAAACACCATGTAATTTCTTCTCGGCCCTACCAAACTAGCTTGCTTCTATATTATCCTTCTGCTCGACATCCATGTCAAACATGCTCTAGATTTAGAAATGATCTCGGTTCTCCTTAATTCATCGGGGAATCAAGAGAAAGTCTCTTGAAAAGATTTTGGGTCCTTCGGGAATAATCTTCTATATACTCCAGAATTAAATCAATAACGGGAATTAGCAGGTAAGTTTAAATATGAGGAAGTTTTGACCTCATTTACTGACTTTTCATGTAGCTTTCTGGGAAGGAAACGGTCTTCATACAAAATCACAACTCTTCGGTCACCTTCGACAAGGCTTCCGCAGCACAGAAGCAAAAGAGAAGAAGATGATTGAAGAGGGGGTAATCACGACAAACTCTTACTTCAATATCGTAAAAGTCACGGGCTCAAGGCCGAAGAATACAAATTCAATATGTTCTCGTCCTCTCCAAAAACGACAGCATACAAGGCAAAGAAAGCATAGCGAGAGAAGCAGTACACACCTTTGGCCATCGTATTTTTGTCTTATTTCACTACGTTATCATCAGATCAATCAAAATTCCAGTTCTCCAGCTATCTATGCACATTTCCGGCGGACTTTATAGTACAAGAGTTCGCTCTTCTAAAAGATGGAAAAACCAATTTCTCATGAGATACGGTGGTTAGAATAACAAAGAAGCTTATCGAGTATGGGTATAACAAGGCGTTTAGTCAGCATGGTAAGTGGTCATTGGACGGACAGTTCAGCATCTGTACTCTAGCAGGACAACAATATTTCCCATAACATGCTCTGTCTTCCTATTCCTGCCATATGAAACCGAATGTAAGGTTGAAGTGTGACAAACAACAAGAAGCAAAAAGAGAAATATGCACTGCTTAGTGCTTATACAAGAAGCATGAGAGCTGCTGATGAGTTTTTGGAATTTTTACATATCACTTGGGTGAAGTAGAACATTATGTGCATTTTGCATGCTTCAAGTAATTCAGATAATCACAATATCTCTGTACCATAAGATTGGCAAAAGCATGACATTCTGGGATAACTGCACATCGACATACATAAAACCTCAGACAGACAACAGAGAAACCCCACATAAAAACAGTCTACCAGCAAATACATGGATATTAAAGTCACAACCCGAGTATGAGAAACTAGTTTCGGCATCGAAAGGTACCTAAGTACGCGGCGACTTAGACCTTATACTCACGCAGATGCATCCACTTTGTAGATGACCACTTGTTTCCAATAATCACAGGGCAACCACCTAAGAAAATGAGATATGATCACATGAAGGAAAACAACCTCACTACGAAACATTTAACGAAAAACGAATAGCAAGACCAAAGCCACCAAAGAAGCGCCATCTTGTTCTCCTTCCTTAATTAGGGACAAGTGCAGGAATGAATGTTGTCTGAGATATAAAGTCTGCAGGAGATCAAGCAATTACTAACCATGTAAACTTGAAGGATCGAGTGTGGCGTCAGGCCTCATGCTCCAAAACAGTAATGCATCGCCCATCCTTGGCTTCACAGACAAACCCTGCTTACCACATTCAGATAATTGATCCCACCAAGGAACCGCACTGAAATTTCCCTTGGCAGCAGGAAAAACTGTCTCACCCCCTTCTTCAACATCCGACCTATATAAGTAGTAATAATACAACTGAATTGCAGCACCAGGAACAAAAACAATCTTAAGCAAAACCCAAAGTCAATGGGTTTAAGAGGAAAAAGAAAAGCTCAGTGCATGAAGCCAAGGAAAGCTCTTACAGATACATCAGTAGCGTAGCTATTCGTTGACCGCCATTCTTGGTGTTAAACTCATCAAGGAAGTAATCATAATGAGCATCGTACTTTTGTCCGACTTCATAGTGGAGAATTTGAAGACCTTCTCCATGCTCTGAATTTGTTTCGGAAATAAGCAACATCATGTTATCCCCACGGTCAGTAATAATCATCCAGAAATTTTGATGGCCAAAGAAACAATATGAGCAGTATATTTTCAAGAATTATATCTTAAAATTCCTACAGCTCAATGTGAAGGAACGGAGAAGGAAAGGAAGGGAGGGGGGGTCCGCCACGTGCGAAAGGGTAACGAGCTACTGGAAAGAATTCGCCATTTCAAATTAGTAAACAACTGTGGCCTAGGTTAAGTTACTCGGATAGATGCTCTCGTTCTACAATTTAAAGGTTTATAGCAAAATATTGACTGAACCATTTAGGACTCGGGGATCACACATTTATTTTAATTCTCAACGTGCTGCTGTATAATTGAACCATTAGGAAAATATAATGCGTAGTATTTATCCTACCTACAGGAATGAAGGTGAAATCTGCTATTCTTTTTTCTATGTCCCTGATGATTTTATCCCGTCCCCTCAGCAGAAATGTTCCAGAACTTGTGCGGACCCTGCAGCCACATGATGTTTTAAACATATTATCCTATTTCTTCGCGAAGATAGAGTGTGTATGTTATCAATAAAGGGCTTATGTGACTAGCCAGTAGCCACACAGATTGAAAGGTCAAAAGGGGCTGCAAATCCAAACCTGCTGTCTTTACTCTTCCCAGTTGCACTATCAACCACAGTTGACTTCGCCATATGAGGTTTAGCGAGATTTATCAGATATTCACATTCCTCTTTGGACTGCATAAGTATGATTTGTATTGCATTAATTCAACTTGACAAACAAACCAAATATATTATTCATCACGTGACAAAATTCTCCCATTCATATTGACAAATCCAAAATACTAAATGGATGGAGAAATATGTGAAAAGCTACTTAAATGGCCCAGACAAGAAGCACCCTTCCGGTTGCCATTCAAAGGTACGTCATTCGAGATCTAACCAATGAACCAAGAAACTTGAATCAAATTGCTTCCTGATGCGAAAGCTCGTGCACATTGTCAAATGAGAGATTTGTTTTTGCCCAAAATGAGAGATTAATACAAAAAGTTGTCTCCTACTTTGTTTTAGTGAACTGATACAATGTTGTGAACTATTATTAGTGCAAAAAACTAGGGGAAAAGACCAGGATCCCTGAATTGTTCATCAGCAAGAGACCGCAGCATTACTACACAACTAAAATATTCATCCACGTGCAGCAAACACTGTACTACATAGTCTACGCCATCGGGAGCACCGACATCCTCCCAGATTAGAGATCGAATCAGCAAGCCCGATCAATAAAATCCTAACAACAGCCTTTCTTCTGTACTTAAGCCATCGATCTCGTATCCACAACAGACTCTTCCAATTGCATCCCTTACACTTACCCAAATACGAAAATGCCATATAACCCCCAAAAACGAAAAAGCAGAGCCACGCGAAAAATGGTACAACTAGGCATCCCCCTAACCAAGAAGCGCTGGCCAATTGATCGTTCGCAATATCATCAATAGACGCGAATCCAACAACATCTCAACTACTAATCGCTTAAACTCCATGATAATCAAACCAAATGAACACCAAAAACAAGCAGCGACCGAACATCATCCGCGCGAAAAATCGAGCGACTGACCAGGAAACCATGATATATGAAGGCTCTGGGCTCCCACGACAGCACTTCAGTCCACTGCTCCCCTCTCTGCCCCAATCCATCCCCTCTGAAACAATCAAACCGACAACGAAAACAAGTCACCCCCACAGAAACGGTCCAGCTTCAATTACCAACAATTGCGCACCAAAATTTATCCCTCTTTTTTCTCTTTCCCCACCGCGCGCGCGCGCACCGCGCACTACCTCTCAAAAGCCTGGCGCCTGAAGGGGCTCCAGCCGCTCGCCGGGGGATCGCCGTCGCCGATCGGGAGGGAGACAATGCCGAGGGCCAGGAGGAGGAGGAGGACGACGGACAGCGCGAGAAGCATCCCAAGGACGAGCGCGAGCGTGGATCGCTTGCCGTGCGACCGGGCGGCGTGCCTCGAGGACCTCGCCATCTTCGGGGCGGCGGACCGGAACCCTAGCTTCCGCTCGACGGAGACCAGCAGCGATCGGAGGAAGAAGGTGAACGACTTCGGCGCCTGGAACTCCGATTCCATGCTCCCTCCTCCTCCCTGCCCGCCTGCGCCGGTAAAAATACCGCGTCGCCGGGCGGGCACGGACTTTTCTCGAGCTGATTTTTTTCTTTTTTTTCTTTTTTTGGGTCTTTATTTCTGCTTCTTTGGGAAATTTCCAATTCAACCGTGACAAGTGGCTGTTGAAATAGGCGCCGTTCCGGGCGGGATCCGTCCGGTGGACCGACGCCCGCGAAATTCCAATACCGTCCCTGGGGTTAGCGCACTGTTTACGGAGCCGAGGACGGGGTTGGGCGGGATGGACGGGAGGGCGTGTTCGCCAAATCGCTGCGCCCCTGGTATTTAGCGGTGGCGGGTTGTGGCGGCGGCGGCGGCGGCGGCGGCGGCACCAGGTTTTTGACTTTTTCGAGGGGGGAGGCCCGTTGACGATTCGTAGGTTGGCGCGTGGGGAAGCACTCGAATTTAATACGGAGGAAGAAGCCATTTACAGCAAGCACTTTAGGACACGTCTAGTTAGGGGCGTCAAAAATCCAATCGAAAATCCAATCGAAATCGAACTGAACCAAAATAGAAGAATTTGTATTTTCGGTTTCAGCTCTGTTTGGATTCGGATTATAAAGAAAAAAAATTGATTTGTTGATAATTCAATTTCGGTTCAGATCGGATCGGATCGGATTCGATTTCCTTTTCCTTTTTCGTCCCTTTTCATACACTCTCTCTTCTTCCCTCGCCCACTCTTTTCTCGCTCTCTTTCCCTTTTCTGATCTATTCTCTCTCTTCCTCTATCTTCGCAGCTCTCCTCTCTCTCGCTCTTCTCCCATGGCTAGCTCAAGCGCGTTGCTCGCTCTGGCCACAAATGGCGGTCCTCCTCGTCGGCTTGGCGGTGGCACCGTCGCCAACCCACACCCCGTCCAAGTCCCCGTCGCCCAGGGAGTCCCCGTCGCCTTCCCCGACCGCGGCAGTTACCCCGCCGGCTTCCGCCCCGTCTCCCCACGATCCCGCCGCCTCCCCCCGTCGCCCCCTTCCCCGCCGCCGTCTCCCACGTCCGAGGCCCCCGTGACAAGGTTGATGTTGCTGGCGGGACAAAACGGGAGGATGTTGGAGCCGACCCACCAAGCGGCCGCGCTGGGATCGGAGGCCAGCGACGGTATGTCGCCGTTGGCCGCCCCGATCACGATCCCAACGCCGGCGTCCGCCAGCGCCTAATGGTAGTCATGGCCACGGTTCGGAACTGACCGGTTCCGATTCAGGTCAGTTCGGAACCGGTTCCGAGCCAGTTCATAATTTTTCTTTTCTATTTTTTTTTTTCTTTTCCTTTTTTTTTTCTTCTTCCGCCGGCCATCGGGGCCGGCGGCAGGACTCAATGAGCAAGAAGTCTCCGGCCATTTCTCGTAAAGACTCCACTCACTCGTCGTCGAACGAGATTGAAACAAAAGCTGCTGGGTTCGCTACTCAACTAGCGAAGAATCTATCGAGAGAGAGAGAGAGAGAGAGAGGGGGAATTGAATATTGGACAGATCCTCACGGAGGAAGCGGAAGCGTAGAAAAAATGAAAAGGAGGAAAATCGAAAATTGAACCACATCGAATTGCATTTTTCAGTTCGAATCAAATTGGTTCGTGTCACCTTTCGATTCGGGGCAAGCACACATCTAAATGGTTGGATTCGGTTCGATTCTCCTAAAAAACCAAACTGAACCAATCCATTAAGACCCCTATATTTAGTAACGTTTCTATTTCTTAATTTTTCTATTTTTTTGTTTCTCGGGACAAAAAAAATAAAAATCCGTTTAGTAATATCAGTTAATTTTTTTGTTCTCCTGAATAGAAAAGTGATCAGGAATAGATTTAGAACAGAAATAAAAAGTAAAAAAAATATACTTTTCTATTTTTGAAATAAAAAAAAGAAATAATAGAGAAACAATATTAGCTCATCCTCTTTCACGAGATATTCTCGTACTAATCCTTAAAACCAAAAATTCCAAACCATAAACCTTAATCCTAAACCCCAAAATCCCAAAACCTCAATGCCTAAATCCTAAAATCTCAAAACTTTAAACCTCAATACCCAAATCCTAAAATCCATAATATTAAAATGAAAAACCCTAAACCCTAAACTCTAAAAACCCAAACCCCAAATCCAAAACCTTAAATCCTAAACTCTAAAATTGTAATTCCAAACCCTAAATCATAAAACGTTAAACCGCAAAATATTGAATCCTAAACCATAAACCCCAAACCTTATACCCTAAATCCCAATACCCAAAACCCGAATCCCTAAATCCTAAACAACTAAACCCAAAACCCAAATCCCAAATCCAAAACTCTAAAACCTCAACCCAAAACCCTAAATCATAAAATCCAAAATCTAAAACCCCAAACCTTAAACCTCAAAATCGAAATCCTAAAATCCTAACCCCTAACTCCAAATCCTACATCCTAAACTGAAATTACCTTGACCACCACCCAATATTTGATTTTTTTATAAGAAGTAATTTTCTTTATGATTGAATTAAAGTCATCCAATTCTATATCATAATATATTACTATTTTATTTCTAGTCCAATTTTATCCAAACATGAATCGTTAAGTCCCCTAAATTGCAATTTCCTCGATCACCATCCGGTATTTATTTTGTTTATAAAGAGTAATTTTCTTTATGATTGTATTAAGGTCATATAATCTTATATCATAATATATTTTAATTCTATTTCTAGTCCAATTTTATTCAAACATGAATTGCTAAGTCTCCACCGACAATTTTATAATTAAATGAAAAAATTGAGAGTAGAAATTTTTAGTGTCCTATCAAACGATTTACTGTTCTTTTTCTACTTTGGGAGTAGAAATTTTATACAATTACTAAATGCATTTTTTTGCTCAGAAACTCATCTAGGAAATAAAAATAGAAAAATTATTTCTAAATAGAAATTGTTTTTAGAAATAGAATCGTTACTAAATAGATCCTTAGAATCCGATTGACTGTGCTTCGTAAATGCAAAGTTCCTATTTCATAATAAATGGTTTTCTCATAGTGTACTGGCTTTAGGGTTTTTTAGGGAAAAGTAATCGATTAGAGAAATTATGTGTTAGGCAATTTTTTCGTATCTTGTGCAACTAATATTTGAGAATTAAATCGTATCAGATTAAATAAGCTTAAACAAGTGCTCTGGATGCCGAGCACACCTGGCCCAAGTAAATTCGCACATTATTGATGCGCGCGTCTTCTCTCCTAAAAAGAACGTAGAAAACTATATCTTTTGCATTCCACGTTCTTGTGTACATCAACTGTTCAAGGTGCCATATCAACAACACCTTCTAGATACTATTGAAGCTCGAATTCTCCGTCCATTTGGGTCGATCATTCATGAGTTTTCTTATTTTTTCCCACATGATGATTGACTTGGATAGAAAAAAAAAAAGATTGGAGCTTCGTGCTTCAAAAAAACACCTAACTATGTCTTCGTACAATTAAGCTGTAGATTTTATCCGTCTTGGATCAAGATTTTGAACGGTTCTTAGACCAACCATTGCAGGTTGTTGGTGCATCCATTGCTCAAAATCTCACTTGGATTTTAAGTGCAACTGCACAGCAGAACTGCGGGTAGCCTCCATAATCCACGTGATTAATCAAACAACAGTTTTTCAAAATGGCTGGCGCGCATACTCGGGAATGATGTATGATCATCTAACTTCTTTTCTTTTCACCCCGTCGAGTGAATATTGAAGAAGCCGGTGATCACGAAGCACCTATGAATATAACAAGAGGGATGATGTCAACGGGTGCCCTTCGAACACTCGTTAAAATTTACAAAGTTCGATTTTCTACGCATCATGAAATCCTCCCATCAATGACATAATATCAGCAATTCATCGAAAGATTGGACCAAATTTCAGTCAAAATGCTAACAAACTAGAGCGCACGATTCATTCATAGGGGATTGGGTCACGAAGACCGCTTGCTACCAATTCAGAAGCTCGTTCAGTAAATTCCACAAACGCATGAGCTGCATCCTGTTTCTCCAGGCTTTCTCCGACAACACCACAAGATCATGTCGTTCAAGTAGAGAGACAGCACGGCATCTGATCACCTTCTTCATCATGTTTCGGCTAAAGGGTAAAAGAAAAGACGAGAAAAAGACTTGACGGATTCATAATTTGCACAGGATTCACCACCCGATCAGCAAACCCGCGCGACATCACTGTCCACCCGCACGATGCTTCTCCACCTGCTGCTCGGCCTGCTTCTTCTCCGCCGCGAGCCTCTCGATCTTCTGCCTCTGCCCCTCGGCGACCTTCTCGAGCGCGGCGTGCACCGCCTCGCCGGCGCCGTCCAGCAGCCGGCCCACGACCTCGGGGTCCTTCTCGAGCCGCGCCGCCTCGAACTCCCTCCGCGCCTGCTCCCGCAGCACGTCCCTCATCGGGACGCCGCGCGGGTCGGGCCACTGGAAGAACCGGGTCATGCGGAGGATGGACCGGTAGAGGCTCTTCGGCTCCGGCCGCCGGGCGGGGAGCCGCTCCCCTTCATCGGCGTCGTCGCAGGGGTTGTCGTAGTGTAGGGCGCGGGAGATGGAGGAGGAGGCGGCGGCGCTCCGGAGGATCGAGAAGCTCCGCCGTATCTGGAGGTGGGCGTTCATCGCTGCTCGTCGCTCCGATCGGCTTGGTGAACGGGGGGGTAAATAAGGGGGAGGGACTAGGGCTTCTTCATCCTCCTAAGCATGTACGGACTTTTCATTTTTCCTTAGCAAACGACATGTATATTAATTATTAAATTCTATAATATAATCTATTATCTTCCTAAAAAGTAAATTAAAAAACCCAAAATATCCAATAAAAAAATAGTTGATAACTCATTATTTAGAGGCCAACCCGCGCATTATGCGAGGTGGCTATAAGAACGATACAATTTCAGTGCTAATTGAATATATCGTATTTTCAATATTAAATAAAAATTTATCGATGTTTCAGATGTATTTGTTGAGTAATTGTCCAAGTTGTACCTGATACAAAGTCAGTGTAGATTTTTCTATGCATATTGTGATATTGAATTAATGAAAAGGTAGAAAATAAGTTCTGATTCTATAGTAAATAAATCACTCATAGTCAAATATTGACTGCATTACTTTTCTAAACCTTTTCTAAACAACATACTCAACAGTGTTTAGAAATTTTATAAACATTTTAACTCATTTTGTAGAGAAATAAGAGATGGTAAGAGTTACATAACTGATTCTCCTTTAATTGAAAATACTTTATGGAAGACCGGTTGCTTAGGTGGCATCTAGACAGCAATCTGCTTTACAAAGAATTCAGCAAAAACGATTTTCACAACGAGGAGAATGCATATCTAGCATTCCAGAATTTCATGTATCAAATTTTCACGCAACTTTTTGGAAAGAGTTTGTAATGGTAGATTTATACAGATACTAATTACATGTGTTAAAATAGTGGATGAAATGGTACTTTTGAGAAGGTCCCTAAAACAATCTCTTATTCCGTATTGGGATAAATATAGAGACG
The DNA here is from genome assembly GCA_024733475.1 of Syzygium grande. Classification (NCBI taxonomy): domain Eukaryota; kingdom Viridiplantae; phylum Streptophyta; class Magnoliopsida; order Myrtales; family Myrtaceae; genus Syzygium; species Syzygium grande. The sequence continues at coordinate 11,933,649 of JAMXDD010000006.1, forward strand.
AATGTTATGTTATTCACACTAGCTTAGTGATAATATCTAAATTGTCGCTTTTGTCATAAAGTTACTTTTGTTAATATGTTTTTCAACTATAAAAACCTCGACGTATTGATTTTTGAAAGTTATTTGTTATTTATTTTGATATGGTGGCCTTTAAATAAATGTGCGAGCATATTTTCGTATATCCATATAGAAATATCATACACAAAGAAATCAATATCCTTAAAGGACAAAACTCATCACACCATTTTCTTCTATAATTCAAGGGCATGAATACTGCTGATACCTTGCTACTTGAAGACTCTAGGAACACTTTGCAAGCCCCACAAATCGGTGAATTCCATTTTTAAGAATATGCGGGTGGCTTGACCCAAAACAGCTTGCTTTGTAAGATTCAAACAAGTGATCTTCAGTTCCTAAATTAAAAACACCTCGGTGCTCGAACCTGCTAGGCCAACCCCGAAGGCTGTTGCACCCCTTCAAGTCGCACCAGAACTCAACCGCTTGCTTTCGAACCTACTCCTAAGCGATCCTATCCCAAATGGGCATATTGTTTATGCTACTAACGTGACATTTTCCCTGTGAGTATACACAAGGTACAAAAATCGAGGCAAGCTCTGAATATTATTTATGACTTAAGGTCGATAGCAGTGCACGCGAAGGACTCCTGCGCCTTGAGAGAGACTCTTCTCCGAGAGGGGATTGCCCAACCTCGATCAATACGTTCATGGACGGAGGCTCCATGCTCGTGCTCGAGCGAACATCGACAGCCCTGCACCCTACGCGAACCCGTGCGATGCTAGTAGGTAGTGCGGCACGAGATCTCGCTAGAAAACGTAGCGCGCGTACGATGACAATTTTACCGTACGCACCTTCTCTATGATTTAGAACTTCATCGAAATCTTCAGATGTTAGGCGGGCCTCGTTAGTAAAACTGCCAAAATAAATGTACGACATTAGGCATATCGCCACCGATCTGCTAAAACGAATTCGATGGTGACTGGCGATCGGGTGATTTGGTCTTACGAGAGATTTTTCAAAATAAAAAAAAAAAAATTTACTTCCTGTTGCAAATCTCATGGAAAAGTGTACCTCTACCGTATTAAATTTTTTTGAATGGGCAACATGACGGCCCTCAAGCGAGGAAGAACAAACAATGTAATGCGGGTTTTTCAAACCATCCGATGTCCGAACCGCACGGAATCTAATTCAGAAGCTCGTTCAGTAATTTCTACAAACACCTTAGCTTCACTCTCTTTCTCCATCCGCTCGTCTCCCCCGAAACCACCTAAATTTTCCGACCAGATCACGATGTCAAGGCGTTCAAGCAGAGAGACACGCAGAACTTCATCAAGATTCGTCATTCTTATTGTACGATTACAAAGAAATAGACGGCGTCAAGATTCGTACATCATTCGATCGGCTCGATCACCGCCCGTCCACGCGGTCCTTCTCGATCTGCTGCCGGTGCTTCTCGGCGAGCTTCTCGAGGGCCGCCTCCACCGCGTCCCTCCCCCCGATCAGCAGCCGCGTCACCACCTCGGGGTCCCGCTCGAGCCGCGCCTCCTCGAACTCCCTCCGCGCGTTCTCCCTCAGCACGTCCCGCCACGGCACGCCGCGCGCGTCGGGCCACGGGAAGAACCGCGTCGCCCGGAGGATGTCCCGGTACAGGCACAGCGCCTCCCGCCGCGTGCTGGTGAGGCGCCGCCGCGCGAGGAGCTCCTCCTCCTCGTCGCCCAGGGACTTCTTCTCCGTCTTCGCGACGTGCCTGTCCAGGAGCTCTTCAACGGTGTCCGGCCCGTGGTGCAGGGCGCGGGAGACGGAGGCGGCGACGGCAACGGCGCCGTTCGGCGTCGCCGTGCCCCAGAGGATCGATAGATGTCGCCATTGCTGGAGCTTCGCGTTCATCGCTCCGTGCGTCTTTGATCGGTTTGCTGGAGCTGAATTGCAGTTGTGAAAATGGAATTGGGGATCGGACAAGCCAAATTGGGCTTGGGCCTATATCGGGGCAGTTAACGGGCCCGTTGGTCCATCCTTCTTCCTTTTTGTTGTTAGGTTCTGATTATTTTGTGAAAAATAAATTATTTTAAAAATAATTGCTTAAATCGCTTAAATTGATTGGTTGATAAAATATTTTCATTACCGAAAATAATTTATATCTAAATATTTCCTTTAATGATGAAAATATCTTCGCTTATTCATTTTTATAAGAGATACAGGCGATTATCTTTAGTTCATGTTATCCGAGAAATTATTTTTCTAAATTCAAAAAGGCATATATTTTGTTATTCGTTGACTGATCACTTTCAACGGATTAAAAATATAAAAGTTCAGAAAATTAATTCGTGAATTTTTTTTTCTCAAACCAACACACCCGTAGTATAAATAGGTCGATGTCTTTTTGTTTATATAATTGATGGTGGAGTCCCTCTTTTTTGATAAAACTAATGAATTTTTTTTTTAAAAATTTCAAATCAGTACCCAAAGTTGAGTCATTTTCTCAAAAAGGGGTCCAAAGTGGACGTAGTGCAAAATAAGAGCCTAGGGTGCCTAATCAATCTCATATAAGGGCCCGAAGTGCCTAATTAGTTTCAAGTAAATGCCTGAGTTTGCCGGTTGATCAAATGCTCACCAACCGGCAAACACGTCACTGTTTTGGCGACCGGAATAAAGGTAATTTCGTGTTTTACTTTTTAAATTATTTTTATTTTTTTCTTTTCATTTTCTTCTTATTGTTTTTTTTCCTCTTTTCCTTTCGCCAGCCATAGCTAGAGCCGTCGAAGGTTGCCGGCCTCGAGCGGAGGCTGCCCTCACTGGCGCCGAGCCAGGGTGACCCTCGTCGAGGATAGCTCTCACCTGACGTCGGTGAAGGCGACCTAGGGTCCGAGCGGGTGCGCCTTGGGGTGGGGTCGGAGAGAGCAACCCTAGCTCTTCTGAATCCGGCGAGGGTCACCCTCGCCCGCTCAGCCCAGGCAAGGGCGGCCCTTGCCCAACGCCAACGAGGGCGACCCAGGGTCAGGCGAGGGTCGCCCTAGCGTCGAGCGAGAGTAAAATGATCTATAAACTTTTATTTTGTATAATATGATCTCTAAATTTTGTTTATATATATATTCGATTTAGTCCTTAAATTATATATAAAAAAAATTTAGTATCACTCTGTTATTGAATTAATGGAAAGATGCGATTCGACATTTTCGATTATTAAACTAATCACCAGCGAAGTAGAAGGGGGAAGAGATACACGATCAACGTCGTCGTTTCCAGTAGGCAAAGCATCCTGCTCAAGCTCGCCTTCGCGACCGCCACTGATCAACGAACCACAGCGAGCTGCTGCTGCTGCTTCTTCAGGAGCCGCCATTGACGATGGCTCTGCTGAAGCGAAGCGCACGCCTCCGCCTCGCTCTCCCTCGCCTCCCGCCTCTCTCCGGCGGTCCTCTCTCTTACTCCTCCGGCCACCTTCAAGAAGATCGAGAAGAAGACGGAGAAGGAGAAGCAGAAGGGCCGGGAAGCCGCGAGCTCGCCGCCCCCTCTCCTCCTCTCTCCCCCGAAGAAACCCTAGTCGCCGACAACCTCCACGCCCTGATCAGGGAGCACCACCGCCGGAACCCCGGCCCCGGCCTTCTCGCCCCCGCCCTCGCCCCGCCGCCGGACCCCCGCCTCACCATCCCCGCCCTCTCCCTCGACTTCTCCCGAGTCTCCCCCGCCCGCCCCCTCTCCTCCCGCGTCGTCCGCCGCGTCGTCGAGAGATGCGGCGACCTCCGCCACGGCGTCCCCTTCCTCCAGGCGCTCGCCTTCTTCAACTGGGTCGCATCCTCGTCGCGGCAGGCGGAGCTCGCGTCCCCGGCTCCTTTCAACGAGATGATCGACCTCGCCGGGAAGGTCCGGCAGTTCGAGGTGGCGTGGCACTTGATCGGCCTCATGAAGTCGCGAGGTATCGAGATTAAGGTTGGGACTTTCGCGATTTTGATCCGCCGTTATGTTAGGGCGGGATTGGCTGCTGAGGCTGTCCACGCCTTTAATCGGATGGAGGAGTATGGTTGCCGGCCTGATAAGGTCGCCTTCTCGATTGTTATTAGCATGTTGAGTAAGAAGAGGAGGGCGGTCGAGGCTCAATCTTTTTTTGATAGTCTGAAGGATAGGTTCGAGCCTGATGTCGTTGTGTACACTAGCTTGATTCATGGGTGGTGCCGAGCCGGTAATATCTCCGAGGCGGAGAGGGTGTTTGGGGACATGAAAACGGCGGGGATAAAGCCCAATGTGTATACTTATAGCATTGTGATTGATGGGCTGTGTAGGTGCGGGCAAATTACACGTGCCCATGATGTTTTTGTGGAGATGATTGATGTTGGGTGCCAACCGAATTCTATAACCTTTAACAATTTGATGCGAGTTCATGTGAAAGCCGGCAGGACCGAGAAGGTTCTGCAGGTGTATAATCAGATGAAGAGGCTTGGGTGTCCAGCGGATACGATTACTTATAATTTCCTCATTGAGACTCATTGTAAAGGCGAAAGTCACGAGGAAGCTATGAAGGTGCTTGATTCGATGGTTAAGAAAGGCTGCAGCCCCAATGCATCCACTTTCAATCCGATATTTAGATACATTGCAAAATTGAGAGATGTAAACGGTGCTCACAGGTTGTATGCTAGGATGAAGGACTTGAAATGTAAGCCTAATACAGTGACGTACAATATACTGCTGCGGATGTTTGCAGACTCAAAGTCAACTGACATGGTTATCAAGTTGAAGAAGGAAATGGACGAGAATAACGTCGAGCCCAATGTGAACACATTCCGGATTTTGATCTCGATGTACTGTGGGATGGGGCATTGGAACAATGCCTACAAGTACTTTCTAGAAATGATTGAAGCCAAGTGCTTGAAACCTGGTTTGCCTGTTTATCAGATGGTTCTAGAGCAGCTTAGGAAGGCAGGGCAGCTGAAGAAGCACGAGGAGTTAGTGGAGAAAATGGTGGATAGGGGATTTGTTGCTCGACCTTTGTAGGATTGCGCTCACCCGCAAATGCAGGTCAAGTAAGTTACATAATGTCCTAGCATTAGTTTCCAAACAATCTTTTTTGTTTTTTCTTCATGTTGAAATGCATAAGATTAGAGTTTAGCATTTGACATTTCTTCAGAGCAAAACAATACATTAATGCGGAACTATACTTTGTTGCCTTGTTTGTAGCTGAAAAGCAAATTCTGGTATGAATATTTATTGGTGATTTCTCTTCCTCTGGAAGTCCCTTTCCTACTTGATTTAAGGAGGAAAAATCCTCGTATGGAACATCTGCTTTGTTCAGGTCCAGAAAATAGTGCATAGTTTTGTGAGTTCCAAACTTGACACCACTGTGTTTTCCCTTTGTTTGTATGAAGTCAATATTTTGACTGAACAACTATGTATCTCTAGTGTGTAGTGTAACATCTAGTGATCAAATAGTCAAATAAATCGTCATTGCTTTCATCACGAAACATTTTTTCTAGTAAAACCTGTTCATGTTAATGCATTTTCATGTCGTAGCTCTATTTTACTCCGGTCACTTGCAAATTGCTATCTGTTCTCAATGTGCTAACTCAAACCAAGCATTAACATACTTCAATTTGCTTTTGTTCCTGATATCCAAATGCTTTTTCTTAATCGTGGCTGGTGAAGTAGGGGGCTGGTGGCGGCTCCTGCCCCCTCTAGGTCCCATTTTTTGTTAAATATGTAAGCTGAAAATTTAAAGAAATAATATTGAAAATTTGAGCCCCCTATTAGAATTTTCGGTCCTCCATTGGCTGGTTGCCTTGTCGCTTCCTCATATGAAATAGATAGTTTTGCCTGGCTGCTCATGATTTCTGGACACGGGATGAAGTTTTATATTTGCAGCTGCCAGCCACCACTGGCACTTCCAGAGCAATTTTAGAATTTAGCACCTCGTTTTTAGATGATTTATGATTACTTGAAAGGCTTCATTCTGATATACATAAAATGATGGATGTTAATGAAGCTAATGCATTCCAACATTCTCAGAGTAAAGATTCTGCTTGAATATGTGTGCCTTAGTGCTCAAACTGAGGAAAAATAGAGTACTAGTTGAAGCACGTCTCCCAATCAAGTACGCTCTTCTGCCATGTGATGCTTGGTGTATGTGAGATGTGCCTGTCTTTTTAAAAATTTCATCTTCCTCCCCTTTAGTTTGTAACCAAGTTATTCCTTTGTAAGACCTCTATTAAATGATGCCAGGGAATGCACATAGAGTTTTATTTTTCTTGCCCTTCGGATTAGTTAGAAGTCCATATTTTAGTTTCGTTGGTCTGTGAACCCCTTTCAACTCTAATTGCAATCAGCATAGTACTTTCGGCACTAAAGTGCCACGTAAGCTTTCAAGCATTCGGGATGCAATTTGGTTGTTAGACCTATTCGGATGATGATCCATCTGAGTTATGACATTTCCGCCGATACTGCAGTGCTGCAGCATAGCATAATGTTTGACATACATCATAGTTTGGCACACCTGTATGCAGTTGTGTGTAGATTTGCAGTGGAGCCATATGAACATGCTATTGTTTGTGGTTCATACGATGGGGCTGTCCTCATCATGTAGCGTGCAATTCAGATTTATAGTTCATTTGCTCGAACACGTTGGTAATTGAGAATCTCCTTTTATTAGTTCTCTCTACTGGAACTTTTGTCATGTCTGCATACTTCGCTCTCCTCTTGTTGGGATCTACTTGCGCATTGAGTTTGAGGAGGACAAGCCATTCTCATACGGCTCGAGCGTCATTTTGTAACCTCCTTCATAGATTAGTTAGTATAAGTCATTTGCAAAGCTCCTGACCACACCAATGACTGTGAAACTTGGAGTCAGCCTTGTGATAGCCATGCCCTCCGTCAGCACCGGTGATCCAGTGGGCTAATTATCTTGCCTCAAACTTTATATTTTGACCTAGCATGAAGCAGGTGAATCCATGTCACCACTGTGCTCGGAAGACATGCACCGCCGATCTGTTAATGCATTTCCGTATTTGTTAGTTGCCAAGGACACGATGGAAGTGAAATTGTTTTTACCTCCTATTGAAGGGCTCTACTGAGGTCGTCTTCCACCGTCGCACTCGAGTTACTATCCTAGTCACCGAGGCCGGCCGCCCTTGCCGATGGAATCCATTTAGAGTGGTCCAGTTTGAGACCATTTTTCAAAAGTTTTTTCTAGGTACCTGTTCGGATGTTTTACCAGTTCGGATCTTGGATCTGCAAGCTCCCTGTGAGCTGATGTCGAAGCTTCAGAGGCTTGCGAAGAAGAAGCGGCATTCTAGTTCCCCGTCGTCCCCACACGTAGGGGCGGATCGAAGGCTTGGTATGCTCGTGTCTTACCGTTCGAGCATCGCTGGCCTGAAGATGCAGATGTGCTGGTAACAGGTCCGCCGCAAGGCTGTCCCTGCCCTTGTCAGGGGATATGCCAGGCCGACCCAACGCAAGTGACCCACCATCTCTAGTTCGCACGCAGACGTTCGTTCATTTGCCAAAATGACCAAACTGGGGTTAAGCTTTCTTGACCTCCTGTGCACATCTTCGAATTCAGTTCTCGAGCAAAGGCCTGCATCGGCTCATAGAGAGGGCCGTTCTTGCTAACGCTTCCGTGCTCGCTTGGCTCGAAAGAAGTCCAAGGAGTTATCTGGTTCAAGTCATTCGAAAAACTAATCTCTTTTGTCTCTCTTGGCTTGGCATTTGATAGATAATACGCTGCTCAGTGCTCGATCAGTGCCGCCCAAGTACGCAACATATCTGGTTTCTCGGCTTCCTTCTAAGAAGAGAGCATGGAAGACACTGAAGGGTAAGAGAGCCGAGAGTTTCATTCCCGACTAGCCTGTGCCGGCGGACGGATACCCACTCGATACATATGCTGACTTTTCCTATTGACCAGGCTCGACAAAATCGTCGGCAACAAATCAAGAGGTGATTTCGCATAATATCCCGATGTGGCCGCACGCACTCTTCTGGACAATATGCATTCGACATGGTCTGTCGCTACCGCATCGGCAGCTCAGCCGTTCTGAAGATGTCGACGTCACGTGCTGACGACATCGCCTAATGCGGAGATACACCCCAACAATCAATCTTTCCCCCCCCACTCCTAAAGTTTCGAAATTTACTCGAATCACCCCCCCCACTCGTTTTAGGGATCATTCCGGTACGATGCAGCAAAGTGAGATCTGCTTTTTATCATAAAGAAAATCGGTGATCGACGCGAGGACATAAAACGACCAGCGAAAGGACGAAAGGAGAGCCAAAAAAAAAAGTTTTGACAGATCCAAAGCGGGAGGCCGGGACCCCACGTGGCCTCCGGATTCACGCCCTCTGGCTCCTCTGGCTCTCACTCACCAAGCTCACGTTCGTCTCAAAGCAAAAGAGATCGCGACAAAAAATTCAAAAGAGCCTCTTGAAGAAGAGGGCAAACGAGAGAGAGAGAGAGAGAGAGAGAGAGAGACAGGGGAGGAAGAAGACACGGTGCAGGCCAACCAAGGAAAGCTTCAGCCCCATGTCCCTCTCTCCCTCCCATGTGCGCCTCGTGCTCTGTCCCCACCGCTCTCACCCCCCCCCCCCCCTCTCTCTCTCTCTCTCTAGAGGAAGTTTCGCCTGCTCTCGCGTGCACGCTCGCCCACGTACGCGTTCGTCCCCCCCCTCGATAAACCACCACCACCGCCCCCCACCACAGGGAGCACGAAAATGGAGAGAAATTGTTAAAAACGGAAAGAAAAAAGGATCAGCAAACGGATTGCGGGCGATGAATCCGGGCTGAAAAAATTCAAATCCGGGATAGAAAAGGGAGGAAACTTTGTCGTCGGTTGCAGGGAATCTTCCCGTAGCTGTCAATTCTTCGATTTTTCCTTTTTCCCCCTCCCTCGCATCTCACTACAGCTTTCAGCACATAACCGCATCATCGATGATGATTTCCCCAGATTCAAGATTTCATTCATCCCCGAGCACAGAATTAAGCAAAGGGACTAGCACTAGCAGTAGCAGCACCAGCACCAGCACACTAAAGCATTAAAGCGACGCTCGCAATCTAAGCCGTGGGGGATATACCTGAACCAGTATTCAAATTGCGAAACCCAAAGCGTACAAGGAAGAAACTATACCCCAAAATCGAAGCGAAAAAGAAGAAAAAAGTAAAAAGGAACCCAACAGAAATGGCTTTCTTGTCTTTTTTTTTTTTCTCTCTCTCTCTCTCCCAGTGAGTAATCTCAGTCATCATCATAGCTCGGTTCAGCAACGCCAAGGAAAAAAAGAAGAACGAAAAGGGAACGTTGAAATTGGGGTGTCGTTCGTTACCATGGGTCCGCGGATTTTTCTACCCCCCCCCCTTCAAGAAGAAGAAGAAGAATCGGCGGCGGGGGAGGAGCCCCTGGGCTTTCTGCAGAGGATCATGTGCATCGGGGTGAAGATCCCGGTCTCGCCGCCGCGGGTCAAGTAGTCCGCCGTCTTGAACAGCATGTCGTGGACGTCCACCGTCCCCTTGGGGGCGACCCCGAGCGCGGCCGAGATCTTGATCAGCATGTGGTTCCTCCAGTAGGCGATCCGGCCCATCTTCAGCCTCGTCCACCAGGGGCCGGCGGGGGGCGCCGCCAGGTCCCGCTCCTCCAGCACCTCGAACCCGACCCGCCGCGCGGTGGCGGCGATGTCGGCGTGGCTGCGGAGGCCAGGGAGGGCGTCGCCGCGCTCGATGCCCTGGATGATGTCGACGTGGGCGGGGTCCTCGCCGCGGTACTTGTCGGTGGTGACCCACTCGTAGGAGACGTAGAGGGAGCCGGGCTTGAGGACGCGGAGGACCTCGGCGTAGACGTCGTCGAGGCGCGGGGCGTGGCAGGTGGCCTCGATGGAGTAGGCGCCGTCGAAGGAGGCGTCGGGGAAGGGCATCTCGAGGAAGTTGCCGCAGACGACCTCGCAGAGGCCGTCGAGGCCGGCCTTCTTGTTGTGGGCGCGGGCGCGGGCCACCTGGTACTCGTTGATGGTGATGCCGACGACGCGGGCGCGGGAGTGGGCGGCGATGGCGCGCATGGGGCCGCCGACGCCGCAGCCGACGTCGAGGACGCGGCCGCCGGCGCCGGCGCGGATGAGGTCGGCGGCCCGCTCCTCGTGGAGGCGGGTGGCGTCGGCGTGGGAGCGGCCGGGGACGGCGGGGGAGAAGTGGAAGGACTGGCCCCAGCCCCACTCGTAGATGTCGGTGACGAGGTTGTAGAAGGTGTCGACGAAGTCGGGGACCTTCTCCTTGGTCTCGATCTCCTTGGGGCGCCGGAAGAAGGACCAGTAGCTGTCGTAGTTGCCCTGGACCTCCTCCGCCGCGATGGAGCCGCCGGAGATGGACGTGGCCCGCTTCCCCTTCTGCTCTGCGGGGCCCAGGACGCAGACGAACCAGTAGATGCCGCCGGCGATGAGGGCGCCGGTGCACCACAGGGCCACCGACGAGTCCATGGCCTTTCCTTCCCCTTTTAGAGAGAGAGAGATTTGATGAGTGACTGAGAGAGAGAGAGAGAGAGAGAGAGAGAGACGGAGGGTGGGGGTAGGGCGCGGCGTTATTTAATGGTGGGAAGGGTTTGACTGTTCAGTTCCAGTCGGAGCGAGCGAGCGGATCGGAGCGAGTCGAGCGGGGTTCGGGACGGGCTGCTGTTCGTGCGTGTCCCTTTTTTTTCCTTCACCGCATTTGATTAGTAGACGGGAAAATTCCAAAAATAAGCAAAACTTCGTTTCGCATAAGGATCCGAAGCAGATCTTGCTCCGAATAAACTTTTTTACGTGGGCATTTCGGTCTTAAAGAAGGGTACCGGCTTCACCGGATGGTTAAGGGCCGGTCCTTCTTTTTCTTTTTTTTTTTTTTTTTTTTACCCCTTTTTTTTTTTTCCCTTTCCTTTTCCTTTTCTTTTTTTTTTTCCTCTCTCCCTCGCCTGGCCTGGGCCGAGGGCCCCTGGCCCCCCTCGCCCGAGCGAATCCTCGCCTGGGCAGGGTGACTCTCGCCTTTTGCCCCGGTGGCTGGCGAGGGTCGCCGAGCCCTCGCCAGCAAGCCGCGGGAGACAAGAAAAAACAAACGGAAAAAGTGATTTAAAAAATAAAAGGATGCAAGTGCCCTTGATTAGCTAATGAGGTTGGGCCCTCTTTTCTTAGATTAATATGGCAACTTCAAATCCTTATTTGAAATAAGGTCCACTTCGAGGCCTCGGTTGAAATTTTTCCTAATTAAATGTTACATGCAATTTTATCGAATTTTACGGCATCTTATTGTAATGAAATTCAACGTAAAATATCTTAAAATGCGGAAAAAAAACTGCGCACCCTATTTAAAAAGGGACCTTCCCTTCGTGAGATGTGTATCCCTAAATCGAGGGTCGAGATTTGGAATTGAAATACCGCGACGGAGATAAAGAATTCTTGTTTCCATGTGAGCATTGGAGAGAGAGAGAGAGAGAGAGAGATGGGGGCTTATATTTCCTTTTGATATCGACTCGTCTCGCGCTGGAAAATGGTTGTCCAACTTTGGACTCGTGGCATGATGAAGTGGATCCAGTCATATCACAAGCTGCGTGTTTCGCTAGTGCTATAGGATCGTCGAGATATTTAACTTAGCTACCAAAAAAAAGTCTCTGTGTACTAGAAAATGTCCGTAAATGTCCTTTATGCCTATTGTGGCTCCTCATCTTCTCTGGGGTAAGAAAACGGGGGCAAAACTCCAGTGTTACCCTCTTTGCATTCGGAGCGACGTTAGATCTACTCCGATGTCCTCGTCAATAAAAGGAATAACCTTTCGGTGGCTTATTTAATGCTTTTAGGGTCGCTCGTATCGCGGGATTCGATGACCAATTCGTGAAGGAACCAGCACGCACATGAATTCCCTTCCCTTAAAAGTGCATACAGTTTTCGATCTATTGGAAATACACTCAACAGCTTCCAAACTCGTGAGATGAGCTGCAGTAAATATAAAATGGCTGATCCGAGCGGAGCGTGCGGCGTGCGGAAGGTGATCGCGAGGGGGGGCTCGAGCCGTCCCGACTTGAATTTTCGGTCGAGCCCGCCTTCATAATTTTTTTTTTTTTAGTACCTAAATTTCGAGATCGGGCCGGGCCGAGCCGGGCCTGGGGTGGGCCCACCCAGCCCCCAAAGATCGGGTCGAATGGCAACGCGAGCTGAATCGTATCATCACCAAAGTTGCCATATACAAATATCGCGAAAGGTGGCACGCCAGAGTCCCTTTGCTTTTTGCCCCTATCCCCACTAGAAGCAAAGCGTCCTTCATGCACGTGACTGTAGATCCACATCCACGGGATCGCACGTGGAGGGAGAAAAAAAAACAAGATTAGCGATTATATATTTTAATATTTACCAACTATTTTCTATAAAATTAATAAGAAGTGTCACGGGCGCGGGTGCAAAAAATCGAAAAAAGGGAAACTCGGCTTAATAGAGACATTCCTTCTTGTGTAACGGGTAGAGTTCGGGCCAGACTTTTCGACGCTTTTTCTCCAAGCACCTTTAATTTTGCTCTCCGAGTGTGCTTGAACGAGCTATGGAATCACGAATGCAAGGAGAGGAACTAAGTATCTTACCATCTAAGCCAAACGACTTATCGATTGTACGAGACTTAGGTGATATTAATTACAAGATTTACGGGGACTTGATGAATCACTATTTTTACCCGGTTGTTGAGCATGTACAGCGTTGGTCTAGGCGGGAGATTTCGTTGGGAATTTCGTGTAAAAGTTCGAGCACGAAATGGGGCACGTTAGCACGTGTCTGCTAGGGGAATTTTTAACTTTTTGTTGGGAAACCATTTTCTTAAATCTTGAAACAAAGATGTGTTTTGTCTGTGTTGCTTTCTTCGTAGTCCACGATGGTACCACGTTGCGATACAGATGGCAGGCGGGCAACTATGTAATTGACTTGGAATAAGTCGATAAGCCATACGGCAATGCCTGCCTAGGATATCTCGGAGCATGTCCCTACAATTCCTTACGTTAGGAATACGCGACTAGACCGGTTTACTCGAGAATCGGATCGGACCCCCCCGAAAAACATATCCGAGCACCGGTTTCCGATTGGAACTAGCCTGGTTCTCGATTTCAAGTGCAGGTCCAACTGGGATTATAATAGGGCAGGTTTCATATTTCAAGTCTAGAACCTACCCACCCAAAAGCCGGTTACCCTTACTCTACGGTACCACGACCCTTCACATGTCGAATCGAAGGGTATGGAACGTCAATCGTTTGAATGATAAAGCATTCTTCACCATTAAATGGAAACGCTTTTAGTTTCCTCGTCGGACCTTACGAACATCACCATGAGGCTCTTTTGACTTCGTATCAATCTATGAGAAGCCCGAGACTTCACATTGAGGCTCTTTTGACTTCGTATCAATCTATGAGATGTCTCGAACTTAATTATTTTATTTTTGTGGCAACGTGCCTCCTCGAGCATCGCCTTCTCGCTAGGAAAGCCAATCGGTATATCCAACATATAAATTTCGTAAGAATACAACTAATATAAAAATGCTTGACATGAGATAATTGATTTTGAACGAATCTGAGGACCGACGAGCTGGACCTAGGGATCCGTGCCCCAACCATGTAATGCATGACATGCAATGGGACTCACATGTACATACGCCGATACAACGGTACGATACGATACGACCACGTGGCAAGCCTACGTGGCCCCGGAAGACTCGTGTCCCCGCGCCGCTCCGCCGCCGGGGTCCACAACCCAACTTAATTTCCACCTGGCAAAATTCCAAATCTCACAGGTAACATTGATTTAATTGCAGATATTTTTCTGCCATTATGTTTCATCATCGTGCTGGAATCTTTTCTTCAATTTGATCTGTTTTTTTTGCTTGCCATCACGTGCCTTCACGATGAGTTGCCCATCCGTCGTTTACATCGCCTCCTCAAATTCGATCCCATCGACGGCGACTTCAGTTTCGTCACGTTCCTAATTTTGCGCTCTTGTTCGCTTTTGGCCTTTGGGCCATGTGGTGGGGGGGAAAGATGCCTGCATCATGGACCCTTCGCTTTGATAATTGAGGTGGAACGTGACGGCGCTTTGTCTTGATCGGATCTCCGCCACCATTTGCGCATAAGATTAAGGGCGATATTTTCCGGAAGAGCATCGCCGCCACACGGAGACTTGGCTATCCGGAGGCCCATGGAATATCCTGTAAATTAGGGGTGAGCACGGTTCCCGATTTTAAGGCGGGAGGTTCCGGTTCCATAACCGGAACAGGGAATCGGAACCGGAACCGGCACTCTCTCTCCTACTAAAAATCCTAACTTTCTTAGTTTCTTCCCAAATTTTCCCTGGCTCGGTCGCTCCTCTATTACGCTATCTCTCCCACTCTCCACACTCACAACTCGACGAGACCCTCTCGCCTCTCCTTGCTCCGTTTGGCGTCCGCCTCGGCTCTTCCTCTGTCTTCATCGCTGCCGCGTCCGGCGCTGTCGCGGTGGGAGGTGAGCTTTCCTTCAAAGGCTTCAAACGACATCCTCTTTGTCTTCTTAGATTCGAGCTCCGCAGCGCCCACTGCATGTGCAGTTAGCGGGATTGGAAGTAAGGGTGTGCAACGGACCGAGCTTACGGAAGCGGGCCCAGCCCGCGAAAAAGCAGGTCGGATTCTGTTAAAAGCTGAGTGCAGAGCAGATTCCATTTTGGGCAAGGTCCGATTCGATTCAAGTAAAATCGGCGGGGGGTTTAGAACTTTAAAGATAATATAAAAAAACAAAAGATCTAGATCCGATCCTTTGTCTCGGTTCTCTCTTAGCGCTCCTCTTTGTCGGTTCTCTCTTAGCGTCGCCGCCAAGGCCGCAATTACGTAGGGAGGCTCCTCGTTCACTTCACCCATTCGGCTCTCGCTGATCCATGAGTCCTCCGTTCCCTTAGTCTCTCTTCTTCGTCTTTGTTGCAACGTCAAATGGTTTCGAGCTCGAGCTTCAAATCTGTTCTAGTGTTGGGGAAGTGTTCGAGTTCGAGTTTGAGGTTTTGCGTTCGAGTTTTAGGGTTCTAGTGTTGGGGAAGTGTTCGAGTTCGACTTTGAGGTTTTGCATTAGAGTTTTAGGAGTTTTTGCCGTGGGCTTGGGTTGGTGTAGAAGATTCTCTAAGTTTTGATGATCAGTGAAGGACTTGAAGGAATAGACGCCATCTGATCTTGCAGAATCCGGCTTGTCTGAGTTTTTTTTTGAAACTTTTATCTCTTGCTTCTTGGACTTCTGAGTTTGTTTAATGGAAGAATGTAACCGTTGGTTGCGTACCTGACTTCAGTGGTTGGCTTCAACTCGAAACTCTATATGTTGCAAGCTCATTATACTCGAAACTGGTTATTATGATCTTATCGTAATCCTTTGGATCATTCATGCAAGATCGCCTGCTTTAGAGTTTAGATTAGTGAAAGCTTCTCTCAAATTTTTGGAATTGTCGTAGTTGGTTTGTGGAATTAGCTTCATGGTGTCATTGCGCGCGCGTCTCATTTTAGTCAAAAAGAAAAAAGACAGCAAACCTACAACTCTCCCTCAAGTGGACAATCACCAAGATCCCAAATCCTAATCACTACTTTGTATATTCGTTACTTTTCAGTTTGAGCTTTTTGTCCTCTCGTAAGGCAGGGAAGGATGCTCGAGCATTTTGGCATGGGACAATTGTTTATCAGATTCTGATATGTGGATCGAAGCCTTCGGATTTTTGGAAACACAAGTGAGGAGCTCTTATCATGGCGCAAAATAAAAAGCTAAACATGTTGAACAAATTCCTAGAAATGTGACTCTTAAAGATTTATGCGATTGGACTATGTCTTGCCACATGGTACTTTTGGATTGTAATTTTCATGGATTATAATTTCTATTGCCCATTTTAGGGATTGTTACTTTTGGCAGATAGTGATTTTTATTATTCATCTTTTATTTTGAATCGTTTCATTGCTGCATATATTATTTTGCTAGAAAAAAATGAAACTAGAATAAGGAAAAAAAACAAGTTCTTGGGTAGATCGTGAAACCGGACCGAAAAAATAGGATCGGTTCCAAAACAGGGTCCAAGGAAAACAGGGTCGGTTTCAGATTTCAAAAATTAGAAACCGGTTATAATAGGGTTGGTTTGGCTTTTTGGTCCTGACCCAACTCACCCTGGAGCCGATCACCCCTAATTGGAAGGAGCGACTTTCAATTCCCGAGTTGAAAGACCGAACATCGCGAGGGATCAACACGCACCCGTATGCAAAAACTTAACTAAAATCAGATGTATGTGATGTCCATATTGGCAAACGCCCAATCAATCATAGGTATGATTGGATCTTTGTTTTGCCATTCCTGGTCGTACATAAACCATATAGAAAAAGAAAACGAAAATCATCCCAGGGATCATACCATCTGGGCTGGCCCAGATGCAGCAAGTGGGTCGTTCCGGCCCAACGTGGCGGGCCGGGAAGATGGGCCTGGCACGAGCCCAAACCCAGCGGCTATGGTTATATTGAAGTAAGCATGATGAGCACTAGCCAATAGCCATCATCGATCAATGGCCTGTTGGCCATCCTTTAAAAAAAAAAAAAAAAACGCACCGGGCCTGTCGATATAGTGATCAATGGCCTCGCTAACACGAAGTGCCGACCCCGACTCACTACACAAGCGGGCCCGCCCAACCCGCTTCAGCACTCGAACGCTGGGGGGTCACAGGCCGGCCTACGTGGCACGTGCAGTCTATTGCTTTCTCTTTATATTCGAATTCAATAAAATATAATACGGTGTGCATCGCCCACTTCTCGTCCTCACTTGAGAGCTGTTATATGCAATTATTGCAAGATAATTATTAGGTTGTCGCCATACATAATACCCCCGGTTGTGTAACCGGTTATGGATAACATTATCCTTAACACATTCTTGAATACTATATTTGAATCCATATGATACCATTGTGTCATCAGCTATTTCAAAATATTTGAATATAGCATGGTACACACCTCATGATGTGTTATAACTCGTATGAATACGACATGTTCTATGGCAATTAATCATTCATTCTCATAGTTGTACAACACGCGATCATCTCACCATAATTGTTGGATTGATAATTTATTGACAATGGCTCTAATCGGTCTAGTTTCAAATACCATCCCCTCTTTTTGGTATCCAATATATATATTCTTATAATTTAAATATTCCATGGATATGTTAAATAGGAAAATTAGTTTATCATACACGGCATCCAACCTTGACCCAAAAAAAAAGCCCTTATGGTACAAAAAGGGCAAGTTTTTAGACTCTCTCCTACCGATATGTTTAATAGGAAACATTAGAAAAGAAAAGAAAAAAAGAAAGAAAGGAGAAGTCATAGGGTGCGTTTGGTAATCATTATGTTTCCGAAAGCTAATTATGCTAAAAAATTATTCTTTTTTATTCCGTGCCCAAGAACAATATCTAAGCATTTGAAGGCGTTTGATAACTGCACAAAATTTCTTTTTATTAATAATATTTTAAATTTTTTTAATATTTCTTTCTTTCTTTCATTTTTTCTTCCCTTCCCCTTCCTTGGCCTTGGCCATGCCTTGCCCGCCCTCACCCAAGCCGCAAGCCACCCTCACCGGATTTGGCAAGGGCGATGGCAAGGGTTGCCCAAGCCGGATCCTGCGAGGGTTGCGACGCCCTTGCCGACCTTGGCCTGTGGCGAGTCGCCGGCAGCCAATGACCGGCCACAGGCCAAGAAGAAGAAGAAAAAGAAAAAAAAAATTCTTTTCCATTTTTTATTTTAAGAATTAATTTTTGCAAATTTGTACTCGATAATAAAAAATTTACCAAACGGATTTCGATTTTAAAACTGATCCTAAGAACAAAAGAATAGAAATAGTTACGATTTGACTGGTTGCCAAATGCGCCCTTATATGGCATAGAGCACTCTTAATTAGGTGAAAAAGATTGTAAAGAATGAGAAAAAAAAACTCCTCCTAAAAGTCAACTAATTAGATGCTCTTTCCATATTCATCGATTGAATGACTGTATCTAATTGCCAAAAGTCAAGATATTACTCATATAAAGGTGCGTTTATTTCAGGGAAAGTATTTTCTGGGAATCCATTTTCCAGACTTTTACCCATTTAGTTTACCGAAAATGATTAGTCAACCGAAAACACTTTCCGGTTAAGGAAAATATCTATGTATAAAATTACGAAAGTGAATTCCCTAATCTAAAAAGGTGAAAACACTTTTCGGAATTGCTTCCCTTTACTTTTTTTATTTTTTTCTTTTCTTGCTTTTCTTTTCTTTCTTTTTTTTCCTTTTCTTTTTTATTTTAAAAAATAAAATATTTAAAAAATTGAAATTTCTTTTTTGCCTGAGATAAAATCATGGGATTGAAATTATTTTTCAAATGAGATCCAAATACCAGAAAATATTTTTGATCACATATCATCAAACAAATGAAAACTAACTATTTTCCTAGAAAATGATTTTTTGGAAAATATTTTCTAAAAACATTACATTTTTCGCCAAAAAGGTTAGCTAATTAGATGCTCTTTCCATATTCATCGATCGAACGAATGAATCTGATCACCAAAAGTCGAGATATTACTCATATAAGGATGCGTTTGTTTCACGAAAAATGTAACGTTTTTGAAAATGTTTTCCGGAAAATCATTTTTCGGGAAAATAGTTAGTTTTCATTTGTTTGGTGATATGTGATCGAAAACATTTTCTGGTGTTTGGATCTCATTTCGAAAATGATTTCAATCCCACGATTTTATCTCCGGCAAAACAAATTTCGAATTTTTAAATATTTTTATTTTTAAAATAAAAAAGAAAGAAAAGAAAAGCAAGAAAATAATAAAACATTAAAAAAGTAAAGGGAAGCAATTCCGGAAAGTGTTTTGACCATCCTAGATTATGCAACTCACTTTCCTAATTTTATACATGAATGTTTTCCTTGACCGGAAAGTGTTTTTGGTTAACTAATCATTTTCGGCGAACCAAATGGGTGAAAGTTCGGAAAACGGATTCTCAGAAAATACTTTTCCTGAAACAAACGCAGCCTAAGTAACATTTTGAACCGCCCAAAACACCTCTCCCTCTTTACACTTGCGGGGTTAACAAGGTGGGTGTAGGGGCAAAATCGTTGATTGAGCATAGACACCCGCCTTTTCAGGCAATAAGCTCGAAGCTTGCACGTCTCAAAGCGTGAGTGCGAACCGCACGCCACCCCCAGCCGGGCCCAAATTTAGCAACACTTTGCAAGTTTTTGCGAATGGGATGTTGGGAATCATCCTTTGGATTTGAATTGCCCCCCCCTGTTTCGCCTTTGTATTGCATCCAGTTACAAGCTACGCATCTTCACAAGGGTCCTTTCACCCACCCCCAAAATGTTGACCGCTTAAGACAACAACACCTCCTTTCTTTTACACAAAAGCGTAAAGGAGACAAATAACTTATTCCGAGATAATTGCCCCGGCGATTAAACTATTCGATACGTTAACGAGAAGGGGTTGGCCGAGCGATCCGATTGAGGGTTTGATCCGGATGCGCGTGAATATGACGGTTTAAAAGATTGCGTTGGGAATGGCATTGGACTAAGCAGCTTATTTGCGTCGCGGGGCTTCCGATCGATTGGTCGGTGATGGGAGTCGGGTCACCTTCGGGTAACTCTAGGGAGGAGAAAACGAACGCGCAAGGATACAAAAGACAAAGGGTGACAAAAATTAAGCGGAACGGCAAAAGGTGTGTACGCTTCGCCCACCGCGGAGCTCTTTAAATTTACCGTCCCCTCGGGTTGTACAAATAGGGCTTCGCTGCTTTAGTAAAAGTGCCACTCGTATGCCCTCATCAGGTTGGTGATCAGTCCAGATCTCGCAGCTACTACTTCTTCTAGAGGGAGAGAGAGAGAGAGAGGGAGAGGGAGGGGAAGCGATGGAGAAGATGAGGGGGCTGAGCCACCTGTTCATGACCATATACCTGCACAACTTCTCGGCGTTCATGGTGATCCCCGCCATCACCGACGTCACGATGGCGGCGATATGCCCCGGCAGAGACGAGTGCTCCCTGGCCATTTACCTCACCGGGTTCCAGCAAGCGGTACGTGAACTCTTCTTCTCCGGCCAAGCGCCATCTCTTCTCCGTCTTGTTCGATGCGCATGAATTTAGGGCGGTTTGTTTTGTGAGTGGAATGGTGTGTTTGCGATCTGTAGATTAGCATCCCCCCTTAATTTCTTGATTTCATCGTCATGGTTGATATGGACATCAGAGGAAATGCAGTAGTTTTAACCGTTTCTTTTCCCCTCGAACGAGTATGTTCATGGCCTTCTAGACCCTACTAGTTTCAGTGATAATGTTAAGTGCAACAACAAGTGAATGACTTAAATATATAGTTTATCTACTCACGAAAGTGAGAAATAGAATCTGTTTCGCACCCGTAATCAATCCGTGCATAATTTTCGTATCCCTCGAAATTGATTTGCTAGGAAGAAAGCATCTCTCCTTGAGATAATATAGAAACGAGAGGAAATGCAGTTGTTTTAACCTTTTCTTTTCCGCCTCGAGCGAGCATGTTCATGGCCTTCTAGAGCCTACTAGTTTCATTCATCATGTTAAATGCAACAACGAGTGAATGACCTAAACATATGGTTCATCTACTCACGAAAGTGAGAAATAGAATTTGTTTCACACCCGTAATTAATCCGCACATAATTTTCGTACCGCTCGAAATTGATTTGCTAGGAAGAAAGCATCTCTCCCTGAGATAATAGCTCTTTACTTTTCCCTTCAGGATAATCCACCTTTACGTATCTTAATTTTTGTCGGCATTTGTTTTCGAAAAAAATCGCGGGCTGTATTGATTGGATGCGCATTTCGGTTTCTATCTAAGTCATTGAATTTGACGGGTCTCACGTGTAAAGCGGGCGAATCCCTACTATTATTAAATGGATCAAGTGAATGCTTCCGATGAATGGAGCAATGTACGCCTTTTGGGGTCACATCCACTCTAAATTTTAGCCACAAACTTGACTAAAACCGCATCAAGTTCATGTCCAAATGTGCTGTTTTCCGGATGGTGGTCGCGCCTTTAAAGTCACTGCCGCACTAATCCAGTCTTTGGACAAAAGTTCTCGCACCAGCTAACTGGGGGACAAAGCTTGAATTCGTGGGGTACAAACGAAGCATCTCCTTGCAAATCTTGTCGTGACCCCATCTTTAACTTCGAAGCTTCCCAAAAGTTCGTATAAGAACGGGACAAGATTATATCAATGTCACGGGTCGAGCGAACGTCTTTCCACGATCCCAACTCGGCTCCAACAACATCCGAATCATTTTCGTCGAATCATACATCCGAACCGTCCCGTTGGGACAGTCGCGCATATTGACTTCTCAGACCCATTTCCTATCATCAGACCAAATCTCTGGTGTATGCCTTTTTGGGACGTAAGACAAGCTCGTGGTTGATGGGACGACGTGCTTTCTTTCTTTCCAACTAGTGCACGTTTGGCGTGCTTTCGATCTCGCTACATGTCACGTAGCGAAACTTCCTCTTCGCTTCGCGCGGTGGGGCGCTTTGGAGCTCTCTCTTCCCAGTTTGCATCGGGTACCATCATCGTGTACCCACTTTTCAGGGCCCCGCAATGGCATCTTCCTCGACCTTCGTCACTCGCTCTTAGTACGAACAGTTCGAAATCTCGGGAAGTGACGAAGTAGCTCTTCACAAATTGACAAACCTTCCTCCAGCCCACGACTTAGGCCCAATCTCCAAACTCTTCTCAGCTTCAACATCCACGGGCTTTGTCCTTCAGTTGTCGCCAGTTCCGTCGAGTATAATAAACTCTTTCTCTTGCTTCCAAGCATGTCTTGTCTCGCTTCCAAGCGCCGGTGTCTCCTCCTGTGGAGCCTTCTGTTGAAGTTGACCCTGGCTTAGATCCAGACTACCCCACATGAAGTGATCGACAATGGATAACCTAATCGCCCGCTAGAGCTATCTTAGAAGTCCTCCCCCATCTGGTTTTTAACCCAAACGAGCGAGCCACGGAGGTAGACACCGAGCACAAACTCCAAACGGGGCGGTTCTTCGAGTGAGACGCACGTTTTCGTTCTTGCTCGAAGAACTCGCAAGCTACGTCGACATCGCTGTCTCAGCGACCGACCGCGAATTAGGGCGAAGTGCGTGGAGTGCATGTGCTCGTGCGACCATTGGCATATGAATCGGAAGCGTGTCCGAGGCCAATAACCTTTTACCACTTCGCGAGTATTGATACGTCAAGAGCAGTAAGGTTGGGTTGGACTATCTTTAATCCCAGAATGGCTCTCATCAAACTATCGACTCGCATTAATTACCGTAGAAGCTCCCCCCGTCATTATCCACTTTGCTGAAGAAGCACTTTAGAAAACGACGCGCTGAATAAAGAACTCGCCGACGATCGAGTCCATCTTTTTCTTCCTGGTTTAGCGGATTCTCGCAGCTTCTTCAGATGCGTGCCCATAGCAAAAGCTAGCTCCTTTCACTCCTGTTCCGTATCTGCTCTTGATCACCACAGTCAGTCACTCACTCTTCTGCTCGCGAGAGAGAGAGAGAGAGAGAGAGGAGGAGGGGGTGGCGAGGTTGAGTCATCTGTACATGACGTATTTCCTGGGACTACTCTCGGCGACCATGGTGTTTCCGGTGATCGCCGACGTGACGGTCTCCGCTCTCTGTCCCGGGCAAGCTCGGTGCTCGCTCGCGATTTACCTCTCCGGGATCCAACAAGCGGTAAGTTCTTTCCTTTCTCTTTCGTTCAGCCCTCCACTTTCTTGGCTCTCCCCGTAAAAACACCCCAATCTTTGAATGGATTTCCTTTGCATTCAAAAAGCCTCTAGTATCTGCAAGTCGGAAAGGTCAGACCCGCAGCTTAACAAGGGGTGCTCTTCTTCCATGTCCAGGCCGTTTCTTTTCTCTTAACATGAACACTCGGTTGCTTCCTGATATTAGTCTAGCAAAGTATATATATGTTACACCGTTGCAGCAGGGGAGATTTACGGCATGTATGATATTTACTTGCATCACTGGGATGATTCAGTCAGGAAAGCTTATAAGGGTATTCTTTTTAAAATGTTTGGAATAACTTCTTGAGTCGAGCTTTGAAACCCCATTTGATATCTCTTCCTCTCCTGCCATCATTTAAAGTCCATCTGGGCCATTCGCTGAATCCGGCATTCTAAAAGCTGTTCCTAAAAGCTATCCGGGTACTGTAACTGTGTTGTGTGGTAACCTCATGTGATTCACGATACATAATATTTGAATATGGGTTTTTCTAAAAAGCCGGCATAAGCGATGTCCCCTCCTGTTTTTTAAACAGCTAGGGAAAGCTACAGTGACATGCTTTTAATGTCCATATCACGTTCGATCGCCCATCAATTCATCGTCTCTCTCTCTCTCCCTCCCAGAGATTTCTTTCCGGTGTGAGAACAAAAGCAAAACATTTGCACGACCGGTGCGAGCGCGACGCGACCTGATCTTAATCACCGAATCACGAGGATTAACCAGATCCGCGTGATTTGGCGGTCGAGATTGACCCAAACAGCCGAGCTTCGCATGAACTCGGGGCATGTAATAATTGTATCCGTATCTTTCTTTCGGGCATTTCAACGAGGTTGGTGGTGGAGGTGGTGCTCCTCCCATGGTATAGAACACCGCATTCTCCTGCCTCGGTACGGGCGGGACCCACACTCACATCCCACGTGTCAATTCATTCTCCCGACGTGGGGCCCGCCCGCCCGATTTTGTTTTTGTATTTGATGGTCCATCGAGACCCTTCTTTTCAACCACATTAAAGTGCTAAAGACCAAACAAGTCAAAAATCTGACCCCCAAAAAAAAAGAAAACAAGTCAAAAAAACAAGTCGCGAAATGACGATATTAGCCCCGCCCTTTCGTGCCGCTCGTGTCTTGTGAACGGTTGGTCCTTTGCGACCTTTCCTCCTTTGTTTTTGGACTTTCTTTTTTTTTTTCTTTCTTTGGTTTCGATCCAAGAGAAGAAAAACAGCTAATCCTCTTGCGAATTTCTTTTTCCTGCACATTTTTTTTTTGGAGGAAATAACGAATTGCTTTTTTGGGAGAGCGGAAAATGGTAAGTTTATTACTCCGTGTGAGCTGGGGTTTCGTTGTGTGGGCATTTTAACTGCACGTGATACTCTTCCTAGTCCTCTTTAGTCGTGACGTTATTAGGTTCTTGAGATAATGTTTCGCAATGATTAGGAAGTCGGTTCATACTTAGACATGAATCTTACTCCAGACGAATCGAAAGCGCGAAAACTTAAATTTTTAGCGTGGCAATGCATCGGATGTCATCCGGTAGCTCCTTAATACATACCCGTGAATCCGTGGCAATTGTATTGGATGTCATCCGGCAGCTCATCGATTTTTAAATGCATGAAATCACCGTTCCAAGTGTTGTTGTTGTCATTTAATATCTTAAAAATAAAAACTAATTCTCATCCTCCCGTGCATGAGCTTTGATTGATCTACGCTTTGACTTGAAATCTCCAGTGATGGTGCCCAGCTACTATTAGTACTTCGTGCACTCGACGAGTGCATTCATTTGTGGCTTGAATCGCTTGTTTATTGGGGTTGCGCTTGCAGATAGTGGGGTTGGGCTCGCTGGTGATGATGCCATTGATAGGGAACCTCTCGGACAAGCATGGGAGGAAAGCATTGCTCACCGTTCCCTTGGTCTTCTCCGTGCCTCCCTTGGGTAAACGCTCCGTCCCTAAAGCTTCATTCCCATAAATTTGCAGCTTCAATCTTTGCTTGTAGACCCATGAGGGTGGATGAATCCAAGGCATCTGCATGAAATGGCCACTTGATATAATCGTCGATACCGGCGATCTGATGGAGTGGATTTTTCGAGGTGCCTCACGCGCGACAATTTTTCCCGGGTTGTAGCCATCTTGGCTTATAGCAGGTCGAGGAATTTCTTCTACGTTTACTACGTGCTCCGGACTCTGATCGCCATGTTCTGCGAAGGAAGCGTTCACTTCCTCGCCCTCGCTTATGTGGTAAAACTTCTCCTTTTTCCCTTCGAGTGCACGCATTGCCCGTAGCTCCGTATGTATTGCGAAATCGGTCGTAAGGAAAAGTTGGTCATGCCCAATGTGTAATTCGGTTTATTTACAAGCTGGCCTCTTTAATGTTCTGAATTTTGCGCATAGAGTCCTCAATCCCTTTATATCTCAATTTCAAAATAGTATACGAAAAGAAAGGTGAAAAATTTATTAAAAACTCTAAACTATGCTTACTGTGGCACATTTGTCATGAACTTTTTTTTTGACGTCCAAAACCCAAATTATGCCTACCGCGACACATTTATCCTAAAAAAATCTAAAATCTGTACCTATACGATATATTTACCCTCCGTTAAAATTTCGGTATTTTTATTTCATTTTAACCCACATGGGTACTATATCGTTTGCCTTTCGACATTCACGTAACCAGATATTTTTTAACGGTACTAATTGACAGAACTTTGATAAAGAATAAATATGTCGCGTTGGTAAAATTTCATAGTTTTTCGTTAGGACAAAATGTGTCACGGTGGGGGTATAATTTGGTATTTTCGGCGATTTTTTTTCCCCGAGAAATGTCGTGTCCCGTCGGTTTTCGTATCGCGCATCGAGTCGCGAAGCGCCGTTTTTCCCTCGCTTCTGAGCTTCGTTCATGGCGGCATCACGCGTTCCGTTGCCCCCAGGCGGACAACGTTCCCGCCGGAAGAAGAGCCTCCGCCTTCGGGATCCTCTCCGGCATCGGATCCGCCGCCTTCGTCTGCGGCAACCTCTCCGCTCGCTTCCTCTCCACTCCCTCCACTTTCCAGGTCCGTCGGTCCCTCCCTCTCCCTCTCTCTCTCTCTCTCTCCCGCCCGCTTCGATCTTCGAGTTCGACCTTCCTCACGATCGCTCGTCGCCGGGCAGGTCGCGACGGCGGTGGGGGTGGCCGCCCTGGCGTACATGGCGTTCTTCCTCCCCGACTCCGTCGGCGGCGGCGGCGGCGGCGGCGACCATCCTCTGACCGCACCGATCGTCTCGAAGGAGGAGGGGAAGCTGGACGGTGCTTGCCCCGGCGGCGATTCGGCGGACAAGGCGCGGGCGTTTAAGAAGGCGGCTTCCTTGGGGGACACCGTCTCGTTGTTAAGGAGCAGGTCAGTTGAACTCTCCAATCTCTCGTGACTCCTCTTGCTTCGATGTTGAATTCCTAAGCAGAAGAATTTGAGGCGGCGGAAAGAAAAGAGCATCCGTCTCTGTACTTGACAGACTTAACGCGAATGGTTAGGGGCGTAATGTGGTTTTGCGATCAAATGCCGCAGAAATTCGCCTATCTGTGCTTCGTGATGTTATCTCTGTTTTGCAGCTTACAACATGTAATGGTGTAATTAGGTCCATCTCTTGTATAACTGTGCAATTGTTTTGCAGCCTGACGTTTTTGCAAGCAGCAATTGTCGCCTTCTTTGGCAATCTCGCCGATGTTGGTCTTCATGCTTCGATGATGGTACTTCTCGGCTTTTGTTTATCTTCAAGTGTCGATTTTTCTTATTGTCCATTAACATACATTGATTTTTCATCTGTTTAGTCAATTGCGACGAATTTAATACAACGGCGCGAGATTCAATCTAATGTCGAATTATCCCGTCCTTTGAGTGTGTGGTTGAAGAATGAGAATAACGAGTACATGAGTAGTCAATGCTTGACTTTACTGGTAATAGCAAGACCTTTAATTTGTCACGGGCATTTAGCTCACTGGAACAATTTTATTTTTTGGTCACCCAGTACTACTTGAAGGCTCAATTTCACTTTAACAAGAATCAGTTTGCCGACCTAATGGTGATATCTGGAATTGCGGGTACTATTTCTCAGGTATTTCTGGCTCTAATCTTTTGAAGAATTCGTGCGCGTCACCCTTATTTCTCTGCAATTTTATGTTCAATACTCCCCCTTTGGCTGATTTTGGTTCTGTAACAATTCTGCAGCTGCTTATCATGCCCCTTTTGGCTCCTGTTATAGGAGAGGCAAGACTGCTTTCGATAGGGTTATTTTTTAACTGTGCACATGTACGTACCTCTCTCTCTCTCTCTCTCTCTCTCTCTCTCATTCTTCATCTGTGTGTGTAACTGCATCTTGCCTAGTTATTGAATCTCTGATACATGTGCGAAAGACTTGTATTGTGATTGCTAACTCTCCTTGCAATGAAATGTGTTTCGCATGCCATGATTGCAGATGATTCTTTACAGCGTTGCCTGGGCTTCTTGGGTAATCCTATGCCTTCTCTTCCTTAGTTAATTGTATGCATTGCCTGACTTTGCCAATGGCGAAATGGGGCTGAAACTTTGGAAATTGATAGGTTCCTTATGCTGCTGCTATGTTCTCTGTTCTGTTCGTCTTCACACAACCTTGTGTGAGTATCTTCTTTCATATTCCATAGCTCTTTAGCAGATGTTGAGTGTTAAGTGTTATTTCCAATCAACCTTTAATGATTGCAGATGCGGACTATCGTGTCTAAACAAGTTGGTTCGTGTGAGCAGGTAATTTTAAGTGGAAATAACGTTTTCAAAATTTTTTCTTTAAACTATTGTAGGTGCTCTCACCAAAATGTTACTTAATTTACATGTGAATATTTGCGTACCTTCTCTCACATTGAGTGTTAAACACTTTCTTTTGAGATGAAACTCTTCAGGGTCCGTTGGTAACGACGGGATGCCATTTTACATAGGAATGATGAAGTGTGGGATACAAGTTTGAATTGACATACTTCTTTCCTTGTGTTTGATATGGAACTTCGAAGAATAGAATGAAGATGCAGTCATAATGTTCAAAAGCTGTGTGTTCAAACATGAACAAAAATCATACATGTTATCTTTATGTGTTTTTTTGTGGAGTTGGGAGGAATAGCCATTGCATTGGGAGGTTGCATAACCATCTCATCAGGAACTTCCTCAATAGCTAACCAATCATGGGATGGGAATCTGAGCTAGAATGATGCCTTCATCCCATGTACCAAATGCAAAATTGGGTCTTGTATACAGAGTGCCGGCAGAAAGTTCAATCTTGAAATTCATTAACATGTTAGAGTATCTAGTTACCTCTTAAAAATGATGAAAAAAAGCTCATCACTTGTTATGTCCATTGGTCCTAGTATTTTATTTTTTCACACATTGGTCCTAGTATTTGACGAGTCATATATCATTTGCTTAATTATAGGGCAAGGCTCAAGGATGCATTTCAGGGATTTGCCAACTCGCCAATGTTGTCTCTCCCCTGGTTTTCTCCCCATTGACAGGTAACCAGAATATTTGAGGCTAATCCGAATGCCTCAATGATATGCTAAGCTAACTAGATTTTATTCATTTGTTGTGCCAGCTTTGTTCCTCTCCGATAGAGCACCCTTCCATTTTCCTGGTTTCAGCATTATGTGCATCGGATTCGCTTCGGTAAGATCGTTAACTATGATTCAATGTACCTACAATGAGGATTCATCTCATTGCCTTATATTGTGAGCATAAGCTCGAAAAATGAGCAAGAACGAGCTAGCCAAACAATCTAATGTGGATCAAATTAAACAATTGAGCTTCCATGAACAGCACAAGAAGTTTTGCAATACATCTTACATGACAAGCTCAGTTCCTTTGAATATATATGTATTATATACTTTATAGTTGTCACACAATTCCCCAATTTTCTTGGAATGAATGTATTAACAGTAGCCCGAAGGGATCTTGCTCGAGTTCTCTCCAGATTATGGTTAGGTGAAAGTTGTTCATTTGATATAAAGTTGTTTATTTGACCTGGGTGACCTTTAGTGAGTCAGCTTATTATAATTAAGTGTGCGGATAATACTTCCACCTCACGTCACATGCTAGTCCTGTTGAAAATGAAAAAACTGTTGGTTGTCTTTTGTCCTATGAGCTAGTTAAATTGATTCCTGATGCTTATTTCTGCCGTACATGTTGTGTTGGTTAGTACTAAGTAGTAACTAAATGCCTGTTTGGTTCTTTTTGATAGCTTATTCTACATTTCAGCATCTCCATCTTGTGAGATCTACATGAGTTGGATTTAAAACACAGATGGTCAGTTGCTTAACATGCCATGCTAAAGCAGGGAAAGGAGAATGCTGCAGAACTTGCTATGATATTGCTGAACCCCTTCGAGCAATGTGCTTGATTTGCTGTTATTTTGCCTGCAAAATTTATGTTGAATCTCATTTTTGTTGTAGATGATAGCATTTGTCCAGAGTGTCATGATGAGAGTGGCTCCTCCAATATCGGATGGCAGAGTTAGCAACTGCCATTTGCTGGCCTAGATTCTGAAGATCTGAATGCCCGGTAACGAATGTCCTTTGGTCAATTCCAGGGTAAGGCATCAGTCCATGTAAGTTACACCTGGAAAATAGTGTCCTAGGGTGAAGAGTATGTATTTTTTCTGATGGGGGCAAGTTTTCTGCAATGCTGTTAGCGACATTGCGCTCATCATAGCTTTTAATCTTTAGAGTTAGTATTAGTTGGTGTTTGAATTCGAATCAGAAGGTATAGCTGTGCCTTAAGGGGTAGAGATAATGGATCTAACAGCATTATTCTGGTCACCCATGATTGACGGCAATCGTCGATGAAGTGTATTTCTGGGAAGCAAGCTGTTGCTTTATATATGGTGGAAGATGGGAAAGCTTTGGTCTCCAACTTACAGATGAGAAGTGGCAGTATCTTGTGATCATAGTTTAGCACTTTTACCAAAACATCAAGACATGCAGGGTATCCTCAAGGACGATTCTGATGATCGCTGTGGGAAATCACCGATTGAATATCCGTGATTGGTAAAATTCATTGTATGATAGCAATTTGTTAAACGTATTAGTAAGTATCCGGGCGGATTGTTTGGTCTATTACGTGTTAAGAGGTTATTGGCTTCCATTTGAATTTATCAATTTCTTGAGTACTTATTTGACTTTTTACCGTGGTTATCAAATATACTTATCGCTATATACGAAGGTAGAGCTATGAATAGATAGAGCACGATTAGTCTTTGCTTGGTTCTTTTTCGGCAAGGAGGACTAAATTTGCAATATGAAGATACTGTAAATGTTGGAAGAAATCTCTAGCTGACATTATAATTTATCAATGTTTGTGTGTTACCAACTTACTTCTCAATTTTGTCAACAACTTAATATACCTGTATTAGAAATATCAAGCTGTTGTGTGTTTTTGTAAGAATACAATTTACATTTGAATTTTACCGGTGGTTATCAAAATTTATTAGTATTATCGACTTCAAGCTACTGGATGCATTTGTTTTGTAAAAAATGAATGATTTGAAAAATATTTTCTTAAAAATTATCGTTTGTATCATTTTCAAAAATGAGTAAATGAAAAATATTATCATCGTTAACAAAGATGTCAAGATATAAATTATTATCGATAATGAAATTATTTTTTTATTAATTAATTATTTCAAGCATTATAGATAATTATTTTTAGAAAAATATTTTTCCGATCATGCATTTTTCGCAAAATAAAGGGAGTCTATGTAGATAACAAATATAGCAGTTTACATTCAGTTTTCCAGTATTATGTTGCTGAAAATGTTTGAAAAAGTTATCATCTAATGTGTTGTGATGAGTTTGTTACACCTTATATGTAAATCATATCAGAGGATTAAAATCTATAGTGATATTTGGAAAGCAGCCCATAAACAGTGAAATTTTCCAAATGCAAAATTAACATGTGAATTTATCAGTGTGTATTGTCAGTGTTCAGTGCCGAGCTACAACAAAATGTTTGATAAGATCACCTTCATTCAAATTTAACCATACAATCCTTAATTTACTAATTAATTTTTATAGTTTGATATCGATAACCACCAAAAGGTTTTGGTAGCCACTGGCAAAGTTTAAATACAAGTTGGTCAATTGCCGATTATATACATTAGTAAACTCGAATAAAAGTCGAAATTTAATGAAATACTTTCGGTAGCTTAATGTTAGATATGATCACGGGCCTAGTGGCCCTTTGGGCTTGCCTACGTCTGCTCGAGCTAATAAGTTTCGAAGCACAATTTGGAAGGTCTATTTCTTGTATATGTAGTTACAACAATTTGAAGGTGCAATTTAAGATTAGGCAAGAGAAAAAGGCAAAAAGGCACTTTTTTTTCTATTCTGCTCGAAATTCTTTAAAAAAAAATCAATATTGTATTGTGAAAATATCATAAGTGAAAATCTACTGGTCTAATATGTGGATGTCGTGGAAGTGTCAAGTATTATTACGAAAGAAAGTAAGTCCTAAAAAGGTTATGATGATGCGGTTGGCATATCATCGTGCTGAATTTATTTCGATCATTCAACAAAAAAATCAATCAAATCTCAACGTCAAATTTTAAGGTTTTGTCAGGGTTCTTAAAATCTTGAGGAAGTGGTCCACTGCGAAAGCATAACCATCTCCAATGAAGGTTATAAGTGGCGGCGATGTTCGGTCGTGGCGTCAAGAGAAGGTTAAGCAGGGTTCGTGGCCATGGCGTTTTAGTACTTCAGGCGAAGAAGATGGTGAATGATCCATCCTCTCCTCTCGTCTCCTCAACCTTCTAGTTTTCAGGATTTTCCCAAAACAACCAACTTCTTTCAAATGCTGTTACATATGCTATTTTTAAGTTATTTCGAAACAACCCTATGATTATGGCTACACAAACCCGTTTTTCCCTTTCCCAAAAGAAAATAATACAAACATCCCGTGGATCAAAATCGGAAAGAAATCAGCCTAGCAGTGGCCGCTTGCATTACAAAAATTTACAATTTACCTATTTCACCTTTGTTCTGGTTCGGGTTTTCCCGACAGTCTTTGATCCCTTCTTGCTCTCGCAGAGAACTTATGCTCGGTGGACAGTCAATCCCGTGCGGTCTTTGCTATCTGCTGCAAGATTTCCACAATTTCGGAAAACTCGGGTCGCAGGGATGGCTCCCGTTGCCAGCACTCATTCAGCAGCTTCTCTAGGTCCGGATGAGTATGCTCCGGAATAGTAGGCCTAAGACCCTGAATTGGAAGCTCAGTTGTGAACATACGTTTGCTGTGAAATCTGAGAGAGACTGACTAAAAATTTTGCCATCACAAATTTGGTATTTTCTGCTTCGTTTAGATTTTGTTTTCCTCCAGATTCGTATTGGTAACTAGAATAGGATTAAGAAGATGGGCAATTTGCTGAGGTGTCTTAGATACCTTGTGCACCACACCGATTGCGGCTTGTAATGGCGTTAAGTCCTCGTAAGGAAGCTGCACCAGCCAACAATTACAGTAAATAGTAGACCTTGAACTCACGAAGAAGAAATATCAGGCCATCCCTTGAGGACCAACGTAGCAGAAAAACTGCTCATTGTTTGTGAAGAGGGAGTTGAAATGAAGTGGCATCCTCTGTGGAGGCCACTAGGTCAAAGTTGATACGAAAATATTTGCACACGTGCATGTGCGAGCCCGAGTTCGTGCGAATAAGGCAAAAGCCTGCTATCATTTATTGCTTGAACTTGTGTTAATCATGTTACCTTTCCCGTAAGCAGCTCCCACAGCACTATTCCGAAGCTGAAGACATCAGCCTTGTGATCATATGGTCTATGTTCGATAACCTTCCAAGTATCAACACCAAACATGGACATGTCACGGGTGCAATGCACAAAATACTTGTGAAGAGTATTAAGACTGATTTAGAGATCCCTCCAACTCATTACCATGCTTATTACACGTAAAGACCAGCGACACTTTGTGCTGTAATGTTTTGTAGCCACTGCTCACATCTTTAATGTTTTAATTTATCCCGTACTTAAAAGCAAATGAGTACTGCAGTAAAATGTAATCAAAAGAAAAAAAATGACAAGAAAATAGAACTTATGAGCTTGCATTATTTTTCAATCATAAATGAACTGTGTTCTGTGAGATAAACTAAGAGACAGCTCCTAGCAGCTTGAATGAAGCAAATGATGGCATTCTCCCACCTACCAACCTTAGAAAAATACTCTTACAATTACCGATCATACATATGCTAGCACCTTTGAGACCCGTCTACATTTTTGCACGGAGAAACATATACCTGTTCCTCAACATGTCTATTTATATAACTCTCTAACATAAAGCTGGCCATGATAAATCTGTGAAAAAACTTTTAGTGGGCATAAGTAACCGGATAGATGTTAATGTGATAAAAAAAAACTTTGACTTTTAAGTTGGTATTTTTTTTTGGTCGAATTTTAAGTTGTATTTCATTAGCTTGCATATATACATGGATCTAAATTGACATTTAAAGTGAATGATTTGAACAAGATAATGACTTTTTTGGACATTTTAAATGAGCAAAAACTGTATCTATTATTTATATAGTTGGTTTACATGTATCGGTGCACAAAAAATTAAAGAATCCGGCTCTTATGCCGTCTCCAACATCAGAATGGCCCTCCATAGGATGCTTCTTTTGAGAATCTATTTTGCCTATGGATACAGAGTGCGCAAGGAAAGGTGGCAAAATAGTGGCAGCACTAGGAGGGTGACAACGCACTCTTTCAGGCAAAGTAATGATGTAGTCAAGCTTCTGTTGCGAAATTGACCACAAAAAGCTTCTGTTGGGAAATTGAAGAGTACTTTTGAGGTATGGTTCAATATACAGTCCAGTTCTTTCACTCCATTGCACAGATTTCTATCAGAAGAGTCGCAACATGTCATTATCTGGTTATTTTAATCATTCGATTCAAACACTACTACTTGATCCTTTCCTTCAAGTCAGAAACACATCTTCTAGAAAAATCCATATTAACATCTAAAACTTGTTTTAGTCTCTATAAGGGATATCAATATGTGGTCCCGCATTAGAACTCCATTGTACTTGATGAGAATTCAAGTCGTTATATATCAGGACTATCGTTTTTCCAATAATAACATGCCTTCGGGCTCTGAACTCTTGTGGTACTCTCTTTTGTGAGGCAAAAGGAGATAAATTCTTTTCTCTTGACAATGCAAGTTAATCAAAATCAATTTCGATCTCTACCCAAGGGAACTTTTTTTCTCGATTAATATCAACTTCTCATATCCCAGCATCAGTAAAGTAGAAAATGCAGTCCTCAATGTTGTAGCTAATTTTGGAGGAAATGGCCTCACCCAAAAACAAAGGGAAAGTACTAGAAACAATATAGAATAATTATTTTTGCAAAATGCCTACCTCCGGAGCCATCCAACGGTATGTTCCAGTTTCAGCAGTCATCATGCCGGACTGAGTTTGAACTCGAGCAACACCAAAATCAGCAATCTTAACTACCTGCTCCAGCAGTCATTTAGATACTCAGTTTGAGCAAAACCTTCAGCAACTGATAAAAGGTCTATAACAAAATCTCTTGAGGAACCAGTGATATAAAATAAGCCATGCACAGAGTCATCCAATTGCCCCTCAAAAGCAGGGTTTACATTGCTGTGGGGCCAACCCCAGCACTTGCTTAAACACCACCTTTACTTAACAACATGCTAAATCACAAAGCTAAGCACGCATGACAAGTCATTATTACGATGCAGTCTCCCTGAAAAACCTCCACAATGTAAACATTTGACACAATGTTAGTTACAACTGGGCTTCGTCATCCATGATTTCCATGCACGTTGGTATCTCTGTCAATTGGCTTAAACATTTGCTGAATCATGACAAATTTCATTTCAGACCAGACCTGTTATAGTTCATCTCATCTGATTTTCCTGAGTGCGGCTCTATTTCTGCATATTCACTTTTACATCACATGATAAGCAATGGTGTAAGCAACTTTGCCTCTTCATCATCCAGAAACCAATCTTGATCTTGATTTTAGTTTTCTTTTGCATGCTAAAAGACTTCAACAGTAAAAAATGGAAAAAAAGTAAATCTCAACATTCAACATGGAGTAGAACTGTATTATGACAAGAAAGAAAGTAGCCCAAAGGAGAAAGTGTCGAGAAAATGAGGTTTGAAAGATAAATATCTTACCTCATTTTCATCCATCAAAAGATTAGCAGCCTTTAGGTCCCGATGGATGATATTGTTCTTGTGCAAGTAGTTCATTCCCTTGGAAACATCAATTGCCAGTCTCAGAACAGTTGAAAGTTTGAGAACATCATTTTGCTTATGCAGAAAGTCAAACAGACTCCCACCAGACATGTATTCTGTGAGGAAAAGGTAGAAAAGACAGCTGAACTTCGAAATTTCAGATTTCTTATTGAATTTCAATTCTAGCTAACAAAAACATGGTGCTTTACTGTTGCATATTTCCATATGCGGAACCGAAATAACCTGTCACAATGCACAGTCGTGGAGGTCTAGTGCATGCACCAATGAATTGCACGATGTTCTTATGCCTAATTTTCCTGCAAGCATTGGCAAAGAATTAACAAACGGCACCTCCTAATATGTCAGTGCAAGAAGATGATAGGTCAGGACAGGAGAACAGTAAATAAGGAATTCGATGACTCTCGAAGAAGCAAGTTTTATTCTCTCTCTCTCTGAGAGGAAGCAGTTGAATCGCTGCATATCAGAGAGCACATGCGTGGTGCACGTGACCGTGTGCACCTGCGTGCATGTGTTTCTACACGTGTATGTGAAAATAAAGTGGGAAATGGAAGACAGCAAGCCTTACTTGCTATTCACAGAGAGAAAAGATATACAGAAATAATAAAGGCGATGATTTTGATACATCACTGAAGTATGTTCACTAATTCTATGTTGCACTAACAAAAATCTTCTGATGGACAACACTCCTAATAACTAACAAGAATGCGCAACTTAATAAATCAGACAATGTCCCATAATAGGAGAATGAACACTGCAAAAATGGGTGTTGTCCTAAAAAATGCTTGAAAAGGAAACAATAACATCCCTGCCAAATCACGAATATTATGAAAGCAAACCTCATTATGTAGACTTCCTGGGCAAACTCCTGCTGCGTGGTTTTGTTTAGATGCTCGGTCCTAAGAAGTTTGATGGCTACATCTTGACTTAGAAACATGCCTTTATACCTATATCAATGAACTAGTGACACTTAATAACCATTTGTAAGAGATGGAAGAATGCAGTAGGAAGATAAGTACTCACAACTCGGCATATGATCCAGATGCAATTTTCTTTTCAAAGCTTAACATGTTTACATCAATTTCCCAGACATCTTTTCCTTCACTGGAGACATTTACATGGTTATGGATGGACTTGATTCCATTCTGCTTTTGCCTGTCCGTGTCAGAACTACCATTGCATTTCAGCTGCGGATGCTTCTGCACCAATATTCAAGAGATCACTTGATGCTAAGATTTGATAAATCGAGATTTTACAGAACAGCAGAACTTGGCAAACATCCCCCACGAGAATGAAATCGTGTATGCTTCTTAACAAAGAGCCTAAACGAAAGTAGATGAAGAGAAAGCTTGCAAAAGAAAATACTTCTGAACTAAACATACCATGTCGCTCCTAAGAGAGATGGAAGCAAGAATACTTTTAAATTACCAACGCTGTAGGCTGTAGCTTTCCATATGTGGTGTATCAAGCACATAACAATTGCTTTATTGTTCAACGTTGATCAGTTCAAAATTTTCACCACAGACTCAAACCAGTTCGAGCATGAACAGCGAATTCACCCACAAAAGTAGCAGTCGAATGGATCAAAATATTCGAGTCACAATGAGCTGGAACATAAACAGCAATAAAAGATCTTTCAAGATGGAATATATATCCCTAAAAATAGCAGCCAAATGTGTTACCTCAATCTTCAACATTTTCTCTTTCAGTATCTCCTTAAGCTCCTCGGTCTTTGTTAAGGACATAACACATAGGAAAAGCAAGTTAGATTCGATAAGAGATGTTCATGACCGAAATTTTTATTATCGAAATGAATAAGAGTACCTCCCGTTCCCAACCATCAACAGCAAAAACGTCCAAGGAATAGCCATCTGTAGTGGAGAAGGCATGTGCTTCTTGAATGTTCAGCCCAATCTCAGACATCAAGGATGTCAACTGAAATCCACAAACAAGCATGAGAAGAAACACAAGGCAGTGAACAAGCACTCTTCTCCTTATGAAGTACTTTTCTCAGATTGTAGCCTTTGCTGGAGTCGATCTCAGTTATACCTTTATCCTTGCTAGTAGTTTAATCTCAGGCAGGCAATAGTGTGAATGCCAATATAAAGTAATGACGCCCACGTAATCTTTGAATATGATGAGCCTTCTTTTTCTTTCTTTTGGTCAACGGTATAAAATATGGAGGAATGGCAATATTCAATTGTAAATAATCACTGCTCTGACAAGTAAATCATGATCTATCCCCTTGGCCCTTCTCAAGGCACAGGCAGTTCACTCCTTGGTTTATTTTATACCTGATTTGTCCAATTCTGAATTCAATCATAAGCTTGGTAAAGCATCATGAATATTTCTTTACACGTGTCAAAATGCAATACTACTCCAAACTCTATTTCTTAGTAGCGTGCTCTTCCAGAGTGATCCTTCAATCAATTTAATATTTAGTTAAAAATCTGGATGCAGTAGATTCTCTTGCAGAAGAGCTGGCAGTATTTAGCTACCTGGCTGAGAAATTTCCGCCTGTCATTTGTTGAAATCGTCACTTCATGCATAGTCCTAAAGAATTGATGAAATAAGAGCAGAATATCCCAGTAAGAAAGGATAGCAGGTTTTCAAGACCAGACAAAAACAATTTTGTTTGTTACACAGTTAACAAAATTCTTTCAAATAGATGGAATGATCACAAACCGTCAATTTTCATTGGTAAGGGGAGCTTGTTCATAACAATTAAAGAAAGACGTACAAAGCCAAGTTCTCTCTACCATAAAGAATGAAACCATCACCCACCATACGCACCCATATTTATCAGAAATTCTTCTCTCGTGTAACCAGGTCCCTTCTCTAATTTTCAAAAACAGCTCCAGTAAGAGAAGAATGATGAGGGATAAGTTTGGCTTCAGTCTAATTCCCTCGAATGGAAGTGGCATCATTCCCCTAATTAGGAATTATCGGGGTTTGCTCTCCTCATGCTGGTTATAATTTAAAGCTGTCTCCGACCATCTCTTGAATGGCAATGAAAAATTTGCTGAACTGATCCAGTGTAATCCGGAATCTTCTGAAAGGGTGTTGCTCCAAATTTTTACGGCCGTTCCACAAAGTAGAACAGGAACATGTGGCATAAACAGAAAAATGCAGATGGCATTTGACATTCTCGATTCCCCAGATTAAGTCGTTTAGCAGATAGTTCATGTTCAAGCAAACTTAGTGTATTTAAAGATGGTGAATAAATGGACAACTAAATTAAATGCTACCGAATATCATCTTAAGTAAGGTCGCATGCAGATCTCGCTAACAGTAGCTAAGCTTCCAGGCAAACTCACCTAATGACCGAATGTTGAGAACCAGAGGTGGAACGATCCCAATTTTGAGTAGGTAAATCAGTGCCGTCAAATTCGACTTCCATTTTAGGGGACAACCCAAAATCAGGAAGTGGATGGATACTGAGGGAGGAAACGAAGGAAAGATCATAAACGGAAAGGATCCGACATGAACATTTTATTGACTAAACAGTGGAACTTTCTGCTAAAGGCCATTTAGGCAGACCTCTGTCTTCTTTTGTAACAAAAGAAATGTGCATCAACATTTCTTGGGGAGGTTGAATGAACAGAATCGCCACAGCTATCACTGGAAAGAGAAGGGACCTGCATAAAATATCGCAAAGAGCATGAATGTTCCGGCTTGCAAGATGCTGCCATAACTGAACAAAATGAATACAATAATTGTTTTGGGACAAAGAAAAGTGAAAGATGCAGGGAATGAGAAGCTTTAGACAGAGAAGCAACACAAGTAGAATTTAAGAATCCATGACAAGATTCTTGAGAGATTCTATAAAGACCAGGTCAGAATTGTGCCTATTTAATGATTTTTCAAAACTCACTCCAAAAGTGATAAAACAATGTGAAAAAAGGAGCATGTTGTAATATAGGTACTTGCTGTCAACCCTAAGCAAAGCTCGGCTTTTCGCTAAATGAATGCAGAGTGGCACCTGCTAAAAAAACAAGGCAAGCACACGTTCCAGAAAACGATTTTATCAGTAACTTAGAAACGCATAGGGATGCATCGGGATGACAAATATCTGCTTTCTTATTGATCAAATGACCGATTGACATATGTCGTAAATGACATTCAAAGAGCTATAGGACCCATATTTACTTTCCGTAACGAAAGCGTATTGGACAAGGCATCGAGGTGAAACGTAAAATATGATGAGGCATCGACTTGATGACCTTCAGAGTTCAGACAATTGACTTTGTGAATGAAGCCCGTGACTGTCCACAGCCTGTTACCTGCCCAAGGCGGACTTCGATTGCTGGTCGAGTGGCGGGATTCTGAGCCATGTGAAGCAACTCTTTATGCAGAAGGACATCTTCTGCCGTTTCCACATTCACATCCAAAGCATATCTACAAGCAACACATCAGATTCCGCCAGAGGAGGCGTCAGTTAACCATCGCCATAAGAACACGAGGAGTTCGTTGAAGATCCTCCAAGTAGTACAAGGCAAATGTTCCTAACCGAGAAAGCAGTCGGGAGAGAAAGAAGACGGAAACTATACGATGGAAACAGAGAACACACGGGTGCACTCCAGTCAATGGACCGGGAGCCCACGACCCCGTCAAGCTCGCCCATCAAATAATAATTCACGATACCGAGAGCTGGTCCAAGTTAAGGCAAGTAGAGAGCAACCTATATTCGTTGAAATGCGAAGTTTTCGTCACTCCACATGATTCATCGTTAATCTGATGACCAAGAATCGTGAATTCGACACTCAACGATCGCCAAACGGGGAATCGGTCTCTGAACAGCCCGATACGAAGAAATCGCAACTCGAAATGGCGCACGGAAGGAAACGAACAATCGTCGCACGAACAAATTTCGCCTAATTCGAGCAAGAACACTCGAGTCCCACTCGTCAATCCGTCCATCTCCGGCTCGCAAAAAAAGAATTTTCCCCTCGCTTTCTCGGAAAAAAGAAAAGGAGGAGGAAAAAAAAAAAAGAGACCGGAAAAGCGAGACCGAAAAGGAAACAAAAGAGAAACTTCGAAAAGCCGAGCGTTGGCGGGCACCTGATCGGCAAGCGGTCGAAATGAGCCCAGAGATCCTCTTCGAACCCGGGGCGCGACGCCTCCTCGTGTCCCGCCTCCCTGAGCCGGCGGAGCACCTCGCTGTACACATCCACCTTCCGCCGCCGCCGCCTCCTCCTCCGCCCCCCCGGCGCCCACGAGTCCGCCACCCTGCTGCTGCAGCTCTCCGCCGCCGCTCCCCCTCCTCCGCCGCCCCCGCCATCCTCCTCCTCCCCCTCCTCCTCCTCCCGCACCGACTCGTAGGAAGCGCGCCGGGAGAGCTCGCATCGGGGCCGCGGACGCTCCTCCTCCTCCCCCTCCTCCTCCCGCCTCCCCGCCGCCCCCGCGCGATCCCCGGGCCCCGAATCGCCGCCGCCGCCGATCAGCGACATGCACGCCGTCGGTCCGCGCGTCCCGTCCCGCCCGTCCGTTCCCGCCGGAGAGAGGCGAAGAGAGCGAGAGATGAAGAGAGAGAAATCGCTAGAGCGAGAGTGAGTCCGTCCCTCTCTCTCTCTCTAGGTTGCATGTTATTATAAAGGAAAACAACGGCCTCTCTCTCTCTCTCTCTGTGCCCGGAGCTTCCCCACGTTTTTCTTGTAAGCGTGATTAGTTTGGAGAGAGAGAGAGAGAGAGAGGCGGGGAAAAGGGGGTGCGTAGTGCGCACCCCCCCTCGCATAAGCAGCCATTTTGCCCCCTCACTCCCCCGTGGCGGTGGCTGTTTTTTTTGTTTTTTTTGCCCGGTTTTCTTTTTTTTTTTTTTTTTTTTTGGGGGTCTTTCTAAAAACCCTTGGAGAGGAGATACCCGTCAATCGCCGTCGGAGCAAGTGCTGGCTTTTGCTTCCTCGCATCACCCGCCACCTTCCCTTTGTTTTTTTAGGACGACGTATCATTTCCATTTTCCTTTTCTCCTTTTTTTTTTTTCCTTCCTTTTTTTTCCCCGGGGGAAAGTCCGGCCAAAAAGCCTCGAAATTACGCGCTGGAGGGGGACCCCGTGTGTACTAGAAACATATACGGATCCCGTATAAAATTGGCCCGGGATGCTCTGGAAACCTCTCTCGCGTGCAAGACGGGCTTGGGCCCGGGCGGTGGGGCCGCGGATGCTAAATAAATTGAGGACCGAACCGGGTTTTGATATCGCGTTAGAAACTCCCGGACTTTCAGGTGGGGAAATACGAGTGTGTATAAAGGGTATATGAACTCCGAAGAAAAGCGACGCGATGGTCTTAATGAACATAGGGGGAGTTTGGGACGATTGAGCACACTGACCGATTTACCGAGAATGGAATATGCAGATACGGTGGTAAAGTAATTTCCTTTTTGGATTTTTTTTTTTGCGCGAGTAACTTACTTGTCGACGCGCGACCTCGAGATTAAAAAAAAACTCGTAAATACGGTGATTTGTACACGGCCGTAGAACGAGGTGGACCCGTCAAATGCACAGCTTTCCGGGTAATTCTTTTTTTTTTTTCGAAGAAAGAGAATTTTTTTAAAAAGTCCAATAGGGAGGTCCCGTTGCCTCATCACCCACTTATGATTATTTATTTGTTTTTATTTATTTAAGGGGGAATTTATTATTAAAAAAAAGAAATAAAGAAAAAAAGAAAGGGGGAAAAGCAGATATTTATGCCACGAGTTGCATTAGCGGGGAAAAAGTATATTCTCCCGTTGAATCTAGCAATCAGCTTATCCATATGTGGAGATTCTTTTTCCCTGTGGCGATTCCAATATGTCCAACGTGGACGCGTCCAATCAGAAAAAAAAATTATTATTTTTTTTAATTTTATGTCGCCTAGGGCCTATCTGGATAATCATTGGCTCTTATTAATCCCGTCTCTTGCCTCCGACGGATATTCGGAATCAATGCTAATTATTGTCATCTCTAGAAATAATTAATTAATAACAAGTTTTTTTTTGGGAAAATTTCAATTAAGGACTCTAAGTGGGGTCAAATTCTCAAAAAAGGGTTCAAAGTGAATATTGTGTCAAATAAGAGCCTGAAGTGCTCAATCAATCTCAAATAAGGATCCGAAGTGCCAAAAAGTCTCAAATAAGGACACAGGTCCCCGGCCCAATAAAATACCTACTGAGGCCGATGAGAAAGTTCTTGTTTTGG
Source organism: Syzygium grande (assembly GCA_024733475.1). NCBI lineage: Eukaryota > Viridiplantae > Streptophyta > Magnoliopsida > Myrtales > Myrtaceae > Syzygium > Syzygium grande. The sequence goes on from JAMXDD010000006.1 coordinate 11,975,854, forward strand.
CCTTTGGAGCAGTCTTTTTTATTTTATTTTTTTCCTTTTCTATTTTTTTTTTCCTTTTCCTTTTCTTTTTTTTCTTCTCTTCCTTGGCCATAGCCATAGCGTCGCCGGTTCGGGTGAGGCCGCCCTCTCTGCGTCGGGCAAAGGCCTCCCTCGTGGGCCGAGGCGGCCGAAAAGGAAAAGAAAAAATAGAAATTTTTTTTAAAAATTAAAAGGTATTGTTCCAAAGGTTTAAACAAGAATTTTTTTTCGCTTAGCCAAGAGTATTTTGGCCGACCGGGGACCCAGGTCCTTATTTGAGACTTTTTAGGCAATTCGAGTGCTTATTTGAAACTAATTAAGCACTTCATGCCCTTATTTGACACAATATTCACTTTGGACCCTTTTTTGAGAATTTGACCCCACTTGGGGTCCTTAATTGAAATTTTCTTTTTTTTTTATTATAAATGACAATTTATGTTTAGATTTTTTCGAGAACAATAAAAATATTTTTTACTTGTTCATTTTTATAAGAGATATAGGCAATCATTTTTTAAAAATATTTTTCCAAATCATTCATTTTTCGTGAAACAAACAGATCCTTCATGTCAAGACCTTTTTTTCTGCATGACCAACCAATACGATAACTAACTAGGTAATTTTGTCTATTATTTTTAGATATAATCAAGGTATTAGTCATTTCATTATCTCGTCAAGTCAACGATTAATATAACTTTTTATCCTAAATTGATATGGTGATTTTTCATCATTTATCAAGTTTTTAAAAATCGGATACCATTCTATCATGTTAAAAAAAAATTTCATCGTCGTATGAAATACCAACGACTCCAAAAAAAATGTTATTTTAGGCAAGCTAGCAATGTCAACTCGTGCGACATCATTTAGGATGTCCACATGAATTGGTTTTTAATAAAAAAAAATGCCAATTCAAATTAAAGCTTTTATTGTAAAAGCCATGTAATATTTGTTGTTGGAATTTCTCGTCGGAAGCGCTTAATTGATTGTTTTTCCTCCGATTTGACGCTTAAGCTCGCAAAAACTTTTGGCACTAAAATCAGCGTCATATGAAACTTTTGGCACGTCATCTCTCTCTCTCGTCAGCCTTTTGCCCGTTGTCACAAGTCCTTTGCGAGTGTCTTTATTCAGGCTTGTCTAGGGCGCATCGACCATGGCTGCTGAGGTCAAGCATGCATCCATGAAGCATAAGGGCATTCTAGACTGTTCATATTTTTTTCGCACGACTCCCAAGCAAAAAAATGACACTGCACGCTTGACTCTCAAAATAGGCATCGTTGGTCACCGTCGTTTAGCGCTTGAGTCCCACTGAAAAAACGACTCCTTGTCAGTGTTGTTTTCTAATCATCATTGTCGCTCGCCAGCCTTCACTTGCTTGCATACCGTCTCTGTTGCTCTCACTCAATCACTCGCTAAAGGTTCATCATCCTCTCTCATTCACTCGATTGGTCGGAAAAAATTAGGACTCAGTTCTTGGTGTGACTATGGGAACCTCAATCTGTTTAATCAATTCTGTGCTAGTTTTGTTGAATTTGCGGTTTAGGGTTTATATTTGGGGCAAAACTTGTAGACGATGTCATGTTGGGTATATATGCTAATTGGGCACGCTAGCTAGCCACGTCGGTAGGACAAATTAATAAAATACGGTCATATCGGTTCCGGCGATCCAAATAAGGATTGGCACTTAAGTGATCGTTTTTTATTTAAAGTGGTACTTAAGTAATCCGAAAAAACTCTTTTGACACCAAAGTGAGCATCGTATGAAACTTTTGATACTTTTAATGTCCTTATGCTGTTGATTTGTGCTTGTTAGGGTTTGGGATTTGAATAAATGGTATTCGTGTTTTTTAGGGTTTGGGATTTCTTTGTATAGAGAAGAGATGAAATGCGATAGACACAAATCGGCACTGGGCGAAGGGGTAAGGATGAGAGCATAAAAAAGGAACTCCACCCTTTTATTGTGAGGATGTGAGAACACATCTCGACCATTGAAACTAAAAGGAGTATTTCGTGTCATCCATTAAATCGAATGGATTTTGTCTTGATAGGCAAGAGGGTGGGAACGAATGACTAGTGTTAACGACCACACATCATGGCGCTATTATAATATTTCTATATCCACTATGGAAAGATTAGGTAGAGCCATAGTTACTGTGGACATCCCACGACACGGAGTTCAAAGTTGACAAGCCCATCATCACAGCCCCAAAACGATAGCAACAAGGAAATCTCTCTGCACAAGATGTGCTTAGCTAGGCTGTGTGGGACAAGCCGTTCAGTGATTCGCTCACGATGACAATTGAAGTTATGACCTGGCGAAAAACGGCATTCCATTTACTTGTTAAGCCAATCATTGCGGCAGCGAATCGAACGAAGTCATCACATCAATCAGAAGGATGTCGTTTCTTTTCTTCTTCCAAAGACGATAGAGAGAATCTCGGTTCTTCAACGATCATGATGCCCTTCGATGGGCGGGAAAAAAGATCCGAACGGAAAAGAGGATAAAAAAGGTAACGAAGGGAAGATAACGGTGGCAAGACCTCATTGGCACTCCCGACATGACGTGCCCATCAAATGTCGTCAGCAACCCAAAAATGCTTTTCCCCAAAAACGAAAATAGATTCTCCTCAGCTTCCTTGCAAAACGACATCGTCCCCGCCCCCCTTCCCTCTCGCCAAGCTTCATCTTTGTTCAATAATTATAACCTTAGAGGTTACTTTTATTTCGCGAAGAACCAATGATTTGAACAATATTTTTATAAAAATAATTCGCTTGTATCGGTTAAAATATCAATCGACGAGAAACATTTTCGTTATTGATAGCGATTTATGTCTCGAATAGTTTCGTGGACGATGACAATATTTTTCGCCCGTTCATTTTTTGTATTTGATATAACCAATCATTATAAGAAAATTGTTTTGCAAATCATTCATTTTCCGTAAACCAATCATTTTCCATTTATTCGACAGTCCAGGGAACGTGACTCCCTCCTTGCTAGTCGGGGAAAGTCGTCTTTCCCTAATCTAAACCCGTCGTTTTCTGTCCACGGACGACATTTTCCGTAAATCGGTTAATTTTCCGCCGTCCAAATATCAGAAAGTCAAAAAATATTTTCCCGAAACCTATTTTCCGTCGAACAAACGGATCCGTAATCTTTAAATTAAAGAGTTAACCGCTGCCGAGGCTTCTATTCTAGGTGCTAGCGTGCCGGATCGCAATTGGAGGGGGGTCCAAAAACAACAGAAAGCGACGTTGGACATCCCGTCATCGGCGAAATGGGCGAATTATTTTATGTTTGACCCTCCCCTGCTATGCATGACCTCTCCGTCGCCTTTGGGCCCGATTGGAAATCGTGTCATTTGGCTTGACCTTACTCTATCATCTTTATCCTTCCTGTTGGCTTTATTCCGTCGCCCATCTGCCCCCGTCCCTTTCGTACGCCCCCGATTTCCATATCGTTTGCCCCTCTCGCTCAAATTGTAATTTGACCCATAATATGATATCATAATCTTAAATTGGACCGACCGTCGTTACCAAATTAAAAGGATCTCCAACAAATTTGATACTTTTTTTTTTTTTTTTTTTGGGGAATTTGAAATTATGCCCGTTTTCCTCTCAATTTGCGTTCCTTTGCCGGGTCTATATAAATATGATCAACCGAGCTTTTTTATATGCGCTAAGGAAAGTTTTGTCAATTTGGCCGGTTGGTGTGAATGGGATCTTCTTCTGCTGTGTCATCATGAGCCTTGACCAGATTGCCAAGAGACAATCGGATGCTTACAGAGCCTTTTCGAATGGCGACACGCTGCGAGCTCATTGGTTTAGCCGTCGCTACGGCAAACCGTGTGAATCGAGGCGACGTTTCCAGGGGACAGGGACGCTCGTGGCGTCGCTTGCTTTTTTTGGGGGACGATCTCCCAATCATCCCGGGCTTAAAACTTCGCGGGATTTACGTTGATGCGAGCCTAAAGATTTTGGTTTATTATAGACGATGGTATAAGATATTTGAGCTTCTAAAACCGCGCATGATGCCCTGATGTCGTGCGGGCGACGAGTTTCTTGAGCGTGCGTTTTGGACTTCGAAGTGGGTCGCGGGGAGTCGATTGGCCTGCCGACATGGGTTTTCGTGTCGAGCTACAGCCAAATTTTGGCATTTACAAAAGACGCGCGTTTTTCTTGGCGGGTCGAACTAAGATGTCTAGTATATTCTGGACAGCACCTTCGATTTGGGCAAGGAAAGAGAAGGACTAATGTCGAAAAGGAAAAGTCACCAAGCAAAATGAAAAGGATTTCACCGTATTTTGTATATAATATGCAAGTCGCTTTTCGATATTTGTTATGCTAAAATTGTGATACGTATATATATGAGAAAAAGTCTCGAGTACTACCACAAGTTCTGAGTTGAATTGGGACTCGTAGGCCCGCCCTTGATCGGGAGACTCGGGCCCGGCCTCCAGGATCCCGCCGCCAAGGTCCCAAGCATAGACGCTAGGGTCTTCGGCTCTGTCGTAGGGGATCCAGGCTTCGAACATTGCGATCCACTCGCATGTTGAAAAAGGAATCTTTTTATTTTTAAAATAGGAATTCATTTTCCTTAATTTAAACGTAGGTTTTTGATTGACTCATTTGCTTAAGTGATTGGAACACTGAAAAATGAGGGGAATATTCTTTCACAATAATTTTTCTTTCTGGAACAAACGGACTTTATCTCGCCGGAGAGAAATGCCAGTTAGAGGCAATAGGTTAAAATTATTAAGAGAATACACTAATAGTATAATATATTTTCCTTACCAAAAAAAAATAGTATAATATATTTTTAATCACCTTTTATCGTTATTGATTTGCACGGTAAGTTATCAAAATATAACTATTTATATCGACGATGATGAATGTAAATGTGTATATAATATCGAAAGGATAGATGCAATAAAAATCCTATAATTTGTAACAAATACAAGTTTCCCAAAAGTGCAATCAAGAACTTCCGTTAACTTCATTTAGTTCGAGTCATGAAAAAGGTTAACTTAACTTTTTTTCTTCAATACTTTTCGAGGTCACGCGGTATTAAGAAAGTGGGTTCCACGTAAGGAAAAAAGAAGCCAAAAATAACAAATTAAAGGGAAAAAATAATCGAAGGCACTACACATTAGATCCGTTGCCGCTCGAGCAGGGGTGTTTGATTGGAATGGGGCGGCCCCACCTCCCCATGTTCATCGGCGAGGGCTCGTGACCCTTTCGATCAGAAGGTAAGGGCGAGGGCTCGTGACCCTTTCGATGAGAAGGTAAGGGCCTGCAAGCCGTCGCTAAGCATATGAAGAACCTGGAAGACTAAACGGACTTATTCGACGTTATTCAAGCGCATGTCGATGCACGCCTTCCAAAATCTCGCTCGAACCGGGCTCTACACGGATCGGATGAATCATGGCAATGGATCGTGTGAATCTCGATACGTACGTGCGGCTTTCTTTGCGTTTATGTCTCGTGCGCTTTTTCGACGGAGTGTGTTAAACGTGGGGGCACTGAACACCCTTTTGCTTTTTTTACGAGGGTCGTGGCAGTGATATGATTAAAGGCATCGAGGTACGATAACGATGTCGTGCAGGCCTCGACTCTAGCGCAGCCTTTCGTGGTGAACGAGGACTCGTTTGGTCAGACCCGGCGCGGCGAGATCCACGTGGAATTTACTCGCGGATTTAATTTAAAATTAATATCACGAAAAGTTTTAAATCGATACACATACCTCAAACAAAAACCACAGATACCATGACAAATTTACTCTCTATTAAATTTTACCGTTGGATGACACGTGATAGTTAAAGGGTGTACCTGTTTGGAGTTTTACTCCCGTTTGTCGTAAGTGTATCAGTTTGTGAATTTTCATGATATTAATCTATAAATGGTAAATTTGTTACAAATATACGAGTTTGGAGTTTTTGATTTTTTGTGGTCAAAAAATTAGTTTGAGACAAATTTTGTCATAGGTGTACTAGTTTGAGGTTTTTCGTAATATTAACCTTTACATTTAAAACATATCGTGTAATAATATCTTACAGAGAGGATTCAAAAGCATTTAAATATGTGTTTTTGTTAGGGAAAATGACACAAATGATTCATGAACTTTGATCCAATATGTTAATTTGTTTAACGCAGTCCCTAAACTTTAGCCTAATGTGCAATGTCGTCTTTGAACATTAAATTTGTTCGATGTTGTCTCTAAACTTATGATACATGTTCAATTTAGTCCCTAAATTATATGAAAATGTTCACTGCTCAGGGATAAGATTGAACATTTTTATATAATTCAAGGATTATATTGGATATGAACCAAAAGTTTAGGGACCACATTGAAGAAATTAACAGTTTAGAAACGACATTACATATTAAAATAAAGTTTATGGTCCACATTAGACAAATTAAAAGTTCAAGGACACATTGGGTCAAAGTTAAAGACTATTTGCATCGTTCTTCTTTTTTGTTACAAAAAACGATGTTTTTAGAAAACCTTAAAGCTGTATCCGTGTTTTTCACTTTTCATCTTTGGAGGTGAAAGAATGAAATGCACGTTCATTGCCACCGGCGGTGATGCGATGATCCGCGTAGGCCGAGCCCTTAGAGATACTATTTTGAGTAGCCAAACAAGGTGTTAATCATTTTGGGAGTGGATGTCAGTTTATAAATAATTCGACGGGGTTTCTCCCGATCGACATGGGTTTTGGCATGGGGCAGGAGATTGCCCGTTCTCGCTTGAGAGTCTCGCCAAATCAATCGCTCGGCACGGAAGCCGAAAATGACTGCTCTATTTCGGCCCCTTTTGCACTTACCATTCACGTAACGGTGCGAAAAAAACACTAGAGATGCTAATCATGTTTAGCAACGTAGAACGCAACGGACGAGAGGATGGGATGAGGAATGAGATCAAAAGGAATTGATTGGTTGAGAAAATGTAATGAATTGGGCTCAAAGCCCAGCCCATGTTCCTAAGACATAAGCCTAGAGCCGAGCCCATTATTTCGATAGTCTCAGCCCATGTAATTAAGAAACCCTTTAACTCCTCTCCATTCTTTCCAGCACGGCTTCGTGAATTCCAAAGAATGAAAGATAGAGAGATGGACGTTAAAACCGAAGGAGAGTGAGCTCGTCCGTGAAGAGAAAAGAGGGAAAAGAGGAGAGAAAAATCTTCGCGCATAACTGATCCAGACATCCTGCTAAGACGAATCAACTGCGACTTACGACTTGTAAGTATTCGAGCATATTTTTTGTTTAATCGGAATAATTTTCGAAATTAGGTTGTAAATCTAAAGTTATGTCAATTTTGGATTATGAGATTTGATTAAGGAGTTGTCGAGTTATGAATATATATGGAAATGATAGTTTCGGGTATTGTGGAACTGCAAGTTTGGCGAAAGTTGATTCGGAAGTATGGTTTTTACTAGGAACGAATTTTTGAAGTTTTGTGTCCAAATTATGCATAACGGAGAAAGATGAACTTTTGTTATAAATGAGTTTCTTCATTAATGCGTATTTGTCGTTTTCATCAACAGATATGTCGTAGTTTAGTCGTATCATTGGCTAGAATAGCGTAATACTCGGTTTTTTATATATATTTTTGAATAATTGATAGGAATACGAGTGCATCCGCCTGAGTAACTATCCTAGGTTGGTTTTTAGCTTTCCTAAATGAGTAATGCTATCTCTACTATAGATTTTTAAACTCATGTCTTGAAATCTAATAAAACGATAGAGATTCGATATACTATTAGTTATGAAAGAGCATGTTAGTTGCATAAAAATATAGATAAGACATTTACTACTTATCAATTATTTGTGAATGGTTTAAGAAATATTTTATAAAAGGTGTTGTGAAAGGTTACTGGTTTATGAGATGCATTCCGAAATGGTGTGAGAAATGTCTTGTAAAATACGTATATATTATGTTTGTTGAACGGAGTTGAGAAAATAATATATTCTGGTTTTGTGAAACCTTTTTGTGAAAAAATTACGAAAAGTTATTGATTTTGAATCTGTTTATGAAAGGTTATATGTATTGAATTCTGAAATGTTTTATGAAATGTTTTTATATTTAATAAAGTGAGTTGTGAAAGGTGATATGATTTGGTTTGTGAAACTGGTTTATGAGATGATTATGTTTTGATTGTGGGATTATTGGAGAATGAGGTTTATGCTTTTGTTGCTATGATTGGAACCCATTGAGAGGGGAGTATGCGTACTGTTGTTAGAACGTTTTTCTAGACCGACACACTGGCTAATATAGGTGGTAAACCTAGCTAATGGAATAAACTTGATCGCCTTTGTCACGGGCATTAGGTGAGACCATAGTTTGATATTGAGTATTATAGTAGTCAATGGAACGGACCATTGACATTTGATTTGAGAATAATCGATAGAATTGACCATTGATGTGTAAATTGATAAAGATTAATTAATGGCCTAGACCATTGGAATTTGTTTTGATATTATTGATGAAATGTGTATTTCTGATATGAATATTTTATGTTGAAATAATAGATAACTCATTTTGATCTCAAGGTTTGTTATATTCTAGATTTGGATTAAATGAGCATGGTATAGTTTTGTAAATGTGCAAAGTGGATGCCTAGTGATCTGCTTTAAAGAAATGCACTACGCACTAAGTTGTGATTGTTCATTCATTTCATTCTCAATCTTTTCAGGTCTCTCATCTAGTGGCCATTAAAGTGAGAGCGGTATCGCAAGGAGTTTTGGGAGTTGGACTTTGAGTATGGTCTGAACCGCATCTTTAAGATGAAATGGCAGTCGTGTCATTGCTCATGTTTTTTGTTGAGTTGGGGGTGTGATAGTAAAAAGGGTACAAACTGGAAGAATAAAAGGGAAAAAGACAAATGAAAAAACATTCAAGCGAAGACATATAGTTCAAATGGTACGATAGCAAAACGAATTATTAGTATCGTCTTTGACATAAAATATGAAAACGGAAGAGATGAGTTTATACTAGAAAATAAACGGCACAAGAAAAGGGAAAAAAAATAAAGGATGAAATAACACAAGAGCATCGAACCTTATCGCAGTTGAATGCCAACGTTCTTCCAATCTAAAGATTTATTTAGCTGTAGAACCATACATGAGAGTATCGTACCTTATCGTACTCGAATTCCATGATTCGAGAAAATAAAATATAGAAGCCCAAGAGTGTATGAGCTTATAACATTTTTTTTATATATCTTGATGAAAATCGACGCACCTAAATGTAGATTTATACTTGTTTTGTGGCACGATCCAAACTTTTTTTTGAAAACTTTTTCATCAATTTTGAAGCAAAAAGGAGGTTCTTTTCTGGCTCCGAGGCTGCCTGTTGACTTTGTGTCTAAAGAAGCTGTCTGTTGGGCTCATCGAGCCTTTGTACATCGACATCGTACCGTCCCAAGGTCCAAGAAATTGGGCTAGAAAAGAACATTACAAGGCCATGTCCAATCCTTACATTAGATTTTTGCTAACACGAGTTTCACGATCTCTTCAAGCCCGAGACGTAAATGTTAGGGTTTCAGGGACAATACAGTAAAAAAGTTAATACCACGAAAAAGCTTAAGCTAATATACTTGTGATAAATTTACTTCGAATTAATTTTTGACTACAAAAAATCTCAAAGTGATACACATGTGACAAATTTACCTTAAACTAATTTTTTGATCACAAAAAATCCTAAACTAGTACACTTATGATAAATTTACTCTCCGTTAAATTAAATTAACACTACGAAAAATCACAAATTGATAAACTTATGACAAATAGAGGGGTAAAACCCCAAATTGATATGTTCGTTAACTGTAACGTGTCATCTAACTTAGCAATTTAACAGTAAAATTTAATGAAAACTAACAAAGGGTAAATTTATCACGAGTGTATTAGTTTAGGGTTTTTAGTTTTTGATAAATGTATCACGGATGTACTAGTTATTAATACTATTTAAAAAGCCCAGCATGTCAGCTTAACTTGGCTCGATCTGAAAAATGATATGCATCTGTTTTTTCGATGAGATTGCATCCTCACTGATATCCGACTCGGCCCGCCTAGTTGATGTCATAGAATTGAAAATTCTAGCGATTGAATTTATTGCAATGAAATTCTAGGGGGTAAAATGAGCGACACTTTTCTTGTCCAACTCGTGCTCGGTATGGTTTCTAGTGAATCCGTTGCCTACCGCATGGATGACCAGATTGGAGACGCGGACTTGGCCTATTTGGGCAAAATACTTATATATGGTGCGTTTGTTTCACGAAAAATTCAAAATTTAGAAAACATTTTCCGAAAAATAATTACTTATATTGCTTACAAAAATGAATGAATACAAAATATTTTAATCACTTGTTGAGATACACTTAGAGAAGTTCCACGTCGGAGAATTGATGTGGTGTGAAGCAGTTAATATATCTCAGTTGGTTCATAACCCATTGACTTAATGAATTAGGGTTGGTGGTCTACTTGAATGAAGGTATTGGGCATTTGATGCGTATCTTAACAAATGGTATTAGAGCCGATGGTAGATTGGTGGGTTTTTCAATCTGTTTCGATGTTTAGTGAATATCTCAAGAAAGGAATCTGGTGACTAATGCGCGGTTTCTGGGTAGTGGGCGCTATGTTATAGCAACGCGGGCCTAATGACAGACTTAATGGTTTGGTCTAGAGAAAGAGATCATGGAGGGATGGAGTTGGGGCTGATGAAGATTCAAGTTGAGATAAGTTGATGTGGTTGATGCGGAAGTATACTTGAATTAAGGAAGAGCATACCTAAACACTGAGCTTGCTACACGTGAGGGGAAAATTGCTGAGATACACGTGTGAATTGTGTTAAAAAAGTCTCACATGGAGAATTGATGTGGTTTGGAGTAGTTATTGGCTTAAGCTTTTGAGTGAAGATAAATTCAACTGGATATGTTGATGGGCTTAGACTTGGGCTCTCTTTTGACAGTCTCCCTGAGTGAAGGTATCGGATTTTTTCTACGTGCCCAAATCAACTACGAAAGTATTCTCAGTTTACTAATTTTTTTAAGCCATATAACCAATCATTTTTCGGAAAATGGTTTCTGAATCTTGAGTTTTTCACGAAACAAATGCACTTTCATGGGAAGAATGAAAAATAAAAATGAATCGAAGTTGTAAAACACACGCGGTTTTACGAATTACGTCCGTGCTGACGGATGAAGCCCGTGGATCAGCACTTGACTTAGCAATCCCCACAATCAAATAGTTGGGAGTGGGACATCATTCTCCTTTTGAGTATTCTTGATGCTCATTCTCTGGCCACGTACCAGAGACTGCAGAGGAACAACGCAAAGAAGAAGAGAATCTCTTGAGATTGATGCTTGAAGCGCCTTATTATTCTCTCGAGACTCACGTTCATGGAACCACAAAAAGTTTAAAAAAAGAAGGGAACTCAGCTGGACTGATCTGCATACTGTTGAAGAAATGCGCCTTTGAATTAGGATCCGGTGTGAAGCACGCATCGCGAGCCGAAATCCCACGTTCATTTGGCCCTGGATTGGTAATCTTTCTCTAGATGAGCGTAAATGGAGTCGTGATTCCACGTTTATGGCCGTCGATGTTAAAACTAAAACTGAAGGATTCTTTTGTGCATTGAAGAACAAAATCCATGCACAATTAGAATCAAATGCGGAAAACAAGACCGAAAATAAACTGACCTCCAGCCATTGTTTAACTTTACGTTAAAAAAACCCACGTTAGTTAAATCGTCAATTTGATGCGATTACGGGCGCACTCTACTAACCCAATCCTCCTCGCGTCTGATGGTGTATTACTGAATGAGGGTTTGCGTTAGGCCTTGTGTCTACCCTTATGGAATGAACGTTTACTTTATAAATCACTTCCCATCAAGGCGGTTCTTGAGAGGGCGTTTAGCACCAAGGGGCAAGCGTGGAAAAAAAACGAATGTGGATAACTGTCGGTTAAAAGAGAAAAAAGCGTGGGTCAAACCTAAAATGTGGGATCACATTATAAATATAACATTCTCCCACTTGATCCCAACATTTTTCATCATACAAATTACCCAACAAAATCCACGAAAACCATATGCTTAAGAAAAGAAACAAGACACATGAATCATGGCGTCGTCCTCTAAGAGCGAGTAATATCTTCCATGTATTACAATGTATCTTATTCCTTTAATGTTAGCCCATATGTGATAACACGTCTTAATGAATAAACCCTATGTTTATTCCAGAACCAAGGATAATTGTTATTCTCATAAACAACTGAATGTGTACACAGAAATTGAGAATAACATTATAATTGAACAAGAGTTTCAAACAACAAAAGTCGTCCATATGACGATAAATTACATCATGGGAACTATTCCCATACTAGCCACATGATCCTTATACTTCATAGGTGGCATGCCTTTAGTTAAAGGATCAGCTATCATCAATTCAGTGCGAATGTGTTCAATGACCACTTTATTCTCCTTAACACGTTCCTTTATGGCTAAATACTTAATGTCGATATGCTTACTTCGACTGTCACTTCTAGCATTTTTAGCCGTAAAAACCGCAGCTGAATTGTCACAATATATTCTCAATGGCCTAGAAATAGAATCAACAATTCTAAGCCTTGAAATGAAACTCTTTAGCCATACACCATGCGAGGTAGCCTCAAAACAAGAAACGAACTCAGCCTCCATAGTGGAAGTAGCAGTCAAAGTCTGCCTCGCACTTCTCCATGACACAGCTCCGCCAGCTAACATAAAAATGTATCCTGATATTGATTTTAGAGAATCAACGCAACCAGCGTAATCCACATCCGAATAACCAACTACTTCCAAGTTGTCAGTCTGTCTATACATAAGCATGCAGCCTTTAGTACCTTGAAGGTATCTCATCACTTTTTTGCAGCTTTCCAAAGGTCCATCCCTGGATTACTCGATATCTTCCCAACATTCCCACCGCAAAAAGCGATGTCAGGTCGAGTGCAAACCTGAGCATACATTAAGCTTCCGACAGCAGAAGCATATGGGATGTTCTTCATTTGTTCCCTTTCCAAATCGTTTTTCGGGCACTGGTTCAAATTGAACCTATCACCCTTCACAATGGGTGCTATACTTGGTGAACAATCTTTCATCCGAAATCTCTCTAAGACCTTATTGATATAGGTTTCTTGAGATAGTCTTAAAACTCCTCGAGTTCTATCTCTATGGATCTTAATGCCAATGACATAAGATGCATCACCCATATCTTTCATGTCAAAACTCTTAGAGAGGAATTGTTTCATCTCATGTAACAACCCCTTATCATTGGTTGCAAGTAAAATATCATCCACATATAGTACAAGAAAACAAATTTTGCTCCCACTGACTTTCTGGTATATGCATTGATCCATGATATTCTCTACAAAACCGAATGAAGAGATGACATCATGGAACCTTAAATACCATTGACGGGATGTTTGTTTCAAGCCATATATAGATTTCTTAAGCTTGCACACCAATTGCTCACCTTTACTAGAGGAGAATCCTTCAGGTTGTTTCATGTATACCTCCTTCTCTAGGTCTCCATTGAGGAACGCCCGTTTTCACATCCATTTGATGTAATTGTTGACACCTAAATTTTGCCCAAATCATTTAGGGTTTTATCAAGATAAAAATTAGGGCTTAATTTTTAAGCCCTAAACCAAAAATATTTTCATTAAAATTACATGGCATATAGTTATTAGGTACATTTGCATTAATAGAGCCCATTAGAACATATTTTCCATTTTCATTTTCAAAAATCAAAATTAAAAAATAGTTTAAAAAAAAAAAAAAGAAAAAAAGAAGAAAAAAAAAAAAACAAAAACAAAAAACAAAAAGAAAAGAAGACAAAGGGGAGCTCTTCCCGTGACCCACCCTCTGACATTTGCATAAAAGAAGAAAAAGGGGGGGAAAGAAAAAAAAAAAAAGAGAAAAAAAGCGAAACAGAGATGGGGAGAAGGAGAGAGTTGGAGCAAGAGGAAGGAAGAAGAAAAAAAGCGAAGGAGAGGTGAGCGAGAGGTCCGGTGAGAGAGAGAGATCGGAGCGAGAGAGGAAGAGAGAGCGGACCGAGAGACCCACCGAGAGAGAAATCGTGGAGAGAGAAATCGGGGAGAGAGAGATCGGTCCTCCCCAAGACTCGCGCCAGGTCGGGTGTCCGGGCCGAGAACCCACGCGCTCTTCCTCCTCCGCGCCCGATTTTTGGTAAGTTCGGGTTTGAGTCTTGCTGGTGTGCTTCCCGCTCGATTCGGTGTTTTTTTTTCGAGGATCCCGGCTCGGGCGAGGTGCTACAGCGACCGATTCAAGCCCATGTGACCCGCCGACCACGGTCCGGTGTGACATTGGACCTGAAAAATGCCATACTGCTCTGTCCAATTCGATTAACGGGGCATTTCTGATATCCGAACCATAAACTTAGGATGATGGTCGGTAGAATTGAAAAACCCCAAATTTATTGCAATGTTTATTTTATTTTATTTTCGGGGGAAAAATAGCCGGGCTCAAATAAACGAGCCCTGTCATTCTTCGAGACCCGGGCGGCGGGCGGGTCGGTTCCTTTGATCCGGGTCGGATGTGGAGATCCGACCCGGATCCGCTTTCTATTTATTTTATTTATTTATTTTTTGGTATTATTTTGATATTTTTTTTTTTTTAAAAAAAAAAAAAAAAAAAAAAGTTCTATTTCTTTTTAATCTATTATTATTATTATTTTATTATTATTATTATTATTATTATTATTTATTATTATTATTTTCTTTTTTCAAAAAAAATCTTCAAAAAAATTCAAAAAATATCCGAAAAGGTTTCAAAAAGTTCAAGAAGAATTTGAAAATTTTTTTTTTTTTTAAAAAGTTTTTTTTAAAATAAAATTATTTTTTTTAAAAAAATAAAAATCAAATTCTCATTTGGGTCTTGTAATAAGGTTTCCTTGTCCTATTGTGTGATTAATGTCACATTTGATTGCACGTCACCCAGGTTCACACACTTTGAATTGCGCATTTAATTTAATCTCGCACGTAGTTGATTGTGCGTGTCTAGGTTTGGATGTTGATTGTCGTTCCCCTTAGCTTAGTTAGGGATGGAATTTTGAGACTCCCGATTAGCGAGAACATGTTAGGTGGTGAATTGAACAAGATTAGGTACCGAAAGGGCACTAATTAGCCGATTAGTGTAATCAAGTCTCCGTACCTGTTGAATCTCTGGTTCGTAGAAGTGAAGCTTTTCTCCCGTGCTTTACTTAGGTGTCTAATCGACCTACCAAAAATCGATTAGTGGCGACTCCTAAATGAAATTAATTTGCATGTTAACAACTCGAACTTAAGTCGCGAATTGGTATGGGCTTGGGAGAGCTCGAGCTAGGTTTAACTTAGCAATCCATTAGCCAAACCCTTTAGGCCTCGGGGCCGGGTCGGGGAGGTCGCGACAACTTGGCGACTCCACTGGGGACTTGATAAAATTCTTAGTGGACTTAGGCCATTTATCTTGTTCAATTATGTCCTTAATGTGAATGTGCTTGCAGTTGAATGAATGTTAACCCCATGTTTTGCAGGTTTGGGGTTTTGAATGAATGTTGTTTTACATTTTGAAGCATTGATTACATATGAATTGTTGTGTATGTCTTTATTGTGTTAGCACTACACTATGACACACACAACCCGCTGTCGGACCTGGGCGGCACTAGGAATGTTTAGGATGGTATTGAGCTGGATACGACTTCGACCGCGAGGCCGCGTAATAGAGGTTGCCCGACTCAATCTCGAAAGTTTCCTTCTTGGTGTCGAGAATGTTTACCTTTGCTCGCGAGGCCGCGTCGCATCGAGGTATCTTTCCTGACTGAGCCGGAGTCGCGAGGACTTGACTTAATCTACGCGAGGCTGCAACTAGTCATCCCACCCTCGTAGCTTCAATTTGTCAAGCCGTTTAGAATAGAAATCGAGCCACACGTTACATTCGCATGTTTATGTGATTGAAAGTTCGTCATCCACTTATCGTTATGGTTTCTTTCTTTACTAGCTCACTTTGAATTGAAATTTTCATTTTTGAAAATACCTTTGATTTAGCCCTTGACTGTAAACCTTGAGCATAAATTTCAAAATACCTTTGATTTGGCTCCACAAAACAAATGGTTTTGTCTAAATTTTCAATGGTTTTAAAATCACATTTTTTGTGCAGAAATTCTTTCAAGTCAAGATTGCATCTTGGGGCATAAAATTGAAATCACACTTTCAATAAAATTCTTTTTTTTTTTTTCACATTTCGAATCAAAATTCAAATCACTTTTTGTGTATTGATTTTTTAAATAGGAATCACCTCATTTTTGCAAAAGTAAAATCACAAATCAGTCTTTCGAAATTGATGCCGCATTTTGCGATGAAACTTTTGGAATAAAAAAGGCATTCGATTGATAGCTGCGATTTGATCTTTTAATGATGCCTCCTCTTACGATGAACTCTTGATGAAATACCAAATGCCCATAAATAGGGACCATGGGGGTATGTATCATCACCTTGCTTTCGTTATAAGAGACGGCATCAGTGAAAGGTCGCTTTTTCATTCACATACTAATGTTGTCTTCCTTTCGCAGGTTATGCGTAGCAGTCATCTCTTGAAATTCTCTTGCTTAATCATGCGAGGAAGTGTGCTTTAGAGTTAGGATGGGGATTGTTTGTTTGCACTTCTCTATTCAAGAGTTTTTCAAACTTTATCCTTGGGAACCAATGTTTTCCGATTTGGGTTTTAATTGTGAACCCGATCGATATTTTTGTAAATTACACAACTCACGTCTTTGAGTAACGAGGTTCTAATTTAGATTATTGTCCTTTGAAAGTTCTTGGAATATTTCAAACTTAACCCCCAAGTTAGGTTTTTATGCTTTACTTTCAAAATGTTTTGAAATGGAGTTTCAAGAGCGACTTGCATAAAATTGTATCTCTTCACCTGGCCAATTTTGCAGGTTGATTTGCAAAAGGACATCGTGATATGGTAAATCTGTAATCGTTCCAATTAGAACTTCTTGTACAACAATTGACTTATTCATTCATTTTTGTCAAAATAGGTAAAGGGTCGAAGGGTGAAGGCCGCTTGGGAACAAGTTGAAAATGTGCCACCGAGTCCCTCAAAATAGGGAGTCTCCACTTGTGTACTCACTTGTACAAAAGATGATTTACGAGGCATACGCAAATCGAAACAAAATAACGATATCAGATGATCACCCACTTGACAAAAGGATGATTCAAGAATAGCTGACTCTCAAATAAGAGTAAGAGGGGCACCATTGTATCCGCGGAGGATGAAGATGAGGATCGCATTTACAGACCCATCGGAGCACCAAGAGATGCGTAATCAAGAGATAAACTGGGGGGCATAGAATGTCAAAGCCGTCCAATTCAGTGAAAAAGGGTGTATTTTGTTCTCAAAGTTCATTCACTTTAATATAGAAATGATACTTCCTTTTCTTTTTTTACCTAGGGTGGATTTGGATGAAAGACCCGACAAGAGCATGGCGAACCAACGTACATTAAAATTATCTGACTAAGACACAAAGTGCATGTGATCAAGAAGCCAACGTCCCCACTAATGACGCGCAGGAAAACATTTGATTCAGCATGGGGCGCGATGAACTTCCCCTCATCCCCGCCAAGGAAGCATTAGAGACAAAATTATCAACTTCGTCATGAAAGGGTGTATGCAGTTCCTAAATTCAGTTCAATTGAGAATGAGAATAACATGTTTTATCTCATTTCTGCAGATGATGAATGAGGCAAGTCACCCAAGGGGTAACCATTGCCTATGAAGTATAATAAAATGGAGTCGACTAGTTCAACACAAAGTAAAGAATGTGTTTGACCATAACAATAATGCTTCCGCTAGAAAGACATGACGAGGCCAAACTGTCCATTCCATTGTGACAAATGAAAGGTTGCGTCATGATAGGGCAAAATAGTGCATTTGAAGAACTTCTGTCCATCAAATTAGGGACACGTGAAAAATAGTCGGGGCACGAACAGTCAAAGATGATCAAAAGCGAAGACCCAAGCAAAGGACCATAAAGATTAAACAAGTGTCCAGAAGAAGGCATGAAGGAGTATTGAACATACTAAAATCTCCAAAAGAGAAAGCATCTAGTGGGGCAAGTGTCATCTAGCTGGGGCAAATAGCTTTAGTATAATCAAGCCGGTGAGTAAGTTCCTTCTCCTCCAACAAGTGGATGGATGCAGAAAAGACATATGCCAAGCAGATAAATGTAGAGCAGGTCATGTTGTGGGCGGTACCTCCAAACACTTAAGAGGGAATATCAAGCAACTCTGAGGAAGGAGTTGCAAAGGAAAAGCTCAAGCAACGAGATTGCACGAAGAGGACGACTTAGTCCAGAATTGAGCTATCCCCAAAACAAAAGGGTGTATATCGTTCCTGAATTATTCCAACTGAGAATGAAAATGACTCGCCCCGTCTCTCATTTTGCAGACAAAACAATGTGTTTGATCAAGGTGACAACACCTTCTTCCAAGGAAGCACAATGAAGACGAATCATCCATTTTGCTACGATGAAAAAGGAAAGCACCCATGAGACAATGCTCTCAAGCGTTGAAATAAGAAGTGCCAAAAGTCAAAGGCAGACGAAAGTGGATGAAGGGAGTTGTCAAGTACCTGGGAAGGAAAATTCAAATGAGAGCAAATGGTATCGTTTCTAATTGTCCATTTTACTACCATTTTTGCCATGATTCTTTTTTTTTTTTTTTTTTTTTTGATAGGAAACATCAAAGACTCGAAGGATAAATGCAAGTGAAGGGTAATGATGTGTCGTTTCCAATCTTTCGATATATAAAGATTCATGCACTAACACTTTCGTTCTAATTCTTCACAGGGTTGCCGAGCGCCATATCGCAGGTAAGTACTTTTCCTCCAAAATTCAAATGAAAATTAAATGAAAATTTTCTTCACGAAAAATGAGGGAGTTCTTGATGTATTTGAAAAAGAACACAAAAATAGAATTGTGAAAGCAAACTTTTCACGAAATTGTTGAATATCATCTTTATCCAAAAATTACCTTAGTGTTTGACGGATCATTCATTTTGAATCAAACTTCCCTGTGGAGATTAACCTATTTGTGATGATCTCGACAAAATGAAAGGGAGATGTTAATAATGCCAAGTGAGAAATACTTAGAATGAGGAAAGGCAAGCCATTCCCAAGCACGTCCCACAAACACTTTGAGAGTTGAGTGGAAGAGAAAATTAGTGTTGTTTAAGAGCAAGAGATTCATTCGCAAGTAGTACATGGATCGAAATGAAATGAGGCATTTCCTTCTTCTATCCTATACACTACAGTGACCATAGTTAGCCCATTTGAGCCATTAAATGTGAAGAGTTTGCAAAATACCCTGTCAAGAGCCACCCTACAACAGGGCAAATTTGGAGGTTTTGGTCGGCATTCTTTGGAGGAAAAGATGGGAAAGACTTCATTGCCCTTACTTGCATTAATCTTTTGTGATAACTTCAGGTGAATCCTTATGGAAGCTTGAAACATCCCAAAATGAAGAAGAGCATTCATTTCTCTACCCAAACACACTCATACCCTTTGTTTAGCCAGTTGAGCCTAAATATTCATTTCTAAAGCTCGAATGGTGATTATCTCCCCTACACCGGGGCAAAGCACGTGATTTATCAAGACAATTGGTACTCATGAGACAAAGTGAAAGACATCTCGAAAGCTTTAAAAGCTCAAAAAATGAAAAGAGCAAAAGTCAAATGAAAACTAGGGGGCATAAAAAAGCAGTGTGCCTGGTAAAAGCAAGGCCAATGCCCGTTGTAAAAAAAAGAGGAGAGCAAAAAAAAAGTTGCATTAAGAGAAAAATTCTCATGAAAAAAAAAGGGGAATGTCAAAAGCAAAATGCTTGCAAAGAAAAATCATTGCAAATGCAAAAGTCATTAGAGAAAAGAGCGAAGCTCTTACATTAAGATAATTAGTCAATGGGCTTTCGAGACAGGTTGAATTTCAGAAGTCGAGTGCCTTCAAAAGATTAGATGATATGATAATGATGCTATGATAATCACCAACTCATAAATCCCATTCGAGAATTTCTAAGCCTTTCGAGCCTTTACCCCAAGCCAATGTTACAACCTTCTTCAAAGTCTCTTCTGATTGGGATGGTTTAAGTAGAAATTTGGATTCCCAAACAAGCTATCGCTTGAAGTAGTGGGGGCAAATTTATCTTATCTCATCTTAAGGTTTCTTGACTTGTAAACCCGATGGAGATGCTGATTGATAATTATTTCACTCCTTAGCCGTTAATGGCATTCATTGCTGAAACCGTGACCAAATCTACATTACGGTCCTTTTAAAGACCTCTTGGATCGGTCAATGCGTACTTATTGCGAATGATTCTCGAAGCCTTCGACACTGACAGTGTGAGATATACAGAGAGATCAGATTTACTTCCCACATTAATGGATGGGATCAAACAGCCTTTTCGAGTATGTGTGAAGTCCTTTCGGACTAAGGAATTCTTGTTTGGCATGCTTAATGGGCTCTCTTAAGTGAGTTAAGATCATTTTGACAAAAGACTTTCTCCTAAGGGAATCGATGATTAATGGCGTCTGCAAGCCTAAAGGCAATTTTGCGATATTGATGGGCATTGAATGCTTTCCAAACAATTTAGTTCATTCTAAATTACTCGTCACGATTAATCCTTTTTCATCGAAGATACCATTTTGATATGGCTTATTGTGATGTTACCTTGCCTAGCGTGTACTTGCTACTAGAGCACTTGTTATAACAAGTAAGTACACATTATTACTAATCCTGTAAGACAGGTGACGTTTCCACAAACACCAACCTTCAAGCTGATCTCGGAAATGTTAAGATGCATCCAAGCCTTCATGAATTCCCAAGACCCTGCTGGGGAGGACACGATAGGTGATCTATCGAACCCTCGGACAAGAGCCCCTAAGTGTCCAGGTCTTTTAAGCCTCGCTGACAGAAGGCTTTTAAGCAATCCGATCTAACCTACAGGTATGTACACCCAAGTACTCTTTCAAAAGGTTCCGGGTCAATCCATTAAACCCCGATTTCAAAAGGTTCCGGGTCAATCCATTAAACCCCGATTTCAAAATTCAAAAGGTTCCGGGTCAATCCATTAAACACCGATTTCAAAATTCAAAAGGTTCCGGGTCAATCCATTAAACCTCGATTTCAAAAGGTTCCGGGTCAATCCTTAAACCCCGATTTCAAAAGGTTCCGGGTCAATCCATTAAACCCCGATTTCAAAGGTTCCGGGTCAATCCTTAAACCCCGATTTCAAAAGGTTCCGGGTCAATCCATTAAACCCCGATTTCAAAAGGTTCCGGGTCAATCCATTAAACCCCGATTTCAAAAGGTTCCGGGTCAATCCATTAAACCCCGATTTCAAAAGGTTCCGGGTCAATCCATTAAACCCCGATTTCAAAAGGTTCCGGGTCAATCCATTAAACCCCGATTTCAAAGGTTCCGGGTCAATCCTTAAACCCCGATTTCAAAAGGTTCCGGGTCAATCCATTAAACCCCGATTTCAAAAGGTTCCGGTCAATCCATTAAACCCCGATTTCAAAATTCAAAAGGTTAAAAAGGTCAATCCATTAAACCCCGATTTCAAAAGGTTCCGGTCATTCCTTAAACCCCGATTTCAAAAGGTTCCGGTCAATCCATTAAACCCCGATTTCAAAAGGTTCCGGTCAATCCTTAAACCCCGATTTCAAAGGTTTGTGGTCCAACCTTAAACCCACGATTTCAAAAGGTTTGTGGTCCAACCTTAAACCACGCATTTCAAAAAGGTTTGTGGTCCAACCTTAAACCACGCACTTCAAAAGGTTTGTGGTCCAACCTTAAACCACGCACTTCAAAAGGTTTGTAGTCCAACCTTAAACCACGCATTTCAAAAGGTTTGTGGTCCAACCTCAAACCACGCATTTCAAAGGGTTTGTAGCCCAACCTTAAACCACACATCAAAGGTCGGTGACCTCTCCTCCTCTCGCATTGCATCATCCCCGTGCCCTCCATCAACAAAATTTAGGTGTCTTTTTTATCTTGAAAGGAACCCTTTCGAGCTCCCCTTCAAAGAGGGGCAAAATTGCCGACACCTAAATTTTGCCCAAATCATTTAGGGTTTTATCGCATAAAAATTAGGGCTTAATTTTTAAGCCCTAAACCAAAAAATATTTTCATTAAAATTACATGGCATATAGTTATTAGGTACATTTGCATTAATAGAGCCCATTAGAACATATTTTCCATTTTCATTTTCAAAAATCAAAATTAAAAAAATAGTTTAAAAAAAAAAAAGAAAAAAGAAAAGAAGAAGAAAAAAAAAAAAAACAAAAAAAAAAAAGAGAGAGAAGACAAAGGGGAGCTCTTCCCCGTGACCCACCCTCTGACATTTGCATAAAAGAAGAAAAAGGGGGGAAAAAAAAAAAAAGAAAAAAAAAGAGAAAAAGAGTTGGAGCGAAACAGAGATGGGGAGAAGGAGAGAGTTGGAGCGAGAGGAAGGAAGAAGAAAAAAGAAAAAGGAGAGGTGAGATCGAGAGGTCCACGCTCTTCCTCCTCCCTGAGAGAGATCGGTGTGCCTCTTCGAGAGAGTTTTTTTTTCGAAGAGAGAGCGGAGAGTTTTTTTTTTCGAGAGACCGTGGGCTGGACTCTTCTTTATTTTATTTTATTTTATTTTCGGGCTGGGCTTTTAGGTTAAAAGACAAAAAAAGAATTTTCAAAAAAAAAAACTTTAGCCCAGGCTCAACAAACGAGCCCAGTCTTCGGACCCGGGCGGGCGATCCGGGTTTGGATGTGGAGATCCGACCGGATCCGCTTTCTATTTATTTTATTTATTTATTTTTTGGTATTATTTTGATATTTTTTTTCTTCCTTAAAAAAAAAAAAAAGCCCTAATTTCTTTTTAATCTATTATTATTATTATTTTATTATTATTATTATTATTATTATTTATTATTATTATTTTCTTTTTTTTAAAAAAAAATTATTTCAAAAAAAATTCAAAAATATCCGAAAAGGTTTCAAAAAGTTCAAGAAGAATTTCGAAAATTTTTTTTTTTTTTTTAAAAGTTTTTTTTATTAAAATTATTTTTTAAAAAAAATTTAAAAAAAAAAAAAAAAAATCAGAATTCTCATTTGGGTCTTGTAATAAGGTTTCCTTGTCCTATTGTGTGATTAATGTCACATTTGATTGCACGTCACCTGGTTCACACACTTTGAATTGCGCTGGCGTTTAATTTAACCTTGCACGTAGTTGATTGTGCGTGTCTAGGTTTGGATGTTGATTGTCGCCCCCTTAGCTTAGTTAGGGATGGAATTTTGAGACTAGGTACCGAAAGGGCACTAATTAGCCGATTAGTGTAATCAAGTCTCCGTACTGTTGAATCTCGTTCGTGTAGAAGTGAAGCTTTTCTCCCGTGCTTTACTTAGGTGTCTAATCGACCTACCAAAAATCGATTAGTGGCGACTCCTAAATGAAATTAATTTGCATGTTAACAACTCGAACTTAAGTCGCGAATTGGTATGGGCTTGGGAGAGCTCGAGCTAGGTTTAACTTAGCAATCCATTAGCCAAACCCCTTAGGCCTCGTGGCCGGCTTCGGAGGTCGCGACAAGAATTCCATATCAAAATGGGCAACTAAGGCCAAAACAATACGAAGAGAATCTTTCTTAGATACAGGAGAAAAGGTCTCCGTGTAATCGATTCCTTCCTTTTGAGTGAATCCTTTGGCAACAAGTCTAGCTTTATATCTCTCAATGTTGCCCAAAGAGTCCTTCTTAGTTTTGAAGACCCATTTACAACCAATGGCTTTTACACCATCAGGCAACTCAACCAAATTCCAGACTTTATTTGATGCCATAGAACTCATCTCATCCTTCATGGCATTGTACCACAAATTGGATTCATCACTACTCATGGCTTGTGAAAACGTTTCAGGATCATTCTCAGCTCCAATATTGTAGTCAGACTCTTGTAGATACACAATATAATCACTAGGAATTGCTGATTTCCTCATTCTGGTAGATCTTCTTAATGTTGTATCAACATTCTCTAGAGGAGCGTGTTGTTCAACTGGTTGTTCAACAGCTTCTGGTAATTGCTGAACAACTGGATCTATCGGATTATTATCAACAAGTTGTGGAACTTCAATAGTTGGTTGTTCAATAGCCGGCTGAACTGAAGGGGCGTTATGAACAACAACCAACCTAATACTTGAAGTGGAAGGTTGAGTATCTGAATGATCTTTCTCAGAAACAATATCCTTTAATTGATCACTTCCACTAATCAAGTCACTTTCAAGAAACTTAGCATTTCTTGATTCCACAATCCTAGTAGTGTGAGATGGACAATAAAACCTGTATCCCTTGGACTTTTCAGCATATCCAATGAAATACCCACTTATAGTCCTTGGGTCCAACTTCTTCTCTTGTGGATTATAGACTCTTACTTCAGACGGGCATCTCCAAACGCGTACATGTCGCAAGCTTGGCTTCCAACCTTTGAATAACTCAAAAGGCGTCTTTGGGACAGCCTTGGTTGGAATCGATTTAATATGTACACTCTGCCGTCTTAAGAGCTTCAAATCCACAAGGACTTAGGAAGTTTGAGCTACTAAGCATACTCCGCACCATGTCCAATAAAGTTCGGTTTCTTCTTTCTGCTACGCCATTTTGGTCTGGAGAACCTGGCATAGTGTATTGGGCAACTATCCCATTCTCTTGAAGAAACTTCGCAAATGGACCAGGTGCTTGTCCATCTTCATTATGTATCTACCATAAAATTCTCCACCTCTATCCGATCTCACGATCTTAATTTGCTTGCCGCATTGTTTCTCCACTTCCGCCTTAAAAACCTTAAAGGCATCCAATGCTTCATGCTTATTATGAAGCAAGTAGAGATACATGTAACGTGAGTAATCATCAATGAAGGAGATGAAGTATTTCTGACTATACGAGTTCATATCAGGACTACAAATGTCTGTATGAATGATTTCTAATATGTCCGTACTCCTCTTGGCACCTTTCTTTGTCTTGTTGGTCTGCTTTCCCTTTATGCAGTCCACGCAAATATCATAATCAGAAAATCTAAAGTACCGAGTACTCCATCATTTACTAATCGCTTAATTCTATCTATGGAGATATGTCCCAATCTCCAAAGCTACAACATAGAGGAATCTTCATTCACAACACATCGCTTTATACCAGCATTATCGTGAACATGCATCGCATTATAATATGCATTGTCTTGCAAATTAATTCGAAAAAGACCATCGACAAAAAATACTACTCCCAACAATTTCAGATTTAAATAATAAACTGAAGTTTGAATCTGAAAAGTTAAAGGAGTAACCCAAAGGTACAAGTCTTGAAACTGAAATTAAGTTTCTAGAGAAACTAGGAACATAAAAGGTCCTTTCCAAATTCAAAACAAACCCACTATTGAGAACTAATCTACATGTCCCAATAGCTTCTACAAAGAACGCTTCTTGTTTCTCGAATAGATGCTTTGTTCACTTCCCACCGGGCTTCCCCGTGGTTTTGAAAACCCTACAAGGAATTCAAATATGGATTGTAGAACCAGAATCAATCCACCAAGTGTTGTGACTCACATCAGCCATATTAGATTCATAACAAACATAAGAAGTTGGATTACCTTTCTTCTCGAGCCAGGCCTTAAATCTGACGCAATCCTTCTTCATATGCCCCTTCTTTTTACAGAAAGAAACATTTGGATTCCTTCTTAATGTCAGCTTGGGGAGGTATTTTACCTTTCCCCTTCTTCTTGCCGTGACTCTTAAACCTTTCTTGCGTTGCCAAATGAGCACTTTCTCCCAATTCCATAGTCAGCCTCTCTTCCTCTTGAACACACATGGTCATAAGTTCATTAATTGACCATTTGTTCTTATGTGTGTTGTAAGAGATCTTAAAAGGTGCATACTGTTGTGGGAGAGTGTTCAGAATGTAGTACACAAGAAATGATTCAGATATCTCAACCTCAAGGTTTTTCAGCTGAGCTGCTATGTCCCTCATCTTCATGATGTGCTCACGCACACCTCTAACACTTGTGAGCTTTAGAGATGAAAACTTCATTATCAGGGTCATGGCATGTGCCTTTTCTGAAGTCTCAAACTGAGCATCAATGGCCTCTAACAAAGCCTTAGCATTGCTATGCTGAGCGACCGAACCATGGATACTAGGAGATATTTTAGTCCTTATGAACATCACCTAAAAGCGCTTAGACCGCTCCCACTTTGCTCATAAAGGGCTATCTCACCGCAAATGCTCGTGTCGAGGGGAGCAGGTGGTTCATCTTTCCTTATAGCATAGTCAATGTCCATGCACCCCAATTGAAGAAGAATTGACTCCTTCCAGACTTTATAGTTTTCACCATTTAGTATGGGAACATCACTCTTAAATTCAGAGAAATTCACAGGTTGTAAAACTGCATATCAAACAATCATGCTTATGTCACAAAATTTGAGGCAAAATTAAAATATATCATGTTCTACCAATGTAAAACATGTCACAAAATATGAATCACATAACATAAAAAACTGCAATGGGCTAAGTTTTTAATTTAAATAGATTCATAAATACTCCATGAAGAAACTGTCATATTATATTCCTTTCCTTAATCCCTGTGGGTAAATTAAGAAAAATAATATGATATTTCAACCCAATTAATCTAATTAATATAATGAAAATTCCTGTGGGATTAAATTCATCATATTAATAAAATTAATTACAATTAATGTCCATTTCCAAATGTGATCCGAATACTATTAATATATAATTTAATTAATTAACGATGCTGTGGCTACTCCCCAATTAATTAAAAATATATGGATCACTGGACATTTAATTTCATGCATAAAAATTATTCACATAATGCATGAAGGACAAAACAATAAACTTAATACGGTAAGTGGCATAAACGTAATATCGGGTGAAAAGTAGGGGCAGAAGTGTAAAATTTTGAAAGGGGTCGCCAGTTCGCAGCTCGTGCACATGCGCGCCTGGCGCTGGCGCTGGCGCGCCGCGCGCCCCCATAACAGCAGTTGTTGCACGCAGACGCGGGTCCCACACGCCCGGCCAAAGACCACTGCCGTGGGCGCCACGCCCCACGCAGCTTCTTCTTCGCTAGCGACGAGCCATTTTTCGCGTTCCACGTGCATTCGACAATGGGTCTCCTCCGTAGCCCATATCATACCAAAATAATTAATGGGTTTCAAGACTCGGTGGATCCAAAATTCGCGAAAACAACCAAGAAATTGGCTTGAATCAAGAAAAACTCCGTCCAAACGCAAAACCCAACCCGCAACTTTCGTCAAAAATAGCTCCGGCGACCACCGAAATGCCGGATTAACTTAAGGCTATTCTTCTTCATGGCGGTGCGACCGTGCCGGTCCGAAGTTGAGCGGTGGGTCGACGGAATTTGGCCGGAATCGGCGATTTCCTCTTAGCCCCAAAAGCGGAGTTACTGTTCATCTCCAAAAATACCGAAAATTGCACCCAAAATACAACAAAAATTCAACAAGAACAAGGCAGAGGTACTAAACTCGCTCTGATACCAAATGTTAAAACCAAAACTGAAGGATTCTTTTGTGCATTGAAGAACAAAATCCATGCACAATTAGAATCAAATGCGGAAAACAGGACCGAAAATAAACTGACCTCCAGCCATTGTTTAACTTTACGTTCGTCGGAAACCCACGTTAGTTAAATAATTTGATGCGATTACGGGCGCACTCTACTAACCCAATCCTCGCATCGTCTGATGGTGTATTACTGAATGAGAGGGTTTGCGTTAGACCTTGTGTCTACCCTTATGGAATGAACGTTCACTTTATAAACCGCTTCCCATCAAGGCGGTTACTGAAGAGGGCGTTTATCACCGAAAGGGTACGAAGCGTGGAAAAAACCGAATGTGGATAACTGTCAGTTAAAAGAGAAAAACGTGGGTCAAACCTAAAATGTGGGATCACATTATAAATACAACAGTCGAAACTCGAAGCTTCGCCTGCTTGAGACCATTGACTTAACTGCTCAAAGATTTGCTCTCCCCACGCAGATCACGGTGCCGTGGTCGCGTGTTCTGTCAATCGATTAATGGGGCTGCATTCATATCATGATCTTCTTGATGACACTTCGGGTTTTTTTTGTAACATTACCTTTCATTGGAATCAATTCTGTTTGTCAAGTTCTTTGCTCTACAGTGTTGAACCTCTGACTAATGATCTCCTTTGGCGTGTCATTCACAAGAAGAACATTGTACTTCAGAAATCAGACAAACACAGATGTTAAGGAAATGGAGCATATATACTATGGCCAGAACAAAAATAATGGCGCATATATTCTCCACAAACGGTTGCAGATCACTTCTCAGGACTTGTAAGATCATTGTCACTTTCGAGGAAGTCCATAAAAGCATAAGCAAGAGCAGAAAATAGGTGAAGAGTGAAACAAGCACTTCTCTTATAGAAATACTAGTTTTCCAGGATTTCACATGGCTCAGTCCATCAGTTTGCATAGCCATGGAGGAGAAATTGCGGTGAATTTCGGAAGCAGCGACAGCTCGAGTAAAGATACCATTATGAATAAAAGCAACACTCCCGGAACATTCAAGAGACCCGGTGTCTCATTCCATGAAGTACTAACTGAAGTTCTTCGCCGACAGAGCCAAGACACGTCTGACCAGCAAAGCTATCAATCAAGATCCAGTCCAGACGACTCTTCCCGTGAGAGCCCATGGACCTCTATCTGGAGCAAGGTGAAGTCTCGGTCAATTCACGTTCGTGATAAGGAACCGTCTCAACCAGATGATCACAAGGATGATTGGGCAGAAGATATCCCCGAAGAACTGAAGAAGATGAAATTTGGCGAGTTAATGATTCTCCAATGCTTGATTCTGTTAATTATTGTGCTTGCCCTGATTTGCAGCCTGAGTATTCCTAGTCTAAAGAAGCAAACCCTGTGGAATCTTCCGATATGGAAATGGGAAGCAATGATTTTGGCTTTAGTGTCAGGACGCTTAATATCCAGTTGTGTGGTCCGGGTTGTCGTCAAAGTCGTCGAACGGGTTTTCCTACTGCACAGGAGGGTTCTATACTTCATCTATGGCCTATGGAGGGCGGTGCGAAACTGCCTCTGGTTGGGCCTTGTTTTGCTCGTATGGCGTTTCGTTTTCAATTCCGAAATGGAAAAGAAGGATGGCAGCAGCGCCTTGTCCTATGTGACGAAGGTTTTAGTATGCTTCCTGGTGGCATCAGTGATTTGGCTCTTGAAGACACTCCTCGTCAAGGTCCTCGCTTCGTCCTTCCATGTCAATACCTACTTCGAGCGGATTCACGAGGCTCTATTTGATCAATTTGTCATCGAGACGCTCTTGGTGAAAGCAGCAACGGCGTACAATGCAGGGGAGCAGGCATGTGGCAACGCCCCCAAAACAACAGAGTTGCAGCATGCTGCTTCAAGTGATCTCAGAGAACCACTTCTACCAAAAGGCGGCAGATCAAGGCAGAGTGGAAGATCGACAAACCGTCCCCAGATTGGAGGGAGCACAGATTTAGCTGGAAGGAGGATTAATCAGAAGAGCGCATCGGCTTGGTATATTGGGAGGATGATGGACATCATTCAGCATGGGACTCTGTCGACTTTGGACGAGAAGATACTGGATTCAAACATGGAAGATGGGTCTTTGATGGAGATCAGAAATGTGTGCCAGGCAAGAGAGGTGGCCAAGAAGATATTTCTCAATGTGGCCCAACCAGGGTCCGAGTAAGTGTTTTTTCTCTGGTCGCTTTTGCTTTTTTTTTGTTGGGGGTAACATTCTGTATACCGCAACAACCAATTGAGGATGCTGAGTGATCATCAGTTTCTACTTTCACTTTACAGTGTCTTCGTTTTTTTCATTGACAGGCTCATTTGTCTTGATGACCTGACGCACTTCATGAAGAAGGATGAAGCCACAAAACTTATACGCCGAGTTGCCGAAGAAAGTGGTAAAATTGACAAGAAATCTCTTGAAATTTGGGTGGTGAGTAACATTTTCCTCCTATAAACCTCAAAGGATAAGTCATCAAATACTATTGATATGATCAAGTCTCTCTCTCTCTCTCTCTCTCTCTCTCTCAACTTAAAGCCATATGAAAATACTGAGAGTTTGCTTTGTCATAGATTAATGCCTACAAAGAGAGAAGGGCACTTGCGCGATCTCTCAACGACACCAACACAGCCGTCGACGACCTCCACAACATGCTCGACATTCTCGTCGCTATTATCATTGCCGTCATCTGGCTCATCATACTTGGGGTACCCATCATGCAGTTCCTGGTCTTCATAAGCTCGCAGTTCCTTTTGTTGGCCTTCGTCTTCGGGAACAGCTGCAAGATGGTATTCGAAGCGATAATCTTCTTATTCGTGATGCACCCGTACGATGTTGGCGATCTCTGCGAAGTGGATGGAATGCCGGTATGTGTCTAGGAACAGAAAGTTCTGTACTCGCCAGTTAAATTTTGTGACCATCTTTCCTGTTCTCACTTTTGTTCTGATTCTCAGATGGTTGTTGAAGAGATGAATATACTGACCACCGTGTTTCGGAAGCTCGACAACCTGAAGATGAGATACCCCAACAGCGTCTTGGCCACCAAGGCTATAAGCAATTACAACCGCAGTGCGGAGATGCTGGAGACCATTAATTTCTGCCTGCACATCTCCACTCCCATGGAAAAGATCCACAAGTTGAAAACGAAGATTACGCAGTACGTGCACAACTTCATTTTCTTTGTCCTGTCGGAACTTTTATTATGCTAGTGTCGTCTTTAATCTGTATAATATGAGGTTGATCCATGCCAGAGCAGCAAAAACGAATTAGGACAGACCCTAGATTACTTAGGAGTGCAGTATCAAAGCATTCTCTGCTTGCTCATGGTGTCCAATGTTGACATTCCTGATCTTGTGCAGTAATGTTGGGTCTAATGTTTCCTTGATGACTTCAACTAACCCACGCTGATTTGTCGGCGGAAACTGCAGGTATGTGGAAAGCCGGAGAGACCACTGGCAACCGAATGCATTAGTCCTGATAAGGGACCTAGAGGACATGAACAGGATAGCCATGATTCTGTGGCTCGTGCACAAGGCCAAGCATCACAACACCAAAGAGAGGTGGATTAGGAGAAATGTCCTTATCGAACACATGATCGAGATATTCAGACAGGACGGGATCGAGTACCGGATGCTACCCCTTGACGTGAACATCCGCAACCTGCCGAGCCTGACTTCGGACCGGCTTCCTTCCAACTGGACAGCTTGTGCCACTGAACATAAAAGTAACTAAAACTTGTAACGGCATCTCTTTTGTTTTGTGCAAGATGAGCGGTCATTTGATGTATTTGGATCGAGACCCATCGGACGGTTGACATCAACTGTTTCTAATCTGACGGTGGACAATACTTACCGTCCAACGGACATTCATAGGACCACCGAACGCATTTTCAACCAAATGAATGTTGTGAAACTGTTTCTTGTTCTTGTTCTTGTTCTTGTTCTGCATGATGTTTGAATTTCAGTGATGGAACATGATAGCGAAATGCCCTCCTTCATCGGTCCTCTTCTTCAATCTCTCCCGCGTTTACTTCAGAACCCAAAACTACAGTCGCCCATTGAGGGCTCGAGATGCTCCCTCGCGCCCACCGTCATGCCGGCTTCATTCTTGTTCCGATGCGGAATCGCTCGTGTCGTTTCTGATATCTGCCTTGAGCAAATGCTACTCCGCCTTTTACTGCGGGGCGCTTCATGCTCGAGTCCTCAAATCCGTGAGTTACAGCCACGGATATGTCGGCGATCAGCTTGTGTCGAAGTACGCGGAAGTGGGCTGTGAGGAACGTGCGGAAAAGCTGTTCGACGAAATTCCCGAGAAAGATCTAGTGTCGTGGAATTCTTTCATTTCCGGGTTTTCACGTAGAGGGTGCCTGGCTAAGTGTTTATATGCATTTCATAGGATGAGAAATGAGACTTTTATGAACCCCAATGAGGTTACTCTTGTATCAGTCATCTCATCTTGTGCTGATGCGAAAGCTCTGGCTGAAGGGAGGTCCATTCATGGGCTCTCAGAAAGATTGGGCATGTTGATGGAGGTAAAGGTTGTTAATTCTCTTATTAACATGTATGGAAAATGCGGGATATTGGGTGCCGCTTGTCTCTTGTTTGAAATAATGCCCGTGAGGAGCTCAGTTTCATGGAATTCGATGATTGCTTCATATGCTGAAAATGAGTCGCCAATGGAAGGGATCAGTTGCTTTAAATTAATGAGAAGGAATGGAATTCAACCTGACGATGCCACTCTGGTGGCATTGCTTCAAGCATGTGAAAGTGTAGGTTCTACTAGACTAGTAGAGTCTGTTCACTGTGTAATATGTCGCCGTGGGTTCTATGGATGGATGTCGATCGTGACTGCTCTTTCGGATTTGTATGCCAAGACTGGGAGGTTGGATGCCTCACGCCAAGTTTTTCTTGAGATAAGAAATCCAGATAGTATAGCTTGGACTGCAATGCTTGCCGGCTATGCAGCTCATGGATATGGGTTGGAAGCAGTCGCTCTCTTTGACCTCATGGTTAAGAAAGGTATGAAGCCTGATCGTGTCACATTTACTCATCTATTAAGTGCTTGTAGCCATTCAGGGCTAGTAGAAGAAGGAAAACAGTACTTCCAAACTATGTTTGAATTTTATGGGGTGGAGCCTACATTAGACCACTATTCATGCATGGTTGATCTCCTCGGTCGTTCTGGTTTCTTAAAAGATGCGTACGAGCTGATCAAAAGCATGCCAATGGAGCCTAATTCTGGGGTCTGGGGTGCTCTTCTCGGTGCATGCAGAATATACAGAAATGCTGAACTTGGAAAGGAAGCTGCAGAGCAATTGATTAATCTGGACCCTTCGGATTCAAGAAATTATATTGTGCTCTCAAATATATACTCAGCGGTTGGTCTATGGAAAGATGCATCAGAAATGAGAGCATTAATGAAGGAAAATCGTCTTGCTAGATTGCCTGGATGTAGTTATATCGAACACGGAAACAAGATCCATCAATTTGTCGTGGGTGACCGGTCTCATCCATTGTCACATGGGATATACACCAAATTGACAGAACTGATTGAAAAGATTCGCAAGGCTGGACTTGCTCCTAAAACAGAATTTGTCTTGCATGATGTTGATGAGGAGTTGAAAGAGGATATAATCAATGAACACTGCGAGAAGTTAGCAATCTCATTTGGGATTTTGGTGACTAACCCAGGTAGAACGTTAATAATAAGGAAGAATCTGAGAATTTGTGGTGACTGTCACAGCTTTGCCAAGATTATATCGTTGATTGAAAATCGCACGATCATAATTCGAGATCCAAAGCGGTTTCACCATTTTACTGATGGAATATGTTCGTGTGGTGACTACTGGTGACTCACGTTTCAATTTTGGCTGAGTTACTATCAACAAAACTACACCTGATGTAAGTTATTCTTTCAGTCTTTTTTAAGGAGGTTAGAATCTGTACAGCAGATATATAGTTCAATGCAAAGCTTTGTGATTGATTGGCAATTTCTAACTGAGACAGGTTGCTGTTCCGTAATAATTTAGTGTTGGAAACAGAATAAACTTCTTGCCTGCTCTGCCAAAGGCTAGGTAGACATGAACGAGTCATGAATAAAAATAGGAATCTATTTTCCTTCATATTATGGATATGTGGCTTAGATTCAATGTGGCAGATTTAAATGCCTCTATGATTGATGTCTCAATAACTTCACAAAAAAAAATCCTGGATGTTTTCCTCTAATGACAAATTACCTTTATAGCCAAAGGAAGTAGTACTACATTCACCTACCAATACATAGAAAAAAGTTGGGTCGTCATGGATGGAGATGATCTCCAAAGATGTTCTTTGGCATCATTTCCTGTCGTAGCCTTAGAACAATAAAATATGTGGAAGAGATACTAGGAAAGAACTTACACATTCTCTTCGGCAGGGATTACAATTCACTTGTTCTTATAAGAAAATAAGTGATCCAAACAAATATTATAGCCATATATTTTCTTACATCACCACTTACCTTCTGCATATAATTCCCCTTCCTCCATTTGCACTTCCACATGCAACCTCGAAAGATTCTTCATTTATCACTGAATCAGGTTTCAGTTTTGACCCAAATCTCGAAACTGCGCAATCCCTTGCGAAGAGATCAGAAGCAGCAAATCTGTCCGCTCCTCCCATAATCGGCATTGGTGCTGTTATTTTGACTGTACTTTGGTAATTTGTCTTGTAGGTCTGCCCAAGTACTCCATCTACGCTCTGGCTCAGTGCGTAGAATTTGAAGTTGAGCTCCAAATGGGCATAGCAGTTGTCTTCTGTCACATTATATCCATGCACCCGAGATTCCTCTGCTGTAATAGGTACTACCCGAGCAGCTATAGCGAACAACTCTTCCATTTTGACTTCCACCTTGTTATTTGTCACAGGCCGTCGGATCTCCAGTCCTGTCTCTGGTGACCACCATCTTTGGCCCTCGCCTATTGGCACCTTGATTTCTTCTCCATCAAAACGGATCAGCATATTGTTCGCCGACACTTCCCATTTTGAAACTCGTCGTGCACCAATATAAAGCTTATGGGACCCGAACAAGATGCCGACAGACTCAACCCAGGTGAAGTCCCTTCCCCTGTTACTACTTCTGCCAATGAAATGGGCATTGATGTGAATGCTAGGATCAGAAACCAAGCAGAAGTCTTTGTCCTTCTCGCCGTGAAAGTAGAACATGATCCCGTCACCTCCAATGAATCGTGGGTCTTGGCACACAGCCCCTGGCCTATCGCAGGCTAATTTTGATCCAAAAGAAGTTCATTAAAACGTTACTATTAATGCTATAATGTGATTGAGACTATAAGAAGATAGGAACAGCAATGCAAGAACACGTAAGAGTGAAGGACGTAGGACAAAATGAGGATCTGAGTCCTGCTCTTTAATTGTACACCAGGAATTGAATTGCAGTGAATCGAGTTCATTCCAAGGAAATAGGCGGTGCGAATAGTTCTCTGTTACTCATGAACTTTCATGAAGAGAGATGGTAAGCAGGCAAAAAGAATCCAATTCTTACCGCAGTAAGGTTTACAGAGTCTGCAATCTACTTCACAGAGTCTAGGACAGGCAGGTGGACAAGCATGGAGGATTCCGTAACACTTGCCGAAAAACGGATCGTGGCACGCCGCTTTCCCCGCATTCACTCCGACGGTCACAACACCAAAGAAGCATAGCACGCCGAAAAGCAGCGACGGGCCTCTCATGTTTTTCTTCCTCCTTCCTTGCAATGTGAGTGCAGCTCAAGAGAAGGGTCAGTACTTAAACCATGGGATGCGTTTGAAGTGGTGCTTGGTAGTACTAAACACTAACTACAACTGTGAAGTAGGAGAGTGAGGTTAGGTGGTTGCTTGCGCGAGGACTTTGATAAATTAAAACGAGGCCAACTCCGTGTTCTTTGAGTATTCGATCAGACACATGGAAGCATTGCAGTTCGTGACCACACGTCGAGACTGTGAGTGAATCTGAGGGTGTGTTTGTGCATGTGTAGTCAACATTCGAGGACTTCCATGAGCAAAACCATTGGAGATGCAAAAGCTGTCATTTGTGTATTTTAACATTCGTCTGCTGCGATGGGGATGGATCCAATGTCTAGGGATGAGAGTTGACCAACAATCTCCATGTGCGATCCTCGCGAGGATTTATTGCACTCCAAGACTTTTTCGATGGTTTCATTATGATCAGTAAACGTAGATTGGAACAAATTTTTCTTGGGTCACGACGTGCATATACACTCGTATCCTCTCAAAGGAACTTATGTCAACATGCTATTAATGAATCGACCCCTCTTGTCTAGTAATTTGCCCCAACTTGTGCGTCCATCCCAACTTCAGCATCTGGTTTGGTATTCTTAGACCTTGATCTCATAAAAAGTGGGGATGTTTGATTGCCGATAAAGATAGAACGATAGTGTATAGTTCTTTGATGCTTTGATGCGTGATGATGATCATCACTATTCTTAAGGTACTATTTTACCTCTGGGATATATACCAAAGTTACGGAAAAATGAGTTCAACAATTACTCAATTTCCCTTTTGGAATTTTACCTTAAACGTGTTGTCAAATTTTGTGTTAGAAAAGAAACGAAAAGAAAAGAGAACATCGTTGACATGGCGATCCGGTCATTGCCGACTGTTCTCCGTGGCACACTACCATGTCGGCTTGTTCTTGATTTTTGCATGTGCGTTGTCTTGCTCACCACACAAACTCTATTGTGTCTTCTTATAGAGACAGTCATTTTAAAGGGTCTTTATATCTGCACAAAAATCTCTAACTCTTCTATCCTTTTGAGACTTTTGCTCTGCCTCTTTGTAGAACACGGATGTCGAACCCCACACCTATCATACCAATATCCTCGCCTCCCAATTTCCTAGTCACCGGGCCACATCAAACGGCATTATTTTCTCATATTTATATTCGACGTAACTTTTCTTTCTGGCCTCTTAACACTTGTTTTTCGGGTTATTAGTGTAACCGCAAAATTGGTAAAATGTTAAATACCGCGCTTCAACTACTTCACCAACTTAATAGATGAGAGGGCATGATCTCAAATGCGGGGCGGGCACCAAAATTCGAAAGTCTTCTAGATATATATATATATATATATATATATATATATATATATAAGATAATACACATAACTATAGATTGCAAAATTTTTTAATTTTTTAGTTTATTTTGGTGGATAACATATAAGGGAATGATGAATTGGTGGATATATAAATATCGATAGTGGGCCAAGTCTATCTTAAACCCTTGTGACGTTCCCGCTCGTAACGCTATGGACCACGACGTGACCGATGATGGGCCTTCCCTTGTTTCTGTTTTATTTTTATCTTACATCATCTTCTATCCTGCAAAACCAGGGAAAAACGGGCGTGGCCCATGATACGCTAAGGCTCCGTTCGTTTGGCGGAAAATGTAACATTTCTAGAATATATTTTTTAAAAAATTTTCTTAAAAATTAATTTTTACAGTGTCTGGTTTGAAATCTGAAAAGGCCTCTGAAAATATTTTCCGTTATTCGGTATGGAAAAATTTTTCCTCGTTGCAATACTTATAATATTTTTAATTTTCTTTTTTTTTCCTTCTTCTTCTTCTCTGGCAAGTCATCGGCCACGGCCGTGGCTGCGCGAGGCTCGAGCTCGCTAAATCCTAACGAGGTCGAGCCTCATCGACTTGTGGCGAGGCCAAGCTTGCCCGAGGCCGATTGGGCAAGCTCGGCCTCGCCGGAATTTGGCGAGCTCGAGCCTTGCCGGCCTGTGGTGAGGCTTGAGCTCTCCTGTGGCCAATCGCTAGCCACTGCAGTGGCCGGCAACCGGTAGGAGAAGAAGATAGAAAAGAGAAAGAAGAGAAAAAAAGAAAAAGAGAAAAAGAGAAAAAGATAATGAATGAAGCATGAAGGTGGGAGAAAATGTTTTCCTTTTTTGAAAAAAGAAAAACATTTTCCTTATTTTTGTTTACGTTTTCACTCATCGAGGGAAAATGCTTTTCGTGGGTAGTTTATTTTCCGCCCCCGAACACCAGAAGACCCGGAAAATATTTTCCTGAAGAATATTTTCCGTGAAACAAACGGAGCCTAAACTGATTATTTACTTTTTGACCTACTCATATTTAAAAATGGAAAATGATAAATTCACCGCCCCGTCACTTTTACAAAATTGACGGTGCATTGTTAGCCACTAATCTCAAAATTGAAAACTGGGGCACCGGCTAGTCCGGTTTTATATTTTTTGTGACTTTAGGTGGGATTTCCTAGTTTGAAAGTAGTATTTGTTTGCGGAAAAAATTTACTACAAAAAAGTACTTCCCAAAAAATCATTTTTCAAGAATGTTTTTCGAGAAATCATTTTCAGGAAAATGTTTTTGACTTCCCATTTTCCGATTAGGGATTTTGTTTTCCTAACTTTAAAAATGCATCGACCATAAAATGATTTTATGTCGATTGATCATATTCGGCAAATTAAATGCGTGAAAGCTCGAAAAACTTATTCACTTCTTTTATTCAAACAGACGCACCCAAAAATCTCACCCCAATTTTCGCTTTTACAAAACCAATGGTTGTTTTCATTGTTGCTCGAATGTAGGGGGCAAAGAACAAACTCAACACGCACAAGCACACGCACACGCACACTCGCTCTCATTTTGTGTTTGTGACTTCACTTGAATCTCACCATCAAAAAAGCCTTCGAGTTGCTTGGGGAAGAACTGGATTCCGGACAGCATATCCATGTCCTTCATATCCAGCTCCCCGAGAAGCAGCTCAAGCATCGCCGATTCAGCGGCGAGGATAACAACGGCGTCGATTAGGGCATTTCGAGGTTGACATCGTTTTCAGTGAAGAAGCCGCACGAGTCACCGAGGCGAGCCGCCGCCGATTGCCTCTCCTCCGCTTTTGCCTTCCGGAACGCTTCAGATTGCTCTTGAATTTCGGTTCTCATTTTTGGTTGGTCTTGCTAACTTGGTTAGATCTTTTGCCGAGTTTTAATTTTGGTCGCCGAGGAGGGTGTTTGGAATTCTAAAAAAAATTTGATAGAAAGTCAGAAAATTTGAAACCGGTCTAACCGGTCTCCCATTTGTCCTCCGTTAAAAATTGTGGCCGGTGTTCAACGGTCAGAAATTCAATATAATGGCAACGTTATCCTAGGCACTCTCTTTAAAAATAGGATTATTATCATGAAAAATCCCAAACTGAAATATCCTTGATAGATTTACCCCAAATTAATTTTTTGACCACAAAAACTCCAAACTGATACACTTGTGATAAATTTACCCTTCGTTAAATTAGATCAATGCCATGAAAAATCATAAATTGGAAAATCTATGATAAACATTGGGGTAAAATCCAAAATTGGTATGTTTGTCCACTGTTATGTGTCATTTAACTAAGCAATTTGATAGTAAAATTTAACGGAAATTAACAGAGGGTAAATTTATCATATGTGTACCAATTTGAGGCTTTTGGTGGTCAAAAAATTAGTTTATGGTAAACTTGTCACAGATTTATCAGTTTTGGATTTTTCTTGGCATTAACCTTTAAAAATATTTACGATGAATATTTTAGGGAAAATATACCATAAGAAAACCCCAATTATACTTACCGTGATATAAATACTCGAAGCTTTATTTTGCATAATAAAAAATCTCTAACTTGCTTACCGTGACATTAATGCCCCGAACTTTTTCTTTTTATGCTTCGGGATTTTTCGCAACAGAATAAAATCGACGGACATAATTTGGGATTTTTCTTTGGCGGTATTAATTTAATATTTTATTTCAAGAAATTGATTTTCCATTGCTAGCGATACGGGTCGAACCTAGTTCGCGGGGGGGACCGGCTGATCAGGGTGGCGGGCGCATCGCAGCCGTTGACCAGCATGAAGCTCTGATCGGGGAGAACCACCCGCGGGATTAACCCGCCCCTCGATCCAGGCCGTCGCTTGCCCAATCGCGGGCCCGTGCATCGGACGCTCCCGATCCACCCCTGTAACGAACACCGGAGATGAAAGGCCCGGGGGAAGGGGGGCCCACATCGACACGTGTCGGACGGAGACACCGATCGTTCTTTTTCTCTCTCTTTTGGTTTTTTCCTCCGAAGAATTGAATCTGCGAGTGAGGGGCGGTAGAATCCGGGAAAAACTCCGGTCCAAACGCGGCGTATGCTTTGGAATATTGTCTATCTCTCTACCTCTAAAAATGAATATAAAATTAATATGACTAATTGAAAATATCCATACGAACATGATGGGGCCCAATAAAACGGTTCGCGCGACGCGACCCGACACGAGACGCTAATCTGCCCGAAACATTCGGTCGATACATGACACGATAAACATGTCGATGCGCGATTACTTTTGTTAACAAGTGTCCTAGGCAGTGAGTGTGATTCCGCTTCAAAATAGTCTGAACTCTGAGGATAGCATCTCTTCCTATCTAATGACCGTCGCGTGGAAATGCATCTCGAATTTTTATCGTTTATTTTCATTTTTGTGCGTGGCATGGGTGCCGTTCTTACAAAATCTTGAAGATGAAAAAGTCTTCCATACAAGTATCAAAACTTGCTAAAACGTGGTCTAGTTATGTCACGCCGAATACGATATACATGGACACAATTTGTAAAGATGTCGATTCGCATCGAAACGGGTAGAGCGTACTGACCCGCGGAAGACTCGATATCGATCCTGCTTATTGACTCGGACCGAACCTGTTCCATCCATGTTCGAATCTCCGGTTAGCCGCCGCCGAGCCCTCCGGGCCCTCGTCACAGTCCAACCCAGCACACACCGCCTCCTCCAGAGAAATCCAAACCCCCATCACCAAACTCGCCGGCGAGTCCCCACTCGGTCTCCCAACTCAGCCATGCATTGACCAACTCGTTCCCGTGAACTCGCTCGCGGACACACACACTCTTCATCATCGTTCAATGCCGCGAACGTTAAAGTGGAAGAGAGAAAAAAAGAAGACCAGGAGGCCGAAAAAAGGAAGGATCTTTCGCGCCGCCGCCCTTTTCCCGACCGTCGATACGACCTCGCGCGCCGTCCATGGAATCTATCGCCGCCGCCGCCGCCGCCCTATCCGACTCCCAGCAGCACCGCCTCCTCCACAATCTCGACCTCTTCTGGCTCCAGGGCGGCGGCCGCCGCGGCCGCGCCGTCCTCCGCATCGCCGACAAGTTCTTCCCCGGTAAAATGCTGCGATCGTTACGTGGAAGGAGAGAAGAAAAAAAAGATGAGACGATTCGCCGCCGCCGCCGCCGTCGGTGATACGATCCGTCCGGTAGGGCGAGAACTGCCCCGGGATCTCCGCCCTCCGGTCGATCTACGACGCCGTCCCCGTCGGCGTCAGGCGCAACCTCGAGGCCGTCTACTTCGTCCACCCGGGGCTCCAGGCCCGCCTCTTCCTCGCCACCTTCGGCCGCCTCATCTTCGCCGGAGGGTGAGCTGGGCGCTTCGTTTAACGGCGTGTTCCGATCAACAGACATTAGCAATATAAAAACATCGACATTTAACGTATGATTCCCCGAAAATCTAGACGATATTATAATTTCCCACGAATAAAAAACCTTAATTTTCGGTTTTTAATTTTTAATTTTTTTGGCGGAAAATAAAATTGATGGGCCTTTTTTTTTTTGGTTTAAAAAAATGGCAGGTTGTATGAGAAGATAAAGTATGTGAACAGGGTGGAATTCCTTTGGGAGGAGGTCAGGAGGAAGGAGGTGGAGCTGCCGGAGTTCGTGCACGAGCTCGACGACAGGATGGAGCGCCGCCCGGTCATGGCGGACTCCGGCTCGGAGAGCGATCACCTGCGCCTCCACCACGGTTTGCCCTTCGTGGACCCCGCCACCGTCTCCAGTTACTCCATGAGGTGCATTGCCTGAAGTCGGAATCACGACCGTCCGAAGTTAAAACAGCAACGGTGTCAATATTTTCAGAAATTCTTATTTTGATTTTACCTTTTCGGATCATTTTTATGTTGTTCATAGATTAGTTTTGGACACAGCGTGCCGTGTCGGGGGAGACGGGTACCAAACATGGGAAGCAAAAGAGTGCGGATCACTTTCACCTTCAAATCTGATCCCATTGACTGCTGACTTTTTTGGTCTAAATCCCGTATGATCGAAGAGCTAGTGCGTTGGACATCTGAAGATTAAAGAGGTGCGTGACAAAAGATGACGAAGACAGACATTGTTACAACAACTGATGCGGTTGCGTCTGATTGTGGTCTTAGAGAGATCATTGATGCGATGGAGATATCCCCGTTCAACAGGAATGGTACTCGCGATGAAATTTTGACTCAGGTTGGTGAAAACAAAAACCCATTATCGCAATCGATGCATGCATAATGCTAGATCATGTAGGTTTTAAGCGAGGCCGGTAGAATTTGGTATCCCGATGTTCATATGGGTCGATGGATCACTTGCATTGAGAAAGAGCGCGGCTCGCACGATAAACTCTACTAAATAGTAAATACTGCTGCTATCTTTGAACGCAGCCCAATGAATGGTCGGTCGCGATCACATCGCGATGGCTGACCTCGTCATGATTCGCTCTTTGGGGTTGAGACTTTGGTTTGGACCACCTCCTGGCATTTTGTTCTTTTACCGTGTGCGTATTAATGGCCGGTGGTCTCAGGTCACAATGCCAATCTGCGTTCACCACTATATATATATCATCGTAATGATCAATGATCGGACAATGTCTACATAGTTTGGGACTCTCTCTCTCTCTCTCTCTCTCTCTCAATTCATATACATGTTTATCAAAAAAATTGGCACTTTTAGCATAATCCCGTTCGATCGCAAGTAACCAAACCGAGTCTCATATTTTCTTGAGTGGCACCGTCGAAATCATTTTCTTTGAATAAACCCAACATTACTCCGTCGGTATACTAAATATGGCAGTACGGCGAAACGAAGAAACCGATGTGTATGACATACACATGGAAGGATAAAAAAGAAGGCCAATGAAAAACACATAGGATAATTTGATTTTAAGCCTATTATAATAAGTTGGGGCAAATCTCCTTAATTGATGAATTGAGAAAAAATTATTTAATCAGTCTTAAAACTATTGTGCGAATGTCAATTCTGTCTTAAACTTCCTAAATTTACCAATTCAATCCTAACCTTTACCAGAAATTTCAGAGAAAATTACCCAAAAAGTCCTAAACCTTTTACATTTGTGCCAATTCAGTCCTAAACTTTTTTTTTTGCCAATTCAATCCTAAACCTTTTGTAATTATACCAATTCAGTCAATCCGATCACTTTTAACCAGTCGGCATTGACGTGGCAATATTTTAATAATTTTTTATTCTTTTTGAATTTTTATTTTATTTTTTTCTCTTTCTTTTTTTTTTCCCTTATCTTCTTCCCTGGTTGCTGGTTCGGTGATCAACAAGAGGCTGAGGCCAGTGAGGTGGAACTCGCCGACCATGGGCGAGGCTGGCCCTCGCCGACATTGGCGAGGGCGAGGTCTTGCTAGATCTAGGCAACCTCGCTGTTGTTGGCCTCGCCCGATCATGGCAAGGCCGACCTTGCCTGGCGACGACGAGGCTGCCCAAATCTGGTAAGACCTTGCCGTCGCCAGGCGAGGTTGAGCCTCGCCATGGCCGGGTGAGGTTGCCTAGATCTAGGTAGCCTCACCCGGCGACAGCGAGGTCGCCTAGATTTGGGCGGCCTCACTTGGCGACGGCGAGATCGAGCCAGATTTGGGCGAGGCCTTGCCCGGCCATGGCGAGGCTCGACTTTGCCTGGCGACGGCGAGGCTCGCCCTCGCTAGTGCCAGCGTGGGCCAGCCTTGCCCATGGCCAGCGAGGTGGAACTCGCTGGCCTCAGCCTCTTACTGGTCGCCAATCACCGTACTAGTGAATGGGGAAGAAGATAGGGGAAAAAAAAAGAAAGAGAAAAAAAAGTCTAAGAAATTCGAAAAAATAAAAAAATTAGTAAAATATTACCATGTCAGTCGGCGGGCACTAGCCGACGTCCACGTCAATGCCGATCGACCAAAAGTGGCCAGATAAACTAAATTAACACAATTGCAAAAGATTTAGGACTAAATTGATAAAAAAAAAGTTTAGAATTGAATTGGCATAATTGCAAAAGGTTTAAGACTTTTTTGGTAATTTTCCCCCAAATTTCAGTATAGTTCTTATAGTTGATTTTCGCCGCTACGGCGATCCAGTTATTGCCGGCCATTTTACATTAGCATTTTACGGAAAAAATTGATTGGAAGGAGTACATTGAAATTTCGATCAAATGTTTATGACTAAATTGGCAAAATTGAAAAGTTTAAGATTGAATTGATAAACGTATGATAGGTTTATGTCTGATTTGACAATTTTCCCAATAAATTTAGAATAATTTTACATCTCAATAAAGCTGAAATTCCCATCTCATTCATATGATTAATTGATCATCACAAGTAAAATATTTTGTTCCACACTCAATGGTACGAGAAAGCTAGTTCAAGCTTTTTCATGTCAAGCACCAAAACAAATCATCCACAACAGATTACCATCACAATACCTTCTCGTATAACTTTCTGCTATTCATACCTAATAGCTAAGCATATGCATTTTCTATCAAGAGGAAGCACAGCAATAAACTGAACTGCAGAATTCCAGACGTCATTCTCACTCACACAAATTAAACAGCACGTAGAAGTTCACGGCTTCCTCCAAAAAGAAGAGCCAAAATTATGTGATTCCGTTGCAATCTCAGTTCGAGATGACTGCACCCTGTTCAACCTTATAGATGTCTAGCGACAGTTGTAATTGCGATAACAGAAAACAATACCAATATGAACATAATGTCAGTGAGTTGAGTTTAGTCACCATATGAATGCTCTCTGGTTACAATATGAAATTGGCATCACCAAAAACATCGTTGTCAAGGTCAGTCTTCAGCCCCTCCCACAGACCCTCAATGACAAATTACAAACCTAGATGCAATGCAATCGATGCACAAAGAGCTCCGGCCGTTCATAGATGTCTTGATCTCAAGATAGACACGATTAAATGACACGTTTGGCTTAAAGAAATGGCACAGAAAAAACGTGATTGC
The DNA here is from genome assembly GCA_024733475.1 of Syzygium grande. Taxonomy (NCBI): domain Eukaryota; kingdom Viridiplantae; phylum Streptophyta; class Magnoliopsida; order Myrtales; family Myrtaceae; genus Syzygium; species Syzygium grande. The sequence continues at coordinate 12,020,577 of JAMXDD010000006.1, forward strand.
AGCTGACTTGCCTGCTTCTCATGCCACTGTGGAGCATACATGGGAAAGATGTAGAATTTCGCAAAATCGCACAAGCTTAATCTGATTTTTAGGTTTCCAAACTATTCTAAGTAACAAGACCCTTACATAGGATAGGTGTCAGGATCAAATACCAAAGTCACCCGAATGTGTATGGCAAAACTGATTTGGCAAGAGCATCTCGACGAGAAGCATCCTAACACGTTGAACAAATGAATTTCACCATGTCCACATCCATGTCCCTTATTCACTGCTCTTATTTTCTGTCAATTCTTGCTGATCACCAGCACGTAAATCAGGATAGTTCCGATAATTCAAGGAATGCAACCAGAGAGCCACAACTCCTTCTTTGCGCTCTGTCAAGCCTATATGAGAGTATATGTATTTCATTTTGAAGTCTTCTGCCTCTTTCTCATAGTCTTTCATGGAGAGCTCTTCATGGCTATCCTTCCATTTGTTATTATATGATGCGAAGAAGCACTCGTCCAGGTATAGGCCAACTTCAGGAGCTGTTGGCACGTTGATTTTAACGTCCCTGAGGAAGATAACTAAAAGTTCAAAATAGCAAAATAAAACAAAGAAAACTGCACCGCAAAAACATATCGTTCACCCAAGGAGAAGCAGTGACCGTACTTACTTCTGCAAAGCATTCGCAATCAGAGTCTCCGGAGCACAATTCCTCATGATTGCCACCGCAAGTCCCATCATTTTCCGTATCTGATGAAGCATGAAACTCTGACCCACGACTTCACACTTGACAAATTCGATACCTTCAACGGTGACTACAGCATTCGCGTCGAAAGAAATAATGTACCGTCGTGCCGAGGGATCCTCGGCTTTTGTTCTGGTGGTGAAGTTGTGGAAATTGTGAGTTCCCACATAATACCCCAAAATTCTATTGAACCTCTCCTTCTCCTCCTCTCCATAACAATACCCACTTCCTGTCACTGGTTTCTCCTCCCCACGTACTATAGTCTCTGCAATTTCGCCGTCTAATTTAACCACTGAACTAGTATCCAAATCAGCAGGTGCGGTGTCCGCAGATACTACATTGTCCACCACACTGGAAGTGTCTACCTTGTCGATGACATTGGAATTGGATTTGTCATCAATGCCATTGCTCGAGGAATCAACGATACCCTCTTTAACTTCAGTTCCCACGACTGCACAGCAGTCGTTCGACGTAATGCCCGACTCGACTTTGGTCTCATCGGAGTCAATAGTGACCTCCCCAGATCCATTCACATCACTGACTGCACAGCAGTCGTTCGACGTAACGCCCGACTCAACTTTGGCCTCATCGGAGTCATTAGTGACCTCACCACACCCATTCACATCACCGACCCATCCCCTTAACTGGAAATTGCGCTTACCCATCACCCCAACAACCTTACGCCCTCTCTCCGAACACTCCGAGCACTTGACGAGCTCATTCCCAGACCACAGACTAGCCGCCACGCTCTCCCTGTCGCGGTGCGTGCTCGGATCAAGCGCAAACACCGGGATCAAATACACGTACCTGCGCCGGTCGCAGAACTTCTTGGCATTGAACGACGAGGTCGCCCTCTTGTACCCGAAGATCCGAATCTGGGAGGCGAGGTTGGAGTTGAGCCGGTCGACGAGCCCGGGCGGGTCGATGTAGAACCGCCCGGAGACGACCTGGCCCGCGGCGCTCACGCCCTTGTCGGTGCGGGCCGAGCGGGCCCAGTCGTAGCACTTGGGGTGGCCGCGGTCGGCCTCGGGGACGGCGCCGGAATGGAAGAGGGCTTCCTCGAGGTCGCCCTCGATGGTCTTGGCTCCCGGGTTCTTCTGCATGCCCTGGTAGCCGACGCCGCAGTACGCGAAGAAGATGGCGACCTTGCGGCGCTTGTACCTTGGCTTCCTGCTGGTGTCGTCGGCGTCCGCCGCGGCGGCGGCGGCGGCGGCGGCGGCTTCCTCGTCGTCGTCGGAGGTGGTGGTGTTGGAGGACATCCTGGGCTTCTTGGGGTCGGGTTCTTGCTGGGGCGGCGGCGATCGCGGGGCCTCGGCGGCAGGGTCGAGCGAGGGAGGGTCGGGATTGGCGGAGGGCTCCATTGGCGGTTCTTTAACGCGACGGAAAGTCGCGGAGGTCGTCGTCTGGTGACTGATAAACCCTAAGCCCCCGAATCATCAACGTAGAAGAGACATTCGGAAACGACGTGTCGTGTGTTCTCAACTGGAGGGTATGGCGTGGCGTGCAACTTTTGGGAAGAGATTTATGACGGAATCGAATGAGCTTATGCATGCAAAATCCACGGTTTATTTTGCACATCAATCAATGTTGCGATAGCTTAAAATCGACGAGGTCCAAAAGATTCTCATCCAAACCCGAGACTCAATTCAAAGGAAAAAAAAAAAAGCACGTACATTAAGAATTTATTAGGTAAAATGACGCGAACAATCACTGAATTTTGTCCTAATGTATAATATGATTCATAAACTTTTAATTTGTTCATTGTGGTCTCTGAACTTTAACCTAATGTGCAATGCGGTCCCTGAACTTTTAATTTGTTCAATATAGTCCTTAAACTTTTGGTACATATTCAATTTAGTCACTGAACTATATAAAATTGTTCAATATAGTTCAGGAGCTACATTGAATAAGTACCAAAAGTTCAAGGACTACATTAAACAAAGTAAAAGTTTAAGGAACATATTGAACATCAAGTTAAAATTCAAGGACTATATTCAACAAAATGAAAATTCAGAAATAGCATTGCACATTAAACCAAAGTTCAATGACTATTTGCGTCATTATCTCAATTTATTATCGACATGAGTCGAACTTTGCAAGTCGCGACTATCGAGTAAGAAGAGTCATTTCCCATTCACTTCATGAAATCTACTAATGAGGCCCTGTCTAGAATTTCAAAGGGCAATTGCATGTTGAGTCTTTCTACATAATAGTTCCGTACGACCGAGATAGGGTGTGCATTGCGCCGATGAGTGAGTGTAGCTGACGTTCTAAGCGTAACTAGGACGGTGGATTATCAAAGAGGAGAACTCTCAACCTAATGTTCTGATATGGACTGTAGGAATTCATCCCTTGCCCTGCCCCCAACTTAAAGAAACCAAAGTTCCACAGAATTTGTACACGACACGCGCCATGGATCAGGATGAAATCCGATGTTTTTTTTTTTTTTTTCCAATTGTTGTTACAAGAGGATCTCTGATTCAATCAAGAAAAATAGAAACTACAACAGTTTTTCTCAGTGTAAGATGGGATTAGCGTGGGGTACCAACTACGCGGAGCACATCTCCCCCATCATCTCCTCATCGTCTGAACTCGAAACGATCGATTTTAACACATTGGGGGCTGGTTGATAACCTTCATCCTTCATTTGCTTGCTTATAATTCGCAATTCCGAGCGTATTTCCTGTATCTGCGGGTGCATCTGGTCACCGACGACAAACACGTGAACCCCGCTCTTCAGCTCGATCCAGCTACATCCGGGCTCTTTACATACCCCCTGAGCTTTCATCAACCTCCTGACCCGTTCCACATCATCCCTCTTGCCCAAGGCGGTATAGATGCTAGACAGCAGCACGTAGGCAGATGACTCCAGCGATCCTAACTCCATTAGCTTCTCTCCAGCGTACGCTCCCAACTCGTAGTCACGGTGGTTCCGACAGGCACCTAGTAATATCCGCCATAAACATAAACCGTGATCGACAGTTGCCGATTCGATGAAGTCTTTGGCTTCATTGAGCTTCCCAGCACGGCTCAAGAGATCAACCATGCAAGCATAGTGCTCTACTCTTGGCTCTATGCCAAATTCATCGGACATCATCTTGTAGTAAGCCCAACCTCTATCTACCAGTCCCATGTGGCTACAGGCAGAGAGAACGTTCACAAACGTTACATAGTCTGGCTTTACACCTTCCATCCGCATTTCCTCGAAGAGTTCAAGGGCTGCGCTGCCCAAGCCATTTTGAGAAAGCCCTGATATCATTGCGTTCCATGACAATACATCCCGGGACGGCATCCTCCTAAAAACAAGGTTCCCATCTTCAAGGCTTCCACACTTTGCATACATACTTGACAGAGCACTTCCAATGGGAACTTTGAGACCCAAACCATGCTTAATAATTCCGGCATGGATTTGCTTGCCTTGCTCCAAAGCAGCAAGGCTTGCGCAAGCTTTTAAAACACTAGCCATGGTTAGCTCATTAGCAGCGATCCCTTCACTCTGCATTCTACAATATAAACACAAAGCACTTTCGTTTTCCCCATTTTGTGCATACCCTCCAATCATGGACGTCCACAGAACAACATCGGGTTCTTGAAGATAATCAAATCCCTTCCTAGCATCATCAATGCTGCCGCATTTTGCGTACATGTCAACCAAAGCTGTCATGATGTATATCTGCTCCTCGAATCCTAGTTTTACGCAATAGCAATGGGCCTGTCGCCCTTCTTTGACAGCACCAATGTCACTACAAGCATTGATAACACCAACAAGAGTGAATACGCTAGGGCCAACCCCAGAAAAATGCATGCTAGAAAATAACTTTAAGGCCTTGTGAGATTCACCACTTTGTGCATAACCAGTAATCATCGCAGACCACGTGATCGAATTCTTAGCAGTAGAAAATTCGAATGCCTGAAGTGCATCCTCTAAGCCACCACATTTCGCATACATTGTCACAAGAGCGTTCCAAACAGATGCGAATGACAGCAAACCCATCTTAGCAGCAAGACAATGAATTTGCTTCCCACAGTCAACAGTTTCAGGAACTGTCAACGCACTAAGAACACTAGTGAAAACAAACTCATTTTGATCTTCCCCTTCCTCACGCATCAACAGAAACAGCCCGGCAGCCTCAGCAGCCATACGCAGCGAGGCGTACCCAGAAACCATCGTGGCCCAAGAAACCGAGTTCCTCTCGTGCATTCTATCAAACACCTTGCGTGCATCACCCACGAGCCCCGCCTTGCAATACATATTCAGCAGAGAGCTCCCGACAAAGACATCGCCGAAGCTCGCGGTCTTAATAGCCAACGCATGCGCCTGCCTGCCACCGGAGACATCGACAACATTCGAAGCGGCGGTGAAAACGCCGGCGAAGGTGTGGGCATTGGGCAAGACATTCCCTTCCCGCATGCGCAGCAGCAGCCCCATCACGAGGAACGACCCACTGGGTCCCTTCCGAGAGTACCCATTGATGAGGCAGTTCCACGAGACGACGTCCCTGTCGGCCACGCCGTCGAAAACGAGCTCGGCCCTGTCCAACCGACCGCACTTGGCGTAGAAGTTGATCAGGCCATTAGCGAGGTAAGTGACGGCGGAGGCGCCGGTCCTGATGAGCTGGGCGTGGAGGGATGTCCCGCTTCGGAGGTCCTTCTGCTGGGTGTACGTGACGAGCGCGTCGAAGACGGAGCGATACCGAGGAGGAAGGAGACTCATGAATTTCACTCCTTGTCGTGCGGCGGAGCACTGCCACGCGACGGCGCATTGGTCGAGAGATCATGATTCATGTGGGTGCAACGAAGAGACACAATTCGAAAGCCACGAAGCTCGCATCGGAGTTCGAAACGAACGGCAATGGCGGTGGAACTCGAGAACACGCGACGGCGAGAGGAAGAAGACGGAGGGGCGCCCGTGGGCTTGGGCCGAACCGGATCGCCTAATCATTCCGTCGTCCTTGGGCCGGCAGGCCCATCATGTGTCCGGCCCATGATGGTCTTTTTGTTTTGAAGCCCAAGACTATTATTAGTTATAACGAGCTATACGATTATTACTTCGTAAGTCAAAAGGGTTTATTAATTAATTAAATTGATTAAAAGACGTGTACGTAGTAACTTCGTGAAAGGAAAAGCTTCGAAAGCTACTTGCGCAAGCATCGCGTCATCATGGCGTCACTTGCATGGGCGCATTATGAATCCGTTTGTTTCACTAAAAATGAATAATTTGAAAATTATTTTTCTAAAATATGATTGCTTATTTCGCTTACAAAATAGAAGAAATGAAAAATATTAATGTTTAGACATAAATTGTTGTTGATGATTAAGTATTTTCAATTGGCTAATTATTTCAAATAATACGAATGATCATTTTTTAGGAAAATATTTTTCAAGTCATTCATTTTTTGCGAAACAAACGGAGCCTAAATGATTAATAATTAGGTTCCGAGTTCAGCAATTACTTATTAGAAGAAAACTTGATATTGCAAGCATACATTATGAATTTACTTGTTTATAGAAACATTTTGACAACCAAAATTGATTAGAACAATAAAAAGTGATATCTAGTTTTTACCAAATACGGTAATTTGAAAATAAATTACCATTCTGATTTCTTATACTTTATTTCAATATTTCATATACGTTTTCATTTCCATTTTCTCATAACAAAACAACACTACGGCGAACTTAACTTCAAATCATCCACTACATAGAGAATTTCGGTTTTCTATGATTCAAATCATCGACTTCATTTTTCACGTATTAATTGTACATGGCCCGGGACGACCGGCAAAGTAAAAATTATAAAAAAAAAAGAACTCTCTATTTAATAATTAATAAATATCTAAAAAGTACTCGTCAACGAAATCCATTTCATACTGGATTTTCTTCTGGAGGGCATGGCTCTAGCAAGAGAGCAAAGTCAATATGTCCTTAGGGACAATGATGATTCTTTGAATGGATGAACTGCCAAATTCAATTGATGTGGAAGAGTTGGAGGCGTAAAATATCATTCAATTAATGCGCTAGAGTCAATTCATTAGGGCTGCCATAGTAAATAACATGGGGATCCAATAATTTTTGCGTGCTATTGACATTTTGAAAATTAAAATGTTCTGATTAGAAATGATTAGCGAGCACTTTGAACATTCCTTAAAACATCATTTTACAAAAAAAACTGCATAATTTGAAATACGGATATATCTCGGTAACAAGTCTTCGAAAAAACATATGTCGAACAAGAAATGTTTTGACTTTTGATGTATTGGTTATACAGAGCCCCGAGAAAAATAATGTGTCGAGAATTTCGAAACTCTTTTTATTTTATTAAATTAAAGAATGTTTTCCATTTTAATTGCATCGTTTTATGTCTCGTGTTATGTACAATCACTATTTCGAAAATTGAGATATTCTTCATTAAGCATGCTTATCAAGTGCTCCGCGATACTTGTTCACAAGATGATTTTATTATCAAACTTTTTTTTGTTGTGAAATACAAAATTTCTTTTATTCAATTGATTGCGAACGGTGCACTATTTTGAGGTAAAAAAAAAGACGAATTAATTGTTAAATATGTTTAATCAACGCGACTCTTTTACGAATACGCTCTTTAAGGAGCGTCCTAGCCGTGACGACGGCGACGTATCGGGCGACAAAATGGAAGGATTTCATTTCATTGTTCTCCTGCATGAACAGAATCGAGGCAAAAGAGGATGTGCAGAAAAAAAAAAAGAAAAAGAAAATCCGCGGAATTAATTGCCCCTCTTTGCTTTTAACGAGACAAGTGTAATACAATCGCATTTACACGTTATTATTTGATAAATAGATTTATCACAATTGGCAAAAAAGGAAGGGAAAAAAAAAAAAGGGGGGTCCGTCGTTTTGATACACGAGACCCGGGTAAATATTTGACACTTCACGTAAAAAAGAAAATCTTTATGTAGAGATCTTCTTTGAATCTCTACCACTTATTTTTCTTTGACTGTACGGATATCTAGAAGCACTTGGACTTTAAGTAGGGATGTTAGACTAGTAGGGATTTATTAGACTAGTAAATAATGGCCAAAAGCCACAAGAAAAAAAAACTTCAAATTGTGTTTACCGTAACACTCTAAAATTTTCTCTCAATATAAAAAATTCCAAATTTATACTTGTGTGATGTATTTGTCCTCTGTTAAGATCCAATTAAATAATTTTTTAGTCAAAATAATATCGTTTTTATTTCACTTAAATCACATAAGCGCTATGTTAATATTATTTATTTTCTGATGTTTCATGTAGACTGATTTTTTATGGAGGGTAAATATATTATATAAGGTACAAATTTGAAAATTTTAGTATTACAAAAAAATATTTTACTATAAATATGTTACAGTGAAAATAGATTGAGATTTTTGGTAATTTTTGGCAAAATAAACTTTTGGTGTATCTATATTATATATAATATATATTTATTTATCGACTCAAAAGCAAAAGGAGACATCTAATACAGACTGGCAATGATTCAGGAACTGAAAAAATGAAGACATGAAGAAATCTATCCACTCATAATGAAGCCATTGAACACACTTTCTGTTTTTAGCATTTTTCTACAAAAGTGACCGCATGAAAAGACATCACTCATCAGTCATCTGATTGCAAGTTAGCCGTTGAGGTGCATGTACATGATTGCACTTTGCCATCTGCGATTGCAATGCTTGAGATTCGTAGGGCGTTCTTGTTCACTTTAATGACATATGAGAAAAGCTAGAATGGAGAGAAAGAATTTCAATAGGTTAGGATATCGCTAGGTAAATACACAAGAGAAGCGATTTTCGGACCTGATAAATACAGTCATTTCGGATTAGGAATTTCTAATTCATGAATTAGAGGCATTTTCAATTAAATGTCGTAAATTGCGTTGTAAACTTTTTCAGTTAGGGTTACCTATATAGATAAAAGAAATGCATTTGATCAGTTTATGAGATTTGCATGGTGTTTTAAGGACTTCTACATGACCGAGCCTCTATGCATACCCCTACACTATTATAAGGAAAAACACCTAAATGGATTTTCATCGTGGAAAGGAATACATAATTGTCATGATTTCCTGAACCCATAAAGAAACTCCCCCCTTGCTAATATGCCATCCAATTTGACCCTCTCTTCCTATCCTTGCCATAAAAGACCTTATCTCTTCTAGATAAATTTTGGGTCCAGCTATTATCCTACTAATCGTATAAATCAGGTAAGTCATCGGCTAAAATCTGAATAAGTTATAAGTTATTTACATAATCGATGATGTGGGGAATCAAACATATGACGTGCACTTTAATTTGCAAATCTCTTCGTTCCTTAACCACGAACGGTCGGGTTACAATTTGTGAATGTGTTAATAAGCACACTAAAAAGAAATACCATATTTACAGGATTGCATTACCTTCTATTGAAAATACAAGAGAATATGGCTGCATTTGGTTTAGTTTTTTCAAGGGTTCTGAGCCTCTAAAGTCCATCGAGCAAAAGTCACAATTTTTGGTAAACAAATTTTGGACTACTTTGGGAAAAGTAAGCATTGACAAATCCTAAAGCTCAAGACAGGACTTGCCTTGTGCTTTCAACATTTTTGGATAGCCATCTCTAAAGATTAACGAAATTTTTTTCTTCCAAATTCACCCTCACTATTGTTTTTGAATTCCTATTTGGCCTTCATTTCTAATGTTCATCGTCTCTACTTTAGTCTTCACCTTCATCGTAACAGAGTCGACGGAGTTTCGTTGGCTCGCTAGTGATGGGATAATTTGCCAGGAAAGTGAAACAACCATCGTTTTATATCGACTTTTGTGGGAATCCCACTCTTCGACATCTTCCTCAACCCAAACTTTTAGGGTTTCATTTTGCTCTCAATTGCATTTCAACACCTGTCACTCCATATTCTGATATTCTGATCGACGTGAGCCTAGAGTCTATGGTCACCAGGGGACAATCATCGAGAGTTGAGTGTCGTTGAGGGTCGACGATCGGTAGTCGCCGAGATCTGGGTTCACGGGATCCGGGTTCATGTTCTCCCTCGTTGAGTTCCAAATGTGAGTACAACGGGTATTCTAGATCTTAGTACACATTTTCAAGTTTGCAATTTTGTTTTGAAGGGTGTGTTTTCCCTAATATCCATTCTACAGTTTTGCTTTGATGGGCACTCTTCTATTTTCTCTTTTTCTTTACTTTAAAGCTCAAAATTATATCTATTGTGACACATTTACTCTAAACTTTTTTGGTGACACAATAAGTCCTAAACTTGTATTTGTATGACACATCTATTTCAAATTTTCTTTCGTGATCCTAAAAATCTCAAACTTGTAACTGTGTGACACATTCACCCAAACTTATACCCGCGTGATATATTTACCCTCTGTCAAAATTCTGTAAACAAACGCTGTACCTAATGGTCGACGGAAAGCAAGCGGTGCTAACGTGGCACTCACGTGGCAAAAATATGTCAACTTACTGTATGTTTTTTTCTCATTTTCTTTTTCCTATTTTTTTGAACCTCCTTGTTCGTTTTCTTCCTTGGTTTGATGATGGTGAGGAAGGGCAATGGGGGCTGTGAGGGCAATGGTAATGACGAAGGAAAAAAAAAAGAAATCAGGAAAAAATCTTGATAAAAGGCAAATGTGTAGTGCAGGTCTAAGTTTGGAATTTTTTGTGTCCGTGAACAAAAGTTTGTGATAAATATATTACATCAAGAGTGTCATAAAAAAAGTATGAGATAAATATGTCACATTAATATAAGGTTAAAAAATTTGAGGTAAATGTATTTCGATAGGTATGATGTGAGATTTTAGATGACTTTTAAAGAAAAATGTATCACAGTCTATTTAAACATACGATATTTGTGTTGAATAAATGAACCTTAAGTCAAAGATCTTTCGAGAAATGTGCAAGGTCATTTCGTCGATGCTCTCCCAAGCGCACCCATATATATGCTCATCACTTCGTACAAGACTAACAATGGAAGATAGAGAGGAGTTTCATCTGATACTTATTTCATGAGGGTATCGCAAAGGGTTCCCAACAGAGTTCATTGGCATTCTGTCCACCTCCCACAGATCTCATGTCAAACCCTCCCAGAAAAGTAAAACAAAACAAGGGGATTACAAGGAAAGATTCTTCATCAAGTCCCCCTTGTGATCTCTTGAAGGTGGGCGGACTGCCAACTGAGCTCTGTTTGGCTCTCTCTGTGAAACCCTTCATGAATCATTTTTCTTGAATCATTTCTTCATGTTTTATCAGCTGATTTCTTCATGCTTTTTGATAGAGTGAAAACAAGGTAAACGCCACCAAACCCTCCCTCTCCCTCTCTCTCTCTCTCTCTCTCTCTCTCTCTCTCTCTCTCTCTCTCTCTCTCTCTCTCTCTCTCACACACACACACACACACACACACACACACACACACACACACACACACACATGTTCTCACCTTTTTCTTGTATTCATTTATTGTGGATGCAGGAAGTTACCGCAACCCTTGGTTCTTGTAGATTTGCAGAAGCATCTCTTGGTGTTGCCGTTAATTTCTGGTTTTTTTTAATTCCTTTAAAGAGGAGATGATAGACATGTTCATGAGTCCACTGGTCTCGGCGTTTGATCTTTCTCTTCTCCTCATTTTTGCTGTTTGGCAGGGCTTAAATTTAGCTGTTGACACGTCTCGTGCATGGGTGTGACCTGGAAAACAGAAGAAGATGGATTCATAAAGTGATGACCGTCGCTCTGTGATCGATCGTTCGATCTGTCCACTCGAAACCCTAGTTCTTCTTCCTGCCCCATCTCTTCATTGTTCCTGGAAAACTAGAGTTAAAATCCCTGGTTTCTTTCAATTCCCAGCAAACAAATATGTATATCATAGTCTATGTTTCCGTTTCTTTTTGTGATCACATGATTCACATCTTCCAAGTCCTTTATCTAGGGTTATCTCAGTTTTTTTTTTCTGAATTTTTAGCAGAAGAAAGTTAAAAAAGGCAAAAAGAAAAAAAAAAATTGGAGGGGTTGGCTAGCTAGATAAAATGGAGTTCTTTGGTAAAGATTGGAAAATGAAAAGTTGAGAAGAAATAGTAAGTACATTGATTGACATGAGGTAATTCGACTTTATTCATTACCGTATTGGCCATGGAGCTAGCGGGTGGACCATCATTGAGTCAAGGTGAAAATAACGAGTGGTGGATTCAGAAAGAGCCTGGCCTCCTGCATGGATGTGCCCAATTTTTCACCATCATTTTTTGCATTAATTATTCATTAATTCTGATCTTGAGTTTAAATGCACATCGTGATTTTGAGTTTAAATCTTTCATGATCCTTATTTGCTTCCCTGGTTTTGTCAAGATTCATCCTATGCGTGAGAGGAAGTGTTAGCACCTTCATCTAAAATCTTAAACTTTCGAAGAGTTGATAGTGATTCCACAAAATCTCACAGTGATATATGCTTATAATTATAATTACTGTTACTATCTGAACTTAGTTTAATAGATTTGGATAATAATATATTTAGAAATAGTGATACTCATGTTGAGTAACACTAAAAGATTATAAATTCTTATACGTATTTTATATTATAATTGATTTATTTATCACTTTATTTGTTAATCAGCCGAATGCATTTGATAATTTTTTTGTGGAAAAAAGTCACAAAAAGTCCCAAATTATGTTTATTATTACACATTTATCACAAACTTTTTTTCGTGACATAAAAAATCTCAAATTTATACCTATGTAATACATTTACCCTCCGTTAAGGTTCCGTCTATGAACATCGTTAAAAATCTGCTTATATGGTCGCCGGAAAGCAAATAATGTATGGTGAAATAAAAATAGTGTTGTTTTGATTAAAAAATCATCTGACGAAAGATTAATGGAAGAGGGTAAATGTCCCATATAATTACAAGTTTGGAGCTTTTTATGCCATAAAATTTTTTTTAAAAATAAATTTGTCATAATGGGCATACTTTGGAGTTTTTAATGTAAAAAAAATTCAAAATAAATATATGACCGTGGTCATAGTTTCGGGTTTTTAGAGATGTTTTTTTTTTTTATATTTATGAATGCATTTGGATTATCGACCGAAAAAAAAAATTGTATTTGGATCATCGTGGTCGAAGGAAGTAAATGGTCCTCCAAAAGGTCATGATTGAAAAAACTGACAAATGCCACACCCATCATTAAGTGCAAAGACGCTGCTGTGGCACCGCCGCCATTAATGGGGCTGAGGAGGACACGGGCGACGTGAATTCGAGCTTTCGAGTTATATGGGAGGGAAGCCAAAAATAGGGGGATGTGATTTTGATGGAATTGTCGCCTAGGCTTTTATCACGTCGACCTACCTACTCGTGGTCAACAAGATGGAAAGAGGTCCAACTCTCACTGATTATTATATATAAAAAAAAAATTTATATCATCTAATATGGGGAACATATTATGAAATTTTGTCTATAAAAAAAAAACTAATGTGGTATGATGCCAGGAGAACTCAATTCGTTCACCAAGATCGCCATGTGACGGTTTATGATTCGTCAAACCAATCTCATTTGGGTGTTTTTTTTTCTCTCGGTGAAAATTAGATTTTCCAAAATTTTCTATTTTTTCCCTCATTATCATTTTTCTTGTTTGTTGTGCTTTTAATCTAGTCAAACAAAACTTTTTTTTTTGGTAAGGTAGTAAAAAAAAACTTTGCTTTTATTTTTTATTTATTTTTTTTATAAATAAAAGTTTAGGAGAAGGGGAGGTTACCTCATGCCAAGGTCAGGGCATACCACAGACTTAGAAGGTCTTAATAGTAGATTTACAGATTGCCTATCAAAAGGGATTGTCCGTAGCGGGATTTGGACCTGGGCATGTTGTGCTGAGAATTCGAATCTTATCAGCCAAGCCAACTCACTTTGGCTTTTCTTTTATTTTCTTTTGTTCCCCAACTTATCATTTTCAGCAAATAATCCACACATATCCATTATGAGTTTTTTCTTGTGTGAGCTTATTTTGTTGACATGCCGTGAAAAAATACTTTGGAATCAAATCCATATTATGAGAATTGGTTATGAATCTATTTATTATGTGGTAATCAAATGCTTGATAATAAAGATAATAATACTTTAATATTATTGTCAAATAGTAGAACTGATATCAATAATCTTAATCCTAATTAATTTGCAGTTCACTAACGGGTAGGTCTAAATGGCCGCCACTTATGGTTGCTCGTCTCAATTTTTTTTAAAAAATTTTTCCTCGCATCATTAACAATAAATTTCGAAGTATATACGTTTTTTATGCTGTCTAAGTACAAAGAATATAATCTTGAAAATAGGAACAGCGTACTGTCAAAATATGAGGAAAATCACTATGAATGAAAAATTTTGGTCATCAAATCATTATCCGATTCCATAAATCGATTATATCACATGAGTAATATCACAGGCCAATAGAACCCAAGTAGAATCATGTATGAGCGAACGACCGTCTTACCAAAAAGCTAGTTTATCGAATCCTCATTAGCTTGTTACAGTACCATCATTATCGACCTTCCTAGGCGCTCTTGAAAGTGTACTGGAGCAAATCGGTCGTGCTCATGTCTCGACGAGGGACAAAATGCCATTGCCCTCCACGAGATCAACACGGAATCAATCAAATCAATCACATTCATAGATATGATACGAGCGTATGATGCTGTGTCTAAAGCCGGAAAGAGACACGTCCGTTTGCAACTTAACATAACACAAACCTTGCAATATAACTACAACGAGCCCACGGTCCAAATGATGCGATGTGCTTTGTTATTTGTTGACGAGTAGTTCTTCAAACAGTTGTTAATACAACAATCAACCAAAGTATTTTCTTCCTTAGCATCTTTACATCATCAAGAAAACCAACCAGTCAAAAGTACGGAAATGTATATGATTCTTTATGTACACTACACATATACTCTTGACATATTTCCATACTTTCATAAGCCAGGGTTTTCTACGTAGCCGAAAAGGTCAGAAAGAACCAGAAATGGCCATTCTAAGTGTAAGTGGGTTGCGTTACTTAGTTATCCGTAGTGACAATCCAGATTTACTGCTGCAGAAACCGTCTGCTTTTGCTTTATGGACAAGCCTCACGAGATGAACTTCCTTAGCATACAAAACAGTCACATGCTGCATCAGATTTAAATTTTAATGAACAATATCCGAGAATGAAATGGTTTACAGTAAGGTGCTACTAGCAGTCTGTAGATATCTTATTTCTGATTCCTCTTAAACTGCCTTTTAGAAGAACTAGTAACAGCTGCACAAGTGATTGATTTGTCGAAATAACACATTTTCGCTCTGACCTAGTTTACAGTGATGATGTCCAACGATGAAGTTCCACATATCCAGACAGCACAATGCGATTCCTTTCTTTGACCCTTGTCTGATATATGACCCTGCACATTGTAGCAGCAAAAATAAGAACCCAACCCCTTTTAAAAAGTAATAGTCTTTTTCAGAAAGACAAGGTTTCATACCTCGAACCTTCAACCCACATTTCAGTAACCAGAGTTTCCCCAGGGTACACATGTAGAAGAAATCGCCCTGATATGCTTTTCACCATGTCTGGGTCTCCTTTGCAGATGCACTTGATAATTGCCCTGACTGCGAACCCCAGTGTGCAAAGACCATGCAGTATCGGCTGGGAGAATCTTTAGAGAGTTCAGATATGTATCAGATGCCAGTATATATAATTAAGAAAATTACCACTGAGATAGTAGACTAAAATAAAAAGGCACAAAAATTACCCTCATAATTAATGAAGCAAATCTGTTATATACAAACAGTGTTATTTTAGAGAAAGCAACTATATCACCACTCACTCACTCCCCTTGTTGTGCGCTCTTTTGGTAACTTAGGGGAGGAAATGCAATTGCATTTCATAGTTAAATTATGCTAGTTCCATATGTCAAACATACTTTTCCCTAAAATGCTTGGATTGAGGGAAGTGGAAGAAATTGAAAGGAAACAATAACCTAAGGCATTCTCTCTCTTGTTTGGCAGATCAAATAGGAGGCAAATGGGAAGTAATTACCTTTGACCCACATTTCTTTTTCTTTTGGAAGGTGGGGGATATTGAAAGAAGCACCACGAGCAATCATTTTTTTCAAAGCTACCATTTACTTTGCTTATAGATGTGAATAGTATATAAAAAAATTTTTTTTTCCGTTACTATTTTGATTTCCCAACATATAAGTTCCCTTCAATGCACACTAGGAAATTATTGCTTCTAATTCATTTCATTTCCTTCGATTTCATTTCTTTTCTTTTTCCCCGTTTTCCTCCTAACATATATTACTAAACAGAATGTTGTCACATGGCTAGGAAATGTCTGAGGAGAATGATAGCATATGAAAAACCTACAGCCCACTATCCCATGAGTGTGCTGAACCTCGCAAAGAAACTATATGAATGATAAGGTCCCTCCCAATGCTATAAAAGCCAAATTAAAAGGTACACGAACACTGATTAAAACTTATCCGCATCACAGATTTGAGACTGACTCACGAATCAAATTCCAACTTGAATAAATCACTGAAATACTCCAAACTAGGATCTTGAGTGAAAAGCAAAAGCACTTGAAAGTCTCAATTTTTTCTAATAATATGAAGTCTTCTGCTCCAAATAACGAGTTCAACACTTCTCAACTGACTGAATGAGATCTAATAAATTTCGACAAGATCTCTAAATTACAGTAGCCAGGAAAATTAAAATTAGAAGTAGAGAGGAACCGACCCTGCAACTTTGGCAATCATTGGATCAGAATGGAGAGGGTTATAGTCCCCAGATAGCCTATATAACAGAGCCTACAGAACAGCATTAAAATGGTTAATGAAGAATTATCTAAAGAGACATCTGATAAGATAAACGCAGTAATTGCAATTCAAATTGTCATTGACTAAATACTGATAGAGTAGTCAATTAAAACTAAATTATATCAAGATCAACCCAGTAGACTGTAATATAAAAAAATTTCACTTCGTCAGTCTTAGCAAGTACTCAAACATCAACATATTGTAATAAGTGCTTGCTGTTCTGAATAGACGTCCATGCTAGCTAGTCACAAATTTACCATGTAAAACCCTATGCGAAAAAAAAATGAATTCAACATATTTTTTTGGAGACAAAGATACAAGAAGCTGTGGAATAAAAAGCTCAACGGAAACTAGAGGAAACTGGAAGATAAATTAGAAAGATTTTACTTGACACAACCGACCGGATCCATTCTTCTATAAAGTTCAGCGTGGATGCATAAGAAGAAACTTAAGCTTTCTATTACAGGCAAAATGAAACAAATCTTTCCAGAAGAGATTTAATTGCATATATCCAAAAAAATGTTGAAATTTGAACAAGTAGAAATCCTATACATTTTGAAATGATGAAATGAATGATAGTATGTACATACCTGTGATGATTGAGTACAATCCTCAAAAACAGAAAAGGGTTTATCCTTGGGGATTTTCACAGCTCGGACTTGGTCGGGTGGATAATTTGAGTAAGAAAATGGTTGAGATGATTTTGAAAAGCCACCAGCTCCACGGAGGTAAGCAGTCATCCTGCTCATCAACATTGTACTACATGATGTCATATATAGTACGAAAACATAGTAGGTATGAATAAGTCTACAGGGTGCAGATCTACAAGTTCTCAACATAATTTTTATGACACAGAGATAAACTACACAAAGAAAATGGGATTCAGCAACCAAGGACAATCTTTATCTCCAATAATAAGTTGAAAGAATAATTTCCAAAAGTCACCCAAGAGTATCCCATTATCCAGTCAGAAAAATCAAATCTTGTGCTGGCCTAACTTGAGCAGGTGGCTGGACGTGCTACTGCATATGTGGAATTTTGAGAGAAATAGAAAGACCTGACCTGTTCATGCATAGTAATTCACCCGAAGCTTGCTCAAAAGTTTTGGTTTCTACCTCCAAAACAGCAGCCTTACCTGGAAAACGAATTACAGAACAGAAATAAAAGGAAGAAAAGAACAATCATTTCTCTGCAAGGCTGGAGAAAGACGATAGAAAGAGACAAAAGATACGGAAATTTTGGAGTAAATTCCAGGAAAATGTGTAGAAACCAAAATAATAAGCAGAAGCATAAGATGTGCTTCCCTTACATGAGCGCTTACATGGATTGTTGACTTGTTAAGATCACTCATGTTTTCCACACTCACATAGGCAATAACCAAATATCTTCACAAAGTACCATTTTACTTGTTAATAAGAAGAGCCTTCTCATATGTTTTTAAAGTCATCTAAGCACTAGCACATAAGTCCAATATGTGCTCACTCATTGAAATGCCACTTTCCTAATTCTAGATCGTAAATAGTCCCTAGTAAGAGAGTCCATTCCTGTAACTGATTAGTGGGGCGACAGTGCTTTCAAATAGGGCTAGCAACTTTTGACATGACCCATTTACGTGAGTTGTGGTAAAGCGTGTTCAAATTAAACTTACCGCATTTGTGTAACAAACAGCTGTGTAAGAGTAACCCTTTTAACCTATTTATGAAACGCTTAAACATGTTAAACTAATTAGATTAACATGCTATTCTTGGTAACACAACATATTCAGATAAATTTAAACACAATTGTCAGTTTCTACAGGATTATGTACAAGAGTTCGTGTTTAAAAGGAGCTACACGTATTGTGTCACGTAATTCAAACAAATGGGTCCTTGTCATGTTAAGATTTGAAAGTTATGACACAATTAATAAATGTATTGTGTTGAGGTTTAATCTAAAATTGACACAATTCGATGACGGCACCAAAACATAAATTGCTAGCACTACTTTTGGGTCAACCTAACTCCATGTAAATAAGAAATATTTCCGCTAGTAAGACCTACCTTTATCATGCAAGCCTGCAAGACTTACCTTATGTTGTAACTGCATCAAAAGATACAGTAAAAGTCAAGTTTGGACTTAACAACAGCAAAGCACAATGTAACATAGATCTACTATAAGCAAAGAGTGAAATTGCACATCTGACTATATAAAAAAGAGGACGATCACATTGAATGGATTGACAGAAAGCATGTCTATAGAAACTTTATCAGTTTGCATAACAACAGCAACAAGGGCCTTCAAAGAATAATTAAGTTCAGACATGTTCAATCAATTCACACTCAAAAGTATCAAACCCAGAAATCCAAAAACTAGTGTTGGACTCAATCCAGCAATCAAAAAACATTCACATTATTCTTGTTTTAAAAAAATTATTCAACATGTTCCTAAATCCATTCACTCTTCATATAGGCAATTCTCGGTATTCAGATAACCAATCATACAATGATCAATTTTAGGATTTTATTATGGTTGATATGCTCTTGATTCTTGAATAAACTGGACCACAAGGTCCGCCGGTTGAGTATCCTTACACATGCTCTATTTTTTGTAGATTAAGACCTCCCAAAAAACTTCCATCTTTCAATGATGACATCTCAGACTTTTTCTGTTATATTATTCCCAGGGACGAACTGATTGTCCATTTTCATCAAGAAGCAGGCTCAAGTCAATCCATCGGAAGATAACTACCAGTTGACCTTTAGCAGAAATCTTACATGCGCACTGGAAGGAAAAGGCTTGTACAGCTCTATGTATTGCTGTCCATGCAACAAAAGCCGTTGATCATATCTGTGAGAAATGGAAGCAGAAACCAGAATGAGCCTTCCTCCTTTTACTCAATTCCAAAGCGGAAAACTAAAATTGGCAAGACAACGAGAGAGAGAATTCTGTGGCCTGGAGTCCAGTAATAAAGAAACTAAAGTACGTTAGATCCCACATGGTGCCGTAAATTTGCGCATTCTACCAAACGGACGTGATGGGATTCATCTCAAGAAGATTCTCAACAAAAGAACACTTACTGCAAACCCGGAAAACGCAATCCATCTGGCAAAGATTGCAGACAGAAAAGAGCAGCAAACGTTGGCAATACCTGCAAAATATTAAAAAAAAAACACACACACACAAGCGATAAAGGACGAATTATATGCGCAAGGCGATGCAATTAGTAATACAGAAACTAACTGTTTCGACAAGAAAATGCAAAACCAAGATAATCTTCTTCTCATCAACTATACAAGTTACCAAGACAACCGGAACAACGGACGCCCCTCTTGAGGCACGATACCTTAATACACTGCTGTCCATTTTCATTGTAAACATACTTGAGCTCGTCCGCGTCCAGCGGATCGCGTCCACAGGCTCCAATCCCCAAGGCATACAAGGCCGCGTCCCTGCACAGGCGTCCAATCCAGAGACGGAAACAAAAGCAAGCACGCAGTTCCTCAACGAATCACGAATTTACCGACAAAGCAACCGGTGAAAGAATCCCGAGATGCTCGGTCGCGGTGGGCAGGGCGTGAGCTTACCTCTCCGTATACGCGAACGATGTCTGCAATCCGTCGTCGCAGAGCAGGGCAACAACAGAGCGGCCAGAAACGAAAAGAAGAAAAGAAAAGAAAAGAACAGAACCGATCAGCCGCGCGCGCGCGAAAACGGTCGAGCGACGGGAATCGAGAGGCGACGGGGAGGCGGGCACCTACCTCGGGGAACTTGTGGGCGAGGAGAACCTGCGGATCGGTCTCGGAGATCGCTCCCGCCATATCGAAGCAAGCCGCCGGCGGATTCCTCTACGGACGAGGCGCGTTTTGATTCAGAGAGATTCGGACACCGAGAGAATCGGAGCTTGGAGGGAGCGGCGCGGCGGCGCTGATTGCGACGGCGACGGCGATGGCGACGGCTTCTTATGGACACGAGCGGGAGCTTCGGGAAGAGCGAGGGGGGAGCGAGCCGGGGGGTCTTTGCTTCTTGACGTTTATGCTATCGGGGTTTATCGCCGAAGAACGCATATCGGGACGATGACAAATTTCGTTTTTTTTTATGTTTTTTTGGGTTTGGTCGCATCAAGACGACAATTCGGCGTGTCCTGTTTCGTTTCTCCGACAAAGGATCGCAGCGACTTCAAGCTGAACGCCAAATTGCTCGTACGTTGCTAAATAAATTTACCGTACACTCAATTTGCTAAAAGTTACGCCGAATCCCTCGCGCATGAATTGAGATTTTTACAGGGGGGGAACTCACCAAAATCCTAAAAAATTATGCCCACGACGCATTTAGCCTAAGCTTTAAGTGACACTGAAAATTCCAAACTCATATCTGTGTAGCACATTTTACCCTCCATCAAATTTTGGTCAATGAGAACCGTAAAAAATCTGCCTACATGGACGATCGCCAGAAAATAAACGGTATTGACTTGATGCTCGTGTGATTTAAATGAAATAAAAACGACGTTACTTTGAGTGAAAAATCATATAACAAAACCTTGATAAAAAGTAATTGTGTCACTTAAATGCATGTACAAGGGTTTTGATGTTACAAAAAAATTCATGTGGGTATAGCTTGGGATTTTTTTATTACTTTTTCCCTGACCTTAATAGTTTCCGATCTATTTGTATTTGTGCTTTGTCCATAAAGCCCCCATATGTGAATGATTTTTTTTTGGATCAAATTATGTGAATAATTGACGTCACAAGAAAAAAGCGGGTTTATAATCGGTCCCCCTTCTTTTTCTTCTTCCAAACTTTTCGCTCCCTTGTTGATTCTTAACCTTTGAATCTGAGTAGGTCTTTAAAAGACTCCTTCTCTTAATGTCTATCCCTTTAGCTTCTAGGAATGTAAAAAATCCTAAGGGGATATTCCCTCCAGGTGGGAAAGATAAATAAATGCCTGGAACTTAGGAGACATCTGGATGACTTAGGGGGCATGAGGGTGGCAAAGGTAAATGCCACGTCAACTTTGTTCGGGTAGGCAGATATAATAACCTCTCGCACCTGAAGTGACAAATGGATTCCTAACCTCGGTTAGGAATCTAGCGGGTTGATTCGTGTCATGCTCTCTCTCTTGCTCGTCTTCGTCTCTCCTTCGAATACACGACAGCCGCAAGCAACTCGCTCGATTTGAGGCTTATGACCACCACCTCATGGTGGTGGGAGCTTTGGCGACAGCAACATCGCACGTGGCGGTGGCTGTCGCGTGCTCTCTCTCTCATGTGGTGCCTACTCAGCACCAATGAGCCAGATCAGCACTGCATATGTGCCAACAAGAATGCGACGCGTTCTCAACTCGTCCCGTTCAACATTCCAGCATCCTATCAGCAGTCCCATAGTATATTTTGCCAAAACGACCGACACAAAAGTCAGCGATGACATTACCCACAAGAAAAACACGTTCCGTCTTCTCATCGCCTTTGTGCATTAGCGCATGTTTCTTTCTCACGTCCTTGCAAGAGTTCCTCATTTTTTGTGCGTGTCGGGCCGGCAACAGGACAATTATCCGTGTCAAATGCCTAGCTTTTGGAAACATATCGATCGTGACGGAAGCATCAATACTATCATAGAGAGGCTCACTTCTTGTTTCCCCAAAAAAATGCGCCTCGAAAATAATTGAAATGTTGCCAAAGAAATTATGGTAGGCCGCATCACCGTGTTCTTAAACCACCAAGACATTTATAGGTACGTAAAACAAGAAACCATCGCGCAAAAAAAGTTACAAGGCTTTGTAAAGACAAAACTCCAAACCTCGCAAAACTGATCTTACCGTGAAACAGTTCCCAGGGTACCAAAATGAGCCTGCTAGGCTCCGTAACCACGGAAGGAGTGCCTGGAGTCCGTTGAAACAACGGACTCCTATCTCCTCCATCCAGAATAGGAATGAGATGCTGCAGAAAGCACAGCCGTGCACCGCGACTTCACACCATCGAATTGGACAACTACCCCTTCACAATAAGAGACATTGCCAGCCATTTCTTTCTTTCGGTCCCCGTTATCACGTTGGTGCAGCACATGATCACAGAAATTGACTTAACCTACATAGTATAGCTTCTCGAATTAACTATACTCATCTTCACATTCTGTCTTCTCTCTTTCGTGGAGCACAAGTAATGATTTCATCGACCCTCAAAATCATCTCAGCAGCCTCAGTCGCAGAGAGCAGTATGGCCTGCTTCACTTTAAATGACTCAGAAATCCCCAGTTCCCCCATATCTCCCACCTGCCACAAGTTAAGATCACAGTGTTCAGTATTCCGGAGCTAAATGTGTTGACTGTCGGTGAGTTCATTCAATTCTTAAATGGACAAAAAGGGGACAAAAACATGCTGTGGACATGTCATACATGTCTCCCTGTGCTAAAAGGAGCCACAACATTTTTAGGCCTAAATTCTAGTTCATTTGGCAAACTTTTCTACCCCATCTTCTCCACATAAGAAGGGTAAAGTGCAACTCCTATCATTACGAGAGAATATTCAAAACAAAGGTCAAAGAATGAAACAGAGATTCACAACCGAAACTTACAGAACCGGAGATGACATCAATCCCTGCAGTGCATCCTTCCTTGTGGTGCTCTGCACGAAGCTGAGAAATCAGCTCGGCACTATCCAGACCGGCATTATCTGCAATGATTGTTGGAATGGCCAACAGTGCCCTTGAAAAAGCTTCAATAGCATGGGACTTCTTCCCAGGAGTCTTACGAGCCAGCTCATCGACCTCCTTTGCCATGACCATCTCAGGCCATCCCCCTCCAAGTATAACCCTACTATCATTTACTGTCTGAGACAGCACGCACAAGGCATCATGCAAAGATCTCTCAGCCTCATCCAACACATGATGGCTGCCATACAGTTGAAGACATGAATGAAAATCAAGTCGAGCAAAGAAGGGACTGCGATTTCATCCTCTTATTATATAGTAATGCTGTGTGTACTAAAACCAGTATGCAACTAAGCGATGTAACAGACTACCAATGCACCTTTAAACATGTGGATCGTATTCCACATTAAAAAAACTCTGCCACATCACTTAATATACCAATATACCATACGATTGTCCGTATATCTAGTATTGTCCACATATGTTATACAGAATATTCTAGCGATCGCTTGTTCTAGACAACAGTCATTTATACACAGATCACAAATAATCATGGGTGACGTAAGATTTTTTACACCAATCTCTCTCATTATGGAAAGGGAGAGAAAATAAAAGAAATTTGTCATATTGTAAAAATGGAAAAAGACGAGGCAGAAAAGTACAATGCCATACCTTGCACCTCGCAATACAATTGTACATGCCTGACCCATTTCAACACCAGAAAAGTGAATCAGCTTGTCCTCGCCAATCATAATTTCCTCAATGAGCTCGCAGTGTCCAAGCTTAACTGACTCTGGATTGTCAAAGGTTGATGCAATCTCACCACCAGTCACCAAGGCCAGGCGCTCAATACCATCAAAATCAGCATGCTCAATTGCAAGTATTCCAGCATCTGCAAACAGCTCCTCTGGAAAATTGTATATCAACTGTCTGTTGACAAAGCAGTTAATCCCATGTGCTATGATTTTCTGCACCTTTTCCCTCATCTTCTCTTTCTCAGCCCCCTCAATCTCAGCAACCTTAGACATAGAATTGACACGAACACGAGCCCCATAGATCTTCACTTTATCAGTGTCCATTGCAGTATTTGCCACCAAAATCTTAGCATTCTCTATGCGCTTTGGTTGTCCAATACCTATTTTCTTGTCAAGAATAAATCTGCACAAAGGTAGAGCTCCAAATTAGTTTTGTTAAGCATTCTTAGATGTCAGGTTTGGGTTTACTATGCAAATAAACAGCAGATGATATTACTAGACCATATACAACAGCAATTGCGTGTCGATCATGTCTATAGTTGGAATACAATATAGAATTTTGATGAAACATTCCAGTACCAAAGACAATACCAAATATGTGTGCATCAAATTGATGGAGGGAGTTATTCATCGACTTATTGCCTATTGTATTAGATGTCTGGTGGATAGAGCCCCCATGAGAACTAAGTTAAGAAGGGAATATTCAGTAATCTCACCCTTCATCCAAGAAAGAATCCTTTAAAGATCCTCCTGGTTTCTTGATTATCTGTATAGCTTCTAGGTTTGTACTACCCTGCAAGCGCCAGCAGAGAAGTGGCATTAGATGGTGGAAATCGAGACAACAATCCATATATCGTATCACTAATCTCATCAACATAAAAGTTAACAATGAAGAGAGCATCTGAGGACAAAATAACATTAACCACACTGATCCTACATCTATGATCTTGTGGTCAAAGTTTAAGAAATCCCACAGATGTTAAGAACAAGACCAAATTAAGATTTGCTAAATTTCAAAGGGCAGAAAAAGCCACTCATCAGAGAACCTATCACAAAAAGTACATTAGATTCATGGACTGGCTTAAGAATGGGCATTCCTAATAATATCCATGTCTACCAGCTTGAAACTCAAAATGAAGTGAATATAGAATAACCCAATCAAGAAAGCACATGATTTCTTTTTGCACAGCTATGGTTTGAACAGCTTCCTAAAATACAAAAGTTCATAAGTTAGAGAACATCCATTAACAAACTTAAATCCAAGAGTTTGTACGAAAATCCCAATAAAGAATTGCTAGTGTCCCGAAACTTTAGATATAAAAATTGCATTCTAACCTCGTCCATTGTGTTTTGGCCCCTAGTTTGAAGGGGATTTTTCCAACTCAATCAAAAAGGCTCTACCTAAAGTGCATATGTGCAAAATTTCTTTCATGCACAGATAAATCGAACAGTAAAACAAAAAAGCCAAATATTCACATGAGAGAAGAAGAGATTAGGATCTTAAATCATAGCTTACTGTTAGTGTCTACCCTTATCATCAAGGACTAAAAACATAGCTCACCTTTAACCTCATAACGGCATCCACAGCCAACTTAGCAAAATGTTCTTTGTCTTGTGACAGAATTTTGGAACTCAAAGTAGTCATTGCAATTTTCATCAAGTCTGACGTAAATTTCTCTGCATCATGCAATGCATCAGGCAACAAACAGTATCAGAAAGCGGAATGCAAATAACTGGAGACCTGCATCCCTCAGAGACATAAGCATCCACAACCTAGGACATAGAAAATTGCATGGTGTAGGGATACTTGGACTAGTAAACTTTATACACGATCATCACTTTCAGTAGACAATTTATGTATTCAGTGTGCAATTAGCAAATTCTTGATAAAAATAAGGGAAAAAACTTCCTTGAGCAAGCCAATGGATTAAAAGAAACGCCAGGGACACAAGAAAGCAAATAGAACAAGATGCGACAGGCATACCTGCATCCTCTTTATTATCCATAACCTTTTGCAACAAAGCATTACGAGCACATTCAGCTGCCATCCGAAAGCCTAAAATTGAAAAGTGAAAATCTACCATTTATTATTGGAGGACACAGATTTTACATTCACGGAACAATAAAAAAAGGAACAGAGATTTGTAACGTTTCAAAAAACTTAATTTCAACTAGTGAAAAGCAAATTCTTTTAGAATGGAGATCAACTATTACCAATTAACCAATCAACTGAAAGATGAAAGAGAACCTCAACAAAACTTGAAAGTGATAGCATGACAATATATTTTCACAAATTTTATATGAATGAAAATACCACCGCAATTAATTACAATCATGATGGACTTCCTGCATACAGGAGGCAAAACTTTTTAGAGACGATTGGCCATATGTAGCACATGCACATTTAAATAAGAGGCCCCCCAAAAAAGTACAATCACTGAAAGATACGAACCGGATATTATTGTCATGGGATGGATCTTGGCTGCAACCAATTTTTCTGCCTCCCTCAAAAGTTCCCCAGCCAGAACAACGACTGAAGTTGTCCCATCACCCACTTCATCATCTTGCACTTTGGAGATATCTAGTATTCATATTAAGGACGATGATCGCATTACACAAAATAAAATCTCAGCTTTGGATACAAAATAAGGACGTCCTTTCTTTTTCTCGAAGAAATATCTGTGCCGCCAACAAATGTCTACAACTTCAAGGATACCGACTAATACTTTAGCAGCCGGATTGTCTATGTGAAGAGATTTTAGGATCGTCGCACCATCATTAGTGACAGTAACTTGATGTCCTCTACCAGTTGATTGCAGAATTTTATCCTACTCCAAACAGGTGCCACAAAATCAACTCGAGGCAAGTAATACACTTAGCAAGTGAGTAAGTCCTCTCTGACATCAAATGGACACACCGAAGCAACTGAATCCTACCATTCCCTTGGGCCCCAACGTGGTTTTCACCAGGTCCGCTATAGCCATGGCTCCGACGAAGGAGGCCTGCGGCAAAACAAAGCGAACTCCCACCAAATGTCAATATCCTTTTCCATTCGTACATCATCAACAAGAAACACATTCTCAGTGAGAAAGCGAAAAACACACCATTCTGGCGCGTTCCCCTTTCTCCTCGCTCGCTTCATCTTTGAGAATCCTCTCGACCTGCAACGTTCACCGAAGGAAGCCAAAAAAAAAAAAAACACCACAAGAATCAACTCCCACACCAAAAGGCGAACGGATCCAGAGTCGAGCTCCGAGGCACCGACGTACCGCCATTCGAAACCAAGCTCTGAGCCGAAGCGGGAAACCTGCAGCGACGCGACCGGACCGATAGGGAGGGAGAACAAGGACGGATCAGGCGACGAAGCAGCGCGCAAACACAGTGAGCATTCGGGGAGAGCAATTCGATGCCCAAGCTCCCATCGCCACCCGACCGTTTCCTCCGCCGGGGGGAAAAGAGCCAAGGAAAAGCTACGAGACCACAGCGAAGCTTCACGCGAGCACGAAATTACCTGAGACGAGAGACGCCGGGCGAAGGGATGCGACCGAGATCGTCGAAGGTCGTAGGGTTTTCGATGGAGAGAGGTATGGCGTTCCCGCGGGAAAGCTTAGCTGCGGAAGAAGGAAGAACGAACCTCCTCGCCGTCGCCACGGCGGAAGAGTCGCGAAGGCGCTGACGTGGTCCGGTTCGCTGCGTCGCGGCTTGAGCGGTTCGGCTTGGGGCCGGGCCGGACCGGGAAATCCGGACCGCTGTTCGTGCCTGGTCCGGTCCACGGTCCAATGTTCTGAACGGTGTTTTGCTCGACGGCATACGCAGTGATGTGCTTATATTATGGATTTTGTATCCTCGTATCGTTTTTTCCTTTAAATAATTGCTAACTAAACATGAAATTTAGAGATTCGGCGAAGTGACGGACGGAGGCGAAGAAGCACACGAAGCCCGCGATGCCAGTCCAAAAGAGGACTCGACGGAACTTCCCGGACTCATCCGATATAACCACCGTGTAGGGATGAGTATAGATTCTGGTAAAACCAGGAACCGGACTGGACCGACCCTGGAAATTGGTTCGATTCCCAACTTCTAGACTCCTCGATCCAGTTCTATTTGGGATCGAATCGTACGGTCCGGTTTCCGAGCAAAACTAAATCGGACCTAGCCGAACCGAATCGAGAACCGAAGAGCCAAACCGAGATAACCCTGAAACTAGTGGAATCGATGGACCTTTTCAACAATTTTCATATTAGTAGAGTATTAAACTTCAGAATTTGGAACGTCATTTTATTATTAATTACTGTTATTTAACATGCTCTTCCATTACTCGGATTGGTTTTAGACTTAACTCTAGTGCAGGTGGAAGATATGTACACGTTGGAATCCACTCGCAACCTATATGTATAGTCATCGCAAGAGAAATCCAGTATACTATAAACAATAAAAATCTCAAAATTAACTACTCACGACCCTTTTACATGTGCTGCTAGTTTACTCTTGAATTGGCCCCTTTCATTCTCTACATGCAATATGACTTCCCCTATTAGGTTTGACAAAATTTTTGACAAATTACTTCGGATAGGTAGTATTGTTGATGAAACCCCATCTATATGAAGACTGAAGAGGAGCTTTTGTTATTATTATAATTTTCATTTTGCTCGATTAAAAATGAAGAAAAAAAGAGAACGATATAAAATGAAGCAACCAAAAGGAATTGGCCGGTTCCCATGGGTTGATTTCAGGGCAGAGTAGATTTCGGGTTCCAAAAACCGAATACCAATCTTAATAGAGAATCCGAAAGGTATTCTGGAATCGATCACCCCTACAGTCACGTTGTTCTCCAATTTGCTGCGACGCCATCGAACTAGTTAGTTGACTTATTTACGACAGGAAAACGATAAAAACGGTCAAATTGTTAAGCAATCGTTGTTCAACTTCTGAGAAAAGCCTTAAACCTGAATTGAGCATATCGACTCGGTAATAAAATGACTTGATGTATCGGTACGAAAAAAGGTCCTAACAAATAAATGGCTCTGTCGTGTAAAAGAATGAGACCTCGAGCTGAGGTCGTTCCGGAGCTTAGAATGATCTATCGTCCCTAACGAGCGACGCCCAAGAATGATGGAATACAAACGAAACTCTGCTACTCGTAAAAGTTTCTTCCTCTGCTGAAATGTCGCCGATGATGTAGTTACGCCGCTCAAAGGGGTCGCGTGCGCCGCCCGCTCGCCCTACCGCACAGAATCGCGTTCTTAGGAATCGGGTATTCGTCCCTCAGTGAAGTCGACGTGGTGTAGACTTGCAGATAGAATTGCTGCCCGAGGTACTGTCTCGCCCAGAACTCCGACCGTAGGTTCCACATTCCGACGTTGTCGAGCGGAATGTAAATCGCCGACCAGGACTTGGGGTACACCTGCATTCAGCAAGTGCAGGAGAGCGTTGAAGTTATGTCTAGGAATGGCAAAATATTCCGCAGAAGTACAAAATTGACTTCTTAATCGAGTCGAACAGCTTCATGAGAATTTTCTCACCTGAATGTTGCAACGAGCGACTCCATCTCGAAGATTGTACTGATTCCTGCTGGCCGGCGTCCATTGCCCTCCGTCCATACTGTAATATCAGGCGAATCGAGGTCCAACATAAGCAAGAGATGGTTGGATGATCATAGACCGATCAATCAAGGCGGATTAACATAGGCGACATCCTTACCCGACTACAAAGAAAGAGTAGCCATCGAGGTGCCAGCTTTGTAAGATGTCCTCACTGTTTTCGAAGACGATCTCGATATAGGCTCTGTAGTCAGCTCTCATGACCGACGTGTCGAGGTATATCCCGCCGCCCGTAGGGTTGTCGGAGATGCTCCCGACACGATAAACTCCGTCGATCTTGAAGTAGTCGGCGAGCTTTAGAGGAGTATCCGCTGGGATGAAGGACACGCTGTTGACTGCGTATCTCTGTTTCCCGCTGACAAGACCAGCAGAATTGGCAATTCTTATGGTTCTCGTTGTGTTGACCATGCCGTAGTGGTATGAACCTTGCGGATTTGGCCTCGGTCCACTTGCCGTGAGATTCGTCCTAGAAACACACCCATTTAAGTTCGATGATAAGAAGGACGAACTTTGGTAAAGATCTTTCAACAATTCTTTTGTTCATATGTATAGGCCTAGAACACCACAATTTACCGGATGGATCGTGCCTGGTTCAAGGACCAGTCAACCTCGGTCGTCGGACCACCGGGAATAGGACCTGAGACGGGGCCAGCGGAGTTGCTGTAATGGAAGACACCTGTTGTGGTCAAAACTGGAGACGTGAAGCGAGAAGAGACCACGACATAATAGTCCTGAGCGGGCTGGTCAGCTGTTACGAGAACTGATAGCGATTGGCCCACATGCACATCGACCGACGAGTAAGTGTTTTGAACCGTATGCGTTCCCTCTACCTCGACAAGCACCAGTTTGTGGCCTTGGATGCGGAAGTTGAGGGAATTCATCAACCCCACGTTAGAAATCCTAAGCCTGTAGGTCTTTCCTGCAATAGATACAGAGGAATCAAGCTAAAATACCGAATGCGGGGAACCACATGCAAGCTAAGAGAACTCAAGGTACAATGTCTTCGACGTCTAATGATAGCGTTGAAATTAAGATTTGTTTCATTCTCGAGGTAAAAGTACCGAAATAACAGAAAGAAAGAGCACATTGGACAAGATCCTTAACATACCTTTTTCCACTGTGAAAGAAGCTCCGCTTCCGCGGCCATTGATGAGTATACCATCAGGGAATGGCAGCATGTTGCCATTGTCAAGAGTGGCCTTCAAAGCCTGCAATTGCACACGTGATAAGGTTATCTTCATGGTTCAAGTGCATGATCTCAGTAGGGAAGTTACTTCGATGCACTCGTACACTACTGTCATTTAGAATACTAATTGCCTTGGGGACATGGCCAGCATGAAGTGAAGTGATATTACCATTTCTTGAGATTGATAGACTTTCCTCGTTAAGCTTTAGTGAACGGAATGCAATATGAAATGCAATATCGGGCATCCTTTCAATTATAGAATCAGCACAGATATATCAACTCGCAAATGGAGGAAACTGATCTTAGCAAATGGGGTTTGAATTGATTGATGAAGTTAGCAATGTATCCACCACAGTGCAGTGCAGACATGTGAAGAAGTTTTTATTGGCTGCATATGTACATTTATCAGCCCGCATTAACCAAGACACGACAAACAAGCGCGCCTTCACAGACTTTATTTGTGGTGCGTGTTTGACTCTAGACCACACAACGTGCCCTCGACAAAAGAAACCAGTGGTTTCGGAACATCTCATTGTCATCAATTGCACAGGCCTTGTCAATCCAGAAAGAACAGAACAATGTTTGGTAGGGGCCCATTGCTTAAATCATTGGATCACCGTTTATTTCCTAATTCTTGCAAATTGCTGCTATAATCCAAACTAATTTGTCTCCATTGTTCATCCTCTACCCTACCTATTCCCGCTGATTATGGTGTAATAGCAAATCGACAGTGAAGACCGAGTCAAGAAACTTAGCTGTCAAATGAAACAGACTTCTGCAGCACCATCAACAAGTCAAACGGTGAACCAATGGTAGAAATTACAATGTACAGAGGATATCTATCCAAAAAGCTACTTGTGTTTTTATAAGTTACACTAACACCCATTACGATAGGTACCATTTGCCTTTAAGAACGTTCTAATCAAATCGAAATTCACCCAATAGAACTCAATTGAGCCATTTTACTGACTTGTTCGAGTTACCGAAAGCATAAGCTAATAGACACACCAAACGACGATGATTAGTTGATAGGTAGTACACGAAACAGGACAAGTGCAACTTTGGAACAGAAAACAAAAAGAAGGAAAAATGCAAGTAAAACAGGGAGGTGTATGTACCGTGTGATTGGCCTTGTACCAATCTCCAATAAGGACGGTGTAATCGCCGGCAGGGGGCGGGAATGGGACCGGTATCAGTGGCCGGCTGAGGATCCTGATGCCACCGAACCCGCCGGCGGCCTTGTGGAAGTGCGAGGGAGGGGAAGTAATAGAAGCTTCCAATCTGGTCCTTGACTTGAAGGATGTAGGTGAAGTTCTGGCCTGGAGGGATTGGGCATGTGGTTCCATAGACTCCATCCTCATAGGAGTTCCTCCTCTGTTGGATTCCATTCCTGTATATTCATGTTTTTTAGCACCCAATTAGTTCTCTCTTCAAGGTAGACCTCAGATCAAGCTAACTGGGTAACACTCTGGTTTTCTCTCACAATAAAGACAAACATCAATTGGAGTTTAAATTATTGGATTGTGAAGGGTCCATTTGGATGACTGTTGAATTGGAAAACCGTGGCAGCTAAGCTATGAAAACAGGTCAGTGTGTATGTTCCCACTTGTCCGTCTTGAAATGTAGCAGTGGGGGGAGACCTAACATTGAAGCTGGACCACACAATTTGAATGCGTAAAAGATTGGGGAAGCTATTCGAGGTGCGCATTTCAACGAAGCAGCTACTAGCAGCCCAACACATGACAATTCATACACGATCCTGATTGCGAAAACATTGATTTGATTGGTGATATCACGTTAATAAGCTTTTCATAATGATGGGAAAAGAAAAAAGGAGCATATTCCTTTTCTAGCTCATAAAAATCGTTACTTCTTCTCTTGACTAGAAGGGACGGGTCACTTTCAAAAGACAGGCAAAAACAGAGCGGAGTGGACTGTCTCTCTTACTTAGATCCCCGTGACGACTTAATATGCGCCTAGGCCCAATCACAGTGCAAATCAATCATTATGTAATTTGAGTGCTTTAGGTGAGATTTTGGTCTGTGGGGTCCCCGCTGATCACGCCAATGCATGTAATGTGAATCGACAGAATGCGCAAAAAGGCTTTTACAAATTAATGATGCACACGCAACATGTCTGTCTGAAATCTAGGCAATGTGAAACGAGTACCCAGAAAGAAAATGGATCTGATATCTAAAGAAAGGGCCGGATCACGTGAACCCCGTTGATGTGCACACACGTTCTCTTAAAGGACACGCGTCTATTGAGTACTGAGGACTCAAAGATGGAGAATATTTGCTATACTCATGAAAGTTCTGCACCATCACACACCCATCAACAACTGTTGATTTTAGAATAAACCGTGCTCGAGCAATTGACAAATTAATGCTGCAGATCGCTCTTAAGAATGAAAATTCCATGAGGGAGAGAGGGATGGACCATGAGAGGAGGAAAGGCTCGGTCAGGCTGTTGATGACGTTGATGATGAGGTTGTCGTTGGTGACGGAGAAGATATCAGGACCCGGGAATTGTCCATTGATGAGTATGCCCTGCGAAAAACGGAGAGAACATCACTACCCATCATCGTTATACATCGCATGGATAAAACAGACGGAGACCTTCATTTTCAAGATCCAAAACGGTTTCTTCATCTTCCTCGTGTGCATATATCAGGGGATAGAGAAAGAAAGAATCAAAAAGAAAAGAGTCACCTGTTGGCGAACACCAAGTGGGTAAATGTCTCCATAAGTCACATTCCAAGTGAAGAACCTGTAAGGGTCATCAGCTCCTGCAATGGCGAGGACAGCGACGCACACGCCCAAGAACAGGGCGCCCACTCCCTGCCTCATCCTTGTTCACACAAAGCCAAACTACGAAAAACCACTCCTCTGTTCTCTCCTTCTCCCTCCGTCTGTCTCTGTCTTTGTTTCTGTCTCTGTCTCCCTCTCTGGGTGGTACTTAAATCTGTGCAGCAGGGTGGTCTAGGGGGAGAGATTATAAAAGGGAAGAGTGTGGAAGTGAGTGTGAACCCACAAGATACGAGCAGCGTAAAGGGGAAAGAAGAGCCCAAATTAGTAGCCGCAAAGGAGGAAGGAGGGAGGAAATGGGGGGAAGACAGAGAGAGAATGAGCGGCGAGTTCGCGTG
The DNA here is from genome assembly GCA_024733475.1 of Syzygium grande. Taxonomy (NCBI): domain Eukaryota; kingdom Viridiplantae; phylum Streptophyta; class Magnoliopsida; order Myrtales; family Myrtaceae; genus Syzygium; species Syzygium grande. Next base: position 12,054,447 of record JAMXDD010000006.1, read on the forward strand.
GATAAAACAAAGACGTGTTGGTGGTGGGGTCAAAGCTCGCCATTTGAACTGTGACATCTTGTCATCCCACATGGATTGTGGGCTGTTCTCTGCTGTTTCTTGAGAGTGATCAATTAAAGACAGAGAGAGATGATTGGAAAGTGGCAAATTTCCCTTTTTTTTTTGTGATCTTCTGGGTAATGTTGGACAGTCGTGCAAGGCTTTGACATTAGAATCTGGTCATTTTCCTGATTAAGCCTCCATTTCTTTGGCAATTTTTGGTGGCGAAAATTTACCATTTTTGGCCATTTTTTGGGCCACATCACATGTGCAATTGTTGCATATTTCCCTACTAATTAGGTAAGTCACGTTCATTTTATGTCAAACCAGCTCAAGATTAAAGGGAATGCAAGTGCAGAAACAGTAAGCTAAATTTCTCTTGGCCATCTGTTTTGTTGCTGGTGGCTGGCAAGACTAATCTTCCTCCTACCATATAAAGGGTACGGCATGCGCATTTGCCTTTTGGTCGTAATCTTGCCAGTTTAGGGACAATCTCTGCACACGGCTCGCGACGAGAGGAGCCCGATGCCATTTAAATCTCTCTCTATATCGGGGGTGGTATTGACGCGAGGCTTGCCGTATCCGACGTTCTTGCGGGGATTAGAACGGCAAGTCGTGCGACGGGTTTGGAGCAAAATGGGCTATCGCTAAATGAAAACGATCGATTTGGATGGCGTTACAACGACGGGGATTAAATTTTTTACCTTTGTGACTACTAATGCTATTAGGAATGCACTCGAGAGAATCTGGCCATTAGAAAATGGTCACAGTGATGAGGCTGTTTACTTATTAGGGAGAAAGACACAAACGGTTCCTGAATTTCAATCCAATGTGCAATTTGGTCCCTGAACTTTTAATTTGTTTAATATAATCTCTGAATTTTAGCCTAATACTCAATGTGGTCCCCTAACTTTTGGTACATATTCAATTTAGTCCCTGAAGTGTGTGAAAATATTCAATATGTGCAAATTAAAAGTTCATGGATCACATCGAACATATGACTAAAGTTCATGAAGTACATTGAACAAATTAAAAGTATATAAATCAAATTACATATTGAGCTAAAATTCAAATTAAAATTCAGAGACTGTTTGTATCATCATTCCTATATTTTACGGTCAAACGATCCCAAATCTTTTTTTTTTCTTTTGTAGTTTCACGTGACAACTTGACCATTAAAGATCACTGACATAGCACTCCATGCAGCTCAACGTAACAAAACAACAATATCGCCGAGGCCCACCCTTGAGATTTGAGATGGATTTAATAATATTATGGTTCAGGTTCATTAATAACGATACACGCGAAAAAAAAAATGAATTTTAGTCGGGAAAAAGAAAAACGTTAAAGAGTGGCCAAGAGTCATTAATCGTGTTTCGGAAAATTGTAATAATTTGTATTAGAAAATGGATGGGTATTTCGAAATTTGGCGATATCTTTCTCCGACCACCCTTCTGATTGACGAGCGATAACGTGGATGAGTTGCGGATATCTGCCCTCCATGCAAGACTAACCGGATGTATGTGATGCTGATGGTTGCAATTGGTGTTCTTGAAACGGTGGTGCAGTTTACCAATAGGAAAATGAAGCTAATACCGAGAAAAAAAGGAGCAAAAGCCACAAAAAAAAACTTCAAATTACGCTCACGCTAAAGCCATTACCATAATTTTTCTTTTCTACGACGCGAAAAATCCTAAATTTGTGCTTGCGTAGCACATTTACCTTCGTCAGAGTTCCGTCAATGAGAACCGTTAAAGACCTGCTTAACATTATCCCGGAAAGCAAAAGTCGTCGACACGGCGCTCCCGTGGCTCGAGTAAAATGAAAATGGCGTCGTTCTGATTGAAAAATCATCCGACGGAACGGCAAGTGTATCGCATGAGTACAAACTTCGCCGTAATATGGAACCCGTGCAACAGAATTCTGCTACCACGAAACAGTTTCGAGGTGCAAATCAAAATCCGAAGGAGGGCTCGGTGGCCAGCGGGCAGTCCCTTCAGAAGACACACGAGGAGCTGTCTATACGCGGGATAAGCATATCTGTCACGGGCCCCTGTTTTTCCGTTTTGCCTGATCTGCATCTTAGTACTCTTATAGTTAGGAGATTTCTCGCGGCTTTTTTATTTAATTATTAAAAAAAGAGAGTAAAAAAGATTAGGTGCTCGAATGCAGAGAAGCAGGCCATCGATTTAAAGGTCAGCGTTCTCCCACGACGGTGCAGCTTGAGCGAAGCAGGAGGAGCGTGCAAATGTGAAGCGCGGCCATCAATGCGAATAATTAATGGCGCCGCCCGGGGACCGGACGCTGACTCGCCCACACGCGCGCGTTCACAGCATGCCCGCGTTATTACAGCCTCGCAACGCGGCAAAACGCGAAGAACAGTACCACGTGCTCAAATTGACGGTATCTTCCCCGTATCCATGGCCTCGACGCGCTTTCCGTGAGTCCCCGCCTCTCGTTAATGCTGTTCCCCGCGGCAGCGTCCGTGCGATGTATCGCCGAAACTATGGGCATGGCTAAAGCTGCGGCGGGGTCGAGAGGTCGACTCTCCCGTGGTGCGCTCGGCCGTAACACGGCACGAGGAGCAACCGGTCCGATTTCTGATTTTTAAAAAATTGTAACTAGTGTTAATGGATCCGGTTTTTGGCTCTAGGTGTGGACCGAATTACTCGGACCGTTTGAACCGGACTGATAATTTTCTTTTTAGTACCGAAAGTCTAAAGAAGAGAACAAGACAACATGTATACACACACACACACACTCTGCAAGAGCGTTCCGTTCAACTCCGTTCTTTTTTTATCCCTTATTCGGTCCAATGTTCCACTCCCTACCAAGAAATAAGGATAAAAAAGAAGAAAAAACAATCACGCCAGGTTTTAAATCCACTTAAGAATTGGATAGGTCCGGCGATTCCTAGACCCACCCATTTATCAAACTGGTCCGATTCCAGGATAAGGTGGACTAGTTCCCAGTTCAACAAATTGGAAACCGACCCTTCTGATCCAGTTCCTGATTTCAGAATGGGAACCAACCCACCCTGCAACCAATCCACTCATACAAGATTGGCAACAAGATCAGAAGTGTTAGTCCTTGATGAACAACCTCGGTTGTTCTCTTCTTAACGCAAACCAAAAACGATAGGAATGGACTGAGTTCATGGACCCTCCGGCATTTTCTGCACGCCCAAGGCTCAGTGCGGCTCGAGCATCTTCCGAGAGTAATTCAAGATCTCGTGAGACCAAGAAACAACCGAGAATTCAAATTTAGAATCTGGCTTCTCTCAATCAATCAGAGTGAGTTTCAAGCCACTCGGTCAACCGCTGCCATGGTACAAGCTGGGTTTTTCTCAATCTCTCGCTTTTTTCTCTCTCTATGCGACGATGCAGACATCCATCAACTTAACCGGGAAGAACCGAAGGCCAGTACATTCTCAATCTACTGGTTTCTAATTCATCAACATGCTTCGTGACCATATCCTGCCATCGTCTTGGAAAAGAAATCAATGCGGCCGTCGCATAAGAAACTATACTCTAGAAAGTACATTGTCTATTGAGACTTCCCATATGCGAGTAATGAGCTACTGTGGCAGACCAGCATCATGAAGGATGATCATATCTTGTGTCGAAGCAAAATTTGACTGCCTAAGAAGCTGTAAATAGTAGCAACATCCAGATATTCATGAGACCACGGTACAAGACAGACAAGTTGCTTGTCCAATGACGTGAGACACCAAAGCTAAACTGACTTCCACAAATCAAGAATCCTCCGCCTACATACGGTCCCAACATAAGCACACTACCTATATTTGGGGATCTCTATTCCGGCACTCGACTTTCAAAATCTCCTAAGGACCTCATTGGCAGTTAAAACTGCAAGTTCAGAAACCCATACAGGAACGTAATCTCAAACGCACACGACCATCGTTTGAAAATTCACTGCTCCATTTACTATCCTCACTAGCAGCCTAGGAGCACCGGAAGAAATCAAACCATAACAGTAAACACCCCATCAGACAGATCATACTTCCACCGTCTATTTAGTGTCAGATGAGAAAGAATGTCACATGTATTCTCACCATGTTGCATAATCTACCACCGCACCATATGAGAAGCTGACGAGCACCACCTATGAGCAGCACCAATCGAATGAAGGAGCTAACATCATGTAAAAAGTAACAGAGAAGACGAGCAACTAGAGCCGAACGCATCCCAAGGTTAAGCCCGCCTTCTGAAGGCCCCACCGAACCCTCTCACAGACAAAACTAGAGCAAAATCCAGAACTCAAAGGGAACAATGTATTAACAGAAAATATATAAAGGTACACAACAGCAAAAGGCAACCGTTATAATAAAATATACATCAGAAAAGCAGATGCTTGGGTTCACTGACACCTATATATGACTACATTGTTAATTCCTACAAGCCTGAAACATATCTGTACAAAATCTTTGAATGGAACCTCATCAACAATCCAAAGTGGCCTCAAAGCTAGACCAAATCCATCAAATTTGCAAAAGGTTGAAGATCTTGACAGCAATGAGCAGTACTTACACTTGCCTTGAGTCACCCTGCAGCCGCTGCTGCACATCACGACGCAGCAACTCGATATACTCCTGCAAAATGCACCATCGTGATTAACATTTGAGCTTGAACAATATGCATGTCTTTCACCGAGGGCAATATTCTCAATGAAACGGAGAACAGAGGTCTGTACATGCATCAAGATTATATCTTCATCAGAAGAGTACTCACCCTTGCTAGATTCTCATCCCCACGAAGTGCGACCACAATGTCTTCGGAATCATTTCTGCTGCCATACAACCGACTTGCATTTTCAACCATCGAGTTAAATACATCCAACGGAGGATGTGAGTCTTCAATGTTGCTAATTACATGTTCCAGGTTGACCTACATAGAACCCAATGCAAATGACATGTTAACATACAAGACATGACACAAGAACAGGAATTTCCTCATTAAAAAGATGGAGCTGCCTATCTGTTGAAAGCATTAGAAGTGAAATGAATACCAGAGTAGACCACGTAACGTACTTCAAAAAAGGAAAAGGTTATTTTTTGAGTGGAGGAATGGGTGAGGATAGGTTTTAGTGGAGGAAATGGCTGATGCATGGTAGATGAGAGTTTATTTGTTAGCTTTTGCTATTATTTTATGAAAAGTAATTTTGGAAGGGACAAGAAGTGAGACCAAAAAAAGTCGTCCAGTTATATATTAGATACATTAGACACCAAAATCAGGCGAAGAGGAGTTCATCTAATTTTTTTATTCTTGTTCATATTTTGCTATTTAGCTATCATATCCTTACCAAAAAAAAAATCAGGCGAAGAGGAGGTTCATTTGTTACAGAGGGACAAATCCTTTTATATTCTGTTCAAACTTTGGCCCTTTAATTTAAATGTAAATGGCTCTCCACTGCCTTCAAGGGTTATATAGACTTCTAGTAACCAGAAAAGAAATTATGTTTTAGTGCAGCCAAAACAACCGACTTCAACCAACCGTAAGACTATTACAGACACTTAAACACTACATGCAGAACTCAACATCCTTACTTCATTGTCCAGGTCACACATACATGAGACTGATTCATGATATGTCTACATCAGCAAAATCACAAAACATCAAATAGGTAAATTCAAGAAACAAATTCCCCTAGCCCTATAGCATATATCGAAGCAAACATAATGAGGGAAAAGCTGAGGGTATTTATCTACAATCGTCACTCTTTCTAACAAACGCGTCAAGAGTGAACAGGACAGAGCATGCGACCCCTGTTGCGAGTTCTTTAGGTGCAATGTACAAACCTGATCAACAGAATCACCGGTCATGTAGTCTCTGTTAGGTCTGTTCTCATTGGAAGGTCTCTGAGATTCAGATTCGAATTCTGGGAACAATGAACTGCCATTTGAGACACCACCTAAAGCTTGAGACACAATGGGCATCATCTGTTGGACCATCCGAGACAGATCAATTCTACCACCTTGGCCTCCCATCCCGGCAAACATACTACCGAGATCTTGGTGGTCAACCTGTCTAGCAATCTGATTTACAGCATTCATCATTACAGGACTCTGAGTGAGCTGTTGCATCATATTTCGCAAGGCATCAGGAGAACCAAACCCAGTTTGCTCCGAAACCCCTGAGAGCAAACCATTTAATGCAGGACTATGCAGAACCTGTGACATAAGACCACCCATATCAACCTGGCTATCAGGACCTTGTTGTTCTTGTGATGAGTTTTCCGTAACTTGTGTGGAAGCAACAGCTGATGCTCCCATTGGTTGATTATTTGCCTCTTCTCTGTTTACAGACAGACCTTGAGATAACAGAGACTGCAAAATCTGTTGCCCACTCGTTCTGATGAGCTGATCTTGATCAAGAGGAGCACTTGATGATCCATTGTCTTCCTTGGCTGGTGGTTTTGATTGCCTCCCCCGCCGCTGGTTCAGTGTTCGCCATATCAGTTTACAGAGTATGTGTGTGTGAACAATTTATTGCAACAGAATAAAAAGGACGACTTTCATACGAAGAAGAAATCATTAAAACCTTTCACCCATTTGGAAAATGCATATTTTCGCATCCAAATTTATGAACAATTATTGCACTCCTACCAAAAGAAGAAATGTTGATTCAAGGACATCAAAATGCTGCAGAACCAATGTTCCCAAAATGATGATCCTTCCAGCCAAGCAAGCAAGTAATTTTGACCAGCAAAAACAATCATGGTGCCAGGGGATGCAGACCCTATAAAGACACTAATAAATATATCTAACTTATCAACATCTACCGATCTAGGGTTGCGCTTAAAGAAAGAGTTATGAAATAAGTCCTTTGCATGAACAAAATCACAGGCCATCCAGCATGTTTGATGGGAACTGGTTATAAGTGAGAATATATCATAGACAATGTACATCAAATGTCATTCTAACCTTCCTCTCCAAACTTCCAAGCCCTAATCCCTTTGGGACATGCGACTCCTCACGAATATCATGCTTTTCATTGTGGCTCGCTGCACCTTCTGACTTTATACTAACAGCATCTTCACTTGAACACGTCGGAGAGCTTCCTGATGGACAGCTAGGTGGACCTCTTGAAATCACGTCCGTCGACTCCTTAAGATTTGTCCCATGTTAATGACAAGGCTATACATTGACTTATTAAAATGCTTTAAAACTACCTAAGCCAACTAAAAGAGTTTCCAGTACAAGGGCATGCGTGCAGTGGAACTTTCTGTAGTCCGTACCTTGTGTTCACTTTCCTCAAGTGACGCACCTGAGGAAACAGCAGGTTCCCCAACTCGATCGACTGCCATATTATCTAACTGTACAGTAGCCTCAGCAGATCCAACAGCTGGATTCTCCACATTCAAGTCTGCTTGAGCTGCTAACCCAAAAAGGTTCAGTATTTTCAAGAAGTTGAACATATTGTGATCCTCCATTGTAAATAATCAAAACGAAACTACCTGACTGCATCTGGTTCCTCCCTTCCTGTATATTGCCAGCTAAGTTTCTAAGGCGGGAGTTAATTTCAGATATGAGAGACGACGCTGGAGCAGATTCAGAATTTGGCTGTGTCGTCGAAGCAGCTACATTGGATGGTGGTGCATGTGAGCCTCCGAGACCAGTAGGTCGTACAGGAAAAGATGCTGCAGCAACACTACTAGCAGGACGTGATGCCCCTGAACCAACAGAACCAGTAGTATCTCCGCGTTGACCCAGCATTCCTTCTGAATTATTCGCCCTGCTACCAAGAGCCGAAACAATTGGAGCAATCGAGGAGCCTGGCAAGCAAGATATAAAATAACTTTTGACTGTTGGATGACAAAAGCAACAAATAACACTAATGTACGACTATTACCACCGGCATGAATATGAATGTTTATGTGCCTTGGAGGACTCCCAATGCCAACAGGACCAAAGGCTACCGGGTTTGATGGGGGAACTGGACCCCCAAAAAGAGAGTTGGTCTGAAGGGGAAAAGGCTGAAAGAAAAATTTCAAGAGTCAAGACTACGTAAGGAATATAGTCATTCGAGGGAAACTTGAACGATACTTGCAAATCTCTGTGCTTATGCTCCCAACTCTTGCTTTGTGTACGAGAAAGAATCCATATTTCCTTTTCATGCAAGCAAAAACCCTAGACTGAAATGGAATAGCTACAGCAACATGATTGCCACAATATTTTGGAAATGCTTAAGTCGTACTGTTTCTGTTTGTCCAAGATTTAACTAGCTATAAGCATCATCATGCCCAACTTATATTTCCTTTCCGATCTGATCAAAGTGAAACTCAAAGGATTGGAAGTCATTCTCGTCATACTTCATTCTTAAACTACATCCAATCAAATAAAGCTATAATACAGTCATGAGCTTCTGAAGAATAGCTACGCTAGCTAGAAAAGATATCCACTCCTAATCCTACCCCTACAACTGAAAGATCTAATTACTAAAGCGATTGGACTGATACATGAAAATTAAATCAAACCATTAGATTGGACATCAAAACAAAACTATAAATAGCTGGCAACACTTCCAAACCTGAACCATAATGGGGTTAGGCCCTGAAGGACTGATGTACACTGCAGGCCCAGCATTCACAAAAGCTTGCCCCTGTGAAAAGAAAAATATTGAACATCAGGGCCTGTTTCTTTCAGCTTAAACAAAGCAAAAAGTACTTTTCCTTCCCACCAAAATTTAGAATAATATTCAAATTTCCAAAGATTAAGAAAGTTAAAAAGGAATCTACTTGTCGATATTTGCATTTTATGAAAGTTTCAAGTGTTTTAAATTTAAAAAAGGCAAAGTGTGCAAGTCACAAGATTTTGATTAGGCAAAAGGCAAAAGGCAAAAGTAAAAGACAGTCCAGACAAACTTAATAAATGAACTAATCCAACAAAGTGAAGCATTTTAAAGTTCATACAGGAGATTGTCCCATACGCAGAGTCAGCATAGTTCGCCCAAGCTCCAGAAACAGAGCACCTAAATGTTGCATTGCCATCCCAGTTTGAGATGCCTCTGCTTGTATTTGCCCCCTCACTGAAGGATCTGAAGATCCTCCCTCTTGCTCCAAGCGCCCTGCAATATGCTACAAGTTGCAGCATTACAAGTACCACAATCAGAAAAGAGGACAAAAGTGAACAGGAATCCCATATCCGTCATTAGTAAATCATCTTAAAAGCGTTAGCACACCAAAAGTTATCTCCACCAAGAAATAGAACCGCCTATAATCACATCTAAACCCCGATTAATCAAAATTATCATAAAACTATATAATACATTCATGAAATTGAGCAGCACTAGCCAATTCAGGTAACAACGTGCAATTGATTCATGTGCATTCCAGTGAAAACAGAAAAAAAGAGGACGTGTTCATCTGGAGACATTGTCTCCACGGCACATATCTTGCCACTTCCTTGAGCTTGAACTTCCGGTGACAAAAAAACAAATTCCATTTTTCATCTATCAAGCACATCTATGAACAAGTCCACCGTAAAAAAATTAAATCAGTGTTAAAACTTTGAATAAAAGGTCGGGGAAGGGGAGGCAACCTCTTTCCCCAAAGAGCTTTTTGTTTAATATTGTTTCATCCAAGAATTGTTGGTCGGCTAATTGAAAACTCACACACAGCCTGTGAAAAGAATGAAAGAAAACCCATGACGGTCACCAATCAGTGTAGCAATAACTTCAGATCTGAGTAGAATATATTTGCCTCCTCTCAAGCCAACAAGTTGAAAATTGATTTGTACAAAGCATGCACATGGGACGAATGCAAAACGAATAATCACACGAGTGGAGAACTGTTAGACAGCCTAAATAACGAGCAAAGCAATGGGTGGCAATTGCATGGAAAATCATTGCCAAAGACACCATTTATACAAAATGAGCACGAATAAAGTGCAAGAGACAATGCTCTGGATAAGAGCTTACAGAGATTGCCGCAACCGACTGACCACCAAGAAGCCGCTCAGCATGACGCAGAACAATGCTTAATGCTTCTTGAGAAGGCAATCCCCGAGCATTGGGCCCTAGTTCTTCTAGATTGGGGGAGGGTGAATTCGGTTGATACCCTGATAAAGCATATATCCATTCATTATGGACTCTGAATTTACTTGAAAAGACAAAAAAAAAAAAAAAGGCAATGTCCTAGAGATACCATTTTGTGCGAATGACTGCTCCATGCGGGTCATGAACTCTAAAAGTGTGTTCAAAGAATCAGGAAGTGGCTGCATTTCAAGAAGAAAGAACATTCAAATCCATCATCTAACCTGAAACAAACTAAATTTTATATACTACCGCATTGAGTGAAGGAATAGGTATTGCCGCTGTTGCTGCTGCTAAGGGAATTTGCACAACTTGAGGTGTAGACTGAATTGGTTGATTGGAAAATGATTGTCCACTTGATGGCTGATTTCCAGCTTGGTTTCGACTGCCAGCACCAGTCGCCTCAGACTCATTTCCATGGGGACCTCGACCAGGAACATTGAACTGTGAGCAACCAAAGACTAGAATAAGCAGGATTATTTCTCAATGGTCGAATATTCCCCAAGAGATCTGATTTTTCAAGTTCCATGGACAGAATCAGCATGCAAACTATAGCACCAAATACTCATACATAACCACTTCTATTAATTTTTCACTTTTTTTTGAAGGTTAAGACAGTACTTTTACTTGCTTGCAGCTGGAAGCAGTAGCTACCACCAAATGCATAAAAGAAATTGCTCTGGAACCAAAAAAAGGAGACATGGCCTAAAAGGAATAGGAAGCTGCATGGACCCTAATTAGATGGCTGAATAAGGACTTCATGCAATTGAAAAACAATTCCGTCCCAGTGTAATCAACACAAATTGTCACTGAAAACAGACTTGTGCAGAATGGTAGAACCAGGAATGCTAACAATGTACAGCACATCAGAAGAATCACAGAAAAGGCTCAAAAAATGTAGATTAACTTTTACACAGCTTTGTCTCAGTCAAGATTAGTATGATTAAGAAATGCAAAGAGCTGTCAAGGATGGTCACAAACGTCGTAAAAAAAGCCCACGAGAAAGGAAAGAGTGCTTCTGTAGCACACCAGCAATAAAATGCATAGTCACTTTTACATCCCACACATGTGTTCACCCCACCCAAAGAGAATCGCTGATGCAGCATAAGGTTAGTGGAAAAAAAAAAAAAAAGAGGCAATTGTTACCCACCGACATGGGGGCTTGAATGTTGCCACTACCATTTGCAGCATTTAGACCACCAAGTCCAATAGAATTGAGAACAGCACTAATGACCTGCAAGTAAGAACCAAAAAGAATACAAAGAATTGGAACCAAGAACATAATTCAGGATAAACTCTCATATTCTAACAACAATGAAAAAAAAAATGAAGAAGCAATTTACCCGAGAGACATCCGGTACAGCACCTTCACCTTGATCCCCAACATTGAAGGTCCCAAGAACTACACTGTGGGAGATTTGCCCAATACGACTCCTAGGGGGACCAGCACTTGTATCACTCCCTGTAAATTTCCATCAAATAACAAGTTAAAGTTTACCACTTGATTTCATTTGAGACTTTCCATATATTACAATACCCAATTTCTTGTAAGTTTGACAACTTTTCCGCACTAACATTTTCAAGGAAATGCTTAGCAAAATTCAAGCCCTTCTTCGTTAAAATATGTCAAGATACTCCTAAGACAGTTAAAAGTAACAAACACGTCAAGGTCCTTAAGACAGTGTTTTAAAAAGTTCAAACTACGTAATTTTGTGGTTGACAAAATAAATTTTGATTATACAACCAAGGGCAGACTTCATAAGAAGCACTTTGTCCTAACAAGCACAGTAAACCAAATTTTCTCTGCATTAAGCATTGTATTAAAAGGGCACACTAAAGTCCGCAAGAATAAGTCAAGCAGTAAGTGGTGCATGAGATTAGCGAAATTCTGAACATCACTGTCGAGAGCTACCTAACTATATGACTCAGCAACAAGACATGTACATCCATATACCAGACTATGGATCGTAGATGATATGGGTTAACAGGTTACATGGGGCATAGATCACTCCAGTACGCCGAATAAAAACAGGATCGCAGAACATCAACATGTCAAAGGTGTGGTACGATAGGGGTAGGCTTCTTTTAATTATATGTTAAAATAAGAAATGATATTTTAGTTAAGAATAAGATAGATAGTATACTATACTTCAAACGTATCTAAGTCGCTAAGCTGCACAATCAAACAAAACTTGTCATGTAAAAGAACTTGCAATACAAAATATAAGCATAGAATAGATATCATGTGTAAGTGACATAATTATTTGTATTGGAACACAGGGAACACTCATTTAAGTCTACCAAATCGCCACTGTACCATAAAATGGAATGTGCGTACCAAAACACGGATCTCTAGTGAACTAATACTTTCTGGTAACCATAAATTCTCTCTCGTCTTCCTTTTCATTTTCTCATCCCTTTTCCCTCTCTCTTCTTTTCTTTTCTCAGGTTTCCTTTCTTTACATGTAGTTCTAATCTTGCTCTCCACAGCCGTCTAAAGATAAATTACGGCACATGTTACAGTGCTCACAAACATCAAATCAAGAGTATTAGAATACAAGCAGATAATGACCCGAATAGGCTATAAGGTGGCATAGTAACTGTAATTGAGCTTAACATAGTTTAGGAATAACCACAACTTAAATGCCTTAATGAGACTAATAAATCCAAAGAAAAATTCAATGATACAAAACGAAATTTCAGGTATACATTGACATAGACGTTGAGATTAAGGAAAACATCCAATTTATCACTAGATATTATGATAAGAATATGGAGCTGATGTACTTATTAGTGTACTTATGGACGTTCTTCATCAACCTATACCAAATTATTTGTCTCTACTGCTTTTCCCCTATCACTCATGGAGCTGATGTGCTTTTTGGTGTACTTTTAACATTTTTACAACCTTGGCAATGCACTATTTTTCTTCAGATCACATGAATACTACAGAGAGAAGAAGGGAGGCAAATGTAAAATGCTTACATATCATCTTATGTCATCAGAAAGCTATCCAAACTAAGCTAACTCCTGGTAAAGATCCTTGCAAGAGTAGTATACTCCAAATTTCCCAGTACAATAGGCCATGGGGACCACCCCTTCTAAAATCCATACTAATTTTCGGGATGTTTGAGAAACCCATACGGAATTTAAAAGTTTAGTAAAATCAAGAACATATCTATAGATTCTACTCAGGTAGAAATAAATAAAGAAAAAGAATTAAATAAAATAGAAAGAGATCTTCTATCTCATGGTAACCCACTCCAGTTCCCTCGTGACACTTTGCTAACAGGAAAGCCATACACCTCACATGTCTAGCTATTCACATGGCCTCGTCAAATGATACAAGTCTTGGATAAGAACCTAACACACCCCGGAATTGCAAACAAAGCTTCCAGTATCTTGCAAACCATACATGTAGAAGAACAGGATGAAAACTATGCACCTTGGTTGACATTACCACCACTAGGGTCGACACCCCCTGATGCAGAAGAAGGCTGTGACTGTGTTGGTTGTCTTTCAACTAAATGCAAAGTGTCACCATTTTCCACATCTTGTACGCATTAAGGACTAGCATTATAGCATTCTCCATATAAAAGAGGAAGTGAGTATATAGATAATAATCCATGCATTTGCATCAACAGTATTTACTCAAATGCAGCAGCTAGTTTCGTCATTGCAAAAACCATAGTAGCATCAACATAAACAGTACTATTGTAAAGCAAAAAAATTACATACTATTGCTCATACGGTTTAACCACGCCACTTCTATCAGATTGAGATGAATGCAGCTATCACATTCAATTTTCCAGTAACTGAGCCCACTAGTACTTGCTATTGTATGAGAAGTAATGCCTAATGAGTGTCATTTATGTTTGGTGAAAAGTAGGATACGGTACTCAGAAAGAGGATGCTCATCCTTCAAAACCTTCCCCCTGAAAATCAACCTCTGCTGACCTACCGAGATGCCCATTGCATTGGCTATTTTTTCCTTGAATGCTGAAACCGGCATCTGGAACAGTTCCACATTAATTATCAAGAGATGATTGATGAACTATACAATTCTCACAGCAGGCATTTATCATTGTGTTTTCAGGCCAAAAAATTGTTACGTGACATGCATACATGGAAAACTTAGTTAAATTACAGAAAAGTATAACCTCAAGAACAGAAGTGTAAAAGCAAGCTGCAACTAGCATATTGTCAGAGAGAAAAACTTAGTGAAGCAGACAGAATGTCCACTTGAAGATGGGATAGGTACAGAACAGACTTAAGGTTTAGGTCGCTGGTCAATCGAGCAATTAAGGATTTATTTTCGTCAATCAAAGACTTAAGGTTAAAATATTCCAAAATCAGGTCTTGAGGTTGCCATCAATAGATTTCTAGTGTTGGATGCCTCCCACATGGAATATTCGATCATTTGCCATGTGTCACTTCTGATACCTGAATTCCACCAACGGCAAACTCGACACCTGATTGTGGCTTTTTATAAAACTTAAGTCTTCAATTGTCCCAAAAAAAAAAAAAAAAAACCTTAAGTCCTAAATTGACCATGGCCCAAAACCTTAAATCGTGTTTTTGCGCTCTGGTTAAATTGTGTAAATACATATCGTTGAGAACAAAAGTTTAACAGCAAGTGCAACTAGCATATCGTCACACAAAGAACTTAGTAAAGCAGACTGAGTTGATCTTTGGTTGCTTACATTTCTGTCCACCGGAAATTTGAAAATTCGTGAATCTAGAGTCTTTATGTTCAGCTCAATATTTGAATCTGAACTTTCCCCCTGAGAAAAAACTGGTGCTGGAGGAACCCTCACCACCGAATTGTTCAGCCATGCTACCTGTGTAGCAACAGATCCCAATCACAAACAGCGTAACAAGAAATTCCATGAGGACAAAAGGTCAATACAGGAGTTATGTCATGCTAAGGACAACAGCCAGAGAAAATAGAGAAAGCAATGGGTATGAGTGGATAAATAGTAAGTAATTAGTGTACGCATAGTCGCTCACAAAAAGTAATGATGGCAAGAAGTCGTTCAATGGAAAATTGAACTGTGCCAAAGTAATGAAGATACGATAAGCGGAAAGAGCAAAACCCACATAAGTATCAGGCGAATGAGAAGAAAAGAGAAGGGAAAGGGGTATCTTTTAATGCATAAAGCAAAGCCAGTGAAAGGTGATCTTTCCTGAAAAGTCTACGAAGCCCGACGATGCAGACAAGACACTCCAAAATCTCTGACTTGAAAGGATAGCTCGACAATCATGTCTTTCAATCAACCGCAAGAATTTGCATAATGCATAGTTCATCCCAAACACCAAACAAAAAGCATTCCGGCAGACCGATATTCTTACGCTGGACATTAATGATCAAGCACCATCAACTTTCACGCGTCGCATACCATCAACCATTAAATGACCGTACATTAGTCGCGAAAATTTATCGAAATCGGTTGCCTTCTAGGGCTTCATTATCGGCCAACGCCGGACTAAAACTGACTATAATCGATTCCGACATCTAAAGAGCCAATAGCCCTTGCTCGGGATGGCAGTACTAAAACACCTTAAAAACCGATAAAAACCAGAACTAGGGCTTCATTCCGACCACCAGCCTCGTGAAACTACTAACGCGAGCAAATTCCATCATCCTAAAAGCCGATACCATTTCTCCGCAGGGCCGTGCTCCAACAGCTCGATCGACCGATGAACAACCAGGCAAATGACGAACCATTTTCTCCCGAATCAAAGCTCTGGGAAACCTCTACAGTAGCACACGATCGAACGGAATTCGGAAAAAAAAAACAAGAACAAACAAACGCGCGGGTCGACACGAACCGTGCCCGGAGAGAAACCACGCCCGGCGAGAAGCGGCGCCGATCCTGCGGAGCGACGACGAGAGAAAGAGCCGAGGCGCCGAGCTCCCGATCCCGATCGCCGAGAAGGGAGGGCGGGCGTGCGGCGGCGAGGCGGCGGCGCGGCGGCGACTCGGTTGGACGGAGAGCGAGTCGAGTGGAGAGCGGAGGATCTGGAGGTTCGGGCACGATCGCGAGGAGCTCGTGTCGCACGGTGTTATCGGTAGGAGCGCTGCTTATGAGCTCCTCCGATTCCAGAAGGATCTAGAACGCACCCCCGCTCTGCGTTTCTTTTGAAGAGTAAAGCCAACGACAGAATTTTATTGTACAAAAATATTTTATAGGAAAATTACATGAATAATCTCTTTACTTTGAATCAATATGTAATGTGATCCGTGAACTTTTAATTTGTTCAAAATAATTCTTAAACTTTAACCTAATATTCAATGTAATTCATGGACTTTTGGTACATATTCAATGTAGTCGTTGAGTTATATGAAAATGTTGAATGTTAAGTTCGTGTACATGAGCTTGGGATGAACCGAGTAAAGTATCATTTCACCCCCACCCAAAGGCCCGATCCAAATTTCCTTACTACCTGATCAGGAAAAGCCGTTACTTACCTTGCTAGCCGTTTTCCGTAATACTTTCTAGCTGTTAACGTGTGAATTTTTCTTTTGGGGTCGGATTAACGTGTGAATTTAGGTAGCTATCTTTCTCACATTTCTCAATTTAGACATTCCCGATTCCCCTATAAATACTGCCCATTCTCTTCCTTATTTAACACATCGAAAAATGACGTGTGAAACACTTTATTCTCTTACTCTTTTTGTCGGTTCTACATTTTTAAGCTATTCCTATTTTGCCCGAACAGTGGAGTGCACACTGATAGGAAGGTTTATTGAACCACGGAGGGTAGCCCTGTTCTCCCTTATGCGCTCCTCAAGAAGCGGAAATTATCCTTAAAGAGAATGCCTACGCATACAATAGTTCAGCATCGGGATCAGACGGATAGAAAGCACCAAAGCTTGGAGAAATAGAAGATCAATGTAGATGGGGCTCCTTCATCAGAGGAGAAACGATGAGCTTGGGGCTTTCATTGTTAGAGATCACGAAGCAAACATAATAAGAGGAAGACACAAAGCTTTCCTTGCAGCGCGGGAAGCTCTCAGTTATGTTGTCCATCGAAAGAGGAGAGAAAATCTTCGAAATGGACAGTAAAACTGTCTTTTTGAAGTACCATATGGGTCAAAGAGTGCTTCTCGTTCACCACATGGTACGAGATTACATAAGCTTTATTGAACAAATGGCCAACCTAACCTTACTTTGGTGTTTTCGAGAAGCTAACTTGGCAGTTAACTGGACCGCAACTCGTGAGAGGATGGGCACTTTAAATGCTTTTTGGTTATGAGATGTACCTCATAGCCTTGAGCTTATTCCTGACTCGAAAAAAGCTTTTATGTACTCTTTAGTAGACCCGTCAAATGGGTGAATTAGATCGAAAATGGTCCGACTCAAATTGACTAATTTAACTCATTTTGATTAATTTTCAAGTAATATAAATCCGGTAACCCATATCCCATCCGATCCATATCCGACTCGAATTATATTGTTAAAACACTTTCATATTATACCAATTCTAGAAAAACTCATATCGAATTGGGGCGAGAGTGCGGATGAGCGAGCATGAGATCAAGTGATAGCGAGAGAGAGAGAGTGAAGAGAGAGTCTTATATGTGTGTTTGGGGTAAATAAGTTGCGAATTCAATTAACACCTATTTGAAAATTTGAACGGGGGAAAGATAGAAACAATGATGGTTTGCCAATTGGCTTGGTCAAAGAGCACCAGAGCATTTGGGCCGGCAATTTCTTGAAAGGGTCCGACGGAGGATTCGAGGGTGAATGCATTCATTTTTACATGCGGCTCGGTAAACAAGTGCTATAAAGCAGAATCTTTCTCCGGTCCTTTCATAGATAAAGTTTTTGACTTTCGGTGCAATAACTTCTTGTATGTTGCGTGCAAAGAAAAAAAAAGAAAAGAAAAAGGAAAGACTCCCTTAGACGAAAAAGCCTCCGGGCTCAGGTCGTGGCTTGGAAAGCGATAGGCGAGATCCGCGCGGTCATCGCTGGGTGAAGATTTGGCCGGCTGGTGAGTTGAGATATAGTTTGAGATTGAATTGCCTACTTCAATGCCTTACTTGAAAATAAGGTACATTCCGGGAAACTTTTGAAAAAACAGTCCCACGTCATCACCCTATTTGAAATTTGGGTTAATACCATAAAATATCTCAAATTAATATTCTTATGATACATTTATCAAAAATTAATTTCTTTACCATAAAAAATCCTAAATTAGTACACTTTACTCTAAACTAATTATTTAATAACCAAAAATCTCAAACCGGTATATTTGCGAGAAATCTACCCTCTATTAAATTGTATTAATATCATGAAAAATCAAAAAAATGGTGCACCTACTTCATAGAATTTGAAGGGGTTCGAAACCTCAAATTAGTATATTTGAAATCAATTTAATATAATGCGTGTTATCCAATTTTACAAAAAATTTAACCATAAAAAAATTTAACGGAAACTAAGAGAGGCTATACTTGTCATCAGTTTGGGATTTTTCGTGGTTAAAAAATTAGTTTGAGGTAAATTTGTTATAAATGTACCAATTTAGGATTTTTGTGGTATTAACCCTTGAAAATTTTCCTATCTAAGATATGAACCAATTAACTATGCTTGCCATGTTTGGACATTTGTTGGCATAACCATTATCACCCATTCTACTATTATGATCTCTGCTTATGATATATTGAAATTGACAAAGACATTTATTCCTTATTATTATTCTATAAATACAGATATTGTAATTGACAAAAACATCTATTCCTTATTATTATTCTATAAATACAGATATTGTTTTATTTCAGGCAATGTTGATATGCTCAAACACCATTAATGAAATCCGAAGTACAAAGTAAGAAGATTGATAGAAGCTGGATGGAGCTTCGTAGAGGGTGAACAAGTCCTGAGAAAAAGAAATTCGTGAAAACTTGGGGGTGTCATAAGAAGATAAAAAATTGAATAAAGTCTTGATCACTAATGTATTAAGAAAGTTAAAATGGATGGCAATTTGTTAAAACAACTATCGGCGGGAAACTTCAATAGACTCATGAGAAGCTGATAGAAACAGTTAATTATATTAAATGTGGGAAGATATTCTTCACGTGATTTATGTAATCTAAATAAGAAGACCTATATATTCTTTTGACTAATATCGTAGGTAAACAGGAAATTAACAGCTAGCTTTGGGCTTGGAAATCCATAATGAATTCTTGAAGCATAATCAAATTGGTCATTATTGATTTAGTAGAATGGGCAATTACAAAGTATAGCTAGCTCTATTTCGGAACCTCGCCATTACCAATAAGATATGATTGTATGGCCAACCAAACTTATGCTCATTGTGTTTGTCATCTCCAACAACAAATCAATCCTCTTGATGGAGACACTGCAATAGAAAAACTGAGAAAGCTACAAACACTGATATAGTTGCACTCTTACTACAAGTGATATGTGTTACTCATGATTTACTCCATTGAGAGTTGTTATTTGTAATACAATATTTTAGAAGTGTACAAGTGTGTGAGTAGTGCTGAGTTTATCGATAGTGTGATCTATTGATTTCGGGTAAAATTAGCATGTGCTAAGTTGTAACACTTGAGGGACAAATTGTTAGATTTCAACTAGAAAAGGATATTACAAGTGCCAAAGGTTGTGTACGGCGCTCACTTTAGTGTCAAAAGTTTTAGCTAGATCATTTAAGCACCAAATTGTAGAATAAACGATCACTTAAGTGTCAATGGCGAGAAATTCCAATCCAAATTTATACGTGGCTTTTATAATTAAAAAAAAGGTGACATGGCATATTTTTTAAAAGTAATCCATGTGGACTTGGAAAACGCTATCGTTTTTCTATCCACATAGCTCCAACAAATGAAACGACATCATATATAGCCTTTGGCCAAAACGATATCGCAGAAGGTGGATGAAATTAGGGTTTTCGAGGCAGACCATCTTCTTCCTGAGGAATGTAGCAGTCCCATCGCGATTCTCCCATATCTCCATACATCAAAATCCGACTTATGTCAATCGAGTCTCTTGTAGATCTTGATCCCCATTTGATCTGATTCTTTGTTTTGTTTCCTTTTCTTCTCAAGCTGGCTTTGTTTGTTTTCGTTCGCTGTGCATCCTCCATCATCTTTTCGATTCAAAATTTTTTTGGGGCATTTTCTTCTTTGAATCGGGGAGTGAGTTGTTTTGTGGAGAATGAGGGAGGGGTCTTGTTTGGGGGCTGAGCAGATGATGAGAAACGATGTGATTGAATACTAATTGCTTCTGCCCTCCATTTGTAAACTTGAGCACTTAATTTGGGAGGCAAATTGAAATAAAGTGAATTCAATCAGTTAGGATTTTCAATTTGGGGTTTTCTTTTAATTTGGAGATTTAGGGTTCTTATTTGCGGAAATAAGCTACACTATATTGTTTTCAAGTGTACATACTGATTGAACCTCCGGTGAGCTACATCGGCGTAAGAAACTAATAAACCGACTTGATTTTCGATTGATTGGTACTTAAGTTATCGGAGTTTTGGCATTTAAGTGATTCAAAAGAAACTTTTTGACAAAAATTTGGCAGAACAATTTTTAGCACTTGTAGGGCCTGTTAACAACTAAAATAGAATCGTTCTTTTGTTCTTAAAATCAACTTTTAAATTTTTTGCACTTGTAATATCTTTCCGATTCCAACTTGTTGGTGATTTTCTTTCTTTTGGTTTGTTGTTTTCTTCGGAATCATGACCACGGTCGTTGACCACCCATAAACATAGGCTTGGTTATAAGCTGAACCTTTATAAGTTCCACATGCATCATATTCTCTCTCTTTACTTAAGCATCTTGTATTTGATATTTTTGCATATATATCAAACTTAACTTGTCTTATCCCGCTAAAACTGTGAAGTTTCTATGAATTGACCCTTATCCCTCTTAGGTTCCGTTGTTAGCTTCCATGATAATGAGATCTAGACGACATTAGGATAAAGTGACTTCCAATTAAATTCATATTGTCTTCCGCTTAAAGCCGTCGTTAGATAACCCAAAATCGTCTCTGAAGAATTCACTAGATAATAACGTAGTTTTTAGCGATAAAAGTACCAAAACCATAGGAAGCAATACTGTCAGCCAGAATTTTACAGTACTTCTGGCGACCGTTTTATCACTATCCTAAAACCCTTTTTTGAAATTCATCTGTAAAAAAGCAAATTTCTAACCCCAATTTTAGTTTTCGGGAAAAGTGTTACAAAAACCGTATCGATTTCGACAGGGTTTTCAATCTCTAATGAAGAATCATTCTGCATTTGAGATTTCAAACATTTTATTCCGAATTTGATTTGCTCCATCCACCCCAATTGATTGACTACTTGCTAAATAAATGTTGCCAAATCAAATGACATTCGATCAACATTCAACACAAAAGGGCATCGTAGATGGATGAGTACAAGGAGGGTGTCCAGTCTTCGTAGTTGTTGGCTCTCTTTGAATATTTCTTGCACTGAGAAGGATGGAGTACCAGACTTCCCAGTAGCTTAAGAAAACTCTTCGAAGAACTCTTAGCCTTTTCGTTGCGAACGTTACGTAGAGAATGATCCACTAAACAAAGTTCTAAAGAGCAAAATAGCACAGCTTTTCAAGAAGAAAATATAAGAAAAAAGGGTCTATCGCGTGCTTCCTCTAATCCATTGTTAGATTTCACATCCCTTCATTGTCAATAAGATGTTCTAAATGTTGATTCCTAAGTGTTCGTACGTGCAAAAACAAAGTTGTTCGACAAGTCTTAAAGTGCAGATGAGTAATCCGAATGTTGACGAATGATTCGAGCCCAACGAATTCACATTGTGTCTTTAAGATAATTTGTCCCCTCCACCGGTACCCAAGGTTCTTAAACAATTGTCTCCCAGGATAGAACGGATCGCTTTTCCTATGAAGCGGTACTTCTTCAAAAGAAACCTTTGAACGCAACTTTGTAGAGATTAATTGCACGAAAATGACAATAATGAAGGATAAGAGAGCAGTAGAAAAATGTCGCGCGAAAAACACAAATGTTTTTTGTTTTATTTAAAACAATGAAGAGTCGCGAAGAACTGAAAAGTTTCGTTCGGTTCATGAATAGACATATCTGTTCGAAAATAAATAAGCAAACAATCACGAATAGATATATCTGTCAATAAATAAATAAATAAATAAAATTCCGAACAGACATGTTTGTTCGGTGAATAACAAAACTGTATGAATCACACTTCTCATTCACCTTCTATGGGATTTGCCAATTTGGATACCAAAATCCCAACACTAAATCGTTATTTCCAGGTCAGCATGGTATGTCACATCTTCTTCTCCATCGAGCCTGGAAGAGCAGCAGTCCCACCCCACCTGGTAATAATTTCCAATATCTATGTTCTCCATGCATGCAACCAAAGGTTTTTCTGGCACACGAGGGTCAACGAACATGGTTGCCTATCTCATTCCCCACCCATGTTGAAGTTATGCATTTCTATACTCACATATAGTAGGAGCGTGCGCTTACACTACTACCATCATCTAATGTCAACCTAGGCTGTCCAGACGAAGAGCTTCCTTCTCCCCAGATTCTAGCACTAGCTCTTCTACTTATGCTTGCCCCTATATTACCTCAATTAGATGTTTACCTAATGACAGTCGGGTTACAAAAACATTCTATCCATCTGGTGTCAAACCTTATGCCTTCATTTATAGCGCCTTAGGTATTGCTCCTTGACCCAAGGGTATCACGCCCATCATTTGTAGCTCTCCATTTTTCATACTATCCAGCTACAACTTTGTAGATTCAAATCATGACTCGTGCTTCTTTTCCATGTTCGGAAAACCTCTTGATTGTAACCTGTTTAACCTTTTGTTCCTCTCTTTCTACACAAAGCTTGTTTGCAGCTTCCGGTCGGACTAGTGAAGTATATGGTCAAAACAAGTAGTAGAACACTTAAGTGAGGCTCTGATACCAATTGAAAGGCATACGTGTGTCTATAGATTGATTAATATCGTTTCTAGAAATCCTTATAAGAATATCCGCAGGAACCCAATGAGTCTTATTCTGTCTGTCTGAAGTGCAAGTACTGTGCATCTGATATTTTGCCGAGTATATCTTCGTTACAGCACAAAAAATGTCTAGCAAATAGGCAGTCTTTATGCAATACACATGAATCGGACCTGACCATTAAGGACAAAAATACACTAGAAAAACAATACGAAAGCATAAATTGCAAAACAGGGAGCACGACAGGCATGCAGGACCACAACAGTGGTAAATCCAATTAGAAAATGCACAATAGATACCATATGCCATCATAAAATGCAATTCATATAAGTCGATTTGGACAAAAAGAGACGGAATGCACTCAGAAATCCGAGCAAACAAGCTAAAGCAACACTAAAAAGCAAAAATATATTCTCCTCACTGTCGTCGATGTAATCGCTGTGGTATTCCACGATATGCCTACACCTTATCGACTTATTGTTTGAACAAGCTGCAATTGCTTTCTCTTGAACAAACGAAGGACCAGCTACACCAATTTGAACAAAACTAACCTTGGTTAAACGTGAGTGGAGATTGAAAAGAATCGCCAATCGAGGAAAGATTATGGAGAATCGAGACTCTCGGTTGCCCGTGAGTAGAGATCGAAAGTGCCCTTAATCCGACGTAATCTTCAATTGGATGATGTAGAGCGGAAAGAAACGAACCGGGAAGAAACGAAGCAATTTCGGAGTGTTTCTGTTTTTAGGGATTGCAATTCATTTACCCAGAATATTTTTGACGTGTTCGTGCCCTTATTTGTGACCGATTTAGCCGTTTCATTCTTTTGAGAAAATGTCTCTCGCTTCACATCCTTATTTGAAGTAATGACAACAGAAAACGGGGGTTGGAATCTTGAACTTCGTACCGTGTCAGATTCCCTTTAGGACACACCGGTTGACTGGAAGAAGACAGCGCCAACTTCAGATTCCTCCTTGAATAAGACAAAGGCGGGCGGCGGTTGGAGCCCATACATAAAGTCAGGAAGAAAAGTCGGAACCTTTCGTCATCCTCCTCTGGCATCAAGTCAAAACCCGAACCTTTTCGATTCAGCAAAATGCAAATGCAAACCCCTTCGAGATTTTCCGCAGAAACGGGCCGGGAAAACGTGGTGGGTGACGTCGCGGTGGGGGACGCCATCCATGACCATTGCAGCAGCAGCTTTCAGATTATACTACAGCCGTTGACTCGTTGCTTCCAACCGAGCGGTGTCCCCTGACGAAGCGTTATCCGCTGCAAGTTTCAGATGGCCCATCATCGTCCCCGTCTCTCCACCCATCGGCCTTCGCAGTTGTTGGTACCGTCGTGATCGCGTCTCTGTCATTCCCCTTCCCTCTCACGAAACCCCCCCCCCCCTCCTTCTCCTTCTTCTTCACCACCAAACCGTTCCTGTTCCTAGTCAAACGCCAGAGCGTCGTAGGCCAAGAGGGTCGAGCTGGTTCGTCGTGGCAATGGAGGCCGGGAGATCGCCGACTGCGGGGAAGCCGATCCGATGCAGAGGTTGGTGTCGTGATCCTTTCGCCATTTTTCTGGAGCCGGTTTCGGCTATTGCGGGTTGTGTTAGTTTTTCTGGAAGTGATCGATGTGGCGGGTGTTGGAATTAATGAAAAATTTGCAGCCGCCGTGGCTCGCGAGCCGGGGGAGCCTCTGGCGATTGAGGAGGTGATGGTGGACCCGCCGATGCCTCACGAGGTTCGGATTCGGATCATTTGCACCTCCCTCTGTCACAGCGACATAACGTTCTGGAAAATGAAGGTAATGTCCATTTCTCTCTCCATTGTCACCTGCATGCTTGTATATGTACGCAATCTGCTGTGCATAAAGCATGCTTTGCCTGCGGATTGCAGGATCCTCCTGGATATT
The DNA here is from genome assembly GCA_024733475.1 of Syzygium grande. NCBI lineage: Eukaryota > Viridiplantae > Streptophyta > Magnoliopsida > Myrtales > Myrtaceae > Syzygium > Syzygium grande. The sequence goes on from JAMXDD010000006.1 coordinate 12,079,417, forward strand.
TCCCCAGGATTTTTGGGCACGAGGCGGTGGGGTAAGCTTGATGACTCCGATTGTTTGTTCTCTTCGAATTACGTATTTGGCACTTTAAGTTTCTTCATCTCTGTCCACTGCTCTATCTTGATGAGTAAATGGGTCAGAGCGAGGATTCAAGGAGTCCAGTAGATGCTCGGATTTGTCTAAGCTCAGCTCAGCTGTTTAATGTTTTGAACACGGCTGGTGTAAATTGCTGAACTACAAAGAAACTTTTTTTTCACTCGAAGTTTTATCATCCATGCCGCCCGGTATTTGGAAAGTATTTCGGAAAGTACACATTACCGTAAATGAGAGGGAAAACTTTGTCTCTAGACCTATTCTTGACACTAGCATGGTGGACAGAGCCAATGTTTAGGGTTTGTGTCTTTTTCAGTTGAGGCCAGTCCAGATCTTATCATTAATTTCTTTCAGTGTGATTGTCTAGGTCTGCTTGAAATAGTTTAGGCAATATCTTTTCCACTCTAGGTTTATGATTGCTTTCTTGAGAACAGTTTGCTGTTTTCTTACTTATCATTTTTAAGAGTTATTTCAAGAAAAATACATGTAAGAGTCAAACTTGCTAGATATCCAATGGAAATGATGCACATATAGAGCAAAAGTAGTATATGCTATGAATATTAGATCTCTAAACGGATGCTCAACTCTGATAAGGTGAAGTAGCAGCATTCAAATTGGATAAATTTGAATCTAGGGAAACATTAAAAAGGTAAACTGAGTTTATCAATGAACATTGAGGATTTTCAGCTTCATTCAAGGATGGCTGTGCAGCAATCCATGCAACAACAACCATATTATCTTCCTAATATGGGCAGAATATTCTCCAAAAGGCATACCTTTATTTGATTTGATCCGCGCCCAAATAAGTTCCCAGAAAATCATTGATCCGCAACTTTTGCAGGTTCTTACTTTCCCACATATGTATAGTCTAACCATATGATTCCAAATAGGCCAAGACGTTTTTTCCATAATGCTTTGTCTAATTTTTCATCACTTCTACCTTGAATTAATCCTGCTAGTTTATGAGCACCCCGATATGATTTCTGTAGAGTAGCACTTCTTTTCTCTGATATACCTTTCCTGAAAGCCAACAATCGTGTAGCTTCTGCTCACATACATATAATATTTGCTGTTAACTGTAAATTCTGACTTGCCAGAGCATGGGCTCTATCTTTGTATTTTTTTTCTCTTTGTTGATGTTAAAGATTACGCTCTTAGGATCAGTTTGTTCTTCATTTTGGGGAAAAGTGACACTAGAAGTGTCATGACTTTCGTACGGCGCTCACTTGGCACAAAAACTTATCGTCGGATCACTTAAGTGCCACTTTTTAAAAAGAAACGATCACTTAAGTGCCAACTCCGATTTGGGATGCCAGAAATCTAACGTGGCAATATTCTAACATTTCTTTCGATCGACGTGGCTTGCTGGCGTGCCTAATTAGCACTACTGGCCCTAAACAATGCAATTTAACACATGATTGCCCCAAATCACAACCGTGTATTTGGGACAAAATTAGTAAGTAAAACTTGCAATAGAGGTTTGCTATTTCAATTGTGTGATTTTATCTCACTCGAATTGCAATTTTTAGAGTGGGATTTTGAGGATGGATAGTAACAAAAAACCGTGATGAAGGTTCAAAATGCTGGGAAAAAGAAATATAGCATGAACATGTTTAGATTGAGAGAACAAGGGACCACTAATTGGTGGTAGTGATGATGGTGCTGAGGGACATGATGGCGAGGTAGACAGCGGGAAAAGAGATGGAGTTGGGGTCGAGGAGGAGGATGGTGTGCCTTTGCGGATGCCTATGGCGGAGAGGCGAGGGAGTTGACGGAGTGCCAGAGCTCACGGAAAGGGGCGTGGAGGCTGGAGGAGGCGTCAATGAAGGCGGTGGAGCTGCAGTGGGAACAGGAGGAGATGAAGGTGGTGATGTTGAGGGAGGGGGAATGGGTTGCACTTGCTGATGAAGGTGGAGTTGGAGCTGTAGAACTAGAAACCGCTTTTGGTGTCGATTTGGAGTGGATTGGTCACTATTGAAGATGAATCCTGACTTCCTAACAGCTTGAGCTTCAAGCCAAGCGATCTCTTTTCTCGGATTATAGAGAGAAGAGATGAGTTTTAAGGCCAGGTCATCGTCCAAGTTGGACTTCCTTTTTTTATAAGAAAGCCACAGACATTAAAATTTCATAAAAAAAGTCACGTGGGACTAATTGCCAGAATTTGTCGCCAAAGGCACTATCGGTTTTTCTCCAATTTGACACTTAAGTGATCCGACGAAAAATTTTGACAACAAAGTGAGCGTCGTATGAAAGTCATGTCACTTCTAGTGTCCTTTTCCCTCATTATGGTATCCTTGAGATATTGCATTCAAAATTTCCTTGTCTTCAGGATTGTGGAGAGCATCGGAGAAAATGTTGACGAGGTAACTGTAGGGGATGTAGTGATTCCAACCTTCATGTCAGATTGTGGTGACTGTGAAGATTGTAAGTCAAAGAAGAGCAACTTATGCTCAAAACTCCCCTTCAAGGTATCTCCATGGATGCCTAGATATGAGACAAGCAGATTCAAGGATATTAATGGAGAGGTTCTATATCACTTTCTGTTCGTGTCGAGCTTTATTGAGTATACCGTGGTAGATGTTGCCCATGTAACTAAGATTGATCCTGCAATTCCTCCAAATAGAGCATGCCTCATTGGTTGTGGGGTCTCAACAGGTGAAGCACATTTCCTTTTCAATCTCAGTAATAGTAATTGCTTCCCTCATAAGGTCAAGACTTCTTGCAGCTGTTATATTTTCATTTTGACTTCACACGTGATAAGAAGGAGCTGATGACTTTGGCTCTTTATTGTTGGTTCACTGTTTTGTGGGTGGCTCTTCCCAAGCCAACTATTGGATCTTCCTATTGGTTTGCATATTCTCATGCCAATTCTGTCCATTCATACTTCTGTAAAACTTTTACTGTTGGCGTGGGGCGTTTCAGCATTATGCCTACAACTTTACTTAATAAATGATTCAGGTTTTAATGTGCCTTTTGATCCCTCAAGTAGAATATGCGTGCTTTGGCTATTCAAATGGCTGACACAAATTAGTCTCTCTCATTGCTTTACCACCAGTACTGGTCTTTCGGGCTGGTTGTATTGAGTCACAAAGAAATTAGATTGAATGGGTGGGCTTTGAAAGGTCTTGTCTGATTGCATATTTGTTCTCAATTTCTTCATGTTTCCAACTTGCATGAGCCTCTTGCAAAAGAACTATCTTAGCGAATTTTGACTGACATAGCGACAGGTAGTGGATACAATAAATGCTGAAAACTGGTTGGTTCTGTTTAGGGGTTGGAGCTGCTTGGAGAACAGCGAATGTGGAGGCAGGATCAACCGTTGTAATCATTGGACTTGGTTCAATTGGATTAGCAGTATGAAATATTCCAATATTATGTTTTCCTGTCATACTTTTCCACAAATCCCTTGATCCGAGAATTAAATTGAAAGGACAAGTTCATACCAAAGGATTATAAGAGAGATAATGGCCTGGGATTGTCTCTGTAGGTTGCGGAAGGAGCGAGATTGTGTGGTGCTGCCAGAATAATAGGCGTGGATGTGAACCCGGACAAGTTCGAAATTGGTAAGACATGTTGACGAGTTTGCAGTAAAATTATAATTCAAAAAGTCTTTTGATTACTAGCAGTGGCCAATATGCAGTAATTTTATATAATAGCAGTTATCGTGGTAACAGACTGCAAGTTCAGATGATAGACAAAGATAGAAGTGAAGTTAGGATTAAGAGCTTGGAAGGACCAAGTTCAATGTCATTTATAAAAGTTAATGCTTCTCAGAAAAATATCAAGGTCTGCATGCCCATAAATACAATTTGTAAACAAGAAACTACTCTGCTCATTGAAGAATGTGTGACGTCCAAAGTTAGATCATCATATCTGAATTGATATCTCAAACTTATGGCATATGTGCCCCCTTTCTGTCCCCACAAAACAGAAAGGAAAAGTCCAAAATATAAAAGAGAAGAAAAACTCAGATTAAGGACCTGGGTATACTTGCATGTAAAACCATCAGCATCAGTTGTTGTCCCGAGTGTGAAATTCTCAGTCTGCCATTGATCAGAGTATCTTTCATTGTTTTGAAGTCCAGTTCATGTTTTTCCTTACTGGCACAGGAAAGAAGTTTGGGGTGACAGATTTTGTCAATACTGGAAACTCCAATAATAAATCGCTAAGCCAGGTTTTTTCCTAAACATCTGATCCTTAAGTTCATGGCAATAAATGGTTACTGGTTGCAAGGCAACATCTCTTATCTTTGGTGACAGTGATCCTACATATTTCATTTTGTTTGACTTCTGGAAGTATAACTTGAAATGTATTCATGCACTGGCATGGTGCTCTATTTTTCTGGACTGCTCTAGTGCACTGTACCTACTTTGCAGTAATAAGGAAGATAATGTAAGATGAAAAAATAATAGCTGATTATCAGGCTTTATATGTTGTTTTCTTGGCCATGTAAAGCTCCTCTACATGTTAAACTCTTTACTTCATCACATAGTCTAAATTTCTCTGATCTCAATTGAACAGGTGATCAATGAGATGACTGGCGGGGGAGCAGACTATTGCTTTGAGTGTGTTGGTTTGGCATCATTGGTGCATGAGGCCTATGCTTCTTGCAGAAAGGTCTCCCTCTGTCTCTGTCTCTGTCTGTCTGTCTGTCTGTCTGTCTCTCTCTCTCTCATGCTAAGATACATGACCTTTTAGACAGGCCACAGAATTCTGTGGTTATTGATCATCTCTTATTCGCTTGAGATTCAGGGTTGGGGAAAAACAGTTGTGTTGGGAGTGGACAAGCCAGGGTCACAGTTGACCTTTAGCTCCTTTGACGTCCTTCATAGCGGGAAAAGCCTTATGGGATCTTTGTTTGGAGGTCTCAAAGCTAAGTCAGATATTCCCATCCTCCTGAGGCGCTATGTGGACAAGGTGACTCTTCTTTTCTATAGCTACTTGTATCATATCTTTCCTTCCTTTGCTCTTAATCCTAGGTTGATTGGAAAGCACTTTTGCACATGAAGCTGTGCAGCAATTCCAAGCAGGTTGTGCTATTTATTTATCTGTGCCTAGAGAGTTGAAAATGCCGAGGAAATATTTCATTTTTATACCAGTTCTCGTTTCAAATCAGTCTGATTCCAGATATTCGTGATGATATGCCTTTGAACTTCTCTCTCTTTCCTCTTGTACTTTCAGGAGCTGCGGTTGGATGAGTTTGTCACACATGAGGTAGGCTTTGAAGATATTAACAAAGCTTTCGAGTTACTCATCGAGGGAAAGTGTCTTCGATGTGTGATATGGATGGGCAAATGAGTTGACTTTTGCTGTTTTTTTCCTCTCAGAGCAAAAACTCTACATTATTCCTGCATGAAATAGTGTTTTATTTGGAATATATTGTTCATCACATTCTAAGGTGGCAAACCCTGTAAATGTTCTGGACTGCTGAAATTTTCATTGGGACTCTTTGGTGATAGTTCTGCACACGATACTAAAACACTGAAAATGCACTGGACGCACCAGTGAAGTACTCGGTGGGAGAGAATATCTTCTGAGAGGAACCATAGTGCCTCAAGCGGTAAATCCCAGGCTTAGCCTCCTCCGGGACTTCCCACTCAATGGTTGCCGAACCATATCCATAGTCTTCTGACTTCCACTTGAAAAACAAGCAGAAGTCATCGTCATCATGTACCGGTATCCACCGTTCCACCTCAAGCTTTTCTACGACTGCAAACGTGCCTTCTGTTAATAGGTCATGTCTCGGGTCTGCACTCCAGAACGTGGCATTTACTCTGTCTCCCCTTTTAAATGCTTTACTTTCTGGTAGGGCGACGTCTTCTTTCATGTCGCCGAAATTAATGCCTGGAGGAGGAGTGTCACCTAGTGGGGGAAGCAAGAGGCTGAGCTGTACAGAGGAAAGGTCGGGCGGTGACAGACCTCTCGTGGGGACCTTTTCTCCTGTTGCCATGGCTTTTGCTAATTTCTTGAATTCTTGGATATAGGCTGATAACGTATGGGGGCCGTAGAGCGTAGAAGCAGCCTGCAACATAGGTTAGCAACTGTAATACAGAAAGCATATGGATGGCATCTCACAGAACGGCAAGTTCTGGTAGTCCTATGACGGTAATTCTTCTTGGTTGCCCCTCCAAGTTAAATCTATTTAGTATCATGGCTGCCTCAAAAAATCTATTGAGATATGCCTCATCTCTACTTATAGAATTCTGCTGACTAGATAGTGATTGTTGGTAACGTCGTTGGAGTGCTATCATTTGCTTTTATGAGCTGCACAAGAGAGTACCTCGTATCGCTGCTGTGTGTACTCTTCGAAGGTCGCCACATACTGCGAATAAGTGTTTGTAAGGCCTGCAATCACAACCTGGAGATCCTCCTGGAATTCTCCATTCCCATTGCTTATCAATGTCTCCTTCACCACCTCCCTCAGTCGCCGGCCAGCCATTGTTGTGAATTCTGTAAATTCCGAAAACAGGATTTTGATTAGCCTGAATAATAAATGTCACCCTGACCGCTCAAGGTTTCCATCTGGCAGTGCTACTTCTGTTCTGGCATAGACCCGAGTCTCCAAATATCGTGTTTGGGACATTTTTAATGAACTCTAGGAAACCCATATACGATCAAAACCTGTTGTCGACCGAAACTGCTTTTCTTCGTTGACATGACGAATTATGGGACTTTGTCATCCATCTTGACCCAAAAAAATGTCTTACTTAAACCACCTGTGGAATTACTTTTGGAATTTCCTCTTTAGTGTCTAGACGTGGGTCTTGAGATACTATGTTCAATTTAGATACGTAGTGGCCGTGACATTCCCGGTTGAGCATGATCTATTTCCAGAAGAAGTCTCAACACTTCCATCACAGAGGAATGGACTATTTCTAAGCAAACCGAAGCTATGACGTGAAATTAAAATTCGCTGCATGAGGGAATTGGAGAGAAACGAACCTCCTGGTACAGAGAGAATGATAAGTTGTCCTAGCCTGAGCATTTGAATCGGAAGAATCGCTGGCTGCATTACAGTAGAAAAAGGACTGTTGAGACATTTGATCATGCTTGTCTGTGGTGATGTTAAGATAATGTGATCATCACACGCAACTCGTGACCGCACATTGTTGTTGCATTAGCTATTAATCCTCTTAACAATTTATCAGCACTTGGGCTAAAATTGTCTGGTAACATCCATCCAGCACCTCCTTCTTAAGCGTATTACTGAAGTAAACCAGCTAGGCAACACTGGAGGATTACAAGATGTGAGCCAGTAGAGCATATGCTTCTATCAGAAGAAGCGTATTTCAATACTCTGAATGCATTAGTTTTGGATCTGGTATGCTTCAAGCAGGTTGTAGCTCATGGTGAAGTTAGATAAGTCCATTAGAACAGCCAGCTCATGTGAGATTACTATAACAGTGTGATTGGATAGGGAGACGATCATACCGCCCAAGCATAGGGATCAAACATTTCGCCGGTGCTGAGTAAGACGGGCTTTGGCTTCTGACATTTCTCCTGATATGCACTCGGTTTTTTCAGCATATTTCTCACAAGCTTCCAAAAGGGGTTGATCTGTATACACGCGAGACATTCACGTGAAGCGAGATAATAATGTATAAGTCGGATTCTAAGCTGGCTGAAACTTTCAAAGTATCATTGCACGGTAAATGTGGCAGGCGCAATTGAAATTACTTGAAAACCAGTGGTAGCTAACTTAGGAATTTACTAACCTCTGTATCGCCTTGCTGGAAACCAAACTGGCCAGGGCCATCAGTGGTTCCGGCGGCAAAACCTGCGCCTAGGGCTGCTGGACATGTTTTAACCACCCGGTTTCCCTCTAACTCCACCTCAATATCTGTGAAATTTACATATGCATGACGATAATCTATCTTTCCTGTCAGTTCTTCTTTAGCAGACTCGAATAGCTCGATGGCCATCTTGAGTTGCCTGTCACCTATGATCTTCGTGCTTAGTATTTCATCTGGGTACCTGTAACCCAGCATCACGAACCCTCATATCAATTCAAGCTAAGAAGCTTATGGGCCGTTTCACAACCACCACACAACTAAAGAAATTGCCAACGATGATTAACTTATTCCGGAAGCAGTTAGAGAATACCCAGGTCCACGCCCCATGCAGAGTGTATCGTCCCCGTTGCACGAAGAGCGGTTGAAATCGCATGGTTTTCCCGTATCAGTGCAGAACGCTCCAAGCACGTTCGGGCTCACATCCCCTACGTTGGATTGGCAAAACGCAGCCACGAACAAGGAACCATCGTTTATCCTCACCTTGGAACTCTGGCTGCTCGTTTTGCTACAAGGCTTTCCTCCGGTTGGGCCTATAGTTTGCGCCTTCTTGACCAACGATGAACCATGTATGTCTAATCTCACGAACAACACAAACAGAAAAAAACTGTAACGACAGACATTACATTAGCTATAAGAACTCGTGATCATCACTATTGCCAAGTGTCTAATTATGAAATGTTACTAGGAGTGCAAAATCGACCATGAACGTTTTAGCCTCAAGCTATTAAGTCATCTAACAATAGAAAAAATTCGCAACCGCAGCTTCATCTTGCCGTCGTAGGGTTCCTGATGCTGTTGATCTGTCTTGTCTTGCACTTAACCCTTTTTAAATGCCCCATGGCCACGAACCTCAGAGATATGTAAGATTTCTAATCTCGGAAATCCATCGACGGTGAGCACAGACTTGATTACACGTTTTTAAAACATTAATGAATGATTCAGCAATTAACCCAATGAAACCAAAAAATCCCTTGAAAAGCTTATATAAAGGCGCGATCCTGGAAAAGAAAGTGAGCTTACTAGATCGGTTAACCGGTTTCCCCTTCCCCGAAGCAGACCGGCACCAGTCCTCAAAGAACCTGGCGGCGGCTCCTTTGTTGTCTCCGCTGATGAGCAGGTTGTCTCGGCTCATGGACGTTCCATGCGTCGCAAACCAATTGAACGCTCCGATGCTTTCCCTGCTCTTGCTGTCGACAAACTTCAACAGCGTCATTTGCGTGTCGACGTTGGTCGGGTATCGAGCTCTCTCCTCGGCCGGATTGAGCAAGTACGCGCTTGGGCTCCGACTTATGCCCGCATTATCCACATCCCCTATCAAAAATAGATCATATCAGGATCGCGGCATGATTCGTCGATCAACAAAATGCCCCCCATATTGAGCTACGTACCTTGGTTAATGAATATTGAACCAGGCTTGAGGTGGTTATGAGCTTGGACGATGCTTTGCTCGACGGCGTCAACGATGGCGTCAAATGATTGTTTGACGAATCCAAGGGAGGTCACGATGTAGAGCACGTACTGCAAGTAACCTCCAGGACCAGCGTGAGTGTGTGTGCCACTGATTGCAACATTCTCTTCGGTGTACAAATCTCCAAACCTTTCAACATGTTGGAAATGAAGAAAAAAAACTTGTTCACTAAGATAAAAAAACCTATTACAATATTAGAATACTGGGAACAGTAGTTGGAATATCAATCTACCAGACAGTCTAGACCAAAGTCCAGGCAACGACTCCTTCGCAAACTCTCTCCTCTTACCTCGACCTTAGCCTTTCGAGAACCTTAATAGTGACGAGCTGAGAAGCCATCCCTGCATCGAGATTGACGAAGGCGAACCTCGTCCCATGCGGACTTTCCGCCACGACAAACGCCCTTGCTCTCAACCGGAAGTGAATCCCCGCCGTGTTCTGCTGCATGTTCCCGTAGCCCATCATGTTCACATCGGCGGCCGGCCCTGTCGAGTCGTAGCTCCCGACTCCGACCAGGTACTCCCCATCTACGACTCCCGAAACTACAAGCGCGAGCGAAGAGAGAAGAAGCAAACACCTGTGCCCTTTGCTGCTCATCATCTTCACCGTCTAGCTTTCATGTGGGATTAAGATTGTTGCTCAATGGCCTAGGAGTCCTAGGAGATTGGCGTTGTATGTTCTTACATTGTAGCGATTGGTATGTAAGATGATGCTATTATATAATAATGTTGAGAGAATGATGTCGTGATTTCATGTGTTATTTTATATTTTGGATTAATGAGAAGGAAGTTTTGGGATAGTTGGCACAAGGGAATCTTTGGATTGCTCGATCTGTTCGGAGAGATTGACAATGCAATGCCTTGTCCATTTATTGTGCGGATTTATAATGATGATCGAATATCGGCCCGCAATTGCAACAGGAAAAAGAAAAAAAAAAAAAGAAGGGTGTTTCCATTTGGCTATACTATTCATTTTTTAGGCGATGCGGGATATTTAACACCCCTCTCATGTGCTCGACACATGAAGAGCCACGGGAAAAGCTTATGGATGAAGGGAGACCACATGGATATAAATAGTATATAAAACCCGTAGACAGGTGACGTGGGATACTTTAGCAATACTAATTAAGGTGCACATGGACCAGCTGGGCAGCCTTTGTCAGAGTTGGAGGTAATGACATCATAAGTACTTGAATTTTTGTTTGTTTTACAATCAAGTACCAAACTTTTTTTTTTTCAATCAAGTATCTCGACTTTTCAAGTGTCGGTCAATGTGATCATCTGATAAAATCGTAGACGGAAAATGCTTCTTTTGTTATTACAATGGCCAATGGAGCGACCTATTAAGGAGACAACTGCAAGGGAACAGACTATTGCTTTGAGTGTGTTGTTTGGCATCATTGCTTCTGGAGGCTTATGCTTGTTGCAGCAAGCTCTCTCTCTCTCTCTCTCTCTGGAATTCATGCCGAGACACACGTGAACATGCACGAGCCGCAATATTCTGTGGGTATGAATTCCCTGAAGCCTGAAGTTTCCATTAGGACCTCCTGATGATTCCTGCAGTGTATATCACATATCATTGGCCTGCAGTTTTATGACACCTTAAATGCACCGGATGCACCAGTGAAGTAGCCGACGGGAGAGAATAGTGTCGTCTTATAGGAACCATAGTGCCTCAGGCGGTAAATCCTGGGCTTGGCCTCCTGCGGAACTTCCCATTCAATGGTTGCTGAACCATACAATCCGTCGAAGCCCGAATCCCACCTGAAATACAAGCAGAAGTCATCGTCATCGTATGCTGGGATCCACCGTTCCCCCTCCAGCCTTTCTACAACCGCAAACGTGCCTTCCGTTGACAAGTCATATCTCGGGTTTGCGCTCCAAAATGCAGCGTTCACTCTTTCTCCAATTTTAAACGCTCTGCTTTCTGGTAGGGTGATGTCTTCTTTCATGTCACCAAAATTAAGTCCAAGAGGAGGAGAGTCGCCCAAAGGAGAAGGCAAGAGGCCGATCTGTACATCGTAAAGGTCGGGTGGTGATGGACCTCCTAGAGGAATCGATTCTCCTGTTGCCAGTGCTTTAGATAATTTCTTAAATTCTTGGATATAGGCTGATAACGTGTGAGGACCGTAGAGCGTAGATGCAGCCTGCCAAACATAACTTATCAACCTTAATCTGCTCATATGTGCCTTGAATTGAGTCTCATCCTTATTCTGTGCAGATGTGCTTCTTGGACCCAACTTTAATCTATTCAGCTTGTCAAACACTAGATAATGATCCCATAGTATTATGAACGATGCAAAATTTTTGAAAGGAAAAATGATCTTTTGTGAAACGAGCAAAATATCCTATTTGGACCAATTAGAAGACTGGAATTCGACCATTTTTTCCTCCTAATTAATGTATCCCAGTCGACGGTAAGAAAAAGCAACTATGAGTGTTGCATTTTGTTCTGGGTTTGATGCTGATTTGCTTCTATAGTCTGCATAGGAAATACCGCATATCGTTGTTGGGTGTACTCTTCAAAGGTTGCCACATACCGTGAATAAGCGTTTGTAAGTCCTGCAATTACAACCTGGGGATCCTCCCCGAATTCTCCTCCTCCATTCAGTATTAATGTCTCCTTAACTGCCTCCCTTAGTCGCCGGCCAGCCATCGTTGTGAATTCTGCGAATGCAAAAAGCTTTGGAAAACTAAGCCTAGATTTTTAAGTTGCTTCTAGGGCACATGTTGCTGTAAGGTGCTCAAGGTTTCCATATAGCCGTACGACTTGTTCTGATACAGTTAGCTCTCTCTGAGTCTCGCAATTTTTGTCGGGACATCCTTAATCAACTCTGGAATGCATACCTAAAGGCCGTGCTTCAATTCTTGAATCTAATTGTGCGAAAGTTTCTGCATACTGACATATATGGGTTCACTAGTCACTACAATTGTGTGGTTATTTATATCATGTCATCGGAGCGAAAGATAGTCTATCTTAACTCAGATCTGGAAAAGTATTTACATTCCGATTTTAGTTAGTAGACACATAGAGAACAGAACTGCTTGTGTTGGCTAACATCATGAATTATAGGGACTGTCATCCAGCTTGAGCCATAAAATAGTGTTAGGTCAACCAGTTGCCGAGTTACTTACGGAGTTTCCTTTGTAGTCTTTATATGTGGGTCTTGAGATTCTGATTCTAATTTAGGTACAGAGTTGCAGAGACATATCAAGTTATGACAGTTCAACGGATGGAACAATGGACTCTTTCTAAGGAAGCCATTGCTATGACAAGAAATTAAGAACCTCTGATGGTAATAGAGAGAAACGAACCTCCTGGTACGGAGAGAATGATCAGTTGTCCTAATCTCAGCATTTGAATTGGAAGAATAGCTGGCTGCATTACAGCTTAGGTGTTGGATCATGTCTATGTGATTGTCATAAAGGCGAAAGTAATGTCATCATAACAGACAAACTTGTACCTGTCCTTTTTAAGCATGTTTCCAAAGAGATATGATCCCTGTTATCATGTCTCTTTCAGTAGAGCTGATGGTTTATATATTTTGATGGGGCGTGTTAAGTTCGGAGACTTCTTCAGCAGGTCATGTCTAGTGGCAAGTTAGATAAGCCACTCTACAAATAAATGGATGTGCATAGATAGTATGTCATGAAGTTTGGTTAGAGACTCCTATCGCCCAAGCATAAGGAAGGAACATTTCGCCTGTGCTGAGTAACACCGGCTTTGGCTGCTTGCACTCTTCCTGATACTTGCTTGGTTCTTTCAGGAACCCTCGTAAGCTTCCAAAAGGGGTTGATCTGATCATTGGAGCAGGACATTCCAGTGAAATGAATCAAACTTCATTGCACGATTCAAGACGGTCGATGTTGACATGGAGGAAGTGGGAAGCTACTGATCTCTGTATTTGTTAAATAATCGACGACGCGGCGGAAGCGGAATGTAACTTTGCAATTAAGTCGGGAGCCGTAGAAATTTGATAGAGAAATAAAACAAGGAACAATAAAAAGACACGAGAAATTTACGTGGCTCGGTCCGAATGTCAGAACCTACGTCCACGGGCAAAACCAGCAAATAATCCACTAATAAATCGAAGAATTACAGGGTTACAATTATCCACACACTCGAGTGTTTTCCAGCCCTAGTATATGCCCAATACCCACAATATTTAATAACTCAACTCGATGATCTCACTCTCGGCACAAATCTCTCCGTCTCTGGAGAGCTCTCTCCTTCGTTTCGTCGCTGGAGCTCTCTGGAGTCTGTCTTTCTCTCTTCTTCCGTCTCTTGCTTTTATGGAAATGGGGAGCAATTTCAAGAGAGAAGAAAGTCAAGAATGCGCCCATAATCTTTGAAGATAATCATAAGATTGGGTGGGTCGCCGTCTTCACAGATCTTGTCCATCGACGTTCAGCTCCTTCAATCAATGCGCACATGGAAGCTTCATTGTTCTTTCCCTTGTCGGTCTCGGCTGAATGAACTAACAGAGAAAAGAGACCAAAGGAAGTCAATGAACAAAGGCAAAACAAGCCCACAACTTTTACTTTTGCCTTCATCTTCAACGTCCATTTATGAAGAAGTGGGAAATTGATGGACTTGAAAGACGTGCACATCTTTGACAAATATACGCATGTGCAGAGGACGTTCATGCTTTGCTTCTTGATTGTCAATTTTGCGCGAGACTTTGAGCAATAAATGATGTACGCGTGTATCAGGTCTCGTACACGGGCTCAAACTCGAGACATAATTTAACAATATCTCCTTACTGGAAGCCAAACTGGTCAGGGCCATCGGTGGTTCCGGCAGCAAAACCTGCGCCGAGGGCTGCGGGGCATGTTTTCACCACCTGGTTTCCTTCTAACTCCACTTCAATGTCCGAGAAATTTAGATATGCTTGTCGATAATCTATCTTCCCCATTAGTTCTTCCTCGACAGAATTGAACAACTGAATGGCTGTTTGAAACTCTCTGTCCGATGATCTTGGTGCTCAGTATCTTGTCCGGGTATCTGCAGCACAAGAGCATGGGCCTTGTATCAGTTCGAATCCGACTTCTTGTACTCAGATGACAAACCAACACGCTAATGCTGATTAAGGCTATTCATGGAGAATGTCCTTTCCACCAAGAGTGCTTACAATATGTAAAAATACTTCAGTATTAATTTTCTACAAGGAGGAAGTATCAAATCAATACCCAGGTCCCCGTCCCACGCAGAGCGTATCGTCGCCGTTGCATGAGGAGCGATTGAAATCACAAGGTTCCCCCGTACCGGTGCAAAACGCGCCGAGCACATTGGGGGACACATCTCCGACGTTGGATTGACAAAACGCTCCCACAAACAAGAAGCCGTCGTTTTTCCGCACCTTGGAGCTCTGGCTACTTGCTTTACTACAGGGTGTACCTCCGGTTGCTCCGATTGATTCTGCGACGTCTCCGACAACGATGAGCTGTCCATGTCTTATCTCCCAATAAAAAAAAAGGGGGAAAAAGGCACTATGCCCTTAACATTTGGATCAATTAGTAGTGTAGTAAAGACTCATGATCGTCATTGTCGCAAAGTCTTCGTTGTGCATTTGCTGAAAATCTGTTTCAAAGCTTAAGATAATTGATAAAGGCGTTCTGTTTCTATATATTTGACAACTCTAATGCAATGGAAATGAGCTCACCAGATCCATTGACGGATTTCCCATCGACTGTCAAGGCGAACCAATCCTCGAAAAACCTCACGGCAGCTCCTTTGTTGTCCCCACTGATGAGCAGGTTGTCTCAGTTCATGGATGTCCCGTGTGTTGGGAACCAATTGAATGCTCCAATGCCTTTTCCGCTCGCGGTGTCGAGAGAACTTCGGGAGTGTCATTTGCGTGTCGACATTGGTCGCATATCGAACTCTCTCATCAGGCGGATTCAGTAAATATGCACTTGGGCTCCTGTTTATACCGGCATTATCCACATCCCCTAAGAAAACGCAAACGCTGTCATTGCAATTTTTCCTAGCAGGTTGAGTGAGCATGCATATACAGAGTCATGCACCTTGGTTGATGAACACTGAACCGGGTTTCAGGTTATTGTGAGCTTGGACGATGCTTTGCTCAACGGCGTCGACAACGGCGTCAAAGGATTGTTGGATGAATCCGAGAGAGGTCACACTGTAGAGCATGTACTGCAAGTAACCTCCAGGACCTGCACGAGTGTGTATGCCACTGATTGCCACATTTTCTTCGGTGTACAAATCTCCAAACCTGCAACAATTTGGAAAAAAAGGAGCTTGCTCACGTATTAGAATCGGGAAATTATCAAATGTTACGTCGAATGTACGCAGCAATCAGGCATATTGTTGCATTTAAGTATAGTCAAAATCCACACAACGTGCCTGATTATGAATCAATCAAGATAGACTCGACCAGATAGACCAACCCTAATCTAAGCCTTTCGAGAACCTTAATGGTGATGAGCTGAGAAGCCAGCCCAGCGTCGAGATTGACAGAGGCAAACCTTGACCCATCTGAGCTCTCCGCCGCAATAAACTGTTGAGAAAACTTTCTAATAGATTTTGATGATGACAAAACCTTCCATGAGTAAAGTCTGACATATGCTTTTGAAATGTTCTAAGTCCAGGCAATTACATTATGGAAATCCAGACTTTAAGAAGAAATCCAAGTTCTACACCGCAAAAGACAGAGTATAGACTTCAAACAAAGATGTTGGAGTACCTCAGTTTATAGATATTGGAATCAATATATTCAGAATCTACCAAACAAACCCCCATGATGTCAAGTGTTGAGTACAAGGACCTTATTTAGATTGTATCGCTTACTCAGAATGTAAACAATAGCTAGTGATTTGGTTTAGATTTGATCAATGGAAAGAATCGATTCATTCGATCTTAAAAGGCTATTTTGCAATGAATATTTACATAGCAAGATATCTTAAATTGATTCACAATCAAAGCCCACGACAAGTTTATTTCTAAATTGGAGAAGCTCTACTTATGGAAACCAAATCCCTGGTTGTATGGGCAATCAGATTTAGCAAGATTCTGATTTTATCATTCAACGGCTACTCAATCATTTCTATACAAATCTGTCCAAGATAAAGATTGGAAGATGATCCTCTAAAGAATGTCTAACAGCTAGTTTGGAAGTGGAAGAGTATAAAAGAAGACAAATCGTCGAATACGAGCAGCAGAGAGACGAAATCCATAATTATCAATTCCAAAGTCTGAGTGAACTCTGACTAGTTTTTTACTTGTCTTTCTCGAGCCTAAATTTGTGCTCTCGATAGACTTGTTGTAAGAGAGATAGAGTGATGCTTCCGAACATCACTCAGAACTTATAATCTTTTGATCGATCATCTAGTGGAATCTAGTCAATAAGCTGTCAGCGTGAAAGAGTAGATGTAGGTTTACTATAAGCCGAACCACTATACATCCGTGTGTATATTCTCTATTCCTTTAATCTCTTTATTGCACATTTGTTTGTTTGTTATTCAAAGTCTAACTAAAATCTGAACGTTGTTCAGACTTTGACTAAGATCAATTACTTCCGCATTAAAATTAATCAATTTACATTCAAATTACCTATTCACCCCCCTTCTAGGTGATATTTGTTAGTCTCATCATGAACGCCCTCGCCCTCAATCGGAAGTGAACCCTAGCAATGTTCTGGTGCAAGTTCCCGTAGCCCATCATGTTCACCCCGCAACCGGTCCCGTCATGTCGTAGCTCCCAACTCTGATCAAGTAACCCGCCCCTACACCTTCCAAGAAAAGGATTGCGCGGGATGAAAAAAGAAGCAATAAGCGCTTGTGTCTTGCTTTGCCCGTCATTTACAAAGTGTCCACATTGGTTATTGATCAAATGGTCATTGAGGAACTAAAATAGGGAAAAGTGCCAAAAAAGTCTTAAACCTTTCACATTGGTGCCAATTTAGTCTTAAACCTTTGTTTGGTATCAATTCAGTCCTAAACCTTTTGCATTGGTTCCAATTCAATCCTAAACTTTTTATATTGACGCTAATTCAGTCATAAATCTTTTGTTTTTGTGCCAATTCAGTCTTTTCGGCCAATTTTGGCCAGATTTTGCTGACGTGAATGCCGACCGATCAGCAACCGGTCCGCCGTACTGACGTGGACAACTTTAATAATATTTTAATATTTTTTCGAATTTTTATTTTTATACTTTTTCCCCCCCGTTCCTCCTTCCTCTAGCCAATTTTACCGGGATGACGATCGACCATTGGTGAGGGCGGCCTCGCGCTGGGCGAGGCTCGACCTCGCCAGATTCGGTAAGTTGGGCCTCACCTAGTCGCCGGCAAGGTCGGGCCTCTCCTAGCTGCCGACGAGGCTCGCCTTCGCCTAGTCGCCGGCAAGGCTCGCCTTCGCCCTAGTCGCGGCTCACCTTCGCCGTCATTTGGCGGGGAGCCTCGCCAATGGCCCGATGAGGGGCGAACCTTTTGGTCTTAGGCCTTTGGCCTTTGGCCTCTAGCTGATCGTTGGTTCGGCGACCGGCTAGAGGAAGGAGGGAGGGGAGGGGGAAAAAATAAAAAAAAAAAAAATATTATTAAAATTGTCCACATTAATGCCGGTGATCGATCGCTGGTCAGCCGGCGTCCACGTCAGCAAAATCTGGCTAAAAATTGATTGGAATGACTGAATTGGCATAAAGACAAAAGGTTTATGACTGAATTAGCATAAATGCAAAAAGTTTAGAACTTAATTGACACAAAAAAAGTTGAGGACTAAATTGGCACCAAAGCAAAAGGTTTATGACTGAATTGACATCAAAAAAAGGTTTAGGATTAAATTGGCATAAATGCAAAAGGTTTGAGACTTTTTTTGTACTTTTCCCGACTTAAATACGTCATAAGGCGCGCCAATGCTTAGGATTTAGTGTATAGTTTCATCTTCGTACGTCGTTCTTCATTTGTAGTGACCGAGCCGTCAAGAGGATGTGTCCTAATCAAGTTGATTTGCGGAGTGATTTGTGACTTAATTATTGGGAAACTTGGCACAAGAGAGTCTCGTCTTTGGGTTGCTCGGCTTGGAGGGATTGACAATGGGATTCTCTTGTCCATTTATTGGTGGGGAATATTCGTGATCACACAATCGAAACACAATTAGCCCGCGAGTTGCAAGCAACTATAATCTAGGTAAGAGCGATTGTTGGGTGATATCCGTGTATTATTTGTCAGAATTGTCTTAAACCGTGAAACGGGTTTGTGGGAGAGCAATGGAAGAGCAATCCAAGTGTCGTGCTGTTTGGGCAAAACGATGGAGTGCTGCACCTTTAGATGGTGAGAGTCCAGTAGCCGAAAGCATCGCCGTTTGGTATATGTGGTAAGTTGATGGTCCGCTTTACTTTCATTAAGTGCATAGAGGTGCCGCACTTGATTTATCGAGAAAGTACAAAGATTGGATTGCACATAATGTTGTTTTCATTTATGATCGGTGTTATTCACCATGTCAGTCACAATCTAAATTACAGGTACATTCGTTTCGCGGAAAACTCAATGATAAGGGAAAATGATTTTCTGGAAAGTATTTTCTAGGAAAACGTTTAGTTTTCCTTCATTTGGTGATATGTAATCGAAATCGTTTTTTGGCGTTTGGGTTTTATTGAAAAATAATTTCAATCTCATAACTTTATCTCAGGCAAAAAAAAATCGAATTTTTTTAATTATTTTATTTTAAACAAAATTGAATTTTTAATATCTTTTTAAAAAATTCGAATTTTTAATTCTTTTTTTCTTTTTTCTTCTCTTTCCTTTTCTTTATCCTTTGCTTTCCTTTTCTCTCTCCTCATTCCTTCGCCACAACAGGCCGGCGACAGCCCCAGGCGAGCTTAGGGCTCAACTGAGGCTGATGAGCTCCCTGGCCTCAAGAGAGGTCGAGGCAAGGTGGAGGCGATGAGGTCCAGGCGAGGTGGAGGCGGTGAGGTCAGGCCTCGTACGATGCTGGCGAGCTTGAGCTTGCCAAATCCCAAAGAAGGTAGAGTCTCACTGATCCGGATGAGCTCGACCTCATGAGGCCTACCGGTCGTCGACCCACGATTGTGGGTCGGTCCACGGTCGCCGCCAAGGCTTGTGGCTGGCAGAGGGAGGAAGAAGGAAAAAGAAAAAAGAAAAGAAAAGAAAAACAAAAAAAAGAAAGAAAAGAAAAAAGAAAAGAAAAATAAAATATTAACAAATTTAAGATAATCAATTTCGAAAAGTGTTTTCACCTTCTTAAAGTAGGGAATTTACTTCCTAAATTTATACATAAATGATTTCTTTGATCAGAAGGTGTTTTCAGTTGATCAAATCATTTTCAGACAATCAAACGAATGAAAATTTGGAAAACACTTTCTCGAAAAATAATTTCACCAAAGCAAACGCACCCTACATAACACCAAAGAGTACGTTGTTATAGTGTCGGATATTGGGATAAAATGCATTGATCCTTCTCTATATAGAGTTTATAGCACACGTGTTGGCCTTGTGGATAGCAAAACCGAACGAGAACGGGTGCCCAAATTTTTCGCATGGGTAATGGATGCGGCCCATAGGCCATTCTCCGTTTGCTGGATCATTGATGAATGCATAGAGGGCCAAGCGCAATGGCAAATCTTGCAACTTGATTTATGTCAGCAATAACTCTACCGACGATAAGTTTAGGACTTGATTGATTAGAATTATAGAAGTATCCAACCCTCCACAAGAAAATGCCAATCGATCGACCACAAAACATTGAGACCGTCCATCAACGGTCATAGACACGTAGGAAAGGAAAGAGGAAAATCCTTATAAAACTAAAATTGGAAATCTCTAACATCATCGAGAAGCATCAAGTCTAGATTAGACTCAAGAAATTTTATAAGTTCATTGACAATTACTCACAGACGACTGACGAGAGAGGAGGATTATCAGTGGTCTACATCACTCTTTCATTGATATAGATGTGTGTGCATTCCTTCAACAAAAGGAAGTCCTCGTTTTGCCCTTCATTCTAGATATATCTACGGCTTCCACGTGGGGTTGTTATCTAACTACAGAATGAACCCACGTAATCTGGTCATTACAATCTTCTGTCCATTGCTTCGAGTCGGATCAGCCCAAGATTTCTCTAAAGATCAGATGAAATTGCCACCCATCATCATGTGGAGAGGTGGCAATCTTAGGCTATCTTGGGTTTTATCTGGTTGGAATGTACTCGAACTCCTCCTAGACCCTTCCATGATTCCTACTCACTAGTTCGAGACCTTCGTTTTCATGCGTTAAGGAAACATCCAGGCGGGCTTTCAAAGTGCCCTGCCAAGTGGGGTTACAAAGCATCATTCCTTGCATGCAAGTCAATAAAGAAACTATTTACTCTCTCTCTCTCCATTAAAGCGAAAACCATATTCAATGCCGACATGAGATCACGCTTAGCTTTTTCTCTTCTCTCTCACCCCAGCTTCAGCAAGAAGATAAGGAGAAAGTGACCATCGCACTAATCAAGCCATCTGATATGTGGGCCTAAATGTAAGTTTAATCAAGAACAGAAAATTACTTCATTAACAAACCCTAGTAGCGACAAAGCAGATATATATATAAGCACGTAAAAGCACTTATATACAATACTCTCACACTTCTTCCTCGCTCTTTTTTTTTTTTTTTTACTTTTCACATGAAAATGGAAATTATAACATCAAATCAAAACAACCACCATAGGGAAACAAAACCACGCGTAAAACTTTAACAAAAGAGCAAAGGCGGTCCTCTCTCTCTTTCTTTGTCCCCCTCAGTGGCACTCCTTTTCCTTTTCCTCGTCGCTCTTGGGGTGGTACCCGGGCAGCTTTTCCTTGATCTTCTCCAGCAATCCCTTCTTCTCCTTGGGAGATCCGTCCTGGCATGGCGGCTCCACCGGCGGACACTCCGCTGAAGGCGGCGGCGGCGGCGGCGGCGGGGAAGAGGCCTCGTCGGCCTTCTTCTGACCTCCAGGCAGTTTCTCCTTCAGCTTATCGAGGAAGCCCTTCTTTTCCTCCGCCGGCACACCCGGTTCGTCGCACTTCTCCACGGGGACGGTCGTGTCCTCCTCGTGCTTCTTCTCTTCCTCTTCTTCCTTCTTCTTCTTGTCTTTCTTCTCCTTCTTCTTTTTCTTCTTTTCCTCTCCCTCACCTTCCTCTTCGTCGGACTGCACATATCATATTCAACAGACGGTTGGTGACTATTTATGAATCCACACGGAAAACATCACTTTTATCGGAGCGGACTCTATGTCCATGATCATCGCAAAATACCCATCTGTTCACGCACGATCATGATCGAGAAACAAGCCAAAACTAATCCAATACAAGAAGACCCAGAGAGAGAGAGAGAGAGAGAGAGAGAGAGAGAGAGGAGGAGGGTGGGGCAACTTACAGAGCTAGAGCTGCTGCTATCAGATCGGTGGAGTTTCTCCAAGAGGCCGCCATGCTTCTTCTCCTTATCCTCTTTCTCCACGCACTCTTCGACCTTCACCTTCTCCTTGAACTCCGCCGCCATCACCACCTCCTCTTGCTTCATCGCTCCCTCGTCCTCCTTCTTCCTCATGAAGTCGAACAGCCCTCGGTCCTGGGTCTCCACCGGCCCTTCCTGGACGACCGGCGTCTCGCACTCGTGGGTGGTGGTCTTGCTCTCGTGATCCATACTCAAACACACACACAACCGCTGCGATCAACGACCGGCGATCTTCGAGCAACGTGCGTAACGTGAACAAAGCAAGAGACACAGGCGTATCTGTCGGAGCCTTTCTGGGTGTTCTCGATGGTGTTTTCCTCTGTGTGATGCTTAAGGAGTGAGCCGAGGGGAGGATTTTATAGCATCGAACCGACGCGGAGATGACGCGACACAGGATGAAGGAATTCTAAAGACATCAAGGTGGGCCCACCGTGGGACCGGCCAAACCGGCCAATCCGGTCCCCCTTCTGTAACCGACGTGTGCATTCAAACAAAAGGCGTGGCCAACCCCGAGAATGATAGGGACAGCGCGACGCGCCGACTGAGTTACTCGCTCGCACCGCTCGACACCTGTACCGTCGGTGCTTTTCGAGGGGCGCCTTGCTTTCGTGTCGCGTGCGAGCTTGCGGCGTACGCAAGTGGGGAGCTGGAAAGGCACAGTCAAAACGGGGGCAAAAAATTTGAAGAAAAGAAAAGAGAGAGGGGGCGCTGTCCTAACCACTAGGAGGTCGACACGTGGAAGGCCGTCGTGGAGTGGATGTCCGTCGGTCGGGGGGCCCGCGAGCGCAAGTGTCGGCCTCTTGGCAGGATAATTGCGGAAGGTGGGTGTGGGGGCCCCACATGAAGAGGTACGGCGCCACGTGGCCGGTCATGGATTTTTCTTCCCTTCAATTACTTGTGGCGGGCGATTCTATGATTTTTTCGAACGAGGGCTTATATCGGGGGGCGATAAATCCCGTCACGACGTCGTTATCCAGCCCGATCGTAACGGGGTTGTATCAAGTCTAGCCATGTCGGTCAAGAAACGATTTAACAGTTGTGTTGCACTCGCGTTCGACTCGCAAGATACGAAATTGATCCGTATAACCCAATTTGTATTAGTGGATTAGTCTTGACACTACTCCTATGCGTTCCGTTTTTCAAGTTATGATACTCAACTGGTCGAAAAATAAGTTACGAAAGTCAAGTGAACGCTGAACAAAAAAATCATGACACTTGTGACGTCTTTATCCCAAAGTTAAACTCTACAAGAACCAAAAGCGATTATTTCATTTGAATTCAATTTGATGTCAAATAGGAGTATCTTTGAGTCAAGTTTAACTTTGGCTCAGGGTAAGGATTACTAGAGATCGATTCGGCTAATTTTGAGTCGAGCTCGAGCTCCAATTACTCGAGTATGTTAACAAGTCGAGATCGAGCTTACCGATACTAACAAAATCGTGATACAAGGCAACTCAAAGATGATCTATTTCTTGCAAAAATCAAATACAAAAAAGGGATTGATCTGTGAGCCATCGACATTGGAATTAGATGGCCAAGGGAGAGAGGGGAGAGGTTTCGAGATCTGCGACTGGTAGGTGCACTCTCAAGTTGTGGCCCTCTCATTGATGAAAATGTCCACTCTGCATAGGGCATGGGATATTGATGGGCTAAGATAATGAGTATTGTCTCCATCTCTTCTGCGGCTTGTCTGTTTTTATTGTAGTGATGGTGAGCTCTGCGGATGCGCTCTTTATTATTTCAAGATATCGGTATTCACACGTCTTGTCTCCAATTCCCTTTATATCTTTTGCCTTCCCTAGAAAGAGAGAATTCCTCTCCTTGCTTTACATTATAGGGTTCCTAAGATTCGGACGAGGCCTAGGATGAAGCGGTTTATGGACTTGCTTAGGTACTATTCTCTTCTTTTCTTTTTCGCCGACGTGCATTTTGTGATCTTGAATTAAAGCCTCATCAAGAGAACCCCACGAGTAAAACTCCTAATGCATCAGATCCCGCCACACGGGAGAAGTGCACCTCTAAGAACGCCCAATAACATGAATCGGGCGAGTCAGTGTGCACGAAAGCTAGTTAGAATGCCTCCGAACTATTATTATCCAAAAAAGATCCTCTTGGGCACCTTTTTTTTTTTTGTGGTGTCGGAAGGATTGATTGAGATTATTGCTTTCTAGAGGATACGTTACTTCGGGCAAGCTCAGCACCCGGATGGTTGTGAATTGGGTCGAGTTGAAATGCGCGAAAGCCACTTTGGACATAGCCGAATTATTATCGCGTCAGGTGGATTGATTGAGATCATCACTTTTTAGAGGATACGTTATTTAGGACAAGCTTAGTGCCCAAATGGTTGTGAACTGGTTGAGTCAAAATGCGTAAAAGCTAGTTAGAACATTGCCGAACTATTCTTACCCAAAAAAAAAAATTCTTTCGGGTTTTTTTTTTTTCGGCGCATGGGGTGTATTGATTGAGATCCTCGCTTTCTAAGGATACGTTGCTTCGGGCGGACTCCGTGGACAGATGGTCGGTGGAGTGTCGCCGATGCTCCCGCTTTCCCATGCACGAAGATGCAAAAGAAAGCCAAACAACTTCTTGGCCGCCGGATTCAGCGGCACGCCCCTCTCAATTCGCAACGCACGGGCCTCTTCGTCTTATAATCGAGCTGACAGCTGCACGTGCGTGCGTTCTATCGGCATTTTCGGGTATCCGTATCTCTCTCGTTTGGACCGGGTCCTGAGATCACGGGCCTCGGTCCGCTCCACCGGTCCAGCCTAAAACATCAAGGCCGACCAGTTTTCTTCCCGACCCAAGTTGTGTTGTCAAGCTGCTCGATCTAATATCAGGTGGTCGATCGGGCTCTATTGTGCGATGAGTGGAGGCGTCTGAATGGGTGAAATCAGTTTCGTTCCTCTCCTCTTGTAATGCGAAATCTCAACTGAAACCGGATAAACGCGAGCCCATGAAACGAGGTACCCTATTGACTACGTGTATCGAGTTAGAAGCGAGTTAAAATCCGAGCGATGCTATAGGGTAGACCCACCAAATGGGGAGATCGGTTGGGGTCGAAGATGGTCCGACCAAAATAGACCAATTTAACTCGTTTTGATTTATTTCCTTATAATGCAAATCTAATGGCCTATACTCGATTTGATTCATATTGCTAAAACAATTCAATATTTAACCCAATTTATGAAAACTCATATTTAAACTGAGGTGAGAGTACGGAGTGAGTGAGCGTGAGATTGGGCAAAAGCAATTGAGAGTGAGAAGAGAGTCAAAGAGGTGTGCTGGATTTATGTAAGTTGTAAACGCATATTATGTTGGGTTTTACCATTTTAAACTGATTTACTGAATATAACTAACGCATAAAATAACTCAACCCATTATATATGAGTTGAAAAATGGGTTTTTGACCCATTTCGACATGTCTATTTTAGGGTAGCCTAGATAGAGCAGAACAAAAGGAATGGTAAGATGCCACATGTGATGAATGATACGTGATCACACTACACCCACTAGAAAGACTATGGAGAAGATGTCTTGCTCTTCTTGTGAGAATGACTCATCATGTTAAAACTCTCTAAAACATTGACAATTGTCGTGCAAGAGTTTCTACCTTTATGATACCAGATAGATAGAACGATCAAATCTTGGACAGACCCAAACATATGCTGACAGTGCTGACATTTAGTATGCAGAACTAGTCATAGCCACGGGCTAGTTTTGGCTCGGAACCGCCCGGTCAAACCTGGGCCCGCGGCACGTTGACCGGGCCAACGGTTCGGAACTGGAACCGGCCCGTGGCCTACGAGCCCGGTTCCGGTTCCAAATTATTTAAAATAATAATAATAATGAAATTTTTTTTTAAAAAAATTCATTATTTAATTTTTTTTATAAAACAAATTGAACTCTAATTGTCATGCATTGTAAGTGCATTGATCTCCAATTGTAATGATTGGCTTGGGTGTATTGAACTCTAATTACAAGTGTAACGCCCCCACCTTGGGGTCATAAACGTAATGTTCCGTTTATTATTATCTTTCTTTAAACACAAGCGGAAGAATATCTCGGGACAATCACATGAAAAACAACAGCGGGATTAAGACAAACAATATCATAAGCAAACCTTGTATTTACAGGACACGCAAACATATTTTACAAGCCAACTTAACCGATTTTAACCATTTACACAATAATAACAAGTGGCTTGGGTGTCATAAGTCAATTACTTCGGATTTACAGCTCTTAACTTTCCCCGAACTCCAACATGACTCAAACTCCCCCTGTCACCACCGTCAAGTGAAAACACTAATATCAAGCGAGGATATATCGATCGCCGTTAACACAAGTTGGCTCTTACCGCACCCACATTGATGGCAGATCAATAGCAAAGTTCAAATAAGAGAACATCACGCACGGCTATAACATGTGCACTTTACCAGCCAACTCTCGGTTACCAACCAAGGCTCGGTTCTATCTCAAAATAACATCAAACATGAAACACAATCAAACAAAGGAAATGAACCAACTACGATCAACCAAATGACCGAGAAACGATCCAAGCAAACCACATCACAACGCATCTCAACATCATTTCCCGATATTAAGGAATTCACTTACCTAATGATATCAAACAAGAACTAGAGAAAACGAAGCGTGTGAAGGACACGCGAGTCTCGGCGATTCTCGGGCGATTCTTAGTGGTTCTTGGGCTTGAATACAAATACACGGCCTTGGACGTGGCTTTTTCACTTGATCGAACAACAAGAAAAAGGATAAGTTAGTGAAGCTCTCTCTCTCTCTCTCTCTCTCTCTCTCTCTCTCTCTCTCTCTCTTGGCCGGTTTGTGTGTGTGGAACTAAAGGGAGACTAAGCCTATTTATAGACAAGCCAACCTTGCTCATCAAGTTTAGGAGTCCAATGAGGTAAGCGCACGTGTCATCGGGGGTACGAGGTAAGCGATGACCTCATTAGGTCATAATGACAGTGCCTCCAAAGTCCGACTTCCATTAATGCGAGTCATGATGAAGGCCCTAAAGTCTTGATTCATTAATTGTATGATATCATGAAGGGCCACCAAAGTCCAAGCAATTAATATGAGCCATTATGAGGGTGGCCTCCAAAGTCAAGAACAATAATGACTAATTAATAAAACTTGGAGGATAAGTTTTGACTCGGTCAATGCCTTATCCTCTAGATTCCTCTACAAATTTCCCGAACCGTGGACTCCCTAGAACCTTCTAAATTTACTAAATTCTCACGCAAATGACTCGGGCCAATCGGGTCACACGAAATATATCAATTGGCACAAAAATCATAACCCGCGCCGTACTTAATCACAAGATTTTCTAAGGGTTTTCCGTGATAAACACACATAATAATTCTATCCAACCCGAGTTTTGGCGCAGGAATGTCCTCAAATATCACAAAAAGACAACAAGTCGAGATTCCAACGTTCCCGTATAGAAAATGATGAATTTTTGAAATCCGACAAAACAGGACAGTTTTGCACTGTTCACGAAATCGGACTTGAAAACATAGTAAATGGACTCCAAAAATTCTCAAATTTGAATATGTCATAAACAAGGCCTTAAAAAACATTTTTCATGAAGAACACAAAATCTGAATCTCTCTGTAAACACCATTTTTAGTAGCTCAAAGACAGACTAAAAACAGTTTACTGGAACAGAATTCTTGTTTCTTAAAGTAAGCTCTATCCAAAATCCAAATCATCTCGGAAAATTTCCAAATTTATATATGTTATAGAATAGGAAGTTCTCAACAATTTTTGTGAAGGAAACTTTTCCAAAATTGGCCCAGAAAAACTTGTAGCAAATAAAGACGGTGTAAACATCACCGAAATACCCATTCTGGGCAGTTTTATATGGTCCGAAAATCAGGCCATCGTATCACTCATATCAATTCCAAAAATTCTGAAATTACAGTATGTAAAACTTTAAGATGTTTGGAACAACTTTCAAGAAGAAAATGTTTGGAAATTTGGACCACAAAATTCTCCCCAAAAATAACAAAATGAAGAGGTACAAAAACAGGATTTTCCAAAACAAAAGAAAAAAATTTAGTTCTGATTGAAAAACCATCAAATTTGACCTATAGCCATTTCTTAGGGACTGAAATTGAGGATATTACCATTTACCTGCGGATTCCCAAGCCCAAAAATCGGGATGTGACAATTCTCCCCCTCTAATAAAATTTCGTCCTCGAAATTTAAACGCATACCTAACTCCTCGAATAAATGCAGGTATCAACTTTTCCTTAATTCCTCACTTTCCCAGGTGGCTTCTTTTATACCCTAGTGACACTATAGAACCTTAATTAAGGGAACGACCTTACCTTTCAACACTCGCTCCTTACAATCCGCGATCCGCACCTGCTCCTCAACATAAGACACTCTGCTGTCCATTTCGACCTCGTCGAAAAATTCAGTAAGCGTGCCGGATCGGGCTCGCATTTTCACAATATCAATACATAGAACACAACATGTACCTGAGCAAGTTTCAATAGCAATGCCAATTGATAGGCCAATTCCCTTTTTTTTTTTCTCGAATTTCAAAGGATCCTACGTATTTGGGAATTAACTTACCTTAGTACCTTTACAACATCCATTGCAATATGGACTAGCTCTAGACCAGCGACCTTTCTTTCCTCGACCTCGATCCGACATACTAGGGTGCAGCAAACTTGACCACGCTTCCGCTGCGCTACTTTGATAAAATATTCCTCAAACATAGTTTACTTACTTATAACAATCATGAAAATCACACTTATCATTTCAAGTAACAGTTCATGTCTTACTTTCAATTCAGTACCTAGTTTGGTTTATTTCTTTTCTTACCCGCCATCCTAGAAGCCTGTCAGGAGCCGCATCTTATTTAGGTCTTTAACCCCGGCGACCACTCTTGCTAAAAGCCGCACCTTGATTAGGCTTCTTGCCCCGTCGTCCACTTCCTAGCCAAGAGCCACTCCTTGATCAAGTCTTGTCCCAGCGATCACTCCCTACCCTCATCGGATCGGGTTATGATTCAACAGCCTTCTCTTGACTCAACACCGAACTGCAACTTACTAGAGGAGAACCTGCTTGGACTTTTCTTTCGAGGTCGTGGCATCTTGCTGGGACCTTCCTTTTTCCTCAGCGATCACAGCCTGGTCCTAAGTACTTATTTTGCTATCAATAGTCTAACAAGACTTTCTACAACACAAGAATAGGTTAGTGATCACAAACAAACAGGAACACTTAACCTATTCAACCACAATCAATCATTCACATACGTAGGGGTGTTTCCTAGCTAATTACCCCAACTTCAGCGCACCTTATCGCTCCAGGTCTTTATTCCCGCTTTGATTTCAGAATCGTTTTCCTAATTCGATGCACAGTTTGATCATTCTTGCCATTAACCATCTTAGAAGCCCGTCAAGAGCTGCCCTATGATCAAGCCCTTTACCCCGGTGCCACTTCTGCCCAGAGGTCGCTCAATGATCATCCCTCTTACCCTAGCACCACCTCTGTCAGAAACCGCTCAATGATCAGATAGTATGGCCCTGACGTCATTCCGCATCCTCGTCGGACTGGCCAATTGCAAGCTTCCACGAACTGCACCTACTGGAGAAAAAACTTGCTTTGATACCAAATTAATCTGTAATGCCCCACCTTGGGGTCATAAACGTGACGTCCCGTTCATTATTATCTTTCTTTAAACACAAGCGGAAGCATATCTAGAGACAACAACATGAAAAACAACAGCGGGATTAAGACAAACAGCATCATGAGCAAATCTTGTATTTATAGGACACGCAAACATATTTTACAAGCAACTTAGCCGATTTTAGCCATTTACACAACAATAACAAGTGGCTTGGGTGTCCTAAGCCCACTACTTCGGATTTACAGCTCCTAGTTTTCCCGAACTCCAACATGACTCAAACTCCCCCTGTCGTTGCCCGTCCGTTCGACCATCCTATAGGACCTAAGAGAGAAAAACGGGGGATGAGTCGAGGAGACTCAGCAAGTGAAAACACTAATATCAAGCGAGGATATATCGATCGCCGTTAACACAAGTCGGCTCTTACCGCACCCACATCGATGGCAGATTAATAGCAAAGTTCAAACAAGAAAACATCACGCATGGCTATAATATGTGCACTTTACCAGCCAACTCTCGGTTACCAACCAAGGCTCGGTTCTATCTTAAAACAACATCAAACATGAAACACGATCAAACCAAGGAAATGAACCAACTACAACCAATCAAACGACCGAGAAACGATCCAATCAAACCATGTCACAACGCATCTCAACATCATTTTCCGATATTAAGGAATTCACTTACCCAATGATATCAAACAAGAACTAGAGAAAATGAAGCGTGTGAAGGACACATGAGTGTCGGCGATTCTCGGGCGATTCTTAGTGGTTCTCGGGCTTGAACACAAACACACGGCCTTGGACGTGGCTTTCTCACTTGATCGAACAACAAGAAAAAGGATGAGTTGGTGAAGCTCTCTCTCTCTCTCTCTCTCTCTCTCTCTTGGCCGGTTTGTGTGTGTGGAACTAAAGGAAGACTAAGCCTATTTATAGACAAGCCAACCTTGCTCACCAAGTTTAAGAGTCCAATGAGGTAAGCGCACGTGTCATCGGGGTACGAGGTAAGCAATGACCTCATTAGGTTATAATGACGGTGCCTCCAAAGTCCAACTTCCATTAATGCGAGTCATGATAAATGGCCCTAAAGTCTTGATTCATTAATTGTAAGACATCATGAAGGGCCACCAAAGTCCAAGCAATTAATATAAGCCATTATGAGGGTGGCCTCCAAAGTCAAAAACAATAATGGCTAATTAATAAAACTTGGAGGATAAGCTTTGACTTGGTCAATGCCTTATCCTCTAGATTCCTCTACAAATTTCCTGAACCGTGGACTCCCTAGAACCTTCTAGATTTATTGAATTCTCACGCAAATGACTCGGACCAATCGGGTCACACGAAATATATCAATTAGCACAAAAATTACAACCCACGCCGTACTTAATCACAAGATTTTCTAAGGGTTTTCCGTGATAAACACGCATAATAATTCCATCCAACCCAAGTTTCAGCGTATGAATGTCCTCAAATATCACCAAAAGACAACAAGTCGAGATTCTAACGTTCTCGTATAGAAAATGCTGAATCTTTGAAATCCGACAAAACCAGATAGCTTTGTATTGTTCACGAAATCGGACTTGAAAATATAGTAAATGGACTCAAAAAATTCTCAAATTTGAATATGTCATAAACAAGGCCTTAAAAAACATTTTTCATGAAGAACATAAAATTTAAATATCTCTATAAACACCATTTTTAGTAGCTTAAAGACAGACTAAAAACAGTTCACTGGAACAGAATTCTTGTTTCTCAAAGTAAGCTCTGTCCAGAATCCAAATCATCTCGGAAAATTTCCAAATTTATATACGTTATAGAACAGGAAGTTTTCAACAATTTTTGTGAAGGAAACCTTTCCAAAATCGGCCCAGAAAAGCTTATAGCAAATAAAGACGGTGTAAACATCACCGAAATACCCATTTCGGTAGTTTCACACGGTCCGAAAATCAGGCCATTGTATCACTCATATCAATTCCAAAAATTCTAAAATTACAGTATGTAAAACTTCAAGATGTTTGGAACAACTTTCAAGAAAAAGTGTTTGGAAATTCAGACCACAAAATTCTCCCCAAAAATAACAAAACGAAGGGGTACAAAGGATCCAAAACAGGGTTTTCCAAAACAAAAGAAAACAATTTAGTTTTGATTGGAAAACCATCAAATTTGACCCATAGCCATTTCTTAGGGACTAAAAGTGAGGATATTACCATTTACCTGCGGCTTCCCAAGCCCAAAAATCGGGATGTGACAACAAGGCTTGGCTTGGGTTTTATAAACAACTCCTTTGATGGTCTCTTCATTTCCATTCGATGTGGGACTCTCGGTTTGCCTTGAACGCCTTCAATATGAGACGTTTGGCTTGTCTTCATGCAAATGCCAAGAGTCCTACATCGAATGGGAATGAAGAGACCATCAAAGGGGTTATTTATAAAATCCAAGCCAAGCCATGAGCATGTGAAGTTGTATGCTTTTTGTAGCTAGGATCCTTTGCTAGTTAAGAGCAAAGGGTTCCATTGAACCACCTAGAACCGGACTGGACCGGACCAATGGTCCGATTCCTAGTTCTATAGTTTGCCGATCCGATTCTTAGTTCTAAAATTAAAAGACCAGTCTTACCAGTTCGGTTCCGGCTCCGATCAGGAACCGATCACCCCTATAATTTTCATTTTGATTATAATTTATATTGAATAATTCATTATTTCATATTTTTATAATTAATTATTTTTATTTCATAATTTATTTTTAAAATTTTTAAATTACGAATCGGAACCGACCGGTTAGGAACCGGAACCGAAAAACCGCTAGGGGCAATTCCGATTCCGGTTCACATGTGGCTACGAACCGAATCGGTGGTTCCGAATCGTGACCATGACTATGCAGGACTGGGAAAGGAGGGGTTATTGGTCTCTAGGGTTGCTCATATCCCCTTGCAGGCACCATAATGCGGTTGGGATTGATATTTGGCTGAATTTATGCCTTGCTATAGCCTGGATTGATCTGTTAGGAGTTGCTGTATGGAGGAAGCAACCTTAAGATGATTCAATGGCTTTGTCTCCTAAAGGAAAGTGGTGCTTTTGTTAACCCTTGAAAAGATTGATTGCACAAGTAGTTCTTGTTGGAAAAACAAACTTAGAAGTATTTTGTCCCATATAGAATAAATGAGAATACGTGAGATAACAAAAAAGTGTGGATGTTTTCTATTATTATAAATGAAGATGATGGACTAAGGGCTGGACCCTAAAATTACACTCATAAGTGTGCGATTATTTGGTGCACTTTCCATGCTTGCCCGCATGTGGGCTAGATTTTGTACTAATCAACTATTATTATTTTTATTTAATAAAATTCGGATTTGTGTTTTATTAAAATAGTATGACTATTTGCAATAAAGTTACAATTATATTTTTTATTATTTAATTCTAAATTTTATTAGTTTTGCCTAACGGTTATCATGTGCTTTTATAACCTTTGGAATGTTGTATATGTTCGGACATAACTTATTAACCTCTGGAAGATTGTGCTTATTTATACATAACTTCTTAATCTTTAAAATGTTGTATTTGTTCAATTGTTATTTTTCAGAAGTTATAAAATTTGGAATTTAAAAAAAATTATTATTCTTTTAATCCAAATTTTCAAAATGTTTGTTCACTTTGCAACCTTTCTCGAAGGGTTTCTTTTGTTTAAAAGACTGATATAAATTCGTCAGTTTTTCATCTCATTAAAAAAGTCTCGTCGATTTTTCTTTCTATAAAAAAACTACAACATTGTTACTAAATTGTTTCTTTTTTAGAGTTGTTGGAGAAATACCATAATTACTATATGGTATTCTTGTTGAGACTTTATTGTATCCCGAAAGATTTTTGTCGGTAACCATTAGCAATGTCATGGGACAAATAATTTCTTATAAAGAGTGTTATCACCTGTTAATATGACATTCCGAATTTCGCCCATTTTTGGGATTTATAAAACGTGCAATTCGTCAATATGCTTATAGTAAAATCTCGCATGGAAACTGATCACTCTTGGTTATTTTATTTTTTAAATTAGAGATTTCGCTAGAAATACACTTGATCGAATTTGGCCGTTATTTATAGCCCAAACTTTGATGTCGAATTTCTTGAAGTTTCGGGACGAATTTAATTGGACGGTATCGATATTGTTGTGGCCAACCTCGAGATTGCTCGGAGTATGTGAAAAATGAAATTTGGACCTGGTGCGGACCTAGACCAGTATACCACCCTTAGTGTTTATTTCAATTAGTGTCTTCTAATCTTTTTCTTTAATTGAAAACTAGGAATTTTCGTGGCCCTTAGATCTTGGCTTGCTCACCAAGATCAATTTTGGACCCTTGGATTGCACTTGAGTGGGTTGACTTGCTCTCTCTCTCTCTCTTAGTCTCTCTCTCTCTCTCTCTCTCCTCCTTGGAATCAACCGAAGTTCCAAGCACCATCACCTCCGCCTTGCTTCTCTAGTTCATACGCCACCGGACTTCGCCTAAATCGCCGGCCAGCCACCCGTTCGGCCGCCGGAGTGCGCACTGTTCACAAAAGCCTGAGCTAGCCTAGAAACCAACTGGAAAACACCAATTTTCCCCTCTTTCTCTCTCTCTTTAGGCCTCACTCCCGGTACCCCGATCACCACCATCTTGTGCTCGTTCCAACCATCCCAGCCTGGTCACCGGAAAGTCGCCGGAGATTCCCGCTCAGCCCTGTTCATTGCAGAAACTCAGTTTGCTTGTTCACCGGTTTTCTTGCTTAAACCTTGGTAAGTGACTTTTTAATCCTTGGTTAGGCTACTGGGTTACTAATAGACATGTTTAAGGGTGGATTAGGGCTGTGGATAGTTGGTTTAGTGTCTGGTTGTGCTTGGTTTGTTTGGTGGTGCTTGTTGGTTGATTTTCGGTAGGGTTGTTGCTGCATCGCTGGATTTTACTATTTTTACTGTAACTTGTGTGGGCCGAATTTGAGGAAGTATTCTTTATGAAAGTTGTTCATGACATCTTGTAGTATGACATATATTAAATTTGGAATTTTTGGAGGTCATTTAATGCCATTCGTAAGCCCATTTTTGGACCGAATTCAGTCTGCCGGATTTACTGTTCATCCAACCTTCGGGTCTGTTCGAATTTTTATAAATTTTTCTAGACCCATTTTCAAAATACTTCCTTCACAAAACTTGTTGGGGACATTTGTGTCTATGACATATAAAAATTTTAAAGTTGTCCAAAGTGATTTGGGTACTAGATGAGATGCATTTTGATGGTCAGGCGGTCTGACTGGACGGGTTAAATTTCGTCTGATTTCAAGTGACAAAAAGAAGTGTTTACAGTTGGAACTGGGTTTCGAGTTCTTCACGGAAAATGTTTATCAATATGTTTTATGCAACATATCCAAATTTCAAAATTTTTGGAGTTGATTTGCTATTTATTTCAAATGGATTTCAGTAACTGCGCAACTACCCAGTTTGGACCCGATTTTGTATATTCTCGATTTTTTTTCTCTCTCGTGAATTATTCGGTGTTATCGAGACGTTTGTGGATGAATTTGATGTTTGAATGTGGCTGACTTGAATGTCGGATGAGTGGGCTTGTTTGGGTGAACTCGTGATTGGAATTTGATTAGTATGACGTGTGAGAATGATAAATTGAATTGTGTGGCACGTGTACCTGAAAGTTAATGGACTTGAGACGTGTTGACGGTGGTCCGTAGAATAAAAGTTGACAGACTTGAGACGTGTTGACGGTAGTCCGTAGAATGAAAGTTGACGGACTTGGGACGTGTTAACGGCGGTCCGTGTGAAAGCATGAATGATCGATGTGCCAAATGGATGCGGGCTTGGAGACGTGTTGACGGTGACTCATTAAAGGTATGTTGGACCGGGACGTGTTTACGTCAGTCATTAGAATTGAACCCGGCTTGATATGAGAGCTACGGACTTGGGACGTGTTGACAATGGTCCGTGTGAAGGTATGAATGGCCGGTGTGCCAAATGGATGCGGGCTTGAGACGTGTTGACGATGGTTCGCAGAATGAAAGATAACGGACTTGAGTTGTGTTGACGGTGGTCCGTGAAAGGAAAATTAGACATGAGGCGTGTTTACGCGGGTCATAAGAAAGTACGAGATGTCCAGGGAGGGACAGAGCCCGGATTGATCGGAGGGCTGAGCTTGAGGCGAAGTGGCGCGGGCTGTGAGAATGGACCCGAGGCATGGTGGCACGGGTCGTGAGAT
Source organism: Syzygium grande (assembly GCA_024733475.1). Lineage (NCBI taxonomy): Eukaryota > Viridiplantae > Streptophyta > Magnoliopsida > Myrtales > Myrtaceae > Syzygium > Syzygium grande. The sequence goes on from JAMXDD010000006.1 coordinate 12,115,101, forward strand.
GGTTGGTTGGACATGTGTGCGAAATGTGATTGGTTGGATTGACTTGAAGTACGTGTGGATGTTTGATCGGATTGATTGATGGTACGTGTGGATATTTGGTTGGATTCATTGGGTGCGAGTATGGATGGCGCTCGAATGATTGTGTTATATTATTGGGATATTATTTCATTATCATGATTTGACCAAAGTGCAGTGTGGGCATGTGATTGGATGGAGAGGTAAGTCCATTGATGTGAATTATATATACGTTATTGGTTAGATTGCATGTTAAAACTTGTCATGTTAAAAGAGTTTAGGTTATTGCTCATTGAGACTGCTCTCGCGGTTATTATATAACCACTTGTCCGGCCTAGCTAGAGTTTAGGTTATTGGATTGAAGGATAGATCAAATTTAAATCTTTTTGACATGCAAATTGATTTTTGATAGGAGTCGCCATAATCGATTTTTGGTGGGTCACCGTGAAACACTTTTGAAAATTATAGTATGAAATTGGTCGAAGATTATTTGTAATTCATGGTCCCGCCACCGATCATGATCAGGGCCACGCAGGTGCCCCCCGAGAGATACATTATTGGGAAGAGGGCCAGTAGCTTCCCCTTCTTTTCACCTGCAATTGCATCATTGGCTTTAGCATTGTCTTAGGCTTTTGCCATCCATAAACGCATTATCTAAAGCTTTGGTTGATCATGCTCACGTACTAAAGTGGTCAAAAGTTGTAGCTCGATCAGTCAAGGAAAACTAAGAGTCAATCCCTATGGTTGGACCTACCCATACATGGCATTAGACTATCTTCTCTAATCTGATCAACTTATGTCTTTTATATATATTAGATTAAAATATCATTTCGTCTCGCTTTATATTCCTTTCAAATCACCAGACACCAAATAATAGAAAAAAGTTATAAATTAGATATTGGGTACCATCAAAGCACCCACTTGCTCCATTAAGAAAAACATAAGTACTCTTATTTATTTCCACCACTAAAATGATGATCACCCTTTTTCTTTTTTAATGTTATCCTCAATCTATCATCCTTTTCTCTTACATATTGATTCAACTCTAGTTACCAATGAAGGAGAAGAAAAAAAATCATTCTTTGATGCACAAGATTAGGGAGAATTACCACAAAAGTCATAAATCTATTGTCATTATGCTAATACAGTCATAAATATTTTTTTGCTAATTGAATCCTAAACTTTTTACATTTATACCAATTTAGTTTATCTGGATAATTTTGATCGAAATCGTCAATATGAATATCAATGAAACATGGTTTGGTGCAACCTAAATTCTAGGTTGTCAAACATCCATCGCATAGCTCAGGCTGTTGATCATAATGAGCAGGCCCTCCTCACTAAGACAAAAATGACCTTGGACGACAGGTGGTACTTGTACTAATGTGCCCGGATATTTAAATAATATTTAAATAATTTTTTGAATTTTCTTATTTTTCTTTTTTCTTTTTAGGCCCAATTATTTTTGCTTCCATATTTGACCCTTTCCTCCGAGATGGCTTTTGTCTACTTGAAGGCATAGTCCCCTGCAATCCAAGGCAAAAACATAAGATTTAGGGCAAATGCTTTAGTCGAAGGGGAACAGTTACATTCGTTAGTGATATCGCATCTTCATGAGATGACGCGTTCTTTAGTCGATAAGCAACGTACTTTCTCGAACGAACGGCCCTTTTACCTGAATCTCCAGCACGACATTGTGGCCTCTGAACGCAAAAGCTACGATACCCATCGCGTTCAGGACGCCACAAACCCTAGCGAGCTCTGACCCCGTCTTCAGCGGCTCGTAGGAGACGCCTGCAGGCCGGCTCTTGGTGATGGACAGCGCCCCGATCAAGGTGTAGTACCCGATGGCCGTGACCGCCCCGATCAGCGAGACTCCAGCTATCGAGTTCAGGTTGGGTAGCTGGGCCAGTATTATGGCGCAGCAGATGAACACAAGGTTGGGGGTGAGGCACGTCCGTTTTTAGTTATCAAGTCTCTCGCTGCAATCGGGCCACTAGTGAGGCTTGACCTTGTCCTGCTTCTGTTTCCTGATCAGGGCCGCCCAAAGCCCGGATACATTATTGGGAACGTTAATTAATGGCAATTTTTTTGAAATTTAACAAGCCTCCCATGGTTAAAAAAATAGCGGCAAGGTCGATCCCTATGGTTTCATTAGTGGTATCTTCTCTAATCTGATCAACTTATCTTTTATATATATTAGATTAAAATATCGACCCTTTCAAATCACCACATACCAAATAATAGAAAAAGTTATAAATTAGAAAAAGGGTAAAAAAAAAATGATCAGTTATCCTCAATCTATCATCCTTTTCTCTTACATATTGATTCAAAGTTACCAATGAAGGAGAAAAAAAAAATCATTCTTTGATGCACAAGATTAAAAAAGAAATAAAATTAATTAAATATTATTTAAAAATATTTATCACGAATACCAATGCTATGCAAATGAGATCATGATATATTTAAATAATATTTAAATAATTTTTTGACGATTTTTTTTCTTTTTCTTTTCTTATTTTTCTTCCCTTCCTCCTCTTTTATTTCACTCATGTTGGGGAGATTTCTAGCCAAAATTGACCAAATAGATTGAATTGGCACAAATGTAAAAGGTTTAAGACTCAATTGTTTAAAAAAAAAAAAGATTCAGGACTGAATTGACACAATTGTAATAGGTTTATGATTTTTTTGGTAATTTTTCCCACAAGATTATCACACTACTAAGTTCACATGGCTATTCTACTTTGTTTTTTTTTTTTTTTTAACGCACATGGTTATTGTACTTAAAATCGTGAATTTTCGTAACTTTACAATAGTGCTTCATCATAGACACCTTAGTCTATTGCCTAGTATATCTGATTCGAATCTAGCGACTCCATAAGTCCTCAGTCATGTCCGATAAAAGGAATTTGACCGTTCGGTCGGGTCATTGTATGTAACTGTTCTTTTTCCCTTTTGCCTTTGCCTTCCAGATTAAGTTTCTGAATCTTACATGACTCACTTGGCATACGACAACACCTAACGAACCATAGGGCATGTGAATGCACATAAAATCCGATCATATCTTTCCATTTTTGGGTTGACTTGGGAGACCCTTCAAACCTCACCACATGTATAATCACAGGTTCATAATCAAATTTATAATTATATAGTTCTAGTTAGATATAAGACAAAGGTGAATACATAGACCTAGGCATATTCTAATAACTCACCGAAAGCTGCCATGGAAAGTCGGAGGTATCTGCTGTAGCGTGTCCCATCCTCAGACTCGTGAAGCTGAACCAGCAACCAGAGCGTGTAGAGCTGCCACATGAACACCGCAGACAGACAGACAGTTCCCCAAGTCCTGCACCACCAGAAACGCATCAGCAGCAGTTTCTTGAATCCCCCATAGCTTAGGAGAGAGCAAGAGATTTCACTTTTGGGACGATGAAGCCAACTAGGGTTCAGTGTAGTGTAGTGTAGTGCACATTCAACCAGAGCTTCGCGCAGTTTGGTTAGGTGGGCTTTAGGTTAGATAGTTTCTAGGTCGAGGCTGATTGAACTTACCAACCGAGCACGGAGAAGGCTAAGGGAAGAACGAGGGCTTGGATGCCGATCCCCGAGCTCAGCGTGTGGAACGCCGAGTAGTACACGTTGCCGTTCCTGGACTCCGTGATGGGGAGCCAGTCGTCCTGCGGGTCGAGCTTGGTGAAGTGGCCAACCTCTTCCAAGTAGCCTTGCACGCTCGCCATGGCCTTCTTCACGGGGCTCGCCAGGGGCGTCATCATAAGCCGGGCTACGAAAGGGCTCCTCGTGGGTGTCTTCGGTGCAGACCCGATGAGTGGCGAACGGGCCATCGGGGGGAGCTGTGTAGCTGAAAGGGCGGTGCTGAGATCGCCGGGGTCTCCACGGTCGCCGCCATAGAATCCGGCAATCAGTGCTGAGCTCTTTCCAAATAGCCTTTTCTCTCTATATAGTGATTATCATATGCATCTTTTCTTCCCCAGTTCTTGCAATACTTATAGGGAGGAGAGGATGGAGACATTATAGGCCTGAGAGAGTGAAAAAGACAATAGCTTTTTTACAAATGATTTGGTTATGTGGATGCTGAGTCGGTGGGATTGTGAACTTTGAATCAAGGCTAATTTTGTAGGGAAGGAGAAAAAGATGGAACCTTTGACCGGCCCCATTTGCATGGCTGCTCTCCTTTTATTTGAAAACAGAAAAGCTTGCGAAGCCACTCAATAGTTAGATTCCTTTTTGCCTTTTCATGACTATATGAACCTTTCGACCCGACTAATCACGACATACACATGGAGGCTGTCCTCGTCACATGGCATCGGAACTTACTCCGAATGAAATACACAGTTGATTTGAGTACGAAAGCTGTCGCCTTCAAATCGAGCCCCAGATAGCTGAATCAACCCGAGTTTTTTAATGTCATTTTCCTGTACTATACCCCCCCTTCTTTCCCCCCGTTCTTTTGGTAATCTATCGGCTTTATAGTAAACAAAAAACGGGTTAATGCAGCAGACACAGACGCCATGCAGGTGATGCACGCAGGTTGCATCATCGATGATGATCATCATCTCTGCGGACAGTGAAGGTTCATGCAGCCCAGCAATGACTTTGTCCATTCTTATGAATCCCGTGGATGAGGGACGACCACCACGTGCTTATTTCCACGCAGAAGGAAAATTCAAGATCCAAGAAAAAGGAGGCAGAAATGAACTTGATTGCTTCAGGTCCCTCTTGTAAGTTTGCTATTAGTTGTTTTGATATCATTTTCCCGAAGCGGTTTGACGAACTTAATTAGGGTATCTATTATATCCTCCGCTGGTGAAAAAAAAAAAATTCCAACACGCACTATTCAGAATGATCAGATTAAGATTGTCCACACGGTAAAATCTCACCGGTGCACACGGAAGCAATTTTCTTCTTCTAAAATGGTGAAATTTTTTTAGGTTCTCTGTCCATGTAAAGAATTTTTGACGCATGCACTGTTTGACGTATAACATGTGTATGTAGAGATAGTTCTTGTAATCGAATTTATTAACATATCGATTGTATTAATGGTAACCACTGGGATTTATCTCGATGGTCATCCTTTCTACTTAGAAAGGGGAGGGGTGGAGAGTTCAATTACCCACCTTCTCAAGGGGGTTAGGAATGGGGATGTTGAATTTCAAGTGTGGATTTCGACTCCTACGCCTTGTCCGGAGGCAGGATAAAAATTCGAGAATGAGTTGAGAATTAGAGTAGGACAGTAAAAAAAAATTATATTAATAGTGAATACGCAATATGTTTTCATATTCCCAGTGGATCCAATAATAATTTTTAATTTATTCGTATTTGTTGATACACAATCCAGCCTCGAGGAATCTGTCGAGACCTCCACCTCTAGTTGGACCCACACCAATCGACCACAAGTTTCGGCGCCCGCTCTGTAGCCTGGATTGGCCCGCCGATGCTTATGGGAACGTATGGAAGAGCATAGGTACAACAATGAGCTTATAACTAGATGAGAAGTAAAGATTGACCAAAGAGAAACTTACTTGTACTTAGAAATTATTATTTATATGAACTTAATGGGATTGCATGGGAAGATTGTGATTAGGTTTGAGTCATCTAGACTTCCACATCTGAATTCAAGAAAAAGTTCACAAAATGGCTTGTGTCTCACCAATTTCCTCGATCCTTCTTGCCCCTCCTTTTTTTTAATTTGTCCTCCTAACTGATCATGCGCAAACATATTTTTTCCTTTCCTACTTTGTTCACCGCTGTTTTGGCTTCAATCGATCGCGTATATATCAATTGTGATGTTCTAAAGCTATATCTTTTAATAGATCTAATTAATTGACAGTCCTTAATCTACAACGAGATTAACAGTATGTTCTTGGACCACAAAAAAATAATTAATTGTTGCGAGGCACACTTTTTCAAGAATTTGCGGCTTACAATATGTTGTTATTTTCACAGCAGCCTAAAGACTGTTATGCTAGCAAAACCCATATTTTAATGCCCGTAAGTTCTTCTTACATGGAATCGCTTATGACAAGACACACAACATTACATTAATCTAGATGTTGTCTAATTAAATAACAAAGGGCATCGGACGATGACATTATTGATCATAGAGGGACCGTCGTTTAGCGACTGAAACTCCAAATGGTTCCTTCATGAAAACAAAAGGAGTGTTTTCGCGGAAGGAGATGGGTGTCTTAATCAATAGTTGCATCGTCCAATTGAGTATTTTAGTGGCACCAAAAAAAGGGTGTGTTCCTACATGCACGATTTTTGTCGTGGGTTTGCTTTTATAGCTAGCTTTCTTACATGTCATTTTTAAGATGAGAAGTAAAGATTTTTCAAAGAGAAACTTACTTGTACTTAGAAATTATTATTTATATGAACTTAATGGGATTGCATGGGACGATTGTGACTAGGTTTGAGTCATCTAGACTTCCACATCTGAATTCAAGAAAAAGTTCACAAAATGGCTTGTGTCTCACCAATTTCCTCGATCCTTCTTGCCCCTCCTTTTTTTAATTTGTCCTCCTAACTGATCATGCACAAACATATTTTTTCCTTTCCTACTTTGTTCACCGCTGTTTTGGCTTCAATCGATCGCGTATATATCAATTGTGATGTTCTAAAGCTATATCTTTTAATAGATCTAATTAATTGATAGTCCTTAATCTACAAAAGATTAACAAAAATGTTCTTGGACCACAAAAAATAATTAATTGTTGCGAGGCACACTTTTTCAAGAATTTTATTTAAAAATTACAATATGTTGTTATTTTCACAAAGCAGCCTAAAGACTATTATGCTAAATAAAACCCATATTTTAATGCCCGTAAAGTTCTTCTTACATGGAATCGCTTATGACAAGACACACAACATTACATTAATCTAGATGTTGTCTAATTAAATAACAAAGGGCATCGGACGATGACATTATTGATCATAGAGGGACCGTCGTTTAGCGACTGAAACTCCAAATGGTTCCTTCATGAAAACAAAAGGAGTGTTTTCGCGGAAGGAGATGGGTGTCTTAATCAATAGTTGCATCGTCCAATTGAGTATTTTAGTGGCACCAAAAAAAGGGTGTGTTCCTACATGCACGATTTTTGTCGTGGGTTTGCTTTTATAGCTAGCTTTCTTACATGTCATTTTTAAATTATTTTAATAATTTTTCGAAATTACTTTTATTTTTTTTCTTTCTCTTTCTCTTTCTTTTCTTCCATTCTTCCTCTAGCTAGCCTCCAAACCTCAACGACCAACAGAAGGTGTGGGTAGGCGAGTTCGACTTTTCCATCGTTGGGGCTAGGCTCGCCCTTGCCAAATCTAGGGATGGCGAGCCTTTCGAGTTCTCCCACCCTCGCCTCTGGCCAGTCACCGAGATCCGGTGACCGGCTAGAGGAAGAAGGGAAGGAAAAGAAAAGAGAAAGAAATGAAAAAAAGGAAAAAGAAAAGAAGAAATAAAAAAAATACATGAATAATTTGAAAAATTAGTAGAGTATTATTTAAAAATGTCCACATCAATGCTTGTCGCACCACATAGGACGGCCAACGTCCATGCCAACGATTTTTAGCCAAATAAATTGACACAAATACAAAAGGTTTATGACTTAATTGGCCCAAAAAGATTTAGAATCGAATTGGTACAATTGCAATAAATTTAAGACTATTTTGATAATTTTCCCTATGTCCACTGTGATGTTCTAAAGCTATATCTTCTAATGCTCGTAAAGTTCTTATGTGAAATTGCTTATAACATGACACACGACATGACATTACACTATAAAAAAAACTGGATTTTTACCACGAAAATTTGCGACGAAAAAATTTTCGTCACAAATTTGCGATAAATTTTCCAACGAAAAGTAAAATTCATTGGAAATTAGCGACGAAAAATTTTTCGTTGCAAAATTCGTTAGAAATTTCCAACGAAAAATTTTTCGTCGCAAAATTTGTTGGAAATTAGCAAACAAAAAATTTTTCGTTGGAAATTTCCAACGAATTTTACGACGAAAAATTTTTCGTCGCTAATTTCCAATGAATTCAAAAAAACCCGGTATTGTTCGGCAATTTTAAATTCATGGGAAAATTCGTTGGAAAATTTCAACGAATTTTACAACGAAAATTATACAAACTTAAATAATTGCCCGGAAAATTGAAATTCATGGCAAAATTCGTTGAAAATTTCCAACGAATTTTCTCATGAATTTAAAAAATGCCGAACAATACCGGGTTTTTTTTGAATTCGACCAAAAATTTTTTTTTTGTAGTTTTTCCAACGAATTTTTCCAATGAAAAAAATTTTTTCGTCGGAAAAAAAAAATTTCCAACGAAAAAAAAATTTTTTGTTGGCAAAATTTTTCAATGAAAAAAAAACGAATTACCAACGAAAATTTTTTTGTTGGCAAATTTATGACGACGAAACGAATTTTTCTAAATTTTTCGTTGGAAATTTTGTCGGAAAAAAATGTTTTTTTGTAGTGTTAATCTAGATGTTGTCTAATTAAAAAAACAAGGGACATTGGACGATGACATTATTGATCTCAGAGTGACCTTCTTTTGGGGACAGAAACTTTAAAAGGAGTGTTTTCGAGGAAGGAGATGGGTGTCTTAATCAATAGTTGCATCGTCCAATTGAGTATTTTAGTGGCACCAAATAAAGGGTGCGTTCCTACATGCACGATTTTTGTCGTGGGGTTTGCTTTCGTCGCAAGCTTTCTTACATGTCTTTTTTTAAAGTCTCAAGGGTTGGTCTAGATAGTGATGGTACGATAATATATGTCTGGTCGTTCTCCCGAAAAGCAATGGATTAGAAATTGCGTCGGCACCATGGACGTGGAAAGAGAGAAGGGAAAGGAAAACCTAAAAAAGAATTGATCTCTCATCGGTAAATTTTCTAGGCGGCTTCCTAAATTTTTGCCGGGTAGATGCACTTTATTTAGCATTAGCACTATTGGTGTGGAAATCCATAGGAATGGATTTTGGCTGGCCCCTCCTAACATGTGCTAGAAGCACGACAACGATGGGAAGACCCATTTAAAACACGATTTCGATGGGTCCGAGCTGCCCTACTGACGGTGCTTGACAAGACATCACTTTAAGATCACCTCACTGAAGGAGGGACGGTTCGACTACCGTTCGAAATGCTAGACATGCATCAATCTCTAAAGGAGGTACGGATGTCACTTGTCAAGCCATCTCGTTCACTTGTCACAACCCATTAAGTTTTACCTCGACAGGCTACTAAAAGAGTAATCTACACACATAGCAATTCAAATACACAAACACGAGATCAGCCATTTCATCTGCTTGATTACTTTTCAAGTTCTCGTTCTCTCCCTCCCATATATGATGTGTAGTTCTATATACATATACCAACTAAAGTATTGGAGGGCCAATCCGGGTGCAAATGCCCGAGGCCTTGACCCGGTTTTTGTGGTGTCGGTCAAGTTCCGGCCAGAGCTCTGGTCAAGTTCGCGGTTCCCTTTTTTTATCAGTATCGATAGCTTGCTCTGTTCGTGGGAACCGAGCAATTAGCTTTGTTATTATTTTTGGGAAATCTCTAAAGGTGAGAATGGCCTCTCCCCCAACAACTCCCTGCACCATCTTTCCTCTTACGATCACTTTGGCTATTAGCACGTACCACCTACACCTTATACCTCGTTTGTCCGTCGTCTACGCGCAATAATTGCGGAAAAAAATAATCACGAACGAATTTCGTTGAGTTTCAAACCACGACCAAAGAAAGATGCGAACAATATCCAAATAGAATACCGACCAAAAAAACAATATATCCACATAGATTCTTTTTCCACGTATTTAGCTTAGCTGACCTGGAAGGCAGATACATATATTGTTTAGCCCGGATTCGGGCCAGTGCCGATGCGGTAGATTAAGCCGATGTACGTAGTCAAATTTACGAGGATCATTTGCTTTTGGGACATGCATGCGTCTGATCGCATCATTCGGGATGTGTCTGATTGTTTCTAGATTATGTTTAGACAATGTTACCTCAAAAAAAATTCATATGGTATCGCATGAAGTAAAGAACCTAGGTTCGGGCCAGTGCTGATGCAGTAGATTAAGCCAATGACGTTGTCAAATTTACAAGAATAATGTATTTTTGAGACTGTTATAATATTAAAATAATAAACCACGTCTTCATTTAATAGTTTAAACTTTTAGTATGGTTAACAGTGATATCTAAATTGCAGTCATTCAGTTAACTTTGAGTCACACAGGTTATGATTGATACTATGTATTGTGGTGTGAAACAGGTTTAACTGATGGATTCAAGTTATGAGTCGTCACATAATCAGTTAGCGACATCCATGTCAATATAACATGCAGGAGAACCTGCTCGACAATATACAGAGATCGATATGAAGAGAAGAGAAAGAGAGAGAGTTAGGCGGGCTTGAAGAAGCTCACTTGAATGCCAGTGTCAATCACCACGTAAACCCCAGCAGCGATCAAGATCACAGATAGAACGATCCCGGAAACCCCCAGACCCCAGTTCAAGTACCACATGAAGCTCTGCTTCTTGGGCTTCTTGATCTTCAGCCACATGAAGCACGGGTAAGCGAAGGTTATGGGCACCGCGATGCCCCCCGATCAGACCCGAGAAGCTGCCCAGGAACGGGATCGCCACTGCCACGAAGAAGCACCCGTACGTGAACATGACCCGGAACAGGGCGCGGAGCCACCACGGGCATGGCCTGTTCATCCGCCCGGTGTACTTGGACTCCATGTCGTCGAACATCGGCATCGCGTAGATCTGGAAGGAGCTGACGGCATTCACGATGACGAACAGGCTCGTCAGGGCCAGGACCGCCTGCGGGGTGTCCCTCCCGTGGAACTCGTAGATTGCCGTCAACATGCCCCCATTAGGCGGAATCTGATACAAGAAGCAGCGGCGGAGCCAGACCAGAATGAATCCTCATCAGGATCATGCTAAACATAAAACCTAAGAGGAAGTAACATACAGTTGCTCCATGAACTGAGTACCTTGTGGCCGTAAGCCCAGTAACCTCCTATGGCGAGAGGGAAGAGGCACAGCGCAACGATGAGGTACGCCACCTTCACTCCCCTCCACATTGGCAAGTGTGACGGCTTCTTCTCATTCGATGGCATCGTCCCCTGCAACAACCACACGTGCCGAAGGTTGAACATGATTTTCCTAGGAGAAATTTGTTTTAATCTATCATCATGCCGCATGTTTCTATGCTAAGGTTCAAATTTTCTCGTGTGGACCATGGTAATTTTGTGTGCTAGGGCCTCAGTTCATAGTCTCTTCGTGACTCCCCCTCTCTTAATCTTTAGTCTAGACACTCTAATCGGTTCAAATCAACTGAATTTGACGGAATTTGGCAGAAGAGAAAAGTAAAAAGTTTATCAACTATCTACCTTCTTCCACGCGCTTAGTTTTCTTCTTAGTCACATCCTCGTGAAAAGGACAGTCCCCACGACCTTGACTAGACTGCTTCCAAACCCATTATCATATGAAAAAAAAATTGTTTTTGACTTGGTAAAATGAAATGAACCTAAGCACTAATTTACATAAATGCGTCATTATACTAACTAGCTATCTTTGAAATACGCTTCCAAACTAGATTTTCTTGAATTACGCATACAACTAGTCATCTCTAGCATACAAAAATGATACACGCGATGATTTCTTATGTACCTGGATTTCGAGGGTGAGATTATGGCCGCGGAAGGCAAAAGCAATGATCCCGTAGGCATTCAAGATGCTGAAGATCCACGCCATGTTCGCCTCTTCCTTTATAGGATCGTACGACACTCCGTCGAGCCTCCCATTGGTCACCGACACCAGCCACATGATGGTGCAGAAGCAGATGGCGGTGACGGCGCCGATCAGAGAGACCCCGGCGATGGAGTTCAAGTTCGGGAGCTGGGCCAGCACGACGGCGGCGCAAGTGAACACGAGGTACCACTCCACGTTCGTCAGCGGCTTCGCGGTGCATCCCTCGCCGCACAGGATCTCGAAGAAGATCTTGGAAGTCGAGCCGCCGACAATGATGAGCGCGACGCACGTGCCTCCCGACAGGTACATGATTGGGAACGCCGCGAATATATTCCCCATTTTTTCACCTGTCGATTTGAGAAGTACAAAATATTATGGTAGACTCGTTCTACCAGCTGCTAAACATAGCAAACAAAATCAATCACAAGTTCACCACATAAAGATATGTGAGCTTTAATTTCTTTTGAGTGGGGCCTCAAACGAATGGATTTTCATTATTTCTTAAAATACTATTATTTCTCAGTAAAACTACTCAAAATTTTCTAGAAATACGCACTCTTTATCGATTGATCACATTTAACAAAATAAAAAAGATAACTGTTTGAGTTAAATTCTGGTGTATTCTGTCGAAGCTTCTGTTTTCACTTTGCTGCAAAATCAATGGAACAAGGGGAAAATTATAGTAAAAAGAGAAAAAAAAAAAGCATATTTTTTTTTACCAAAAGCGGCGCTGAAGAGATGGAGGTATCTGCTGTAGCGCATGCCAGTCTCGTTGGACTCATGAAGCTTCACCAGCACCCACAGCGTGTAGAGCTGCCATACGAATGCTATCGTCAAGCTTATGATCCCCCATGTCCTGCAACAATTAACATCAAGACTCAGATTAACATCACACCATGGGCTTCTGTCCTTTTAAAACGAGAGATTTCTTCTTTGGGATCTTGTGATCAGGCGGTGTCTTAGGCTGGCTTTCATACATGCTAAGTCCACTCTGGTTCCGCTCCAAGGCATGTCGTCCATACCAAGATTACGTGATCTGCGAGGAATCGCTTTCTTTCATCCCGATCTTTAAGAGTTGTTACGGTGCAGAACGGCATATAAGCGAGTCTCCCGCAAGCGGTTTGGACCTCGGTGCATAAGTTCATTTTGAGTTTAGGTAACTACTTCTATGGACAACTTTATGGAGATTAAGGTCGTCGCTTGTGGTGAGTTCAGTTGATGATTGTTATCCTTAAAAATGGGGAAAGCAAAAGAGCGATGCGAAAAATGCGAAGTCTCTTACCAGCCAAGAATGGTGAAGGAGACAGGGAGCACGAGGGCCTGAATGCCGATCCCGGAGCAGAGAGTGTGGAAAGCAGCGTAATAGGCGTTCCCATTCCTCGACTCCGTGATCGGAAGCCAAGCGTCCTGAGGGTCGAGCTTCGTCATCTGTATCGCCTTCCTCACCGGGCTCCCCAAGGGTGTGAAGAAGCTCCGGTTCCTGTTGTGTCCTCCTCCTCCTCCTCTTCGGTTGTTCCCTTGGTTGTTGTTGTCATTATCCGCCGCTGCGGGCTCGAGGGTGATGAGCAGTGGCTTCCGCGACAGCGATGGCGAGTTGTACTGCGTCTGCATCGGGGGGACAGAAATGGGCGGCGCTGACGGCACGGCAGAATCATCCTCTACCACCTCCTCCATTTTCGCTCTCTTTTGCGCTCTTTGCCTGCCCCTTCACACGTTGTTGCTCGGAGTCTTGATGGTCGGTTTTATAGTCTTCTCATGCATGTCAAGTTGAGAGTTAGTGGCGTATTAGGCGGTGTGATGACCTTGGGTTTCAGTGGGCATCATTTGTTGACCGGCGCTTATGGAATCGGATTGACTTCTTGATGCCTTTAGCCTTGAATTTTCCTCCACCTGCCCATTATAATATGTCTTAAAAAGCTTCACAGAGGACGTCTAGAAACTGGAAAACATATCTTTGATCGTGGATTTCATAAAATCATCTGCAATAACATGCGGGAATTTTCTTTAGTCATTCGTAACAAAGTAAATCGGTCACGATATCGAATCTTTGCATGTGTTCCGAGATTTACGATACCCATGTAAGATAATTTCATCCCCTATTAGCAAACCCGATAAATAATCCGTTAAATATACGGACTCGTTTTACTGCCAACACAACGAATAAAGATAAATTTTGTGTAGAAAATGCAACTGTCTTTCTAGATAGAACAGTATTACTTTAATTCTACTGTTTCTGGAAGTTTGATTGAAACAGCATGTAAATTTTCTATTCAGTCATGACGTAGTGGAAGTGCTTATTTGTTAACGTTGAATCAAAGAGCCTCAGGTCGACAATCGTCGGAACGGCGAGATTAGAGGAAGGCTGCTGCAATTATTGATGCAAGTTTTCTTCTGTTTTATGCTATTTTAAGTTGCTTTTCTTGCTGTTGGCTGAATCTGATGAAAAACGATGTGGAAAAAGCAGAAGACAGAACACAGGGATTTACGTGGTTCGATTACAAGGTGATCTACGTCCACGGGCGAGGTCAAGACAAAATTCCACTATAATCAAAGAGAGTACAAATTTCAGAAGTTGAAACAACGACAAAACCTCACGGCTCACCAAAACTCTCTGAAACAAAATTCTCTCTGACGTCAATGGGAAAACCTAGCCGCAGTATAAAAAGTGCTCCCAAAAATTTTCCTCGGGGCATAACCCCGAACCCCGAAAGCATTGGTTCGCTTCCTCCAGCTTTGGGCGGTCCAACTCTTCGCGTTGTGAACCAAATCTCAATTTTTCCCCACTTTCGGTCGCACAAAAATATGTTGGGTCGGGTCATAAACCGACCGAGTACATAAAATTCAAGACATATTAAACAGAATCAAAGAAAGATCGAGCTGATCATTAAAGTCTTCAAATATTTGGCACGGTTCTTGAAAAATCTAGGGTTTCTGTTGAACTTAGGTTTATGTTGAGCAGCTTCAAGATCGAGATCGAGCTGATCATTAAAGTCAATAACGTACCCGTGAGAGCATTTGCGGGCAGCCTGATTATTGGTAATCAGAAAGATTAGCCTCAACAACTAGAAACTACACGACCAAACAAGGACCAAGTTGTTGAAGGAGATATTCTCTCGAGGGATTGGCGGAAAATGATAATCTTTTAACAACCAGATTCACGAGCATCAATCAACAGCTTTTATGTCAATGAACATGACAGTCGATGAAAAGCAAGAGCCAATACGGATCGAATCGAAGCGACCCTCTTTGCTATCTTTTCGGAGCTCTGATCGTCCTTTTAGTGCAGGTCCTGTGGCTTGCTTCCGCGTCGCAGTCGGCGCTGGATTAAAGTAATTTGTATGGTTCGCTACATCTTCACCGTTGTAAGCTATTAGTCTCGAACGCTCCGTCCCATGCCAACAAGCCGCGTACCTGTTCACACAAATCAACGGCTTTTGATTTTCACGTTTTATGATCACAATCGGATTACGATCACATGCCCATCCTTCTCAAAAGTAAAATGACTGATTGTGTTCGATGTGGGGCTTTGCAGGTTCTCGCTCATGAATCTCGTCATTTCAGATATTTTCGATCTTTTTAAGTTACTTTTCCACGTTGCAACTTTGCAACTACTCTGTCTGCTTTATACACAGAATGATGGAGTGGTTATTGATTCTTGGTTCTATCTTATTCAGCAACCCCAAGATCATTCTCAAAGCTGTTTCCTCAAGGTAAATTCTAGAAAGTCTCTCATTGATCAGTTGACGTCTGTGGCTTCCTTGGTTATTTAAAAGCATAATAAACTAGTTAACGAAGAATCCTTTCAATAACGTTTAATCTCTTGTGAATTAGCACACGTTTATATGTTTCCTTTACTCGAATCATTAGGTTTACAACGGCTAAAGAACCGTAGCAAGTTGCTGGAACTTTGGACGCGTGAACGTCATCAAAAGAATTGATATGGTGAGGTTTATTCACCAAATCTCACCTACTAGCTCAAGGGTGGGGCCAATTGTGGAAAGACTAGATGTATATGAAATATCATTTCATGTATGCTTTCGCTATAATATGAGTTTTTTGCAAGTTAGAAAGCTGCTAAGCGTGTTGAAAATGTTCCTATGAAGGAATTTAAGGTTGTTTGCCCTAAAAAAGAGCTATTGAATCAGAAGTCGGAGTTTATGACCCAAAAAATAATAACAATCAGAAGTTGGAGATTGCCTCTATCTAATCATCCATCTTGTCAAACTCTCTTCCGGTGGCAGCCTTGGATCCTTGATATTGTGGTAAGGCTTACCTCATCAGAATCGGGTGTTTTCACTTCCAAAGGCTGCAATGTCTTTTTTAACGACCCGGCGGCCGGTTTAACCTTGGACCGCATGTTCCTCCCTATATGTTTTTCCTCCTAGGGTAGGTGAGGAGTATCCCTTTGTGGGTTTTACATCCTAAAAATTTCAGGGAGAGACCTTAGAGATGGAGTAATTTAAGGAACTGCTCAGGTCCTAGCATTATAACTCGCACGCAATTACAAAATAGATGTGATAGAAATCCTTTGAATTGACATGGGGACCAAGAGTCACATGTTTCTCAGCTCCTACCCCCTCTTCATTGATGATTCACAGGCTTCACATTGGATTACATGCCGTGGTCAGCCGACCACTTCGATTTCGACCCAACAGTTTTTTCGTTCTTCCTTTTTAATTTTTCTATCTATCGATCGACGTGGACCGTCGGGATTGGATGCTTGACCCTAGAGGAAAGGAGCGTGGGTTTCCGATCTGATTTAAAAATTCCACGCTTCTCGAAAAGCTTTGAAAAAGCCTGCGATTCCGGGCTTGTTGGACCGTGGAAAAAAACAGGCAACTTCCTGATCGATGCGATCAATGCCATAATGCGGATGCAGAGTGTCGCAGGACAGACTGAGAAGTCAACACAGTTTTGGTTTAAACAGAAATGCGATTGCGAGGTTTGTCAAACAACATCGCTTTCCCACTTCTGCGCGTTGTCTTCTCATATGTCTTCTAGATTGGGGTTGATGACTTGAGGTCGCCCTTTCTCTTAAATAAAGCAAAGCACAATTTTAGAACTTTAAATTGCTCTATTTTTTTATTTCGTTCCGAGAGTAATTTTGGGGTCATGCCCGGCACCGTATGGGTTGAACGGGTAGCAAACGCAGAATAAAGAAAATTTCAACAATTTGGTGCCGGGTCCCCCCGCCGGCGCGGGGAAGGGGGGGGGGCGGCGGCGGCGGCGTGCGTGTGTGGTGGGGTGGTGGATGTTGGCAGTTGAAATTAAGAGATTTTATCGAAAACTTCATCAAACTATAATACACAATTTATGAAAATTGCACTAAACACCAGAGTAGCTAAGTGAGCGATCGCACCGATTAGACCCCTTGAAATCCATCTCTAGAGGGGACCTTTATCACATGCATGTGGTTGGGGTTCATATACATTGTAAAGATGAGTCGAGTCAAAGGTTTGAATACTCCACCGACACAGTGTTTTTGGATTCTGATACAATAAATTGTAAATGTGGAGCATTAGACGAAATATAAGATCACATTTACAAAGCTCAGAAGTAAAATCACTTCAATAAATTCCTAAAGGCTGTGTTTGATAGTTCGGATAAAATATCTCGATTCGGTTTTTGGTGACGTTTTATTACATCGATCTATATGAATAAAGAATACCACCCATTATGTACTTTCCTATTTGAAGTGAAAACATAAAAAAAAAGGTCGGAAAATGACATGAACAATCCCTAAACTTTAACCTAATGTTCAATATGGTCCATAAATTTTAGCCAAATATGGTCCATGAACTTTTAATTTGTTTAATGTTGTCCTCGAACTTTTGGTATATGTTCAGTTTAGTCCTGAAATTATATGAAATTGCCCAATGTAGTCTTTCTATTAATTTAAGTTCAGGGGCTTCGTTGACCATTTTTATGTAGTTTAGGGACTACGTTGAACATGTACCAAAAATCCATATACTACATTGAATAAATTAAAAGTTTATGGACCACATTGAACATTAGGCTAAAATTCAAGGACTACATTAAACAAATTAAACGTTTATGAAGCATTGCACATTTGGCCAAATTTCATGATTCAAAAGTGTCAAGTCACTATGCTTTCTCATCTTTCAAATTAGAGAAGAAGAAAATCAACTCATGACAATTCTTATGGGTCGATAATGCAGTAGATCGTAGATCACACAAGGTTGCATGGCAAATAGTTTGCTCACCTAAAAGGGAAGAAGGATTGAGTTTACCAAATCTGAACAAATGGAACGAAGTATTGTTGGGCCACATGATGGAACCTCATCAATCGTCCGTTCTCTTCACTTTGGAGTATATGGGTTCACAACACCAAATGCAGAGGCACTCCAATTATGTAGGTCAACATTAATGGCAATATGGCATGGAGTTGGCGCTACCTCCTGAAATTGTGACCCTTTCTAACCCCGATTATCACTATCTCAAGTTACCGTGATATATATGACGAACTCAGGTATGTGGAACAAACTATGGAGTGGTATAACCTAATTTGTTCCAGCGGCATTCGCAAACACAATTTTATTGGTTGGCTAGTTTGCAGAAACAAACTATCGACAGCAAAGATTGTCACCCAATGGATGTCTTCCATTGATATCCAATGTCATTTCTATAGGGCCAGTGCAGAAGATAGAACACATTTGTCCTTCCAATGTGAGTGGACAGGCAACATATGGCGTAATATCCTTGCACAACAAGGGATTATGGCGTCCTTTAGGGGATGGAATGTTGAACTACAATGGATGATTAGAGCAACAAAGGGCAAAGATTTGACGGCAAGACTTATCAAGGTGTCCTTTCTAGTAACTGTGACGTCCCATAGCATCATATACTAAGGTTTTCTTTAGTCTTTTCACTTAAAGCACAAGCGGGAGACAATACATAATCAAAGTAAACATTTCTCGTTTAGTGGACACATCCACAACAAAATACCACATCTGCATTTCCAAACTTTTTATTTGTATACAAGGATGATTTGGATGACATCATCATCAAACACCATAACAAAAGACAACGTCTGGGAGGTCATAAAGGTGCTCTACTCCTTCTATGCCATCCAAGTGAAACCCATGGTTTCCACCAATCTCAGATCACCCAGCCTCACGGTTATAGCCAAAAAGTGAGTAATAAGTAAGGTTGATCCTAGTTTCGTAATATCTTCCAACGAAGGGATATTCATTCTAGTTATCTGAAAAAATGTAAATCAATGGGAGTGAGCCATAGCTCAGCAAGAGATAAGAGCAGTTTATAAACTGATCAATCTTACTAACTCTCGATTCCTAAGACACGCCTATATGATATGCATTTTAGGCAAACAAGTATGATTAAATACATCTTTGAAGACCATAAGTGTCAAGCAATGTGAATAGAATCATTCAGGACGATATCTAATCCAACATGCAAGCCTATTGCAATGTATATGACTCACTCGGTCTATCACTGATTTTGGAGCGTAAAGACCAAAAGTCAATGTTAACAGGCAATCATATGAAGCATACAAACACGTGATTTATCATTTCACTTAGGCTTTAAATCTCAACTCCAAGAAACATGTCCGTTGGCGCTCGTCGGTCACGTAAGGAGGAATATCTCCCGTCTAGTAGGGTCCGGTGCGCTCTCCAGTTTGCCGTAGTGTACGCCGGTATTCTCACCGGCTCGCGTAGGCTTCGTAGTCCACTAACTACGGCATCCCAATCACACTTTCGAAGCATCTAGGGTAGAATCCTCCTAGGTATCTAGTTTCCATAACCAGGCATCCTGCTTTCCCTTCGACTCCTCGGGGCAACCATGGTTCATCGACCACAGGCATGACATTCACATTGCCCAAATATCTCGTACATAATCAATACATGACACAACATGCAAATATAATAACTCATGTGTACATAACACCATGCCACTATGGTAATGTGACACATTTCTAACTCATGGTAACTTTCACACCATATTCAAAATTCTGCCATTACATGCATAATCATAGTTGTCCCATCATTCGACGTCACATCAAGGTCAATTATATCTCATTAGAAAGCTCAAAATGTGCACATTAAATCACCAGAAGATATCAAATCCAAATTCCCAGGGTTTCACGTGAGAAATGGTGCATCTTTGAAATTGGGTAAGTTTGGGCAGTTTTACACTGTAAAGGAAATTCCTTCAAAATAAATATTCTAAAATTTGAATATGTTATAAAAGACACCTGGATAAACATTTTTCATGAAGAAACCAAAGTCCAAATATTTTTGTAAGTATATCATTCACTAACTCAAAGACAGACTAAAAATTTCTCCCTTGAACAGAACCGTTGTTCCACAAAATCAGTTCTTTACCATACTCAAAACATCTTGAAAAATTCTTAAATTTTTTTTATGTTGTAGATGAAGAAGTCCTCGAGAAATTTTGTAAAGGAAGTTTGTTCAAACTCGGCTTAGAAAGTTTGTAGAAAATCGAGAAAGTGTAAACATCACAGAAATACCCATTCTGGACAGTTTTATACGGTCCGAAACTAGGCTTTCGTACTACTCATATCAAGTCCAAAAATTCTGAAAGTAAAATATGTTAAACTTAAAGATATTTGGAACAACTTTGAAGAGGAAATTTCTGGAAATTCGGTCCACAAAATTCTCCACAAAAATAACAAAACGAAGAGGTATAGATGACCCAAATCTAGGTTTTCCAGAACAAAAATAAGAATTAAGTCCGAATAGGAAAACCACCAAATTTGATTCAACAAAACTTATACCTAGCAACTTGAATGGACATGCAACACCCATTTGGAACTCAAGAACACACATGCACTTCATTTTCAAGTCTGGTCATACCCATTTATGCACAATAAACATCGAGAACCACACATGCAAGCCACCAAATTGCATCCACAACTCAATTATAGCAAAATCAAGAATGTAGGAAGATTAGAAGGCTTAGAAATGAGTTTCATATCTTTGTCTTAGAACTTCTAGAACCTACTTCTCCTTACTTGAGTCCTAGCCATGAGCTTCAAGAGGAAGAAAATGAAGAAACTCGAGATTGATGGAGAGAGGGGGATCGCGGCAAGAGAGAAAATGAGAGAGATGAGAGGAAATTGAGAAAATGAAAGGTGAGAGAGAGAGAGAGAGAGAGAGAGAGAGAGAGAGAGAGAGAGAGAGTTCGGCTGAAAGTTAAGGGGAAAGATGGAGTGTGTTAAGCAAACTTCATCATTAACCCCAAGAATGAGTGTCATGCAAGCTTTCATCATTAACCCCAAGAAGGAGTGTTATGCAAGCTTTGTCATTGTGCATGAAGCTTCATTGGTAGACATAAACAACCCTTCATAATTAATTGGCTTTAATATCTCTAATTTTGCATGTAAAGATGGGGACTAAGTTGCCGGCCATATGTGGGGGTAATAGGGGCACAAATTGTGTCTTATAATATTTAATTCAAATCTACAAAATGTCCACATAAGACAAACATTAATGGCCATTGTCCCTAATCATCATTAAATAATCACCACATATATATACATATGGTTGAAATGGAGCCCCTCAATTGTCTAATGAATTCTCCAAAATTTTCAAACCAATTATATGCCAAGCGTATATCACGAAATTCCTTAAATGTCTCGATAATTGCATAATCGATCCTTGATCATCACTAATTTCAATTCACGAATCATCACCAATGAATGCCATGAAATTTTGGGATGTCACAGCAACCATCTATTGCATTTGGATGGAACGTAGTAGAAGACATTTTCAAAACAAGTCTACTGAGAGCCATATCATTTTGGCAAATGTGCGTAAAAATGTAAGATGTAGAACCTCGCTTTATCAAAAAATTAGACCTTTCCGATCAAATGTTGTATTGGCTACCATATGGAGACTCCTTGCCTCTATATGTTTGAATCATTAGCTCTATTTATAATGCTAAGAAGTGCCCATAAGTTACTGTACTTCGTTGATTTTTATAATACTTACATTTTACCCAAAAAAAATAAAAACAACTCATGACTCTAAGGAGGCCACGTCAACAAAATGCAATTCATACATCTTACATTATATAGAATCGGATGGGTCAAAAAAACAATAGCCAATTACCCAAGAGCTCAAATTGAAAAATCTCAATCACGAACTTGTCCTGAATCCGTCCCTGATGTCTTTGCAAAAGCCCTCCTACCCCATTGGCAAGCACTGTTCATCGGACGCGGGTGCAGATGCTTGCGCAATTTCGAATCGCCCATATAAAATTCACAAAAAATCAATCTCGGAATAAAAATCAGGGCTTTAACATGTAATTTTTCATCCAAATTCAACAGTTTACTAGGGCCTAGGCCTTGTTGTCTAGCCCCGCCAATCTCCTCTCACCAGTCGCCGCGACCGGTTTTCAGCTTCGAGACTGATTTCAAGAGTACACGGGTGCTCGTCAAGAAAATTAATTTGGATTAGGGGCTCAAATTGAGACATCTCTGAAATTTTTTATTTTTTTTTGGGGGGGTCGGAAAAATCGGATGCTTTAAATGGTGCAAACTGCAAAGGGCTCAATCGGGACTGGCCCAAACTTTCGGGCCCAAGTGCAGAAACTCTCCCGTTACCGGGCCGAAATTTGGGGCCCACCGTCAACTTCATACGGGCCGGAGCGGTCGACCCATCGGGTTCCCGAGGCCCATTTTGCAAAAACGGAACCACTGTGTGTGTCTCTGTCTCCGAAGTTCTGTTCTTTCATTCCTCGCTGTCGAGCGTGGTGGCCGGAGAGAGAGAGAGAGAGAGAGAGAAGATGGGCGGAGGCGGACACGGAGGGGGCACGACCTACAAGGGCATCACCGTGCACCAGCCCAAGCGGTGGCACACCGTCACCGGCAAGGGCCTGTGCGCCGTCATGTGGTAAGCTCGCGATGCTTCTCGGGTTCCGGAGTCGCCGCCCCGATTTTGTGTCCCCCCCCCTCCCTCCCCTCTTCGATCGCGTTGCGGGATGTGTGTTTTTTCCGCGACGCGTTCCTCGGCTCGCGGTAGCGATTTCCGAGGGCGCTCCTCTGTTCGATTGGGTTCGTGTCGGTGATTTTTGTTTGTGTTTGTCGATGGGCTGTGCGTGTGTGCGTGCGTGATGGAGTTTGCAGATTCATTTGATTATGCGAATGGGGGGATCTGGAAGTAGAAAGCTTTGGGGTGTGTGTAGGCTGTCTTGACTTGGGTTTCGTTAGATGATGCGACATTTATGCTAGGGTTTCATTTCTGGTTTCGATTGATGGTTGGATTCGAAATCTTTTTAGGATGTAGTTTGGAGCGGCTTGGTCCAGTCAAGTAGTTTGCTTCTCTCTGATTTGTCGAGCCATCGGATGGGGGGACTGACTCGGAAAGCGGGCTGTGGTTAATAGACATTGATAAATTAGATGAAGAAGGAAAGGTATATTACTACGGAGAAAGTGAAGAGTTTTGTGCATGATGGTCGAAGTGTAGAAGCACATGTGGCGCCTATCTGATATCTCATGTAATCATAAAATGTCGCACAAGGCTTGAGGAGAAATTCTATATGGTAACAGTAACAGTGGTGATGAGAGGTGGCGTGCAATAGAAGAAGATCACTGAACTACCAGGCCAATTACGTGCTTTTCTGGATAATGCAATTGTACATCATACATATTTGTCAGAATCAGTTATAAATCAGTCATGGTAGGATAAATAGAAGTTAAATTCGACCAAATACTAGTTTTATGGAAATTATTTGACAAGAATTTTCATTGCATGCAAAGGAACGAGGCTTAATGTCTTTTTTTAGTTATAGGATGAGCCATGGAGCTCATCTTTTGGCCAAAGGGAAGCACACATTCTTATTAACAGCACAACAAGAACAAAAAGAATACAAGTCCTGCCGGGATGGATGTCACCGCAAAATTTTGCTTCTGGCTTCTATCTTTGAGTTAATAAGCTACTTTTGACATCAAACTCCAATGAAAGTACACTACTCTTGCTCTCTGTTACTCAGACACAGATATAGGTGCCCGGTACTGATAAGTAACCTAGAATCTGACTCGTCTATGGATCAAGATGTGGGATCGTGGTCTCGGCATATGGATGTTTAAAACGCAAATCCTACTTGGTTACATACAATTTCTGTGCATTTACACTCGTACGAAGCAAAATATGACTAGATGTTCTAAATTTTCTCGGACACTCAATTATCACCCTTCAAATTCTTTTCATACTCTTTGTTCAATAGTTTTGTTATGGTGATTTAGATTTGTACTGGTTCTGCAATAATGGAAAATTTCGAGGTTGGGATGAAGCATTCCCTATCCATAGTCACGACATATCCTTTAGTCATGGGTATATCACCTAGAAGAAAAGTGGAGGGACACGGTCCTTGCTAGTTTCTGCTTTTTAGGTTAAAATACATTTAGAATCTTAATTATACTTTCAGTGTGTGAAAATGAGCTATTTTTAAGATTTTCTGTTTCTCCACTTGAAGTCATAGCTCAACTTCAAAACATTGATTTAACAACGGTCAAAGGTAAATCCAAAAGTGTAAACTAAAGTCACAACTGAAGTAAAAAAGTCATGCTAGCCATAGCCACACCGAGCACACTAAACAACTTACTTATCTCTTGGGTGACATTGCATCCTATAGCACAATGAAAGTGATAATCAATGTGCCTTAGCTTGAAGCTTCTTCGATCCCATTAGTATACCTTAATGTTGTGGATCATGCTTCAAACTTTTGCTCTTTATTCAGTGTGCTTCCAATTTTGGACAAAATGTTTTAGTTTCTGAGTGAAATACGAAATCTGTTTTCGGCTGATTTCAGAAGGTAACCTTGAAAGATCATTATAGTGGTGAAATTGGTATATAAATCTCCATGAAGCAAAATTTTGACTCAGTTTAAATTGTGCATTATAGGTTTTGGGTCCTGTACAGGGCTAAGCAAGATGGGCCTGTAGTACTGGTAAGACAACTTCTCGGTTCCTCTACCCAAATAATCCCTTTTAACCTGTAGTTGATCTTCATCTAAGTTGGTTTTGGCTTCTTGCTATGTGTGTAGGGTTGGCGACATCCTTGGGAGGGTCATGAAGATCACGCCCATGGCCATGGACATGGACATGGACATGGACATGATCACGAGGTAAATATTACTGTTTCCTGATGCTTGATTTTTGTGAGCTGAACTTACGAGAATTTCCTATCCTTGGTTTTCTGTCAAATAACCAATAACATGATAATCTATCTTTATCTTCTGAAATAAGAGGTTTAAGAGCTCATGTTAAGCACAAAAACTTCTGCATTTGGTGGTTCTCATGCGGGTGTATGTGTGTGTGTATAGAAATGTATGCTAATTTATTAACCAAAATCTATCCTTAACTGTGTGATTCCTGAATGGAAAGTGCTGAAGCCTTTTTTTTTTATCTTAAACCTCAATTATCAGCCAAGCAGTAAGATTTACATTTGGAATTAACGGGAGAGCTCAAGTTGTGCAGATCTACACCTTCTGGATATCAATATTGTAGGCTCTGAAGAGGGATGGTGTATAATTCATGGATCCCTGAGTGGCTGTTCAGTTCATTTTTGTTGATAGGTAGATGCTGGAATTTTAAAGGAAACTGACCTCTGCAACTGTTGTACATATTCTGCCAACAGGTGGCTTGTATATGCACATTTGTTTTGTTTAACATAGCATTTAATTAGAGAGACAAACTATAATTTCTTAGTTACTTGCATTCTGTTCCATTATACTTTTTAAAACTGGTGGCCGGCATGCCCTATCGATTGAAACTCACAAATTGCTCAAAGTATTTAGCTTCAGTCGCTAGATATTCTTTTTGGTTTTTTAAAAACAAAAAGTGAACTAAGCACGACAGCCTAGTGTATATAGGAGAATCCTCATGTCAACCTTTATTCAGCAACATGCAATTATGGTTAATTCTTTCATATTTTGCAGGCATCCCATTGAAAAGCCGAAAAGGGATAACACAAAAAAGCCAGGGGTTCTAATGCAGTGTATCTGGATTATCTGTGTTCGTTTGAGTTCAAATAAAGATCTCTGTGAGATTTATGATCTCATAACAGCAATTCTGTTAGCTTGTAAGGATGCTAAACATTTTCGGTGTGCAAAGCTTATACTTGAGCATTCTATTTGGTTCTTGACAGCTGCTTGCATAATTTTTCCTGAAAAAGTTGGGTGACATCTGGTTAATTGTATTCAAATTAGTGGAGTAGTCTCTGCAGCCTCAAAAATTGTTTTTGCACCTTAACTATCCAGGTAACCTATTCTAGTGGACCAGTTGCATTTTCCTCTTGTATAACATTAGAGCAATTACCGATATCAGCGTGCAAATTGCATCTGGAATGGCGTACTGAAACTGCAGTGATCATTGACAATTTAAGATGAGTGAGTAAATACTTTTTGTGCAGGAGTTGTTTGGTCCATTCATTCGAGCTGCAGCAGGTAATAACCTGAAGTGTGTTGTGCCTTTACCTTTTCATTAAAGATGCAAATGGAAACTATCAACACCAGTAAGATTGGGGAACATACTTTCTTTAGTTTCACTATTTAGTGAAAAAGCGGCACTGAGTCCAATCTTAAAAGCGAGAACTGCCACAATGTTAATTTAGCGAGAGCTTTGAGCAAGATAAAAGCCAAAAGCAAGAGCCGTAGGTGAAATTTACGTAGGCCATGTTCTGGAAGGGAATTTTTGATTTATTCGGGGTGTATTGTACCTATGAATCAAGTCGCAGATCTTGAATGAGCGACTTGGGTGTTGCAAGGTTATATCATAAGCCTAAGCTACTCAATCAGGCTTTTCTGACGTGTTGGTCAAGCTCCTAGGATATGTTGGTCTGATGCGATGGAGTTCGATTGGGATCACAGTCCAGCTTTCAGAAGAATTTGAAGGAAGCAAAACGCTTGAGGCTTGTTGTCAGGAAGCTTTTGATGGAAGGATCTTTACCCGAACTGCAACATTTCCTTCCACTCTTTATCCATAGGAAAAATATCATAAATGGTCTTTGAATTTTGACCAAATATTTAATGTAGCCCTTGAATTTTTAATTTGTTCAATGTAATCCATTAATAGTAGTCTAATGTGCAATGTGGTCCTTGGAATTTTAATTTGTTCAATGTAGTCTATTGACTTTTTTACTTAATTGTTCAATTTAGTCTTTGAACTATATCCTTAAACTTGAATTAATAAAATGACAACATCTAATATTTTCAGTTTAAGGACTAAATTGAACATACACCAAAAGTTCACGAATCACATTGAATAAGTTAAAAGTTTCATGACCACAATGAATGAATTAAAAGTTCAAGGACTAAATTTATACATCGGGTCAAAGTTCAATGATTATTTGTGTTATTATATCCCTTATCCATAATCAGTGATATATTATTATGTCCACAAGTTTTGAGCATCAATTGGATCGGAGCATATCAATCCAGCGTAACATTTTTGCATCTACATTCTTTGAGTGGACATCATATATTCTCGATATTGTTTTGAAATTATATCTGCTAAGTTTTGTATCAGATATATCTAGCTAGGAGCCAGCTTTCCTCCAGCTTGATGGCTTCGAGACAGGGCCCGCGCCACTATATGCTCAGCAAATTTTCCCTCCTAATAGGCATCTTGTGCCATGAAAATTTAGTTTTTTTTTTGGTAAGGTAAGTATTATATTAACTTTTCAACATGTAATTTACAAGAGGAGATGTCGTACACAAAAATCTCATACTTGAGATAACACAAAAGTGTCACGACGGGTGCAAAGGTGTAGCTGCTAAACGAAGCACAAATACACCAAGTGCGAAGCACTAACTATAGCCAAAACAGCGGCCAAATAAGATTAGACAACTATAAGGCAATAGCCATTAAAGTTACTGAAAGATAGAGGCCGGAATGCCCTACTTGACTTGAAATCTTTTGTTACGCAGTGTGTCAACAACAGGCTGGAGGGAAACGGCCACATCTCTTACAGTCTTGGCCAGATGGGCACGCATTGCAGGCAAGTAGGGGTTACGATCCCTAAATAGGATATCATTTCATTCAGTCCAAATGCAGTGGTACATCGCCCCAAAGGAGGCACGATTTGTTCTCATATGTTTAATCTTTGACCACAGTCAACGATTTGTGTACTGACGTTGACATTAAGATTTCTCGTAGGATTATCACTAATTAACAAGGTTGAGTTACAGCGAAAACAAAACTCCAAGCACAGGAAAAACAGGAAGAATGATCAAAGTGTCATCTTACAAAGTGGGGCTTGAATCACTAGTTTTCTTACGTAATTTGCGATGATGATTCCAAGTCTCAATACAAATATATATGATAACATTTTGTAAGGAAACTAGAAATTGTTAAACTCATTTTACATAGGTAAATATTTATAGGACACGTGATTAGTCAACCAGTTGCTTTGCTACGGAAAACTATGTTAGGGCGTTGGTAAGGAAATTTTAGTCGTAATGCATTTCTTTTAAGGCACATGAACAAGTCGATACTTGTAAGAGATGGTCATTAAATTACTAGAGTGTTGGGAATGTGCCATGCTCGAGTGCAGTGTTAGATGGTTATATACACAGAAAGAAAATAATCAATTTGGGAGATAATATAGCTAGAAAGGTAGAAGAGCACAAATTTGAGATGGGACAACCAGTTCATTTGAAAGAATGAAAGACTACATCACAATTAGACTATAGTTGACTATATTATTATTCAGTGTTAATGCTTAGCTAGAGCTCATTGTGCATTACAACACCCTGGAGGTCTGCCCTGGCTTAGTCACTAGTTGCAGATGAGATATGTCTCTCCTAGTAGCTGAGGATGTTGAGAAGTGAAACTCTCGTCTGGATTAAGCGTCTGAACATGGAATCCAACTCTAGCGTGAGTTCGTTGATGGCTATCTCCACCTCTTCC
This sequence comes from Syzygium grande, assembly GCA_024733475.1. Lineage (NCBI taxonomy): Eukaryota > Viridiplantae > Streptophyta > Magnoliopsida > Myrtales > Myrtaceae > Syzygium > Syzygium grande. The sequence continues at coordinate 12,143,798 of JAMXDD010000006.1, forward strand.
AGCCTTTTCTCCGTGCCCTGTAGAGTAGTGACGTCCCAGACGCTGCATGGGTTCCGGCCACTTGAGAACATGAGCTTCGTTGCGCCAATTGCCCAATCTTCTGTCCAGCCAGGGGACACTTACTAGGGACGACAGCGACTCCACCACAGCTATGACTGTTGCCCTCACTTCTCTTAGCACTTCCGGCACAATGTTGAGGGTGTGATTGACCGGAGAAAGGTCTAGATTGGAGAACTTGTCTTTCGTTCCTTTCAGTGAGCGCAGGCACTTCACTGTCACTTTCTTTAACTTCTTTCTCCTAGGGTAGTAGCCCGCTACTGGGCTCTCGTTGCCTAGTTCACCACTAGGTGCTCGCCGCAATGAAAACCTTACGTCTTGTATGTGCTCCTTCACTAGAAAGAGGACCTCTTTGGACGTTCCGCAGGCGTCCAAAATAGTTAGAGACGCTTCTGAGAGATATTGATCCATCTCTCGTGACAATGGCGAAGTAGAGCTTGTTGGGTCATTGGGGAATGAAGGAGGTCGTTGGCAAAGTCGTGGAGGTCTCTCAGAGCTTCGAAATTTAGGAGTGCCATGCTTGAAAGAAGGAAAAAGAACGGAGTGAAGTGTGAAAGGGGGATCTTGGGTCAGCATGGGATTCGAGGATGGTTGAGACACGAGTTGATAGAATGCTTTTGTAGACTTACATACCTCTTATAGACACCTTATGCTTTATGCAGGATCTGAAAGGAAAGGACACCTTTGGTACGGAAAATGTTAACGGGAAACTGGTGGGGAATCAATTGCATATAAGACTAAACTGAAGGATTATAATCATGCATAGAAAAACAAATTTTAGGCACAATTAGAATCAAATGCGGAAAACAGGATAAAAAATAAATTGAACTTCAATTATTGTTCAACTTTACGTTCGTCGAAAATCCACGGTAATTCGACGTTAATTTGACAACGATTACGGGCGCATTCTAATAACCCAATCCCCTCACGTACTGATAGTGTATTACCGAATGAGAAGGTTTGCGTTAGACGTTATGTCTGCCCTTATGGAATGAACGTTTGTCTTTATAAACCGCTTCCTATCAAGGCGGTTACCGAATAGGGCGGTTGTCACTGAAGGGGTACGAAGCATAGGAAAATCGTACGTGAATAACCGTTACTTAAAAGAGAAAACGTGGGTCAAACCCAATGGATAAGTTTCTATTTCAAAAACTATATCCCTAAATGTGGGATCATATTATAAATATAACATTCTTCCACTTGATCCCAACATTTTCATCATATAGATTACCCAACCAAATCCACAAAAACTATATGCTTAAGAAAAGAAACAAGACACATGAATCATGGCGACATGTCCTCTAACAGCGAGTAATATCTTCCATGTATCACAATGCATCTTATTCCTTTAATATTAGTCCATATGTGATAACACATCTTAATGAATAAACCCTATGTTTATTCCAGAACCAAGGATAATTGTTATTCTCATAAACAACTGAAAGTGTATACCAGAAATTGAGAATAACATTACAATTGAATAAGAGTTTCAAACAACAAAAGTCGTTCGTACGACAATAAATCACATTATGGGAACTATTCCCATACTAGCCACATGATCCTTATACTTCATTGGTGGCATGCTTTTAGTTAAAGGATCAGCTATCATCAATTTAGTGTGAACGTGTTCAATGACCACTTTATTCTCTTTAATACGTTCCTTTATGGCTAAATACTTAATGTCCATGTGCTTCTTCGATTGCCACTTCTAGTATTTTTAGTCGTAAAAATCGTAGTTGAATTGTCACAATATATTTTTAATGGCCTAGAAATAGAATCAATAATTCTAAGCCCTGAAATGAAACTCTTCAACCATACACCATGTGAGGTAGCCTCAAAATAAGAAACGAACCAGCCTCCATAGTGGAAGTAGCAGTCAAAGTTTGCTTCGCACTCCTCCATGACATGGCTCCGCCAACTAACATAAAAATGTATCTTGATGTTGATTTTAGAGAACTAACACAACCAGGGTAATCCGCATCCGAATAATCAACTACTTCCAAGTTGTCAGTCCATCTATACATAAGCATGTAGCCTTTAGTATCTTGAAGGTATCTCATCACTTTCATTGCAGCTTTCCAGTGGTCTATCCCTGTATTACTCTGATATCTTCCCAACATATCCACAGCAAAAGCAATGTCAGGTCGAGTGCAAACCTGAGCATACATCAAGCTTCCGATAGCAGAAACATATGGGATGTTGTTCATTTGTTCCCTTTCCAGATCATTCTTCGGGCACTGGTTCAAATTGAACCCACCACCCTTGACAATGGGTGCTATACTTGGTGAACAATCTTTCATCCGAAATCTCTTCAAGACCTTATTGATGTAGATTTCTTGAAATAGTCCTAAAACTCCTCGAGTTTTATCTCTATGGATCTTTATGCCAATGACATAAGATGCCTCACCCATATCCTTCATGTCAAAAATCTTATAGAGGAATTGTTTCACCTCATGCAACAACCCCTTATCATTGGTTGCAAGTAGAATATCATCCACATATAGCACAAGAAAACAAATTTTGCTCCCACTGACTTTCTAGTATATGCATTAATCCATGATATTCTCTACAAAATCGAATGAAGAGATGACATCATGTAACCTTAAGTACCATTGACGGGATGCTTATTTCAAGCAATATATAGATTTCTTAAGCTTGCATACCAATTGTTCACTTTTACTGGAGGAGAATCCTTTAAGTTGTTTCATGTATACGTCCTCCTCTAGTTTCCCATTGAGGAATGCCGTTTTTACATCCATTTGATGTAATTTCATATCAAAATGGGCAACCAAGGCCAAAACAATATGAAGAGAATCTTTCTTAGACACAAGAGAAAAGGTCTCCATGTAATCGGTTCTTTCTTTTTAAGTGAATCCTTTAGTAACGAGTCTAGCTTTATATCTCTCAATGTTGCCCAACGAGTCCTTCTTAGTTTTGAAGACCCATTTACAACCAATGGCTTTTGCACCATTAGGCAACTCAACCAAATTTCAGATTTTATTTGATGCCATAGAACTCATCTCATCCTTCATGGCATTGTACCACAAATTGGATTTATCACTACTTATGGCTTGTGAAAACGTTTCAGGATCATTCTCAGCTCCAATATTATAGTAAGACTCTTGTAGATACACAATATAATCACTAGGAATTGCTGATTTCCTCATTCTAGTAGATCTTCTTAATGTTGTATCAACATTCTCTAGAGGAGCGTGTTGTTCAACTGGGTGTTCAATAGCTTTTGGTAATTGTTGAACAACTGGATCTACTGGATCATTATCAGCAAGTTGTAGAACTTCAATAGTTGGTTGTTCAATAGCCGGCCGAACTGAAGGGGCGTTATGAACAACAACCAACCTAATACTTGAAGTGGAAGGTTGAGTATCTGAATGATCTTTCTCAGGAACAATGTCCTTCAATCGATCACTCCCACTAATCAAGTCACTTTCAAGAAATTTAGCATTTCTTAATTCCACAATCCTAGTAGTATGAGATGGACAATAAAACTTGTATCCCTTGAATTTTTCGGCATATCCAATGAAATACCCACTTACAGTCCTTGGGTCCAACTTCTTTTCCTGTGGATTATAGACTCTTACTTCAGACGAGCATCCCCAAATGCGTACATGTCGCAAACTTGGTTTCCAACCTTTAAATAACTCAAAAGGCATCTTTGGGACAGTTTTGGTTGGAACTCGATTTAATATGTACACTGCCGTCTTAAGAGCTTTAGTCCACAAGGACTTAGGAAGTTTGGAGCTACTAAGCATACTCCGCACCATGTCCAATAAAGTTCGGTTTCTTCCTTCTGTTACGCCATTTTGGTCCGGAGAACCTAGCATAGTGTATTGGGCAACTATCCCATTCTCTTGAAGAAACTTTGCAAACGGACCAGGTGCTTGTCCATCTTTAGTGTATCTATCATAAAATTATCCACCTCTATCTGATCTCACGATCTTAATTTGTTTGCCGCATTGTTTCTCTACTTCCGCCTTAAAAACCTTAAAGGCATCCAATGCTTCATGCTTATTATGAAGCAAGTAGAAATACATGTAACGTGAGTAATCATCAATGAAGAAGATAAAGTATTTTCGACCATACGAGTCCATATCAGGACTACAAATGTCCGTATGTATGATTTCTAGTATGTCTGTACTCATCTTAGCACTTTTCTTTGTCTTGTTGGTCTGCTTTCCCTTTATGCAGTCCACGCAAATATCATAATCAGTAAAATCTAAAGTACCGAGTACTCCATCATTTACTAATCGCTTAATTCTATCTATGGAGATATGTCCCAATCTCCGGTGCCTCAACATAGAAGAATCTTCATTCACAACACATCGTTTTATACCAGCATTATCATGAACATGCATCGCATTATAATAGACATTGTCTTGTAAATTAATTCGAAAAAGACCATCAAACAAAATACCACTCCCAACAATTTCAGATTTAAAAAATAAACTGAAGTTTGAATATGAAAAGTTAAAAGAGTAATCCAAAGGTACAAGTCTTGAAACTGAAATTAAGTTTCTAGAGAAACTTGGAACATAAAAGGTCCTTTCCAAATCCAAAACAAAGCCACTATTGAGAACTAATCTATATGTCCCAATAGCTTTTATATGCGAACGCATCTTGTTTCCCGAATAGATGCTTTGTTCACTTCCCACTGGCTTCCTGTGGTTTTGAAAACCTTGCAATGAATTCGAAATATGGATTGTAGAATCAAAATCAATCCACCAAGTATTGTGACTCACATCAGCCATATTAGATTCATAACAAACATAAGATGTTGTATTACCTTTCTTCTCGAGCTAGGCCTTAAATCTGATGCAATCCTTCTTCATATGCCCCTTCTTTCTGCAAAAGAAACATTTGGATTCCTTCTTAATGTCAGCTTGGGAAGGTATTTTACCTTTTCCCTTCTGCTTGCCGTGACCCTTATTCCTTTCTTGTGTTGCCAAATGAGCACTTTCTCCCAATTCCATAGTCAGCCTCTCTTCCTCTTGAACACACATGATCACAAGTTCATTAATTGACCATTTATTTTTATGTGTGTTGTAAGAGATCTTGAAAGGTGCATACTATTGTGGGAAAGTGTTCAAAATGTAGTACACAAGAAATGATTCAGATATCTCAACCTCAAAGTTTTTCAGCTGAGCTGCAATGTCCCTCATCTTCATGATGTGCTTACGCACACCTCTAACACTTGTGAGCTTTAGAGATGAAAATTTCATTATCAGGGTCATGGCATATGCCTTTTCTGAAGTCTCAAACTGCGCATCAAGGACCTCCAATAAAGCCTTAGCATTGTTATGCTGAGCGACTGAACCATGGATACTAGGAGATTCTTTAGTCCTTATGAACATCACACTAAGGCGGTTGGACCACTCCCACTGTTCATAAAGGGCTATCTCAGCTGCAGTGCTCGTGTCAGTAAGAGCAGGTGGTTCGTCTTTCCTTATAGCATAGTCAACGTCCATGCACCCCAATTGAAGAAGAATTGACTCTTTCCAAACTTTATAGTTTTCATCATTCGGTATGGGAACATCACTCTTAAATTCAGATAAATTCACAGGTTGCAAAACTGCATATCAAATAATCATGCTTATGTCACAAAATTTGAGGCAAAATCAACATATATCATGTTCTACCAATATAAGACATGTCACAAAATATGAAGCACATAACATAAAAACTACCGGTGGGCTAAGTTTTTAATTTAAATAGATTCATAAATACTTTATGAAGAAACTATCGTATTATATCCCTTCCTTAATCCCTGTGGATAAATTAAGAAAAATAATATGATATTTCCACCTAATTAATCAAATTAATATAATGAAAATTCCTATGGGATAAAATTCATCACATTAGTACGATTAATTATAATCAATGTCCATTTTCAAATGTGGCTATTCCCCAATTAATTAAAATATATGGATAACTGGACGTTTAATTTCATGCATAAAAATATTCATAAAATGCATGAAGGACAAAATAATAAATTTAATTTGGCAAGGGGCAGAATTACAATAACATATAAAGTCAGGGATAGAAGCATAAAAAAAAAATAAAGAAGGGTTTCGCTAGTCCTAGGGCGCGTCGCGGCACGCACCTTCTTTACCGCGCAGGCGCGTGTAGCGCACGCGCATGCAACTGCCGCGTGGGGCGCGCACGCCTGCAGTTGCGTGCGTGGAGACCACGTGCCAACGATTGTGCGCACGTGGGGCCACACGCCTTCTTCCTCCACGCAAACAGAAGCCTTTTCTTGTCATTTTTTTGCTGTTCCGCCGTGCTTTCGACTGAATGGGTCTCCTTCGATAGCCCATCTCACACCAAAATAATTTATGGGTTTTGGAGACCATGTCGGCGCGATCACATGGACTCAAAAATTGGCGAAAACAACCAAGAAATTGACTCGAATCAAGCAAAATTCCATCAAAACACACAAACCCTAACCCGCAACTTCCGCCGCTCAAACAGCCTCTGGCGATCACCGATATGCCATATTAACTTGGGGCTATTCTTCTCCATGGCGATGCGACCGTACTGGTCCAAAGTCGAGTGGTGGGTCGCCGGAATTTGGCCGGAATCGGCGATTTCCCTCTTAGCCCCAAAAAGTTGAACTACTGTTCATCTCAAAAGCCCCGAAAAATGCACCCAAAATTCGACAAGAACAAGGTAGAGGCACTAAACATGCTCCGATACCAAATATAAGACTAAAACTGAAGGATTCTAATCATACATAGAAGAACAAATTTTAGGCACAATTAGAATCAAATGCGGAAAACAGAATCGAAAATAAACTGACCTCCAGTCATTGTTCAACTTTACGTCCGTCGAAAATCTACGGTAGTTCAACGTTAATTTGACAACAATTACAGGCGCACTCTACTAACCCAATCCCCTCACATATTAATGGTGTATTACCGAATGAGAGGATTTGAGCTAGACTTTGTGTCTGTCCTTATGGAATGAACGTTTGTCTTTATAAACCGCTTCCCATCAAGGCGGTTACCGAATAGGGCGGTTGTCACCGAAGGGGTACGAAGCGTGGAAAAACTGTATGTGGATAACCGTCACTTAAAAGAGAAAACGTGGGTCAAATCCAATGGATAAATTTTTATTTCAAAAACTATATCCCTAAATGTGGGATCACATTATAAACATAACAATACATCCACAAGAACCTTCCATGAGAGAGAGATTTTTGTCAAGAGTTTGTTGTTGGTAATCCTAAGAGTGTTAGACATATGTGCACGAGGTAAGGATGCCAGACTGTGCTTAATTGGTGAGGCTCGAGAGCAGACAAGATCTTGCGAACTAAAAAATATTGTGCATGTTTCTGTGTGATTGAACTGATCCAGAGGCAGATCTGACATACTGCGTCGTCCCTAAAAGACAGAACTTACACTTAACAACTAGCGATTTTCTCTATAGGTACTTGCCAAGCAACACCTCGGAAAGTTCCTGCAGTGAACAAGATTTATATGGAAGAAATAAGAGCAACTGCAATTATGAGGTGACTAGCTGTTCTTATTCACTAAAATTTGAAATCCTTCTGCAAATGATTCTTTCCCTCTTTTAGATTTGCATGGACAGTTTATTTTCTGATTTTGCTCCTCTTTCAATGTTTCTTGGCTTCGGCCAACTGTAAAATCACGTAATTATTTGCATATTTGTTTGTCTACTCTTTTCCTGTTTACTACCCTTATCCAATCTTTCTTAAAATCTGCTGCTGCGATACCGGCAATTGCAAGGAGTTCAAGAAAACTTTTTGATTCGCTTCACGGTTGAGAAGTCTAGCAAAATTTAGATAGATAATAAGGTGAGGCTCCAATAAGATTAACATGATGCCTCCCAGTCTAATGCATCTGTTCATGCAAGAACCTGAAAGATCGTAGCCACATTACGCTCCTAGAAATGTCACTGAGTAACCAAAGAGGAAGAGAAGGAACTGGACTGCCCAAAGTTAAAATGACAAAGACCTCAGTGGTCCGGACGAACAAAACCGCAAGAAGATAGTCTACATCTAATCTAAGGTGGTTTTTTCCTAACCATTTTCATATCACTGATGTGTGCAGATGGCCGGATATCAACCACAGCCTACATCTTGCATTTCATAGTGGCAATGGCTTAAAAGTTAAGCAGAAGAAGATTGGGAAATATTTCCTAGGTGATGTCTATGGCAGTGAGCTTCTGTGATTACTTGACAGATTGATACTCTAGTGAAACTATCAACTGTTAGCTGCTATATAGAGGGAGAAGATGACGGTTATTCTGGAAATATTGTCGGACTGCGGAAAAAGTAAACACTGATTGGTACAATAAGGACAGACTAGTCGCCTTGAAGCTAATTAGAGGCCATCTTCGTGATAAAAAATGCAAAGAGTTGCAATTAAGATAATTTATTGGAAAAGCTAAGTCGATAAAGACGATTTATTAATTGAGCTAATTACAAAATGTTAAAGTTTCACCTGATACATAAATGATTTTTCTTCGACCTTTTTAGCTCCTAAAAAATAATTCCATTGGTCAAACAATAAGCAGACAACTGTAATAGAGAGAGAGAGAGAGAGAGAGAGAGAGAGAGAGAGAGAGAGAGAGAGAGAGAGAGAGAGAGAGAGAGAGAGTAATTTCAGTGAAGCTTTTTGATTCACATTGTGTCTATCCAATTACAATGTATACGGTGAAGATACAATATACAGACTACCAATTAGGTTGCCATACATGGGTTGGCACCAAGGAAACATATGACACTAGCAGTTGATTATATTCAGAAGAGCAACTCTTGTTTTGACGAGTCTCCTGTAAATGCATTCCAGGTCCTCCTCAATTTCCTGAATACTCGATTCCAATGCCTCCACTCTCTTGGACACATTGCATACTCGAGGATTAGCATCTTTAGCTGATTTCAGAATGGTCAATTCAACATCCAGGCCTTCGATTTTGTCATATTCCGCTTTCTCATCACATGATACGTGTTTAGGTGACAACATATTTGAGACCAAAGACCAATTGATAGGCTTTGATCTTTCCCTTGGCCCTAAAAGGACATGTAACAGGGACTCAAATACTGTTAAGCTGATTTCTTCAGCTTCTCTTAGTATGCTGAGAGTAGCCTCAGGATTCGTGTGTTTTCTCAGGTTATTTTTCCTCTCCATCTTCTTCAAATGATCCAAAAGCTGTGAGACCATCTTCTGCAATCTTTTCCTTGATTTTTTGTATGTCTCGACTTCACTTGACTTTGCAGGATTTCCTCGTCTCCTCCTCCGGAATGATGACTCGAGTTCCTGGATGCATTCTTTCGTCTGTGAAAAAATGTCTTTCACATTCCCACAAACGTCCAATAGCTTCAAAGATCTGTCCAACAACTCTTCCATGGAACTCCTATGGTGTTCATGGGAAAGAGCCTGCTGGTTTAGAGCCATTTGAAGCCAATCATCAATGCAGTCGTACAGATCTTTGAGGCCTCCTAACTTTTGGGGTGCTGATGAGGCCGGAGATGAGGAAGTTGCATCCGATGAATTCAGCCTCTGCAACAGCTCTTCGACAGCTGTTGCTAGAGGGTGACTTCTTGAAGGCAAACTGAATGAGGTAGAGTGGAGTGTGGTTTTAGAAATCTCAAGTGAATCAGCCATTAAGGTTCTGTGTGATAGAAGGAAGCTTTTCACTCTTGTTTATGCAAACACTGCTACAGAGTAGTTGTTCAAACCAAACACTTCAACCTTGTATATATACAAGGGCTAGAGGACATTGACAAATCAGTATTCTTCCAAGTTTATTTTTGCTGGCATGTGATGGATCGTCCAACTAAGCAGAAAGTGTGTCCCTTGGTTTCTGATCTAAAGGAAAACCAGAATCTTCAACAAAAGCGAACCAGCTTAATGTATTAATACAAACAGGGGGTATGCCACCATAACTCCCAGGCAAGCAGCTCAAGATTAGATGGATATATCTTGTAGGTTTGAACTTGAGCATGTGGAAATTATTCAACTCTGTGTGCGCTAATGCTGCTAGGAGCATGAGGAATCTTGACCGCTTCGAGTAATCACCACAGTTTATGAAAACTAAGTTAGTTTGCTGTTGTGTACAAGTGGTTTGTCCGCTGACTTCCAGACCAGCTAACCAATACCGCTATAGAGAGATAAATCAACACTTAGGCCACTTAACTTTGTAGATCCAGCAAACATATGATCTGCATCTGCAATAGCCACGACAGCTCAGAGTATTGTTTAAATATTCGTTGACTTGGGAACCTCATCAGCTGTGGTGTTGATGTTTGGGAGAGACCAATCAAGATCCTTCTGTTGGGCTGCGGATCAATATGAAATGATCTGAAATGTAGCAAACAATATGCACGGGTGATATGCCAAAGTGATTATAAAAAAAAAGGATACCCATTGAATCATGCATTGTTGAATACTGGAATGGAGCCTGTGGATTGTGAAAATGTTTGCCCAATAATATTGCCAATTAAGAGTCAAGTCCTTCCAAGCTTCCATTAGCCGTAATGTCACGGATCAATTGACAACCTCCTGACAATATTCCATTAGGTTTTACATCGATCAAGAAAACCAAAATCCATCTAAAGTGATCTAAATTTTTTTTTGACAATGGGCACGTGTACAATGCCACAATGATTCTCAGAGAAGAGGATGACAATTACTTCACGAGTCATTTAATGTTGGAATTGAGCATGTGGGTTGTGAAAACATCTGCGGACTAATGGAGCCAGGGGACAAGTGGAATCTTACAGCTTAAGCTTGTGCAACTATCTTAACGTTATCCGTTTGCCTCATTTATTAAATTGGGTTGATTATTGGTTGAGATGCTTCTAGTCAGTGACATGAAATGGTCAGACTACTCTAAAAGGCATGCATATAATGGACTCCTGGGTTTGCAAGAGTCGCTTGTCCCGTCTTCTGGACCAACAACCCAGTCCACTGTTTTGAAAAACTTAGTCAACAGAAGCTTTTAGGGCACCTAGTTTTACATATCTAACCAAATGCATCCATAGGACCTTCCATGGGGAGAGAGAGAGAGAGAGAGATGCTTTAGAGTTGACTTGTCAATATGTGATTAGAAAACTAAGGCAAGACATAGGTACGAGGTAAGGATTGGTCAGATCTCACAAAGTTGCTTAATTGGCAAAGAGCAGACAAGAAATTGAGAACAAAGTGATAAAACTATGTTCACATTTCTGTAAGATTGATTAAATACAATTGCAAAAGCATGGTACATTTATTATAGAAAGCAGGTGTCGTATTGGTTGCTTCCAGGCAATACGTTGGAAGGTACTGAACTGAGAACAGTGCGCAACAATCCATACGGAACTACGACTTCATTAAAACCTGAAATTTCTTTTGCAAATGATATCCTTGTGAAATGGATATTGATTTCGATTTGGAAACATCGGGGGTTGCAAAAAAATACGAGAGCATGTGACCGACTTTCCATTGAGAATTTGGCCAGAGTCAAAGTTAGAGTTATATTGAAATGGATTTCAAAATGTTAGGGTGGATATCGCACAAATTGAGTTATCAGGGGGCAAACTGCCACAACCAAAAAACTTAGGGGGCATGATGCAATTATCCCATATGATAAACCTAGAATATGTCTTAGCTATCAAACTTGGCCTTGTCTGGCACTTTGTGGCTGGAATGGAAGGATTCAGCTGAAGAATCTACCAATCTTACTAGAGGCAATGCTTGCGGAAGAGGAACCTGATACCTGGAGAGTCTCAAATTGAGATTCAAGGAAAACAATCGTTGATGTTATTGAAATTCAGGAATGTTATTTTGTCAAAACAGAAATACTAATTAATGCACATCAAGACGGAACCCTGGAGTAGAAAGTTTGTGTTGTGAAAATGTTAAATTGTCAACCGTCAAATTGAAAAGCTGATTAGATGAGTCTTCCTATGAGAAATAGAAGTAGCTATCATTCATCGGGCTAAAATGCTTGAATTCAGACACCATGGATGTACGTCATTAATCATTACAATCTATTTTAGAATCGGATGAGAAAGAATCGGGCAATAATATTTGGTACTCAAGTGTTTTTGTCTATTTACATCTTGTAATAATACATTGTTACACTGTACATACTACAAAATCTTTTCCGAATTGTATAGGCACCGTTTAGAGAATGACCCTAATGGTTGAGAATGTTGAGAAGAGAAGCTCTTGTCTTCACTAAATGCCTAAGTAGGCATTCTAAATCCTCTTCGATTTCCTGAATGGTTGACTCTGATGCCTCCAGTCGCTTTAGTACTTGAAGCTTCATGTCTTTGACAGACCTTAGACCAGACAGGTCAACATCCAACCCTTCCACATTGTTGTCATTTACATTCTCTTCGCAGGAAACGCATTTGGACAAGACAAGCTTGGAAACCAAAGACCAACCATTAATCTTTGATTTTGCCTTTGCCCCAGATAAGAGACATAACAAGAACTCAAATACCAAAAGACTGATATCTTCAGCTTCTCTTAGCATGCTAGGAGCAGCTTCTTGCTTGGAGTCTTTCTTTTTCTTCTCCACTCTCTTCAAATTCTCCAAAATCTTGGAGATGACTTTCTGCAGTCTCTTCTTAGATTTCATGCATGACTCGACTTCACTTGCTAGGCCAGAATCACCTCCTCTCTTTCTCCTAAGTGACGACTCTAGCCCCAGAACACATTCCTTCATTTGCGAGAACACGTCTCTAATAGTTCCACAAATGTCCAACAGCCTGAGCGATCCATCCAACAACTCCTCGATGTGTTTGCTGTGATCATCATGGGAGATAGCCTGTTGAGTGAGGGGCAACTGAAGCAAATCATTGATGCTTTCGTACAAGTTTTTGAGGCCTCCTAAATTTTGGCACACAGATGAGGATGTTTCTTCTAATGATCTTAGCCTATCCGACTGATCCCGACTGTTGTAGTCAAAGGGTGGCTCTTGGAAGGCAGGCTGATAGAACGGGAATGCCCGGTAAATTTAGAAATCTCAACTGGGGAAGCCATTTTCTTCGACTCTCAGAAGATAGAAGCCTTTCACTGTTTTAGATGAGGATTTTGCTCTTAGAGAAGTATGTTCATGGCACACCTCTTACCTGGTACATATATAACTGCTGGAGGCATTTGACTGTCCAGTTCTTCCCAACTTGACTTTGCTGTCATTTGATGGGTCCTCCAACTTCCCCGACAATGTTATCGGTTTCTGATCTCAAGCGAAATTAGAATATTAGAGAATGATCAATCATGTGTAGTTGGGCAGTGTGCCACCGATTCCCAGACAAAAGGATCACTATTAGATGGCCATATAATTTAGGCCTGAGTTTATGTGGGATCTGCGAATAAACATCAACCAGCTTTAAATATTGATACACGTGGTATGCCACCAAGTATCCCAGACAAGATGATGAAATGGTTATATCGTTTGTCTTTGAACATGAGCACGTGGAGAAAACTCTAATATCAGTGTGCTAATGCAGCTAGGGACATGTTGAATCTTGCCAGCACTGAGCTTATAGTATTCAACTTGTATTCTGCGTATAATCGCTGCGTTTTATGTGAACAGGAGATGTAAATTAAGTAACTTCATGCATATGGGCGAGTGGTTTGTCCACTGACTTCCAGACAAGTAACCTGACACTTTTATAAATAAAATAGATCAACAGTTACACCTGTTAACTTTGCAAATCTATCAAAGCAAATTATCCTCAATGACTCTTTTGACGCTCGTAAACATCCTTTGAAGGCATAAATTGTTCATCCTTATGGACTTATCATTACTGCTGATAAAGTTACTCATCAACATGGAAAAAGTTCTGATGAAAAGGAGTTATTGGGAATGAATCGAATATATATACCTATGGGCTTTCCTACACATACTGAAAAGTAGGATGGATGCTAGAAGCAAGTTCATTTTATCCTTATGTTCTCAGCTCGTTAAATTGCATATACATATATACATTCGGTTTACACTTTGTTTCTAATAACTTTCACAATACAATTATTATGATATATAGAATGACTCTGTTGTCTTCGTAACTGTCCAAAAATTAATTGTTACATGTCCTCGATACCCCTGAACTAGCTTAACTATTGGGTTTTCCCAAGTTCCCAGTTGCTTTTTGCAGTTGGTATTTTGCTGTTTAATTTTCTTAGTGATGCTCTTGGCATTTCTTGAGCTATGCTCAGCAGTAATCAATTATTTTATAAATCAAAGAGTCTGAAGAAGGAAACCCAGGAGAGAACTAATTCGGAGAAACCATTCGTTCCAAGTGTTTTTTGATGGATAAACTCTACTCTAATTAAATACATAATACTACTTCACATGCAAGTTACAGCTTACAAAACTGTATGTGAGGCACCATTGATGCATTTCCCTCCGTTCACTTAGTCTAGAGGTTAACAATGTTAAGTAAGGAAACTCTCATTTTTAATTTGTGCCTGAAAATGCACTCCAGATCCTCTTAAATTTCCTAAATGTTAAACTCCGGCACCTCCAAATGCTTTAATATATTGCTTACTCGATGGTTGACATCTTTGATTAAACTCTGTGAGAGCATTTTGATATCCAAGTGTTGCAGTTTGCTAACATCCTCTTCTCCCTCCTGTGATACTTTTTTAGATGGTGATAGCTTTGAAAATTGATGACCAGCCTTTAGGTTATGATATTGTCCACACTGGGAGCAGGAAACTGCTTGACTAATGTCTTCTGCTTCTCTTTGCATTCTCAGAGGAGCCTCCAGGTTAGAGTCTTGGTACTAAAATGACTATAGGAAATTGGTGGGAACCAAATGCATTTGCAGGAACCTTCCATGAGAGAGAGAGAGAGAGAGAGATTTTGTTAAGATTTTGTTGTTGGTTATCTTAAAACTATGGTTAGACATTTTGGCACAAGCTAAGGATGCCAGACTGCTTAATTGGTGAGGCTTGAGAGCGCACAAGATCTTGGAGAATATAAGAGAATAAATATTGTGCATGTTTCAGTATGGTTGATCTGAATTGAAGCCAGATCTAATATACTGTGTTGTCCCTAAAAGACAGAACTTAATAGTGCTCTCTCCCTAGGTACTTGCCCAGCAACACCGAGGAAAGGTCCTATGGCAATCAAGATTAATCTGTATAATATAAGAGGCACTGCAATAATGACGCGATTAGCTGTGCATATTCACTAAAATTTGAAATCCTTCTGCAAATGATTCTTTCTTCTTTTGACTCGGATTTGTATACAGTATGGACAGTTCCTGATTTTTCTCCTCTTTCAATGTTTCTGTGCTTCCGCTGAATGAAAAATTAAGTAATTATCGGCACATTTGTTTATCTACACTTTTCCACATTGCTAACCTTATCCAACCTTTCTTAACATCTGCTGCCTATTGCAATGAGTCTAAGAAAACCATTCAATTCGCTTCACCAGTTGAGAAGTCTAAAAAATATTTAGATAGATAATAGCAAATAAATTAACATGATGCCTCCCATTGTCTAATGCATCTGTTCATGCAAGAACCTGAAAACTTGTAGCCCCATTATTCTGCTAGAAGCATCTCATAGAAAGAAATGACAAACCAAAATGGAAGCGGAAGAACTTGACTGGCCAAAGTCGAAATCATGAAGATATCTGTTGTCGGGAAGAACAAAACTGGAAGAAGACAGCCTACATCTAATCTAAGGTGGTTTCTTGCTAACCATTTTCATATAACTGATGTGTGCAAATGACTGAGATTGGTTATATCAATTACTGCCTTCATCTTGCATTTCATAGTTATGCGATGGCATAGAAGTTAAGCAGAGGAAGATTAAAAAATATCCCCTAGATGATGTATAGAACAGAGAGCTTCTGTGAGAACTTGATAGATTGATACCATCTTGAAATTATTAACTGTTAGCTGCTATATAGAGGGAAAAGAATATGGTTATTCCAGAAATATTGTTGGACTGCGGAAAAAGTAAATGCTGATTGGTACAATAAGGTCAGACTAGTTGCCTTGAAGCTAATTAGAGACCATATTCATGATCAATAATGCAAAGAGTTGTAAATCAGATTATTTGTTGGAAAAGCTGAGTCGATAAAAACCATTTATTCATTGAGCTAATTGCACAGATGTTAAAGATTCATTTATACATAAATGAATTTTCTTTACCCTTTTGAGCTCCTAAGAATTAATTTTATTAGTAAAGAAAAAAGCAGAAAATTGAGAGAGAGAGAGAGAGAGAGAGAGAGAGAGAGAGAGAGAGAGAGTAATTTCGGTGAACTTTTATGATTCACAATGTATCTATACAATTTACAGTGTATGCGGGGAAGATACAATGTACAGACTAGCAATATTTTTAAGGATGCCATACATTGGTTGGCACCAAAGAAAAATATGACACTAGCGGTTGATTATATTGAGAAGAGCAGCTCTTGTTTTGACAAGTCTCCTGAATATGCATTCCACGTCCTCAATTTCCCGAATGCTCGATTCCAATGCCTCCAGTCTCTTCAATACATTGTCAACTTGAGGATTAGCATCTTTAGCATATTTCAAAATGGTCAATTCGACATCCAAGCGTTGGATTTGGTCGTATTCTGCTTTCTCTCCTAACTTTTGGGGTGCTGATGAGGCCAGAGATGAGGAAGATGCATCTGATGATCTCAGCCTCTGCAGCTGCTCTTCGACAGCTGCTGCGAGAGGGTGACTTCTGGAAGGCAAGCTGATTGAGCGTGAGTAGCCTGTGGTTTTAGAAATCTCCAGTGAATCGGCCTTTTTTAATTTTTTTGGTTGAGGTTCTGTTGATAGAAGGATACTTTTCTCTGTTGTTCAAACCAAACACTTCAACCTTGTATTTATACAAGGGCTAGAGGACATAGACAAATCAGTATTCTTCCAGGTTCATTTTTGCTGTCATGCGACGGATTGTCCAACTAAGCAGAAAGTGTCTCCCATGGTTTCTGATCTAAAGGAAAACTGGAATCTTCAACAAAGTGAACCAGCTTAATGTGTCAATACAAACAGGGGGTATGCCACCTTAACTACCAGACAAGCAGATCAAGATTAGATGGTTATATCTTGCAGGTTTGAAGATGAGCATGGGGAAATTATTTAACTCTCTGTGTGCTAATGCTGCTAGGGACATGAGGAATCTTGACAGCTCCGACCTTATATCATTCAAGTCCTTTTTATCAAGTAATTACCACATTTTATGGAAATCAAGTTTGTCTGCTGTTGTGCACGAGTGGTTTGTCGGCTGACTTCCAGACCAGCTAACGAATGCCGCTATAGAGAAATAAATCAACATTTAGGCCACTTAACTTTGTAGATCCAGCAAACATATGGTCTGCATCAGCAATAGCCATGACAGCTCAGAATTTGTTCAGATATTCGTAACAAACACTACCAGGCATACTCATCAAATCTGGCGTTGATGTTTGGGAGAGATCAATCAAGATCCGTATGCTGGGCTGTGGATCAATATGAAATGATCAGAAATGTAGTAAACAACGTGCATGGGTGGTAAGCCACCGTGATTACAAGAAAATGGATCCACATTAGATCACGCATTGCTCAATACTGATGTGGAACCCATGCGTTAGGACAGCGTTTATGTAATAATATAGCCATCTAAGACTAATGTCCTTCAGAGCTTCAATTAGCTGTCATGTCATGGATCGGTTGACAATCTCCTGACAATGTTTCCATTAGGTTTTAGATCGATCAAGAAAACTGAATCCATATGAAATGTATTGACAAATTTCTTGAAAATGTGCACGCATGTGATGCCACGGGGATTCTCAGAGAAGAGGATGACAATTACTTCATGCATCGTTTAATGCTAAACTTGAGCGTGTGGGTTGTGACATCTGTAGACTAATGTAGGAAGGGGACAAGTGGAATCTTTACAGCTGCTGTTTAAGTCTGTGCGACTATCTTGAAGCTATCCCTTTGCCTCTGTTATTAAATCACGTTGACTATTGGTTGAGATTCTTCTAATCAACGACATGAGATAGCCAGACTACTCCAAAAGGCATGCATTTAAGGGAGTCGTGGGTTTGCACGAGTGGCTTGTCCTGTCTTTTAGACCAGAAGCCTGGTAAATAAAAACTGTCAACGGAAGCTTTTAAGACATCTAGTTTTATACATCTAGCCAAATGATCCATAAGAACTGCCATGGAGAGAGAGAGAGAGAGAGAGAGAGAGAGAGAGGCTTCATAGTTGACTTGTCAGTATGCGATTAGAAAACCAAGGACATAAGGGTAGGAGGGAAGGATTGGTGAGATCTTCGAAATTGAAGTGATAAAATTATGTTCACATTTCTACTTACCAAAAAAAAAATAATGTTCACATTTCTATAAGATTGATAGAATACAATTGCAAAGCATGGTAAATTTATTTAGAAAGTGGGTCTCTTTTTGGGTGCTTCCATTTTGGAAGGTTGCTAAACTGGGAACAGAGTGCAAGGATCCATACAGTGGTACCGACTAAAATCTGAGATTTCTTTTGTGTACCAAATAACTTGGCTTAAAGGTTGATTTAGTTCTCAGACACCGTTTATATGTCTTTAATCATAACAATCTATTTTGAAATTGGATGAGAGAGAGTTGGGCAATAATATTTAGTACTCGAGTGTTTGTCTATATACATCTTGTAATAACACATTGTTACACTGTACATACTACAAAATCTTTTCCTGATTGGATAGGCACCATGCAGACAAAGACCCTAATGGTTGAGAATGTTGAGAAGAGAAGCTCTTGTCTTCACTAAATGCCTGAATAGGCATTCCAAATCCTCCTCGATGTCCTGAATTGTTGACTCCGATGCCTCCAGTCCCTTTAGTACTCGAGGGTTCATGTCTTCAACAGACTTTAGAACAGAGAGGTCAACATACAAGCCTTCCATATTGTTGTCATTTACGTTCTCTTCGCAGGAAATGTGTTTGGACGGGACAAGCTTGGAAACTAAAGACCAACCATTGGTCTTTGATTTCGCATTTGGCCCAGATAAGAGACATAACAAGGACTCAAACACCGAAAGGCTGATATCTTCAGCTTCTCTTATCATGCTAAAAGCAGCTTCTTTGCTGGAGTCTTTCTTTTTCTTCTCCACTCTCTTCAAATTCCCTGAAATCTTGGACATGACTTTCTGCAGTCTCTTCTTAGATTTGATGTATGACTCGACTTCACTTGCTAGGCCAGAATCTCCTCCTCTCTTTCTCCTGAGTGACGACTCTAGCTCCTGCATGCATTCCTTCATTTGTGAGAACCCGTCTCTGATAGTTCCACAAAAATCCAACAGCCTAATTGATCCATCCAATGACTGCTCGATGCAATCGTGGGAGATGGCCTGTATAGTAAGTGGCAGCTGAAGCAAATCATTGATGCTTTCGTACAAGTCTTTGAGGCCTCCCAAATTTTGGTACACGGATGAGGATGTTGCTTCTGATGATCTCAGCCTATCCAACTGATCCCCGACTGTTATGGTGAGAGGGTGGCTCCTGGAGGGCAGGCTGATAGATCGGGAATGCCCGGCAAATTTAGAAATCTCAACTGAGGAAGCCATTTTCTTTTGACTCTCAAAAAATAGAAGCCTTTCACTGTGTGAGATGAGGATTTTTCTCTGAGAGGATTGTGTTCATGCCATACCTCTTGCCCTGGTTTATATATATGACTGCTGGAGGCATTTGACTGTCCAGTTCTTCCAGGCATTTGCTGTCATTTGAATGGTCCTCTCACTTCCCCGACAATGTTATCTGTTTCAGATCTCAAGCAAAATTAGAATATCAAACAAAGATCAATTATGTGCACTTGGGCAGTGCGCTACCATGATTCCCAGACAAAATGATGACTATTAAGACTATCATATCATTTAATCCTCAGTTTATGAGCATTTGGAATATGTGAAAAAAACATCAACAAGGCTTTGAATATTGATACACACAGGTGGTATGCCACCAAGAATACCAGACAAGAGGACGAAAAGGTTATATCGTTTGTGTTTGAACACGAGCTTGTGTAGGACACTCTAGGATCAGCGTGCTGATGCAGCCAAAGACATGTGGAATCTTGACAGCACTAAGCTTATAGTATTTAACTTGTTTTATTTGTACAATCACCGCATTTTACGTGAACATGAGAGGCATATTAAGTTAATTCATGCGTGTGCACGAGCGGTTTGTCTGAGAGACTTCCAGACAAGTAACCTTATACTTCTATAAAGAGATAGATCAACACTTACACCGGTCAACTTCGCAGATCTGTCAAAGTAAATTTCCTCGTTGATTTTTTTTAGCATGCGAACTTCTTTTGAAGGCATAATCTTGACTTGAAATTGTTGATCCTTATGGATTTATCAGTGTTATTGATAAGATTCTTCTGCTGCTATAATTACTCCCCTACATGGAAATAATTCTAGGGGAAAAGGAGTTATAATGAATGAATCGCACATATACCTTTTAACATTCCTCTACATACTAAAGATAAGATGGATACTAGAAGCAAGATCATTTTAACATTATTTTTTTGAATTATTTAAAGTGCATATACATTCAGTTTACACTTCGTTTCTGATAATTTTTACAATAAAATTATTATGAGAAATAGATGACTCTGTTTTCTTCGTAATGGTCCAAAATGAATTGTTACGTGCTCTTGATACTCCTGAACTAGCTTAACCATTGGGGTTTTCCCAAATGCCCTGCTTCTTTTTTCATTTGGTAAGTCAAATCAAAGAGTTCAGAAGAAGAAGGAAACAAAATATCCCAGGAGAGAACTAATTTCGAGAAACCATTAGTTCCTAGCGTATTTTGATGTATCAACTCTACTCTAACCACATATGAGATACAACTTCATATTCATGTCACATCATACAAAACAGTACAGTAGGCCTCCATGGATGCATTTGCCGCCATTCACTTGGGGTGGACATCCCGATTTTTCATTATAATATTTATGTGGTATTAGGAATTTTCGGTGTCCAAAAATAGTACTTAGATTGTAAAGCTAAGTATTATTTATCATAGAATTTAGGTGGTGTGTACGCCAATAGTAGAGAATTTTTGTTGGATCATAAATTTAAACTCTAGTTAATTAGTGTTGCAAACGGATTTGGAAAAACAAAGTAATCGTTTTGAATTCGATCACAAGGTGATCTCTAAAAATCAAAGAGAGTTTTCATAAACGTTGGTGTGTAAAACTCTCTGAAAACGTTAATAGTAGAAAACCTAGCTGTTAATTAATTTTCCTACATAGCCCCCCCCCTACCTTTTCTTCATTATTGATGTGTGATATTGTTAGTTTAAACTCTAGTTAATTAGTGTTAATTGGTGTTATAAAAGAGAAGAAATTCTGTTTTTATTTTAATTCCTCATGACCTCTCTTTAGACACCAAGAACTCACGTGGCTTATGGAGAATTTATAAATGGCCACTTGCCACATTTGAAGACTAAAAGCATGGCCACAGGCCCACATTCTACTTTTGGAGAGTTCAAGCATGCCACAAGTCCTTCTTAAGCTAAGCTTCTTACACTAACAACACATAACCATAAGCCATCATTACCTTGGCCATTAGTCATCTCTAACGAGTCTTAATTTCATATTCACTAAAGTTTGAACTCCTCCTGCAAATGATTCTCTCTCTTTTGACTTAGATTTGTATACAGTGTGGACATTTTCTTTTTTGATTTTTCTCCTCTTTCAATGTTTCTTTGCTTCAGCCGACTGTAAAATCAAGTAATTGTCGGCACATTTGTTTGTCTACTCTTTCCCTTATGACTATCCTTATCCAAACTTTCTTAAAAGCTGCTGCATTGATACCGCCATTGTGGGGAGTTTGCGAAAACCTTTTGATTCGCGTTACTAGATGAGAAGCCTAAAAATAATTTACATTAATTATAAGATGAAGGCACCAATTAAATTAACATGATACCTCCCATTTTCTAATGCACCTGTTCATGCAAGAACCTGAAAGATTGTAGCCACATTATGCTGCTAGAACATAGCAGGAAAATGAGCCAGCAAAAAGGAAGAGAAAGAACTCACTGACCGAAGTTAAAATTATGAAGATCTCCATGGTCTGGACGAGCAAAGCCGGAAGAAGACAGCCTACATCAATTCTAAGGTGATTTTTATCTAACCATCCTCATATCACTGATGTGTGCAGATGATCGGGATTTGTTATATCAACCACTGTCTTCATCTAGCAATTCGTGGTTCTGAAATGACGTAAAAGTTGAGTGGAAGAAGAGCGGCATATATTCATTTCCTAGGTGATGTCTATGGCAGAAAGCTTTTGTGATAACTCGACGGATTGATACTCTAGTGACACATCAACTGTTAGCTGCTATATAGAGGGAAAAGATAGATGGTTATTCTAGAAAGATTGTTGGACTGCGAAAAAAAGTAGATACTGATTGGCACAATAAGGACAGAGTAGTTGCCTTGAAGCTAATTAGAGGCCGTCTTCGAGATCAAGAATGCAAAGAAATGCAATTCAGATAATCTGTTGAAAAAGCTGAGTCAATAAGGATCATTTAACTATTCAGATATTTGCAGAAATGTTAAAGATTCATTGATACATAAATGATTTTTCACCCTTTTGATCTCCTAAATATAATTTGATTAGTAAAGCAATAAGCAGACAATTGTAATAGAGAGAGAGAGTAGTTTCAGAGAACATTTTTGATTCCCAATGTATTATCCATTTATGATGTATACGGTGCAGACACAATATACAGACTAGCAAAATTTTTAGGATGGCATATACATGGGTTGGCACCAAGGAAATATATGACACTAGCAGTTGATTATATTGAGAAGAGCAGCTCTTGTTTTGACAAGTCTCCTGAAAAATGCATTCCAGGTCTGCCTCAATTTCGTGAATGCTTGATACCAATGCCTCCAGTCTCTTGGATATTTTGTACACTTGAGAATTTCCGTCTTTAGCAAATTTCAGAATTAAATTGTGTCTCGAGTTTAAGCTCGTACACAATACCCAATCTGCTCTTGGAGCATTTGTCAATACGCTGAAATGAGGAAGCCCGACCGCGGAGCATTTAATGAAAAACGACGCGTGCTCTGAGCAGACGAAAGAATTTATCCAGCCTTGGAAATTCTTTCGTGGCCGAACGTGGAGCATTAATTGAAGAACATATTACAAAGTCATCGTCTTCTTGACTTTTGCTCCATCGCTTTCTCCTTTTGGCTTCTTTTGTCTCTGCTAATGAACGAAGAAAGAGGAAGGGCTATGGGCAAGAACGTCTCCATTTTTCCACCTCATTTAACGCATGCACATTGATACCCATAGGCATTGGAGGGTGCCCATGCTGCTTCAAAGGCTTGTCCTGCGGGCGCCGAATGTCCTCCTGTATTTTGTCGACCAATGTGGGCGCCTGTGCTGCCATTTAATGATGGCCACTCTGTCTCATCGACCGCAAGCTCTTCTATATGAGGAGAGGAGCTCTCATCAGAAAGGGGTGAGAAGTCCAGAGAAGTCGAGAGCTCAAGAGAACATAGGCGTGAGCTCGGAGAGACTTGTGCGTAGAGAGAGTCCATTGTGTTGAGTTATTAAACACCGTGGCTATTGGGTATATATTAGGATTGGGAAACATTTTAGTATATGAGTGCTTGTAATTCCGTAATTCTCCGATTTATTAGTTGATTATTTGCTAATTCTCCTTGTGGACGTAGATTTCGACATTCGGATCGAATCACGTAAATTGCTCGTATCCTTTTATTTTTCCTCGTTTTATTTCTCTAAATTTCTATGGCCTCTGACTTAATTGTAATATTACGATTTGCTTATGCCGGGTCGCCGATTAAAACAACACAACTCAACATCCAATCCTTCGATTTTGTCGTATTTTGCTTTCTCATCACATGACACACGTTTAGGTGATAACATACTTGAGACCAAAGACCAACTGACAGGCTTCGATCTTTCCCTTGGCCCTGAAAGAACATGCAACAGGGACGCAAATACTGAAAAACTGATTTCTTCGGCTTCTCTCAATATGCTGTGAGTAGCCTCAGGTTTCAAGTGTTTTCTCAGGCGGTTTTTCTTCTCCATTTTCTTCAAATGCTCTAGAAAGTCTCACCCAAAAGCTTAAGTTTTTAGATAAAGGTGTGATTTATTTTCCCACATCGATTGATAATGGGTCATAAATGCTCTTTATATTTATGTAATTTCCCTCTACCTAAAAGTTTAAGCGTTTATAACAATTGGTTGTAGTCCCATAAAATCTTACATCCAATTAGAACAGGAAATCTTGAGTTCAAATCTTTCCGGGCCCTATTGCCTTCTCAATTAAAAATTTTCAAGCTTTTTGTTAGGCAAAAAGACCAGATTAAACGTGAGAAGTCAAAATTTCACTTTCATGTGCCTAAATCAGAGCAGGAAGTCTTGAGTTCAAATCTTTCCATGCCCTATTTGTCTCCTCAATTAAATATTTTCATGCTTAATGCTAGGCAAAAGCTTTTGGTTAGACTTTCTAACAGATCCAAAGGTTTTGTGGCCACTTTTTGCAATTTTCTCCTAGATTTGATGTATGTCTCGACTTCACTCGCCTTTTCAGGGTCTCCTCCTCTCCTTCTCCGGAATGATGACTCGAGTTACTGGATGCATTCCTTTGTCTGTGAAAAAAATATCATTTACGTTCCCGCAGACGTCCAATAGCTTCACAGATCCATCCAACAACTCTTCCATAGAACTCCTATGGTGTTCATGGGAAAGAGCCTGCTGGTTTAGAGGCATCTAAAGCCAATCATCAATGCAGTCATACAGATCTCTGAGGCCTCCTAACTTTTGGGGTGCCGATGAGGCCGGAGATGAAGAGGTTGCATCTGATGATCTCAGCCTCTGCAACTGCTGTTCGACAGCGGTTGCTAGAGGGTGACTTCTGGAAGGCAAGCTGATTGAGCGCAAGTGGCCTGTGGTTTTAGAAATCTCAAGTGAATCAGCCATTCCCCTTTTTTTTCATGGCTCTGTTCGATAGAGGAAGCTTTTCTCTGTTGCTTATGCAAACTCTGCTGCAGAGAAGTCGTTCAAATCAAACATTTCAACCTTGTATATATACAAGGGCAAGAGGACATTGCCAAATCAGTATTCTTCCAAGCACATTTCGCTGTATAAATTGTCCAACTAAGCAGAAATTGTCTCCCGTGGTTTCCGATCTGAAGGAAAACTGGAATCTTCAATATAAGTCAACCAGCTTAATGTATCGAGACAAATAGGTGGCATGCCACCATAACTCCCAGACAAGCGGATCAAGATTAGATGGTTATATCTTATAAGTTTGAACTTGAGCATGTGGAAATTATTCAACTCTCGGTGTGCTAAATGCCACTAGGAACATGAGGAATCCTGACAGCTCCGAGCTTATATTATATAACTTCTTTTATAGAGTAATTACCACATCTTATGGAAAATAAGTTTGTTTGCGGATGTGCATGAGTGGTTTGTCCGCTGACTTCCAGACCAGCTGACAAATTCCGCTATAGAGAAATAAATCAACCTTTAGGCCATTTAACTATGTAGATCCAGCAAATGTATGATCTGCATGAGCAATAGCCATGAAAGCTCAGAGTATTGTCCAGAAACTCCTAGCGAAGCCCACTGGGCTTACTCATCAACTGTGGTGTTCATGCCTGGGAGAGACCATTCAAGATCCGTCTGTCGGGCCGCAGACAAATATTAAAAACGAAGGGATCGTCATTGGATCAGCCATTGCTGAATATGAAATGGAACTTGGGGGTTGTGAAAATGTTTATGCAATAACATAGCCATTTAAGAGTCTGAGTCATTCTGAGCTTCCATTCACTGTCATGTCACGGATCAATCGACATAATCTGAAGTTCCATTAACTGTGCTCCTGAGCTTCCATTGGACTTCGATCGGTAAAAGGTAAAACTGTAACCTATGTGAAATAATGTTCAACAGTAATAACTTTTAAATCATCATACCCGTGCAGGATGCCACTGTGATTCCAGGACAAAAGGATGACAGTAACTCCATGCATCATTCAAGGGTCGAAGATTAGGATGTGGGTTGTGAAAACATTCGCATAGTAATTAGATAGGGGACAAGTGAAAGCCCTGCGGATGTTACTGGCCATTATAGAGGTGTTGGCCGTGAAATGGAGATGAGACGAAGAGCGGTTGCTTGAGGAGACTCGATGTGGCGACCGAGGATGGTCAAGTGGTGGCTGAGGATTGGTGGTGAGATCGTGTGAGGCTTATAGCGGAGACGGTGACGGGTGGATGGCTGGACGAATCAACACTTCAAGAAAATGAATGAGAACAGGAGAAAGAAAACCCGAAAAATTCTATCCGGAACACACCAATCAATGACCATCTTTCTTCCATCATTGGCCACCCATCATCTTCCCGCAATCATCATAACATCACCCTCTTTAATCTTCAAAGAGCAAAGTAAAGGATAATCGATTTTCTAGTCCTATTACACCCCCCGAAGTGTTAAACCTCGCTGGTCCTTAGGCAGCGCATCACCGCCATTGCCACAGCGGTCGCCAGTCACCCCCCATTTGAGAAAACATGCTCACCGGGGCACATTGAAGTTTTTCCTTAATAGTGCTATCAGATCTGCTTGCCCATATCAAAAGGGCTATTTTCGCAGACAAAATCAGCTCTAATTTTACTTGAACTGAAGTGTAAACACTCTTTATAAACCATAAACCAAGTAAGTCGAGTCTAAATAGTTTCTTTTAGAAGCAAAGCAAAAAGAAAATAGGAAAAATTTCAAATAAATGCCTAGAAGGACCAGAGGAGACTTGTCTCAAATAGGAGTATGGAGTGGTTGACTCGAATAAAGACATCAACTCGATAGTCCATGATGTTGTGCTTGCTAGGAATGAGAGGGTAGTGGAGAACGAGTTGAAAATGGTGGGGCTGGAGACATTGGTGTGTGTTTCTGATACACTAAATGTTCTCGAATTGTTAGGAGATATGAGTTCCTTCTCTCTTGATTTTTCGTCTTATTTATCTGCGTAAGTATGATCATGGGCTCGACTTGTCTAGTGGGAAGGCCTGAACGAGGATTGACTGACATTTTGGCTTAAATTATCTTGGTAAAATTAACCTGTTCCAGAGAGAGAGGTGCGCATAACATAGTCGATCAAACTCATCACAAGGTTGGCCTGCGCACCATAGATGCTCAGATTGCTGCTAAGAGAGTCGCCTAGTAGTTTCAGCTTTACTACTCTCGTGACTTGGTCGTAAGTATATTCGAAATCTGCGATAACTATTGATTCGCCAATTAACGGAAGTGTTAGTCCGTAAATCAGATTTTGATCGTTTCGCTTGTGATGAACCAAGTTCCTCGGCTCTCTGTCAATTATGGTTCTTGAACTGTTGCTTGATGCAATTTGTCTTTCTAGCCTGAGACTTGGTGAACTTTTTGAACTGAGGTGAAATCACGATGCTCGGGGTGGGTTTGGGAATTGCTAAATACATAAAATAATTTGAGATTTTTCATATCACAAAAAAAAAGTTTAGAAAATGTGTCATAGCAGAAGGTGTAGTTTGAGATTTTTTGTGTCACAAAAAAAGTTTAGGGTAAATATTTTTGGTGATATTTTCTCTAAAATATATGATGATGAAAGTGTACTGCACTTCGAAAAGACTATCTTAAGCTACTTTGAGTAATGGCAATGCTTCGTGCGATACGCGGCAAAACATGAATCAGTAAATTGGTTATTAATGACATAACAGATAAAACATAACAAAAACAATAAAAAAACAACTGCATCCATTTGCACAAAAATAAAAAAATGTAAAAACAGGGACCACGACCGGCACGTTGGGAATACGGCGATAACAAATCCAATTAGAAACTGCATAGCAACTGCCACTAGCCATCAAAAGATGCAATCAATTCACACAGAAGGAGACCTACAGGACCCATAAATCTGACTGAACAAGCCAAAGCAACACTCAAAAAAAAAAAAATCTGTTCCTACCGTTGCTGCCATCGCCACCCGTTGTGGGGTACGCCACAATATACGCATGCCTTGTCGACATGTTACTTTAACAAGCACGATAACCTTCTCTTGGATGAACGAAATATCGACCGCACAAATTTACTCAATTGACCTCGGTTGAAATGGAGGAAATTAGAGTGCGCTGAAATTTGGATGCAATCAACTCTCCTCCGGTGGAGGATGGAGCTTGTGACAACGAACTTGAAAGGGCGGACTTGAGCTAGGATCGAAGAGCCCGAACCTCTTTAAATTTCTTAGATGGAATCAAGGCTCTTAACTTGCTTGTGTCAACTTTTGTTTTGGGATAATTGTCTAAAAAGTCATAAACCTATTGTACGGCGGCCAATTCAGTTTTAAACTTTTTAATTATGCCAATATAGTACTAAACCTTTTTGATAATTTATCAATTTAATTTAAAACATTTTGATAATTTGTCAATTTAGTCCTAAAACTTTTGATGATTTGCCAATGTAGTCTTTCTGGCAAAATATCCAAATAATATGTTTAGAACTGAATTGACAAATCTTCAATATGTTTAGGCTTAGCACAATTGAAATATTTATGACTAAATTGTCAAATTATCCTTCGTACAATAGATTTAGGACTTTTTGAACAATTTTTTCCTTTCGTTTTGTTATGTTTTTCCTTTGATTTTCTACAACAAAGATATTACTTAATGGGTGTATCGTACAAAATATGTGTATTATAATTGTTAGAGAGGGAGAAAAATATGAATAAGTGAAATTTTTTGGGACTTTTTTATTTTTAGGGTTTTGACCATTTTTCAATTGATCAGCACGCTCATAGCTTTAATTTGAGTAAAATAAAAAAAAATTGCACAAAATTGCCCTTACTCCAATCGTTGGAAAATGTCGGCCGGTGAAAATTTGGCCAACTAGAGAGGTGAGTCCTTATTTGAGATTAAGTTGGCTAGTCGTCATTTTTCGAGTCTTTTATTAAAACCTTTTTTTTTATTGAAATTAAATAGGACATGATAAAATAAAAAGGGAACGAAAGTATAATTAAACCATAAAACTTTCAAATAGTATAATTAATGCATAGTTAAGTGAAGTCAACGGAAAGACTTGATTGCTCTAACTTGATAAGTCTTAGGGTTTGATTATATTTTTTGAAAATTTTAACACTCAATTATATTTTTTTGATAAGTTACACGATTCGATTGCACTTTTTAAAAATTTTAGAAATTCAATTACATTTTCAATACAAGTTTTTGGACTTTTTATCCTTAAAATAAAAGAAGAAGAGAGCGAAATAGAACAAGAAGGGAGAGAGTCCACCGTCCAGGCGAAGGAACCCCCACGCCAATCTGTCGCGATCGGCGATGCTCTCCCCGACTCCATTTCTCCCCTCCGTCGCACCGTTCCTCCGCTTCGCTATGCAAGCCCCGAATTCTCCGCCGGTGCCGAGTCCCCGAGCTCGGGGAGATTGAAAAGCAAGGCGACCGATCCCGCGCCGTCGCCGATCATCGCCGCATGAGCCAGCAGAGCAGGAGGGCAGCCATGATCACGCGATCGAATCTGGCGGAGCAGCTGAGGGAGTACCAGATTCGATCGAAGCGCAATTGGTCCACCGTCTCCTTCTTCTCCTCCACGTCCACCCCATCCTCCTCGTCCAGGTACTGCGCGTGTATTCGAATTCGTGGCTTTGATTTCGCGGAGTTTATGGTTGCGGTGGTGGTGGTGGTCGTGATGTTTGGAGAAAGTTCGTTTTTTATTCCGTTTGGAAGTTATGCTGCACCGGTTAGGTTTCTGGATGCTCCCGATCTATCCTTGTGCTCGGCGAAAAGTGGGGGAAGATCTTATGTCACGGGCGAATTTCGAATTGAATCGGGCTTCCTTGTGCTTGTGTACGGCTGGGAGTGCGTGTCGGGTGAAGTATTTGATTCGTAATTTCTGCTAATTCGTGAAGAGGGGTTGCAGGGTTTGGTTTTAGGGAAGGGTTAGTATCGTTTTAGGGAAAGTAGCGGCGAGAAGGATGAGGGGAGTGGAGAGCGGATGATACTAGTATTCATTAGGGGGCTTTTGGATTGTGATAGCAGGCGAAGAACGCTAGTGCGACTGGTGGAAAGAAGGATCATTGTGACTAATGTCGCCCCGTTAGTGGTTCTTGGTCAACTGTTCTGGATCATTGGTTATATGGATAGTGTGAGTTGTTGATTACCGCGAGGGACTGTATTTGTCGCCGCCACACGATAAGGCGATGCTGTAGGGTAGTCTATACGGAGGAAAACGGATCATATGGTAAGATGCCACATGTTGTAAGTGATACATGCTCAAGTCATACCCACTAGAAAAAATCATGTGAAAGATATGTTGCTCTTGTAAGCCCTATGATGAGTTCATTACTTAAAACTTTCTCAAACATTGAAATGCCATGCAAGCTCTTCATACTTTACGATACGCGATAGATGGACCAATAAAATCTTGGACCAACCCAAACATATACTGACATTTACTATGTAGGACTGGGAGAGGAAGGTTTTCTGGTCTCTATTATTATGCAGATCCTCTTATGGACACCATAATGCGGCTGGAATTGATATTTGGCTGAGTTTTGCCTTGCTGTGCTTGTAGAAATAGTTTGGATTGAGCTGTTTGGAGTTGTTGTATGGAGTATGCAACCTGAAGATGATTCAAGTGCTTTGTCTCATACAGGAGCCTAGGTTTTTTTTTATTAATTCTTGAAAAGACTGATTGATTGCACCTGGAGTGTTGGTAGTTCTGTCGTCTATGCCATAACTTATAGCTTTTTCTTTTGCAAGCATTCATATATAGTTCATTTAACTTTTGTGCATTTCTCAGCTTTTTTTTTTTTTCCTTTTGCACTTCTGTTTTGCGTGCTAAGTTTGGTGGTAACTGTTAGGAAGACTTCACTAATGCCCTCTCTAATTTTCTCTATGGATGCAGGGTGGATGTTGTGGTCTTTGTCATAAGGGAGCGCATCATTTTAGCTTTTTTAGTTTTTTCAGCAGTTTCTTTATACTTTAGACGAAATCCGATTTGCTTTTATCTTGGTATGCCTCACAGTGCTGCTGCTCTTATGCATGAAAATTGCGAAGAAAATAAGATCAGATAGGAAAGAGAAGCGAAGGATGCTTCTTCCTTTGTCCATGTAGACAGGTTATGGAAAAATATGCATGCTCACTTAGTTGTATAAAGATGAAAATCTTAGGCTGTGCCTTCATCCATTATCTTCTTGGCTAGTCGAATATGTTGGCAAGGATCATACAAGATATATGCCTTGGCGCAAACGGATTGTAAGTGAAGTGCTCCTGTCACTTAAGGGAGAAATGCTGATTTTTTGGGTTGAGTTAGGTGAATTGGTTTTAGGAACAGTTCTGCTCGTGCTCCTTGTTGGCTATATACAAGCAGCCTCATCAAATTATACATGTACGAGTTTGCTTCAGGATTTGACTTGAGATGATACCTGTGTCGGCACTCGAACTTTAAGGAGCTACCAAGCAAAGATGTTAATGAGATATTGATTTTTCCGTGGTCCATGTTTGCCTTTCTTTTTTTCTGCTGTAAGATGGTCAGTGTTTGCTTTATCTACCTTTAGAAGCATTCAAAAGTGAAATTTGGGTGAATATTCCATTCCCTAGTGAAACTGATGTTTCTTGATTGGTTAGGTGTTCTTGGTCTCGTGCAAAAGTTGTGGTCGGAAGTACCATATAGATTTTGTACAAGGATGAACACAAGTTACACAACAGCATACTGTACTTTTGTTCCTCTTTTAATGACTGTCTTATCTATTACTTGATTTGCTGCTGCATTGCAGCTCCCACACATAATCATCGCTAGTCATGGTTACCGAATAGTAATTCTCTATGGACAATGGTTATGTCAGACATGTTCTGCGTAGACTTGTGAATGCACTTGCAGATAGTGTAGGAGATTACCCGTTTATTGCTACTATTGCTTTCCTTCATCAAACCGAGGGTTGGATGGTCCCCACATTCTATTGTTTCTGTACTGTGAGTCCCACCCTGTAGTTGAATATTTATTTCGGCTTGAAGAAGTGGACTTCTATTCCTATTGTCACTATGCTCCAAATGGCCCCTGGCTATGAGACTGCTGAGCTTATGCAACTTCTTTGAAGTTATCTCTTTGCCTCGTTTGCTAAATCAGGTTGACCATTGGTTGAGAGTCTCTTTATTGATGACAATGAACTAGTCAGACTATTCTAGGAAGCATCCTTTGATGGAGTATTGGATTTGCACGAGTGGCTTGTCCCGTCTTTTGGACCCAACTACTCAGTCCCCCTCTCATGAAAGAAGCTTTTGAAGAATCACTAGAACATCTACCTGATAGATCTAAAGTTGAACTTTTATATCTTACAATCTCTTTCCTGTCATTTATATGATAGGCTAAGGATTGGTATTAGCTACCAGAGCTTGACCAAGTCTTGGACTTAGCATGTGTGGGGTGCCGCAGATCTAAACACAGGCAATTGCAGTAGCTATATGTGTCAGAAGGAACACCTGGATAATAAAGTTGTATGATTGTATTGTGAAAACACAATTGGGTCAAAAGTATTTGGTCTTCAAGTATTGGTGTCTTTTACATCTCGTTATGCACTTTACATAGATACGCATATTGCCCAATCCAGCAATTATCTGGGACTTGGTCTAGAGTTCTGCAGACTTAAAAGCAAGACCAGTAGCGTGTGAATGACCAAGCATGAGATCGACGGATACTATGCTACCTTAAAAGTTTTTTCTGAAGCATGAGACCTGCTTAAAACAGATCTTTAGAAAAAAAAAAAAAGAAATCTGAATTTTATTGCTGTTTTAATTTCATCTGTATGGATTGTAAATTCCACATCCAAATTTAATGTTTTACATGACATAATCTAAAGAGGGAAGAATCTAACTTAACTAAAGAACCACTGTTTAAACTCCAGAGGACGAAAAAGGTTCTGCCACATCTGTCTGTCATGCTATAGCTCATAGAGGCTGAGGAGCAATCAGGTTTATTTTTTTCAATCTCCAAACTCCACAAACGTTGACACCTATTCAATTTCTATTTCCTCTGAGCTGCAGTGGCATCATCGAGAGGGACAAAAAACCTGACTCAAGAACCATTTGTTGGAGGTTCACATTTGTGAAATGCATTCATCTTTCTGACCGAGTCAACATAGCCCGATTTTTCGACAAAACAAAAAATATAGCCTGATTTGGTACGCAGTTATGGCGACCTCAAGTACGTAAGTACGTTCTTCATGAAAAAGGAAAGAACTCACAACATCACAGGTGATAGTCAATTTAAGATGTTTTGTGTGTCAATTCTTAAACTTCATTAATCGAACTTGAATTATATGGAAAATTCAGATAATTACTATCAAACAAAAATCAAGAAACAGAATCATTATGTGAAGTGGGGGAAGATAGAAATAGGATCGATCTTTATTTCTGAAGGCGTTGATGTATCTATTGATTGTGGATCTCATATGACACAATGCCGTATTGTACAAGTTACAAAAATTGTACCATAGATGACGTTGTCACATCGGCATCCCCGGGGACTGAGGTATTCTAGTGGTTAATAATGTTGAGAAGGGAAACCCTCAATTTCACTAGGCGCCTGAAAATGCATTCCAAGTCCTCCTCAGTTTCTTGAATGCTTGACTCTAGCGTCTCCAATCGCTTTGGCGGATCACCCACTTGATTATTGATGTCTGTGCTCGATCTGAGGAATAGCAATGCAGCGTCCAACCCTTGCACTTCATTGGTTTCCTCTCCTCCCGTTTTGCTTCCAGCAATTTTGACACTAGAGACCAGCCTCTAGGCTTTGTGGTTGCACTTGTCAGAGCAAGGAAACCTAAGAGGGACTGGAATACAGAAAGGCTGATTTCTTCAGCTTCTCTTAGTATGGTAAGGGTAGCTTCATTGTGAGAGTCCTTGTTCGGGCCTTTCTTCTTCAAAGTTCTCAAGTACTTGGTGATGACTTTGTTCAACCTCTTTCTAGAGTTGATGTATGCTTCTACTTCACAGGCGAAGCTGGAATCTCCTCTTTTCCTTCTTTGGAAAGAAGGGTTGAGTTCCTGGACACATTCCTTCATCTGTGAGAAAGCTTCTCTCACATATACACAAACATCTAACAGCTTGAGAGAACCATCCAACGACTCTTCGGCTGGACTTCTCAGGTGGGAAAGAGCCTGTGTAGAGAGAGCCAACTCAAGCAAGTCATCGATGCAATCATACAAGCTCTTGAGTTGTCCCAATTTTTTGGATGCCAATGAGGATGAGGACGCTGCTTCCGATTATATGAGCCTAGACAAATACTCCTCTACGGTGGTTGTGAGAGGGTGGCTCCTAGAAGGTAAGCTAATTGACCGGAAATGGCTGCTAAATTTGGAGGTCTCAATTGATGAAGCCATCTTTGAGAGAAGGAAGCTTATTAACTTCTATGGATGTAGTTTCTCCTATGAGAGAGTTGTTCGAGCCAGGCCAGCCAAATCCTTGTATATTTATACTGAGCAAGGGGCACTTAACAATCCGATTCTTGAGTGCTCACATCAGTTGTCATGTCATGGATCTTCCAACAGCCTCCTGACAATGCCTCCGCTGGTTTTCCAATCTCCACAAAACGAGAATCAATAATAGTGATCTAAAGCTTTAAAAAAACTCATACACGCGTGTAGTGTGCCTTGGAAATTCTCAGACAGAGGGGCGACCATGCTATTATGCATCATTAATGGCTGAACTTGAGCATGAGGGCAAAAAAATTATTCATGTGATGGTAGAGCTAGGAGACAAGTGGAATCTTTACGTTGTGGAGTTCATGCATTTCACATGTTGCAATTCATCCAAAAACCTCCCGTCAATGTCTTCTTCGGGTTCTTGGTCTAAAAAGAATTTGAATTAAAATGCTTTAAATAATCATACACAGCTGCAGCTTGCGACCATGATCTAAGACAGAAGGATGGTAATGCAATCATGCATGATTTAAATTGAAGTTGAGCATGTAGATGGCAAAAATTCATGTAATAATGTAGCTAGGGGACAAATGGAATCTATACAGCATTGGCGCTTGGGACTGACTCGAAGTTATTTATTATCGTCATCTATTCATGAGATTGACTAATTATTGGCCTCTCTTTAGAAGTAATAATAAGGACTGAGTTTAGGCAACTCCGAGAAGAACTTTCATTATGATGCTGGAGTTCTCAATTGTTAATGTGCATTCCTTTAGCTATCTATTTAAAGAATATTGAGGGCCACAGATTACAGTAAGTTCATCGTCCTATAAATCATATATAATCTGATGACTATTGACCAAGCAAGATTGGTTGTCCGACGCTTATATTCCTGTACTTTAAAATAGAACTAGCCAAATATGGTCTAGAATGCAGCAAACTTTAAAGCAGGACCAGCAGCATATGTATAGCTGAGAACGAGATTGACGCATGTTATACTTCCCATGAAAGTTTTTTTTGAAGCATGTAACTTCTTAAAAACTTGTCTGTAGCAAAAAAAATAGAAATGTGATCTTTGTTGCAGTTTCGATTTCGTTTTTATTGATTGTAAGTTGCACATCTAAATTTAACATTTAGGTGACATAATCTTAAGAAGGAAGAATCTAATTTCACTAAAGATTATATGTTTAAACTCCAGAGGAAAAGAATGTTCTGCCACATCAGTCAGTCATGCTATAGATCACAGATGCTGGAGGAGGAATCGGCTTTTTATTGTTCTCAAAACTCCACAGACGATGGCACCAGTTCATTTTCCATTTCCTCTGAGCTGAGATAGCATTATTGAGAGAAACAAAATAACTGACCCAGGAACCATTTGTTGTTAAAGCATATGTATGAGACTCCTTTCATCTATCTGACCAAGTCAATATAGCATGAAATTAGGTACACCGTTATGATGAGGAAGAGGACACTGCTTCCGATAATCTGAGCCTAGAAAAATGCTCCTCTGCGGTTGTCATTAGAGGGTGGCTCCTAGAAGGCAAGCTGATTGATCGGAAATGGCTGCTAAGTTTTGAGGTCTCAATTGATGAAGCCATCTTTGTGAGAAGGAAGCGTATTAACTTCTCTGGATGTAATTTTTTCTATGAGGGAGTTGTTCATGCCTGGCCCCCCAAATCCTTGTATATTTATACCCAGCAAGATGCACTCAACAATCCCATTCTTGCGGGTTTTCATTAGCTGTCTTGTCATGGATCTTACAACAGCCTCCCGACATTGCCTCCGCTGGAATTCCAATCAATACGAAAGGACAATCAATAGCGATCTAAAGCTTTAAACAAACTCATACACGTGTGTAGTTTGCCTTGAGATTCTCGGACAGAGGGGCGACCATGCTATTATGCATCATTAATTGCTGAACTTGAGCATGTGGGCTAGAAAATATTCATGTGAAGGTAGAGCTAGGAGACAAGTGGACTACCTACATCGTGGAGTTTATGCATTACACATGTTAGAGTTCATCCAAAAACCTCCCTTCAATGTCTCCTTTGGGTTCTTGGTCACCAAAAAAAATTATTTTTAATATGCTTTGAATTATCACACATACGTGCAGCTTGCTTCCAAGGTCTCAGACAGGACGATGGCAATGGAAATCATTCATACTTAAAAACTGAAGTTGAGCATGTGGATGGCAACAAATAATATGATAATGGAGCTTGGGGACAAACGGAATCTTAACAGCGTTGCAGCTTCTGACTAACTAGTTGTTTTCTGCTGTCATCATCTATTCATGAGGCTGAGTAATTTTATTGGCATGTCTTCAGAAGTGATAACAAGGACTAGTTTAGGCGACTCCAAGAAGAACTTTCAGTAAGAAGCTGGGGTTCTCAATTGTTAATGTGCATTCATTTAGCTTTTGAAAACCGCAAATTACAGAACATCAATCATCGTTGAAATCAAATATAATCTGATGACTATCAACAAATTAAGATGGATTCAAACACCCATATTTCCTGGACATCAAAATAGAACTAGCCAGATATGTATATATTGCCTAATCCAGCAATTTTCTGTGACTTGGTTGAGGATGCTGCAGACTCAAAAGCAGGACCAGCAGCATATGCATGGCTGAGAATGAGATAGACGCATACTAGCTTCCAGAAAATCATTTGCCGAAGCACGTGACCTGCTGAAAAACCAATCTGAAGCCAAATATAAAAAAAGTAATCTTTGGTGCCGTTTCCATTTCGTTGTTATTGATTGTAAGTCTCGCATCTAAATATAACATTTAGATGCAAAAGCTTAGAAGGAAGAATTAAATTTCACAAAAGAATACTTGTTTAAATTTCAGAGGACAAGAAAGCTTTGCCACATCAGTCTGTCTTACTATATAGCTCATAGATGCTAGCAGAGCAATCAGATTTTTGTTATCGTGCAAACTTCAGGAATGATGACAGTCATTCAGATCGACACTTTAAAGCCAAAAACATGTGTCAAGAACAGAATCATCATGGGAAATGCTGGGAGAGAGAATTAGGAAAGATCATTAGAACTGAAGGTGTTGATATATATATATATATATCGATGGTTCATCTCGAATGACACAATTCTGTATTGTACAAGTTACAAAAAATTGTACTATAGATGCCATTGTCGAATTGGCATCCCTAGAGACTACGATTTTCTAGTGGTTAACAATGTTGAGAAGGGAAACCCTCAATTTCACTAGACGCCTGAAAATGCATTCCAAGTCATCCTCAATTTCTTGAATGCTTGGCTCTAGTTCTTCCAATCACTTTGACAGATTGCCTGCTTGATTATTGATGTCTTTGCTCGATCTGAGGGAGAGCAACAGGGCGTCCAAGCCTTGCACTTCATTGGTTTCCTCTCCTCCGTCGCATGATACGAGTTTAGCTTCCAGCAGTTTTGACACTTGAGACCAGCCTCTAGGCCTTCGTGCTCGCACATGTCACAGCAAGGAAACCTAAGAGGGACCCAAATACAGAAAGACTGATTTCTCCAGCTTCAGTTAGTACGCTAAAGGTAGCTTCATTGAGAGAGGCCTTCTTAGGGCCTTTCTTCTTCAAATTTCTCAAGTACTTGGTGATTAATTTGTTCAACTTCTTTCTAGAGTTGATGTATCCTTCTACTTCAAAGGAGAAGCTGGAATCTCCTCTTTTCTTTCTTCGGAAAGAAGACTTGAGCTCCTGGACACATTCCTTCATCTGTGAGAAAGCTTCTCTCACATTCACGCAAACATCTAACAGCTGGAGAGAAACATCCAATGACTCTTCAGCAAGACTTCTCAGGTGGGAAAGAACCTGTTGTGTGAGAGGCAACCGAAGCAAGTCATCGATGCAATCATACAAGTTCTTGAGTTCTCCCAAACTTTGGGATGCTGATGAGGAAGAGGACACTGTTTGTGATGATCTGAGCCTAGACAAATGCTCCTCTACAGTGGTCATGAGAGGGTGGCTCCTAGAAGGCAAGCTGATTGATCGGAAATGGCTGCTCATTTTCAAGGTCTCAATTGATGAAGCCATCTTTGAGACAAGGAAGCTTATTAACTTCTCTGGATGTAAATTTTCCTATCAGGGAGTTGTTCAAGCCAGGCCACCCAAATCCTTGTATATTTATACCCAGCAAGATGCACTCAACAATCCCATTCTTGCAGGCTCGCATTAGCTGTCATGTCATGGATCTTCCAACAGCCTCCTGACAACGCCTCCGCTGGTCTTTCATTATATACGAAAGGAATAATAGCAATCTAAAGCTTTAAAAAAACTCATACACGAGCTTAGTTTGCCTTGAGATTCTCAGACAGAGGAGCGACCATGCTATTATGCATCATTAATTGCTGAACCTGAGCATGTAGGCTTGAAAATATTTATTTGATGGTAGAGCTAGGAGACAAGCGGAATCTTTACATCGTGCAGTTTAAGCATTACACATGTTAGAGTTCGTCCAAAAACCTCCCTTCGATGTCTCCTTCGGATTATTGCTCAAAAAAAAAATAGATTTAATATGCTTTGAATAATCACATATACGTGCAGCTTGCTTCCAAGATCTCAGACAGGAGGATGGCAATGGAAATCATTCATACTTTAAAATTGAGGTTGAGCATGTGGATGGCAACAATTCATATGAATAATGGAGCTTCAGGACAAACGGAATCTTTACAGCATTGGAGCTTCTAACGAAGTAATAGTTATTGCTATCATCATCTATTCATGAGGCTCACAAATTGTTGGCATCTCTTCAGAAGTGATAATAAGGACTAGTTTAGGCGACTCCGAGAAGAACTTTCACTAAGAAGCTGGGGTTCTCAAGTGTTAATGTGCATTCATGTAGCTTTTGAAAACCGCAAGTTACAGGACATCAATCATCGTTGAAATCAAATATAATCTGATGACTATCAACAAACTAAGAAAGGGTTCGACGATTATATTTCTTGGACATTAAAACAGAACTAGCCAGAGATGCATATAATGCCTAATCCAGCAATTTTCTGTGACTTGGTTTAGGATACTGTAGACTCAAAAGCAGGACCAGCAGCATAAGCATGGCTGAGAATGAGATAGATGTATACTATGCTTCCATAAAAGCATTTTCTGAAGCACTTAACCTGCTTAAAAACCGATCTGCAGCCAAATATAAAAAAAAAATCTAATCTTTGGTGCCGTTTTCATTTCGTTGTTTTTTATTGTAAGTTTCGTATCTATATATGACATTTAAATGCAAAAACTTTAGAAGGAAGAATCTAATTTCACGAGAGAATACATGTTTAAACTCCAGAGGTAAAGAAACTTCTGCCACATCAGTCTGTCATGCTATAGATCATAGATGCTATCGGAGAATTCAGATTTTTGTTTTCCTCCAAACTTCACAAATGATGACAGTAATTCATTTTCTTTTTCCTGACTCACATATATAATTCAGATCGACACTTTCAAGCCGAAACAATTGTTAACAAACAGAATCATCATGGGAACTGGGAGGGAGAATTAGGAAAATCTTTAGATCTGAAGGTGTTGATGGATATATTGATTGTGGATCTCAAATGACACAATCCCGTATTGTATAAGATAAAAAAAATTGTACTATAGTTGCCGTTGTCATATTGGCATCCCTAGAGATTACGGTTTTCTAGTGGTTAACAATGTTGAGAAGGGAAACCCTCAATTTCACTAGGCGCCTGAAAATGCATTCCAAGTCATCCTCAATTTCTTGAATGCTCGGCTCTAGTTCCTCCAATCGCTTTGACAGATCGCCTGCTTGATTATTGATGTCTTTACTCGATCTGAGGGAGAGCAACAGGGCGTCCAAGCCTTGCACTTCATTGGTTTCCTCTCCTCCGTCACATGAAACGCATTTGGCTTCCAGCAGTTTTGACACTAGAGACCAGCCTCTAGGCTTCGTGCTCGCACATGTCAGAGCAAGGAAACCTAAGAGGGACCCAAATACAGAAAGACTGATTTCTCCAGCTTCAGTTAGTACACTAAAGGTAGCTTCATTGAGAGAGGCCTTCTTAGGGCCTTTCTTCTTCAAATTTCTCAAGTACTTGGTGATTAATTTGTTCAACTTCTTTCTAGAGTTGATGTATCCTTCTACTTCAAAGGAGAAGCTGGAATCTCCTCTTTTCTTTCTTCGGAAAGAAGACTTGAGCTCCTGGACACATTCCTTCATCTGTGAGAAAGCTTCTCTCACATTCACGCAAACATCTAACAGCTGGAGAGAAACATCCAACGACTCTTCGCAAGACTTCTCAGGTGGGAAAGAACCTGTTGTGTGAGAGGCAACCGAAGCAAGTCATCGATGCAATCATACAAGTCCTCGAGTTCCCCCAAACTTTGGGATGCTGATGAGGAAGAGGACACTGTTTGCGATGATCTGAGCCTAGACAA
Source organism: Syzygium grande (assembly GCA_024733475.1). Classification (NCBI taxonomy): domain Eukaryota; kingdom Viridiplantae; phylum Streptophyta; class Magnoliopsida; order Myrtales; family Myrtaceae; genus Syzygium; species Syzygium grande. Next base: position 12,184,665 of record JAMXDD010000006.1, read on the forward strand.
ATGCTCCTCTACAGTGGTTGTGAGAGGGTGGCTCCTAGAAGGCAAGCTGATTGATCGGAAATGGCTGCTCATTTTCAAGGTCTCAATTGATGAAGCCATCTTTGAGACAAGGAAGCTTATTAACTTCTCTGGATGTAAATTTTCCTATGAGAGAGTTGTTCAAGCCAGGCCACCCAAATCCTTGTATATTTATACCCAGCAAGATGCTCTCAACAATCCCATTCTTGCGGGCTCGCATTGACTGTCCTGTCGTGGATCTTCCAACAGTCTCCTGACAATGCCTCCACTGGTTTTCCAATCCATACGAAAGGAGTATCAATAATAGTGATCTAAAGCTTTAAACAAACTCATACACGAGTGTAGTTTGCCTTGAGATTCTCGGACAGAGGGGGGACCATGATATTATGCATCATTAATCGCTGAACTTGAGCATGTGGGCTAGAAAATATTCATGTGATGGTAGAGCTAGGAGACAAGTGGAATATTTACATCGTGGAGATTATGCCATACCCATGTTAGAGTTCATCCAAAAACCTCCCGGCAATGTCTCCTCCGGGTTCTTGGTCTCCAAAAGAAAATTAGACATAATATGCTTGAATATTCACACATACGTGCAGCTTGCTTCCAAGGTCTCAGACAGGAGGATGGCAATGGAAATCATTCGTAGTTTAAAATTGAAGTTGAGCATGTGGATGGCAACAAATCATGTGATAATGGAGCTTGGGGACAAACGGAAGTTTTACAGCATTGCAGCTTCTAACTAACCTGTTGTTATCTGCTATCATCATCTATCATGTGGCCGACTAATTTTATTGGCATCTCTTCAGAAGTGATAAAAAGGACTAGTTTAGGTGACTCCGAGAAGAACTTTTGGCAAGAAGCTGGAGTTCTCAATTGTTAATGTGCATTCATTTAGCTTTTGAAAACTGCAAGTTACAGGACCTTAAACACCCTAGACATCAAATATAATCTGATGAATATTGAGAAACTAAGAATGGGTTCAACGCTTATATTTCCTGGACATTAAAATGGAACTAGCCAGAGATGTACATATTTCCTAATTCAGCAACTTTCTGTGACTTGGTCTAGAATACTGCAGACTCAAAAGCAGGACCAGCAGCATATGCGGGGCTGAGAATGAGATAGATGCATACTATGCTTCCATAAATCATTTTCCGAAGCATGTGACCTGCTAAAAAACCGATCTGTAGCCAATATGAAAAAATCTAATCTTTGGTGCCGTTTCCATTTCATCATTATCAAATTTATATTTCACATCTAAATATAACATTTAGATCCAAAAGCTTAGAAGCAAGAATCTAATTTCACAAAAGAATACATGTTTATACTCCAGAGGAAAAGAAAGTTCTGCCACATCGGTCTGTGATGCTATAGATCATAGATGCCAAAGAAGCAATCAAATTTTTGTCATCCTTCAAACTCCACTGATGATGACAGTAATCCATTTTCTTTTTCCTGACTCACATGTATAATTCAGATCGACACTATCAAGCTGAAAACTTGTGTCAAGAAACAGAATCATCATGTAAAATACTAGGAGAGAGAATTAGGAGAGATCTTTAGATCTGAAGGTATTGACGCTTATATTCACTAGAGAATACATGTTTAAACTCCAGGGGAAAAGAAACTTCTGCCACGCTCTACAGATGCTAGCGGAGCAATCAGATTTTTGTTATCCTCCACGCTCTACAGATGATGACAGTAGTTCATTTTCATTTTCCTGAGTCACATATATAATTCAGACAGTCACTATCAAGCTGAAAACTTGTGTCAAGATACAGCATCATTATGGGAAGTACTGGAAGAGAGAATTAGGAGAGATCTTTAGATCTGACGGTCTTGATGTATATATTGATTGTGGATCTCTAATGACAAAATGCTGTATTGTGCAAGCTACAAAAAATTGTACTATAGATGCTATTATCAAATTGGCATCCCAAGAGACTACGGTTTTCTAGTGGTTAACAATGTTGAGAAGGGAAACCCTCAATTTCACTAGGCGCCTGAACATGCATTCCAAGTCATCCTCAATTTCTTGAATGCTTGGCTCTAGTTCCTCCAACCGCTTTGACAGATCACCTGCTTGATTATTGATGTCTTTGCTCAATCTGAGGGAGAGCAACAGGGCGTCCAAGCCTTGCACTTCATTGGTTTCCTCTCCTCCATCACATGAAATGCGTTTAGCTTCCAGCAGTTTTGACACTAGAGACCAGCCTCTAGGCTTCATGCTTGCACTTGTCAAAGCAAGGAAACCTAAGAGGGACCCGAATACAGAAAGGCTGATTTTTCCAGCTTCAGTTAGTACGCTAAGGGTAGCTTCATTGAGAGAGGCCTTCTTAGGGCCTTTCTTCTTCAAATTTCTCAAGTGCTTGGTGATGACTTTGTTCAACTTCTTTCTAGAGTTGATATATGCTTCTATTTCAAAGGAGAAGCTGGAATCTCCTCTTTTCCTTCTTCGGATAGAAGACTTGAGCACCTGGACACATTCCTTCATCTGTGAGAAAGCTTCTCTCACATTCGCGCAAACATCCAACAGCTGGAGAGAAACATCCAACGACTCTTCGGCAGGACTTCTCAGGTGGGAAAGAGCCTGTTGTGTGAGAGGCAACTGAAGCAAGTCATCAATGCAATCATACAAGCTCTTGAGTTCCCCCAAACTTTGGGATGCCAATGAGGAAGAGGACACCGTTTCTGATGATCTGAGCCTAGACAAATGCTCCTTTACGGTTATCGTGGGAGGGTGGCTCAAAGAAGGCAAGCTGATTGATCGGAAATGGCTGCTAGTTTTTGAGGTCTCAATTGATGAAGCCATCTTTGAGAGAAGGATGCTTATTAACTTCTCTGAATGTAATTTTTCCTATGAGAGAGTTGTTCATACCAGGCCACCCAAATCCTAGTATATTTATACTAAGCAACATGCACTCAATAATCCCATTCTTGCGGGCTCACATTAGCTGTCATGTCATGGATCTTCCAACAGCCTCCTGACAGTACCTTCGCTGGTTTTCCAATCTATATTAAAGGAGAATAAAAAATAGCGATCTAAAGCTTTTAAAACTTTTAAAAACTCATACACGAGTGTAGTTTGCCTTGAGATACTCGGACAGAGGTATGACCATGCTATTACGCATCATTAATTGCTGAACTTGAGCATGTGCGATAAAATATTCATGTGATGGTAGAGCTTGGAGACAAGTGGAATCTCTACATCGTGGAGTTTATGCATTACAGATTACATGGTAGAGTTCGTCCAAAAAACCTCCTGTCATTGTCTCCTTTGGGTTCATAGTCTCCAAAAAAATTAGATTATATATGCTTTGAATAATCACACACGCGTGCAGCTTGCTTCCAACATCTCAGACAGGAGGATGGCAATGGAAATCATTCAGACTTTAAAATTGAAATTGAGCATGTGGATGGCAACAAATCATGTGATAATGGAGCTTGGATACAAATGGAATCTTTACAGTTTGCAGCTTCTAACTAGTGTGGACTTATCTGCTATCAACATCTATTGACGAGGCTGACTAATTTTACTGGCATCTCTCAAGAAGTGATAATAAAGACTAGTTTAGGCAACTCCAAGAAATACTTTCAGTAAGAAGCTGAGGTTCTCGATTGTTAATTTGCAAGTTACAGGACCTCAATCATCCTGGACATCAAATATAATCTGATGACTATCCACAAACTAAGAATGGATTCAACACTTAAATATCCTGGACATTAAAATAGAACTAGACAGAGATGTATTTATTGCCTAATCCAGCAATTTTTTGTGACTTGGTCTAGAATGCTGCAGACTCAAAAGCAGGACCAGCAGCATATGCATGGCTGAGAATGGGTTAGACGCATACTATGCTTCCATTAATTCATTTGGCGAAGCACGTGACCTGCTTAAAAACCGATCTGTAGCCAAAATTAAAAAATCTGATCTTTGGTGCCATTTCCATTTCGTTGTTTTGATTGTAAGTTTCGCATCTAAATATAACATTTAGATGCAAAAGCTTAGAAGGAGGAATCTAATTTCACTAAAGAATACATTTTTAAACTTCAGTGGAAAAGAAAGTTTTGCCACATCGGTCTGTCATGCTATAGCTCATAGATGCTAGCGGAGCAATCAGATTTTTGTTATCCCTCCAAACTCCACAAATGATGACAGCAATTTAAATCGACACTTGCAAGCCAAAAACATGTGTCAAGAAACAGAATCATCATGGGAAATACTGGGAGAGAGAATTAGGAAAGATCTTTGGATCTAAAGGTGCTGATGTATATATTGATTGTGGATCTCGAATGACACAATGCCGTATTGTACAAGTTACAAAAAATTGTACTATAGATGCCGTTGTCGAATTGGCATCCCTAGAGACTATGGTTTTCTAGTGGTTAACAATGTTGAGAAGGGAAACCCTCAATTTCACTAGGCGCCTGAAAATGCATTCCAAGTCATCCTCAATTTCTTTAATGCTCAGCTCTAGTTCCTCCAATCGCTTTGACAGATTGCCTGCTTGATTATTGATGTCTTTGCTCAATCTGAGGGAGAGCAACAGGGCGTCCAAACCTTGCACTTCATTGGTTTCCTCTCCTCTGTCGCATGATACACGTTTAGCTTCCAGCAGTTTTGACACTCAAGACCAGCCTCTAGGCTTTGTGGTTGCACATGTCACAGCAAGGAAACCTAAGAGGGACCCAAATACAGAAAGACTGATTTCTCCAGCTTCAGTTAGTACGCTAAAGGTAGCTTCAATGAGAGAGCCCTTCTTAGGGCCTTTCTTCTTCAAATTTCTCAAGTATTTGGTGATGACTTTGTTCAACTTCTTTCTAAAGTTGATGTATGCTTCTACTTCAAAGGCGAAGCTGGAATCTCTTCTTTTCCTTCTTCGGAAAGAAGACTTGAGCTCCTGGACACATTCCTTCATCTGTGAGAAAGCTTCTCTCACATTCATGCAAACATCTAACAGCTGGAGAGAAACATCCAATGACTCTTCGGCAGGACTTCTCAGGTGGGAAAGAACCTGTTGTGCGAGAGGCAACTGAAGCAAGTCATCAATGCAAATCATACAAGCTCTTGAGTTTTCCCAAACTTTGGGATGCTGATGAGGAAGAGGACACCGCTTCCGATGATCTAAGCCTAGACAACTGCTCCTCTACGGTTGTCATGAGAGGGTGGCTCAAAGAAGGCAAGCTGATTGATCGGAAATGGCTGCTAATTTTTGAGGTCTCAATTGATGAAGCCATCTTTCAGAGGAGGATGCTTATTAACTTCTCTGATTGTAATTTTTCCTATGAGAGAGTTGTTCATGCCAGGCCACCCAAATCCTTGTATATTTATACTAAGCAACATGCACTCAATAATCCCATTCTTGCGGGCTCACATTAGCTGTCATGTCATGGATCTTCCAACAGCCTCCTGACAATGCCTCCGCTGGTTTTCCAATCTATATTAAAGGAGAATCAATAATAGCAATCTAAAGCTTTAAAAAAACTCATGCATGAGTGTAGTTTGCCTTGAGATACTCAGACAGAGGTACGACCATGCTATTATGCATCATTAATTGCTGAACTTGAGCATGTGGGATAGAAAATATTCATGTGATGGTACAGCTTGGAGACAAGTGGAATATTTACATCGTGGAGTTTATGCATTACACATGTTAGAGTTCATCCAAAAAACTCCTGTCAATGTCTCCTCTGGTTTCTTGGTCTCCAAAAAAAATTAGATTTATTATGCTTTGAATTATCACACATACGTGCAACTTGCTTCCAAGGTCTCAGACAGGAGGATGGCAATGGAATTTATTCATACTTTAAAATTGAAGTTGAGCATGTGGATGGCAACAAATCATGTGGTAATGGAGCTTGCGGATAAACGGAATCTTAACAGCATTGCAGCTTCTAACTAACTAGGTGTTATCTGCTATGATCATCTATTTATAAGACTGACTAATTTTATTGGCATCTCTTCAGAAGTGATAATGAGGACTAGTTTTTTTTATCAAGAAGCTGGGGTTCTTAATTGGTAATGCACATTCCTTCAGCTTTCAATTTTAAGAATATTGAGGCTGCAAATTACAGGATCCGGATCATCCTAGAAGTCAATTATAATCTGATGACCATTGACTAACAAAGAATTGGTTCGACGCTTATATTTCCATGACATTAAAATAGAACTTGCCAAAAATGTGTATTCCTAATCTAACAATTTTCGGTGACTTGTTCAAGAATTGATGCAGAATCAAAAGCAGGACCAGAAGCATATGCAAGGGTGAGAGCAAGATCAACACATGCTACGCTTCCAGAAAAGTATTATCTGAAGCATGTGATCTGCTTGACACCAATCTGTAGCCAAATCTAAAAAAAAAAAATTGATCTTTGTTGGCGTTTCCATTTCATTGTTATCTATTGTAAGTTTTGCATCTAAATTTAACATTTAGATGCAAAATTTTCAGAAGGAAACATCCAATTTCACTAAAAAATACGTGTATAAACTCCAGAGGAGCCCCATCAGTCTGTCATACTATATAGCTCATAGATGCTGGAAGAACAACCAGTTTTTTGTTATTCTCCGAACTCCACAGTTGATCAGATGATGACACCAATTCATTTTCTTTTTCCTTTGAGGTGAAGTAACATTAAGGGGAGGAACAAAATAACTGACCCAAGAACCATTTGTTGCAAGAGCACATGTATGAGATGCCTTTATCTTTCTAACCAAGTCAAAGCCTGAACTGAGCACGCTTCTTCATGAAAAAAGAAAGAACTCAATATCGTAGGTGATAGTCAATTTAAGATGTTTTGTGCATAAATTCTTTAACTTCTTTCTCCGAACCTGAGTCATATCAATAATTCAGATCAATACTATCAAGCTGAAAACTTGGGTCAAGAAATCGAATCATGATGGCTAGTACTGGGAGAGGGAAGTAGAATAGATCTTTAGTTCTGGAAAGTGTTTACGTAAATATTGATTGTTGATCTCGAATGACACAATGCCGTAATGTACAAGTTACAAAAATTGTTCCATAGATGCCATATCCAGATTGGCATCCCCGGAGACTATGGTTTTCTCTAATGGTTAACAATGTTGAGAAGGGAAACCCTCAATTTCAATAGGCGCCTGAAAATGCATTCCAAGTCCTCCTCAATTTCTTGAATGCTCGACTCTAGTGCCTCCAATCGCTTTGACAGATCGCCTACTTGATTATTGATGTCTTTGCTCATTCTGAGGGAGAGCAACGCGGCGTCCAAGCCTTGTCCTTCATCGGTTTTCTCTCCTCCGTCACATGATACGCGCTTAGCTTCCAACAGCTTTGACACTCGAGACCAGCCTCTGGGCTTCGTGCTTGCGCTTGTCATAGCAAGGAAACCTAAGAGGGACCTAAATACAGAATAGCTGATTTCTCCGGCTTCTCTTAGTATGCCAAGGGTAGCTTCATTGTGAGAGCCCTTCTTTGGGCCTTTCTTCTGTAATATTTGGATTTTTATCCAAAAATAAGAAAAAATAAAAGAAAAGAAGAGTTGAAAAGTCAAAAAGAACACAAAAGAAAAAGTGGACCTCAGCTATATAAAGGAAAAACAGCTTAGAGAGAGAGAAGACCGAGAGCTTGCAGGAAAGAAAGAGGAGAAGAAGAAGAAGAAAAAAGAGATGCATACTCGTCACGTGAGTCTCATCAAGCCGGAGTTACTTCGTATTGTAAGTATTCGAGTCCCTCGTTCACCCGACCAGAGAAGTTTTTAAATTTAGAGTTTAAATTTGAAATTTTGGAAAATTCAAGCCGTGAAGTCCGATTTTTGAATCGTTGAACAGCGTATATATATAAAATTGGTAGTTTGTTGAACTACATATATATATATATATATATATATATAATTGGTAGTTTAATGTATCACAGAGCCGTGAGATTTTACGGATTTTGATTTGGACTTGCTGTTTGCTCGAAACGAATTTTTGAAGTTTTCCACGTGAAGTAAACAGTACAATTTCGGCAGCCTTCAGGCCATATTTGGTCGGTTTTTGGCTCGATTTTGGGGCGGTCAAGCTAGGGCTTTTGTAATACTCTAAACGGGCTTTCTTTTGACTATAAATTTGCAAGGGTCGGAGTTCGATGGAGAAAATTATGGCACGATCAAATTTTGCGTTCAAGCTGCGCGTTGCGAGCGGTTTTAATAATCGCTTTGGATGAACAATTTGTGGGCGCCTTTAAGTTATCTTGTTAATGTTTAAGCATCGTTTAGCCATTTTGTAGTTATCGTAGTATTTTACTTGGTTTTGACGCAGATTCTCGTTTAATTGTTAGAATTATGAGATGGTTGGTTCGGTTCGAGTGAGCGTCGTCGTTTGATTTTTGGAGATTCCAGGTGAATGGTGCTATCTCTCCTTTGAGTTTGTAAACTCATATTTCGAAAGTGATATAAATCAAATATGTTTTGAGTTAAATAGCATTGTTATTGCATAAAAGCTCGAATCAAGCATTTACTACCCTGTTGATTATTTGAAATGGTATGGTAAAGCATTTCTAGAAATGACTTATATATTGATTACCGTAAAATGAATTGAGGAAATTCTTTATGAAAAGAATTCTTTTGTTAAAGGTTATACATATCGATTTATGAAAAATTTTGAAATGACGTGAGAAATGTCTTATAAAATGCATTCAGTTTGACGAATGAAGTTAAGAAAGATTATGTATTTTGTTTTGTGAAATTAATTAGCGATATTGATTATGGATTTGATTACTGTTATTAGAGGATATGTGTTTTATGCTCAATATCGCTATGAACCCATTGAGCAGTTTGGGGGTATGCATACCGATTTAGGATATTCTTCTGGATGGAGCTACCGCTTTCTAGATGGAGACCTTGCCAAGGAGGAATATTTATAGCCTTGTCACAAAGTTTTATGTCGTGACCATGGTTAGATATTGAATAATATAGATTGATCGATAGAATAGACCATCGATATGTGATGTGATATAAGATTCATCAAAGGAATAGATCATTAATATATGATTTGAGATTAGTCAATGGAATGGACTATTGACATGGTTTTTAATAGAGATTGATCAATGGACTTGAGTATTGATGTTTATAATAATTTAAATGAGTATTTTCTTAATTGTATAAAGTTTTGTTGAAATGAAACAACTCTTATGTGATTTTATATGTATTTGATATCTTGAGTTTGGCTCCTGAAATTATGGTATGGCTTTATGTATTCATGCATAGTGGTTACTCGATTTACTTAGAAGAGATACACACTGCTTATTGAGCTGTGGTTGCTCACCTTACTTTTTCCTCAATCTTTTCAGGTTCTTTGGTTAGTAACCAATAAAGCGAGAGCGATGTCGTAAGAACTTTTAGATGGTTTGAGGTTGCGTCCTTCGGGTGGAAAGACGGCCGTGTCATCTCCCATCCTAGTAGGTTTTGGGGTGTGACATCTTCTTCAAACTTCTGAAGTGCGTGGTAATGACTTTGTTCAACTTCTTTCTAGCATTGATGTATGCTTCTACTGTTGGTAGTTTGTTTGTAAAACAAACATTGAGGTGCCTTGTGCCACATCAAAAGGATGTGAATGCACACGTGGACGAGATTTGGCACTAATCAACGATCATTTTTTATTTATTTATTTATTAAATTTCGAATTTATTATTATAAAATAACTGTTTTGTCCTATTGAAACAATATAATTGTTCACAATAGAGTGGCGGTTATTTTTTAATAATTTAATTCCGAATTTCATATATATATATTTTTTAATGTGACTTTTGATTTCGTACCAATTCACTATACATCTTTTCAATGAAGGGATGCCTTTGTTCAAAATGGTGTGATTAGTGAGTCGGTTTTTTGCATAGTTGAATATCAAGTCTCTTCATTCGAAATTCAGATATACTTTTTCATTCAGAAAACTGCAGCCATCTTTTCTAATTGTTTTCCTAGAGAGACCCTGGAGATATACCGAAATTGCTATTCGGTATTCTCAATCGAGACTTTATTGTATCCTAGAGGAAATTTGCCGATAACCATTAGCAACTTCGTGGGGCAAATGATCGGAACTGTTCATCCGGCCGGCCTTTGCTGTTTCCGGTTGATTCCGGCGGCCTCCAAGGCTGTTTTTTTGGAGGATAGGTTGCCTGGAAGGCCCTCTTCCTCCCCTCCGAAGGATTTCTCTCCACACCCAGCATAGATTATGGGCTTCGAGATCCGATCGTAGGTGGGTTTCGCCCTCTACGCGCGAGTGCTTGACCGAATTGAGCTCTGGGTCCACCGTTGGTTTTCTGTGGGTTTTAACACAGGTTTTCGTCCCTTCCTTGTCACTCTCTTGCTGTGGTTGGGGCTGGCTTTTGGATTGGTGCTCACTTTCTGTTTTATCGTGACCGTGTCTTGGCGTGGAACGCATTCCCCGATACGGAGTGCTTTGTTCTTTGGGGATAATTGGAGTTTAATTGGGTCCCCGGATAGTCTATATTACCTACTGAGCTGGAGTTGGTTGGTGGGATTAGGCGTAGATATTATTGGGAACCTACTGATACTTATGCTATCCTTTCTTCTGGTGCTGGTGTGTTTGATCGGTAGGTGTTTGTTCTTTTGTCTCTATGGAGGGAACATGTCAAACGTCTGAGTCTCCACTGGTTTTGGAGGTTGTGCCTCCCCCTGCTGTTGAGGCACATCAGGAGATAGATGGTATTGAGGCTTCAATGCCTAATGTCGGTAATGCTGGACCTCGGGGGAAATCAGTAGCTTTCAATAGAAATAGCCCCCCTCCTGGTACAGAACAGATGGGGAAATTGTCTTCCCCTGCTCTTCCCCTTTTGGATCACAGACGGAGCCGTAGTAGGGGTCGATCTAAGAATAGAAGCAGGTCCCTAAGGCGTGCCCATGTTAGAGAATCCTCTCGCCACCATCAAACTGATAATGCTGGAACTTCTCATGTGGATAGACAGAATCCCAACAAGCCTCAAGGACAGCAAATTCCTGCACCTAAACCCAGAACTTGGGCTAATGTTGCTCGAGTTTTAACCAAAGGATATAGCTTAACTTACGTACCTCCAAGGGTGGTGGATGGTGAAGAGATTGTGGATATCACACCAGATATAGCTGCTGCTGAGAACCCCTTATGGCTGGAATGTGTTGTAGGCCGGTTTATAGGGAAGAAAGTCCCTTTCAAGTTGACTGAAGAGGCGATAAGAAAGTCATGGGGGGATAAAGTTGCTGAGGTTAAACTTCATGAGAATGGCTTCTATTTTTTCCGTGTTCCTGATAATGAATTCCGCAGGAAGATCATCGACTCGGGCCCGATGTCTATATTCAACTGTACTTTGCTTTTACAACAATGGTACTCCAAGCTTAAGCTCAAGAAGGGAGTTCTGGACACAATCCCGGTTTGGGTAAGACTTAGAGACATTCCCTTTTCGTTATGGTCTCCTGCTGGCATTGGTTCCATAGCCAGTGCTATTGGCAAACCCCTTTATGTGGATCTTCAAACTCAACAGATGGCAAGAATCTCATTTGTGCGAGTTTGTGTGGAACTCCAAGCTACTAAGCCAAGAGCTGAGCAAGTAAAATTCTGCTGGGATGGTGAGGTGAACACTATCAATGTTGAATATGAGTGGAAACCGCTGGCATGTCCTTCGTGCGGTATCTTCGGACATAAAGAGGGATCTAAAGGTTTTGATTGTGGCCCTGATCAGTCCATTGTAACTCCGGTTGCAGGCCCCTCAAACCTTGTCCATAAGACTCGACAGGATGAACAACTCCACAGGGATGAAGGATGGGTTCACGTTCATTCCAGGAAAGGTAAAACCTGCTGCCTCCCGGGTCGGCCATTGTCCTCCCTCCAGCGTCTGCTTCGACCAGCCCTCTTCCGGTTCCGCTTCACCCATGAAACCGATTACACAATTTTCAATTACTTCAATCACCGCTCAACTCACTCCCCCTGTTGGTTTTGTTCACGACCAGCTTCCTCAAGATCCTTGCCCAGAACAGAACACTGCAGGGATAGAGCATTATACTTCAGCGGTATGCTCATCTTTGAGACCCGACCGAGAAGACAATGCGATGGGGCCACTTCCAGACCTTGAGGCGGGCCAAAGCCAAACCATTGCTCAGGAATCTCACCGCCTCAATGATCAACTCCTTTTGGATCCTCTTCCCACACCACAGGACTCCACTGAAGACTCTTCTGATTCCCGACTGGTACTAGAGGAATCTATTGCTTCGGAAGACAGATTAGGAGTGGAAGTAGTTGCAGTGTCCCCCCCTAACACCAGATCTCGCACATTAGCATCCAGTGCTTCTGAGGAGGTGCCCAAACCCTCTCCTGGATCTACACATAGCTCGAAGTGCCCTTTCAGTGCGCCTAGCCCTTCCTCCTCAAAAAAGAAATCTAAAAGGAGGAGGCCAAGGAAAATTTAGCGATAGTCTTCATTTCTTTCTAAATGTTTTTTGGAATTTGGAATATAAGGGGACTAGTTGCACCCCTCAAACAAGCGGAAATTCGCTCTTTTATTAGGAAGAATCATCTTTGCTGTATTGGTGTATTAGAGACTAAAGTCAAAAGTTCTCGTTTTATTGACATTTCTAAAGGTCTTTTTGCAAACTGGAATTGGTTTTCTAACTATGAATACTCTCCCCTAGGAAGAATATGGATTGGCTGGGATCCAAATGAGATTGAGATGGATCTTCTGTACTCTTCTTCTCAACTAATTCATGCTCGAACAAGGTTGATACACATGCAGGCTACTTGTATGCTTACCGTAGTATATGGAGAACACACTTTCGTGAATCGAAGACACTTGTGGGCTGACCTAATTCGGCTCTCCTCATGTGACCTTCCATGGCTTGTCGCTGGGGATTTCAATGCGATTAGGGACCCAGAGGATAGAGTGGGCAGCTCTACTCCGTGGATTCCAGCTTTTGATGATTGTAGAGATTGCCTCAACAATGCGGACTGGAGGATCTCCGATATGTTGGATGTCGATACACTTGGTCGTACTCTTCAGGTGCAAACCGGAAAATGCGAAAGATTGACCGAGTACTTATCAATGATAGCTGGACTCAAAGTTTCTCCTTCTCCGGAGCTAACTTCCTTCCACCTGGCATCTCTGATCATTCTCCTATGGTGGTTAAGATTGTTCCTCCGACTACTTCGAACAAGCCTTTCAAGTTTTTCAACTTTTGGGCTTCCCATCCAATGTTTATGGAGTTAGTTACTCAAGTTTGGGATACTCCTTTTGTGGGTACGCCTATGTTCAATGTTTGCTGCAAACTCAAAGCTCTTAAATCTAAGTTGAAACTTTTGAACCGTAGTTCCTTCTCCGAGATCTCCACAAGAACAGAACAGGCTAGATCGGACTTATTCCATTTTCAGACGGCCTTGGATTCGAACCCTTTTGACCAGAACCTTCTTGCAAGAGAAGTAGAGCTTCAAAGAATATTCTCTGTTTTGAGACTACAAGAAGAATCCTTTTACAGACAAAAATCCAGAATCCGCTGGATAAAGGAAGGAGACATGAATACCGCTTTCTTTCATCATCATGTCAACCATAGACGTCTCCATAATAGAATTTTATCTGTTACAACAGAGGGTGGGGAGATTATTACTGAACCTTTGGCGGTCAGAAACCATATTGTTTCTGGAGTTACATAGGGACATTTTACTTTGCCTGGGGTTTCAACAAGGCTTTCTCCCTTTTCAATACCTAGGCGTGCCTGTTATATCTTCGAGACTTCGTAAAGAGGACTGTAAATGCTTGATTGACTCCATAACGTCGCGTGTTCGATCTTGGACTCACCGGTTCTTGTCTTTTGCGGGCCGGTTGCAACTTATCCGGTCGGTCCTGCATTCTATTCAAGTCCACTGGGCCACCATTTTCTCTCTACCTAAATCAGTCCTTTATGGTATTGAGGGCATTTTGCGACAATTTCTTTGGAAGGGCCCGGATTTAGGTACGGGTGGCGCTAAAGTTGCATGGGAATCGGTATGCTTACCTAAAGAAGAAGGAGGTCTTGGAATCCGAAGACTCACTGAATATAACAGAGCTATGATACTCAAGCACATATGGCTTCTTTTCACCGATAAGGAGTCCTTGTGGTGTAAATGGATCCATTCGAACTTCCTTAAAAACTCTAATTTCTGGGTTGTCTCTAAGCCCACCTTTTGTTCCCCGGATCGTGGAAGAAAGTCCTCGACATGCGAGATATCTTTGGCGATCCGTTCTTCATTGGAAAATTGGCAATGGTTATTATCTCTTTATGGTTTGACCGTGGCACGACAAAGGCCCTCTCTACCTTTTGTTCAAGAATATGGACATCTACCGGTCTCGTATTCCACGGACACGCCCTGCTCGAACTTTCTATGACTCGGTATGGCAACATTCACGTTACCTTGAAACTATACTACAATTTGGATGAACCTACCCCTGTTTTTGAGGAAGACATTGAAGATGAGCTCCTTTGGGCTCCCCAACCTTCCTCTACCTTCTCAGTGGCAATGGCGTGGAACCATATAAGAAGAAAAGGACTTCCGGTTCAGTGGCATTCCTTTATATGGGATCATCACATTGCTCCGCGGTACTCCTTTCTTCTATGGATAATCTCCCTCAACCGGTTGCCTACTCAGACTTTTCTCTTCCATAATAGGAGGATTGACTCTGCTATGTGCGCGTTTTGTGGTGCTATCCCGGACTCAATAAACCACCTCTTTTTTGAGTGCTCCACTACAAGAAGGTTGGCGTTTTTTTGGGCAACAAATTGCTATCTTCCATGGCGTAATCGGCCGTGGCATGCGCATATTATATGGGCAATGAAGGTTTGTGGAGGACCATCATTTGCCCACCGTCTTTCCAGGTTCTCTTTTGGTGCCCTTTGTCACATAATTTGGACGGAAAGAAACAACTCTATCTTCCGAAACAAGAGTATCTTCATTCCGGGGTATGCGGAATCATATTATCAAAGTGGTAAAAGACAAAGTTGCAACCCTTGGAAGAGTTCCAGACACGCCTTTGAATAGAAGACTACAGAGGAGTTGGGGGCTTTCACCCTCCATTTTTTCTTAGCTGGATTGTGTTACGCCTCCTTTGTATAGCTTTTTCTTCCCTTTTCTTTTCTTTTTCCCAAGGTGACTGTGTTTCCTTGGTCTTTAGTCCTTTTCGGACTTGGATAGTCTCTTGCTTTCCTTTGTATTTGGTGATTTGATAGTAATATATACCTTACCCTTACCAAAAAAAAAAAAAACTTTGTGGGGCAAATAATTCCTTAAAGAAAGTGATATCACGCCTCAAAGTCTGACTCCATTGTTCTACCCATTTTCGAAGTCAATTTTCCAACAATTTTAAGGAATTATTTTGCAACAATGGAGTCAGAATCGATCAAAGTCAAGTTTTGTTTGGCGCATTCATTCTGCTTTGCTGACGTGTAGTTTTGCTCAAATCGGTCCGAAAAAGCACGCTCTTCTCTGCCGTCAAAATCGGCCATTGGACGCTAGTGATTTATCATCACCCACCATTGATATATCTTATGCACAAAATGGTATAGCATCACTGGTGGGGGTGAAGGATATTATGCAAACCGAGGATGGCATTAAGTAGTGGTGGAATGGCGATTTGCCCGGGAAAGAGACTTCGATTTCGCAGGTTTCGTTTGGGAGGAAGTCAATGTTGAAGGCGTATGTGGAGATACCTCGGAACATTCGGTTACACAGAAGTTAGTCTTTGTTCAGTGTGGTCAAAGTAGGCATCATCTAATCCAATCCAACCTTCGCAATGATGGGCATTGGGATAATGTCTCATCTCGGGTCGCTAGGCCCTTTGTCGTCCGCGCCCACGTTGTCGCAAATGCCATGTGACCTCAACACCTCTTTCTCCTTTGCTCCTCGACACTCTGCCAGAAGAAGAGCAGGAAAGGAGTACAAGAACGATGATTATCTAGAGTATAAGATCAGGTGCTTGGCCTGTTGTTTCAACTCGAACTTCACCTACTGGGTCACGGCTTTCTTCAAGATCTCATTGTGAAAGCGAGGGTTATAATAGCATAGATGAGCAGGGACCATGCTTTGTATCTTATGATGATTTGGAAAGAGAACGTCAGTTCGAGATTGAAATTAGAAGGATTAAGGGATTGGAAGTCAAAAGAATACTGGAGGATGGGAATTGTCTCTTTCGTGCTGTTGCAGATCAAGTTTATGCGACTCTGTGGGTGCCCCAGATTGTGCAGTCTTTTGATTGCTTGAAGTCGCTTCACTTTCGGCGCATGATAGTGGAAGATTCAAACTTGGCCTGCTTGCGAGATCACAGGGACGCGTTTTGCAAGTGCTCAAACGCCACTAGTGCTCTGGTTTCTCGACGGATGGGTTCTTACACGCGGGGCATTTGTGCAGGTAATTTAATTGTCTACACCTTTGTTTAGTAATGAAAGACTTGCAATTGCGATACCCTGTTGATTTGCTTACAGATTCATGTATACATGGTGCCTTTACTCGAGAGATGATAGCATTGTCTTGGTTCTACATTTGAGAAATTGTGATTGAGCATTTTCTTATATACTAAGATTGATGATTTAGACACAAAGACGTGCTTTGGACTCCATTATTGGGGATCCATAATTTAGTTGAGTCTGCGCGGCTTTGCACTTGCTTATTTTACTGGAAATGCTATATTCAGTTGTACAGTTAGATTTGGTGCATATGTTTATTTTGGAACATATATGACTGTATTTGAGTTTGTGTTAGTCATACTCGTTTCCAGAGTATTGCTTCACTTTTCTGTGGGTGCTGGATTAATTCTTGCTTATGCAATGTGGGAAAGTTAAATCAGGTGGAGAGTATTTGTACATTTCCTTCTCATATGTTCTTAAGGCATCACAATGAAGTCAGAACTATTGGATTGGCCTTCGTTAGATTGACTTTTTGTGATGAACCTCAAGTGACTGGGAGGTTGCTCATGCTAATTGAATTGAGTTTCTCTGGGTTAATTTCCTAAGTTTTCTGAGCATGAGTTCGTTTTATAGATGTAAAGGTTACCACTTGTGACAGAGAAGGTCATGGGGTTGAGTCACGGAAACATTCTTGCAGTTATGCAAGGGAAAGGTTGCATGTGATAGAATCGTCCCCTGATTGTTGCATAAGGGGAGTCTCATGCAATGAGTCACCCTCGTTGAATGTGCTGGAGGTGTGGCATGTAAGTACTATTGGAAATACCATGGTCGCACACCACCGCTAGAAAGAATGATTCTTCATTGGGAAGCGATCAATGTTATTTCTGTCGGTGTCTCTCAACAGACCATTGGATTTTGGGAATCTCGTTGTTAATTATGTTGAAATTTATTTTAATTTGATTATGGTTGTATGGTGGATCTCCTTGGCCGTGTGGGTCATTTGGAAGAGGCTCATAATTTGATCAAGACTTGTTGGATTCCTCATTGTTAACTTATCCTTGGCTGAAATTTGATGGCACCACCGTGACTAAAGTTATTGAGACTAAGAAGTATCTGACTTTCATTTTTTCAATGAAAGATTTGGGTAAAGTAGATACTGTCTTGGATATTAAAATTAAAAACATAGTGGGGGTTCTTTGAGCCAATGTAATTACATTGAAAAAAAATGTTAAATAAATTTCAATATCTTGGTTTCAAAGAAATGAATACTCCATTTGATTCCTGATAGAGGGTGTTTAATGTGAGTGCTATAGGGTCTTTAATGTATGTGATGTATTGTATTAGACCTAATATTGCTTATTCCATGTGCAAGTTGAGTACATATATTTGTAATCCAAGTATAGAACATTGGAAAGCTATTACCCAAATTTTTGTTATTATAAAAAAAAAAAAATGGGATTGTTCTATAATAATTATTCGGTTGTATTAGGAGGATACACCGATACTAATTGGATTACAAGTATGAGTGATAAACAATCCACTATTAGATGGATTTTCAAATTTGATAGCTACGTTGTTTCTTGGACGAGCAAGAAACAAATGTGTATAACTCACTCAACTATGGAATTTGAATCATTACTTTAGCAGCAACTGGGAAAGAGGCTGAGTGGATTAGGAATTTGTTGTTGGATATCAAATTATGGCCTAGTCCTATGCCTCCTATTTCTATCCATTGTGATAGTCAAGCTACTTTGGCAAGAGCTTATAGTAGCACCTATAATGGGAAGTCTAGACATATTAGCCTAAGGCATGAGTTTGTGAGACAATTGATTAAAGATGGTACCATAACAATTGTCTACGTGAGGTCAAGTAATAATTTGGCTGATCCTTTGACAAAGGCATTACCAAGAGATATGGTAAAACTGACCTCACAAGAAATGGGGCTGAAACCCTTTAATTAAAATTACCAGTAATGGTAACCCAACCTTTTTCTAGAACATTACTAGTTACAAGGTTTAATGGGTAAAAATAAGTTACTGAAAAGTGATTGTTTGATACTGATGCTTGCCCTAATATGAGAAGTCGGTATCGTCTGTTACGGTTTGAAGGTTGAATTGAATTCTTAATGAAGTATTGTACAAATATGTGATGTGTTAATAGTAAGAGAAACACATGGTAGATACTTCACCTATATGAGCTTAGAAGTGGTGCCGCTTCTTACGAGAGTTAGGGTTGCTTTCTAGAGAGCTCATAAAACAGGATCAAGAACAAGGCCATAATAGTGTTGAGTAATAGAGAACTTCTCGCTGAAACAAGAGATTAGTATATGTGCGGTATGTCCGATTCTATTATTTAAAAGTACAAGTTTAAAGCCGAGCTACTTGTCACTTTGATAGAGTTTTGAGATACTTGCACTAAGTAAAGGTTTAACTCGAAAGAGACCTTTATGTATGTATATTAATCTCACGGAAATTTTGGCTATATATTTTTAACGTTTTATTTCAATTTTGTTTTACAAACAAAGTAGGGGATTGTTGGTAGTTTGTTTGTAAAACAAACAATGAGGTGCCTTGTCCCACATCAAAAGGATGTGAATGCACACGTGGACGAGATTTGGCACTAATCAACGATCATTTTTTATTTATTTATTTATTAAATTTCGAATTTATTATTATAAAATAACTGTTTTGTCCTATTGAAACAATATAATTGTTCACAATAGAGTGGCGGTTATTTTTTAATAATTTAATTCCGAATTTCATATATATATTTTTTAACGTGACTTTTGATTTCGTACCAATTCACTATACATCTTTTCAATGAAGGGACGCCTTTGTTCGAAATGGTGTAATTAGTGAGTCGATTTTTTTGCATAGTTGAATATCAAGTCTCTTCATTCAAAATTCAGAGATACTTTTTCATTCAGAAAACTGCAACCATCTTTTCTAATTGTTTTCCTAAAGAGACTCTTGAGATATACCGAAATTGCTATTCGGTATTCTCAATTGAGACTTTATTGTATCCTGGAGGAAATTTGTCGATAACCATTAGCAACTTCGTGGGCAAATAATTCCTTAAAGAAAGTGATATCACACCTCAAAGTCTGACTTCATTGTTCTACCCATTTTCGAAGTCAATTTTCCAACATCTACTTCAAAGGCGAGGCTGATATCTCCTCTTTTCCTTATTCGGAAAGAAGACTTGAGGTCCTGGACACATTGTTTCATCTGTGAGAAAGCTTCTGTCACGTTACCGCAGACATCTAACAGCTTGAGAGAACCCTCCAACGACTCTTCAGTGGGACTTCTCAGGTGGGAAAGAGCCTGTTGAGTGAGAGGCAACTGAAGCAAGTCACCGATGCGATCATACAAGCTCTCGAGTTCTCCCAAACTTTGGGATGCCGATGAGGATGAGGACGCCGCTTCCAATGATCTGAGCCTAGACAAATGCTCCTCTATGGTTGTCGCGAGAGGGTGGCTCCTAGAAGGCAAGCTTATTGATCAGAAATGGCCATTAATTTTCAAGGTCTCAATTGATGAAGCCATCTTTGAGAGAAGGAAGCTTATTAACTTCTCTGGATGTAATTTGTCCTATTAGAGGGAGTTGTTCAAGCCAGGCCACCCAAATCCTTGTATATTTATACCGAGCAATAGGCACTCAACAATCTCATTCTTGTGGGTTCGCATTAGCTGTCATGTCATGTATCTTCCAAGAGCCTCCCCACAATGCCTCCACTGGTTTTCCAATCTCCACGAAAGAAGAATCAATATTAGTGATCTGAATCTTTAATAAAACTCATACACGCGTGTAGTGTGTCGTGAAGATTCTCAGATAGACGGGCGACCATGCTATTATGCAGCATTTCCTACTGAACTTGAGCATGTGGACTAGAAAAATATTCATGCGATGGTAGAGCTAGGAGACAAGTGGAATCTTTACAACGCGGAGTTCATGCATTACACATCTTAGAGTATACCCAAAAGCCTCCTGTCAATGTCTCCTTCATGTTCTTGCCTTAAAAAACTTAAGAACTAATATGATTTGAATAATCAAACCTATGTGCAGCTTTGTCGGTCATTGCGGTAGTTTTCCTAGGTGATCGTCAACCTGTCCCGACCTACTTCTGTTTTTTCTGCGGCTGCCGTCGCCTGAGCCATTTCTCTCGGAGATGATGGATGGTCACGAAGTTCGGAGGTAAAAATGGGTCGTCCATCTTCAGATCCTCCATTGAAGCTCAAAGAGAGAGAGGATCGATCAATCCTTCTACACCGATCTTCTTCAAACTAAAGAAGAATGTGAAGAGAAAGTGCAAATTACAAAGAAAGAGAGAGAGAGAGAGAGAGCCAGCAACACAGTCGAGACAGAGAACCGGCACAGGAGGATCAACGAGTTGGAAGCATTTCAAGCTTTTTGGCCAAAAAACAGGGCAGAATAGAGCCGCTCCTCTGTTGAGATTAACGCAGATGGACGGAATGAAACGATGCAAGACGTTTGGTTGGACCCACTGGAGCACTTGCGGCGGCTACTGAATGTGATCAATGGGCGGCAGAAAGCTGTCGAACGTCGGGACTCCCTCAAAGGACACGAGACTAAATTCAAGCCAAGAGCTACGTGGAAATCCCTGGGATGACAAACTGAAATGGTCAGCGGTGGCTCCAGCAGCTTGAAAATAGAGAGGAAAGCCGTCACTAGTGGTGGACACCAATGAACGAGCTTTAAGCTAACCCCAAACTCTTCAAGCCTTCTTCGCCGGAAACAGAGAAACAATCGGACGAACTGACTGCGACTTCGCCGGCGACCAGCAAGGACGATGAACGACAGGCAGGGTCGGTCTATGGCCGGCCTGAGATATTGGCAACCGATGTGGGTTAATAGTGGTTGCCCAGTCTCTACTCATGCTCAGTTGGGCGATGCCTTCGAGAGAATGGCTGTGGCAGCACGGTGATCGATGGTGGCCGTGCGTGAGAGCAACAGAGACGGCAAGCGAGCGACCGCAACAGGGAGAGTGGTGTGATGGTCAGCCAATGATGAAAACAATCAAGCCCTATAACCTTCTTTGTGTGCAACGTCGTTTTTGCTTGGTTGGATTGAGTGACATCGTACATGCCCTTCCCAGCCACATCCGATTGAGCGACATCTACATGGATGGGATTTCTTCATAAAAAAATGTCTTACTCATTTTAATATATTAATTATAAATACCACATGATACTTTTGACCGGAAATTTTCACTTGAAGCACTTAAATGGTCATTTTTTCTCTAATTTGGTACTTAAGTAAGCCGGCAAAATTTTTTACACTAAAGTGAACGTCATATGAAACTTTTGAAACTAAAATGAGTATCCTACAAAACTTTTAACAATTCTAATGTCCTTTAACCAAAAGTTAATGTTTTTTTGTGATTAATTTTTAAGCTCAATACATATGATGGAGCCTTCTTATTATTAGATCTACAGGTGTATTTGGTTCAATATTTTGAAAGCTCATTTAGGCTCCAAAGTCCCTTAGAAAAAATTTAAGGTGTTTGGCAACTATTTTCAAGGGGCTTTCAAGTGAAAGCTAGCATTTTCAAGGCTAAAAGCCTAAGGCAGGTCCCTACCTACTTTGAACTTTCAGCATTTTCGGAATGTCGAAACCCTCAATTAATGAAATATAGTCGGTTTCCTTTTTTAACCTTAAAGGTTTATTATAAGTCCAGTTTTGCCCAACCCTACTCCCCACGCGCCTCCGCTCCGCACCTCCTCTCCTTCGCTCACTCTCTCCCTTGCTCGACTGCTCTGTTCCTTCGCTCGCTATGCTCATTCCCTCGCTCTACTGCTCGTTCCGTGCAGGTTCAATCTCTCTCTCTCCCCGTGATTGTCTCTAGTCTCTTGCTGTTCGACTCCGTTGATTGTGCAAGTGGTCACTGAGCTGGGGCTTGTTTCGGTCATAATTATATTCCAGGTTTCACTGGAGTTTGGATTCGGTGTTAAGTTCATTTGATGGTTGTTTCGTGCAAGGTGAATCTGTAGAAATTTTAAATGATGGTGTGTCGGGTGAGATTGAACTGAAGAGAAAAACCGCACAGCATATTTCTATTGTAAAAATGAGCAACTTATCTTGATGTTGATGATGAGGTGATAAGGATTGTGGGTGGTTTTTGTTGGCGACGTTCATGGGCAACTTCACGACGCTGTGTTCCCGTTGAGGAGTGATGTTTTCCTTCTCAGCCACATATAATAAGGGTCTTGAAAGTTGAAAGTATTTTTAGGGGAATGGAAAAAACCACAAAAGACGTTAAACTATACTTGCTGCAACACATTTATTCCAAACTTTTTTTTAACACCAAAAACTCCAAACTTATAATCGTGTGACTCAATTACCCTCCGTTAAAATTCTATTAATGATTACCATTAAAAATCCTATGTGATTGCCTATATGGATTATGGAAGGCAATCGATAATGACGTGGTACCCATGTGGATCAATGTATGTTTGTCTTTTATTTTCTTTTTCTTTTTTTTTCTTCCTTCCTCCTTCCTCCTTCTTCCTTCCTCCCCTTCCTTGGTTTGCACCTGGCCGGCATGTCTGCCACCGCGGCCCTCACCGTCGTCATCAACAATGTTGATTTCTCTTCGGCGATCTACATCTATGAAGGAATCCTCAGCCGACCCTCATATCTGATGCGCAAACTCAGAGACTAGTTCCCCTTGTCGCCATCCTATGGAAGATGGAGCCCCATCAGACCAAGTATATTCGAATCCGATCCAAGAAGTCCCTCTTGGGAAGCAAATGAATCAAGCAAACTCTTCGCCAGGTTCACATCCACATCAACCGGAGTAAAATCCTCATATATCCATGTCTTGGGTCGAACTTGATTCTCCCTTATACAAAAAAGACCATGGATGCTCAACTTAGTTAGGAACATCGAAAATTACATGGAATTGAAGGGTTTCTTAGAAGAAACGGGCACACGCATTCATAGGCAAAGGAAGAAGACCAAGGAGGAAGGAATAGATGGACGCCAGGTCACCATCATTTGTCTTTTGTATGTAGGTTGCCTCATAGAATTTTTAACGGTGTTCATTATACTATGAGTAGAGTTCAATGAAATAGGTTAAAAGATTCATAGGATTTTTAAAGCACATTGTATCCGAGGGCCTTAGCTCTCTAGCTTTGGTCTAATGTGCAACACTATCTCTGAACTTTTAATTTGTTTAATATAACACTATGGGTAAAGCTTAAGATAATCCTTTCATTTGCTCAAACAACAAATCACACGTTATTTGCTCATGTGGATTTTAAAAATGCTGAGTTGGATTTTTAAAAATGATGAGTCAACATGTCCATTGTTTAATTTAACCAAAAAGAATTAGAGCGTTAACATGTCATCATTATTTTATGATGTGGATTACCATGTCCAAATTTGAAATGAACATCTTCATGGATAATTCACGTGTAGCTTGTTTTTATCTAGCATCCAAACTTAACGGATTGAAAGTCACATCAATAGATTCCATTAACTTGAATTAACGGAAGAACGACATGAAACATTTTCATATAGTCTAAGAACTAGATTGACCATTTATTAATAGTTTAAGAACTATATTTAACAAATTAAAAGTTTAGGGATGACATTGCACATTAATTCCAAATTTAGGGATTATTTAAATAATTTTCCCAAAACCTAATTTTAATCCAGCAAAGGAATCATATTAATTTTAATTAGGGGGTTTAGAGTCTTTACCCGTCACAGCAAATTTTCTTCAATTCGCACCCTCATGGGATCACTAAAATCTTGAAGTTTGAACCTCGAAGGAATTTTATTTACAAAATCAAATTAAGATGATTAGCACCAAAAATTTCAGAGAATGCAATCGAAAAGGGGTTTTTGGCATGATTTATACCTTGTTGAAAATGTAAAATGAATGCCTGTTATGGAGAAATTTTGTAAGCCAAGATGAATTCTAAACCCTTTAATGTGTCATAATATCCCTTCAAAAAGGTGAAATGGCCTTTCGAAAGGTCAGGCCTCCCATTCGAAAGGCTAAGTCAGCTTTGCGACGGGCAGGCTAGCCTTGTGCAAGGCAAGCGAAGCACACCAGCACTAAGTAGGCCCAACAACTGCTACATGTTGGCCACTCCAAATTGCGACGTTTAGCCCTTTTCTTGATAATTTTTCCAATTTGACCAAATTTCAATTAGATATAAGTATTTTGTATAATTTTCAATTCACCCAATATTTGTATCCATGGAATGCTCGTGACTTGTATTTCCCCAAAATGTGTGTTAGGATTGCGGATTTCCAAGAATCGGTTAGTACGAATAACCATAGTGACAAGTTATCATATTTTCTTCATTAAAATCCGATTGCCAACATTTTTGCACCATCGGAAAGCATATGACTGGATCTTTGAGGTGAGTTATCATTCTGGCCAAATCATAAAACCCTAGATGTCTCAATCATGGTCGTGATTCAATGATGTGATACATTAAGGCTGTCCAATTTGGACAAATAGGGCATCCTTGGAAAGCTCTTGGTGATCGACTTGTACCGTTTGGTCAAACTTTTAACAAAGTAATATTGTCTTTGTCAGTCTTGTTCAAACCTTACGTCAAAAATTAAGTGTCTGCAAATAGCATGATGGACTCGGAGGACAATTGTGCTTGTGGCGCACGTTAGATGCGCTTCAAGTCTCTTGGAATACGGACCAAACAAAAAAGTCTCTTGGACCAAGCCATTTTGAAGTGCGTCCGTGTTCATATGAATCTCCGTTGCATGCTTCTTCCGGGAAAATCCAAGGACATGACAGCCGATCTCTAGGAAAAAGGTACTTTCCCTTGATTCTTGTGAGCATATCCATGCTTCAGACTTCAGATCACATAAAACCGGTAATTTGAGTCGAAAATGGCAGATTAGCAATTTCGACATGAAATAGGATAAACGAAAAGTCAGAGAGAGGGGGGCATGAACTTCTTGTTGAAAGGTTTTGACATATATTGTTGTCTTTCATGTACAATGTTGCGCTGTACAAGTAACAACAATGTACAATAGATGCCACTATATATTGGATCCATGGTAAGTCGGATATCTTTTAGTGGTTGACAATGTTGAGAAGGGAAACTCTCATTTTCACAAGGCGCCGGAAGACACATTCCAAGTCCTCCTCGACTTCCTGAAGGCTCGACCCTAACGCATCATATCGCTTCAAAATGCCGCTCACTTGGAGACCGGAGGCTTTTCCTGATTTCAGGGAAAGCAGTTCAGAATCCAAGGTTGCCATTTCATTAGCGTCCTCTTCTCCTTCACATGCTACCTGTTTAGGTGAAAGTAGTTTCGAAACCAGTGACCAGCCGCTACATTTCAGATTTGCACTCGACTGAGAAAGAAAATACAGGAGGGAAGCAAATACTGAGAGGCTGATTTCTTCAGCTTGTCTTAGCAAGCTAAGAGTAGATTCCTTGTTGGAGTCCTTGTTAAGGCTGTTCTTCCTCTCCATCTTCTTCAAATTCACTAAGTACTTAGAAATGATTTTCTGCAACTTCTTTCTAGTACTCATGTGGGCTTCAACTTCCTTGGCAAGACAACAATCTCCTCCTTTTCTTCTCCGGAGAACTGACTCAAGTTCTTTAATGCATTCCTTCATCTGTGAGAAAGCATCTTTCGCATTCCCACAAACATCCAACAGCTCCAGAGATCCATCCAACAGCTTTTCCACAGAACTTCTTTGGTGTTCATTCGAAAGAGCCTGTTGGGTAAGAGGCAACTTAAGCAAATCGTCGACACAGTTGAAGAGATCCTGTAGGCTTCCCAGCTTTTGGGAAGCCGAGCATGTGGATGTCATTTCTGATGAATTGATTCTGTTTAATTGCTCGTCAATGTTCATTCTAAGAGGATGAACCCCACAAGGAAAGCTACTCGAGCGAGCATGGCTAGGACATTTCATAGTATGAATGGAGGCCATCTTGAGAAACAGGATGTTCTCTATGTTATGGATTGGAAATGGCTCAAGTAGTTGTGAAACCAAACACCCTTCAACCCTTGTATATATAGAAGATAAAGAATTAAGAATGCAAATACATCCTTCCAGAGCTACTCTACTGTCATGTCACAGATCCTCCAACAGTGCTGAATGCGCCATCAAAGCGGATCTTATGCAGATTACAATATATAAGAAAAGTTCTAAGCAGATTTAAAAATCATGCCACACACGGTGTTCTGCAACAACGGTCGCCTAACAAAGTAACAATAACTGGCCATTCCTAATTTTTTTAAACTGAACTTGATCATGTGGGTCACAGAGATGCCAAATGCCAATGTGGCTAGGGAACAAGTGGAATCTTTCCATCCTCGAGCTCAAATAATGGGCTCGAACCCATCTCTATGATGGATTCAGCAGCAATAATGACCATTTGTTTCGGTTTTTCATCAATGCCCAATGATGCTTTAATCAATCAAAAATTTAAAAGTAAATTAAATATCTACACACGCCAGGCCTTGCCTCCATGACTCCAGACAGAGATGTGATCATCTCTAGGGGCATGGATGAGTATGAAGATTATCATCTGAACTGCACTCATCTCCATTCACATTTGAATTGCTCGTTAGTTGTGATGCAGGCAAAAAATGGGCTTGTGGAAGCCTCCCTAACTCATCAGTCATCACCACGTTAAAATGTCAGAATACTGAATATATAAAATGGGGTCTGATAACACTGTTCCCTGCCACACAAACAAGTAATAACACTCTCTTAAATAAATTGGTAAAAAAAAAAAGAAAGAAAGAAATCTAGACACCTGTGTTCATAAGTGAATTATCATGTCACTGGAATAGTTAAAGGATTTCTTTAGCCTTTTGGGACTTGTACAAATTAGTAGCTCTTGTCTTGTATATGACAGAAAACTTGGCCAAGTAGGATCTGTACATGTTGCTAATTTTCCTGGTATTGCTTTCAGGGCCTAAAACTCTAACTACTAAATTTCTGTAAATTTTCAATTTGTAAGGGATGCACATTTTAAACACTGTACTTCAACACTTTTGTTTTTCTCATTTTTGGCCTGAAATATACTAAAAAAATTGTGTATTTTTGTTTTTCTGAGCACTTATTAGGACCATACTAACCAGTTCTTGGTGCTTCTCAATGTTTTCGACCAATACTGACCTGTAAAACATTGGCTTTTCCTGTTCATAATGTTGGGATGGTAGAGTGTATGTTCATGTAATGATGGTCAACCTTGTCGCAGATCTTCTGACTGATAATCATGCTGTGCCAATCAGACAGTAGAACTGGTCATATGGTTTTTTTTCATCTGCAAATAGGCCACAAAGCAACCTCATGCGCATTTTTAATGTATCGGTGAATAATACAGTAAGTGTTTTGTTTGATAAGAACTCTCCCATGAGATAAGAGACTAGAGAAAATCCATATATTGAGGCAAACTAGTAAGATTCTATATTATACTGTATACAGAACAAATTGTACATTTGAAATGCTCTGCACAAACTATGATTTTGAAGATGATGGTGTTCAAATTTGAATTCTCATATCATGTCATGGCGCCTAGTGTTTTCATTGAGGTTTGATTCAACATCAACGTCAAATCATATCTCAGGCTGTCTAGCTCTTCGCCCGAGGACGATCTCCTAATTACTAGTAAGAATCAAGGGCCAAAGTCCGAACTCATGATTTGATGGAAGCTGTATGGACTATAGTTCTTCACTACTTCTACAGAAAGGACTCTCTGTGTTTGTAGGGATTCATTTTGTCTCAATCCATCATGTCTCAATTGGATAAATTCACTTTAAGCTGACTTTCTTTCTAAAAAAAAGTTCGGTAAGAATGCGTGGATCAAATAGGTCTAGCGAACTCCACCCTTCATTTCATTCTTCTCCTGTGGGACTTTTCTTTTCTTTTTTTTCTTTTTTTTTTTTTTTTAGCGGGTGCGGGACTTGAAAATAAGTGAAGATTGGGAGATTCCCGAAATAAAGCCTAAGAAATGCTAACTCTGACGTGGATATAAGTAGATGGAACACACACACACGCAGCTGCGTGCACCCACAGAGAGAGAGACAGAGACTGAGACAGACAGAGAGGATACTGGATATTGTTTCTTTAGTTTCTATTGATTGTTATAACACAATGTTCTAAAATGTAAAACTGTAAAATGGGTTGAGAATATTTCAAAGGGAAACTCTCGCTTTCACTAAGTGCTTAAAGACACACTCAAGATCTTTCTCTAGTTCCCGAATGTTCGAATCCATTGCCTCCAGTTGTTTTAATGCAGCGGGCATTCAAACATTGATGTCTTTGGCAGATCTCAAGACAAGGAGTTCAAGATCCAACTCTTCCACTTCATTGGCATCCATGTCTCCTTCACAGGATACCCTCTTAGAAGATAGCAATCTCGATACCAAAGACCAGCCTTTAAGATTTGGTTCGGCTGACATAGGAAGCTCATGAGGGACCTAAACACTTAAAGACCGATTTCTTGAACATGTCTTAGTGCAGTAAGTGCAGCGCCTTCAACAAAGCCTTTGTTCGCAGCATGCTTCTCCATCTTTTTCCAGTTCTCAAAGCATTTGGCAATCACTTTATTGAGTTTTTTCCAGAAACTTCGTATGCCTAAACTTTGCTTACCAGACTTGAGTCTTTTCTTCTTCTGAATGATGATTCAAGCTGCTGGCTGCATTCCTTCACTTGTGAGAAAACGTCTCTCACAATTCCGCCAATATCCAACAAGTCTTCAACACCTGTTCTGCAGCACTGATGAGAGAGCGCTTGCCGGGTCAGAGGCATCTCGAGCAAATTGTCGATGCAAGAGCAGAGATCTTTAAGGTCTCCCAGTTTTTGAGATGCTGATGATGCTGAGGAGGATGTCGCTGCCTCGGATGATCTGATTTTGTTTAAGTGCTCCTCAACACTCATAGCAATCGGATGATTCCTGGAAGGTAAGCTGACAGAGCAGGCATGGCTAACGGATATAAAAGTTTTGGTTTTTAAGGCCATTTTGACACGGTAAGTCTTGCACTAATCTGGAATTGTAATTGGCTTTGATCCCCGAGAGGGCTTGTGAAGCATGAGCGACCTCTTACCTTGCATATATAGAAGGGCTCAAGTTTATCAAAAAAAAACCATCCTTGCAGACTTTGTTTGCTATCATGTCGTGGATCCTCTGTCATCTCCACGAACGCGTCATTATTACAATGAGATTAGAGCAGATAAGAAAGTTCGAATGACTTTAATTATTGATGCGCACAGACGGTACTGCTGTCACGATTTCCAAACAAAGGATGATTAATTGGCTTTTCTCTGTAGATCTGAGTCTGAACTTGATCGTGTGGGCCACAGAAATATCCTATTGACAGCATTTAGCTAGGGAGGGAACAACAAGAATCTTCCCATCCTTGAGCACAAATTATAAATTCATAAGCTCCAATCATGTGATCTATTTATTTTTCTATGAGAACTACTATTTGTTGCATATTGTTGAACTTCAAAGACACCACTCGGACTTGCTCAAAAGCCGTCATTACCCATTAGATAATCATGTGCATTTTACATCAGCAAAATTAGCATTGTTCTTGGGCCAAGTGACCCTAGACTAGATCCTTGGGAGTGAAGAGACTCCACATGTTTGAACTCTCTAAATCTTGTTAGCAGTTATCTCATGAAACCCAAGAGAAGATTAAGATATAAAGGAAGACTAGGCATTGCCTCCATGACTTCCAGACAGAAAACAGACCATTTCCAGGCACATTTAATGAGTTTATGAAGCCTGCACATGAGCTGCACTCATAACTATTTTCAGTTTTCAGTACCTCGTTTGTTACAAATGAAGATGCGCATAGAGAGACTCGAATTCCTGATTATACACATCTGGTTCCTTCCTGAGTTGAGTAGTTCTGCTACACAAGCAATAGTCCCTGCACGACAAGAACAAATAAAAGGATTGTGTTAGAAATTAAACCACGTACCATTCCCTTGATTGTTCCCCTTTATTTCCATAGTTCATATTGGACATGGCGTAAAGGAAAATTGATTCTTAGGATCTGCTTTGGGTCTCAATTTGTACTTTATTCATTCCATTTTAGTTGCATACTTCAGGGACTTAGAGATCTGTATAATGGTAAAGACAAAATGAAAAAATGAAAAAATAATAATAATTTGGGTTCAATATAAGACAACCATTCTAAAGTTGCCCCACGAGGGGCATTGCCTTCTACTGCCTGACTAAGCCATGAATTTTAAATTTTATGGGTTCAGGCGTTGTGGTTTAAGGCATCTTGCAGATCTCAAGAAAACTGGGAATCTTGACAACCTAGCCAATTTTCTAATGCGAAACAATAACATATCATTTTCCCCCCATCCGAGTGACAATGCCACAGATCCACCCTGACAGCGCGTCTGGTGTAGTTTACAGCTTGACATCAAAGCAATCGACTCAGACTCTCACATGGGTCAAATGACAACTCTGTTTCAAAATGAACATGACGAGGCGACGGGAAAAATGCATATGCATGTCACAATTCAGTCTTTTTGATGATACAGATCCTAACTTTCCAACTCCACTGGTTTCACAGAGGCAAGCCGCAAATCGTTCCGTTCCACATGCGTCCTGTGAAGCTATGTGTCCTGTCCATGGTCCTCAAAGTTAATCAAAGTTAATCAGAATGATCGATGATAAATTCAAAGTCGGAATTTGCCATATCAATTTAAACACTCAATTCACTCAATGTGACTTCTTACGTTCTGCTTCATACACAAATAGGATTGACTGATACACGTAGAATGCTGGTGTGATTTTTTTCCCTACAGTTTCCCAGCATAAAGAGCATACAATGCATAACCAGAAGAAAACCACCTTAATTCGCTTCTCCTGTAAATAAGACTACCTTAGTAGGCTGTTTGTGAAACCCAACATTGAAGCACTGCACTTGGGGCCCTCGGAATGTAGAGTTATAACTTGCTCTTAAAAAGTTCTGTGGGGGCAAAATTTACACGGGTTGGTGAAGATCAGCCATGATCAAACTCAATGGCAAGTGGTTTTGCACATGAATAATTGCATCCAATTTCCAATTATACAAGAATTCCATGTTTTTCCTTTTTAGTTACAATAACAATACCACCACCTCAAGGACAAGGAGAAAGAAAAGGGCCCCAAAAAACAAAAATGACAAAAAAAATGGCCATATCTCAAGATCCTTTTCCGCCACGTTGCCGCTTTTCTTCAAGGGCAGAGGCCTCATGCAACATGTCGGCTGCATCCTTGTGCATGTCTAGCTTCGCAAGTGCAACCGCCTGCATGTAGAATGCAGTGGACCATTCTGGGTACACACATTGTGCCTGCATTGCATCTCGGAGGGCGGCATCAGGTTGGTCACACATAAGATGGCAAAGACTCCGGCGCGCAAAAACAGTCGGCGACACCATTGTTCCTACATCAATGAACTGCAAGAGAACGTCGTGAAAACAGAACTTAGTCATGTAAAGTAATTTTTGTTCGCTCCTGTTCAATTCTAAACCATCCCATCGCTACTATAAGTTCATCTGTTAGTTCAGATGGAGAAGTCGCCAATGGCACTACAGAGAGGTTTTGGTCAACCATTCGCAACCCAATGACAAGAAGAAAATTTGCCAGGTGGATTTAGATGAACTAGCTATTTCAATTGCTCGATATCCTCATGACACTGACAATAAAATCACAATACAGGTTCCACTGCATTTAGAATGTCGAAGAATTTATAATCTGTGAAATTGATCCACTTGAGGGTTTCTTGACTCAAGTTTCTAATTCAAATAAAGGTTTGTATCTTGGTCTTCCCTCACTTGAATAATAAAGCAACTCACCAATGGCAGAATCTTGCAAAAAATGATTATTCTATGGTATATCAGCAAGTAGAAAGCATACCTGAGAATAACAGTCAATTGCTGTTCTAAAATCTTTATCACGAAATGCCAAGTCACCACGCTTTCTCGCCTCCAGCATATCCCTTATTTGTTGGGTCCATTCTTGGAAGGACAACTGACCATTTGGTAAAATGAGGTTAGTTTGTCCTTTTCCAAATTAAAATGTGCCAGACCATAATGCCACACCCAAATTACCTCATTGGTTCCTTCATCGTCCTTGTAATGCGTCGTTACCAGAATTTGATGAATCGCTGTGAGATCCATTCTCGAACAAGCATCGCCCATTGGAGAAAGCGGGTGTGGGGGAGTAGGAGGCGCTTCCTCATGCTTCGGAATCCCCAGCATCACATGAGACGGAACCTGAAAGCTAAAGGTTATGATCAGTGCCGCACTCCATAAAATGAAGATGGCATGGAAAAATCAAGATATTCAGAATGCAATGGCATTACATAATATCTTTTGAAAAGGCATCAGAGAGTTGGCCATTAAAAGATAGAGGCATCAGAAAGGTGGACACCACAAGTAAGAATTCAAGCAGATGTAAAACATGAGTTTTATCAAAGCAAAGCTGGCAGCTTACATCGGGCTTATTTTGCAGCGGCGCAAGGGTTGCAACTAGGTCTTTAGTGTTTGGACGCTCCCTAGGCTCATACTGCAAACACCGCGAGGCAAGATCCAAGACCAAAGTAGCTTCTTCAATTGAAAAGTCACCCTCCAAATGCGAATCCATCAAGAGGAGGATGTTTTTGCCACGGATCATTTCAAGAGCCTGTCTCAATGCAAAGAACACTTAAGGACAGTATACAACATCGTTAAGAATACAAAATAATAAACCACGCTCTTTAAATAAGTAATGATGAACATTAAGTTACTTATTAGATCAACACATTTACCCTAATCTAGTATAGAATAAAAATAAGGAGAAACAATGTCACAAGAATATCTGACAGAATCTAACATTCATCGCAATTGGTACAAGAAATGCTTGCAGTCCATACTTCCCTGTTGGTTTATTTAGCCAATGAGTAAAGTTTGCTCAGCGCAAGCCACAAGGAGACATTAAATTAGACCGTTAATCATATCAACATCTATTGGAAGAGTTCACGTTCAAGCATTGCACAGGTAAGGCCATTCAAGAAATGGGGAAAAATTCACACTGAACCATGTAGGCTGCAGCCTTCATGAGTAATCTTTGGACAACTTCAGAACACTGCAACTAAGAGAAACTTCATTCCATGTAAGTCGCTGAAGCAATGCCCATAGCTTCAGGAGGCATTGCTTCAGGATGAGAAGCTAAACTACTGGAGATATATCATTTCATCAGAGTTCATAAGCCCTGAAAGTTGGGTTGTCTACAAAAGGTCAAGGATTCAGTTTGTATGTAGCATTTAGAAATGAATACACGCCTAATTGCAGGTTGGTAATCCGTTAAAGGTACATATTTTTTTCACTCAACACTGATAGGGCAGCACCTTCTCATATTAACTGAAACAATGAGCATAAAACAACAGCACTATCTCTCACTCTTCTACTATGCCTGCAGCAAAACTCTAGTTGTTTGTCTAAGGTTAGTGTCTGCTTAACACATCCTTAAAATTAATAATACCACAAGTATGTCAGCTTTTTTGCGGCTCCTGCGTGGACAAAGCACTAGAAAAACATAACATCTATAAGGCTACTTACATGAGTTGGAGGAATGTGCTTCCCACTAAGAAGATCCAAAAGCACTGTCCCAAAGCTGAAGATAACACTTTCTGGGGTTACACGTCCTGCATGCATTGCAAAAAGTGAGCCAAAAAATGCATGTTATGTCACCCTGCAAAATCCACCTAGCTGAAAAATGAATAAGACATGCTTTGAAGAGGGGTTAGCAGAATACTTTTATCAATGCATACACAAGCATCGTTATCTGCTCGATAGATCGATGCTTTAGCTATAGCTAATAGCAGCAACAAGTTTGACATGGGCAGTTTCTATCTCTTTTAATCTATTGTGATGACTAAAACCTAAAAATCACTGTCTGGGATATTTTCGGCCCCATAACAAGCATGCGCAGTTAAAATTCATGGGATGCTAGGTTAAGACCAACCCTCATACAGAATACCTAAAAATGAGAGACATTTGAAGTTCACCCAAATCTTGGAGTCTACCCTATTTTCACTAACTCAAGGCGACATTGAGCAGACAATAGTCATTGTGTCCTGAAAGAACCGAATATAACAATCTTCCAAGGAAAGCAGCTAGCTTGTTTTGTGAAAATATTTAATCAGAGTCAGATGTTCCAAACAGCTTCTTTTGATTATGATAGGAGCTAGACAACAATTGTCACCTGATGGGACTACAATCTATAAGAGTAGGGCCTCACTCAGAAACATATAAATATTCCAGGATTTCCTGCAAGCAAACACTGGATAAAAGTTTGCTATGCACTCTCTGGAAATCCTCACAAAAGCTCCTCCAAACCTCCTTCCACTCTCTTTCATGCAAAGAGAAACATTCTCATGACAAAGAAAGCCAACTTAATACAATAGAAAAACGGAATAAATCCGAGGTCTCATGCACCAAAGATTGGAGAGAACTCATCAATAAATGTAATTTATAAGTATAGATTAACAGGAAACTGCAGATGTATTGGCAAGGAGTATTCATAAAAGAGGCGAGGGGAATGGATTTACCATTTCTCAAATACTCAGGTGGAGTATACGCAAGGTTTGTGCTATAACTTTTCCCATCCCTGCTATTTTTCATCAAGCCAAAACATGACAGTCGAGGATCACCATTCTGCCAAAAGAGCCTATATATCAGCTCACCAGTTTTGCAAAATCATATAGGTCAATAGACCATCCAGATGTTATTGTTATCATTGAGCCAATCAGTCAAATCACATCATTACGTAATAATCGATCATTTATTTTCATAATTACACCGTGATCATTAAAAAGCAGTAATTACCTAATACATGTCATACCTCATCGAAGAGAACCCTATATGCATTCAAGTCATGGTAGAGCGGACGGCCTTCGTTACTACAATAATCTAGGGCTTCGGCAATGTACAGAGCAACTCTAAGACGCATATCCCATTGGATAGTTTCATTTTCCCCTGCAACAAAATGATCAAAGCAGTTAAATTTACTGGAATCCAGCAACTTAACCAATGTACTGAATGGCAAATGTCTTGTCCAGCTGTAGAAAGAAACGTCCACTAAACATAACCCGTTAATTAAACATGCCATAAACAGGTTAGTGCGTTACTATACTCAAAGCTCGCTGTTTACTCATTAAAGAGGCGAATCTATCAAGATTTTGCTATGGTTAATCGCATGCCAAAAGAGTAACAAATGGTGGGCATCGATCAACTGAAACAGACAAGTGCTGGAACCTAAACACAGACGCAGTTAGAGACAAAGATGCGGCGTCATGATAAAAGCAAATCAAACCCAAAAACACTCAAAACAAAAAGATTCTGCAGGGAGCTACATACAGTGGAAGAGATGCTTCGCAAGAGTGTCATTTGGCATGTACTCTGCAACGAGCAATCTCTCATCCCCATCACAGCAATAACCTATCAAATTCGCCAACCTCTTGTGCCTCAACTTCCCCACTCCCTTCGCCTCTTCCTACAAAAGTTCCAACAGACACCCCCGCACGAAACCTGTCAAAATAAATCACAAAACAAAAAACAGAAGGGCGGAGAAAACAGCGAGTGGCGAAAAGGGAAAGTACAGCGAACTGCTTCGGATCGGGCCAAGCCTGCTTGGTGAACTTCTTGACGGCGATCCAGCGCCGGTTGTTCTGGTTCTGGAGGCGGCCCTTGTAGACGACGTTGGGGGCCTTCTCGCCGCTCTCGGACACGATGAAATCGGGGCTGAAGTTGTTGGTGGCGGCCCTCAGGTCGGCCAGGGAGAACTCCAAGATGAACCCCGCCGACCCGACCCCGCCGCCCCCCGCGCCGGCCCCCCCGGCGGGGTGGTCCGTGCCGTTGGAGGGCTGGGCGCGGTGGTGGTTGGCGGAGGCGGTGTAGCTGTTGCGGCGCTGGTGGTGGGGGCGGTGGTCCTTGTCGTCGGTGCCGGGCTCCTCCAAGAACGACGACCCGCAGCAACCCATGACTCAAGAACCAGAGAAGAAGCAAAGCTGAAAAAAAAGAAGGGTAGCCCGAGTTGACCCACTGCCGAATAATGGAAACTCCAACCCCCTCCCCACTTGGTCCTGGCACTCAACCTCCTCCCCCCTCTTCTTGTACAGCCCGAGGATAGAGAGAGAGAGAGAGAGAGAGAGAGCCAAGAAAGGCTACAGGAAAAAGTCACAAGGAGGAGAGATCTTTATACATCTCTCTGGTGAGAAAGCAGCCGTGTCCTAGAGAGGGACAGGGAGATGAGGTGAAGCTTTCTTTCTTGTTTCGCTGGTCACTTCGTCTCTCGTCTCTCTCTCTCTCTTCTTTCTCTTACAACGGGGAGCACTGTCGCTGACAGGGGCTTTCGCCTTCGCCGGTATTTTTGTTGGTTCTTTTTCTTTTTCGGGTTTTTCGGGGTCGCGACTATTTTGTTGTCGTTTTCCGTCGTCATGTGGACTCGAGCGGAACGTCTCGTCTCGTCTCGTCTCGTCTCTCGCTGCACCTTCTCGCGCGCCGATATTTCCGCGTTCGCTTTCTCGACTCGCGAGTCGCTTGTGACATTCGCTCGGGTGCCTTCTTCGCTTCTGGGTACTGCTGCCCATGTTGCAAAGGGGAACCAAAAAAAAAAAAAAAGATGGAGCAAAACCCTATAACCCAGAATAAAAGTCGACACCCCCCAAGTTTAGTACGTGAAATAAAAAAATACGACGTCTTCTCAGCGGATCGACAAGGACCGCGAAGTTTGACTCGAAGGACACAAATTGCGGCACGTGACTTGGCTAACAATGCCGTTCTAAAGAGACGAGCCAGTGGAGACTCTACCGACGCCAGATGAGTGGATTGGATCGGATTTTGATTTGGTCGAAAATAGCCTGATTCAAAATGGCCATGTAACCGGTTTTTTTACTTATTTATATTTAATGCAAATTTATTAACACGTGCCCGACCGATCCATTTACTAAAATACTTCCTTGTTTAATTTAATCTCCAAAAAGCCGTATCCAACTTACTAGCTCATGTGTGCAGGATAAGATCACTATTTCGACTATAATATGCTAAAGAATTGGCTTTCGATATTGCATTGGATTTTCAATTTTTGTATGGATTCATAATGAAGAGTAAGAGAAAGTTGGTACTTGATAGTGAATTTATTAAAATTACAGCAACAAATAACGCAAAGGATTTAAAATTTTAATTAAATGGAATGTGAAGTATCGAAGAAGATGATTTATGTAGACCATGGAATGTAATAACAAGAACTAAGATTAGAATATCACATAAAAGTAATGATGCCAAATGCAAACATGGAAAGATATACCCTAATAACTAATAGACAAAACTTACAGGATTAATAAAAGTCAAAAAAAATAATGGGGAAAAAAGAAGGGTAAAGTCAGGACCATCTTGTTGGCCACCAAGACTTCCTTAAACTTGGAACAGTCTTAGGAATTCATTATTTTTTCATAAAGGGTGAAGAAAAAGTCATAAAAGTGGGTCAAATATAACTCATTTACTGAACATAGCTAATTCATAAAATGACTCGTCCCATCAAATATGGATTAAGAAATTGATTTATGACTCATTTTGACAGGTCTGCAAATTAAAAAAAAAAAAAAAGAAGAGCATAGTGTTTACTTAAAACATAAGTGATGCAGACTATTTGTAACAATTTTGCTTTTTGCCTAGGGCATCTTTTGGCTCTAGGTAATAAGTCTTTTCTTACACATCGATGATATTAATCACATCATGTTTCATATCAATTTACATAGATAGAAAAACTCAACGGTGGTTATTTTTGTTCCATTAGATAGAATTTTGCGGTTTTCTTTTCATCCTTTGAAAAGTCGGGGTATGTTTATTCCTCGAGCGAAACTTTGTGCAAAACTTTGTGCATTTCTATGGGATTTGACTATGAAGAAATGGGAGAAGATAACAACAATTCTAAAAAAAGTTCCTAGCTTGGAAAACTAGGGGCATAAAATAGGATTTGATTGTCAATTCTTTACTTATTTTGGTAATTAAGCACTAAACGAATATTAAAGTTTTATTTTAAAAAAGTGAAAAGAATAAAAGTGTCCCATCAAAATAGCGTAGTAGACCTTCCATGACTTTGTCAATCAAGATGACACTAAACAAATGTCAAAAATGGGAAAGGCTTAACTTTTTGAATAAAATGGAAATGGAAATTGGAAAAAGCAAAAAAGTTATTCCATGAATGTGATCTAAACCTTTCCTTAGTGATATTACAAAATTTTGTAGGGACTTTCTTGACAATTAAATCCACAAGCGAATGGCAAAATGGTCATTTTTAGAATGTGGGACACTGTGCAATTCTTCTTGCCCCAATCACTTTTTTCTTTTTCTTTTCATTGTACTATCGTTCATTAAAAAATATTGACAAAAATTGATAATGTACCAAGACGATCCGGACTTCAAATGGCTAGAGACCGATCGAGATCACTCCACTGCTCTACACTCGATCACAGAGCGCGCGAATGGGGTTCAATGGAGGGATGAATTCCCGCGTAGAAATCTAAGTGCGATTGAAAGCACAAGCGATTGAAATGTATCGAATTGAAAAACGCATATTAGGGATCAAAAGATATATGAAAAGAGAAAATGCGCGACAATAAAAAGCAAAGGAAATGAAAGGGTAGAACGCTGTCGGACAAGTTTGGTCGAAGCGTGTGCTTCGCAAAAAACGAATATTTCGAAAAATATTTTCCTAAAAATGATCTCTTGTATCGCTTACAAAATGAAAGAAAATGTTTAAACATAAACCGTTATTAATAATTAAAAAATTCAATTAACTAATAATTTCAAAAGATACAAGCTATTATTTTTAAGAAAATATTTTTAAATTATTTATTTTTCGCGAAAACAAATACAAATAAGTAGTACATTGCACTAGGGGTGTCAATGGGTCAGGTCGGGTCGGGTTTTCATGATACCCGACCCAACCCGAAACAATGAATATATGTGCTTGGCCCGACCCGAAACAAGACCCAAACATTATATAGCCGCACAATCGGGTCGTGTTCGGATCGGGTCGGTTCGGGTCGGGTTCGTGTTTAGAGGTTTACTAATTATTTAAAAGTTCAGTATCCATGAGAAATAAGCAAAAAGGATATGAAAGAAGCCGTCTGAAAGAGTACTCCTTAATTACCCCATAGCAATTAACGTAGGAAACATAAATGCATGTACTTCTTAATTCCTCCGGTGCTAAAGCCAAAGACCCATTTCCATCCGCTGCTCTACAAACGATGCTCGCCATATCACATTAAAATTATACGCTACAGGTCGTTACCGCTCTAATCGGGGTCCAAAGGCTACAAAATTTCAGTCCTCCCCCATAATCCCAACAAGTACAAATTAGATAGCCAAACAAAGAGAGACTAATTGAAAGGAGAGCCTCACCTTCTCTGCCAAAATGCGGTCACCTACATCCGTAGTAGGTTTCATGGAAGCAAAAGGAATCGACCTTGGCTTGGCCAAGAACGACCTAAACATCGGACTCACGGTCAAAGCCGTGGCCTTAGCATCCTCGGAGTAATCCCCGAAAGCAGCCGGGCCAACCACCCGCTCCCTTTGCGCCGAGTGCTATGCCCCTCCTACATCTTCATGCACTGTGCATCATTGCCATCGCTTATTCACTTTCTCCCAACGCACCGTCCCTCCCTTGTCGACCCAACACTCGGAGGAGCCGACAAATGCTGAGGCGCACCCTTGGGATGGAGGCGATGCTCGCACCATGTAGCCGAGTAGCCGAACGTGACTCGGACGCCATATTCGCTAGTCATAGAAACCAGATGAGGACCGATACAAACTTCTCTCGCCGACTAAACCCAAGCGCAAGGAGAATTCCTATCGAGCAATCAACGCCATCCCTAACGCATTTGTCGAGGAACCGAGGAGGTGCCGCGAATCGGCCCGGCCGCCAGATCGTAAACGACGGGGCGGCGACGGGACGCGTAACCCGCCACCGAGGGTAATGTTGCAAAGAAGGGCGCAACGCGTAACCCGAGAAAGAAGAAGTCCATGGCAGGGTCCGGGAGAAGGAGCGATCTTAAGGGTTTTGATTATTGTTTGGGTTGGCTTATTGTTTGAGTTGAGCTTGGGTACCCAAGCCCACTAGATCTAAACAATACTCAATTCTTTTTATTGTTACCCAAACAAGTTGAGATCCAACCCGACCTAATAAGAAAATTTCGTGTTCGGATCGGGTCGGTTTGTGTTTCGGTTCGGGTATTGTGTTTGGTTTTGACACCCCTACATTGCACGTGCAGGCAATAGCACATTTGCGAGCATCAATTTGATACTCGCGAGCCGCGTCACACCTTTCTCAAGTACACAAGTTAGATGGTGTTACTAAGTTGCAATAAATGTCAATAGGAGCGAATCGTGTTCCTGCTACGATCGTTCAAAACACGCTCCAGAGCTACGCATTCATGGCTGACCGGGGGTCCTTGGAAAGTCAACAATCGAAGGACCCACGAAGCAAAATATTCTAAGCACCTCCACATCGTCTTTTGTTATTGTTACTTACATGTCAACCCATTTATCGATTGGGTACTTGAGTGCACACCATCTCCATCTAAGGACGTGTTTGTTTTTGAAAAAATTTTGTGATAAAAAAAGTACTTTTCGAGAAATTATTTTCCAATGAAAATACTTTTCTCCTTTTTCATATTAGGAATTCGCTTATCTAACTTTAATCATGCATATTTTCTTTGGTCGTAAATGATTTTTTGTCAGCTGATCATTTCCGCAAATCAAACTCGTGAAAATCCCAATAATTAATTCGCGGAAATTTTCTTTTTCAATCGAACACACCCGGAATCTTGAAGTTTGTCGCCCTCGCTAAATGAAAAATGAGATTGTCAAATCCCAGTGGCATGGGTGGACCGGAGATGTGTACATCTAAACACCTTTCGACCTAAATAGAAATCGCTATCAGGCTAAAAGATCAATCGTTGTGTCTATCGAATTAAAGTTTTCATTTGCGGTGTTGACCAGTCGAACTCGACTAATCATGATGAATACAAGTGGCAACCCGATCAATATGTATCGGATAAGGCTTCACTTACAAGGCAACAGTCCTCCAAAGTTATTTCGAACGAGAGACACTGCAATTCAAACACAATTGCATTTCATTCAAATCAAGACGTGGTTTAACTACACAATTGAACTCTTGTGGATCTTTTATTTTTTTTAGGAAAATAACACAAATGGTTCCTGAATTTTGGCTCAATGAACAATGTAATCCTTAAACTTTAGCCTAACACGCGATGCCATCCTGAACTTTTAAATTATTTAATATGGTCCATGGACTTTTGATACATATTTAATTTAGTCTCTAAATTATATAAAAATATTCATCGTTAGCCTGAACTAATGAACATTTTTATATAGTTCAAAAATCAAATTAAACATGTATCATTAATTCAGAAATCACATTGAACAAATCAAAAGTTTAAGGATTACATTACACGTTAAGATAAAGTTCAAATACCATATTGAAGAAATTAAAATTTTAAAAATTACATTAATATTAAAAAAAATTTAAAAATTATTTATACCATTATCCCTTTTCGATAGGTTCGTAATTCATTCATGTTATCCGAAACTCACGCCAAAATCAGCGACCGACGTGTCCTCTACTGAATTTATACGGCGCTCGCATGGGAAGTGCACACGAATGAAACGAACAGAAACGCATTAAAAAATCTCACGAACGAATCGCGAGTTCTTGCCTCAAGAACTCCTCCACCTGCGCAATAACTTCCGTCGGACGTATCTCACACTTGGAAAAAGCATTAATATATTTGTCTAGGGCCTAGGGCACTGACATCTCTACGAGGCTATATAACCCTCACTTCCATTTATTGTCCTCTTCCCCAATTGAATTCTCTATTCGATGCTCCAAAACTTTATGCATAATTTATCAAGCATCGACACATTCAAATGTTCAAATTCACCCGAAAATCCCTTTTTCAATCACGAAGTTCAGACCCACGAGCTCAGGTCCGTTTGGATATAAATAATGCAATTACTCTAGCATGACATCATTTGAAAGTTTAGAACTAAGCACGCGAGGAATAAGCAGGGGTTAGGTGAGCCCTTTCTCCACGCTCCCTCGCTTTCGGAAGTCGATTTTAGTTCGATTGAGCCAAGACCAACCT
The DNA here is from genome assembly GCA_024733475.1 of Syzygium grande. Lineage (NCBI taxonomy): Eukaryota > Viridiplantae > Streptophyta > Magnoliopsida > Myrtales > Myrtaceae > Syzygium > Syzygium grande. The sequence continues at coordinate 12,227,235 of JAMXDD010000006.1, forward strand.
TGTCAACATTAATTACCAACAGAACATGACGATTGACTCAGATGGAGCAGAGGAAAGAGGATATCATAGATAGGTCAATGATCGTTCGTTCCACAAATATGAGTTATTATGTGATTGGCTAATAGTTACCAGCATAGGTTAAATCAGATCGAGAGAAGACAGATAAGAATTAAATTATATGCAGAACTTCTATGACTTCAAATACAAATGAAATGCATCTAGGGTGATTTTGACGCATAACTGATGGATAGAGAGACGGAGGAAAATTGGCTACTCTAACCGAATAAATCAACTCACTCAATCAACAAATGTAAACTTTTAGGTAATCACATGAAGAATTTTGGTCCGAAAGTTGTCTTGTTAGGATTTGGACTAAAGGGTCCAGGTCCACCTTTAATTAATTCTCCAAACATTAGGATGGACAAAAGAGTTTTGCTAGGGTTTCCATCATCTGACATGGCTGTTGATATGATCAGCATAGTTCATTGACCTCCCTAGCTTTGTCAATAATAGGGCATATCCCAAACCAAAAGATTAGAACGTGGCGTGGAAATTGTGTAGACTTTTGGACCAGCATAAAGGGTCCAAAGTGGAATGGCTAGCTCTAGTCTTATAAATTTTTGCAACGACCTTTAGATGATTAAGAATCACATTGGTTTGTACCATGAAAGAGGAACTCTTGGACCAGACACATTGCTCTAAAAAAGGGAAAACCAATATATATTGTCCAGATATAGACAGTACATTATGATTCGTCTCTATGTGTAAGTTGGCCATTTGTGTAATCATGTCACAATTTTTCCTAATTCATATCAATTTACTTGTTTTGCACCAAAATGGTATGACTTTGTTCCTTACGTTATACATATTGAATTCATCCTCAAACCTAACTAATCTTTTGGTTTTGCTTACCTCTTTTTCCGTGTTACTTTTCTTGCGATATGGGTATATCGAATTTTGTCTCCACTAATCTAGAAATATATACCCAAATCATATCATCAACGGACATTGAATAAATCTCCCAAAGTAGACTAACTAGCATGGCCCACAAAAGGTTACTTTTAATTTAGAATATTGCGGTTTGAGCTGGAATCTATTATGTCTAGATGAAATTTGAGCTAGCCGAACGATCTTCCGAGAGTTGTGTTATGTTCTATGGTGCCCAACTTTGAATGTGAATGTAGGAGATTGACGGTCTTGTTTTATGTAAAGTGAAGCATATATATATAGCGCAATGCCAATAGTGTTGTGTTCTTAGATCAAATACATGACTTGTCACAACACAATAAACATGAAGGCGTTAACAAAACATTATAGCATTATATATATATATATTTTTTCGCAATCCAATGATATATGTTTTCAAGTAAATTGGGTTCTAACTGGGCATGTTTAACAGGATTGAATTTAAACTTTCTCTTGGCGATCTCCAGCTTTGACTCCATTCTGAACTAACATCTTCTTTTTCAAGGACCATTTAAAAGACACATTTTCATATTCAATTGCCGTTCGATGGACACAAAGGAAGCTTAAGAGTTAAGAATGCGTGGTCGAACGAGGGAATCGAACCTCCGCATCCCTCGTAACATGCCATATCAAACATATTTATCCATAGCAAATACATGTCGCCCATCACGAACGAAAATGTTTAGACAAGAACACCTAATCAACCCAAACATTTCCCCTCTCGTCACGTTCGAAATAGGAGCAGATCATCTATCATCTTCATCGCATCGAGGGTGACCGACAAACCACTGTTTTTTCTCCCCCGGGACACGTTAGATCCACAACAAAAGCATGTAGCAATGGAATCTTGGCATTCGGTAGCTAATAGTTCCGGCGCATAAATTCAAACCAACGGTCGTAGAAATCGAGGAGCATCATAGGTCTTGGAAATTTGGCCCCTTTGGCGACGAAATTAGGGCGCAACGTACCCGGAGATGTGGTTGATTAGACGAATAATTAGGCCTCTCTCTCTCCACGTGTCGTTCGACAGCTGTCCAAAGGATTACTTGGCATTCGCACCAATCTTTCGCGGGTGGGGAATATTCAACGAACATATCGGAGGACATTAGCATAGAGTTTCCAAATCCGTCTGGTCTTCAGGTTAGGAAAAACGTAGGAGAGCATCCAAAGTAGGGGTGTGCAAAAAAATCGGGATCCGTTCTGATCGCCCGGAATTACTCGGAATCGGACCAGAACCGGTGGTTTCCAAGAGAATCGGTCCGGTTCTCGATTCCAATTTTTTGGAATCGGTACTGTTTGGGCCGGTTCCCGGTTCCCGGTGTGGAACCACTCACCCGCTCACCCAGACCGGACCGGTAATATTATAATAATATATTTTATTTTTTTAACTTTTAATAAAAAATTTGACAAAAAAATTAAAAAAAAGAAGAAAATTTGTTATCATGTCTGAAACTCTTATGTAGTTGGGAAATCTTGGTCATTTTTCCTAATAATTAATTGGTACCCACTTGATTTATAGATGATGTGGTTAATATAATCGATCATAGTGTTGGAATTGTATGAAAAATTATGTTCTTTTCCTTTTGTTTTGTTGATCCGATGTTGGTCTATAGATTTTTTTGTTACTTGTCTAGGAAAACTTGTTGAGACCGACTCGGTCCGGTTCTCGGGCGGATCCATAGAACCGACGGGGCGGTTCTTGATTTCAATTTTTGGAACTAGTCCTGTAGCGGGTGATTCACAGTTCCGGGGTGAAAACCGCCTACCCGGATCATGCACACTCCTAATCCAAAGCGTGCCTTCTTTCCTACGATGGGAAAAAAAGGTCAAAAGGGTCCAAAAATTATGGATTGTCTTTGGATAAAGCCATGGCTGCTTGTACTATCTAGCTTGGCATTTGAAATGTGACGAGATTCGAGGAAGGATATTTTCGGTGATCTAATGTGTAGTGCCGCTAGTGCGTCGAATTGGATTGCGTTGCTTACTGGATACGAAAGGTCGAGCGATTGGAGGAAGATGTGATGTCATTGTACGTGCACCCTATAATGGTAGATGTTACTATATTGTGACCAGACAAAATTGGATGACAACAAACAAGGATGCCATGAATAGAACATGAGACCTTATTTACTGTTAAGTCGACTTAGATATTGATCAAAGTTAAACTGTTGGTGGACAAGGTGAGTATTTACTGAGGAAAATTATCCAAAAAGTCATAAATCTATTGTATGTCGGTCAATTCAATTATAAACCTTTTGATGATTTGTCAAGTTAGTTCTAAACCTTTTGATAATTTACTGGGAAAAATTACCAAAAAATTCCTCAACCTTTTATAATTGTGACAATTCAGTCCTAAATCTTTTTTTTTCCAGTTCAGTCCTAAACTTTTTGTAATTGTGTCAATTCAGTCTATCCGACCACTTTTGGCCGGCCAGCGCTGACGTAGACGCCGACTGGCTAACATGGCATTATTTTAATACTTTTTTTTTTTTTTTTTTTTTTCCTTTCCTTCTTCTCCCTGGCCAGATTGACTAGGGGAGGCTCGAAATTAAAATAATGCCACGTCGATCGCCTAGTGTCTACATCAATACTGCCGCCAAAAGTGGCCGAATGGACTGAATTGGCACAATTATAAAAGGTTTAGGACTGAAATGGCAAAAAAAAAGGTTTAGATCTGAATTGGCACAATTGCAAAAGATTTATGACTTTTTTGGTAATTTTCCCCAATTTACCGATGTAGTTATTTCGGCCAATTATCCCAACAATAGGTTTAGGACTAGATTGGCAAATTTTCAAAAATGTTTAGGAATAAATTAACAAATTGAAATTTTTAAGATTTAATTGATAAATTATTAAAATATTTAGGACTAAATCGATACAATCGAAATATTTATGATTGAATTGGCTACCGTACAATAGGTTTATGATTTTTTGGCCAATTATACCGATTATACTGTACATGTGACTTCGTACAAAACGTCACCACATAATAAGACCCTTAGGGCTATATGAAAATCATGTATATGGTCTCTCAAGGGATCAACCCACTTTCGCAATGCTGTGCATTTCGCCGTGACTCGTATATATGGGGGCACACAAATGCTCACAAGCTTTCAATAAGCGAGTGCGATCTGTTTGACTATTAATCTCTCTAGCGACGGCTTCTCGAGTGATTCTAGTAATTTCTCTTTCAAGACTAGACGATTTGACCCGTACCTAACAATTGTATCTGCTCAAATTCCTATGGGTTATCTCCCTTCTACGATCGAGCGAGACCAGCGAGACCAACTTGGCCAAAGGGTTGCTTTCATGATTTCTCTGAGGGTTGACTTTTTCCTCCTCCATCTTGTTGCATGGTTTTCTGCAGCTTTTGGCGTTTTCCCTCTTCAACATCTCTTCGCATTATTTTCCCAGCCCCTCTCCTGTTGTCTGCAAAGTTCTTTTATTTCAGTGCATGTTGGGACTACGCTCGTTCTGATATCTGATCTCGACAAGCCCAAAGGCTGTCCTAGACTTAGTTTAATTAAATCTACCCGAAGAGTACTAACTGTGGTGGTTGGTCGAAAGGTCCAAGACTTAATTTTTGAGTCGAGGGTCGTGAGTTCGATCCTTCCCTCTATCCTTGATTTTAGAAAACCTTGATTGGTCTACAAATGACCGTCCTGAACATAGATATATCCCCCAAGTTGGTACTCGATCCTAAGAAATCTCGGATAATCTGCTAAGAACATGCTTGGGCTAATGAGCTTTCGGCTCTCATCATGCTAGGGTAGGGGTGACGGCCCTGACAGGATCGCCTGTTGGGCAGTTGTGCGCTGCAGATCTGCGGCCTAAAACCGAGCCTTCTCCTCGAGGTGCTTCGGGAAATGTCACAAAAGAAGTTTTGATCTCCTTCTCCTCTTGGGCGAACGGTAATGTCCTGAGATTATTACGTGGTGTCGTTGGATTTGGATCGTAAATCCCCTAGTCACTGGTTTAGGGCCTGCTTATTTGGTGATCTACGTCCAACAAATGAATCCGTTTGTGCCTTTCCGGGCTTGGGCTCAAGGAAGCTAATACCGACTAAGGAAAATCTCTGCTCATGGCCTGTTAACCAAGGATTGATTTGAAAGTTCGTTGATTCGAAATACACTATTTGAAAATATATCTTGAGGCGAATAAGAAAAACCCGACTTGTGTTTTTAATTTCAATTGATTGTCGTGAAGAAAAATTTGTACGTGCAAATCGATTTTGTAAAACTAGGATTTTTAGAAACGATTTGACGATTTTTCACCAAATAACTATTTTGTAGACGGTAGAGAACCGTGGTTTTAACATTCATGCAAGCATCTTGGCCAACTCGTGCGAACACCATGGCCATTCCATTTTTGACATTCTTCACCATGTAACCTTAATTTCTATATGGGAATCGCTAGAGACTAATTCGGAGAAGTCGTATACTCCATGCATCGCAGTAAGCTCAATATAATATCAATTGTGGCTACTGATTGATCGCACTTGACCCAAAGTCATCTTTTTATGATCTCCTAGAATGGAATTGGACCTTGATAAGGGGACGGGCCCCTCCACGACAAATCTTAAGGACGGAAAGCATAACTTGCTTAACCAATAAGCACACTTGTTTCCCTCTTGAAGCGCAAATATTCTAGGATTTTTTGGAGAGAGGAGTGGGAATCAATAATGACTATTTATTTACTTAATTGACTTCATATTACACTTCATAAGAGAAGTGTGTTTATATTAAAAAAATATCCATGGGAAAGGAAATAATCCAATCTAACAAGAAAATGAGTTATTTTAGAAAATAACGAAATATCAATATTCGCTAATATCTAATGATATTTCTAATAATATTCGCTAATAGAGAATTCTCTAATATCCATAAATATACTTCAACGTTCATCCTCAAGCTGAAGCAGTTAACTTGTATATGAGAGGTGCAACTCTTTTCTAAAATTTGTGATCAAGCAATGTGTAAGTTGGACCTTATACTAAACAAGGAATGTGGGTCCATCAAACCGAATTTGAGATAATGACAACTGCGTACGCTGGACCTTACACAATAAGTAGAATGTAATCCACATCATCACTAGATTTGACAGTCGTCGAAGAAATACATGATTAGAAAGTTGACACATTTTTCTCATATAACCTTAATATAATCACATGGAATCTAACTTGAATTATGGCAAACCAAACTACATTATCGCATGATGCTCAACTTTGATTGCTCAATGAAAGTGTGCTTGACTTTGGAGCTGATGTTTACCCGGATACTTGACGGCATCACCTCATAGCACTCAACTTTGGCTGCTTGATGAAGGTGTGCTCGAGTGCTCATAGCTGCCTAAATACTTGATGGCGACTTTGCTCGTTGATGACACTCGCAATTAAAAGAGAATCCCACAACGAATAATGTTCAAGGTAGGCATTACTGAGTTTTGACAAAATCGTGAAGTTATTGAAGATAAGATAACAGAAGTTGGCAGGGCACAACTCTCCCAACAATGAGAAAAGATTGGAACGAAGCTTGACGCCTTGATAGAGACAAAGATGCTGATGTTGCCGGCCATGGAAACGGAACAGAGAATCTGATTGTTGCAACATAGACAATGATTAAGACCAATGGCAAGAAGAAAGGAAAAGTTAGTGTTTTGATTTGGGTTTTTATATCTTGGTGCCTTTGATGCCATATAAATATTTTAGGATTTTCAAGAGAGAGGGAGAAAGAATTAATAAAGACTACATCTTTACTCAGTTGACTTCATATTACACTTTATTAGAGAAGGGTACTTATACCCGAACAAAATGCTTAGGAAATGAGATAATATAATCTAACAGAAAAATTAACTATCTTAGAAAATAATGTAACATCAAGTAATATCCCTAATATCTAATGATATTTCTAAGGTTGCGTTTGGTGGGTCGGATAAAACTCTATATAAGATAACTTTTATTCTATTCGGTATTTGGGGTGATATGAAATTCAGATATGATTGGATATAGTTTATATATAATCCGGGTAAAAATAATCCTACCTAGGATGTGAGATAAATCCTGATAAGATATATGAAATAAGGAAAAAAAAAACTAAATTTCAGAATCTGGGCAAAATCTGATGCTATCCTTGCAGCTTTTGCACTCTCTTCCCAATATCTCTCTCCATGTTCTTCTTCGACCTATTTTTTCTCTGTTCACTTTCATGACTCATCCATCCACCACCATACGAAGACAAGAAAGTCTTTGAAAATTCCTCAAAATCCACTCTCCTTCACTCCGACTTGTGATCAAGGTTTCGATTCTGGTCTGGATTTTTCACACCTACCAGTACAGGTCTCAATTGCATATATGTATATAATCCCCACACTCTATTACGTCTACACGTACCTAGAATTGGAGCTCGTGCCATCTACGTCGTCCCGGCTCGCGCCACCCTAGGACTTGACCTCTAGTGGTAGTTCGACGAGCCCTATCTTACAACCTCACTGCAGGACTTCTGGGGCGGCGACGGAACCTTATGGTCAGCAACATTCTCCGGTCCACCGGGTACAACCCTGTGCAGTATCGCTTGTGCCCCTTGTCCGAGGTGATGGTGGCGGGCATGGCAGTGAGTTGTGAATAGTTTTCACAACTTTCTTTTTGGTTTTAATCTTGCAAATTAAACACTCGTTTATATAATATTTATTCAAATCCATGTTATGTCCGGATGTCAGCAAACATTATATGAGATATTTAATATCCGATCATATTCGACATTATCCTATTTAGCAGGAATGTCTGGACAGAAAAATCTCGTATGTCCATAACTATACTTCTACACTCACCCTCAAGTTAGAGCATTTATCTTGTATACAAAGTCTATGATCAAGTGCCGTGTAAGCCGAACCTTACACTAAACAAGGGATGTGGGTCCATCAAACTAGATTCAAGCAACTGTGTAAGTTGGACCTTATACGAGAAATTGAATGTAATCCATATCATCACTAGATTTAACAAGCATTGAAAAAAAACATGATTAGAAACTTGACACATTTTTCTTATACGACCTTAATAGAACCATGTGGAAATCCAAATTGAATTGCGGCAAATTAAATTGCATCACCCCATAGCGCTCAACTTTGGCTATTCGATGAAAGTGTGCTCGACTCTGATGCTCACAGCTGCCTGGATACTTGACGACGACTTTGCTCATTGATAATGGTTGTAATTAAAAGAGAGTCTCCCAACAAATAACGTCCATGGTAGGCATTGTTGAGTGTTGGCAAATCAGGAAGTTACGAAAAATGAAATGACTGACGTTGGTGAGGCGCGACTCTTCCGACGATGAGCAGAGATTAGAACGAAGCTTGACATCTTGACAGAGACGAAGATGTTGGTGTCGCCGGCCATGGGAAGGGAACATAGCGTCTGATGGTTGCCATAAAGACAATGATTGAGACTGACAGCAAGAAGAAACAAAAAGCTACTGTTTTGATTTGGATCATTCTCTCTAGGTGGCTATGATACCATGTAAATATTCTAGAATTTTCAAGAAAGAGGGAGAGACATTCATTAAAGACTAAATCTTTACTCAATTGACGTCACATTATGCTTTATTCAATAAAAACTACATCTTTAGTCAATTGTTTCAACCTTGTCGTGGAGTTTCTGGGTTTCAGAAATTTCCATCGGTGGCCCTAGAATTTGCAATTGAACTTCTTCAAGCCCTAATCCACCATGACCCTTTAGCAACACAGGGACTTTGAGTTTTGAAGATGCGGCATTGTTTTGTCATAAAGGGCCACTCATCATCCTTGTTGGACTCATTTTTTTAAATAAAAAAGCCACGTAGGCATTTCCATTTTTGCCAGAATTTGTCGTTGGAGGAATTTAAGTGATCGTTTTTTCTCCGACATGATACCGAAATATCGCTCAAAAAGTTTTGGCACTAAAGTAAACGTTGTACGAAACTTATGGTACTTTTAGTGTCATTTTCTCGGTTGTTTCCCTATCTTGAATGAGTTGGATTTTGCTTAACCAATGACTCTGAATCTACTTCCAAAAGTATTCTCTTGTAATCCAGTGTTCTTGCAAGATTGAGACCCAAATACATGACTCAAAGTTGAGGAGCAGTAATCTACAGGCTGTGTGAACGAGCCAGTTACCAGACTCATCTCTGAAGAATTCCTCCAGCTGAAGCTATTCCCAGGTTATCTTTATCGGCCGTCAGTATTTGGGCGACCAACCCACAGAAGCTATCCCCTTTCCTTGACAAGAGAGATAGTCCGTGAGATGTCTCATTTGCAGCAAGAATGTAATCACATGAATTGGGAAACTTGGCATTTGAAAATCATCTGGAAACAAACGTTATTTCTCCATTGCCATATGGGCCAGCAAGTGACGGCAAAGAAAGTCAACCAAGGCAAGTCTCCAAAAGGCATTCTGGATTCATTCAAGTTCTGAAGGGTCCACTGATGATCTCAACAACATTACAAGCCTTAAAAGCCACAGAGAACATCAGGAAACCATCTGCTAAGCCAAGAGTACACCAAAGAGGCCCATGCCAATGCAGCACCCGAAGAACAACTAGAACAGCCTAAAGACAGCATTCAAAGTTGATTATACCATCTTCAATAAGGCCGTAAAAGCGCAGCTGAGTTCACTTTCAGCTTAAGAGCAATTTTTGCTCTAAAGAGTGCTGAGATCATTTTCTATAGAACTCCTGCAGACGGGAATTCTGAGCTTCAATGGCCGTAGCGGGGTGCTGATTTCCAGTCCATCTCATCTCTTTTCTTGTTGACAAACCAAAAGTTACTCTCTTTTCTGCTAAATTGGGATACATGCATGTGCAGAAGCAAAGCGTGCCAAGAATGAGCTAAGATCCCGTCGAAAATGCTGGGTGGAGAGAGACCACGTAACGAGGCAACTTGGAGACAAATCATATGAAGTTTTGGCGATTCTCATGATTAATCATCCAGAGAGGAGAGATCATTGTCTTCAACTACAATGTTCTCTTTCTGATTGCTTACTCCTTTTCCACATGATTCATTGTAATCACAATCATATGGGATCGTTATCTAAATGCATGTGTTTTATACACATCAACGTGCGAGCCTCACATCTCTCTATTATGAGTGTCACCTCTTTCCAATAATTGGGTTTCTATCTTTCTAATCATTTGCTTATCACTAACCACAAGAATAAGACCGGATAATTCGTTGATCCATAATGTTTAATCAATTACGTATAGCTACATTGAATTTGGTCTAAGTATGGAACGTGAAGGTAGATTTGTTGATGGTAGAATATTATATTTTCATTTGAAAAAGGACCAGAAAAAATTGCCGTGCGGTACATTGTTAGTAAGTTATCGATTTTTAAATTACTAACTTCGATTTGTTTATAGAGATATTAGGAACAGTTCCAATTAATTACTAATTTTTATTCGTGTAGGTTGTTGACGTGTTAAAGTTACCACTTTTACATAAAATTACCTACTCTAATGTGAGTGAGTTGCAAACTAGTTATGAGCTGATTATAGATTACCAACTCTTATAAAAACCATTTATGACATTTACTTGGTTGATGACCAATCACTTTCTTTTACTAATAACTTCCATCGAAGTTATTGACTCTTGTACCAAATTTCTAACTTTATTTGAGTGACTTACTAATTTCTTGTATGATGAAATTACCAACTAATTTTAGGTTCCGATCCTTATATGAGCCACTTATCAACATTAATTAAATCAAATTGTACCGACATTTGAAATAACTTATCAATACTTTTATTTGAAATTTGAGTTACTAACCAATTTTTTCTCCAATGAAGCTACCAACAAGTTTAGAATACTAACTTTTTGCACCACTTACCAATGCACTTTTGATCGGCCTGGAATTACCTATGATGCGCCCTCTTGTTGTAAAAATAAATCGTTTAAAAAGTTTTAATAAACTTGGGTAAGTTTTAAAAAGTTGGTCATTTCAAAATGACCCAATTAACATTGTTGATAAGTGTGAGGCTGTTGAGCAATAATGAAAGAGAAGAAGTATTTGATTAAAGTTCGATTTTTTTTAAGAGTAATTACTAGAGTCACACGCGGATATTCGTCCAAAAAATCCTAAACCTATTGTACGGCGGTCACATTTTTTATCTTTCAATTGTACTAATTTAGTCTTGAATTTTTTGACGATTTGCCAATATAGCTCTTATAGCCAATTTTGACCAAATTTTGGTGACATGGATGCTAGCCGTTTAATGTGGCGTGGCCGGCACTAGTATAAATAATTTTTGCAATTTTTTTTATTTTATTTGTTAATTTTTTTTATCTTCTTTTCTTTTATTTTTTCTATTGTTAAGGGCCTGTTAGAATATTTAAATAATAAATCACGTTTTCATCTAACAGTTTAAGCTCTGAGCGAGGGCTCGCGAGGCCAGTGAGAGCCTAGGCGAGGGTCACGACACTGAAGTAGAAAGAAGCGATAACTTGGAAAACTCTTCCACGATTCGACTTGAATTCAATTCAATTTCATAATGATCTGAATACAAAGCTAGACGTCCTTTTATAATGATAGGACTCCTAAAGATATCCAAATTAACGAAGATAACATCAAAGCAAATCAGATCTAATCTTATCTAATAAAATCAAACGAAATATTGATAATTGGAAATTGTCTAAAGTAAAAAATTGTCCTTTGTTATTGATGTCCTCCTTCTCTCCTTACCAAAAAAAAAAATTGTATAATCAGAAAAATTGCTTAGATTTCCGGCGATCACAATCACATTCTTCAAGATAATCACAGGCTAACTGTTCTATATCATTCTCTCCCTCTTCGGGAAAACTCGCCCTCGAGTTATGATTAGGATAAAGGGGTGTATCGGGAGCATGATACTCAAATAAGTCTGCCGCATTAAATGTAGGGGAAATGTTGAGATCACCAGGAAGATCAACTACATAGGCATTGTCGTTGATCTTCTTCAGGATGCGGCAAGGACCAATCTTCTTTTGCTTCAGTTTATTATAGGTACCTACAAGAAAATGCTTTTTCATAGGAAAACCATTACCTCATCGCCTACCTAAAAATTTTTGAACGTTGTCGCTTGTCGGCATCCTCTTTATACTTTGAATTAGAAGCAGCTAATTGATTAGCAATAGCAGCTTGGACTTCATTAATTCTGGTCGCCAAATTCTCCATTGCGACACTATAGCCAGGAATTTTGGGCAAGGGAATCAAATCCAGAGTATGCTGTGGTGTACGCCCATAAACGACCTGAAAGGGAGATGTACCGGTAGAGCGGTTAACCGAATTGTTGAAGGCGAATTCAACAAGAGCAAGATACCGGTCCTACTGGCCTGTGATTATCTTGAAGAATGTGATCGCCATAATCGCCGGAAATCTAAACAGTTTTTCTGATTAGGCAGTTTTTTTTGCAATCTAGACAGTTTTTTTGATTAGGAAGTTTTTAACTTTAGGCAATTTCCAATTATCAATATTTCGTTTGATTTTATTAGATAAGATTAGATTAGATTTGCTTTGATGTTATCTTCGTTAATTCGGATATCTTTAGGAGTCCTACCATTATAAAAGGATGTCCAGCTTTGTATTCAGATCATTATGAAATTGAATTGAATTCCAGTCGAATCGTGAAAGAGTTTTCCAAGTTATCGCTTCTTTTTGCGTCAATAATGATATTGCATACTTTGCCGTTAACAGTACAACGAGCGCGGAAAAGCTGATTCCGCTGGGTATCTTTTGTCCGTGGAGCAAGCAATAGACAACGCATAACACAATTAACTTGCTCGCCCGCTTCATCTTGCACTCCCACTTCTTCTTCATTTTCCCAATCTTCCTCATACACATCTTCGTCATGTTCAACGATATTGGCCATTCTACGACGAGGACAATCGCTGGAACGATGGCCCAACTCGTTACACCTGATCGGTTAGGGCTTGGCATATGGATTCTAGGTATTCTGATTGGGAGTGCGGTTGCTTGCTGCGACTGCCTCCTTAGGCGTCCCAGTAGTACCCCTTGGAACTCGGCTCGAATTAGGTGTTTGTTGACTAGAAGAACTTGCAACATCAGGCTATCTTCCTTTCCCAAATGACCCACGACCCGAATAATTGCTATCATGAGTACTAGGGCTAGTCCTCTCCAATTACACCTTAATTTTTCGCGTCATATCCTGGGAGTCTTCGACAGAGAATAGTCGATGCAAAGAAACCCGATCCCGGATATTAAGTCGCAAACTATTAATGTACCTAGCAGTTTGTTGTGCCTTGGACTCATCCAGGTTATTGCAAGTGGAGAGTCGAAGGAACTCTTCCGTATAAGCTTGGACCGATCTATTCGATTGTCGACAATTCTGGAATTGCTGAAATAATAGTTACTCATAGTTCGTTGGGAGGAACCTCTTCTTTAACTTCTGTTTCATCTGACCCCATGATCGAATAGGAGCCTTGCCTTGTCGACGTCATGTTAATTGAGTCTGTTCCCACCAAGCTAAAGCGCCACCTTTCAACTTGTACGCCACAAGTTTCACTTGGCGATCCTCGTCAATATCTATAGCGTCGAAGAATTTTTCGACCTCCCAAAGCCAATCAAGGAAATCTTCAATATCCAAATTCCCATTGAAAGTAGGGATATCTATCTTTAGTTGATACTGTTCATGATCTCGTCGATATCCTCCCCGACGTCGATTCCCATGAACATGCTCCTCCCGAAATCCCCAGATCGGTGACCACCACGAATCTGCATCTCTTGGAAATCATTGTCTTTGTCTTCCATATCCTCGACATAGTCTTGCACCTTTGTTTGGGAATTCCTCCATGCCCCATAGCATCTTCGGGATCACGAGCGACGTGATTTCACTTCGGAAGAATGCCAGCGCATGGTTTGTGGACAAACGCTGGATGGCATCAAGGATCTCTTGAAACCTCCGATCGGTTTGATCCACGAACTAATTGAACTCAGCCCGCGTAATAAGCTCATTCTCACGGCCCTCAACAGCGGGAGATTGACATTCACGTTATTCACCATCATCACAGGAGAATCCTGCTCTGATATCAAATGACGCAGAAAGAAGTGATAACTTGGAAAACTCTTCCACGATTCGATTGGAATTCAATTCAATTTCATAATGATCTGAATACAAAGCTGGACGTCCTTTTATAATGATAGGATTCCTAAAGATATCCAAATTAACGAAGATAACATCAAAGCAAATCAAATCTAATTTTATCTAATAAAATCAAACGAAATATTGATAATTGGAAATTGCCTAAAGTAAAAAACTGCCTAATCAGAAAAACTGCCTAGATTTCAAAAAAAAAACTGCCTAATCAGAAAAAATGCCTAGATTTCCGGCGATCACATTCTTCTAGATAATCACAGGCTAACTGTTCTACATCAGACACCCATACCCTGATTTGTGGCCAATGACCTCCACGATCATTGTTGGTAGAGCGAAATAGGAAAAATGAAAAAGGAAAGAAAATAAATGAAAAGGAAAAAAAGAAAAAATAATAGGGAAAAAGCCACCAAAAACCCTAAACTTTGCCACCTGTGACACATTTACCCCAAACTTTTTTTTGTGACACCAAAAACCCCAAACTTTGCTATTTGTGACACATTTACCCCAATGCATTTAGTCCATGGGCATTTTCGTCTTTTTTCTTTTTTTCTTTTTTTTTTTTTTTTTGAGGGGGCCCTCACCGGCATTGCTAGCGAGGGCGGCCCTCGCCCCACTCGGGCGAGGGCGACCCTCGCCCGACTCGGGCGAGGGTCGACCTTGCCTGAGTTGGGCGAGGGCGACCCTCGCCGGCGTCGGGCAAGAGTCGACCTCGCTGAATCGGGCGGCGACCCTCGCCCGGCGTCGGGTGAGCCTCGCCCTCACGGGTGGGCGGCGGGCCGGGCTCGCCGCCGCGCCCGCGCGCAAGGGCGACCCTCGGCCAAGCGTCGGCAGGGTCGCCCTGCCGGACGGTGGCGGGTTGCCCTACTTTGGCGTCGGGGCCCCTCGCTCACCCGGTGACCCTCACCGACGGCGACGAGGGTCTCCCTCGCCAGATCGGGCGAGGGCCGCCCTTGCTCGACGCCGGCAAGGGCCCCCCTCGCCAGATCCGGCGAAGGCGCCCCTCGCCGGCGTTGGGCAAAGCCGGCGATAGTCGACCTTGCCTGAGTCGGGTGAGGGCTGCCCTTGTTGCCCAAGCGAGGGCGGTCCTCACCGAGCGGGTCCTTCGAGGGCAACCTTAGCCCAACACCAGCGCGGCGGGCCACCTCGCCAGAAAGGAAAAAAAAAAAAAAAGAAAAAGCAAAAAAGACGAAAATGTCCATGGACTAAATACATTGGGGTAAATGCGTCATAAATAGTAAAGTTTGGGGTTTTTGGTGTCACAAAAAAAAGTTCGGGGTAAATGTGTCACAGGTGACAAAGTTTGAGATTTTTGGTGGCTTTTTCCCAAAATAATATTTACAATAGATTGTAAAAATTATCTACGTTAGCATTGGTCATGCCACGGAAGTCAACTGGTGACAACATCGGCACTTTTTGCCCAAAATTAGCCGGAAGGACTATATTGAAAAATCATCAAGATGTTTAGATGATTAGCATAATTAAAATGTTTAGGACTGAATTGGCGGCCGCATAATAAGTTAAGGTTTTTTTGGACAATTTTCTTACTAAATGCCTACCATCAATAAACTCGAATGTCTCAAGCCCGAACATCGAAGGCCTGCTGCGAGCTCATGAGTCCTCGGAGCAACCTGTAGCTGGGGCAAGTTTCAAACCTTTAACGACGCACGGCTGGATATATGATGAGTAGCCGGTATTTAACGAGGCATTTGTTTGGAAAAAAATGTAGTACAATATATTAAATCGAATCTAGGCCGGTATGCTTAAACCCTACAATTTCATTATGGTCCAAATTCAATTTAGTATATATACTACAAGCACGTAATAATTTTTTATTTACTGCTGTCCGAAAATGATAATCTTGTAAGAAGCCTGACTCCAATAGTTCTAGACCGTCGAATTTCTTTGGAAAATTTTTTTTGTGAAAAGACTCTAGAGATTGCTTGCATTGTACATCAAAAGACTGAAACACATTTTCACTCTCTTCTTCAATCTCACTTATCTCCATGCTTTCATATTCATCGATAGATGATCGAATATAGCTCATGCTTGCATTGAATTTAGAAAATCTGAACACATTCGTTTTTGTATAAAGCGGTATTGTGGCGTTCGGGTCAGTTTTAGTGCATCTTAGCTGGTTCACCTCCCCAGCCGATCTCAGTGACGCATTCCCCCACATGGACCCAACACGTTCACCATTACCAATCCTGGTTCCTGACCACACGTTTCACGCTTTAGATTAGTTTCTTCGTTCAGCTTCCTTAGAGAAATTGCAACATAATGATAGGAACACATATAGGGAACAAAATTTTTGAATTATACTATATATCAAATTGCACAAGATTCACCACTATACAATATTTCATTCTCATGTCTGATTACACATCTGGATTTGTACATGACTACATTTCCTCAAGCTGATCTTGTGGATCTGATATACTCAAATCAAAAGCTACAAATGAAAACAAAATTACTTCAATGTTTACGGTGTGAGAGCGTTGAGCAATGAAACCCTGGCGCTGATCAAACTCCTGAACACTCTCTCACTCCCACTCTCTATACACTCAACGCAACCTTCCAAATCCTCCATCTTATTCAAAACCTCCCTCACTTCCGCATCCTTCATCTTCCTCAAACTCCACAACCTCTCTTCCGTGCACTGGAGCTCCTCGATCCACTCGTCGACCTTTGCTTTCTTCGACAGCCTTAACCGGCCGCTCCACGCCGACCTCCTTGCCGCAAATGACAACGCGAAACCGTCAAAAAGTGCCACTGACACTGAGGTCGTTGCCCTGACGACGCCTGATATTGCGTCCGCAAGCTCAGCATCAGGGGCTGGGGAATGATCTGGCTCACGAAGAATATCGCATTTCGCCACGCATCTGATGGTAGAAGTGAGGTCTCGCATTTCCTTGTGGATCCTCTTCCGGGCCTTCACGTAGGAAGCGATCGTTGACTCGTCTCTCTTCCTTATGGCCACCTGAACCGCCGTCTGCACTTCCTTCAAGGCGAGGACTGCGGACTGGAAGATCCCGTAAGCATCGGCAAAGCGGAGAAAGTCCTCAAGGAGCTTCTCAGCGAGCCGCGGGCGCCCGCAGAGGAGGTTCTGGGCTTGGGGGAGGCGGAGGGCGTCGTCGAGAGAGTCGAGGGCGTTTCGGAGGCAGCTCAAGCCTTCGGCGAGCCGAGCAGAGGAGCGAGCTGTCGAAGAAGAAGACCAGGCGTCGAGGTCGGAGAGCTGGTCGCGGAGGTTGGAGAGCAAGGGGTGGGACCGGGTGGGGAGGCTGACGGATCGGGTGTGGTGAGTCATGGGCGGTTTGGGGCGGGCCGGGTTCTTGTTTGGGAAGGAGAGGGAGCGACGGAACACACCCACCATGTTTTCACTTTCTTTCTCGTTTCTTGAGGGGCTCTGGCGATGCTCTTTTGAAGAAGATGACACAGAGAGCGAGAGAGAGAGAGAGAGTTTGAAGTTTGTGAGGAAGAGAATGGGGGTGGTTTGATGCTTTAAAAGGGGAGGACAACTCACACGTAGGGTTTGCATGGCTGTGTGTAGAGAGAGAAAGAGAGGGGGGAGACTGAGAGAAGACGCACGAGAGAGAGAGAGAGAGAGAGAGAGAGAGAGAGAGAGAGAGAGAGGGAGAGGGAGACGAGATCCGAGAATAATTGGAGGTGGTTTTGCAGAATCATGTGAGGGAGGAGGAGGGGGATGGTGGGCATCTTCTCCACTTCTAGTGGAGAGGGGACACCATGTGGGCTCGCCAAGCTGGCTCCTCTACCACCAAGAACTCGATCTAATCTGAAGTTTGCCAAATCAAGTAATGTCAGATTTGTTGAGTAAATGCATCATATTATGTATACACTTCCCATCATGGGAGAGATGTATAACTAAAACTGATGAAGTTTTGGTTTCCCACGGGGTAGGAATTAGGTGGCTTCATTTGTACCAGAGTGACTGCAATACGAGCAAAAAATTTCGAATTCATGGAAGAGACTCCAAACTCGTAGCGATAAAAAATTGATTATAGTCTATACTCAATAGGGCATGCTAGGTTGATTTTTGTTAAAAAGTCCAACTCTAAAGGTTGATATTGAATTTTCTAACATGGTATCAAAATCAGAGTTACTTCTTTTGCAAATGTGCCTCGACCCCACATTAGTCAAATCCCACGAGCCGCTTGTAATTCGGCTTGCACGTGAGATGGGGTGTTGAAAGTATTGTCTCACATATCTCGATAATGGGTTCTATATGCTTTATATATGTATATGTGGTCTCTCTTTAGGTTGGACTTTATAACAGTTTTTTTTTCTTTTTTAAATGGGATTAGCATAATCGATTCTTGAAATGCGACCGGTCGATATGAATTACAGAGCATTATGGGTTGGTAAATGATATGTTAGTTGATAACGGATACCCATCAATTTGGTCAACCTTCTTGATTCATCAAACTCACGAACTTTGGCAATGCAATGAATGTGCATGTTGTATGATATGATAGCACTCCGAATTTCTCTTCCTCCCCTACCGTCAGATCTGTGCTTGAATTTCGCAAGCCGCGTGTGAATTGAAGTCATCACACGGTTTGCCAACGTGTCTGCGTTTTTGACATCTTTATGGGAAATTGGGAGCTTGGACACCCCTATTTTTTATAATATGGTTAGAGCACCAAGGTTTTCAGGAACCCACAAGAGGTTTTTGTTCTGTTCCTTGACAGAGTATTACCTAGAGTTCACACACACACACACACACACACACACACACACACATATTACCCACAAGTTATTATTAGTCGGGTTTTCTTGTACTCCTGAATTGACATCAATTATATGCTTGAGAGAATATTATATTGTAGTTGTCCACAACAATTATACTCCAATGTGAGGTCATTTGAAATACTATGGATTTCTTATATTTGTTTTCCACAATTGAGATTAGATTAACTCTAAGAAAAATTATTTAATTAGTCTTGAACTTATTGTATGGATGCTAATTCAGTCATAAACATTTCAATTTTACCAATTTAGTCATATCTTTGCATAAAATTCCAATGTAATTTTTCCCGACAACTTTTGCCGTAAATTTCTGATATGGCGGTTCAACCATCGCTGGCCGTTCTACGCAACATACTGCCACATCAGTGATTCCCGGCAATAATTGACTGGAATGACCATATGAGGAATTTCACATAAAGAATTAAAAAGTTTAGGATTGAATTGGCACCATACAATAAGTTTAGGACCGATTAGATAATTTCCCCATCTACTGCATTTACCACTTTTGTGATGTCGTGACTATCATCTAAAATAAAGTCTTTTCTCCTCAGTTAGATTATTCCAATTCCATTGTGAGAATATCATGAACTGTCAAACATGATGATCATCATCTAACAGATGATAAAGATGCATCATGGCATTGGCAGCGTTGCCAACTATTGAAAGCTCATGATCTTCACAAGCTCGACTGTTCAAGTTGTGGTCCAGACTCTCGTGGTATTGGAAGAAAATCAGAGGGTTGGCCAGGAATTTTGTCCTCATGCGTCACCTAACATTTTTCCTAGCGGTGCATTGGAAATGTTCAAGAGCTGAGGTAGCATGCACTCTTTGACCACACCTAATTCCCTTGTCATCATCTCTCGCCATAAATTAGGATCGTGCAGAATCTTGGAACTCACATACACAATTGAGAAGTCCCTAGAGTAATAGTATTAGGGGTCACGGATTGTGACAAACCGTGAGTTGGTATTTACATTATAAACTCTAAAGGAATTATGTGAATCAATCTCTAAATCTATACAACATTGTATTTTTAGGCAGTTGAAATATTTTGGGATGCATAAGTTAAGAGCTTAGGCTAAGAGCTTAGGCACAAATCGAGTGATACAATAATTTTGTTGTGCCATAGATCATGAAATACTAATAACCGAATCATCGTTGCACATTCTTTAATACAAAAAAAAAATGTCTAAGAAATGAAATATTAGCCAAATCATCGTAGCAAGTGAAATATCTCATGCGTAGACCAAAGAAAGATCTGACCTATTATTGCTCGACCCCGAGGGGGATGTTTTGTTTGAGCCGTATCTATGGGCAGAAAAATCCACGTTCCTTCGAACCTTCCACTTGCCGGGACTGAATGAACTATCTAAGGGGTCGAAGTGCAGGCGTGAGATGTGCATGCTGGTCTCAACGGTTGATGTGCGTGTGAAAGCGCCTTCTAACAAGCTATAAGACATATACACGGATCCCAATAGGACTCAAAACGGGTAATTGCAAGGGGATCATAACTTAATTTCTTTCGGTTAGACACCAGAAAATCACAAGTAAGAGGAAAATGTGACTCCCTCTGGATCTCCCAGAGAAAGGGTTCATTCCTACGTGCTTTCCATTTCGTGATTAGATCCGGCTATCCCACCACATGCACAAAGTGATATTCCCTATACAATTGGCCAAACCAATTAAGCAAGCAGGTGCCAATAGATGATGGTCAACTTGCAGAGAAAAGTAATTGGATCAGTCTCAAATGCTACAATCAAACGCCAGACCGTGCCAAGAACACAGAGAGATTCGACATTCCAAGCTGACCACGTTTTATTTCTGACTCGTCAAGGTCTTGTGTTCTTGTCCTTATTGTGGGGGCTCTCCTCTCTGGTAAGTCTTCAGCTTCTCTGATTATTTAAAAAGGGCAACTGTGCAGCGTAGGCCAGTTAGCACACATCACAGGTTGGCCGTGGAAGAATTGTCCAACCCAAAGCGTTCGTTCATTTTGTCAATGAAATTCTTTGAAAACTACGACGTGGGGCCTGTTCTCTCCATCATTAAATTCACGTTTTGTGTGTGGAAAAAGGTCATGGATAGGCGTTGAGTCAGCCCATGTGGAGGAACTGGACTCTATTCGTCTGCTTTAACAAATTTTATTGATTGTCAATTTGGTTGCTGAACGTTGTATTCCTCCATTTCATGATGCCCACAGCAAGTTTACTAAGAAAGGATTTTGGCAAAAAAGAAATAAAAGAATAGAGAAGTAACCATTAAGGACATGGGAAAAGTGTTAGAAAAGTCCTAAATCTATTGTATTGATGCCAATTTAGTAGTAAACATTTTGATATAGTGTCAATTCAGTCATTACAGCTCATTTTGGCTAGATATGGCTAACGTGGACATTAGCTGGCCTATGTGGCACTGTCGGCGTTAACGTGAACAAGTTTTAATAATATTTTAATATTTTTTTGATTTTTAAAATGATTTTTTGATTTTTTTTTTTCTTCCTACTGCCGGTGATCAGCCACAGGCCACAGGCCACAGGTGATGGTCGAGTGGGCTAGCTCGCCTAAGCGAGGGGCACCATCGACCACCACAAGCGAGGCTCGGTTAGGCAAGGGCGAGCTTGAGTGAGCGTAGTCTTGCAAGGCATCGCCTGCGCCTCCCTCGTCTAGGTGAGGGCTCTCCTCGCAAAATTTGGCGAGGCTGGCCCTCACCCAGGCTAGGCTAGCCTTGCCGGGCATCACTCGCACCAAGGTGACCCCTGCGAGGCTATCGTGGCTTGGACGAGGGCCAACCTTGCCAGATCTAGTAAGGGGAGCCCTCGCTTGTGGCGAGCGATGGCAATCGTTGCCAAGGTGAGGCTAGCCCGCTTGGCCGTCGATGGCCAGTCACTGACAAAAGGAAGAAGAAAGAAAAAAGAAAATAAATAAAAATTAATAGAAAATAAAAAAATTATTAAAAATTGACTACGTCAGTGCAACGTAGGCTACCTGACGTCTATGTCAGTAATATCAGGCAAAATCAGCTGGAAGGACTAAATTAACACTATATCGAAAGATTTATGATTAAATTAGCACCAAAAAGGGTTTAGGACTAATGCAATATGTTTATGACTTTTTTGACACTTTTCCCAAGGACATGTTTATTGGTTATTGCGAAAGGTTATTTTTACCCATACGTAGCTTCTACTTTGAGCTCCTAATATTGAAATTAAAACATATATAAAGTAGGGTAAATAAGTGTTGGATATTTCAATAAGTTTTGAAATATTAAAAGCTATCAATTTTGTAAACGGTTTTTTACCATCATCAATTTGTAACGATTTTTGTTCGCCATTAATCAATAACGGTTTTGTAACGTATTATAATGGTTTAGTAACATTTCTGTAATGGTTCTATCAATTTCAAACGGATTTATAACGTTTTCAATTAAATGCAAGAATTGATTTTGGAGAACAGCTCTTTTTTTTTTTTTTTACCAATAAATTGTTCTTCCGAACATTATTGGCAAGTGATATCGATGTCTCAAAACTAAAATATTCTTGTTTCCCGTTACGTGTCTTTCCTTTTTTGCTGGGTTATACACATAACGTTATTCCCGTTACTTCTATTATTCTTTGCGGGATAAAGAAGAATGCATGTTATATTTTGGGAGAATAGCTACTGGAGCCCATCACACCAAGTTTTGTACTCCGAAAGACGAAATTGTCCTTAATTACAGTGCTTGCATACCAAGACATTTGGATCTTATTTTTTTAAAATCCTTTTCAACAAATTTCCAACAATTATTACTTTTTATATTATCTAATATTTTTCCAATAATAAGCTTCGTATAGTCGAGCCGTGTTAAACGAGAGTTTCTTGTGGCTGCTCTCCCCGTGCCATGGGACTTCGATTTCTCATATGTTGTAAATAGGCATACAACTGAAGGGAGAAAAGTTTAGCGAATATCTTTTGTTAGAAGTTCCCAAAATTGAAACAACAAGTCGTTTCTTTGATTTACATCAAATTAATGACAATTCGCAAGGTCGTCTCTTTGTTTACAAGTATTTACGTGGACTCTTTTGACTTTATGAAAGAAACTCTTCATGAAAAGGTATGCTATATTTCATCTTATCGTCTACACTTGTTTCATCAGAACATGCTTCCACAACCAAATACCTCTCACCAAAAGTTGTTCTTCGATTTTTATTAAAGGGCACAGGTTCTGCGACAATTCGGACATGAACTATTATAGGTACACAAGGAAATCAACAATTTCACTTCAAACGAAATTGACAGTGCACAAAATTTGCTAGAATTCAATCGGCGATAAAGCCTACAAACCTAAAGATGTAGTGCTAGAATTAAATCGACAATGAAGCACCCATAAACTACAGCAAAGATACACGATACACAATACACGATAGAATTTAATCAACGACGAAGTATTTGGGAACTACCATCATAAACTACAGTACATAAAGTGAAAGATAACAATTTTTGTGAGTAGTGTGCGGGGGGCTCTGCAGTAACATTCATAACATAACTTCCTATAAGCAGTTCTTTTGCAGTTTTAGCCAAGCTTCCAAACCTCCAAGAATCTTGGTTCCATGTTCTCACGTTGTCAAGATCTTATTTCCAAGTGATTGTTCCTTAAAATTGCGCCTTGGTCTTTTTGCGCCAGTTTGCTGTCATTTTGGATTAACTTTGGCCTTCCTCCACAATTTTCTTGACTTCATTGCCCGATCCACCAATGACTTCATATTTGAATATCATAATTGAGTTCAGCACCCGCCAAACATTCAATTTTCATTTGGTTTCTCAACTGGTAATCTGTCGATCCCTTTTAACCAGTATCTAGGTCGACCAACTATATTATGATAATTGGCAACTAGACGCTATCATGTATCGACAACTAGTCCATGGTCATCGATGTATATCAACATTGACAGCCCTTCTTTATGGTCATCAATAATAGTTCACGTGAGCGTTGATAGCCATTCATCCTTAAATCATGTGCCTACTCATGCCTAGGACCTGGTTAATTTTTGGTGCAAACAACACTATATATAAAGCCAACTTTCGAATTCTGGTGTCCATCCTCTAGATGACTGTCGTCATTTCCACAAATCTAGAATTAAAGTCTAAGTTAGGGAAGTCGTTGAGGAGGCAATTGTGACTATGCAATTCCATTACACATTCATGCTCTCATATCTCACTCCCAGCCCATTGCACCAAATATGAAACCTCAAACGCGCAAAGCGCGCGCATCTCTTCCATCAGAGCATCGATAGCAATAGATACGATGGAAATTAAACTTTACCTCTCTAAACAATTGTTACAATGGAAAATAAACACGGCATTGACGAGGACACATTGTTATGAAAAATGTGTCAATACTTGATCAAGTCCCCGACCAAACTCAAATCCTAATAGGTTTCGATTGAGTCTTGAGTTTTGGAACTACATGCACATCTTTTTCCTATGAAGTGACAAAACTTCCCTTGAACAAGTCTAATATTCACCTTCCCAACCGAGAAAGACAGCGTTTCTTTACTTGTCCTTCCTTTTTTTTTCGTAGGAACTCCCTTTAATTCTTTTGGACCGTGGACCATTTGTTTATTCTCTCAGTTTGTAAATATCTTTCTTCAAGATTCACATCATTAAGTTATGCAAGTTTGGAGTTACAAGTTTTCTTTTTAAGTGATTCATTTCGGTAAAATGCTAATGAATTCAATTTGGGGTGATTGGTTTCAAATCAAGGCGAAGTAGGTTCAAAGATTTGAAACTTACCATGTTAGAGTTAGTTTTTGGTCTCTTGAGGAGCCGGCCTAGAACCAAACCAGCCAATTCCGAGCTAATTGTGGGTAGACACTTTTCTTTTTTCCGATTCTCATTAATAAAATTTTTCATTAAAGTAAAGTTGTGAATTGAGCATATTCTGTACTTGTAATCTAAAAAATTCCGCAAAAATAGAAATCTAGAAAAGAAGGTTCAACAACAGATGCTGGGCTTAGTCACACATTTCAGAAGAGTTATTGAAGTTCTTCTAAATACGCCCACAAGAGGCATGAAGTCGATCGTCCACCTAGCATGCAAGTTCGTGTTCGAATATGAAGTATGTATGACCAAAAGAGGAGTGACAAAATCCTCGTGCACATCGCAAACTTTTTCTTTTCCCTATGACATCGGAACTCTCAATTCCAAATATTTCAGCCTGGCTAGTTTTCATGAATACACACAAACCATGTTGTTCGTATGCATTGAATAAGAATGTACCTATAGGAAGACGGACAATGCCCACGAAATTACTGTAAATGAGAGATGCTGTGATTTAAATACGAGATTAGCCGCGTACGGATTGACGACCTAATCATTCAGCAAAATCTAGAGAGAATGAAGTTGACGTATGTGAGTTGTGAAGGTGGAGTTCATGGCAACAAATTCTCACAAATATTCTCTTTACCTATGCGACAAAAAGGTGTTGTAAATTGGCCCCATGAAGGAATCAAACACGGTTTCTCCTGCAGAGGTTAAGTCTATTAGATTAAAAACAAAAGGTCTACTAGATTAACTCAGTCACATTTCAAGAATCCGTGAACCCATATCGAATCTCCTTAAAACACTGGTTCTGTCCAACATATCACTCACAAACTAAGCTTACAAAAGTTTCCTCTCGTTTTTCTTCTCGCACTTGTCATGACAAAAAGAAGGTTACGGTTCGAAACGTCCAATGGTGGCTATGGAATAGTGGCGTTGTCATTTGTCTGTGGCTTAGCTTTGGCTTGAATCATCTGTACTATCATTACCCAAGTCTAAATATACAATGCTATTTCTACTTGGCTTCCGCTTGAATCATCTGTGCTTTTCTTTACTCACAATCCTGGTAGGTCTCATCTATTTTTTGAGATGAATGGAGTACCTTCCTCATCATAAGAATGAAAGAATCTTATTATAAATTAATCGTTTGGTAAACGCCAGCTCCTTCGATTGCAAACTTGCCGGAGTTTGAGAAAAACTCCGCCGCACCAAGCACATGAACTGTTGAATAAGATAAAAGTGTCCGCTGATCTTACAATCCATGTAAGTTGAGCTTCCATGAAGCGGATGCACTTAGCATTACCGTCCAGAGAGCTTAGAACGGCAGTAAATGGTTTTAAAATGATGGGTCTCATCCATTGATCAATATAGCTCATAAATTTTTTTATATGTGGGGAGACACTTCATACAGGGATCGTGACAAAATACACATAACTATAACTGGTTTCGATACGGGAACTGCGACATAAACACACGGTACTTATGACTTGTAATGAACATGGAGGTCCTGCTCGAGGGAACATAGAAGTCCCCATTTCTAAAGCCTACACAAAACATGAGTTCTCCGACTATCTATGTTTTAGATAGGTATATGCATGTTGGCCTCCGAAAGATACCAGCTTGTTCCTATTTGTACCCTATTGGCGGTATAGAAGAGTTGTGGGAATAGTGACACTCATTTTGTCTTACAAGTTTCTCTTGTATATCATGTTCCAATTTATCCGTTAACTCATCCCCCCAAAAGATTATAACCAAAGAGAAAGCAAAAAATCCTGAGCAAAATATAAAAGAAAATATCGAACCAGAATAACTGTACTGTAAATTCCTCAAAAATTTACAAAAGAATATATATATTATCTATACCTCTGAAAAAATTGGGAGCCATCAGTTTCCAGCTTCAGCTACTCTCTCATCTTGCGTAACCCAACCCGACTTTGCAGATCTCGTCCGCAGTGGGGGCCTGCCAGCTTACGGTTCGCCTCCTCACCTTC
Source organism: Syzygium grande (assembly GCA_024733475.1). NCBI lineage: Eukaryota > Viridiplantae > Streptophyta > Magnoliopsida > Myrtales > Myrtaceae > Syzygium > Syzygium grande. The sequence goes on from JAMXDD010000006.1 coordinate 12,253,860, forward strand.
TCAAACTCACTTACACAATCCTTCAGCTTCAAATTCCAAACTCTCTTCCTCTGTTTTGCCAGCGCCTTCCCCGCCACTCTATCGAATATTTTCTCCCACCCCGTCTCCCACTCCCCATGTGCGTCGCAGAGCTCGAGTGTCTCGCTATCCCACTGAGTCCAGCTCCACCCTTTATGGAGCACTGGCATCACCCGCTCCACACAGGCACCACGGCACACGGGCGTGCAAGGCCTGCACTTGGCGCCGCTCAACGGACCCTTGCTCGAGATGGCGGCCACTGGAACTCCGAACTGGCTCGGAGGGAACGCGTATTGGCGGTCCGTGACAATGCAGAAGGGGAGGCGCTTGGCGAGGTGGGTGACGTTCTGGGTGGTGAGCTGGGCGCGGAAGGATGTTTCGGAGTTAAGTTGGCGAAAACCAGCCTGGTCAAGTTGGGGGATAAGGGAGAGACGGGAGAGAGCGACGGTGGAGGTGGGGAGGTCGCCGATGCCGAGGCGGTCGTTGAGGCCGCCATAGCTGGAGCCTGGCGGGACCACGTAGTGGCCCGGGATGAAGTTGTCAGGGTCAAGCGGGGCATTCCAGAAGCCATCAACCCGGGTCCGGACAATCCAGTCGTAAGTGAAGTTGTGATGGGCTTGGTGGGACTTGATCATGGTAAGGCATCCTTCCACTAGGTTGAAGTATTGCAATAGACCCTGCAGAAAAAACGCTTTGTCATAATGAACAACTGTTTATGGGATTCGCAAGAACGAAGGTACTGAACATTCATGAAGGCACCCAAAATTCAGTGTGCTGCAAAAAATTAAAGATGCAGTGTTCTACTTCAGATTCCATATAGTGTGTTAACGACTAGAAGTCTGTATGACACAAGTTGTACTGATTTAACCCCTCAATTGATCTTGTGATGATACGATTGATGGTAATATCCATTTCCAATTCCAAAATATATGATATCTTAATGAGCACCATATTGACGCATTACATTTAAATTCTCGACTAAAAATCAGTATCAAGAAGAAAGGGGGATTATTTGAATTTAAATCACACCAGATTCGGTCAACTGAAATTGTCCCATGCACAGAGAAGTAAATCCTTTAGATTTCCCATTCAAAGGTAAGTTAGAAAACTGACTTGGACTGTCTTACAGAAAATATCAGGACATGTTTATAATCCCAAAACTGTAGTTACTTATCTGGATCGGTAGCACAAATCTGCAGGGCTAAGCAAATAAGTAAAAGATCCCTTGAAACATTAAAATCCTATCTAAAACATCAGAGATCGAGAAACCAAATCCTAAATTGGAAATCTTGATGATTATCTACTAGGTTCCCGTGAACACAAAAATTAAGCTAATACTAATAGTCAATAGATCACATCACATGATTTAGGTCTGACATTCAGGGGGGTCGATTCATCTCATTTAATGCTGAGATCTAATGCGCTCATATAATCCAGTTACATACAAGAACTTATTGACCTAATAGGATCAACATCCGCGATGTAAGGGGTGGCTCATACGGGCGCGAAGCCCCTTAATCTTTCCCTAAATAGTAAGTAGATACGCACTATACAAGCCTTAAAGAATAGTCATTGACGTTCTTAGCTTATTGGTGAAAGGAATAATGGTATATTGCTGGTGGGTGGGAAGTGGGTAGTCTTGTTGGTAGAAGTTGGGGCCACCCACTCCTTTCTTAATCCAACGAACGTGACGGTAGCATTGCGAAATCAAGATTTTAAAAGGGGGTGGGGGATCCATTAAAATATTTTACCCTTTTGACTTTTCTTCATCCGGCACAACTCCATCAAGAACAGTTCATACGGCTGCTACACCCCCTGAAAACCAACTCCCTAATTAAAGAACTCTTTTTTAAGCCATGAGCCCAAACCCAGAACCAGAAGAGAAGCACCGCAGAAGATGCGGGCTCTCTCATCAGTTCTAATGCGAACGAGTCCAGTCTTTCAGTTCCCCATCTAATCTAGAAACCCAATGACAACCTGGTAAAAGTTCGCTTACTACCAGATCAAATTGCAATTCTAGATGAACAGAGGAATGTCGACCCTGAAGGAAAAAAAAAAAAATTCAAAGTCTGCACTGTAACCCGCAAATGTACGAGCTTAGCCGTTTCAATTCGTGCCAAAATGCTAATCTTTTATCATTGGGCCGATGATAAATATTGCCATGTGGAGCAAAAGGCAAGTTTAATGGTGCATTGAAGAAATTACTGAGAACAGGACCGCTGTCAAATCCAAGCCGAAACGATAAAAGGGAGAAAACAAAATTGAAAATTGCAGCGGAGCAAGAACGACGATAATGAACAAAGCATCCTGATCAGTGGAACTGGATGCGCAGTAAACGATCATCGGAGACCCGACAAAGACATAGCCATAATGACTCATGAAGTCTGCTTCCCCAGCGTACCTGAATTCCGTTGGGCGAGTTGCTGGCCGTGAGAACCCGGAGCTCCGGCTCCGATTCGGCCATCGGCTCCGGGCGAAAAATCCGGACCGCGGCGATCCGGGGCGCGCTCCTGAGCAGCAGGAACTTGAACGCGTTCTCATCGAAGGGGCTGTGCAGGAAGAGATCGGAGTTGGGGTAGACCTTGAGGATCCTCTCCACGATCGACGGCCCCGTGAGCTCGAACCTCCGGGCCCCGCCCACCAGGCACACCGCCATCCTCGACCGAACCAGCTCCTCCTTCCACGTCCGCCGGACCGGGGCCGGCGCCGACGCCGACGCCGCCGGCGGGGGAACCCCCCGTCGGCTCGCGGCCTCGCCGCCGCCGCCGCCGCCGCGGCGGAGGAGGAGGAGGGGGGCGAGGTTGGAGAAGGGGTTGGCGGCGGGGGAGGAGGATGAGATGGAGAGGAAGAGGAGGAGGGAGATGGGGAGGAGGAGGAGGAGGAGGAGGAGGAAGCGCCACTCGAGACCCGCGATCCGTCGGGCGAATTGCATGGCGATCCCGAGCGGCTTCTTCAGCGGCGGCGGCATCTCCGCCCACTCTCGCTCTCCATGAGAAAACTTTTGCCCCCCCTCCCCTCCGGAGAGATCGCGCCCAGCAGCAGCCCGCCCGCCCGCGAACGTTCGATCGGTCAAGTCCTCTTCCTGGGACAACGCTGACCCAAAAAGTATGTTCTCTCTCTCTCTCTCTCTCTTCTGGTTTTGGGGTTGGGGCTGTGGGGGTGGGGGGGGGAAAGAAGAAGAAGAAGATGGCGAGGAGAGGTGTGGGGGCTTTTCGGGAATTTCAAACGCGCGCTACTGCTCTCGCGTTCATATCTCTCTGCTCTGCTTCTCTACTCGTCTTCGGGGTCAGTTCGCTTTTGCGCACATAAATATATATAATATATATGTATAATATATATATATATATATATCTATTGCACGCGGCTTGGCGCGTGGCTGTCTTCTCGTCTTGGACTGTTGTGGGGGCGGAGAGCTGTCGTGGCCACTGGGGGGAATTATTGGCCCCCCCTCCGAATCGACGTTTCTCCCTCTCTCTCTTTTTTATTTTTCTTCCCCCTTTTTTTTTTCTTCTTTTAATAAACGTTCGCCGGATCCGGGACTTACACCGATTGCTTGAATTTACCGAGGGGGCCCCCCCCCCAGTTTTTTAGAATTTTCCCACCCGCCCCCCTTATTCACGAATATAATTCGAAACTCCCCGAAGAGTTTTCATCGCCCGATTTCGCTTTCCGCCTATTTTCCACCATCTTCCGAGCTACATGGTACCAGATTTGGACGGCCGGCGTGCCCGTGCTCGGACCAGGCCGAAGCCTTCCGGCGGAAACAGTTTTCGCTACGGATTTTTGTTTTTATTTTTATTTTTTTGGTAACCGCACAAAGGGGCAACGCACGTAGGTAATCCGCGTTGCGACGGGAGTTGGCAAGAGCAGGCAAACCCACCCGAAACCGAAACTAAGATGCTGCGGTCAGTCGTCGTCATCGCGGGGGCAAACTCCTATCAATCCCACGATTGGAATTTACAGAAGGGACCCATTCACGTGCGACTGCAGGTGACTCCTGAGTGGTACCCACCCGGAGGAGAGAAGCCGCGTGCGACCCCGATCCAGCCGTTCCGGCGATGCACGGCAGTACTCCTAAGCACGCGTTCGATGCATGGGGAAGCAGTGAACTAACGGGAATGAAAATAAATGCTAATTGAGAACAATGCGATCTTGCTGCTTCTTGTCCCCTCCCCTTCCCTTGCTCTCGGGCAAATAATGTCCGCAATACTCACTTCCAGGGGAAAGAAAAATCCAGGAACAACTATCTGTCTCTAGTTAATCCCGTAAAACTACCTTTACTCAGGACGTGGTCCTCTACACTTCACTTTCTACTCACTTTCAGGTCCCTTCGCCGCATTCCCTCGGAAATGGACGGAGAATCTTTGATCTCTTCCATTTGAGGTAAGAACGTCCTCGCGCCTTCTTCTACTAACTGTCACGAACTCGCTCTCATGAATGGTCCAGAGGTGTGCGTACTGATTCCCGGCAGTCATCTTGTCAAGCAGGTCGGCAATATCGCTGCATAATCTCCGGGGAATGGGAGAAAACTGAATCTGGTGAAAAGATCGGTCTGCTTCCATTGCAGAATATATTAACATGGTCGAGACGACCGCGGTGACTAGTCCGAAAGGATATCTTCCAACTCAGGTTCTTCAGAAGCAGCATCATAGTCCAACAGTGTCCCATTGAATAAACTACTCTCCTGAAGGGCATCTCCATTGTCCTCGTCGTCTAAGTCGGACCATTCTGGATCTTCATTTATATTCTGATCATCGGCTACGACGTCCTCATCTTTCGCGGGGGTGTCCTTACCTTTCCCGAGTTTCCTTGGTCTCGAATCTCTCTTTGCCTTAGCCTCGGAATCCTCACAGATGCAAGAGGATGGGTTCTCATGAAACTCGCCCCTGCCCGGTCTCACTTCCATTGGCTCCCCCATGAAGCCTCTCTGATAACTACGGACTTTAGATGCAAATGCTTCCCAAGTCATGTTAGTCTTGGCTGAGAATAAGCGATACAGTTTCTTAGCATTTGGACGAATAGTAGGTTTATGCCCGAAATACCTCCTGCAGTAACAACAGAATGAGTTAAGACCTTGGAGAGAACGACTAGAAAGATGTGGACAAAGCACGCATCTTGACACAACGAAACATAAATGACCACATTCTGCATACCTTCGACCAGCCAATATCCGAGCCATATTTCCATTGTTGTTGGTGACAAACACATCACTTTCATCACAAACAATGAAGTCAAGTGCAGCCATACGAGAGGAAAATGAAGAAAATGGTTCCAATTCCTTTTTGCTGGCTAAAGTTTCTTTGGTATGGAAATTGGGGAAGAGTGCCTTCAGGGGTGCAAGAGTCTCTTCCCCTCCATAAATTTCACCAGATGCCACATAGATGTGCACATCGCTACCATATCCAAGTGCCCGCAGTATCAGGCCAAGTTCTTCAGGAGTGAGTGGGCATTTCCCTTGTCTCCTTGCTCTATCGGGGTTAGTAATCTGCAAATTAATTGACATGCCTGGGAGTTCATTAAAGCTTAATGCGATGAATATCAGACGAGCATCATTTATTGTATTTTTACAAGTTCCTCTCACTTCTATAACATATCTCAACCAAAGCATATCAAAAGAAATACATGGATGTAGGAAACTCACATGTAAAGTCTTCCACCTTTTTCTAATTGCACCAAGTTCTTTGATTTCCTTCTCTCCTCCACCATAATAGCAGCCAGAGAATGCGAGCATATCAGGTTCAAACCTATGGGAAGAATCTCATTGTGTCAAGATATCATCCAAAATACATACGTATAACAACAGCCAAAGTAATGTCATCCTTTGAAAAGCAAAAGAATATTCAAATGCCAACACATAGACATGCCTTGCAAATCAAATTCAGGTGGCAGAAGTCCCCAAAATGTTTCCCATGTTACGAGACTTAAAAATAATAACTGTCAAATTTTGATCATTTCCCGTAAGATATGCATATAGTGCTACAACCAACAGGTATAGAAATTGTCATTCAATCCTGAAAAAGAAAATCATCACGAGGACAATCAGTTGCCATATGACACCTCACTATGGGTATTCAGGCACTTAAGACATGAATTGCAGGGTCAAGCAATGCAGTAGATGGATTCACCGGTAGGTAATCCTAACAGCGCACAAGAATCATTGTACACTTCATTATTTAACACAAAATACCAAATTACGGTTGGAGATTCAAAGTTGAGGGAACAAAGACAAATAACCTAAGAAGTACACTTAAATTGTCGTAACACTAGGCAGATGCCAAGTGGCAGAAGAGGGAGAGGGACAAGAGGTTCTGGATGTAAAACTTGGACCTCACAAGATTTTACCAATATATTGAAGCTGCAGGTTAGCAGTATGAGGTTCAACCGGTCTAACTGGTTAGGCTACTATCACTGGTCAGTTTAATTAAAGACGCTTCCAGAGTCAAATATGTAGTGCATATAAAAAAATGAGTCAATTTAACACAAGCCGGGTATAGCTGAGATGGCAAAATGTGCCCTTGTAGGAAGATAAGGCCATGGGTTGGGGCTCCATCAGTGCAGGCGGTTTTTATGTTTGGAACTGTCACCTAAATAATACATAAATATCTTTGCAAGAAATTACCAAAAGAAAAACGCTGTGCCCTGATGGTGAAGCGTCGGGTGGGAGTTGGAAAGGGCTAGGATTGAATCCTTATCCAACAACCACCAAACAGTAGCTTTTTAAAGATGTCCCCACTATGTACTCAGATCCAGTTCAAAACAAAACTGGTTCACCGGTTGAACTGGGCCAACTCCAATGCTTGACTCGTTCTTAGTCCGGACATTATAGTGTGCTGAACCAGATTGGTGGCCTGACCAGTAACTGGTTGAACTGGTCAAACCGGCCGGCTTGGTCTGGTTTTGGAAGCACTGAATTCGAGTTGAAAGAGGGTTAAAAACAATCTGATTACCTTAAATGCAGGGCGATGAAATTTTTGCTTCTCATTCTCATTCGCTTCACCAACTTATCACCCATCTTGCGTATAGGATTGGTGAACTTTAGAGCATGGTAGTTAACTCTACATCTTAGTTTCTGCAGTCCTGTATCCAACTTGTTTGAGAGTCTGTAATCGAACTTACTGAGCTGCACAACCTGTTGTAAGAATGAATACCAAAAACTGTGACAATCTGACGATAAAGAATGTGTTTCATTTAGATTAGAAGATCCAACAGATCAAGCATATTCATCCAGACCATCCCTATTGGTTTTAATTTACCAAACTAGGGAAAAAAAGTCAAGCCCTTGAAGCTATCCACTTGTGGCCATCAATCCAGATACCACTAAAACAGATGTCCGCTATTAATGAAGTGTCTAAACAACTTGATGGCATAGGTCTCATTTTATTTTTATTTTTATCTTTATCTTTTCAATCATTCATTATTCATGGGATGGACAAGCTATCCACTTTATAGAGTGAAACCCTACACCAGGCAGATAGGGAGAAAATCAAATAAATGGAAAATTAAGTTTGATTTCTATTACCATGTCATCCCATGTTTGATGCTTCTTCCACAACCAGGTCAGTTCTGTTGCATGCTTGGAAACTTTCATGATTCTGTCAAAATTATAAGTTTTCTAGAGATTCAAATTGAAATGCGATTGAATCCATGTTCCCTGGATACACACTTCATGAATTCATCTTACATACAACTAATGGTTCTCTGAAATAGTTTTCTTCTCACATTTCCATTAGACAATAAGAACTAATCTCTGCTGAATATGTGCATCGACTTTTTTGGAAAGTTGGAAGTATCATGAGCTCTCTAGCAAAAGCATCAATTGAGCGAAAAGAACAAGGGAAACGAATCCACAATTACAACAAAAAGAGAAAACGACTGAACAAAAGGGACCAAAACAGAGAACTTACATGCCTTTTCAAAAGAACAGGCAGTACACGATTGTGATAGCATCTTTCACTACACTTCCTGGGGACACGCATGGAGCGGAAGCTCCATGGTTTTCCTCCTTTCTTAGGAAGCTGCTTTATTATTTTCACATCGTTTGCAAGAGATGAGATGAACCAATCAACATCAAATATCTCCAAGAAGTCACTGCGGAGTGAGAAGAAAAAACTGGTCAATTAAAGGGAATAACAGAAACCTGAAGAAAACCATTGTCCTTTCCAGATATAGCAGCTATCAACAAGAGCTTTCATACTTCGAATGGAGAAAGGAAGTGCATGCAATCAATCACCACAAACCTGGTGTCCTTCCAGAATGATTTTTGGTCTAGTTTAGGAACAACAAGAGTGGCATTCAGAATACGAGCAGCAACAACTGCATCTGTAATCTGAAATAGAACATATTAGGAGATTGTCCAACGTGTTTATCTGTCAAGGAATGACTAAAATCATTACGAAAACAATGGCCAGCATAACTTGTAATAAAAAAAAAAATGGCAGCATAACTGAGAACACAATATCAACTTAGTTATACACTTCCAAATTACTTCTTCCAAAAGCTAAATGAAATATGTAGTAAGTCCAAGGAAAATACTATGCCTGGCAACCATCCATTGCGATTGAGTGCATGGAACAGAAATGAGTATCTTAAGCCACATCATATGCAGCCCTATTGTCCCTTTCTCAAGAGATTCCAAGACAAAGCACATCAATCCAAATTTCCCTTAAACAACTTATCTAGTGCAAAGGCCAACAGTTTAGAAGGGATAAGGCGAAGGGATAAGGTAAAGCTCAGTGATCAGGGAACAGAAAATTAAAGTGAAGCGCAAAATTGTTGTGCTCGAGTTAAAACGCAATCTTTCATTTAACATGTTGTCAATCAGCAAGGTTTAAGAAGATGCATATTTATAGTTAAACCGAAAGACTATGCTTCTTCAGCGATGCCATAACAACATTTAACAGTCAATACAATTCCCCTGTGAAGAAAATGACAAGAGAATCATAATTGACATTGATTGGCAGCATCATTTACATTTGGGATCTGAAAGTGTCAAATTTTAATTCCAATCATTTGGACAAAAATCTTCCGGGTAAGTTGTTTGGTGAGTTTTGCGCAGTCATACAGACTTAACCCTCAGAGCAGAATATGAATGGAAGTCACATTAAGTGTGTGGGCAAGCTTGGACTGTAATGAAAGGTACAAGAGCAATAAACCTACCCCAGTCCTTTGTTGGTTCAAGCCTCCGCTGGTCGCAATCATCAAGTATCGGTTTGGCTGGGTAATAGCTGCAGCTCCTAGACAATAATGACCACATCTGACTCAATTCATCATATATGCCTATTATACCGAATCATACGAAAGTAGGAAGAGGGATTTCATGACGAGGTATAAAAAGCCATAGCACATTTAAGGAACCTTCAAACTTGCCACAAGTGTTAGGATCAACTGCAAAAGCAAACGAGGCATGGCAAGTCTATAGCAATTGCTGAACAAGGTTTCTGAGTTTCGAAACAGGCAGGAAATCAAAATCTTAGAAATATTTCCCAGGTACATTCTAACTATTCAGATTGAGGAGATTATATTCAAAACTAGAATTCGGACGACGCTACTACATAAATTCATAGATGTTTCGCAAATGATGACTCACTGGCAAACTTGATGCTCGCATTGCTGCATCCGTAATAGAACCCGGAATTCCTGGAACTCCAGATGTCGCGTTGGAGCTTGCCCCCACTCTTCTGCAGCGAAATGACAGGAAGTGAACGTTGGGCGAATTCAGAAAGAAAAGATTAAGCAAAAACGAAACGGAGCCAGATCAGCAGAGAAGCCAACGACCCACCGGAACATGAAACGACACAGTGGCAGCGGCGCCATTGTCGACTCCATCACTAACCTACAACCAAACAATCCTCAAGTCAATTCGATCAGAAAGAAATCATCCTAAACGAGAACATCCGATCGCTCACCGAAACGGAGGAAGACGGGAGGGAGCCAACGCGCGGTGTTACCTTGGAAGGGGGGTGGTGCTGGTGCTGGTGCTGGTGGGAGCGACGGTGGTCCAGCTCGATAGGAGGGGGAGCGAAGAACGAGAGGAGAGAGAAGAGGAGGAGGAGAGCGCAGGAGGAGGCGAATATCACCGGGGAGAGCCGCCGGAGCCGATGGTACCAGTTATGGCGCCGCCGCGGCATAGCCATGCGCGGCGCTGGCGCTGGCGCTGGCGAACCCGTCCCTCTCTCTCACGCCTCTCTCTCTCTCTCTCTCTCTCTCTCTCTAGAGATGTCAGTGCGACGGCCTCAGATTCAGGCGAGCGCGAACAAAGCTCCGGAGCAGCGACGGATCTCTCCGGCGGGACGGACGACGATCTGTGGGGAGACTGGCTTCTCAGCTCATCGCAGTCCCGGCAGGTGAGGAAGACGGAGGAGGGCGTGGCGTGGAGGTTCGGATTCCATGACCACCGGCCGCCTATGGATCGAGGAGGAGGAGTTTGAGGATTAAAGGTAGTGATGAAGAAGCTGACGTTCGGATCTCTCCATCTCGGCGACGCCAGTGTGGCACCGGTGAAAGATCTGGCGTTCAGGGGATTTGAGATCCACGTACGTACACATATCCACATACACTGTATTATGCTGGGTACCGGCCACCGTAGCTTCGAGCTCGGCACCCCGGGCTCTTGTAGACCCGTCAAACGGGCAAATCAGATCAGGTCGGGTCGAAAATGATCCGATCAAAATTGATCCATTTACGTGCAAACGCAAATCTATTGGTCTATACCAAACCCGATTCGATCTATACTCGATGCATACTCGACCGAACCTATATGTAGTCACTAAGAAAACCCACACCTAAAATGAGAATAAAGCGTGGATTGAGCTAGACGAGGTTAAATGAGAGTAAAAGAAAATCATATAAAAGAGCTTGCTCTAAATAAATTTGAAACCCATTTAACGCCTATATCATGTTTAAATTAATTTATGACACCTTTAATAAATATAACTACTCAGCACATGGCTCTATAACCCATTTTTGCGTACATAGTTCTCGAAGTTGACACCTGAGACCCAGCCCCCGAAACCAGGCGATTGGACTGTTCCATTCCGGCGTACCGAATGAATTGTCAATAAGAGATGATTTTTCATAATTGCATGTTTAACGGACTCGTCGAATAAACAACTTTATCTCTCTCTCTGTTAGAGAAACTGACGATGTGCGTAACAAATCTCGCATTACTGTGAGCTGAGAGACGCACTAATTTAAGGATCCGTTTCGAGCGTTTTCAATTGATCTTGTCCGCGTTCTGATCAAAGGACAACAACAATCTCCATCGTATAAGTGTCGTGTATATTAAGGAACACAAACGAAGATAAAAAGAGTCTAGTTTGCTACCGAAAATGCCTTCCCTCGTGTTCCTACTCATTCGGGCACGATATGACTACAGATGTCCCGCGTGCTGCCCCATCCTAGGCAAAGTATGCATCGCAGTTTTGTACAGAGATTATTAGTCGCACATAACACTAAATCTCCCCACTCAGAGGGACCTGAAAAATGCCACCTTTCGATGGCAACAAGGGGGAAAGATGAGGTGAAGAGCATTCACCACCTTCACAAAACCACCACCTCTCTTTTGTCCATCACCATAGGCCAAACAACTCAAATTCCACAGGACCACATGATAATAACTTGCATTGGCATTTCACGTGCAGCCCGATGCCGCAGCCACCATTTTGCTCAAATCTTGGGCAGAAGAACATTGTCAATTCCTTGAGAAGATAGGACTGACCAATCGCTGCAAACTTTTACCTTCGGGGTTATCTGCACAGCAGATAGAGAAGAATATTGACCAGTGGAACTGGATGTATGGTATTCGTTCATTGGGAAAAATGATGAGAAGTTCCCTTCTAACACAGCCTTCATTGATCAAACGTTGAACCTGATACAATTATTGCCACGGGGTGCAAAACCCTCAAGTTTCATGCAATGTTGCATGGAACTTAGGCAACCAAAAGAAGAAATATAAATGATGGCACAATTTACAAAGTCCTCTCTGGCCTTGGAAAAAGATCTGTAGGAATTTGTGGAGGGTCCCGAACAAGTCCCTCACATCGCCAAGATGATACAAATCTTCAACTACAGGAACACTTTCCCTTGTGATTTCAAGATGCTCCTCTCCAACTTCATTTCCATTATATCCAATTTTCAAACCCATGCCGACATGATAGTAACCAATTCAGAGCCCTAATCCATCCAGGGAAGGTGCAACAGTCAGTTGCAAGCAGTGCTTAAGTACCAGGACAAATCATTTGTATGGCAAGCAGCTTGAAAACAAGTAAGAGAACCAAGAAAATTTGCTGAAGTACCAGGGTGATTCATTAGAAGGCTCCCACCTGCTGTCCCGAGTAGTTATACCACCGACAACAAATTTGAGAACTCATGAAGCTGAGCAGCAAAATATATCATTCCTGTGTACATCTCACAAGCCTTTGAGCCCAGGGGCTTTGCTCAGGTAACCAATCAATTGGCATCCCTTCAATGGCACACCATCTCAAGTTCAACAAGGCGAAGGCAAGATCATCCTGATTATTTTCAAAGAAGCCAGTTAAATAAGACTCAGCATCTGGGTCTTCGTTGAAGATAAAATCCTCGTATTCAGCCATCATTTCTTGAGAAGGGTTATCCGCTTGACAAATCATTCGCATGCTCAATACTCGCAATGCCTCGATGGCTGTGCTGTAAAATCCATTGTTCACATATGCAGTGTAGACATAGCAGCAGGATGATGGGTTAGGCTGAAAATTCTCTTGATGCATTAGCTCAACAATATGCTCAAGTACGTCGAGTCTTCCCTGCAATAGAAGAGACCACTTAGTAATTTGTATTAGTAGAGAAGCAGAGAGCTTCAAATAAAATTTGCTCAGGAAAAAACAAACCCCAATACGACTAAGGAATGCACATTTGACTTCCTCAGTGGCTTATAAGCCAGGATCTCAACTTTCTGTATAACAACATCAACATCTATACAGACACAACTAATCTCAAAGAAAGAAGCAAAGCAGCACTCCTGCAGTTAACTTGTGCTATTAAATTTTGCAATAAACATCATGAAGATTACCCACTAGGCACCACATACTTGGCAAAGAAACACCTATATCCTATAATATCCCCAGTGCTTCAGCAAGTTGCCGTCGACATTTCTTTTGGTTATATTGTAAGGAGAACATTTTACCACTAATCTGTAGACTAACTTTTCGGCTTCTAATCCATCTTAGGTCATACCAAAGCCATCTCTGACAATACTTCCAAGTCTAGGTTTTTCCTCTCCACCTTCTTTCTCCGATGTGCAAATCTTCAAGCTCCAAAAATCACAAGATCAAGCATTTAACCCCAAAGGAGCCAAACTTTTTTTCAACTGAAAGTTCTTCCTTTAGAATGAACTATGGCCCTCAGCTTGTGCTCCCAACATCCCGGAATTCCAATAGAATCAAATTGGACCAAGATATAGGAAGGTTTTTTTTTTTTTTATATATAACATGGAATATCATAATCGTTCAGCTCAACTAATCCCTCGAGATGCATGCAAACCACTCCATCCATGTGTATTGTATAAAGGTCCACCCATAGGATGACGGGTGTGCCCCCAAAGTTACTTTGGGAGACCTGATTTGAAAATAGAATCTGCTGTGTCTAAGCTAAGGGTAGAACTGGATCCACTTCAACCCAGGAATCGGCATGGTCAAGTCACAGGCCGGTTCTATCAATAGATTTAGGATATAAAAGAAACCGGCTTAGACTGGTTCGGTTCTCGGTTCCTCCCATGAAACCACAGCAAACCAGAAAAGTAGGCTTGTTCCAAGATTAAATCAGTCCACAGAAAAAGGAGAGAGTCTTACATGCATGCAGAATCAAACCCGCGACCAAAATCCGGGAGAGTACACACAAAACAGTCGGAGTAGCAACTCCTCAAGTTTTAAAATTTAGGGAAACAAAAAATTCATATACTGACAATCTAATGCTTCTTGGTAGAAAATTAAAATAACCCTTAAAACAACTTTTCTGGTCCTGTGCACGCCTTTACTCTCTCTCTCTCTCTCTCTCTCTCTCTCTCTCTCTACAGTCGGACTAGCAACTTCTCGAGTTTTAAAATTTAGGGAAACAAAAAATTCATATACTGACAATCTAATGCTTCTTGGTAGAAAATTAAAATAACCCCTAAACAACTTTTCTGATCCTGCGCACGCCTTTACTCTCTCTCTCTCTCTCTCTCTCTCTCTCTCTCTTCACAAACTTGCAGCAATGAGCAAGCAAAGATCACGAACCAACCTTATCTCTCTCTGTCTCTGTCTCTGTCTCTGTCTCTGTCTCTCTCTCTCTTCACAAACTTGCTGCAATGAGCAAGCAAAGATCACAAACCAACCTTATATATCTCTCGTTGCCTCAAGATCAACCAATACATCTACAACAGTCCATCTCTCTCTCTCTCTCCCCACTTTGGCTTACCAGTTTTCTCCGTCTCCCTCTTCAGGAATTTTTCTGTGTCCCCTCTAGAATGTGTTGATGACAGTAATGGTAGACTTGATATCAAAATTGATTGCCTGAACTTTCCATTCTTTAAAGAAATCAAGGTTCCCAGGTCATTTTCATGCTTTCAACGACCCAAGAACTAAATCCAATTAGGTTTACAGGTAGACCTGTGAACTGGCCGCTTCGGATCCAAGCCTAACCAGTTCGGTTCCCACTCCAGACTTTTTAGAACCTAAACCTACATCGCCATTTAAAGTTCCTATTTTGAAATTGACCCACCTTGGAACAAATCACCTTGAATTGAAACTAAAAGCATAACCATTCAGCCAATCCTTCACAAAACATCTTGAAACTCTTCTCCCTAAGTTCTCCAAAACTAGTCCTGTCCCATGACAAGCTGGCAAGTATTAGAGGCAGTTTGGGCATAAGCACTTCCAAGTTTGACCTGCCATTTCCAGATGGGACCAAAAACTTGGAATGAAAATTATAAATGCACCAAAGTGCAGGAAACTCACTACCTTCCAAGCCCAATGCAAAAGGTTGGATAAGCTCAATTTATTCCAGTACTAACACAAATGCTTTTGAAGCTTAAAATTCTCAAGAGTACCCTCAATCAAATCAGTGATTCAATTATGAACATTACTGCACAAGGCAAAGATGCATCATTATGAGTCTACTAGATGTGATTACATAAGCAGAACATCTACAACAAGATATTTCTTACCAATAGTGACATGCAGTTACAAAACAACCTACAGATGTGAATACATAAAGCAAACAAAAGGCTTGATTACTTAATGACCAGACATCATTTCCAAGCTTGTCTTCAAACAGCATGAGTGCCTCTAGATGAGAGGAGAACAGAGGCTATGACTGCCATATTCTCACAGCAATTTTCTCCTTTCTAATTCACAAACAGATGCACATGCAAAGGGAAAGAAATAGAAAAGGAGATAAAGATGCTACACCATTTCACAAGCTTTCAGAAGAAAAGTGTTGAATAATAGGAGATCAAATTGAATCCTTTCTGCTTTGGCTTGATCAAGAAGATTTAAAGCTTCATCGTAGTTTTCAGAGACCAGCAAAACCTGAAAGAAAGTACCTAGTGAGCATACCATTGCCAAAGCCAGAAACTAGATGTTTAGGGGGAACAAAGGGAGGAGGGGGTGGCTGAGGCAGGACTCTGGCAGGAAAAGAACTGTGAAAGTTGAGATCATTTAAAGTTCACCTTTATAAGGGCTGTGTAAGTAATTGTTCCGGGGTAAAATCCATCACGAATCATCATGGAAACAAGTGCACAAGCAGATCTGTAACATTGTATAATGCTACAACAATCAATCATTATGCAGTACGTCGCAGGATCCGGTGAAAAACCGCGCTGCTTCATATTCTTAAATATGTCCACTGCTTTGCGGCTCTACATCATGGGCAGAAAGATCATTAGGACCTAGGGAAAAGTCGAAAAGACCCCAGTTCAATGGGACAACATACCACAATGATCATAGCAGAAAAATTAGCACTTACTTCTTTAGCTGCAACCAAGGAGTGCAACACTACGTTGTAAAATGGTGCTTCCACAGAAGTCCCACTGCAAACAAAACGGCTTTCTACCACACGTAGCATCTTTTCTATCATTCCCTCTTGTCCTAGAGCTGCCAGCTGAAGATAATCAGAAACAAATTAATGCCATTGCAAACATGTGAAAAGAAAAGAGCGAGTTTCTAGCTCGAATGCTTAGGATATAGCAAGTGGAAAAATTAAAAATCATTTAACAGAGAGAACCATCCTCATATAACTGAATTTCAAAAGATTGTCCAATTTCCTAACTGCATCTACAGGGATTCAATCTGAGTGAGAAGAGCAGTACTCCATACATAAGCAAATAATAAAAGTTATCCTAAAGTGTAATTTATTGCATGTAGTCTACTCTCAATACAAACAATTTCTCAACTAAAGGCAGCATTTCTGACCTGCATGAGACCCATGTTGAAGCCTCACAGCAGTGATTGTCAAGAAAACTGGTTTGATCAAGGGGTAACATTTCAGATTTAACAACCACAATGTGTATCCATTAGGGGTGAGCATGGTCTGGGTGGGCGGTTCCCACCCTAGAACCGTGGACTGCTCGCTAAGGACCAGTTCCAAAAAATTGGAACCGAGAACTGCCCGTCGGTTTCTTGGATCCACCTGAGAACCGGACAGCCGGTCCGGTCCGGTTCCCAGGTGGGTCCATGAAACCAGTCTCACTAAGTTTTCCTGGACAAATAAAAAAATGGACTGGTCTAATTCTTGCCCGTTGGTGGGTTGTGTTCACCACATTCTACTTCGCTTCACATCAAATACATCCGTAGCCTATATTATATATCACACATGGAAGTTTGCCACAAGTTCACAATAGTCAGCAAGCAAACAAAACAACAACTCTCCTATTTTCTTTTTTTTTTAAATTTTTTTTGTCAGAATTTTTAAATTAAAAATTAAAATAAATAAATATATTATTATTATATTACCAGTCCGGTCCGAGTGGGTGGGTAGGTGGTTCCACACCGGGAACCGGGAACCGGACCGGTTCCCTTGGGAACCACCGGTTCTGGTCCGGTTCTGGACGGGTCCCGGTTCTTTTGCACACCCCTAGTATCCATGGTCACTCAAGAGAAGCAATACAGCATGTATACATTTACATTGTTCATTATCTCTAGTAGATAAGCCTAATCTCATAGGGCTTATATAGCTCAAAACAGTGTGCACTGACTCAACAAAAAAAAAACATGCTAATAATTAAGCCCACAGAGCATAGAGAAGCGCATGAAAATAGGATTACAAACTAAACAGCAGGTGCTTCTAGAGATAGCATTAGAAGCGGAGCTGCCTCAAACCCTTGATTTGACAATAACGTCTAAAGTTGAATAAGATTTTTCCTTGCCAATAAGTGACAAGAAATCAAATGTATAGGCAGTTAAGGCCAAGCATGATATGAAATCATTGAAAGACATCACCTCTCTAAAAGCCTAAGGATCCCAATCCCATGCTTTCACACCCTTGTTACATCTTGTGTGATGCAAAGAGAGATTTCTTACACAATAGTATTCAATCCAAGTACAACCTCTGGATAGTTTTTGAAAATACTAGTATGCTTCCAACAATACTCAGGTTAAGTTGTCATTCACTGTGCTGATATAAATTATTGCTATATGGTAAGACATATACCAGATTTTTTAATGAGATAAGGCTATGCTCGACACCATTTTTGGCCATATCCATTTCTATAGCTTCTATCCTTTTTGCAGCTTCTACCTGTGACAACATATTTCCCTCTTCATATGGAGCATTCACAGTACCGAATAAGGAAAACAGCAGCTCATACGTCTGGATATTTGGTTTAAGTTGTATTTGTTTCATTCTTGCCAATGCATGAACTGCACGCTCAGGTTGATCCTGCATGATGCAAACCATAGGTCTTTCAAGCTGTAGAGGGAAATAATGTGCAAGTGAACTTAGAGGATAGTGAAAAAACAACTATCTGAAAAAAGAAAAAACCAAACATCCTTCAAACTTTCAAAGGTCATCCTCAATAATAACTTCAAAACATTAGCAGACCTCATGGGACTGGTAGCGGCCCCTGCTTGCTGGCCGCCAAAATATTATTAAACCCTTGAAACTTCAGGTAAGATCTTTTGCTTGCCCCCACCAACCTAAAATTCTGGGTGCGTTACTGATCTCACAGTTATTAGTTTCTCTTCTAATACATTCAAACTGTGACACTAATGTGCAGAGAAAAGCAATTTGTCACTTCTAACTGAAAATGAGCATCCCACATAAGAAGCACCTTTTTTAACCCAGAAATCTTTTTTTACATCTCACAGTACTTATCAACACTAGGAATCTTCTTCATGGTCTATGTATGCCATAAAAGGCATCAAAACCACAGCAAGTTGTGGGCACTGAAATCTCAATATCTCATATATGTTGAATAAGCCTGAGAGTCCATAATAAGTGGAATTGCCGGTGACGTAACAGCAACCTCTAATTTCATACTTCTAGATGATTTATTAAGGTGATTGGTGGAACTTGGGAACTAGCAAGTACTCTCTTCCCAAGCATTTCTGGACTGATTGATAGAACTATTAGTAATAATATCTTGTTATATATCTTCCAAATCCAATAGAACATGTGTGTCATTGAAGATGAACTGTTCAGAATACCATAAATAAGAAGTGCTAACCAATCCTGTACAAAGTAGATGGTGACTCGTCATCTTCCTTTCGTAAGATTGTGATTATCTTCTTACTCTCCTCAGCTTACTAAAAAAATAAGATATTCAAGGTCCAACCCCATTAGCCACTATATATTCCCATCCAAGTTGTAATCTTAAGCTAAGGCCAGGTCGGGAACCCTTCACAGTAAAAAACAAAGAACAAACAGTGTAAATCATCACAAAAAATCTCCTAATAAACAGCCATATAGCAGAATATGTGAAGATACCTACTCACCATTGCATTGCAAGCTGCAAGGAAAACATTAAAAGGATAGGGATGTGGACATTCAGAAATTTGAACCAATAGATCCTCAGCAAAATCCAGTTCCAAGGCTTCACTGCACTTCACTGAAATGGTTGCTAGGGTAGAATCAAATGGCTTCAGTTTCTGCTTTTGCATTATTTTCAACTGCAAGGACAAAAAGTTTTGTTTCAAGAACATTTTGATAAAAGAATTAAAAGTAACTGGATGAAGGCAATGCAAATGGAGTGCCAAGAGCAAGCTGGCAAAATGAATGATACTCACCAGCTCCAAACCATCAGAGAAACCTCTCTCAGTGACAATTGCTCTGATAAATCCATCATATGTACGACTGGATGGTTGCAACCCTAGGTTTTGCATCTAGACAGATACAGGAACCTTCTCTCAGTACCTTTTACCATCATTTACACAGAATAAAATACTACATAAAGTAAAAAATTCACAAAACTAGATGCTCAAGCACAATGGAGGGCCTAATCCAAGGTAACAGA
The DNA here is from genome assembly GCA_024733475.1 of Syzygium grande. Lineage (NCBI taxonomy): Eukaryota > Viridiplantae > Streptophyta > Magnoliopsida > Myrtales > Myrtaceae > Syzygium > Syzygium grande. The sequence goes on from JAMXDD010000006.1 coordinate 12,273,340, forward strand.
TTCTGCCACAACAAAAATAATTAAGCAGGATAGAAAATCATATAACTAAATTCACATGCTACTCAACAAAAAGAGCTCCATTACACTTGGAGATTTTGTTGATGGATAAAGTTCTTATGTCGACACTTCCATGTGACTCGTCATCTAAACAGAGCATTCAAAGTAACAACTCTATTATCAGCAACTTCCATCAGCTTTTATACACAGTAAAAAGAGGAGATGTCACTAGGTAGGTCCTAGTACCTGTTGAAATAACTGCTCTGCCAAGCTATTGTTGCTTGTTAGTGCACAAGTACATATCACGTCTGTGAATGATCGGCTCAGCACATTCTTAAGCGCAAGATATTGAGGATTTGGCGTGTCAATTCCAACACACATGACTTCGTTTCTAGGGCCATAAGTAGTGCATAGCCCCATGTTATGGGCAAGACCATCCTCTTTGTCACAGATATGTTCAGTTTCTTCTGTGTCAAATCTCTCCAACTGTACTTCACCCATGGAAGGTATTGGAATATCTAGCTTTGGAGGATGCAAACCTCTCTCTGCATATCTAATAGATAAAGTACCTCCAGTAGCCAAAGCCACCATAAGTTGCAGACTTTCATATGCAGATTTTAGATCTCTCAACCTTGTAAAAGACCAAATAAACTTTCTTAATGATGTAAGGCCCAAATTGTAGTGCTTGCTATAGTCCTTCCAAATATGATGCACTGCAAAAAGATTTTGCTTCCACACAGCAATCTGAGAGGAGGAGACAACCATTAGAAACAACAGCATTTTGTTTAACCTAACCTCAATCCACATAATGAATTCTAGTCAATGTAGACATTTAGCATGTGCACAGAAAACAGTGAACAAAAGGAATCTTTTCAATTGTCAATGAAGCTTATCAATAAAATAAAGCCGCCGACTGCAAATGATGCAAGAAACGGATAAAACAAGTGAATGCCTAGACAGTGAGAAAAACTCCAACTTTTGTTTTGGCAAGGTGAAAAATGCTTCAAAATCTAACAGCCACATGGAGCGGTTCATAAATTCAAGAGCGCAAGAATCCACATTTCTAATATTTGAACTTGGTTTATGGTTCAAGATTCATTCGTTCAAGATTCATTCCACATTGTTACAACATTACAAAAGAAAAACGGTATGTGATTTGTGCTTCTAGAATGGTATAAGAAATGTAAATTTTCTTTTCCTCTAAAAAGTTATGGAAATGCCTTCTGGCATCAGATTCATTCCGAAGTCTTCCCATTTTAATTAAAAAGGAATATTTTCTTTATGATTAGCATTTGTGAAAGTTGACGTACACCGGGCGTTTGGACCGGTGGTATAGGAGGTCACTATAACGATTCAATTTAGTACAATAAAACAAATCAAATTACAAAGTATCTATGCTGTTCAATATAATCTTGAGTCTTTTAACAAAATAAAAGAGGGTCATATCTGTGTACATTGTAGTGGATAAGTAAAATAAATCAGCCATATTGGAGAATCTATGAATCAAGTATCAAGAAAATACGGAATATGTTCAAGGTCACTTGTCCTTGGACAACATTAACGATGTTCTCATTCGAAGAAATGGCTCAACTGATATTGGAGGAGCCAGACATTCACAAAATCTAAAAGGCCTTGACAGGTCACTCTGACTTTTTTTTCCTATCAGACAATTATTTAGAAAACTTGGTGGGGCAAAGGTCCCCCTGCCCCTGCTTAGTTCTTTAGCTCATCAAATGTGCCTTATCAGATTGTTTTTCTGATTAACATTTCCACAATCGTCCTGTATCACTCAACAAAATTAGTTGCCCAACATAAGTTCATCAGAAACTTTGAAGTATGCTAACCTGCACATCTCTCCAGTAACATCAGAATTGGTTGGTTGTTCTTAGGAGATTAGTCAAAAGTTTAAAGTATGCATCACATCTCTCACGTAAAAATATCCAAACTACTGCCACCTTGACTAAGAGAATAATTGAGAGATGCACAAGCATGTGAGTGCAAAAAAATGAAAGAATCTACATTATAAGAGCAAAAAAGGATCGACAGAAGCAATCCTCAATATGTTAAAATGCACTATATGTCAAACAATCTTATTCTTGGACTTTGGATTTTTTGCAAGGTATCTTTATAAGCATGTGATGAATCTAAAGACAAAATGGTGAGAACGTTTTACCACAACCTTTTTACTTACAAAAATAGATCAATTGCCCCAAATAATTGGGGAAGAGCAAACCGAGAGCATTGACAAGGAGCCATAAAAGAAAGGACTACTCACACTAAAACACATCAGGAAACTTTTATGAGCGAAGGACACGTATTACATGAACTTATACTTGGAGAAAAGTAGTAAAAGTGGCATGGTTTGGAACTGGAACTAGAGTTTAATTCTTAGAACGGCATCGATTTAGGATTCTCTTCAAAGCATAGGTCCTTAAATGGCCCATGACTCCATGCTCAATTCCCCCCCTCTCAAACACACACATTTTCAAAATAAGAATACTTCTATTCGGTACTTTCCTGCATTTGCAATGGGAGAGAAGATCTCAAAGTATTGTTCCACATCACTTCACAATAGGTCATAAATGCTCTTTATATTCATATGGTCTCTCTCCACCTATTAGCTTAAACTTTTGAATTGAACTTTCTAACATAATATCAAAGCGAATGCTATCCCCTTCAAGAATGTGCATGTCAAAATTCCACATGAATGTGCGTAATCAAAATTCCACTTGCCACCCATAATCCGACTTGCACGTGAGAGAGGTTGTCGAAGTATTATCCCACATCGCTTGACAACGGATCTTAAATGCTCTATATATTCATGTAGTCTCCCTCTACTTATTAACTTAAGCTTTTGGGTTGAACTTTCTTACATAAGACAAAATGGGAAAAATAGGCATGACATCCAAGGTGCAAAAAATCCATTTCACTCTTTAGGAAAGCAAAAGTACAATGAAGATTAAACAGTAGCCATGGAAAAAAAAATCATCTTCAGCATCATACCTGAAGGAGTTCCAAATAAGTTGCTTCATTCTTCCCCACAAGCCGGCGCTCCATCAGATCTAAGCAATCAGCATATAGTTCACTTTGCACAACAACACAGGCCCTTAGGAAATAATTATACACATCCAAGAAATGAGTCACATGATGATTTTCTCCGAGATTAGATAGTAAATTAAGTCCCTGAATAATGTGAAAAAATGAACAAGGTTAGTGCTCCGATATGAATGAGTACCCATACCAAATAAAATAAATATGATAGTATTATCAACTACAACCATAACATGACTATCACTCACCAGGAAAAACGAGAATATAAACCTCAACCTAGGGAAACTAATTTTTTTTCAATACCAAGATTCCAAACCTTTGAAGGTCTTAAATTCTAGTCCAAAATGTCAGAATTCTTTATCAACAGAGAACCAGATTTAAGTCTCCTCCAAAATTTAGCTGTACCAGTGAATTGTAGTTTTTCAGCTTTTTAAGATACGGTCAATATGATTTCTGCAGCAAATAACATATTTTCTGCCAACTTTATCAGGAAGAAATGTTAATCCATCCACATAAGTTATCAATGTCTTACACGTCAGAGTAATTGACAAATGTGTGAAAAAGCCTGGCAATTCTACTTGTCCTAACAGTTCCTACTTACTACACCTTTGTCAGCTTAGAATCTTATTTTTCAAAGTTCTATTAATCAATAGCTGAGCTTCAGTCCAAATACAAAGTCAACCCCAGTAATGGTCACAAAGAGCTTGGCCATAGATTTGCTAATGTGAATATCATAGGGTCTGCAAGAGAGAGGGGGAGGCAGAATCAATAAAGACCACATCTTCAATCAATAGATTGATAAAAGAGTGCATTAGATGGCTCTATTTATAGAGCATGGGAGACACTAACAAAACCCTAATTTCTTATTTATTACCACCTACTAACTATTAACTAATATCCCTACTTATAATTCAACACTTACCCTCAAGCTAGAGCATCCAGCTAACTTATGACAGGTGCAACTTCATTCCATAGTCTGTGACTAAAGCACTGTGTAAGCCAGACCTTGCACTAGATTACGGATTTGGATACATCAAACCACATTTAACACAGATTATTGTATAAGCCGAACATTACACGACAAATTGAAAGCAACCCACATTGTCGAATTTGGCAGAAGCACGCTAAAGAGATAAATGGAGACCAGAAAGTTGAAACCTTTCTCTCCCTCAAACAACGAAGACCGAATCGTGTGAGAGCCTAACTTCATGGATTCATCACCCCACAGTGCTCGACTGTGGCTGCCCAACAAAGGTGTGCTTTGCTCTGGCACTCAGTTGCCTTGGAAACTTGATGGTAACTTTGCCCATTGATGACGCTCACAATAGATGACATTCACAGTAGAGGTTGTCGAGGCAAATGACCAAAATTGGGAGATTTTGCTGAAGACAAATTCCTATTGACACAAACCTAAAACCAAACCAGCAAACCCACAAGACCAGAGAGCTTCACTTTTATGGAGGAGCAAAACTGATGACTATGCTGGAAAGGACCAAGGACAACAAATGATGAGGCATGGAATGGGCTTGAGTAGGATGACAGACCCTTGACACTAACGAACACTAAAAACAGACTGGGTGTGCTAGCCAGTGACAAAGGTGGAGAATGAGCTCGCAAGGACACCAGGACAACTTTCAACAACAAACTGGAAAGCTGACGGACATGCCCAATAATAATGGCCGGCGACAGAGAAGTGGACAGACCCACAATGCCAAGAACTCGTGACTGAAAGAGGAAGGAGGATGCATGACTCTCCAAATCTGGACAACCTGGGCTGGCGACAAGCTCCCCCCTGATGACTAGAGAAATTGATGAACAGAGGAGACAGCAAGGAATGAAGCTCGAATCCTTCACAGACAAGAAGATTTTTATGTAATTGACAACCAGCTCAGAACACTAACAGCGTGGGACTGAGCAGAGCTTGCAACAGAGAAGACCATGGTTGCCTGGCTTGGTGGCCTAATAGAGAAGACGAAAAAAACTTTATTGTGTGACTAACGACAAGAGAAAAACAGCTGCGTTTTGGCATTCTAGGGCTTTGATTTTGGTCTCTCTCTCTCTTGGTAGCTCACACCATGTCAATATTTTAGGATCTTCAAGAGAGAGAGGGAGAGAGAATCAATAGAGACTACATGTCTATTCAACAACTTAATGAAAGAGTACATGAGATGGTTCTATTTATAGAGACTAAGAGACACTAACAAAACCCTGATTCCCTTATTTATCACCAACTACTAACTATATCTAATATCCATGAATATATTCTGAACTGCAAGTTTACGCGATTGAAGGAAAAAGAAAATATCACAATATCCTTTGATCCAAAATGTCCATGAATATTTTTCTGAACTGCAAGCTTACACGATTGAAGGAAAAAGAGAATATCACAATATCCTTCAATCCAAATTTAATCCAATAGATCTCTCTTCCCCAACCTTCCTATTAGTTCTGTGTTCTACATCTTCCACCTCCTTAGCTGCAAGCAACGATAAATATCTAAAAGGTGTAAAGATGCTGAAGACTAGGTTCCGTCAATTCCTTTCCAGCATATGGTTAATGTAGAATGATCAAGTTCTCAGTTGTCCTGTTTCCCTTGGTACGTATCAAACCAGAACAAATCAAAGAAAGCAGTTAACATTGGGACAATCATTCCCAGAATGTTTAGCAACTTTGAATGTTCACTATAGACAATAATGCCTGCTGAATCCTCACATCAATCTGGTGATTTGCCATGGTGAGAGACAATATGCAACATAGAAGTTGGTGCCATTGATACTAATATGTTGGACAATCAGTTACAGTACTAATGAGTATAGAGCTTTAACCTAAATATCTATCTACTAGATTGCAACGCGATATGCAGTCAAAAAATTTTTTTGATAATCTGTATTTGAATGTGTTGCCATGTTCATTTTCAACACTTCAAAGAAATTAAGTACAGAATAAATGGTTCATATTTTGAGTAATTGAGTGGCACAACTAATATATTCTCAGCTTCTTATTGACTAATTCGTTATTGGCAGAAATCCAAAAGATAAGTCTTAAAATAAATATTCTGCGAGCATACATACTATAGATGATACTCAAGGTTATCAGGACCATTTTATTGTCAATACTAAATGACCTGTAGAATGAGTGTATATTAACAAACTTCAAAAATAGAAGAGAAGAAACTTCAGTTACCATGTTTAACTTCCTTAATGAGCAACAAGCTAATTATCCACTATGGATCATTTGTGAAAGGAATTCTCATGACTTTTATCCAGAGCACATAGAAAAAGATCATATACCACTGCCAAGCAACCAGCTTTACAAAGTGCCTGCAAAGTAAGAATGTGGCATCTTTCACCTATGCTGATCTTCTTCTCATTAATCAATTTCCAAGTTTCCATGGCAAACTGCATACACATCAAACGCCACATCAGCTTAACTACCTAAAGGCTTGCTTGAATGAGATCTAAATACAGTCCCAGCAAGGGATCACTACATTGACATGACAATAAATCATGCCTAGCATCAACTGAAAGAGGAAATATGAAGTCTATGTTGTATATCATCGAATGGGATAATGAAATTAATAATATGTTTGTGATGAACACCAAAACCTGCATCTGTAGTATCTTTTCTTATAAGATATTTAATTTGCTCAATATATACATATAATAAAGCAGCAAAAATCAATTCTGCTCACAAAATCCATGATCTTTTCCATTTCAAAATGCCAGAAGTAGCCTACATTAACAGATTGAAGTTCATAAGATCTAAGTAAGGAAGGCTATCCTAATGTTATGATCAGTTTCTGGGGCTATATTTGGATTAAACAAATTTCTTTTCAGTTTAAGTTGGAAACTTCATACAGATGAGACATTGGACCAATGATACACAATGGCATAGTGTATCCTATGGCGTGCATGCTCTAAGGGAGCAAAAGAACTGATTGCCCATCTCTCTGCTATCTTCATAACTGAGGCAACTTATACATAATCAACGAGAGTTTAAAATCTACTACACTGAATGCCGATAAGCAAATTGAATGCTGTCCTCTCCCATAGTCCATTTGGTGGGTTCCACTCTGACCCAAAAGCTAAAGGAAAAAAGTACTTAGTATCTTCCTAGACTTCCAATATTTTCAGCGAGAGTATATGCATGGGATTTTTGCTCATGAGACAAATGGCTTCTTAGGACAGTGAAAGTCCAAAGAAATTTACCACAATTAAGCAAAACCCTCAACAAATGAACATAATAAAATTTCATCTTGTGTATGCCATGTAAATGAATAAGCAATATCAGCACATAACAGTATACATGCCCATCTGTACAAAGAGTGAAGGAAGGCAATTATTCTTAAGTTATTTTCAAAGAGCATGCAAGTTTTAGAGTTCTACAACCCGATTGGCTGCGTGGATAAGGTAGGGAAAAGGGTCAGTCAGGTAGCCAACAGCCAGCACTCTTTTTGATGTCAAACTTTTATGAATGAATCCTATACGAAATGGCATAAAAGCTAGGTCGTCGCCGGAAGTGGCACTGCTTGGCCTAAGCACAGTGAGAAGTGAGCAAAGGCCACAACATAGGTGCTGGGATGCAGTGTCAAATAAGCAAGTGTTCCCTCATCCTGTCAGAGGAATGAGGGTAAAGAAGTTAGTCCAAGAGGGAAGGATCCAGATGGGGACTTGGAACATTGGGACTTTAAAGTGTAAATTGATGGAAGTGGTAGATGTCATGGTTAAGTGTAGGATCAGCATCACGTGCCTTCAAGAGACTAAGTGGGTTGGCTCGCAGGCAAAGGATCTTCGAGAACTCAGGTTTCAAGCTTTGGTATGCAGGCACTTAGAAACGGAGTCAGAATCATCGTTGATAACACCTTGAAGGAAGATGCAGTAGATGTTAAAAGAATGGGATAGGATCATTGCTATCAAAATCGTGGCAAGCCAGGAGAACTTGTAATTAGTTTCGATGCACCTCAAGTTTGTTCCTTGAGAAGCACTTTTGGGTAGACCTTAGGGAACTAGTTCAAGAGATCCCCATTCGTAGAAGATTTTTGCAGGAGATTAAATGGGCATGTGGGTAAAGATACGGAAGTTTACAAAAGCTTTCGAGAAGGTTATGGCTTTAGAGAGGCAAAGGAGCAGGGGAAGGCCATTTGTCACTTTGCAATGGCTCCAAATCTTATATTAGCCAATACCTTCTTCAAGAAGCTGGAGGAGCATGCAAGCACTTAGAAGAGTGGATCCTCAAGATTGCAAATAGATTACTATTTGATAAGGAAAAATGTTCACATAAGTTACAAAGATTGCAAAGTTGTGCTCGGAGAAAGCTTAACTATCCAACATCTACTAATGGTGCTTGATGTCCACGTTAAAAGGGGAAGCCAGAGAAACAAGCCAGTGAAGGGCGCGAATGATAACCATTTTGTTTCTCTAATTTTCTATTGTTCTGTTCCTGAGAACAGGTTTGGAATAGAAATCTGTTTGACAATGCAATTTCATTTTTTATTTCCAGGACAAATTTTGAGCCTAGAAATAGGTTTGCAACAAAAATGAGAAGGAAATTTTTTTCACTTTTCTATTTTTGAAACAAAAATAGAAATAACAACTCTCTTTATTGCTCGCCCTCGTCGCTCGCCACCACCTACCCGCCGATCCTCCGCCCCTACCCACCGCTTGTCAGCCGACCAGCCACTGGGAACATAAATTTTATGTCGTTATCAAACGCTACTTTTTGTTCAGAAATTCGTCTAGAGAATAGAAATAGATTTTTCTATTTCTAGCCAAAAATAGGGCCAAGGAAGAGGATGGCTATCATTCGCGCACGAAGTGTCCTAGAATCAAATGGTGGAGTCTATAAAGACAACAATCCCTGTTCAAAGAAGAGTTAGGGTGCGAATGATAACCATTCTATTCCTGGAATAGATTTCTAGCCCAAAATAGATTTTTCTATTTCTATTCTCTAGACGAGTTTCTGAACAAACATATGCGTTTGATAACAACACAAAATTTCTCTTTCCGAAACAGAAATTCGTTTGATAGGCCTTCTTAAAATTCTCTCTTACACTCTTTTCCACTCATCGATGGGCAGCCAGCGGGGGGTGGTGGCGGCCGGCGATGGGTGGGGGCGGCCGGCGAGGGTGGTGACAGCCACATGCAGCGAGAGGCAAGAGCAATCGATGATGAGAGTTTTTATTTATCTTTTTGCTCCAGAAATAGTAAAGTAGAATATTTTTACTTCTCATTTCTATTCCAAACCTATTTCTGGACTAAAAATTTGTTGCGAAAATAGAAAAATAAAATTGCATTACCAAACAGATTTCCGTTCCAAACTTAATCCCAAGAACAAGAAAAGTAGATTTGGAGAGAAATAGAATGGTTATCAAGCACACCCTTATTGGCTAGTGTACATGGGAGGACAGACAGGTTCAAATCAAATTTGGAATCTTGGGCTAGTTGCATACGGAGAGTGGCAAAAGCTGTCCTTGGGGAGTCTAGGGCTTGTGCACCACACCAAGAGTCGTGGTGGACAAAGGAGATACGACAAAAGATAAAGGTTAAGAAAAAATGCCACAAAGTCAAGAACAAGGATAAAAGTGCGGAAAACATAGCAAAGTAAATATTAGCAAAGAGGGAGAAGAAGAAAGTCCTATGTGAAGCAAAACTAGCCACTTTTATGACCATTATAAAGGGCTAGAAACCAAAGGAGGAGAAATTGAGAGGTAAATTGGCTCAAGAGTGAGGAAAACAAGAGTTCTAAACCAGGTGAGATGTATCAAGGACAAAAATCAGAAGGTCCTCCTAGAAAGAAGATGTTGTCAAAGGTAGCTGCAGAAATTATTTCCATGAACTTTCAATGAAAGATATGAGAGGAAACTTCACCGAGAGTTGAGCAATTCAGAAGAATGCAGAAACTACTCTTTCTACCAATGCATAAGTATGAAATGTTCATAGCTTTTAAGAAGATGAAGAATGGAAAAGGGGCGGGCCCTTGTAGTATACCAATAGAAGTGTGAAAAGTTTTCTGGGAGAGATTGGCGTATCTGGCTAACAACACTTCTTGACGAAATCTTCTTTAAGATCCAACCAAATGCCAGATGAATAGAGAAAAATATACTCAGGTGCCTATCTACAATAAGAAAACTGGCATTCAGAATTGTGCCAACCATAGTGAGTCACACCATGAAGCTTTAGGAAAGCATAATCCAGCTCAGGTTGAGGCAAGAGACTCATATTTCAGTTAACCAATTTGGTTTCATGCCAGGTAGATCAACTATCGAGGCTATTTACCTATCACGAAGATTAATGGAAAGCTATAAGAATATGTGGAAGGATCTGCATTTGGTGTTCATAGTTTTGGAAAAAGCATATGATTTACCAAGGGAAATTTGGAGAGTTTTCAAAATGAATGGGGCACGCATTGCCCATATACAAACAATAAAGGATAAGCAGTTGGAACTGTCACACATTCGTTAGGACAATCAGAGGGGAAACAAAAGAATTCCGTATAACTATAGGGTTACATTAAGGCTTTGCTCTAAGGTTCTATTCGTTTCACGGAAAATAACTTGGAGGAAAATGTTTTCAAGTTTTCGTTTCACGGAAAATAACTTGGAGGAAAATGTTTTCAAGTTTTCGTTTCACGGAAAATAACTTCCCACGGAAAACATTTTCCCCCCATGGGCAAAACACCTTCATTTTCGAGGAAAATGACTTCCTCTTTTTGAAAAGAGGAAAACATTTTCCCCCCTCCTTCTTTCACCAGTCATTTTTTTCTTAGGCGAGCCAAAGCCTCACCACAGGCTAGTGAGGCTCGACCTGGCCAGTCGCCAGCCGCCGCCGCCATGGCCAGCAACCGGCTAAGGAAGAAGAAGAAGGAAAAAAAAAAAAAAAACAAAGAAAAAAGAAAATTAAAAATATTTTTAAAAAATAAAAATAAAAAATTATTAAAAGTAGTGCAAGGAATAAAATATTTTCCATACCAAACAACGGAAAATGTTTTCCGAAACTTTTTCAAATTTCAGCATATCACTGGAAAATTATGTCATTATCCACGAAAATGACTTCCTGAAAAACATTTTCCAGAAATGTAATATTTTCCACAAAACGAACAGAACCTAAGTCCTTGATCTTTTTGCCCCAATTGATAAGCTGACAAGATATATGCAAGATGTTCCTTGATTTATGCTTTTCGCAGATGGCACAGTGCTGGGATATGAAACCCAAGTTGGGGTTAACCAAAAACTCAAACTTTGGGGGGAAACTTGCACTCTAAACGTTTTCAACTCAATTGGACTAAGAAAAAATATATGGTGTGTAACTTTACTAATGGCAGAAGTTCAAACAACCCCTTGGTGAAAATTGGAGTTTAAAAAGTGCCCAGGAGTGAACAATTCTCATATCTTGGATCCATTATATAAAAGAAAGTAGGAAAAGGGGTGGACCCTTGTAGTATACCAATAGAAGTGTGAAAGTTTTCCGGGAGAGATGGCATATCTTGGCTGACAACCCTTTGTAACGGAATCTTCTTTAAGATCCAACCAAATGCCGGATGAATGGAGAAAAATATACTTAGGTGCCTACCTACAATAAGAAAGGTGGCACCCAAAATTGTGCCAACCATAGAGGGGTTAAGCCAACGAGCCATACCATGAAGCTTTGGGAAAGCGTAAACCCAGCTCAGGTTGAGGCAAGAGACTCATATTTCAGTTAACCAATTTGGTTTCATGCCAGGTAGATCAACTATCGAGGCTATTTACCTATCACGAAGATTAATGGAAAGGCATAAAAAAAATTAATGGAAAGATCTGCATTTGGTGTTCATAGTTTTGGAAAAAGCATACGATAGAGTACCAAGGAAAATTTCGAGAGTTTTCAAAATGAAAGGGGCACGCATTGCCCATATACGAATAATAAAGGAACACCATTAAGTGGGAAACAACATATAATTTGGATATGATCTGGGCAATGCGTGAAATTGACTGAATAATACACATCTAGTGTAGCAACAACATATAATTTCATCTTACCGAAGCATCTGATGATCTGGCACAGTAATCAAGGATATGAACTACATCGTCAGCCTGTAGTGATTGGTTCTCATAGCCAAGATATGAAAGAAGATTGGACGCTCCGGTTCTGTCGCCCAATTGTAGTGCATCAACAATTTGATGCCCAAAACATTGATCAGCTGCACTTTAAAAAAAGGAAAAGGAAAAATCTTTCAATGTTCTACAATAGCTCCGACCACAAAGCATTGCCATGCACACACAATTTAGATAAAAGACCAACAAGCCATCCCATGGCCCCCCCAGCCAAGACATAAAGGAGGGAACCAGGATTAACGTAGGAGAAATGTAAATCAAGGGAAAAAGGATATCTTTGTTCATCAAGAATACTTGAAAGAATAGCAAACAACTATAAAAGGTGATAGCCATAGACACCACAGATATGCCTTAAGAATTCTAGTCTCACGATGAAAGCCCAAACAGAACATGCAATTTAATCTTTCGTGACAATTATGATGCTAAATAATTACCTCCCGATGTTGCATGAGTTCTATACATATACTCCTTGTCCGTGATGTTCTTCCGACCCTGTGAAGGCACTAACTATTAAGCAGGACCATGGAAACTAAATATATTAGAAGGCATGCACAAGTGATATAGCCAAATTAAGAGCAGCACTCCACAATAGCACTAGATTCACATAGAAAAGAAAGCACATAAGGAAATTAGCAGGTCGGAGAAATTCCCCATTTGTCTCATCCGCCCACCCCGCACACAACACAAAAAAAAAAAAAAAAAAAAAAAGGGCACCCGCAGATGTATACAGTGCTAGCTCAGTAACCCATTCAATAAACACGAAAATTCTTCCCATCTTATATGCGCTGTAACTATATGTATCTCCACGCATGCAGCTTGACAAACAGATGATGCCATGAAAAAGAAGATGATGGCAATTGTATTATAAGAATTGACATACAAGAAGACGAAACCAATTATCAGCCGGAAATTAGTAGGACGATAATGCATGTTGAACTAGCACTAAATGAAACTAGCATTAAACCACTATCTCAAGCACGCACAAGAGCGCGTCCAGCATGGACAGACCAAAAAGAACCACAAAAAGTTTCCATTGAGCTCGGAGTTTCTCAAAATTGTACCCACGGGTTATTCCCAATCACGCCACTGCCTCCTGCCCTGGCCCGCAAATGCCGAGTCCATCCAAACGCAATCGCCCTCTCTCCCGATTGCTGCAAGGGGCAAAAACAAAACAGGATTAAACAAATCAGCAACGAATTGGCAATCGCCCCCGAAGTGCAAAAAACAACACGCATTGGGATGAGGGAGTGGCGCACGGCCAGCGAGCTCGTTCTCGGAGCAGAAGACGACGACGGAGGAGCTGCGCGCATCCTGTCCTCGCCCGCACTCGCCCGCCGCCGCGAGAGAATCGGACTGCTAGCGCCGAAGCGACGCTCATCTCCTCCGCTCCTGACGCTCCCTCCGCCCTCCAACCGCCTCAGGCCGCCGGCGCTGCTCCACACCTTCCGGCCCAGCGCCCCCGACGCCATCGATTTCCCGGGACCTCCCCCGAGATCTCCGGCTAGAAGGCGGTCGTGCGACGTTCGACGGGCGAGTCGCGTCGGAAGATGCGGAAGCGGGAGCTCATTGAGCGCAGCAGAGATTCGCTCGGGAGGCGCGCGGATTGAAAGATTTTTCGCTGTCTTTGGAGCTTCCCAAGTGCGAAGTGGGGGGAGAAAGGAGGAGGTAGAAGTTGGATCAGTGGGGGCCCGGAACGGCGATGTGGGCGATTATATGACTAGGAAAATTCTGCGGATTAGGGTTCATGAGAAGGCAAAGGGCAAGTTACCCAAAATCTAAAAAGGTTAATATCATCAAAAATTCTAAATTGACCTAAATTAATTTTTTAATCATCAAAAATTTTAAATTAGTATATTCGTGATAAACTTATTTTTTGATAATTTTCATTAAATTTTACTGTCAAATTATTGAATTAAATGACACGGATGTACTAGTTTGAGATTTTACTCTCCGTTTGCCACGGGTGTACGAGTTTGTGATTTTTTTGTATTAATCCAATTTAATGGAGGGCAAATTTGTCACAAGTGTAAAGTTTGGGGTTTTTTATGGTCAAAAAATTAGTTTAGGATAAATTTGTTATAGATATACTAATTTGGGGTTTTTTCATAATATTAACCCAATCTCAAATTATATTGACACATTTACCCTTCATTCTTTGAAAATCGCCGTTAAAAATATGAAGAGGATCGCTGTGAAGCTAGCACGATGCCACGTGACCGCCACATTAGATATAAAAATAAAAATAAATTGTAATTTGTTTTTGACCTCACCATCTTCACCCAAAGCTCTTCTGAGGCAGTCCGTCTCCGCCGACTGTTGCCTAGGCCCTAACAGAATATGTCAACCCTTGCCTGACCACCCTGCCTAATTTGGCCATGGCAACCACAAGCTTTGAGGTCGGATCTAACTTCGAAGCTTGCTACTGCCATGGCCTCTCGAGCTCAAAGCTTGGCCTAAGGCAATTGCTTTAATATATACTAGGCTTCATTTATTTCGCGGGAAAATAAATAATTTTAAAAATATTTTCCTAAAAAGATGTTAGTATACCTTGAAATAACTAGTCAATGAATAATGTTTTCATTGTCGACAACAATTGAGATGGAAGCAATGCATGAGGAAATGTAGAGACCCGCGTCTTAGCCCAGCTTTGGTTCATATGAAAATGATAATTGATACAGAGTGCTCTTGCAGTTGACAATCCCATTAAGCTTTGCCTGATCGACAACGGAATCGAAAAGAGGGAAACATTTCACAAACAAACACCCCAAAAGCCTGAACCCAAATGAATTGCGAAAAAACGTTCTCGGCCACGGAACCTACAATTGGGACTTGTAGTTATCGAATGATACAAAGGGACTTACATATTTGTTGTCTAGAGTCTTCGATTTGTGAAAGTGAGAGGTGGTAATGAGCATGGGCACTAGGATCCCGGGTACAGCCTTGATGGAGCTAGAAGAAGTTCTGTGCTCAAGTGCGGAGCTTCTGATTCAAATACTCTATAGGCTACTAGTAGGCTAGTAGGCTAGTATCACACGTCAGTTGTTTGGGATCAGATCCCGTGTGGCCACTTTGGCCTCCTTGAATAATTGGAGCGCCTAAGCTAATCGATTGCTCACTCGCTTACCTGGATCGTAGAGAAAGACACTCGAGAGAAAGAAGCTCTAAGAGATAATAGAATTGTATGTCTCACATCGACACTAGTATTTTTCTTGGGTAGTGTCTATGTATAACCTCTGCTTAGTATTTTTGTGGGCATTAATAACGACTGCGGCAAATAGACTTTTCTTTTCTTCTCTCTCAACGTTCACGCACAAACTCTCACAAATAAAGAAGAATCGGCAAGGCCCATGTCCGGTGTAGGTGAACATAGCGTCGCTTTTTCCAATCTTCATGTGACAACAATGGCTGAAAGATGAAAGGAAAAGAGAAGAGTGGGTTAACAGGAGCTTTCATATGTTTAAAACTTGGGCACAAAAGATGACACCACCAGTGGAACATAAAAAGGTTAATATCACAAAAAATCGTACACTTGTGATAAATTTACTTTAAATTAATTTTTTGACCATCAAAAACCTCAAATTAATACATTTGTGATAAATTTACCCTCCATTAAATTGAATTAATATTACGAAAAATTCCAAACTTGTACAATTATGACAAACAGAGGGTAGAACTTCAAATTAGTACACCCGTCAACTACCACAAGTCATCCAACTCAAAAATTTGACGGTAAAATTTAACGAAAACTAGTAGAGGATAAAATTATTACAGGTGTATCAATTTGAGGTATTTTTCGTGGTAAACCCAACATAAACATGTGTGCCGATGAACTTCTGTGTTTTACATTTTATTTAATCTAAATTTGATTGATGGATGCTCTTTGAATTATTCTAGACTTAAAACAACCAAAACTTTTTTTATTATATTTATTTAACAAGTATATTTATACATAATTTCTTTATAATTTTGGAAAATTTACGTAGTAATTTAAATTTTGACCGGAAAAAAATGTCTTTCACTTTTTTAAAATGCCTAACAAAATAGGCCCTGCCAGTTAGAAATGGATGAAGATTTTCTGAAGGTAGCATTTAGAGGTATATGGATATCTTGTCCAATTGTCATTCGAGATTGACCAAAATGTCCCTAACTCTAGGGGAATACATTTTGTTAATAGTTAGAATTGGATGGCTTTGTTCGTTTCGCGAAAAATGAATGATTACGGGAAGTATTTTCCTAAAAATAGACATTCGTGTAGCTTGAAATAACTAGTTAATGAATAATATTTTCATTGTCGACAACAATTGAAATGGAACTATTACATGAGGAAAATGTAGAGACCCATGTCTTAGCCGAGCTTCGGTTAAGATGGAAAATGATAATTGATACAGAGTGCTCTTGCAATTGGCTCTCCCATTAAGCTTTGCCTAATCGAAAACAGAATCGAAAAGAGGAAAACATTTCACAAACAAGCACCCCAAAAGCTTGAACCCAAATGAATTGCGAAAAAACGCTCTCAACCACGGGACCTGCAATTGTGGCTTGTGGTCGCCGAATGATACATAGGGACTTACATATTTGTTGTCGAGACTCTTCAATTTGTAAAAGTGCGAAATGGTAATGAGCATGGGCACTAGGGTCTCGTATTCGGCCTTGATAGACCTGGGAACGAGTTCTGTGCTCAAGCGCGGAGCTTCCAGTTCAAATACTCTATAGGCTACTAGTAGGCTAGTAGGCCAATGTTGGTCAACTGTTTAGGATTGGACCCGTGTGGCAACTTAAGCTTCCTTGAATCGTCAGAGCTCCTAAGCCAAGTCTTTTCTTGAGGATCAATTGCTCACTCACTTGTCCAGATCGTAGAGAGAGAAAGTCTAGAGAAAGAAGCTTCGAGAGAAAATGGAATTGTATCGCTCACATGTTCACATAGACATTAGTGTCTATGAATAACCTCTGCTTAGTATTTTTCTAGGCATTAATTGTAAGAGTTGACCGCTAGCCCCACTTGCCAACGATATTGTTCGCTTTGAGCCGCAGCTTGTACAGTTTTGTTCCTCTAGGCTTCGTGCAGAAAATAACTTGTTGGTAGTTAAGATTAGTGTTACTCCTTATATAACACATCACCTCATCGTCCCCAGGCAATGTGAGATTATGTTCATTCGTCCCCCCTTCACCATTCTCAAGGGGAAGCCGCACTCGTAGGATTGGGTTGTTACAGGCCTACCAGTTTCCACTTGATTTGTCCTCGCGCCACACACACTCCAGTTGGGCTTTGCTATGATACCATTGTAAGGGCCGACCTCTAGCCTCACTTGCCAACAATATTGTCCGTTTTGGGCTGCAACTAGCACAGTTTTCTTCCTCTGGGCTTTGCCCAGAAAAAGCCTCGTTGGTAGTTATGACTGATGCTGCTCCTTATATAGCACGTCACCTCACCATCCCTATGTGACGTAGGATTCAATTCATTCATATCCCCCTCGCCATGCTCAAGGCCTAGCTGTACTCCCATCCCTTGTAGGACCGGGTCGTTACAGGCCCAACAGTTTCCACCCGGTTCATCTTCGAACCACACACTTTCTGGCTAAGCTTAGCTTTGATACCATTGTAAGGACCGACCTCTAGCCCCACTTGCCAACAATATTGTCCGCTTTGGGTTGCAATCCGCACGATTTTCTTCCTTTGAGTTTTGTCCAAAAAAGGTCTCGTTGGTAGTTAAGACCAGGTGTTACTCCTTATACAGCATATCACCTCACTGTCCCTAGGTGATGTGGGATTCGGTTCATTCCTGCTATTGTAAGGGCCAACCTTTGGCCCCACTTGCCAACGATATTATCCGCTATGGGCTGCAACCCACACGGTTTTATTACTCTGGGTGAAACCCAGAAAAGGCCTTGTCGATTGTTAAGACTAGTGCTACTCCTCATATAACACGTCACCTCACCGTCCCCAGGCAATGTGAGATTTAGTTTATCGTTGTCCCCTTCGCCATCCTCGAGGCGGAGCCGTACTCTCATCCCTTACAAGACTAAGTCGTTACATTAATAACGACGGCGACGAATAGACTTTTCTTTTCTTCTCTCTCACACACGCAAACTCTCACAAATAAAGAAAAACCGACAAGCCCCATTTCCGTTGCAGGTGAGCATAGAGTCGGTTTTTTTCCATCTTCATATGACAACAATGGCTTAAAGATGAAAAAGGAAAACAGGAGAGTGGGCTAGCAGGAGCATTCATATATTTGAAGCTTAGGTAGGAAAAGATGACACCAGAACATAAAAACGTGTCCAGATGAACCTGTTTCGCAAAAAATGAGCGATTTGAAAAGTATTTTCCGAAAAATAATTGCTTGTATCTCTTACGAAAATAAATTAATGGAAAAATTTTTCATCATCTATGAAAATAGTCAAGTGTAGATTGTTATCGATGATGCAAATATTTTCTATTGATTTATTTTCTAATATAAGCAATCATTTTTTAGAAAGTATTTTTCAAATCACTTATTTTTCGCGAAATGAACGTACTCTTAATCTAAATTTGATTGATGGATGCACTTTGAATTATTCTAAACTTAAAACAATCGAATTTTTTATTATTATATTTATTTGACACGTATATTAATACATAATTTCTTCATAATTTTAGAAAATTTATGCAGTATTTTAAATTTTGACCGGAAAAAAAATGTCTTTTGCTTTTTTAAAATGCCTAACAAAATAGGCCCTAGCTGTTAGAATTGGATAGAGATTTTCTGAAGGTAGAACTTAGAGGTATATATGGATATTTTGTCCAATTGTTATTCGAGATTGACCAAAATGTCCTTGACTCTAGGGGAATGCATTTTGTTAATGACTGTTCCGAGGCATTTTGAAAACAATCAATTATAGAAACACTATAATTTCCAATGCAATAATTGTCCTCGGGCTATGCAACAGTGCCTTGAAAATTAAATTATTGCAATTAAATCGTACATAATAGTGCACCAAAGGAACTCGTTCACGGGACCCTAAAAAAATTTATCCATTGTCGCCTCAAGCCACACCACCGTCGCACCTCTATCTTGTTCATTCATTGCTCCCTCTCTTTAACTCTCAAAATAGAGGCTTATAGACCTTAGGGATAATTAGGGCCGTCAAATGGATGAATCGGGTTCAATTTGTGTTGGGTCGTAAATGGTCCCACTCAAATTAATACATTTAACCTGTTTTGACTCATTTAAATGATGTACATATTTAGTCACCCACACTTGTGCCCGATCCGTACCTGACCCATACATAACTTGACCCATTTTATGTGCTTGGGTTTTGCAGGAGTTTGAGGTCAGCATCCACGAGAGAGAGAGAGAGAGAGAAGGACTTGGAGAGGAGCAACAATATAAATTTTGCAGCCATTTTATGTGCTTGGGTTTTGCGGGAGTTTGACGTCAGCATCTACGAGAGAGAGAGAGAGAGAGAGAGAGAGGAGAAGGTTATGTCAGAGTGCTTGGTCAATTGAAGTAGGAGGAGGAGGGTTAGGGTCGGCAACAACACTGATGGAATCTACTGTAATATGACGTTGTCGTGCTCGCCGATCTGAAAAAAGAATGCAGTTGAAGACGACAAGATGTGTGCCACGAAATCCAAAGCTAAGAGCGAGCTACTCGCACGCATCAGTTTCGGCAATCCTCGTTCCTGTAAAATCAAACTTGTTTATTGGTATATGTCGCCAACATTGCTAATCGAACTAGCAGATTTCTGTATCACCGACGTTGAACTGGAGCTTAGTAACTACGCGAGCACTGGAACGGCGCCTTACTTGGCCAAAGCCACTTTTATGTATTCCACATTAGCGATGTTCCAAATTGCCCCCACCGCATGCAACTAAGCCGCTGGAGAACTTGATTTGCACCAGCAACTGGCGAGGGCAAGGGCTTGCAAGCTCCCCCAAGTCGAGTGGTGGTGGCACCACCATCGTGTAACACAGATAAGAGCCTGCAAGCCCTGTCCTTTGGCGATGAGGGCTGGCAGCCCTCGCCAACCCTCGTGAATGCCTCAACAAGGGTCGTCGGCCCTTACCTAACATTATAACAAGGGTTGCCGAACCTAACTGATGAAGTAGAAAAGTCAGATGATTTTTCTTTTTCTTTGAATTGTGAATTTTTATGAACCCATTATTTAATGTTTCCAAATTTTCTTAATGAGGTGATTTTCCGCCCAGTTTTCATATGCACAGAACAAGCATACCCATTTGCTAGTATATTAGAGCTAACGAATACATTTAGTTTTTTTTTTTTATCTATCCTACTATAATTCTCAATTCATTTTCGGACTTTTTTTTATCTGAAAAGAGACCAAGTTGAAATATACCTTCTCTTCTCTCTTGCACACACACCTATATCATTATTAAAGGCAACCGCCGTTAGCCGCCGGCCCAAAGTCCGATTTAGGTGAACATTGTGAGTTACTTTTGTTACCTTCAACGTGAAGGCCAATGGTTGAAAGATAAAAAGGGAAACATGAGAGTGGCCTAACAGAAACTTTCATAGGCTTGACATTTTTAATGAGCGCATCGCCTAACAGGGACGACAGGACGGCTAGCAGACGGGACATTATGGTGACAATCTGGTACATATGGCAAATCAATTTACCAAGACGTGTGCTGAATAGCGTTTTACATTTTATTTTTTATTTAGACTCCGTTCGTTTCGCAAAAAATATTACGTTTCTAAAAATTTCTAGGAAGCTATTTTCTTGAAAATGGCATAATTTTTCAGTGTTTGGTTGAAATTTGAAAAAATCTCGGAAAATATTTTTTGTTATTCGGTACGAAAAAGGTTTTCCTCTTTGCAATACTTTTACAAATTTTATTTTTAAAAATTATTTTTAATTTTCTTTTTCTTTTCTTTTTCTTTTTTTTTTCCTTCTTCTTCTTCCTCAGTTGGTCATTGGCCATAGGTGAGCTTGAGCCTCACTGGCCTGTGGCGAGGCTTCATCTCTCCTAATCTAGCAAGAGCAAGCCCACCCAAGGCTAGTAGGGCGAGCTCGAGCCTCGCCAGATCAGGCAAGCTGGCAAGGCCCGAGCTTGCCGGCCTCAGTCGAGCTCAACCTCGCCACAAGCCGGTCACCTGCCGGAGAAGAAGAAAGAAAAAAGATAATTAAAAATAATAAAAAATTAGAATTTTAAAAAAAAAAAAAAAAAATAATTATAAGGGAAAATGTTAATTAAGGACCCAAAGTGGGTCTCTTTTTTCAAAAAAAGACCTCAAGTGGACAATGTTTCAATGAAGGACTTAAAGTGCCCAAATTAGTTTCAAATAAGGACCCAGCTAGTGTGGCCAGTCAAATTTTCACCGGCCGGCAACCGTGAGACATTTTGCGGCACCGAAATAGGGGCAATTTTGTCTTTTTTCTTTCTTTTTTTCTTATTTTTTTTTTTTTTCTCTCAAGACCGAAGAGAGAGAAGAAAAAAGGAAAAAAAAAAAAAAAGAAAAAAAAGAAAAAAAATGTGACTCCCATAACGCCACACGCCGACACGCACTAAATAATATTATTAATAAAATGGCCAGCGGAAGTCAAAGACTAAACATGAATATCACACAAATTTGGTCAAAATACTTTTTCTTCTTATTAATAAACCCCTGTCAGATTTACAACCCAGACAAAGCATCATACAAGTACAAAAGAACAAAAACTGGGTAGGGCAGGGTTGCCCATCTCCAACTAGATCCTGCATTCAAAATTCTGCCTAAAGTTTGAAGCTATCACAGGTCAATCACTTCACCCTCAGCTGCGGAACCACCATCGTCTAGGTCGAAGCCCCTCAACGGGCCAATCAACTCGCCCTCCAAGTTGAAATACCAAGCAACAAAAAGATAAGGAACCCATTCCAAAAACCCCACATCAACCCATATCGTAGAACTACATTTAGTATATACAGCATCAAACTCCGGCGCAAACACATCCTCATAAACAGCATCAAAATGAACGGGAACTCCAAAACGTAGGGACTGTAGAACATCCATCCTACAAGTCTGAAAAAATAATGGAGCGAGCCGAGGCTCAGCAAATGAAATCTCTAGTTTTAAGTTAAGAAAATCTGCTTACCACTTCACCTGGCATAAATACATATGCATGCGTAGCTAACGATATGCATAGAACTTGAATGCAAGTTATACCTTTTCCATCTGGATGTGCCGCAAAATCTGAATAATGCAACATATCATGATATTTCCACTTAGACGCAAGCATAATATAAAACATTTATGCTCATGCAATTAGGTTCGTTACTTTATCCTCCCGAACACTTATGGGGCATCCCGACCAACAAGGCATCCCAACTCCGAGGCATCCTTGCACACACCCGGGGCATCCCGACCAACGAGGCATCTCGACTCCCGAGGCATCCCGAAATACTCCTCGGGGTATCCTGACTAACGAGGCATCCCGACACACAGGGCATCATCACACACCACTAAATGGGCGACAGAATTAATATTATTCCCCATGCAAGTCATGACAATCAAGTATTTGTATGCAAAAGTCCGCTTTGGCCCGTCCCATACCGAGCCATCATGATTTTTGTACTTTAAAGCCATGAAATGCAACATCTGAGTAATTTAAACATGAAACATTACATTTCAAACTCATAAGCAAACTCAGCTCAGAAGCAAATTAGAGTTCAAAAGCAAATTTGAGTCATCAGAAGCAAGTTCAGACTCAAAGGTGGGTTCGGACTGGGAAGCGGATTCGATTGAATTGATTCGAAGAAATTCAAACTCAGAAGCGGATTCAGATTCAGAAGCAAATTCAGACTCAGGAGCGGATTGATTGATTCGTAAGCGATTGATTTAGAAGTGATTGAGACTTTCGAAGTTGGTTTTGAAACAAGAAAAGTCGATAAGTTTTATAAGTAAGTCTGAATAGTAAAACCTTAACAATAAATCTAAACAGTAAATTTTGAACTCTAAGTCTGAACAGTAAAATCCGAGCAACAAAATCTAAGCAATTTTAAAAGTAGAGTCTGAACTATAAAGTCTGGATGTTAAATCTGAATGTAAAGTCTAAAAGTAAAGTCTGAAGGTAAAGTTTGAAGGTAAAGTATGAAGTTAAAGTCTGAATATTTTCAAAAGTAGACAGAACCAAATTTTGATAGCAAAGTCTGAATAAGTTCAAAAGTACACAGAATTAGATCTTGATAACAAAGTCTTAGCAGTTTCAAGGTACACAAAACCAAATTTTGAGGATTAAAATCTTCCCAGTTTCAAAAATAAACAAAATCATCCCTTTGAGTATCAAAATAAACATAATCATCACTTTGAGTAAAACGAATTTCTACCATTTTTAAATATACATAAACCAATAATAAGAATCCAATAATCACCTCAAAATTAACACCTACACGTTACGATTTAATCGTTCTACTTGCCGATTATCGCCATACTTTAGAGAAACAAATCACATTCATTTGAACGTACACAGAACCAGCAAAAATAGATTCAACCATCATCACAACCTCATTATTGCACCTCAAAATAACCTTTCTCAAGCAATCAAGTTGCAAGCGCCAAGTAGATTTACTTAGCTTAAACTTAGAGTTTTCACTTACCTTGTGCAGAATTTGAACACCCCAAAAGTTAAAACTCTTCCGCAGATTTTTGGATCGGTGATGGTGAGAGTAGGAAGTGAAGGAGAGAGTGTGAGTTTGGGTGAAATGATCTTCGATAACTACCCAGGTGAAGATGAAAACTGAGAAGTATATGAGGGGTGCATAAATTCATTGTATTCACAGGTGGCATCTTATCTCTTCATCAAGGCCAGGTGGAAGAAATCAGTGGTTTAATCGTGGGAGTATTGGCCAAGGAAAATGATTACCCAAGGCTTAAGTGTCTAGCTCAAGGGACAGATGGCATTCGGTCAACTTTCCCTCAATAGACACGTGAGAGAAAGAAAAGTCCAGAGGATATTTTGAGAAGATTTCTTCCTCCTTTTACTTACGGCAAAACATTACTTAACCAAAATTAATCATTAATAATAATAATAATAATAATAATAATAATAATAATAATAATAATAATAATAATACCCACTAGTTACCAAGACAACGGTAGTTAATTAACAACGCACTACGATTAACGCACACAACGACGTCTAAATATTAAACATGTCGGACTCGATACAATTACGATCCAACGAAGATTTTCCGAATCCGCTTCACGAAATACGATCCAACGAAAATTCCTACGCGTCCGCACGAATACTGACTCGAAAATAATACTTAGCTTTAAATCTAAGTATCATTTTCAAACGTAGAAATTTCTAACATCACAAACATATTATTACGAAATTTCCGGATGTCATAGAAAAAGACAAAATTACCCCTATTCCGGCACTGGAAAATGTCTCACAGTCGCTGGCCGGTGAACATTTGGCCCGCCACCGAGCTGAGTCATTATTTGAGACTAGTTTAGGCACTTTGGGTCCTTAATTGAAATATTGTCTACTTGGGATCATTTTTTGAAAAAAGAGATCCACTTTGGGTCCTTAATTGACATTTTCCCTAATTATAATGAATGATGAAAGAAGGAAGGGGGAAATGTTTTCTTCTTTTTAAAAAGTGGAAAACATTTTCTTCATTTTTGAAGGTGTTTTGTCCATTGAGGGAAAAATAGCTAGTTTATTCTTCGCAAAACAAACATCGGAAAACCTGAAAATTTTTTTCCTGAAAGTTATTTTCTGTTAAACAAACGGAACCTGAGTGTAAGTTTTGATTTTGGATTTTTCTAGACTCAAAATAGTCCAAACTTTCGTAATACACGAATGTTGGCGGGGGAAGTAAATTTGTGTTTTGCCTCTAAAAATGCTTAACCAAAGGGGCCCTAGCCCTTGAAATAGGATGGAGATTTTCTAGAGTAAGAATTTAGAGGTATATGAATACCTTGTCCAATTGTCATTCGAGATTGACCAAAATGTTTCTAACTCTAGAGAACTGCCTTTTTTTTTAAAAAAAAATGATTAAGTGATAGTCTTTATTCTATTATGAGATTAACAGCCTGTTGTAGAATACAAAAAAAAAAATAATAAATAATTATAAATTGTTATGACATGTCGTTACTCTCACAATAACTCAAGAGCTGTTACACAAGCAAAACTCTCTTTTTGTTAATGAGTGTTCTAAGGCACTTATTAAACAACCAATTATAGAAATATTAAAATTTGCAATGCATCGATTGCTCTCCTATTTATTTGGAAAAATCAAGTATTTCAAATAAATTATACTTAATTAATTAGTCGGGTTGTCCGGTCCGTAAGTAAGGCTTACCTATTCCAAGGAAACTTGTTAACACGATGGTAAAGAAATTTATCTCGGAAACTTAAACCTGGCTTTCTGTCTAGCTCTCTCCTCTCCGGCTCCCTCGTTGCTCCACTTGCCTCTGCCCTTGCCTAGCACCTCCATTGCCGTTCGCTCTGCACCACCGTCGCTCCTCCGCCTCCTCCGTTGTCCGTCGCTCCCTCTCTTTTCTCTCACAACATAGGCTTGGAGAACTCGTGAATAGAGAGGCTTCCGCCTCGTCTGAAGCGACCTCTGATCGAAGGGTTCCTCAGGCTAGAGGCCTAAGGTTCCCTGCGCCGGCAACATTGAAGAGGGACAGAGAGAGAGATGACGGATCATGGAGACGGAGGCGATGCGGGATAGATCGCCACGCTACTCGAGCAGAGTCTGTGATGACGGAGGAAATCTTGGCATAGGGTGGGCCACAAGAAGGTAAACATTGGAAAATGAGAGAAGGGAATAAAAAAAGGATAAAAAGAAATCCCATTTTATTGATGGACGAATATCCCAATAATGGCAAATTAAGCCGCGTTTGTTTCGCGAAAAAAAAAATAATTTAAAAAATATTTTTTAAAATATAATGGTTTGTACCACCTACAAAAACAAGCGAATGAAAAATATTCTCATCATTTATGAAAATGTCAAGGCATAAATTTTTATCGCTAACAAAAATATTTTCTTTTTGACTAATTATTTTAAGCAATACAAATAATCAATTTTAGGAAAATATTTTCAACATCATCCATCTTTCGTGAAATAAATAGAGCCTTAATGCTAGAAACAGATTAGGGAAACTTACCAAAAATAGTCTTAAATATATTATAATTGTGCCAATATCCAATCAATTTCGGCTGGCCAGCGTTGACGTGGCAATTTTATAAATGTTTTTATTAATTTTTTATTCTTTTCTTTCCTTTTTTTCCTGCCTTCATCTTCAACCTTCGGCTATCGGCTAGAGGTAGGGGTCGGCAAGGTCGGCCCCGTTGACCGCTGGCAAGGCTCAAACTCTCCCTCGCCCAGCAACAATGAGGTCAAGCCTCGCCAGCGGTGGGCGGGGCCAACCTCGCCCAGCCATGGCTAGGCTTGTCCTTGTCTGGCCGTGGCGAGGCCAACCTCACTAGTTGCCGCGAGGTCAAGCCTCGCCTAGCGACGATAAGGTTGAGCCTTGCCAGCGGCCGGCGAGGCCAACCTTACAGGGGCCGGTTGCTAAGATGAAGGCAAGAAAAAAAAGGAAAGAATAGAAAAAATTAAAAATTTTGAAAAAATATTTAAAAATTGACACGTCAATGTTGGTTGAAAGGCTAGCATCCACGTCAATGTTAGCTGAACGGTTGGCGTTCACATCAGTAGTAGCTAGCCAAAATTGGCCGAATGAACTAAATTGACATAAATACAAAAGATTTAGAGCTCAATTGACAAAAAAAATATTTATGATTGAATTGGCATGATTGTAATAAGTTTAGAACTGTTTTGATAATTTTTCCAACAGACTGCATAGACCGTGTAATATAAAAAGTCCTTTTTCGATACTAAAATCGTTGAAGCTCCTCTTATAAATTAGTACTTGGGCATCCAACCTTGTCAAACTCATAAGACCCCCACCATGCATTCCAAATGGAGGTTGAAGTGGCATCCAAGGAATTCATAAAACCATCTCGTCCCACACCAAACCACCTCAAAATCCACAAGCTGTCCCTTCTTGATCAATTCTTGCGTAGCTTATACATTCCCTTGGTCCTTTTCTACACCGTCAACGAAGCTGAAGAAGCCATCAGAAAAGCAAAACACATACTACCACTTCTGAAGCAATCTCTGTCTGAAACCCTAGCACTGTTCTATCCCTTGGCGGGGAAGATCAACGACGGCCTCTCCATCGAGTGCGATGACGAGGGCGCTCTCTTTGTTGAGGCCAGGGCCGATTTCCCCCTACTGCTGCTTCTCCACCAGCCTGATCTGGAAACGATTGCGAAGCTCCTTCCCTGCCCTGCCGCATGGACAGAAGCGAAAGCAGGAGATCGCGTGGTGATGGTCCAAGCAACCGCCTTCGCCTGTGGTGGAGTTGCGGTCAGCGTGCTCATTTCGCATGCCGCCGCAGATTGCGCCTCGTTCTCTACTTTCCTCAAAGGTTGGGCAGCCATGGCCTGCAAAAGTGGCGGAGCTCCGAGTCCCAACTTCGAGGCATCCTCGCGGTTCATTCCAAGCAAAGGCCTCGCCGAAGAGGACTCCATGTCAGCCATTTATCTGCCTTTTCTCAAAACAAGCAGGTATACGAGTGCTAGCAATTTGGATGGTAATGCATGTCAGGAAAACAAAGTACCTTCATACTATAGATAGATACTCATTATGAAATTGTCTATATATGCTCCAGAAACAATTACATATATCAAGTTCAAAACAGACAACTATAGAAATCTACACAAGCATCGACTTTGGTGGTTTTGAATTGATTTTCCTGAAGTCACAAAACAATTCACTATCGAATTAATTTTCTAATTTTTATAAAAGACTGACCTAAAATGATTTTACAGAAGTATCTATTTAAAGAAGAGGGAGATATTCGCACACTCAAACTTCGACGAAAAAAGTAATTTGCATTGCAGTAACATTTTGTAAGTATCTTTCAAATCCAATCACGGGACACATTGTAATCAACATCGTAAAAGTAGCACATGAAGATTCCCTGTTGGCTACAGGATTGTGACGTTAGGTGACAATGAAATCATAGGTAAATTTACTAAATATGGTCTATAAATTGATACGTTAAATTATGAGATTGATTGCAAGCGTGCATTCAAACAAATGGCTCATGTTTAAGCTCTAATAATACTATGTCACGGTTCTCTGTACCAATTTTATGAACCACTCATTGGAAAATTATCGAAACAATCCTAAGTCTATTACAGTTGTGCCAATTCAATCCCAAACTTTTTTTTTTCGATTTTTAAAAATATTTCTTCCTTTTTCTTTCCGTTTCGTTTTTTTTCTTCCCTTCATCTTCAATCTCTAGCTGATCGCTAAACTACCCACTAGCCAGAGGTGAGGGCTGCTAGCAAGGACGAGCCCTTGCTAGATCTAGTGAGGCTCGAACTCACTGGCAACTGGCTAAATCGACCTCACTTAGCAACGGTGAGGCCAACCTCACCAAAGATGATAAGGACAAGCCCTCACCAGATCCGGTGAGGCTCGAACTCGCCGGCAACATGCGAGGTCAACCTTGCCTTGCAACGGTGAGATCGATCTTGCCTAGCAATGGCGGTGTCGAGCCTCGCCAAGGCCGGGCAAGGCCGACCTCACCAACAGCGACGAGGACGAGGACGAGCCCTTGCCAGATCTGGCGAGGCTTGAACTCGCCTGTGGCCAACGAGGCCAACCTCGCCGGCCCTTGCCTCTGGCCGGTTGCCGATCCAGCGACCAGTTAGAGATTGAAGATGAAGGGCCAAAAAAAGAAAAGAAAGGGAAATAAAAGAAAAAAAAGGAAAATTTTTTTTAAAAAATTGCAACTTAAGCGTTGGTCGGACAGCCAGCACCAGCCAGCGTCCACGTCAGTATCG
This sequence comes from Syzygium grande, assembly GCA_024733475.1. Lineage (NCBI taxonomy): Eukaryota > Viridiplantae > Streptophyta > Magnoliopsida > Myrtales > Myrtaceae > Syzygium > Syzygium grande. Next base: position 12,302,326 of record JAMXDD010000006.1, read on the forward strand.
GCTAGATAAAATTGGATGGATAGACCGAATCGGCACAAAAAAATGTTTAGAGCTGAATTGGCACAATTACAATAGGTTTAGAATTGTTTTAGTAATTTTCCCAACCACTCATAGTTTTAAAGTTTATACATAGTATTTTTCTCTCGGTTTATGGGAAATTAGCGATAATAAAGTGTATGATTGTTGTCGCAAATCATAACTTGGACACTTCTATGAGCATATGGCACTCTTTAATTGTTTCGTGAAATTGTATGGGTAATAAAAATGAAATGCATCTAGCATTAGAAGTGCCCTACATTCGTACGCATCAGCTTAGTTTGATAATATTGATGTGTCGTCCTTTCTCAAGGTGTGGTACGCGGAGATTCATATTCGACTCATCGGCCATGGCAAGGCTCAAGGCCAAAGCAACCAACTCACAAGTGCAGAACCCGACTCGAGTGGAAGTCGTCACGGCTTTAATGCGCAAATCGGTCGTGGCCGCTTTGAACAAGGTGTCCAACCTTGAAAAGCCTGTGGGAGTGATCCTTCCCCTGAACATACGCCGGAGAGCCGTCCCGAGTTTCCCTGATGACTCCATGGGGAATTACGTATGGGTCATGACCGTGCTATGCTCGCCTGAAGAGAAGGATAACAGCCTGCCCGACCTCATCAGCCATTATCGAGAAATCAAGGACAAAGTAGACGGTCCATTCGTGAAAGGTTTCGTAGGTGATGGTGGATTGGTCATGCTTCGTAACGCCATTAGGGAAATTGGTGAGTCGTTCACCAGCGTGCAAGATCAAGTGACGATCACGAGCTGGTGTAACTTTGGTCACTACGAAATCGATTTCGGCTGGGGGACGCCGGCATGGGTGAGCATGGTCGGGCTCACAGAGGAAATTCAAAACAGGCCGATGAACTTCGTGACTCTACTGGACACGAAGTCGCGCAAAGGAGTCGAAGCATGGGTTTTCATGGGCGAGCAGGAGCTTCACGTACTCGAACAAAACGAGGAGCTTTTGGAGTTTGCTTCAGTAAATCCATCTACTCTAGAGATCTGACTGATGACCCATGGTTGAATAAATGGGTTTTTATTAGGTTACGTCCACTGCTTAATAAATAATTTGGTTAATATGGCGAGAAATTCGAAACTTGTACACCTGTGATAAATTTACCTTGAATTAATTTTTTGACTACCAAAAATCCCAAACTGGTACGTCTGTGACAAATTTACCCTCCGTTAGTTTTTATTAAATTTTGTAGTTAAATTACCGAGTTGGACGACACGTGACAATTGACAGGTGTACCAGTTTATGACTTTACCCCTCTATTTGTCACATATTTACTTATTTGTGATTTTTCGTGGTATTAATTCAATTTAACATAAGGTAAATTTATCATAAGTGTACAAATTTGAGGTTTTTTATGGTAAAAAAAATTAATTTAGGATAAATTTGTCACATGTTAATCAATTTGGGGTTTTTTGTGATCAAAAAATTAGTTCGGGGTAAATTCATTATAAGTATATCAGTTTAAGATTTTTCATGATATTAATCCTAAAAAAATTTACAGACTCACCGTTATATCGTTGACATGTAGAAGGTTATGAAACCAACTCCAAACACACGGTCATTTATCCGACGCTGAATGTGTAAGAAATTGTACACCGTGGCAGCGAGCTTCTTGTTTAGCTTTTTACGGAAAGCAGTTGGTTTCTTTTAAATTAAAGGGCCTCGTTTTTCGCCCAATGGGGTGGTCGAAACTTGCTTCAACCACCCTTCCGATTGATTTAAAGGATGGACATAACTCATATTTATCGTAATTAATTATTTCACGTGAGTGGTGTCTATAACTGATAAATAATAAGTTAAGAGGATATTGCAAAGAGGTTTCCTTTGCTCAATAAAGTAGGATTAAGTGATGAACAAGCTCCAGTTTTTATTGTTACTTTATGAAGCTGTTTAGTCTAGTGGAACTAGGTAAAGGTGTGAATTTAATCATTGGTATGTATTTTGTAATTGGAGTAATATCATGAAAAACTCAAAACTGGTACAACCGTAAAAAATTTATCCTAAACTAATTTTTTGATAATCAAAAACTTCAAATTGGTATATTTACGATAAATTTACCCTTCTTTTAATTAGATTAACACTACGAAAAATCACAAACTGGTACACGTCTTACAAATTTAACCCAAACTAATTTTTTGACCACCAAAAACCCCCCAAACTGGTATACTTGTGATAAATTTATCCTAAATTAAGTTTTTGACAACCAAAAATCCCAAACTAGTACATTTGTAACAAATTTACCCTCATATAAATTGGATTAATATCACGAAAAATCACAAACTGGTACACCTGAAACTCCAAACTGATACTCCCGTCAACTATCACGTGTCATCTAATTTAGAAATTTGATGGTAAAATTTAATAGAAACTTATATAGTGTAAAATTGTCACAAGGGTACCGGTTTGGGTTTTTTAAAGTAAAAAAATTAGTTTTGGGTAAATTTATCATAGGTGTGTTAGTTTAAGGTTTTTTGTAAAATTTACGCTTTGTAATTTTAATAAAAAATGCTAGCATTGCGTTTTGTTACTGAACTTCTTTCCTTGACGAAAGGTTTCTTGAAAATAAAAGAAAGAAAAGAAGAGTTTAAACGGTGGTTGCGAACGGCTTGTCAAAATTGATTCTTATATTCTTAAGACCTGTTTGTCTATGTGACATTTCTGGAAAATAATTTTTACGAAGTCATTTTTCAGGAAAATGAAAAAAAAAAAGATCGATGTTTGACTAAAACCTGAAAATGTGTTGGAAATATTTTATTTGATTTTCCTAAATAATTGTCACGCCCGCACTTCTCGGTGCGCCACATCCCTCGCAAAAGGTCGATTAGGTAATGCGGCGTCCTAGGACGTCGCCGACCCAAACCCAAGACAGAGATTCAAAGCACATGCGGAAGCAATTAAATCCACCCGTACACAGATAAACGCATAACCAAGGGTAACCACAGAAATCATCACTTGTACTAATGCTGAGAATCATTTACAATATTCATATACAGCCCAACTACCAAAAATCAAAAACGGTTCAAAGCCACTACTGACAAAAAGAGATAAGTGGCTCAGGGCTCAGGGCACTACAACTAGCGGGGGCTTCTCCCAAAAATACATCAAGACACCCGCCATCCTCAAGGCCGGGATCCGAAAATATCGGTTTACAACAACCGTGAGAATAAATCTCAGTGAGTAATTCCCTAAACCTAAACTAGGCTAACATGCACCTCGACAAGTACTAAACAACACAAAGTACACACATAAATCGACTCGGGGCCCTCGGGCCTAAATCTAATCTCACTAGACCTGCCGGGTTGGGCGTCAATTCAACAAAAACAGCCACGCGCAGAATCTAATCACAGCACATACACGTGCATTTCTATGTCTAACGCATGTTATGCATATGCTAGTGCTTGCACTCATGCTCATGCCTCATCAATGCATTAACGCACACTTGCACACTAGCACTCAGCCATTTCTCAATTTCTCCTCCGACCAGCGTTAAGCGCGCGAGGGTCCGACCAGCGTAAAAAACGCATCGGGTCTATCACCGAGATCGATCTACGCCCGCGTAAAAGCGCGTCGGGCTCATGACACATTACCGCGTAAAACGCATCGGGTTGGTCATCTTCCGGTAAACCGAGCATCGTCCCGCGTAACCGCGCCTTAAGGCGGGTTCACTACCCCAGCGTAACGCATCGGGGTTTATTGTGATCACACATTCACAAACCTCAATTTTATCCCCGAACCCCGCGTAAACGCGATCGGGGCAATTTAGGTGATCACAATGCACATGTCACTCGGGCACACTTATAAATGCAAATGCCGTGCCAATGCTTGATATGTGCACCCATGGCCATAAAATTCACACTTGGGCATCCACATGCGCGAATTACGAGGTAACACACTCAATTTGTACCGCGCATATTCAAATTCATAAATTCACATGCCCAAGTCAGACAATCAATTTAAATTAGCCATAGCATTAAATCAGCACACTATCCATGCACAAATTCACATAACCAGGTCAACAAGCATTCGCGCACTCGAGGCCCATCAAACTGATCCATTTCTAGTCCCGCTAGACACGTGACAGGACACCATCAAATGAACCACAACCGAGGCTCAATTAGCCAGTCAATTACACTAATCAATCATTCCCGGTAATTGCACAATTAGACCTCAAAATAATCTCGCCTTGCCCCAAATCAAATCCAATCCAATCCAATCGTGGCCATTCGCTAAACCACAATTTCTAGGCCAATAAGTGTCATCGAATTACTCCATCATACTCCCCAAACATTACTCTAAGTGACCACCACAAAATCGAAATATGGCGCGCACAATAATCCACGTATCGAACCCGAACTTTCCCGAACTCGGGTCGATTTAATCCAAATTGTCCAGCCCACTTATCGCGCCATTCGGGCCACTAATCCTCCATTAATTAATCAGAATAATCCACCAAATCGACCACAATCAAAGTCCCTAATCAATTCCACAATTTAACCCCTAAATTAACCCCTAAATAACCCTAATTAACCCCTAAACCGGTCTAGAAATGTAAATTATCCTAATTAGGGTTTAGGGTTGTACTCACCGGGTGTCCTACGCTTAAAACGGGCCGGACGGATCGATTCGGGTTCGGGTGAACAAAGTCTTGCCCGGAGCAAAGTCGCCGAAAGGTCGCCCGGCGCCGGAAATGAATAGTGCTCCGGGATGAACAGTACCCCCGCCGGAAAATGCATGCGCAGGATGATGTGGGGCGGGCGACGCAGGCGAGCTCGGGGCGGCTCAGGGCCGGTGATCGGGCTAGTCTACTGGCCATGGGCGGCAACAAGTGAAGCGGGGCGGTTCCTGCCAGGGCCTCCTCGCCAAAACAGGGGAGAGAGAGAGTGAGGGAGGAAGGCTGCAGCGGGGCGGGCGGTAACGGGCGGCACCGCAAGCCGCGGCGAGGCGGCCTTGGCGGCGATGGCGGTGCTTGGCCAGACAGCGGGGCCCAGCCGAGGCGGCAGAACCCGAGAGAAAGGGGAAAGAGAGAAGGGCGGCGAGGCGGCCAGCGGCCGGCCTTGGTGAAGGACGGACCCCATGAGGTTGGTCAAGCGGGCAAAGCGATGACGGGCGGGCAAGGCAGCAGTGAAGTGCCACGGCGTGGAAGACAGGAGAAAGAGGCGGAGTCGGCCGGGCGAGAAGGAAGGAGGAGCCGCAGCAGGCCAGTCGGGGGAGGCCTGCGAAGGAGGGAGGAGGAATAGGGCAGCCGGGGCGGCGGCGACAACAACCGGTCGGCCCAAGCCAAAGCGAGGGGGCGAGGCGGAGGGAGGGAGAAGGCGGCGGCTGGCTTAAGGAGGAGCGTGAACCAAAGTAGCTCGGGAAGGAGAAGGAAGAGAAGAGAGAGGAGAGAGAAGAAGAAGAGAGAAAATGAAGAAAAGAAAAAGAAAAAGAGAGAGAGGGAAAGTAGGTGGGAGTAGGTGGGGGGGAAAAGGACCGACGTGACCTGACCGGGTGGGAGAGAGAGAGAGAGAGAGAGAGAGAGAGAGAGAGAGAGAATTAGAATAAAATAAAATATTTGAACTTTCAAATATTTAACGCGACCCGGTAGTCCAAATTAAAACCGAAAATGGTCTACCGGTCCAAAATAGACCTCACACACAAAAAGGGACAAAGGCCAAATTAATTAGACCAAATTTTTACCGAGAGAGGTCTACTAGTCCAAATTTGTACCCGGTCAAAAATTTACTTTTTCACTATTCCTGACAATCTCGATACTGGCCACAATAATTTCGACACCGTCCAATTTATTTCGTCCCGAAACTCCCCGAAATCGATTGTCAAGTTCGGGGTATAAATAACGACAAAAATTTGATCGAGTGCGATTCTAGCGAAATCTCTAGTTTAAAATAATAACCGAGAGTGATCGGGTTCTCGGGTGAGATTTTACCATAAAGCGCCAAATTAAATTATGCATTTTATAAACCCCAAAATGGATTAAAAATCCGGAATGTTACAATAATTATATATTATTCGGGATGCTAGTAACTTGCGTATGGGCAGCCATGGAATCGAGTACGAGCATTAGAGTCCTAGGTCTGGCCTTGATGGACTCGACCTAACCGTTGGGGATTGGGGCACAAGCACTTAGGTCTTGAGCTTGACCTTGATGGACTGGGGCACGAGCACTAATATTTCATGCCCAACCTTGATGGACCCGAATGCACGCCCTAGAGTCCTAGGCCTCAGCCTTAACAGACCTTAGCTCGAGCACTATGGCCCTGAGCGCCGAGGACCCAAGCACGACCTTTGTAAACCCAGGCCCGAGTGCCAAGGGCGAGAGCTAGAGTGTCAGGGATCCAGGCACTGCCTTTGTGGACCCTAGTCCGAGTGTTGGGGATCCAAGCTAGGGTACCGAGATCTCACATTCAGCCTTTGTGGACCCGGACCTGGGTGCTAGGGCATCGGGCACGGGCATCGCGGCTTCGAGCCTAGCCTTGATGGACCCAGGCGCAAGTGCTGGGTCCCAGGCTTGGCTTCAATGGACCCGGGCGCAAGTGCTGGGTTCCCAAGCTCGACTTCGATGGCCTAGGCCCCGAAGACCTGATTTGAACGTCGAGGTCCTGAGTTCCAGCATTGGGGTTTCCATACCCAAACATTGAGTTTTTAGTCCAAGCGCCGATACCTAATTATATTTTGGAAAATGATTCCTATTTTCAAGAGAAAATCATTTTCTTGAATTTAAGTATAGGTTTTCCGTTTACTCATTTTCCTAAGCGAATCAAACACCGGAAAATGAGCAACATATTTTCCGCGAAACAGATGGAGTCTTAAAAATTACTTTTTCCTTTGTCCCACTGTGGCAAAAAATTGGGCAAACCGGCCTGGGCCAATCAATCTTAGATGTACCATTCACTCAAATTCAAACGTAATTGCATATGAAATTAAGAGTGATTTCAAAATTTTCCACCTCGCATCACCTGATTGGTCGATTTCTTCAAGATAGATTTTTACAAGGAAGATTAATCCTCTCTCTCTATTGGAGTGACCCCAGATTGGCCGTTCTGAGGTCGACCAAGGTTGGCACCCACAGGTCCGCCTCAAAATGCGGTCGCCGGCGCACAGCCCACCACGGTTGACGATCTTCGTGCTAGGGAAAGCCGGGCTTTCCTTAGCGATGGTCGACAATTCACTTCGCGGTGGATGGGAACCGTCGTGGATACGCTGGTGGATGCTGCGAGTTGAGCGCCGGGGACGGTGCGGATGCAATGGCAAGGTGGAGGGTTGTGGACACTACAAAAAACTTGTTTTTTTATGACGAAATTTCTGGACGGAAATTTCGGAAAAATCCGTCGCAAATCGAATTTGCGACGGATTTTGGCGACGGAAAAAATTCCGTCGCTACTCGGGCGTCGCAAATTTTTGCGATGGAAAATTCACAAATTAAATCGCCAAATTTGCGACGGACATAATCCGTCGCAAAATTAAATCGCAAAAAATCCGTCGCAAATTCAGTTGCCGCAAATCCGTCATAAATTTGCGACGGACATGATCCGTCGCAAAATTCGTCGCAAATATTCCGTCGCAAATTTGCGACGGACACCATCCGTCGCAAAATCCGTCGCAAAAATCCGTCGCAAATTAAATGCAAAAATATCACTACAAAAAAAAAAAAATTTATGCGGATTTTGCGACAAAAAAATCGCAAAAATCCGTCGCAAATCATTTTTGCGACGAATTTAGCGACGGAAAAAATTCCGTCGCTACTAGGTCGTCGCAAATTTTTGCGACGGAAAATATTAATTTTTGTCCCAAATTTGCGACGGAAAAAAATTCGTAGCAAAATTCGTCACAAATTAACCACGAACACTATCCGTTGCAAAGTTCGTCGCAAAATCCGTCGCAGATTACCCACAAACAGTATCCGTCGCAAAGTTCGTCGCAAAATCCGTCGCAAAATTCGTCGCAAATTAGCCACGAACACTATCTGTCGCAAATCCCGTCGCAAAATCCGTCGCAAAAATCGTCGCAAATAATTTGTCGCAAAATTCGTTGCAAATATAGTCGCAAAATTCGTCGCAAATATCGACGCAAATTTCATCACAAATTTAATCGCACATTTCGTCGTAAAATTCATCGCAAATTTCGTCACTAATTATTCGTCGCTAATTCGCCGCATACTATATTTGTCGCAAAATTCATCGCTAATTTGCCACCAAATTTTTTTACATTTGCCATCAACATTATTTATGATCGAATTTAGCGATGATTTTTTATTAATTCTTTAGTGACGAACTTTGCGACAATTATCGTTTAGGGACGAAATTAGCGACGAAATTTTATTTTTGCAACGAACTTTTGTAATTTGTGATCGTACAATAAAATCATTTATTTTATTTTTCGATTTTAAACCTACTTAAAAGCAAAATTAATTTTTGAAATTTATATTTAACATTGATTAAGCACTTAATAACATCAAAATATTATAATAATATGAAAATGAAATACATTCATCTACATTTTCCACAAGAATGACATAAATAAAGAACCAAATTGAAAGGTGGTGCATTCTTCCTCTTCAAGACCAACCTTAAGTTCACAGAATATGTTCTTGGCTCCACCAAGTCTAGCAGCCAAACCTTCTAACCTTCTCCATGTCAACTTAAGTAGCTTTATGTCAATGGTTGCAGTTGACGTCCCTAGATTTGACATACCAAGATAGTTCCTCTCGTCCAAATCATACACTGGTCTTCTACTTCTAGTAACCTCTTGAAGCAAGTGATCGCCATTAATCTCCACAGAAATAGATACGGTCAAACACCTGGATTCGCGCTAACAAAAGTTTACTGCTCAGAAATAGATACGGTCAACCAAAATGATAATAAAAAGTTGTCACTAATAACACTCAAAAACAAAAGCCATAGAAAACTTGAATCTTTCTTCTGAACAATGGCAACATATTACATACGGGAGGTAAAAAAGGGAGTCTGAGACAAACCTTCCCCCAACAACATTTTTCCCAACAAAGTCAGCAACTACTCAACTGAAAAAAAACCCCACAAAACCATGAGCCGCCTTAACAATTACACCCCAATTACCCTAAGACGTCACGACCAAAAACCCACCCAGAAAACAGCGAGCGAATTCAAACCACCACAAACCCAACAGCACACGAGCAAGAAAACGAATAAAATCGAACAACAATTCCATGAAACAAGCATCACAAGCCCTCGCCACATAAAAGCTACGATTTTTCCTCACAAAAAATTCAAGCAAACTACAGACCTCGAGAGAGAGAGCCCCGGCCTACCTGATCCTTGCTAATCTCGCTCGATCCGTCAGGTCCAGTGCCGAAACAGGATCTTCCCAGTGCAGCAGAGCCTTCCGCGGATCATGAAAATGTAGACACAACGAAGAAATGACGAGTGTCTCTCGCTCCCTTCAAAAGACATCTGGCGTGCGATAAAAACCCTGTTTTGAAAATCATTAGCGAAAGTGTGCCCAAGAAAACCCCTAACAAATTAAACAGACTATCAAGCACCCCGATCGCCCTGGAACTACCACAATTCAAGAAACAATCGAACAAGATTTTAACAGCACCCCCAAAGATACAAGCTTTAAATCCGCGTGAGATCGCAACTCGAGCCTTCCCCCCCCCCAAACACCCAACTGGGTATGACGACCCAAAACCCCCTAATCAAACAATCGAGACAGAGACCCACTTCCAAGATCCTCTCTTTTCCACGAAAACCCTAACGCGGAACGGGACGATCGACCGCAAGAAGACCCGAGCGCGAACCTCCGATTACGCAAAAAAACCACCCAAAGCACGAAAACGCGTGAAAGCCCCCACAGGAAGAGGAAGAAGCGGGAGCAAGATCTCGACGGACGCGAGATGACCCAAAAAGGCCCGATCGACCCAAGAATCGGGGGGAAGAGAAAGATCCAAGAAACAATACCTTGACGGGGAGCTCCTCCTTGCCCTCGACGGGAGGAGGGGGTACCGCAAACCCCTAGCGAGCGCGAGAGGTTTGTGGGTGTGGGGGAGAGAGGGAAGAAGCAAAAGCGAGAAGCGAAAGCAGATCTCATACGATGGAGAAAGAGGATGAGAGAGGGAGAACGGTGAGCGAGAGAGAGAGAGAAATTGGGGGTGAGGGCGGGGCCTTGGGCGCTCTTTTTTTAATTAAATTTGCGACGAACCGTTTAAGTTCGTCGCTAATTTGCTACGAACATAAGGTTCGTCGCTAATTTTTGCGACGAATTTTTTTTCCGTGGCAAATTTTTGCGACGAATTTTCTCTTCCGTCGCAAAAAATTTGCAACGGATTTCTTCTGTCACAAATTTGCGACGGATATTTTTCCGTCGCAAATTTTTTGCGACCAGTTTTTCTTCTCGCCGCAAATTTGCGACGGATATTTTTTTTTTTTTCCGTCGCAAATTTTTGCGACGGATTTTTCTTCTCGTCGCAAATTTGCGACGGATATTTTTTTTTTCTTCCGTCGCAAATTTGCGATGGATTTTTCTTCCGTCGCAAATTTGCGACGGATATTTTTTTCCGTCGCAAATTTTTGCGACGGATATTTTTTTCGCGCAAATTTTTGCGGCGGATTTTTTTCTTCCGTCGCCAATTTGCGATGGATTTTCTTCCGTCAAAAATTTGCGGCGGATATTTTTTTTTCCGTCGCCAAATTTGACGGATATATTTTTCCGTCGCCAAATTTGCGGCGGATATTTTTTCGTCGCAAATTTTTTGCGGCGGATTTTTTCTTCCGTCGCAAATTTGCGGCGGATATTTTTTCCGTCGCAAAAATTTGCGGCGGATATTTGTTCCGTTGCAAATTTGCGGCGGATATTTTTCCGTCGCAAATTTTTGCGGCGGATTTTTCTTCCATCGCAAATTTGCGGCGGATATTTTCCGTAGCAAATTTTTTGCGGCAATTTTCTTTTAAATCGCAAATTTGCGGCGGATTTATTTTCCGTCATTTGCGGATTTATTTTCCCGTCAAAAGGAGGTGCGGAGGCCATGGTTGAACAAGCAAAAACAGGAAGAGAGAGATGGGGTTGGGGTTGGGCTAATTTTTGGTTTTCTTTTTCTTTTTATCTTTTGTTATGTGTTTTGAAATTGTACGCGAGTCAATTTCCAGATGAGCAACCCACCAATTAGGAACTGATGGAACAAAGAGCACTTGCCCCCTATTTAGTACTCACATGCGATTTCGGAATGAAGAATATGGATATGTTTATAGAAGGATTCTACTCGCTAAAGCAAAAGATTTGTACATGAATGTCATTCTCTAAATTAAGATTTTTGAAAAGTCATATGACCACTTCAATTTGAGAAGTGCTTCACTTCAAACCACTCCTCTCTACCGGTAAAGACACGCGATATATTTTTGAGTGAAAGACCCAGCTATAAATAATGCTCTCGTGCTAATATATATACAGATAAGGTGTTAACAGGTCGGTTCGGTTAGGGTTTTATTGATACCTGAGCAACCTTGGACTCGAACGATATATAATTTTTATGACCCGAACTATACAGAACCTGAACTGAAATGACAGTTCAAGTTGGGTCGGGTTTCTACTTCACGACCTCCTTCTTCTTTTTTTGCCTTTCCTCCCTTCATCTCCGTCCCTTTAGATCCCCTGTCACAGAGCTACAACAAACAGAAAACTAAAAAATTGCCAGTTCAGATTCCTTGTGTGAGGCAAGCACCATTGCGTTCAACAAATGGAGAAAGAGAGAGAGAGACTAAATATGCCAATCCAAAGAGTTCAAGTCTTTAAATTTTACTAGTCACAGTGATTTACAGAACTTGAAAACAGTAAAACAAAGCCATGGATCCATGTATCGAGAATAATGGAAGAAAGAAACAGAGTCGAGTACATCGCGGTCTTGACGTCCATGGACGCATCCAAATCTGGACTGCCATGAAAAGCTAAATGACCAGGAACGACGGCTCGACAGAATTGGTGGTGAGCTGTTCGGATAGATCTAGAGGTGGCACCGCTGATGGAGGTCTGGTGGACGATGGCGGAGAGGGTGACGGAGGCGAACTTGCTGGTGAAGGTGAGGGGATGGTAGCGGTGCTGATTGTTGAGGGAGAGGGAACCGTAAATTCTTTATCGTTTTAAGGTTCATTTTCTATTTACCTGAACCAAATGAGACCCAAATTTTTGGTTCGGTTCGGTTTGGGCTGTTTCGAGTATTTTTAACTCCCTGTATAACTTAAAGTAAAGGGAAATATTATGGGTTTAAATATCGAAGAAGATGTGAATACTCAGCTTTTCGTTGGATTCATGATCAATATTCTTAAATTGTGTTCATTAAAAAGACTTCTATAAGTAGAAGGAAAAATGACACTAAGGGAGGGAAAACTGTTTTACGGAAATTGTTTTTTGACTTTCAGGTATTGGGGCAATGAAAAATTAATCAATACACGGGAAATGTTTTCCATAACTAAAAAACAAGAAGTTTAGTTGGGAGAAAATGACTTCCCCTTATAATAAAAAGGAATCACTTTTCTTAAACCACAATACAAATGAAAAACGGCCACTTTCCTTGAAAATAATTTTCATGAAAAGTGTTTTCCTTTATCAAGAAGTTTTTATGGAAACAAACGTACCCTAATAGTCCTTATATTTGAGTCAACATGCAATGTCATCTCCTAATTTTCAATTTATTTTGCACGGTCCCTATATTATTCTAAATGTCATCTGCTAACTTTCAATTTATTTTGCACGTTGATGATAGCCTTCAATTTGCGAAGTTTGAATGATGGAAAAAATAAAAGTTACATGTGTATTTTCTAATCATATATTCACATTAAACATGAAAAATATTAATTATCTCAAAACAACTTAAACCTGAGGTACTCTAACAGACGGTAATCACTTTTCTTCCTTCATTCAATATTTACAATGCTCTCATCAATTCTCTCGTTCGAGGATTGCTGATCCCCCAGAAAGCTATATAAGGTCAAGAACAATGAGGTAAGTCTTAGAATCTTTGGTTAAGAAAGAATGTCAAGCTTTTTTTTTTTAGGGGATAGAGGTGGATTTAGGGGTTCCACATTAAGTGCTTTTTCAAAGATGATATAGTGCGCAGTTTATCTGACGCGATCAAAGTGCAGTTATGGCGTAAAGTAGGAATAATTTATAATGGCAAGTTGTGTCATCTATTGCCCTGTAAGAGTATGAAAATAATATTGATTGCACTGCAAGTTTTCTTAGATTATTTTAGAATCTGTAGTTCTAAAACTTGTTACGAAAGTACAATTGTTGAAAAAACCTCATATTACATTTTTAAATTGACAAAACTATCCACAATTTATGTCAATCTTGATAAATACAAGATTGTTTGTATTCTAGGTTGTATCCGCATTGAAGAACTTTGATATAATTGGTAAAAAGATTTTGTTTGATTTGAAGAATCTATGCGGAGGACACTTAATATTGGATATACCAAAGTGTTGGGTCTACGGAATCTACATTAGTATCATAATTAAGTTATCTCTAACAAAATAGTTGAATATATCCAAGAAACCAAGTGTATCTTTCACTTGAATATTATTAGGATACGGCAAGGATATCAACATTGGCGACCAAGTCTAAGGGGATTCTGATTGATTGATCTCAATGGCTACCTAATCTTCTCGATACTTGTCCAACGGTTAGATTGGAGATTGATCCTCTTGAAGATTGTCCCGGAAAGTTTGGATGCTGGGGGTGCAAAAGAAGACTAAGGTGTCAAAGAGAAAGATAGATCGAGAATTAAAAATTCCATTTTTTGAGAAAGTTTCACATCCTTTTAATTGTCTTCTGAGCACTTCAAATGTGCAATCTTTGAGAAGCGTTGGCAATGAAAAAATTTGTGCTCAAGTGTGTAATAGTAAGTTCTATCTGCTTGGACATAAGCATCATCTAATTCGAGAAGAAGTGCTTGAATAGAAGCAGCACCTTAAAACGGTAACTTCTCAACGATTGTCTAGTAGAATATAATCAATAGGCTGTTAGCAGAGAGAGTGGATGTACGATTGAACTAAACCGAACCAATATGATTTTTGAGTGAACTGTTCTATATCCTTAATCATATACATTTTTGCTCTCCTAGATCTTATTAGAACTGGGTCATATGGGCACTCTGTTTCTTCACTGTCACATATATACACACTTGAGACTTCTAATTCCACATTTGTTTGTCAAGTTCTTAAATATTACCTATTCAACCTTTCTAGGTGATTATTCTAATCACTTCATAATTGAATTCTAAAACTTTCAAAACAGTGCGATTAATTCATAAAACCTATCAGCGTGAACCAACCCCCGGCAATAAAGAGAATCATGTTGAGGGCCTATGGGTTTTCTTGAAATTCACATTGTAGAATCGACGGGTTGCCATGGAGTGCTTGGGCTTCCCGAAGGCAATCACCTCCCCTTCCCCTTATCCTTCTTCTTTGCCCTCCTCTCCTTGCTGTCCATGTTGGCGAGAGTGTGGATGAGATGCAGCGGAAGGTAATACTAGAGCTTCAACTGGTCATCCTTGCCGCGAACTATGTAGGAGATGAAGAGCTTCTGGGACGTGCTGAAGATGAAGTTGTAGCCGTAGGAGTCAGAGTCGGAATTGGATTTAGGCTTTGCTTTTTTGTAATTTGGTAGGATCACTATCAATTGTTTTAAAAATTTAAACTATTAGATGAACATGTAGTTTAATATTTAAATATTTTATCACTTCCTTTCACACTTAGTTTAGTCTTTTTATCAAGTACTAAGTATAAACTTATGTAATTGGAGAGGTAAATGAGGTATTAAAAAATTTGAAATCAGAACCTCCGACAACTCCGATACCATTTGATATTTAATGAGACCACTGCTAATCGTTCTAAAAATTTTAATTATTTAAAGAAAATGTGATTTAATATTTAAATATTTTATCAGGCTTGGGCTTTGGCAGAGAGATGTCAAACTGTAATAAAGGAGAGAGAGAGATGGAGATGTGAGGTGAGAGTGACAGCGAATGGACAAAGTGTCTTGGAAAGTGGAAGGACATGCGTACCCATTTGCTAGTATATTAGAAAAGAAAATTGGACCTGAACAGGTCTTTAAAATGCTTAAGGGGAGATAAGGGAAAGAGCTCCCCAGAATGGTGGAATGATCTCCTGATAAGTTCTCTTCATATTCCTTCTCTTCTGGGAAGACAAACGTAATGAGGAAACTTAGGGGCCTCATATGAGAAAGGTAGGCTCCATGTGAACTTCTGCTGGGGTAATATAGTACCTATCCGCTCCTGGGGTGATGAGTGGGGAACTTAGGTTCCTGTTGGTTGGCCTGTGCTTGGCATAGTATTTGTTAACCGGCATGCCAACCGTACCCATGGTTACGAGACACTGTCTTGTTTTTTTGCAGGTTAAGGTAACCTATTGTATGGTGCACCAAGAGTACTTTAGCCTCGTCTAAGAAAATACTGATAACAATGCACATACAAAGAAGATGTATAAATATTTATAGAATTGTTTTTTTTAGATTGGAAATATTTTTAGAAAGGTTATTCTAAGATAAAAAGGTCCAAATTTTAATATTAAAAAATGTGACGAATAAAAAAAACTATGAATTACGCTTTCATCCGTGGACACAGTACTTGTAATACAAGATATAGTTATTTGCGGAACGAAACGAACGATCATGATTCTTTAAAAATTAACAAGCTGTCTTTAATTTATAAAATTATACAGACTATATCATATTTACATGTCTTGTCTCAAGGTAGACAAAAAAAGATTCGATTATTCACATGGATCATATAAATTTCCGAATTGAAGCGTTCAATTACCTTTGCTAGATCAATCTGTCTCTGCACATAACAAATTATGAATTGACTAATTAGATTTATGTATTAGAATTTAGTCGATATCACTGATCCAAACAAAAAGAAGTTAGTTGGTACCTGGTACCTAGTACACATTTAGCATACTTTGATTAGAACCGTGACCAGATATGACTGGCTTTCTTTAACGATGTTCTTTGTTAGGAGTCTACTTGCTTTAAACTCTTAGCACCAAAGTGAAGTTAGATACGTTTGACGACGTCGAAGGCCAAGATTTATTACTACCACTGTCTAGAACATTCGTAACTTTAAACGCGAATCATTACATCGATCACAAGAAAAAAAGAAAAAAAAACATGAAGAGATCGGGTGGGATGATATATCTTTGGTTGCTTTAACATTTATTTTCTTTTGTTTCTTAGTGTACTCTCCCGATCTGTATCTATATTCGGTAGCTCTGCTATGCCGATATCCCATATCTAATTTTAGACTTAGGAGTTTTAATGAAGAAATACATCGCCTCCAATTTCAATAGTGCTCACAGCATTTATGGTGTCAGATCTGTGCTCTTTCACCATGTTTTTATTAGAAGCTCCGGCGTCTCTCACTTGCTAAAGAGTTTGCTTTCACAGGCATTAGATCAAAGCTTGTTCAACATGTTTTTATTAAAAGCCTTGGCGTCTTGCACTTGATAAAGAGTTCACTCTTATAGGTGTTAGATCAAAACTTGTTTAACATGTTTTTGTTGTCGTCGTATGGTGATGGTGTTGGGGACACCGAACCTATGCACACACCACCAAAAGGCAAACCATAATTATAGATGAAGATCCCGATGTGTGCTCATCACTAATGATGGTGTATGATTCGGTGATCAGCCCTGATCATTTTGTTTAAATGTAGTCATAGATTTGTTCTTGTAGGATGAGCATATGTTTACCTTGAACGGCTATGCTCTAATAATATACCTTGATTTTTAGATTTTTGTTTGTTTTGCAGATTTATGGATTTGCCCTGTTGTGGTAATCCTATGAATCCTTTCATGTATCATTTTGGTAATTAATGAAAATTTCCTTAGACCAAAAAGAAGAAGCATGTAAGAATCTTTTATTTATAACATCGCCATTCCAACTCGAAAACTTGCCATTCTTAATTAGGTTTAACGGACAATTTGTCAAGGTAGCATGTGGGTTGCCCGATCTATAGCTTTAAGTTCAATGCCGTGAGATTTTGATATTCCAACATATGCTAATATAAATAGAAACTCTCCGGGCAAACATCAGAAAATAACTGCACCACAACGTGATGGTGATCGAAGTGATGTCCACAGAATTCATCAAGCCCGCCACCCCAACCCCACATAACCTGAATATCCACAAGCTATCACTCCGTGATCAATTGATGCATTCAAGTTATAGTGCCCTAGTTTTTTTCTACCTACGTCTTGACACAACCCTCACCACATCCCAAATCTCACGAGCCCTGAAGAGCTCGCTCTCCCAGACCCTCACCCGCTTTTACCCTTTTGCGGGGAAGATCAAGGACCGCCTCTCCATCCAGTGCGACGACGGAGGGGTCTCCTTCTTGGAAGCTAGGGCTCAATCAAACCTTTCGCGGTTCCTCGACCGGCCGGACCCTTGGGGCTTTCAAGACTTCGTGCCAAGGGCTACTTTCAAGCTAGTCGACACCAGATCTCGAGTGGCGATGATCCAAATGACCACCTTCACTTGTGGCGGGATCACGGTTGGCACGTTGGTTGCGCATCTGGTCGCCGATGGAGTTGGCATGAGTATTGTTCTCAGGCTTGGGCTGCCAGGGCCCGTGAATCCATGGACGATGTATGGCCGGATTTCGATACAACGCGGTCGCTGTTTCCTCAATACGAAGCATTCCCGGAAGAGACGACATTCGCAAGCGTGTGCGCTCCATGCTACCAAAGAGGCTGGTAGGGCAAGTCGTTTCATTACCTTTCTAATTAATCAATTTATCTTTTATAAGTGATAAACTAAGAAGAAGTTCTAGAGAATTAGTGAGACAAACACACAGAGGAACAAATGGAGCATGAGCTTCTCATAAATTTTAATTTCATAAATAAATGAAGTTGGATGAACTGTCTGTTGCATTGGTAATCTGGAAATAAATTTATGGACATATCCAGTAAAAAAAAAAAAACATATTCGGGTCATATGTGCTAGACTCTAACACACAGGTTACGTGGGTACCTAATCATTACTATGTTGATTTTGTACATTTGAAGTTAGTACATTTTCTTGTATCAAAAAGTGCAATTTCTCAAAAAAGGAAAAAAGAAAAAAGTACGATAAAACAAAATATAATCAAATTTAGTGCCCTTCCAAACAAAGGACATACTTTCGAAAATGGAAAAAGACACAGTTATATATTAGATTTATATATATACAAATGCTGAGGTATATCTCTCTAAATTGTGATTTTCACATGAAAAAATTACCAATTTCATTAAGATATTGTTACTAGTTAATACATATTCCGGCTTATTTCTTATATAAGATGTTATTATCAATGTGCACCGGGTACTATGTCAAAGAATTCGATAAACAAAAATGGGAATAGATTAATTTTCTTTTAATGCGTTGACAAGTTCCTACCACTTCTCTCAGGTGTAGTGCGAGGAGATTGGTGCATGTTCGACTCATCCGCCATAGCTAGGATGAAGGACAAAGCAGCGAGCCCGCAAGTCTAGAACCCGAGCCGTGTGGAAGCCATGTCCGCCCTAATATGCAAATCCATGATGGCATTGGTCAACCCCAAGCCTAACCCGATGTCGATGGCCCACTACGTGGACTTGCGCTGGCAAGCCACGCCAACCATCCCCAGCTATGCCGTGGGGAACCACCTCTTCTTGGCCGTCGCACGCTTTTGTCCGGCCGAGTCCAATGACCTGCCCAACATTGCGGGCTGGCTCCGGGAAGCGACAGCCAGAGTTGGCAGCGACTTGGCGAAGGGTCTGCAAGGCGAGGGTGGGTTCTCGAAGCTGCGCAAGGCCGTTGTAGAAATTAAGCAGGTCATCTCCGGAGGCATGTATGGTAATAACAACAACAACAATAACAATAGGCTGGAGTATATAGGGTTTAGTAGTATGTGCAATTTCCGGCTTTATGAGATTGATTTTGGTTGGGGAAATCCGGCATGGGGGACCAGTGTTGCTTTACCTGGGAAGAAACCTATGGAGATTCCAAACATTAATTACGTGTTTTTATCGGACACTAAGCGTGGAAACGGGATCGAAGCGTGGGTCCTTTCAGATGAAAATAAGCTTCTAGCGTTGGAGAAAGACACGGATTCTTGAATTCGCTGTTGTTGATCCGAGTCCCTTGAAGATGCCGTTGAAAAGTAAATTATAATTCGTCATTTCTTGTTAGAATTAATTTGGATTTTTTTATTGTTTTCTAAAGCACGAGTGTCCAATTTGAATTACTCTTCTTATTCATCATTTCATGTTCCAAATTTAATGCATAGTGTTTTGTTTTTTAACGATTTGTGGGTTGGTCGAGGTTACTTGTCTCTAGCTCAGCTCGCCGTTTGACTTGACTTATTGGTACTCATCGATAATGGGAATTTGAACATTACAACAACTTAGACTGACCTTCAGTGATATGTAATTACTATGTGTTAAATTATATCTTGACTTTGTGTCAGGAAAGCATCCCTATGTTATTTTGATGATTCCAAAATCATATTTGGCATTAACATTTTCATGATAACTGCAGATGCATATAGTAGTTTCGTGATCAATCGTGATGATATCACTAATTTCTACGGTTGCGTTTGGTTATCTTGACACGGATTAAGATAAGATAGGATAAGATGGGATTAGAAATCCTCAGAATTGTCGTTCGGATTGTGAAAAATCCTATCATAAGTTTGGTAAATGGCTAGATATAATGCAGATATCGGAATGTGCTATTCACCACGAAGTAAAAAAGTGCGATGATTTTTCTTTTTTCTTTTAATAAAACATTTATCTCTTTTTAGTTGTTATCCTTTTTTTTCTTTATTATTTTTTCTTTTTAAGATTTCCATCCTTTTGTTTTTCTTTCTTCCTTTTAATTATCTAAGTTTTTTTATTTGGCGCTTGGTGGTAGCAGATTGGTGTCACGTAATAGGATAAGAGACTTATTGGTGAAATTTTAGGTGTCAACAATTGAAATATGCAATTGGAAATTGTTGCCACTTATCACAAAAAGTACTTTTAAAATAAACATTTATACTATTATATAAATTAAAGAGAACCTCCTACGGATCTCAATTAATTGTTTTTCCCCCAATATCCTTAATTATCTATTTTACAAATATTCTATTCATGAACAAATGCGTAAATTAATAATTTATCTCGCAGGACTATCATTTCTAAGACTTGAACCATTCTTTTTATCATAAAACAACTTTCCTAAAAATATTTCAAAAACTTGCGATATTTCTCTTCCCGTATAGATTTGTGCAATATCTTTGAATTGTGAATCTTTGTGAACCCATTATTTAACGATTCCAAATTTTCTTAATAAGGTGATTTTCCCCCATTTTTCATATACACGAAATGCGCGTATCCATTTGCTAGCATATTAGAAAGAGAAGGCAACTTGTTTTTTTCCAGGTTAAGGTAACCTATTGTATGATGTACCAAGAGTACCTTAGCTTCATCTAAGAAGATAGTGACAACAATACACATACAAAGAAGATGTATAAATATTTATAGAAACAATTTTTTTGAGATTGGAAATATTTTTATAAAGGTTATTGTAAGATAAAATGGTCCAAATTTTAATATTAAAAACGTGACAAATAAAATAAAACTATGCATTTATGCGTTCTTCCTTGGACACAATTGTAACATAAGAAAAGAACGATCGAGATCCTTTAAATATTAACAAGCTCTCTTTAGAGTTAATAATACGAAAAACCTCAAATTGATGCACCTCTGACAAATTTACACTAAACTAATTTTTTTATCATAATTAAAAACTCACAAACTGATACACATGTGAAATTTTACTCTCTATTAATTTCCGTTAAATTTTACCGTTAAATTTTTAAGTTGGATGACACGTGGCAATTGACGGGTATACCAGTTTGGGGTTTTACCATAAATAAATGTACCAGTTTGTGATTTTTCGTGATATTAATCCAATTTAATTGAGGGTAAAGTTGTCACAAATGTATCCATTTGGGGTTTTTTGTGGTCAAAAAATTAGTTTGTGGTAAATTTGTTATAGATGTACAAATTTTGGGTTTTTGATGACCAAAAAATTAATTTTGGATAATTTTGTCACAGATATATCAGTTGGGGGTTTTTCGTAATATTAACCCTTTATAAAATTATACAGACGAAAGCCTATTCACATGTATTGTCTCAAGGTAGAGAAAGACAGATACGATAATTTGTAGACATGAACGGGATCTTTTTCCCTCTGGCGAGCGTTCATAGATTGTACTCAACTTTTGAATTGTTGCTGAAGCCAAGGTGCCGATGTTTGACTATTCAATTAATTATATTGCATCGACTCTGCTCAACCCGTGAGCATCTCGAGTTCTCATGTTGCTTGCCCCTTGAGAGCATGCATATGCAGTTTTTACTATTCCTCATAACGTGATGCCCTCGAGACGTCTTACTTGACTAATATTCTTCACGGATATACATAAGTCATTTTGTTCACATGCATCAAATGAGTTTCCAAATTCAAGCGTTCGATTAACTTTCACGTACCAATTTGTCTCTGTACATGACATATTATAAATTGACTAATTGGATACATGTATTAAAATTTTGTCAATATCACCTATCCTAACAAAAGGAAGATAGTTGATACCTACTTGGCATACTTTAATGAGGACCGCCCACTGATTTGACTAGCTTTGTTTAACGATTTTCTTTGTGAGGAGCCCACTTGTTGTAAGTTATAAGCACCAAAGTTTAAGTTCCATACGTCTAACGTGGCTGAAGGCTAAGATTTATTGATAGCACTGTCTAGAAGATGGTTTATCTAGGAGCAAATTATTCCAACTATCAGAAGAAAAAAAACAGGAAGAGATTAGATCGGATGGTACGATGTATCAGAAAGTGGGTAGTCAACATGTATGAATCTCTTCTTTTTAATAAAGCTATTTGTCATATGGCACGTGGGTTGGCCGATCTATAGCCATTGCGATTAGTTATAATGCTAATATAAGTAGGAACCCTCCGAGCAAAACATCAGAAAATAATTGCACCTCAACGTGATGGAGGTCGAAGTGCTGTCCACAGAATTCATCAAGCCCTCCACCCCAACCCCAAACAACCTGAAAATCCACAAACTATCACTCCTTGATCAATTGATGCATCCAAGGTACAGTGCCCTAGTTTTTTTCTACCATCATCGTGACACAACCTTCACCACGTCCCGAATCTCACAAGCCCTGAAGAGCTCGCTCTCCCAAACCCTCAGCCGCTTCTACCCCTTTGCAGGGAAGATCAAGGACCACCTCTCCATCAAGTGTGACGACGGAGGGGTCCCCTTCTCGGAAGCTAGGGCTCGGTCGAGCCTCTCGTGGTTCCTCGACCGGCCGGACCCCCGAGGCATTCAAGACTTCCTCCCGGGGGCTACTTTCAAGCTGGTCGACACTGGATCTCGAGTGGCGATGATCCAAATGACCGCCTTCGCTTGTGGTGGGATCGCGGTCAGCGCGTTGGTTACACACGGGTGGCTGATGGGATTGGCATGAGCACTTTTCTCAAGGCTTGGGCTGCCAGGGCCTGCGAGTCCATGGACGAGGTATGGCCGGATTTCAATACGACACCGTCGCTGTTTCCTCAATATGAAGCATTCCCGGAAGAGATGACTTTCGCAAGCGTGTGTGCTCCCTGCTACAAAAGAGGCTGGTAGGGCTAGTCGTTTCATAACCTTTCTAATTAATTAACCTATCTTTTATAAATGATAAATTAAGAATAAGTTCTAGAGAATTAGTGAGACTAAGGGTTCGCATGGCAAATGATTAAGTGCCCGAACTAATTTCATAAATAAATCATAAATGATTCTTTTTTATTGCATTGGTAATCTGAAAATAATTTCTAAGCATTTGAAAGCCAGTTTAATAAAAAAAACATATTCAAAATTTATATTTTTAGAATAGAAAAACAACAGAAATATGTTTGGTAACTATACAAAATTTCTTTTTATTAATAATATTTTGAATTTTTAATATTCACTTGTACAAAAAACTGGATTTTTGCCAAAAAAGGAAAAAAGAAAAAAAAAAATAAAACAAAATATTTTTTCCAACCCTTCCAAACAAAGGAAATTTTTTTCCGAAAATGGAAAAGACACAGTTATATATTAGAATTTTATATATACAAATGCTGAGGTAAATCTCTCTAAATTGAATTTTCAATGAAAAAATTTTTCATTAAGATATTTTTCCTAGTTAATTCAATATTTGGGCAATTATTTTATATAAGATTTATTATCAATTTCACCGGGTACTATGTCAAAGAATTTTCGATAAACAAAAAAAACCCGAATAGATTAATTTTTTTTAATGCGTTGAAAATTTACCACTTCTCTCAGGTTTTGCGAGGAGATTGGTGCATGTTCGACTCATCCGCCATAATTATTTTGAAGGACAAAGCAGCGAGCCCGCGAGTCTAGAACCTGAGCCGTGTGGAAGCCGTGTCCGCCCTAATTTTCCAAATCCATGATGGCAAACCCCAAGCCCTAACCCGATTTGGTGGCCCACTATTTGCGCTGGCAAGCCAAACCAACCATCCCCAACTATTGCAATTTTCCGGGAATTATTTTAATATCGCATTTTTGTCCGGTTGAGTCCAATGACCTGCCCAACATTTGGCTCGGGCGACAGCCATAGTTGGCAGCGACTTGGCGAAGGGTCTGCAAAACGAGGGTGGCTTCCCCAAAAAGGCCGTTTTTGGTATTTTCATATAGGCTGGATATAGGGTTTAGTAGTATGTGCAATTTCCGGCTTTATGAGATTGATTTTGGTTGGGAAATCCGGCATGGGGACCAGTGTTGCTTTACCTGGGAAGAAACCTATGGAGATTCCAAACATTAATTACGTGTTTTTATCGGACACTAAGCGTGGAAACGGGATCGAAGCGTGGGTCCTTTCAGATGAAAATAAGCTTCTAGCGTTGGAGAAAGACACGGATTCTTGAATTCGCTGTTGTTGATCCGAGTCCCTTGAAGATGCCGTTGAAAAGTAAATTATAATTCGTCATTTCTTGTTAGAATTAATTTGGATTTTTTTATTGTTTTCTAAAGCACGAGTGTCCAATTTGAATTACTCTTCTTATTCATCATTTCATGTTCCAAATTTAATGCATAGTGTTTTGTTTTTTAACGATTTGTGGGTTGGTCGAGGTTACTTGTCTCTAGCTCAGCTCGCCGTTTGACTTGACTTATTGGTACTCATCGATAATGGGAATTTGAACATTACAACAACTTAGACTGACCTTCAGTGATATGTAATTACTATGTGTTAAATTATATCTTGACTTTGTGTGAAAAGCATCCCTATGTTATTTTGATGATTCCAAAATCATATTTGGCATTAACATTTTCATGATAACTGCAGATGCATATAGTAGTTTCGGATCAATCGTGATGATATCACTAATTTCTACGGTTACGTTTGGTTATCTTGACACGGATTAAGATAAAGATAGGATAAGATGGGATTAGAAATCCTCGGGTTGTCGTTCGGATTGTGAAAAAATCCTATCATAAGTTTGGTAAATGGCTAGATATAATGCAGATATCGGAATGTGCTATTCACCACAAGTAAAAAAGTGCGATGATTTTTCTTTTTTCTTTTAATAAAACATTTATCTCTTTTTAGTTGTTATCCTTTTTTTCCTTTATTATTTTTTCTTTTTAAGATTTCCATCCTTTTGTTTTTCTTTCTTCCTTTTAATTATCTAAGTTTTTTTATTTGGCGCTTGGTGGTAGCAGATTGGTGTCACGTAATAGGATAAGAGACTTATTGGTGAAATTTTAGGTGTCAACAATTGAAATATGCAATTGGAAATTGTTGCCACTTATCACAAAAAGTACTTTTAAAATAAACATTTATACTATTATATAAATTAAAGAGAACCTCCTACGGATCTCAATTAATTGTTTTTCCCCCAATATCCTTAATTATCTATTTTACAAATATTCTATTCATGAACAAATGCGTAAATTAATAATTTATCTCGCAGGACTATCATTTCTAAGACTTGAACCATTCTTTTTATCATAAAACAACTTTCCTAAAAAATATTTCAAAAACTTGCGATATTTCTCTTCCCGTATAGATTTGTGCAATATCTTTGAATTGTGAATCTTTGTGAACCCATTATTTAACGATTCCAAATTTTCTTAATAAGGTGATTTTCCCCCATTTTTCATATACACGAAATGCGCGTATCCATTTGCTAGCATATTAGAAAGAGAAGGCAACTTGTTTTTTTCCAGGTTAAGGTAACCTATTGTATGATGTACCAAGAGTACCTTAGCTTCATCTAAGAAGATAGTGACAACAATACACATACAAAGAAGATGTATAAATATTTATAGAAACAATTTTTTTGAGATTGGAAATATTTTTATAAAGGTTATTGTAAGATAAAATGGTCCAAATTTTAATATTAAAAACGTGACAAATAAAATAAAACTATGCATTTATGCGTTCTTCCTTGGACACAATTGTAACATAAGAAAAGAACGATCGAGATCCCTTAAATATTAACAAGCTCTCTTTAGAGTTAATAATCGAAAAACCTCAAATTGATGCACCTTCCGACAAATTTACACTAAACTAATTTTTTTATCATAATTAAAAACTCACAAACTGATACACATGTGAAATTTTACTCTCTATTAATTTCCGTTAAATTTTACCGTTAAATTTTTAAGTTGGATGACACGTGGCAATTGACGGGTATACCAGTTTGGGGTTTTACCATAAATAAATGTACCAGTTTGTGATTTTTCGTGATATTAATCCAATTTAATTGAGGGTAAAGTTGTCACAAATGTATCCATTTGGGGTTTTTTGTGGTCAAAAAATTAGTTTGTGGTAAATTTGTTATAGATGTACAAATTTTGGGTTTTTGATGATCAAAAAATTAATTTTGGATAATTTTGTCACGATATATATATCACTGGGGTTTTTCGTAAACATTAACCCTTTATAAAATTATACAAACGAAAGCCTATTCACATGTATTGTCTCAAGGTAGAGAAAGACAGATACGATAATTTGTAGACATGAACGGGATCTTTTTCCCTCTGGCGAGCGTTCATAGATTGTACTCAACTTTTGAATTGTTGCTGAAGCCAAGGTGCCGATGTTTGACTATTCAATTAATTATATTGCATCGACTCTGCTCAACCCGTGAGCATCTCGAGTTCTCATGTTGCTTGCCCCTTGAGAGCATGCATATGCAGTTTTTACTATTCCTCATAACGTGATGCCCTCGAGACGTCTTACTTGACTAATAATCTTCACGGATATACATAAGTCATTTTGTTCACATGCATCAAATGAGTTTCCAAATTCAAGCGTTCGATTAACTTTCACGTACCAATTTGTCTCTGTACATGACATATTATAAATTGACTAATTGGATACATGTATTAAAATTTTGTCAATATCACCTATCCTAACAAAAGGAAGATAGTTGATACCTACTTGGCATACTTTAATGAGGACCGCCCACTGATTTGACTAGCTTTGTTTAACGATTTTCTTTGTGAGGAGCCCACTTGTTGTAAGTTATAAGCACCAAAGTTTAAGTTCCATACGTCTAACGTGGCTGAAGGCTAAGATTTATTGATAGCACTGTCTAGAAGATGGTTTATCTAGGAGCAAATTATTCCAACTATCAGAAGAAAAAAACAGGAAGAGATTAGATCGGATGGTACGATGTATCAGAAAGTGGGTAGTCAACATGTATGAATCTCTTCTTTTTAATAAAGCTATTTGTCATATGGCACGTGGGTTGGCCGATCTATAGCCATTGCGATTAGTTATAATGCTAATATAAGTAGGAACCCTCCGAGCAAAACATCAGAAAATAATTGCACCTCAACGTGATGGAGGTCGAAGTGCTGTCCACAGAATTCATCAAGCCCTCCACCCCAACCCCAAACAACCTGAAAATCCACAAACTATCACTCCTTGATCAATTGATGCATCCAAGGTACAGTGCCCTAGTTTTTTTCTACCATCATCGTGACACAACCTTCACCACGTCCCGAATCTCACAAGCCCTGAAGAGCTCGCTCTCCCAAACCCTCAGCCGCTTCTACCCCTTTGCAGGGAAGATCAAGGACCACCTCTCCATCAAGTGTGACGACGGAGGGGTCCCCTTCTCGGAAGCTAGGGCTCGGTCGAGCCTCTCGTGGTTCCTCGACCGGCCGGACCCCCGAGGCATTCAAGACTTCCTCCCGGGGGCTACTTTCAAGCTGGTCGACACTGGATCTCGAGTGGCGATGATCCAAATGACCGCCTTCGCTTGTGGTGGGATCGCGGTCAGCGCGTTGGTTACACACGGGGTGGCTGATGGGATTGGCATGAGCACTTTTCTCAAGGCTTGGGCTGCCAGGGCCTGCGAGTCCATGGACGAGGTATGGCCGGATTTCAATACGACACCGTCGCTGTTTCCTCAATATGAAGCATTCCCGGAAGAGATGACTTTCGCAAGCGTGTGTGCTCCCTGCTACAAAAGAGGCTGGTAGGGCTAGTCGTTTCATAACCTTTCTAATTAATTAACCTATCTTTTATAAATGATAAATTAAGAATAAGTTCTAGAGAATTAGTGAGACTAAGGGTTCGCATGGCAACGATTAAGTGCCCGGGAACTAATTCTGCTCATAAATGATTCTTTTTTATTCTGTACCTGAAAATAATTTCTAAGCATTTGAAAGCGTTTAATAACTGCCCAAAATTTATATTTTTAGAATAGAAAAAGAACAGAAATATGTTTGGTAACTATACAAAATTTCTTTTTATTAATAATATTTTGAATTTTTTAATATTTCTTTCTCTTTTCTTCTTTCTTTTTCTTCCTTTCCTTGGTTATGACTGGTCGTCGGCGCCGGCAACCGGCCACAGGCCAAGGCCGGCGAGGGCATTGCAGCCCTCACCTTCGGCCTCACCGGTTGCAACGGCGAGGTCGGCCTCGCCATGGCTGGGTGAGGCCTTGTCGTCGCAGTCACTAGTCGCCCTCACTCAGGCGACGAGGGGGACTCTCGTCGGCCGTGGCTTGTGGCCGATCGCTGGCGACAAGCGAAGAACAACAAACCAAGAGGGAAGAAGAAAATCAAGAAGAATAAAAAATGGAAAAAATTGTTCTTAGAATCAAGAAGCTACTTTTTTTTTTTCTTGATTGTGTTCCAAAACTGATTATGAAAATAAGTTTTTGCAAATTTGTGCCCAGGCACAAAAATTTTAACAAATAGATTTCTATTCTTTTGTTTCTAGAATCAGTTTGGGAATAAAAGAATAGAAATTTTTACTATTTGGTAATTTGCCAAACGGGCCCTAACTCGCAGAGGAAGAATAGAGTATGAGTTTGTTATAAATTTTAATTTCACAAACAATTAAAGTTGGATGAGCTGTCTGACGCATTGGTAATCTGGAAACAAATATTTGGACATATCCAGTAAAAAGAAAAAAAAAACCTATTTGGGTCATAGTTGCTAGACTCTAACACCCACATTGCGTGGGTGCCTAATCATTACTATGTTGATTTTGCACATGTGAAGTTAGTACATTTTCTTGTATTCAAAAGTATAATTAATTTCTCAAAAAAACAAGGAAAAAAGAGTACGATAAAACAAAATAAAATCAAATTTAGTGCCCTTCCAAACAAAGGACATACTTTCGAAAATTGGAAAAGACACAGTTATATATTAGATTTATATATATATACACAAATAGTGATGTATATCTCTCAAAATTGTGATTTTCATATGAAAAAGTTACCAATTTCATTAAGATAATATTACTTGTTAATATATATCCAGGCTCATTTCTTATATAAGATGTTATTATCAATGTACACCAGGTACTATATTATAGAATTAGATAAACGAAAATCGAAATGGGTAGATACGTTCCAACTATTTCTCTCAGGGTCAGTGCGAGGAGATTGGTGTTCGACACGTCCGCCATAGCCAGAATGAAGGACAAAGCAACAAGCTCGCAGGTCCGGAAACCTAGTCGTGTGGAAGCCATCTCCGCCCTAATATGCAAATCCATGATGGCGGCGGTCAACCCCAAACCTAAGTCGACATTGATGGCCCACTATGTGGACTTGCGCCGGCAAGCCACGCCAACCATCCCCAGCCATGCCGTGGGGAACCACCTCTTCTTGGCCGTCACACGCTTTTGTCCGGCCGAGTCCAATGACCTGCCCATCATCGTGGGCTAACTCCGGGAAGCGACAGCCAGAGTCCACGGCAACTTGGCGAAGGGTCTGCAAGGCAACGGTGGGTTCTTGAAGCTGCGCGAGGCCGTTGTAGAAATTAAGGAGGTCATCTCTGGTGGCATGGATGGCGGCGGCGGCAACAACAACAACAAAAATAATAGGCTGGAATATAGAGGGCTTACTAGTATGTGCAATTTCGGGCTTTATGAGATTGATTTTGGTTGGGGAAATCCGGCATGGGTGACCAGTGTTGGTTTACCTGGGAAAAGACCGATGGAGATTCCAAATATTAATTACGTGTTTCTATCGGACACAAAGTGTGGAAACGGGATCGAAGCATGGGTTCTTTCAGATGAAAATAAGCTTCTGGCCTTGGAGAAAGACCCAGAGATTCTTGAATTCGCTTCTGTTGATCCGGAGAGAAAATATTGCGCGAGCGGAAGACTCCGCGTCAGCAATACACAAGTCCACTGAGCGAGTGACACGTGGCAAGCGGGCCCACAAATCACATTTATTGAAAAATCTCACTCTTTTCCTTCTCTCTTCCATCCTCCTCCGTTAACTCTCCTCCGTTAGTTTCAAATCTTCACTTTTCATTCCTCCCGCTCGCGACTTCCTCTTCCTTCCTCCGCGACTTCCTCTTCCTTCCTCTCCGACTTCGCATCCTTTGGTCGTGAACCCGCTGCGCCTACGCCGGTTGCTTCCGCCATCCCTTCAAAAAACCCATTTGCTCTCTCTACACATCTCCTCCATAAGCGCGGCTCTTTTTTTGTGGACCCGCGCCTCCGCCTCCGCCCGGTTTCCTCTGTCGTCGCCTCTTGGAGCCCATCGGTGGCTCGGATCCACCACGCGGCCGCCTCCGCCCTCGCCCGTCGCCGTCTCGTCGAAAGCCCTCCATTGGCGATTAGTCCTCTGCCACTCTCTCTATCCAGAAATGGCTCCGCTTTGCTCTCTATGATGAACCCGCGCCTCCGCCGTTGCCTCCGCGGCCCCTTTGGAGACTCGCCCTCTGCGTTACCTCCAAGCCCCATTCTCGAGTTAGGGTTTTGTATGACTTGAACTTCCCGTCGTTTTTGCCTTAACGTGAAGATTGGTGGCTCGGATCTCGACCATGTGGCCACCTCTGCCGCCTCGCCGTCGCCTCCGAAGCCCCCATTGGCGATTCTTCCTCTACCCCTCTTTCTTTGTCCTGAGAAACGACTTTGCTCGGCTCTCTGTGACAAACCGTGCCCCCGCCGTCACCTCCCGAAGCCCCTTTGGTGAGCCCTCAACGGAGGAGCTAGTGCTGGTGGTGGTGATGGTGGGGTCAAGGTGTGCGCGTTCAACAATCGCGCGCGGCGGCTGGAGCTCTGTGCCCGTGACAAGTCGAGTACATGTGAGTCTGATCGACGCGTACGGTGAGCTTTCTAGTTCGTTTGAGTGTGTGCTGCTTCGTGGAGTTTCTTGAATCGGGAGCGTATTCACAAGAGAATGGTTGCCATTTGGTGCAAAGCTGAAATGAAGCTTCAGCTTTCCTTGGACTAATCGTGGACATTGAATGGCTTTCTTAGTCTTTTAGTTTGATGATAATTTGGTGTTGTTTTGAAAACATTTTAACGAAAATTCACTTTGACTTTCGATGTGATATCTGGAGCAGGACAAAGATTATGGCGAAAGATGCAATTCTTGTTCGATCACCGGGATGGGAAACAAAGGCCATGTCATTGGCCATTCAATGAGTGAGTCTTGAATGACCCAAATTTCATGGATGCTTATTTGGCTATGTGGTTCATATGAGAAATTAAAACGACCATTCTGATTGCAATTTCTGGATGCCTGGATATATCTGGCCATTTTTAAAACTTAATAATGAACAAAAAATCACATCCATGACATGTCTGCCTGTGAGTCTAGATCGGGTTCTTGTTTGTTTCAGGGTGACTAACTGCCCTCTTTGGCTGTCAAAATAGGAGCTATGATCGCTTGGAAGTTGGCTGCCATGGTGCCCAACAGAGTTTTATCTTTAGGATTGCTCAATGTGACTGGTGGAGGTTATGAATGTTTCCCAAAGGTATTGCATTCATTTTAGTATGCGATGGTCCTTCCTTTTTTCTCCATGCAAACTAAAAGGGGAAAGAATGTTCTTCCTGGTTTCTTTTATCATTAAAAGAACTATTTGTTTGTGTGGGTGTTCGCCATTTAGTACTTTACAGACACGTTGTTCATTTATTGCATGCTGAGCCTGTTCCATGCTCCTATCCTTTGCTTTAACCACATGAACAAGAGGAAATGGATTTTTTTTACCAATATACTGCTTAGAAAGGAGTCGTTATGAACTTTTACTGATTGGTTACTTGCCGATTTTAATCCATGTCAAGAATGTTCCTTATTAATGATTGCGTGTAGTAGCAGAAGTTGCTTTCACAGTTTGCATCTCTCGAATGTCCCAATCACAGCTACCATACAAAATCATTCAGATGGAAAAATCTTCAAAAGATCTCATTGCATCACTTGAATATCCCAGCCATAGCTACTGCACAAAATCATAGAGATGGCTATTTTTCAAAAGATCTCTCGTTGATTAGCTACATGAGTCCTTTTCCTTGTGAAAATGAGAAGCAATGCAGAGACATAGGACTTAACCTTGGATATTGTGCAGGAACAATGATTTTTTGGAATGGAGATTGTAAGAAAGATCAATAGCTAGCGAGAGCCTTTTTGCATCGCAGTTGCAGTCTTCCTAAGATGATTCCATGTTTTCATTTGGGCAAAAAAGGGTCCTCTCACAGTTTGCCTTTTAATGGTGAAACTGCTTATTGTTCACTTGAATCCATTCATATTCTGTATCTTGACCTCACCATATGATGGAACATTGTTATTGGGGGAAGTGGAAGCTATTTTGACTTTCCTCAAGGAAATTGGTTTCATTTTTACTTTCCCAAAGAAATTCCCATACTTGTTTTAAGTAGGTACTTGTGCTATTTACCATGTGAATTAAATTAGTTTTGATGATGCAATTGCATTGTCAATTAAAACAAAAAAAATTGAATCCAGTCCTGATATTGCACTTGATCCACTATTTGAGTGGTCTAACAATGATCTTTTGATTTGTGTAGATTGACCGGCGAACCATCTCAATTGCAATCCGCATTTTTAGGGCTAAAACTCTAGCTCAAAGGGCTGCTGTTGATTTGGATACCCACTACTCAAAAAGTAAGCAACACTTATGTACTTAAACCATCATTGTAAAATCCACTTTGCATCCTCCTTTCATCTCTGTCAAAGGAGAAATACTTAATCTTTCTCCATCTCAAAAGAAATAAGGATTTCGGAGAACAAATAGTTGTTTTGTGATAGTATGAAGGGTTAATACCACGAAAAACCCTAAAAAGCTGGTACACTTGTGACAATTTTACCCCAATCTATTTTATTGACCATAAAAAAATACACTTGTGACAATTTTACCCCGAACTATTTTTTTAACCACCAAAAACCCTAAAATTGGTTACATGTGACAATTTTACACGAACTAATTTTTAATATTATTTTTTATTTTTCAATTTTTTATTAATTTTTTTTTTTTTCTTAACTTTTTTTTTTTTTCTCTTTAACCTTGACTTTCATGGGACATTTGTCTTTTCTTGCATTCGGTGGGGGGCCAACCTCCCAACGCCCGGCGAGGTTGAGCCTCGCCCGATGGGTGGGCCGGGCTGATCTCGGCAGTTGGTTTCGACCTCGGCCGATCGGTTTGGGTCCGGCGATTGGCGGAGGTTGAAGAGAAAAAAAAAAAAAAAAGAAAATATAAAAAATTAATAAAAAATTCGAAAAATAAAAAAATATTATTAAAAATTAGTTCGGGGTAAAATTGTCACATGTATACCAGTTTGGGGTTTTTGGTGGTTAAAAAAATAGTTCGGGGTAGATTTGTCACAACCGTATTATTTGGGGTTTTTTATGGTCAAAAAAATAGTTTGGGGTAAAATTGTCACAAGTGTACCAGTTTAGGGTTTTTTATGGTCAAAAAAAATAGTTTGGGGTAAAATTGTCACAAGTGTACCAGTTTAGGGTTTTTCATGGTATTAGCCCTAGTATGAATAAATGACTCCAAGTAAATTCATTTGTGTTCTTATGATTGAGTCTTTCTTTTGGGACATGGAAGTGCGTCGATGTATTAGGCTTCCACGGACAGAGGTTTCAGATAATCGTGTGAGTGTGTGTGTGTGTGTGAGAGAGAGAGAGAGAGAGAGAGAGAGAGAGAGCAATCCACAGGGTAAAGCCATTGGTCTATTTTTCTTTCTCTTATGGAAGCATAATGTATTATGTGCAGGAATATCTTGAGGAATATGTTGGATCTAGCACCCGGAGGGCAGTTCTCCACCAAGTAAGAAATCTTGAAAAAATCTCAAGTTTCTTTGGTCTAGCATTAACATAATGGAGCAAACTCTACATGGCCTTAGTAACTCTTGTGTTATTTAGAGACTTCCTGAGGGTTTTTTAAGGTTTAGTAAGTGTTTATGTCTACGAGTGTGTTTAGGTTTAAATGCACAATAATGCCATATAAACAAGTGCCAAACTATCATTGAGTTTTCCTATCCTTGGGATTTCTAGAGATGCATTTTACTTTGGTGTTCACAGTTAAATGGACCTATCTATGAATAACCATGGTGCAATATTTTTTCACTTATGACTATACACCTTTGCTTAGAGTTCACTGAAACTGGATCAACTTTATAAGAGATTACTTCACTAAAAATTGCCATTTTGTGTTGAAGTCAATAATTGGTTTTTGTCTACTTTAATTTTATAATTTTAGTATAAGATTGATAACTTGACTAAGGACTGGATCCTATCACTCGCAGGAATATGTAAAATGTATTACAACAATGGTACTGCAGTCCAACTATGGCTTTTAGGGTTAGATAAATGCTTGCTGGAAGCATAGAATGACAAGAACAGAGGTACAATTCTGCAACTTCTTTCCTGCAGCATCTTTGTTTTGTCTAGGATTCTTCATCGGGAGTGTGCTGTTGGCATCAAGATTACAGAGAGGTGTATACCTACTCTTCTTAGTTCTACAGATAATCATGTTTTTTCACTATTACTTGGTCTCGGTAGTTTATATGCTGGATGTTGCGAATGAAATTGAAAATGTTTTGCAGAAATTCTCATGATGGGATTGGAGGATAATTGATAAATCACAGAGCTCTAACACCAGCACTTGTGCGGTATGTCATCCTTCCATCCAGTGCTTGTTATTAGAGAATGGCAGTTTTGAACCTCATCACTTTCAATTTAATTGTGCCATGCCAGATGTCTCACTTGTTGCTTAATAGCTTATTTGTGTTTTCATTTCAAAATCAATGCAGACCACGTGGAAGTGAGGCCTTACCAGAAGGTATTGTTACCAGTTCTTCTGATTTAGAAATGAGGCCGTTATGGGATTCTGCAAAGGTAAAGAAAACAGCCTGAAATGACAATAGTTTTTTCAATGTAGAAGATATAACATCATAGTTCTGAACATGCATTAACTTGCTTGATCTTTGGGTAGGGCTCTCTTAGTTCTTTGTCTAACTTGTTTGCCGTGGCTGTTGGAATCAAGCAAAAGGATCTTGTGAATAAAATGGTTACAAAGGTGAGGAGACTTTTCTGGTTGTTGCTTAGCCTATTTTTCTTGAGCTTTTTTTCCAGTCGACCGTGTCAATTTTCACTTTGCGTTTACATCAAATGATTTTGTGGTGATGCTTTTCCACTATGATGGTGTTGTTGATGAGTGGAAGGACTTAGAATGGAGTGATTGCGTCATACATGTATCTACATTTAACCAAACTAAATGGCAAGTGGTCTTTTCCTTCCGACCAAGGTAATGATCATTCACAGTCTCCTAATGGATCTTCAACATTGTTCTACATGACTAGGCGGTTTGCCAAATGTTTCCTGCATCCAGATATAGTTGCAGAATACAAATATATTTTTCTGTGGGATGAGGACCTAGGAGTTGAAGATTTTCACCCCCGATAAGTATGTGTGCTTCACCTCATAAGCAATTCCATTTTCTTTGCTAGCTTACGAGGAGTGTAAAATGTGATAGTATCAGTGTTCCATTTTGTTAATATGCGATGCTTCATCAAATATCTGTTAAATCTATATTCATTTAGATAATTGGTTTCTTGATCAGCACATTAACGGCGCAATGATGTATTCAGCTTCATGTTTGCTTGCAAACTTCTCGTTAACTTGTTGGCAATGATTGAATGTCATACCTAATTGTTTTGATGATTGTGTGCGATACTTGAAATGATGATTATGGTATGGTCCAACTTCAAAATGCCTTAGACAAGATATCTGGCACTTCCCTCCTCTAAAACGCCAAATGTAGGTATATCTCTATTATCAAGACCGAAGGGCTTGAGATATCGCAACCAGCCCTTGATCCAACCAAATTAGAGGTGCATCATCAAATCACTGCACGTGGGAGGAGATCG
This sequence comes from Syzygium grande, assembly GCA_024733475.1. NCBI lineage: Eukaryota > Viridiplantae > Streptophyta > Magnoliopsida > Myrtales > Myrtaceae > Syzygium > Syzygium grande. Next base: position 12,338,083 of record JAMXDD010000006.1, read on the forward strand.
GTTGTACACAAGTGATCTTATGTCCTATTATCTTTTGCCAAAGTTTGACTTCAAAATTTGGTTGATCTCATAAATGCCTCTTGTTACATGTATTATTGTTTTTAAGTTATTGCTTATTGTTGGATTGGGCAAACCTCTGTCTAGTGATGGATGGTCTCAAATGTAAAACATGGAACTAGGGGAGGTAAAATGAATGTATTACCCAACAGCCAGACATGCCAGTCTTTAGCAATGTTGTGCCTCCTCAGGATCTCACCTAAGAAAATTGCCATAACCATGGAACCAACTATGGTGTGATTCAACCATTCAAAACAAATTTTCTTTGTCCTGCATTAGCACTTTATCTGCGGGATTTCCATGCATCGATTGCTTTTTTTTACTTGAATAACTCGACTGTTAACATAGATTTGTAAGGATGGCTACAATCGGTCACGTAGCATCATCGGAAATGTTAATGTGTCCATCAAAGGACAACTTGCGGAAATGTCAATCTGTTTAATGAATGACAATATTAGGTTGAAAGTCAGCAACTATAGAGCGGTATTGAATTGTGGACTGAAGTACTATCTTCTTTTGTCAACAGGAGGACTTTTAAGCCTGGTGGTCCTGATAAAGGTTGTGGTTCCAATAGTACAGCTCCTCCATGCACTGGGTAGGTGCACTACACCATATACTTTTGAAAGTGCATTGTATCTGTTGGATGTACTTTATATCCACTAGATTGTCTGTTTTTGCAGGCTATCCTTTTCAGTCTTTAATGTTCAAGATAATTTACTCTTTTTTCCTTCTGCTTATCGTCTAGTGGTATTCTGTAGAAACTAATTGGATATAATCTATTATAGGTGGATAGAGATGATGGCTCTAGTTTTCTCTAGAGCTGCCTGGCGCTGTGTACGGCATATGATTCAGGTGTTCCATTTTATCGTGTCCGGTTTTCGTCTTTTTCTAGGACATCAAGATGTGGAGGATGATGCCTTTACTGTTTTGAGTTTTAATCTGACTTTGACTTGGACACAAATCGTCTGATTTGAACCAGAATAATAAAGTTGGAATCTGCTGCATTTGATCATCTACATGTGTATAATAGAATGATAATTATAGTCACTGCATTTTAAACTCATGAATGGTATTGGGTGACCCAGTTAGACCTAACTTTTACAGAGGCAGATGAGTTACTCACCACTGTGTGCATTTTTAACTTTCTTAACAGAATGATTTGATCTACGCTTGGGGCCTCGGCACGCAACTTGGTTACTGTGCTCAAGTCAGTTTAACTTTCTCTACTCAGCCATCGATGTAGTCTGAACCTGCTTTCCTTCTTAAACATCTTCAAGTTAGAGATTATTTACTTCAATTTGTCTTGACAGGGTGATCGAGTCAAGAATGTCGGTGTTGACACCTAATTTTAGCCGATGCGTCATTAAAAATAAAAAATTCGAGATTATGGTTTCCGATCTCGACGGAGCTTGTTTCTTGAGCAAAAAGTGTCGTTTTTTAATTCCGTCTGTTGGCTTAGCTTTTGTAAGCGATATTCTATTCATTTTATGCAAAAACCCGAAAAGTCAAATGGTTGACTTTGGCGTTGACTTTTTGGTCAACCCCAGGTCAAATTGGGGCTTTTTGCATAAAAAGATTCCTTTCAAGTCCAATTTCACTTTAGAAGTGGAAATTTTAGAAAAATTCAAAGATTTGATCATAAAATCAAGCTCCTAGTGAAAAGTCAACTAGGGTTTGACTTTTGGTCAAACTTTTGACCAAAAAAATTGAAAAATACAAAAATCCAAAAATCATTTTATTTTATATTCAATTTACCTTTGGCATTAGAAATTTTACAAAAATCGATTTAAAATCAACTTTTTCCCAAATTGCGGAAGTTGATTCAAATCGGCCAAAAATAAAATTACTTCATTTCTAGTCATTTTTTAGGTTAGTTTCCTTCACGACATTTGATCTAGAGGTCATTTTATATCCAATTTTTGAACCAATTTTGCGATTCCAAGCCAAACACAAAAACCCCCAATTTTAGCCCTAATCAGTGATTTTGATTGATATCAATTTTGGAAGAATCACATGAATTTGGGTCAATTTGATTAATTTAGTGATCCAATGATTAGGAAGTCTAAGAGTAATTGGTCTAAATAGTGCAATTCAACTTGACCCACTCTAGACTAATATTCAATTTGATGAATTGGGACTCAATTTGGTTAATTAGACTTCAATTAAACTTGTTAGTCTAGCTCGGTCATGCAATTACCCAAATTCAGAGCTAATTGACTCAAATTGGTTTAATTCAAATTGAACTAATCCGATCGGACTAGTCATTTTCCGGTTGAAAATTTTGATGATCGATAATCCGATCGGACCAACCAAGATCGACCACATCCTCTTAAGTGCAAAAATGACAAAAATGCCCTTAATCAAAAATGACAAAAATGCCCTTAATTGAGAAAGACAAAAATGCCCTTCTTCAAGGATTAAGCAAATTAATTAGGGGATTAGCAAATCAATCATGGCCATTCATCTAGAATTGATCATGTCCATCCATGATGCCATGTCACCAATCCTTAGCTATTAAGGAATATTCTTAATCATTAAGGATGCATTTTGAGCCATTGGATTGATCTAAGGGCTAAAATTCAAAGTTGGGGGAGGTATATAGTGTTTTTTCCCTCCAAAAATCAAGGGGGGGTTCATTTTCCAGATCTGGTTTCTCTCTCCTCTCTCTCTCTCTCTCTCCCTCTCTCCCCCTCACGATCACCTCTCTCTCTCAAGCTCTCTCTCTCTCCGACAGCCCCTTCCGGCCCCTTGCCGGTCATTTTCCGGCGAGTCGCCGCCCCACCAACGCCCCCCACGGTGGTCCAAGGCTGGTCGCAACACCAGCCACCTTCGCTGGTGGCCGGAGCACCTCCCTCCGACGGCTTTTCTCTCTCGGCAACATCACCGGCAATACCGCCGGTGATGTGATCAGCTGGTTTATCCGGCTAAACCGGCCCTCCGGCGACTTCCTCCGACGATCCAGAGCAACCGACTATCATCCTCGGCGTTCTCATGTTGCTGTGGTGGCCGGCCTTTCGTCAAACGGCCACCGGATCGCATCTTAAACTTGATTTTTGCTGATTAGTCTATTTGTGAGAAAACGAATTAATTCTCACATTATTTCGTGCAATCCATTGTCGTAGGTTGGCTGAGCTTTCCGAGGCTTCTCCGTACCATTCCAGATCAGAATACGGAGGTCGGATTGCTCGATCGAGCATTGGAGCATTGTGAAACAAGGTAAGAACACTTGAGCATGATTCTGTAAATTCGTAACCAGTAAAACCTGCATGCTTGAGATGCTGATTTGAGCGATAAACTAGAGAATCGTAGAGCTCGTCTTAAGCTTCGATTTGATATATCATACGCCTCGATCGGACTTGATTTGCTATGTCAAAACACTTTTAGAAGTTAGGATCAGAACCTGAAACATGTTGTTCAAGTCTGTTCTGATGTCTTCCTGATTGACGTCGCGTTGTTTGATGATTTTTTATGATTTTTTACGATCATTTTTTAGAAAAACTTTCTTCATGAAAGTTGCAGAGCACATCTTGATCTGTTCATCATAAAATTTTCACAAAATTCCAAGCATGTTAGCCTTGTACGATCTGCAACGTCATGCTTGTATGAACCTGGTGACATACTGGTTTTAGATCGACCTTCGTGTGTTCTTCGATTTTCATAAATTCGTGTGTTCGATATATGAAAAAATTTTCTTCACGAAAGTTTTTCCTGAGATCGAGATCTTTCAATTGATACTAATTTCATCAAAATTGAAGATCATTTGAATTTTCAAAAGGAATTCTCACAATTTGATCAGTATCTGTGTCCAGATCTGATTTTCATTCCTTTGGAGTTCAAAAGATGTTTCTTCGAATTTGATAAAGTTAGAGTCCTTTTTTGCCAAAAATCAAAATTACAAAGTTGTTCATTGGGGTCTTATTATGTTAACTGGAAATTTTGAGGGCCTAATAGTAATTTTTGGAGGGCCAATTTGCTTAAAATCTCATGAAAGGTCTTTTTGGGTTAAAATTCCATTTGCAATTGAGTCCTTCGCGAAAACCGAATTTTTTAAAAATTTGGAGGGCTTTTTAGCAAAAACTCAAAACATGAAAGTTATTGCACATGGGGAATCCTAACCGCACAAAAATTTTAGCACTGTTTTGATAAGATTTGTTATTTTTCCCGCCATTGTTTTGAAATTCATAACTGAATCGAGTCCAGCCTGTCACTAAGATTTAATTCGATATTTTTGGGAAAATTGGCTAGGATTTAGAAAAAATGGTCTTCTAGACTTTTGATTCTCATGTCATAAGCTTTCTAATGATACCCAAATCACTTCATTTGGACGTCATTAGGATAGTTAATCATACTTGAACAGATTCAATCCGAATTAGACTTTAATTGAATAAGTGGTTTTTTTTATAAAGCCCACTTCTCATTGTTTGATTGATTTCGAAACAAGGTCCATGGGCTTGAATGCATGCTCATTTTACTATTATGCATGTGTTTGTTAGATGAATGTTAGGCCCGATGCATGTCCGGCGGGTAGCCCATTCATGATCATTAGAACCCGACTTTAAGGGTTAATTGATGTGAGTTACCGTTTTGTGAATACAAGTGGTAGCCCATTATCATTAACCATTAATCAAACAATGTTAGGTGATTAAGTGGGTGATGAATCGAAACGCATGAAAAACAAAGGCCGATCCCGAGGCCCGTGCTTAATTAGTGAGTTGCTTGCACCATTGTTTTTCCATATATCGTTTGTTATGAATGAATGTATGAACGTAAGCATCGACACCTAAGAGGCGGTCCAAGGAAGAAAAATCTGAAGTTAAAAAGCTAAGGTGATTGACCGATGTCCAATCCGGTTTCAATTTGTACTTAATTCATTCATCCCCGATCATGTCTCGGGTTTTCAATTCGTGTTGTAATAAACACCCGACGAGTTGCGGGTTCTTATTTTTTTACTTTCTCGCACTTAGAATTAGCTCGTCCTTTCAATACTTCGAGTGTTTACTTTAAGAAATGTCTTTCAATATAATTGATTGTTTCTTTCTTATTCTAGACTAAGATAGGATTAGTTTAGAATTTCAAATGAAAATACAAATACAAAATGCATAATCACCTAGTGGACTAAGACTTTGGCATGAAAATGGTAAAAAACGAATGCATGACGACTTAGATAACAACCATGTTAAGTTTAGCGGTACCGAAAGGGCGTTAATAGAAATATTAACGTAAGCTAGTCCCCGAACCTTTGATCTCTGGTTTTCGTAGAAACCGAAACGAAATTCCCGCGTTTCGATTGGGTATTCTAGCCGACCCCCGACCTAGGCTAGTGGCGACTCCTAAAAAATAAAAATCAATCTGCTGTCACGCGAGATATGGATTTAGGGAAAATCCACGTTCATGATCAATGAGTTATATGGCTAAACAAAAGATTTACACTTCAGTAAAATCATTTTAAAAAGTGCCATATGAACCATCTCATGAACACTTATCTCTAAACCCGCCTCATCTGAGCTCGGCCCTCGAGGGGCAGGTCGCGACAGTCGGCATTGTGGATGCTGAGTATATAGTGCATTATAATCGGTCGACACTCGGTGGTGGCAATGAAAACAAGGTTTGGACTATTACGGTTAATCATTCTCTCTAGGTGTACCATCTTAAATGCTAAATCTGCATAATATAAAAATAATTATCAAAATCGTAAGGTTTACATGCTATGCAAACATCATTTACAGGTGAAATAGCTCAGTGTAGAAATTATCTTAGGGATTTTCTATTGGTAATTGGCTTGTTAAGGTTATTTTTTTTTATTATTTTCTTCATCTTTACAAGTTGTGCCTGCAGTCGGACTCATAGTCACATGATGATACTTCTGAGACGGAAAAAGTGGAATCAGAGGTATTGTCTGATATTTCTACCTTCATTGATTATCGCAAACTTCTGGCAAATATCTGTGTGACTGGAAATTGTATATTGCCATCCTTCTTGTGCAGGCACAGTTAAGGTCTCATAAACATGATCCTAGAGTTGAAGTAAGTTTCCCCTCATTTGCAACAATTTCCTTACCGTCTTATAATGAAGAAGCAAATGACGCATTCTAAACGTTTTTTTCCTGTCATTTGACTTTCAAAGCATGATGTTGAGGATAGGAATGAAGATGATATGTCGAAGTTGCAAGAAGACGGGCTAGGCAAAAACTTCCGGCCGGTAAGTACTTCCATTTTGTTAGATTTACATTTTTACTAACAACAATTTTTAAATTAATGAAATCTTATAATATTAGGTTAAGAGTAAAAGTGCTAGAGAGGACAAGAGACAAAGAATTGATACACAAGCACAGGTTGAATCAACATCACAAGAAGCTAAAGTTGAAGTTCCAGTTAAAGTAGCAAGGCCATCAAGAAAGAAAAAAAAATTAAAAGGACGCAACTCTGACCTATAAGAATGATAGCCATTTGTGGGGGTTGGGTTTAGGGAAGTGATGTGGCTGTATTTTTTTTGTTGATGATGGTTCAGGGAAGTGATGTGGTTATTTTTGTTCTTTTGTTGCTGATGGATTCAGTGAATGAGATGTTGACTATTCCATTATGCAATGATCGTGGGAAAGATAGTCTAGCTATGGATTCTTTGTTGTGATAACTTTGGGATTTCATCTTCTTTTAATTATAAGCTTGCTTGGAACAGAGTTTAGTTGAGAAAGTTATGGCGCAACCAAATTTCGTATTCAAGCTCCGCGTTGCGGACAGTTTGGCTAGTCTTTTCTTTTAACTATAAGCTTGCTTGGAACGGAGTTTAGTGGAGAAAGTTATGGCGCAACCAAATTTCGCGCTCAAGCTTCGCGTTGTGGACAGTTTGGCTAGTCTTGTGCCCATTTCTTTTCTTACTCCTCTAATTTATGTATATCCATGTACTTATGTGGAGATGTGAAAGGCATATTGACACAAAAAAAACTTGGCAATATTGCACAAAAGAACTACTAAAAGCTCTAAATCCATGCAAAGAACATTGAAATTAAGATTGTGGAGATATACAACAAGAAGAAACTAATATTCAAACCTCAAATGTGGAATTCATTTACTGAAAATGATGCTCTAACTTGTGGAAAGAGACCTTATCCCTAATAGGATGCTAAATTTTTCATCCAGTTGGTCATGTTGTTAAGTCCCACTGAAAAATTTCCCATTTTCCACTCCAGAAGCAGACCTTAATTCAAAACATAATCGTTTTTCGGGTCAATTTTCTTGGTAGACAAGATTAACACGTGGTGCTTGCCTGTTTTAAGCAACGTAACGCTTTTTACCTAAAGTATGCCAAATAATATCAGCTTTGCTTATTCTGATGCAAGATAAACCCCCACATGGTCATACAACACCACGAATTGTGATCATTTTCAACTCTGGTCACGACAAATGTAACTGCTATAGGTAATGCACCCTTCTACGACATATGGGTGTACCAGCTTCCAATGCTGCCATTCTCTCTTTTTCAGAAGAGAAACTTCATTCATACAAATTGATAATGCGCATAGATGGATCCAACAAAGTGAGTAAGGATGAATAAGAGAAAAACAGTCACACCCAAGTGCAACACTAAAAGAATGAAATCCATGGTAATAATTGGAAAGACAAGGATCTAAACAGAACTTTGAAAATCATCAGACTCCGTCTTTCTACCGGATGAAATAGTAAGTTCCAGAACAAACAAAAACAAGTAGGTAAAAATAATCTAACATAGTTACTAAAGACAAAAGGAACACCAAAATTTGTGTACTCTTCAGTGTTCTTCATCATGGGTCTCACTTCTTTGCCTTGTTCGATACCCTGAAAGCCCAATAAAATTCTATAAGATAAATCCAACTGTGGATAAAGAGAAATCTACCCATTTTGTTGCATATACTAACTTGGCTGCAGGTGCTGTAGCTAGTGCTGCTGCTGCTGGCTTCTCACCAGGTCCTATTTAATTTAGACAAGGGAATCAATTTGGAATCCACCTATGATACATAAATACATTATCAGTCTAGTATAGTAGAGCTTGTAATTTTGCTAGCTAGAATCAAAACCAATCATCTTCAATGGACCCAAATACTAAATTGTGAGACGACGCCATACAAACTTGTTCTTTCATATCATTCTTGAAACTTCGCACTAATACTTCACACCAGTTGATAGGTTCAAATCACTTTTGATTTGCATATCACTGAACAAATATTATAGGTGAATGAGCCTCCAATCACTAAATGATAAGTCATATTATATATCATTATAAGTAGCAACCCAAAACAATGGTTAGTTGAAATACCTTCGATCATGAATGAGCCTCCGATCACTGAAGCTCCATATTGGATATTTTCCAAATGCTAAAGAAGACAATGACCTTATATATCAAGAACAACTTTGCCCATTTTATGAACTGACCAAAACTTGAGAAGAATGGTAAAGGATAAGACAAAAAAAGAAGATTACGTGTGCAATCCACAAGCTTTCAATTCCATTAACAATTGTAGCACCAAATCCAAGACAAAAAAATGCCAACAACAGATATCATAGCCCAAACAAATCTTTCTTTGGAATACCCATAACTGCAGAAAATGAGAGAACATAGTGAACACTCAGAAGAAGAATGAATCTCTGCATATGGGTGAAGCTCTCAGCAAGTTTGATAAGATCATAACTTACATAGAACTAAATCTTTACTACTCTAACAATCCTTTTCTAATGTCTATTGAAACTATGCCCTAGTTAATCACTACATCACGTCAAATGAATATCGAACTTGGTTCCTACTTGATTTATAGCCCAACTAACAAAATTGGAAATATAAAAACATTTCTTCCAAGTAACAACCGAGGAAATACAAAGGAAGATCTTTCATATAAAAGGCACAAATGCAAATCCCAAGTTACAGTGAACTCATACTACAATAATTACCTTATCAGAGAAGGACGCAAAAAATATTTTATTCGGTGAAGAGACTTATTACGAGGGTTTCTCCCGACTATTTATGTTGCGACTATGCATTGTCTATGCTTTCGAAGGGGGCTTTGGATTCATTCATCCCAGGATGCTGACAAGAGTTTGATGACCCCTGTATAAGAGAATAACAAATATATTTACATTTTACTAAACAATATGCCTAGATCAATATGTTTTAAGTAATCCCACATCAACAAAAGGCAAGTTGTACCTGGCTCAAAATGGTTCCATGGGATTGATTATGGTACTCCAACATCTATCCAGAAAAAAAAAACATTAACAACAAATATTACAATAGTAATAAAAAGTTCAAATAATAGTAGAATCTAAAATGAGTTTATAATAAGCACCTAACTAGTGAATGGGAAAAATCCACTCCTTGGTGGCATGATGTATGGTGATTGCATCTACATAAAATAAATTACCTCATTAGCGTAAAGAGGCACCGTAAATTGAATAACATACAAATAAACTGATTGATCACCAAACTGTTAAATACCCGACTAGGGACTGGGCAAAATCCACTCATAATCCCAAACGGCATGATGAATGGTGGTTGCTGCATCCATATAAAAAAATGACCAATTAGTAAAACATAAATACAAATTGAGGACAAAGAGCAATATACCTGATTATGAAAATTTAGATTTACGGTAGGACCACCAATGTTGCTGGGATAAAAGGCACTTGGAAACTGATTTGAATTACTCGAATAATCTGGGGACTGAGTTTCATTATGTGTCGTTTGGACAACCAACTCTACATTACAAAGTAATACATACTTCAATTGGTATCATGTAACGTAAGCGAAAAATTTAACTAATTATAATAACTAGAAGGGAAAAAACCACAAAAAACCCCAAACTTTCCCCCCCGTGACACATTTACCCCAAACTTTTTTTTGTGACACCAAAAACCCTAAACTTTCGTATTTGTGACACATTTACCCCAGTGTACATTATCCATGGGCATTTTCGTCTTTTCCACTTTTTCTTTTTCTTTTTACTTTTTTTCCTTTCCGTGAAGGGGCTTTGCAGCGTCGCCCGGCCGGCAAGGCCGCCCTACTTCTGGGCAAGCTCAGGCGAGCCTCGCCGGCGTCAGGCGAGGCTTGCCCTCGCCTGGGCGAGCTCGGGCGAGCCTTGCCCGACGCTGGCGAGGCTCGCTGAGCCAGATCCAGGCGAAGGCGAGCCTCGCCAGCGTCGGGTGAGGCTCGCCCTCGCCTGGGGGAGCTTAGGCGAGGCTCGCCGGCGTCGGGCGAGGCTCGCCCGAGCTCGTCCAGTAAGGGCCCTCCGCCGGCGTCGAGCGGGCCCCCTGGCCCCTCACGGAAAAAAAAAAAGTAAAAAGAAAAGAAAAAGTGGAAAAGACGAAAATGCCCATGGATAATATACACTGGGTAAATATGTCACAAATAATGGTGTTTGGGGTTTTTGGTGTCACAAAAATAAGTTCGAGGTAAATGTGTCACGGAGGGGAAAGTTTGGGGTTTTTGGTGGTTTTTTTCCTAACTAGAATAATATGTCACTCACCTCGACTTTCTATTTGCGTTGGGGGAGCTCCTTTCTTAGATGTTTTCTTCTTTTTCTCACTTGAGCTTTTAAGCCTTCCGTAACTTATTCCCTTTCGTTTCCTTCGAATGGGGTCCGCTACCGAAATATCGCACAAAGAAGCCTCATTATCCTCATCATCAGTCACAACCATACTTGATTTGTATGATGAAATTTCAGCCTTTGCTTTAACCATGTGCTTCCTCAATATTCTCATAGTATGTACATCTTCAGCTCCCAAACTCATCAGTTCAATGGATTCATGCATTAACGTGGAAAATCGATTAAACTTAGATGGACCCGATGACATTTGATGGGATTCATCATTCACAATTCCTTCTTTGGCATCCTTAGTCCATCTTTTGAAAATATAGGAAGATGGAATGACCGTAACCATCGACATGTTCACATTTAACATCGCGTAAGGCATGGCGACACAGCCACCCTTTTGATTCTAATAATTTGCATTCACAAGTAACTAAAAAGTCTGCAGCGTCAAATCTAACAACATATTCACCTTGAATCCCAATCCCCATACACTTGAGAGTATATAAAGAAACCGATTCATCAGATGTAGTACTTGAAATATGTTCAGAGAGACTTTGCACAAGATCCCGTTATTTTTAACCTGCGATTTGGCTGTCCCATGAGAACTATAATCATCTTGACTTTCAACTTCTCTCATATGCTTCAATTGTTTTTCATAATGGTGGACAAATTCTACGAGAGACAATGTCTTCGTCGACATATGTTGGAAGACATTATTAGTGCTCTCACTCCTTTGACTTGACCTTATACCACATGTAAAAGAGTCACGACCAAAAGTTGAACTCCATTTATGTCTAAGGTCATATAATCTCCGAAGCCAATTGTTATTTTTAGTACCCCACACCTCTTCCATTTCCCTCCATGTAGCTTCAAATTCGTCCTCTAATTTGCATCTATACATAAGTGCTAAGAAATATTTATCCTTAAAACCTGGCTTATGGTAAAGATGTGGAATGTTTTGATTGGCATTTTTCCCGATGTGCCAAGTGCATAAACGGTGCTGTGTATTTGGAAACACCATTCTAATGGCTTTTGCCATGGCATGGTCTTGATCAGTGAATATGGTTTTCGGAGCCTTATTTCCCATAGACTTCAAAAACACCTCAAATAACCACATAAATGATTCTGCAGTCTTGTCCAACAAAAATGCACAACCAAACAGAGTATTCTTCCAATGGTGATTAACCCCAATAAAAGGTGCACATATCATGTTATATTTGTTTGTACGGTATGTGGTATCAAACACTAGCACATCACCAAAACAGTCATAATCAAATTTGGACAAGCTATCTCTCCAAAATAAATTGATCAATCTACCATCTTGATCTACTTGAACAGCATAGAAAAACATTGGGTTTTGCATTTGCATCAATGAAAATGGTTCAAAAGACTTTGACAATCTCCGCCACTTATAACCTCAGATTTTTCTGTTTGCAAAAAATTTTGACAATCACGCAAGATGAAACCTAAGTTTTTGCTTCCTCCAGCTTCGTTTGCTAAAAATTTATATGCCAAGGCCCCCCAATGCTCGCTTTAATCATATCAACCAGAACACCCTTGCACGTGTCAGATATCATTCTTCCGCATCTAATCAAATGCTTTTGATCTTCCCGTACAAATGCATGATTATGCTCAGAAACATAGTCTATGACTTCATAAACACCATTATCAACCTTAAATTTGATATGAGCAAGACACCCACATCTAACTTCAAATCTCTCATATTTCTTTTCTTGATCAGATGACCCAACCGAATGCCCCTCACAATTACACAAAAAGTCCGCCGGGTTATTTCACCTTTTCTATTTTTAACCGTATTACCCTTTCTCACTCCAAATCCTTTACTGATTGCATAAGCCACATATTTATGATATGCTTCAAGTTCATTTGAGAACACCATCCCTACTACAAACTCAAAATCTTTGTCCATATCACGCATCACATGTGCAAGATGGGAAGTTTCACGCTGCAATCAAATGAACAAAAAATAATTCAAGAAAAATAACATCTCATGCTTTACTTAATAAAGCAAATTATGTTTTATGAAAGAATTACCTCTAAGTTAGCCATTTGATATCTTGACAAGTGCAAAATAACTGAGGTGATAAGAGGCTATGAAGAGTTCCCTCCTAATGAAATAAAAAGCACACATTTTTAGAACACAATCACTCACACAAACATTTTTAGAGCACAATCAAACACAATCAGCAAAATATACAAGCATGGGATTTATTTAGGGACCCAATGTCATTACTAAACTCCACATCGTCATCAATAACGAACGGAAAATCGAAATTAACGATATTAGGGTATAATCTCTTACTTACTGCCAAACAGGAAAAATCATCTTTATGGGGTATCATGGACTTATGTCTTTCCCTCATTGGAATCGCACTTACTTTTCCTTAGACAGTTTTATGTCTAGAAAAAAAAGATTCAAGGAAAGTTCATATCTTATGCATTAATCCATTGTGTCTAAATGAAGTATCTGGACAAGCTATTAAAAAAACCAATAAATTTGGCAAATCAATCACCATGTGTACCATAGAATGTCTACATTCTATACACAATTTTCAGGATCAGCTATACTTTTATAGTCACCGTTGTCATTCCAAAATCCCTAACATTAACATATCACGTTGAATATTGGCTTTAACCACACTAACCACAGCAGAAGTGCTCCACAACCAACAAAAACAATCAACTATTGATTCATTAGATTAGATATCCAATGATTTTCAATTGGACAAAGCAGCAAATCCAGCCACCCAGACAACACAATTTACAAGTTAATACCTAACAAATTCATTCTAGCTACTATTTCTAAGCTTTGAGTTCCACTAAGATGCGACTCTACTGGTACATCAGTACATCCACTCAAGACTGTCTATTATTTGCATATAAGCCCAACAAATAAACATAGTAGCCCAAATAGGTTGCAGTACATTGCTCGCAAATACATCCTATATTATGGATTTCTCACAAGAGAAATGATCAGGATATTGAACTTTGGCAATAAAAGGAAGAGTTAAAAAATTGCCTGTTTCTCCCGCGATAAATGAGCACGTTCAACAGCAAGCATTTCTTCCCACCTCAAAACCTAGTGTTACAGCTATATCACACAAAGGAATTATTAAGTTTTTAGTGCAAATATTAGTGGTACTAAATGTTGGAGTTTGTGCTATTGTCCACAAACTTCCGATGATATGTTAATGCTAATTAAAGAAACGATAAAAGTACTCACATATTGTGCATAGTGAATCGCATCATCGGACTTCAAGCAACATTTCAATGCATGCAGGAGATCTTGGATTATCATGTGTGAAACATTTCAGGGACAATGAAAGTAAAATCAAAGGAAGTAGATGGGCAAACTTACATATAGGAAATTTGTGACGTAAGCTATACACCCAAATTTACATATACAAGAAAAACGAAGGGCATAGTTCAAGTGTATCCTATCCACATTTACATTGATTCAATGGATACACTTGTCTTATCAAATTGAGTGAAAACTCGAAGATTCTCATTTTTGCTTGTTAATTGCAAAAGGCATAATCACCCTGTAAGTACCAGCTACCTCAATAAATATCTGGAAAAGTTGAAGAAATGTGTTACTGCAATGTCTAGCTAAATCATCATCTACTTAAGTTGATCTTCCAGGACCATTGCCATTTATATTTGAATCAGCTTGAATTTAACTTAAAAGAGCTCTTAAATTGCCTTGAGCAAGGTAAGGCCAATAGCACATGAGTTCCATTTTTTCCTCGTATGGATTTTCCATGATGATGTTCCTCCATCTTAACTCAGATATCAAATAAGTAGATAAAAGCATCCATGTACGCAATCTCTGTTTTGGCTTTCTCGATGTCCTCCTCATCAAGTAATAGAAATCCAAATGGATCATTGCCGACTTCAACTTCCGTGGATGCAAGATAAAGGAACATAAGCTGTTAGAGGCATGGTGGCTCTAACTAGATAGTGCTATATCTGATCTAGTTTCCTTGATAGTTTACAGATGGAGGACATTAATTCTTGAAACGCAAACAACATGGAGGGCCCTGATTTTCAGTGTTATAAAAAGTATCAGATAAATTTACATGACCTTGTGCTTGTTCTTATTGATCCTCGACCGCTCATTGATCACAAAACCAAACTCATTGATCACAAAACCAAACTGCAAGGGGGAACTCAAGATAAAAAATATAAAAAAAGCCAGTTATTTAAATATAATTAGATCCAAACTTGAATTGACTACAATTAACAAAAATGACGGACGTGAACATAATCAGTTTGTAGAAAATAGACTAATTGATGCACTTAACGAATAGAGCTCAATAATCTCAAAGCAGTGCAACTGAAAAGATCCCTTTTATATTTTTGCCGATGAAATCCAATGAAGAGACAACTTATGATGCTTGCATTTATTTTCTCCCGCACAAGAACAAAAATGGTTGTCTGTGGCATTATCGACGGATTGCACTCAAGAAACATGCCTAATGTTCTTTCGACCAAAATCAATAGAGAGCATAAGAAAGAGCACAGGCCACATCTTTTATTTAGCACACAGTCATAACAAGCACAAGCATTATCACCCATTCACCAAATGAATCTCCACTACAAAAAAATCAGTTTTTTCCGACAAAATTTCCAACGAAAAATTCTGGAAAATTCGTTGGAAAGGGAATTTCCAACGAATTTTCCAACGAAAAAAAAATTCGTTGGTAATAGGTTGTTGGAAATTTTTCCAACGAAAAATTTCAATTTTCGTTGGAAAATTTATTGGAAAACCCGTGGCTAAATTCGTTGGAAAAATTACAAAAAAAATTTTAAGTAAAAAATTTCTGATTTTTTTTTTAAAAATCGTGGAAATTTTTTTTTTCCAATGAAAAATTTTCGTTGG
This sequence comes from Syzygium grande, assembly GCA_024733475.1. Classification (NCBI taxonomy): domain Eukaryota; kingdom Viridiplantae; phylum Streptophyta; class Magnoliopsida; order Myrtales; family Myrtaceae; genus Syzygium; species Syzygium grande. The sequence goes on from JAMXDD010000006.1 coordinate 12,353,598, forward strand.
AAAAATTACAAATATTTTTGGTTGAAAATCGTGGAAATTTTTTTTTTCCCATGAAATTTTTTTTTTTTAAAATCGTCCTCGCCATGGTCGGTGGCAAGAGGCGAGCTCCAGATCTGGGCGAGCTCGCCTGTCACCATGGGGCGAGGGGCCCCGCCATCTAAGCGAGCTTCGCCCCGTCGCCAGCCGAAATGGGCCCAGATTGGCGAAGGCCCGGGCCGAGCTCGAGCCTCGCCGGATCTAGGCTAGGCATGCGGCGCCACGAGGCTTGGTGGCGCCGGGGGCGCTTCGGCGGCCGATGGTGTTCTTGGGGCGCTGCCGATGGATGGTGTCCCTCAGGGGGCCGGGGGTTTGGGCGCTTGGTGTCGCTTCTGGGCATCGGGGTCCTTGGGCGCCTGTGGCGCTTGGGTGCCTGGGGCGGCCTGATGAGCGGCGCGGCGCCATGGAGGGAGCCGTCGCGGCGGAAGCCGGGGAGAAGGAGGGCATGGGGAGGAGGCTAGAGGAGGCGAGGAAGAGGGAGGGAGAAGTCAAGGCCAAGAAGAGAGAGAGAGAGAGAGAGAGAGAGAGAGAATAAAAGTGGAAATTGAGAAATAGGGAATAATGAGCGAAAAATTTGAATAAAAAGAAGTAGGGATTTTGCAAAATTCGCGAAATTTCCACGAATTTTGCAACGAAAATTGTACACACCAAACATAATTGGCCGGAAAATCAAATTGGCTTGAAAATTAAGGTCAAAAATTTCCAAATCCAAAATGTACACATTGAAATTAATGCCGAAAATTAAAATTGTTGGAAAATTCGTTGGAAATTTCCAACGAATTTTCCTACCTAATATAAAAAAAGCCGAATAGTACCGTATTTTTTTGAATTGTTGGAAAATTTGTTGAAATTTCCAATTCCCTTTTTCGTTGAAATTTCCAACAAATTTTCCAAACCAAAATTGTACACACAAAAATAATTACCCGGAAAATTAAATTTCGTTGGAAAATTCGTTGGAAATTTCCAACGAATTTTCCCACGAATATAAAAAAAGCCGAATAGTACCGGGTTTTTTTGAATTCGTTGGAAAATTTGTTGGAAATTTCCAACGAATTTTTTTTCGTTGGAAATTTCCAACGAATTTTCCAACGAAAATTATACACACTAAAATAATTACCTGAAAAATTAAAATTCGTTGGAAAATTCGTTGGAAATTGCCAACGAATTTTTTTTCGTGGGAAATTTTCAACGAATTTACCAACGAAAATTGTACACACTGAACTAATTGCCCGGAAAATTAAAATTGGGAAATTTCCAAATTTAAGCGAATTTTCCCTACCTAATATAAAAATGCCCGAACAATACCGATTTTTTTTAATTAGCAAAATTGTTGGAAATTTCTAACTAAAAAAAAATTAGTTGCAAAATTCGTTGGAAATTTCCAACGAATTGTAGATCGTTGAAATTTCAACTAATTTTCCAAAACAAAATTCGTTGGAAATTTCCAACGAATTTTGCCCGAGGAATTTCCAACTAATTTTGCGAAAAAAATTTGTTGGAAATTTCAACGAATTTTATTTTTCGGAAATTGTCGGGCGAAAATTTTAAATGGCAAAAAATATCGAGGTGCTCAAGTCGATTATTTGACAAATTAGGGAGGGAGAAGCTAATAATAGGGAACTTGTTGGTGAGAGAGATGAGAGAGAGAGAGAGAGAAAGAAAGAGAGAGAGAGAATGGGAGAGAGAGAGAGAGAGAGAGAGAGAGAGAATGAGAGAGAATAAAAGTGGAAATTGAGAAATAGGGGAATAATGAGCCCGAAAAAAATTTGAATAGAAGAAGAAGTAGGCCCGAGATCTCCAAAGGGGTGGCGGGAGGCGACGGGCGAGGCGCGGGGAAAAGAGTAGAGCGGAGCCACGGGTCAAGAGATCCGAGCCACCAATGGGCTCAGGAGAGGCGATGACAAAGGAAACCGGGATCGGACCAATGGCGGAGGCGCGCCGGGTCCACAAAGAGCCGCGCTTATGGAGGACAGAGAGAGAGCAAATGGGTTTTCTTGAAGGGGACGGCGGAAGCAACCGTGTAGGCGCGGAGGGTTCACGACCAAAGGATGCGAAGTCGGAGAGGAAGGAAGAGGAAGTCGCGAGCGGGAGGAATTTTGAGCGGGAGGAGTAAAGGAGAGAGAAAGAAATCAGGAGGTGAAAAGTGAAGATTTGACACTAACGGAGGAGAGTTAACGGAGGAGGATGGGAGAGAGAAGGAAAAGAGTGAGATTTTTTAATAAATGTGATTTGTGGGCCCGCTTGCCACGTGTCACTCGCTCAGTGGATTTGTGTATTGCTGACGTGGAGTCTTCCACTCACGCAATATTTTCTCGTTGATCCGAGTCCCTCGAAGACGATGTTGAAAAGTAAATTATAATTTTTTTTTTGGTATAAAGTAAATTATAATTTTTTCATTTCTTGTTAGAAGTAATTTGATTTTTTCTTTTCTTCTAAAGAACAAGTGTCCAATTTGAATTGCATTTCTTATTTGTCATTTCATGTTCCAATTTGATGCATTTTTTTTTTTTTTCTAATGAATTGTGGGTTGATTGAGGTTACTCGTCTCGAGCTCAATCCGTTGTTTAACTTGACTTACGGCACTCATCAATGACGGGAATTTGAGCATTACCACAACATGGACTGACCTTCAATGATATGTAATTACCATGTGTTAAATTATGTCTCAAGTTCGAGTCCATGTACGAAACCGATAAGAATTGGAGGATGTAGAGCGCGGTCTGTAATATATATACCAACAATTTTTGCGGTATTGAAACCCTTCATCAATTAAGGTGCCTCAAGGTTTTTTTTTGTAATTTTGCGACATCCTACTCTTAGACCACTTCAATCAATAGCTGATCCTACAAACTCAATAAGATTATACTATTCACTTTCTCCATCAACTCTACTTGAAACATACAATCGGATGTATTTGGAGTTTATACACAATATGGTCCCAAATAAAGAGACATATTTTAAAAGCGGGTCTGATTTTTGAAATGAAAGTATTTTTTACCATAAAATGTCTAGTATGAGTGCTGCGTTCAACCATGGAAATTGTGATTGGTAGTAAAAAAATATCATCGTCTACTACATTCATATCCATTAGGACCATTACAGCCATTGTTAATTGTAGGTCCGAATAAGGCAATTCATTTGGACCAACGGATGCGTTATTTATCACCTACATTTTCAATCTTTTTTTTTCACGACATTTACTGTACTCGTGGGGCACTTGTACTAAATACTCTATGGTTTGGGGCATGATCTATTTATTGATAACAATAAGCAAAAATGTGAATAATCGTATTTATCAAATAGAACAAGAACAAAAATTTATAACCTTTGTTTGAGCTTTGAGAGTTATCAGTTCCCATTAATCAAACGGGTTAATATAACAAACTAATCTGAAACTAGTACACATGTGACAAATTTACCCTCAAACTAATTTTTGACTACCCAAAACTCCAAACTAATACACTTGTGACAAATTTACTCTCCGTTGTTTTCATTAAATTTAACCGTCAAATTACTAAGTTAGATGATACATGACAATTGATAGGTGTACCGGTTTTGAGTTTTACCCATCCGTTTGTCACAGGTTTACCAATTTGTAATTTTTCGGAATATTAATCTAATTTAACGGAGGGTAAATTTGACACAAGTGTACCAGTTTAGTATTTTTGGTGGTCAAAATATTACTTTGGAGTAAATTTGTCACATGTGTATCGGTTTGGGGTTTTCAAAGATAAAAAAAATTAATTTTTGGTAAATTTATTACATGTATATCAATTTAGAGTTTTTCGTGATAGTAATCTTAATCAAATAATGGCCTGTTGCACTAATAGACTACTCTAGCATTACCTCAAACTATAAAGACACATGTTAAAACAGTGCAATTGGGTTGAGTCGTAAATGCACTATTAGGATTAAAAATAATATAAAACTCGGTAATACACATGTACTAAAAATGTTTATGCAAATTGACACATTTTTTAGATTAATTGAGTATTCACACCGAGTTGTATCTTATAATAATCTCTCCGTGGATTTGGAAAGGAGAGGAAGCGCAAAATGTCCGAAATGGTTGAAATTAAGAATAATATAAAACTTCTTGTATTTCACCCACTTTGCGGCCCCGCCTCAACCCTCACAAGCCATAGTAAAAAAAAAAAGACCAGAAAAAAAGAGAAGAAAATTAAAAAAATGAAAAAAAAAGAAAATTCTATTTTTCAATTTTTTTTAAAAAAATTACGTACGTCAATGTCGGCTGTGCCACATAGGGTGGTCGACGTCCACATTAGCAATTTTCACCAAAAATTGACCTGATGGACCTAATTAATAAAATGTGAAAAATGTTTATGGCTCAATTAATACAATTAAAATATTTAAGAATAAATTTAAAAAAGAGCAATAGATTTATAACTTTTTTTTATAATTTTTCTGATTAACAAGTCCTTTACCTAAAAAAACGTAGCCACTTGCAAGAAAATTGTTCTGCCATTCTACATAATTTACCGTACACTTCTTGTGCTATGTGATTTCGATTATGACAATTTAAATTTTTTGGTTTGATTTTCTAACATATGCTAAGAAACCTTACTCCAACTCTTTTATTTAGTGACGTGGCCAATTTATATCTGCTGCTGAAACAAACAGGACCCGTGCATCGAATGATTAGCTTGTATTGATTTTTTTTTTTTGGTAAGAAGCTTGTATTGATTTTGGTAACTTTTTTACTCAAAAAAAATTAAAAATAAAGAAGACTGGTAACTAACACTTAGGTAATTGTTCTATTTTAAGAAATCAAACAAAGAAGCACACTTAGCTGATTGCTTCTTTTTTTTTTTGTCGACAAACAAAACTTTCATTCATTCTCGAGTAGAGCGGGAACATGAGATTTGAGTTTCTGAACTGAGGATATTTCGAAAAGGCCTTGAGGGGTGAGCGACTCAATTAGGAGGAAGAGTATTTCTAGAGTGGGCTTTGACAACTCAATCTGTGAGTGAGTTGGCCTCGCAGAAACAATATGTGACATTGACAAAGGGCCCATGGGCTTTCAGTCTTTCCCGAGATAAGCTCTACTGCTAATAAGTAGTTAGGCTCCGTTCGTTTCGTAGAAAATGTAATGTTTCTGGAAAATATATTTTCAGGGAAATGATAATATTTTTCGATGTTAAATTTGAGATCTGAAAATGAACTGAAAAATATTTTCCATCATTCGGTATCCAATTTGATTTTCTAGGGAAAATTACCAAAAAGTTCAAAATTTTTAATTTTTTAAATTATTTTTCTTTTTCTTTTTTTCATTTTGTTTCTTTTATTTTCTTCTTCCTTGGCCCATCACCGGCCATGGCAACGGCCAACGATTAGGCACAAGGCTTGCCGGATTCGGCACCGCTCAAGCTCGCCATAGGCCGATGACTGGCCGAGGAAGAAGCAAAAAAAAAAAAGGAAAGGAAAAAAAAGAAAAAATAATTAAAAACTCAATTTAAAAAAATAAAAATAAAAGGAAAATGTGTTATTTGAAATGAGGTGAAAGAAGAGAAAGCAGAAACACTGTCCTCTTGTTTTTTTTATTAAAAGTATTTTCCATTACTAGTTTATTTTTCATGAAACGAATGCCGGAAAATCCTAAAAATGTTTTCTTAGAAGTTGTTTTCTAGAAAATGAGCAGAGCCTAAGAGGCCGTTTATTTCGCGGAAAATGTACAATTTCTAGAAAATACTTTTAAGGAAAATGAGTTTATTTTTTGGTGTTTGGCTAAAACCTAAAAAAGACTTGGAAAGTATTTTCAATTGTTTGGTGAGGAAAATTTGATGGTGAAAATTATAAAAAAAATTTTGTATTTTTTAAAATTATTTCAAATTGTTTGTCATTTTTAAATTATTTTTATTAAGAAAAGAAAATACATGAATAGTTCTTCGAAAGAAAAGAAAATAAAAAAAGAAAGAAAATAAAAGAAAAAATATTAACAAATTCAAGATGAGTAATGCCGGAAAGTGTTTTCATTTTCTTAGGTAAGGGAATTCACTTTTCTACAATAAAACATGATATTTGTGTTGACCGAAAATATTTTCCGTTAACCAAATCATTTTCGAAGAACTAAATGAATAAAAGTCTGAAAAACACTTTCTGAAAAAATACTTTCACCAAAACGAATACATCCTAAATCTTCACTTCAACGCTTGTATCAAGTAAAAGTAGCAAATCATGCTTCTCCAACAAGTATAGTAGAGCTCCGGGTTTCGCTAGTCAGAGGAGAAGTAGCGTGGAATATTTTGCGAAACTCGAGATAAGCTAATTGCTTATGTACAGAACTATATTCAAATTATGGAAAGATATGTTTCGATTTCGATGTGTCACAAAAAGCAACTATCTTTCTATCATGCTTTGATTGCCCTGTTCTTGTATATTCAACAGGGCCTCGGTTAAACCTATCATTGTTTGGCTATAAAGGCTATCGGCTAGTGGCCTGGTTTTTTATTTTTTGGCATTAATTATAGGTGGAGGCGAATATACTTATCTTTTCGTTGCGAAAGTTATCCAAAATGTCATAAATCTATTATTCAATCTTAAATTTTTTAATTGTATTAATTTAATCCTAAATTTTTTAACAAGCTACCAATTTAGTTTTATACCTTTTAATTATGCCAATTCAATCGTAACTTTTTTGATAATTCATTAATTTAATTTTAAATCTTTTTAACGATTTGCTAATTTAGTCATTTCAGTCAATTCTAGTGATATCCGTTGATCTAGACAGTTTTCTTTTTAATTTTGTGATTTTTTTTATAACTTTTTCCCTTTTAGTCTATCTCACACACAGCACACGCATTTAGGCAACCGGCGTGTATAGGAGTCACCTTTTTTTCATCTTCCTATAGCAGCAGCTAGCTGAAAGATGAACATGGAAAAGACGAGGGTGGGCTAATACAAACTTTCGTAGGAAAAGATAAAACAATGATCGAACACCGTGATTCGTTTGTTTTGTAGGCTCGAAAGTGGCGTAGCACATATCAAGAATTGTGTGATGGTAAAGACGAGACATTATCGCAAGCAGTCGTAGATAGCAACTCGATTCTTTTTAGACGGCATACGCGGGCGGGGGGGGGCCGGGTGTGGTGGGCGCCCGTGTGTGGTAAGAATCAAGAGGAAAATTGGGAAAGGAGACGCAGAAATAACAAAAAGGAGGCGGGGTGGGTGTGGTGGGCGCCCGTGTGTGGTAAGAATCAAGAGGAAAATTGGGAAAGGAGACGCAGAAATAACAAAAAGGAGGACCAAATCAGCTTTCCAATTCGTTGACTTTTCAATTTCTCAGTAATAGCAAATTATGGAGGTAGCGTAGCCCCCTAACTTGGGAGGATCCTAATCTATTGAAACTTGGTGACGTTGTCGGATTCGACAACAGAACTATCAAACTCGAAACTTTAGATTAATCTGCGTACTTCTAATGCCAAGGGGTCTTTCAATAATTCCCTTAAGGTTTAATTGGTCGGTGTAATTTCTTTACACATTTCACACCAATCGCTGTTGATTTGGATAGTCAGTCAATTCATAAAACTATAACTCCTCACATTAGTGACGTTGGAAGTAAATTGTGTAACAAACGGGTTACACATACTGTCTACCATATAAAATTCCTTTCTCAAAAACGGAAAACTTAAAAGGCTTCGTTTCTTTTGAGGAAAATGAATGATTTTTAAAAACATTTTCCCCAAACTAGCAGTTCATATCTCACCAAAAATGATTGAAGAAAAAATATTTTCATCATCAACAAAATGTTTAAACATAAACTGTTATTGATAATAAAATCATGTTTTCATTTGACTAATTATTTAAAGTGATATAGGCAAGCATTTTTAGGAAAATGTTTTCCAAATAATTCATTTTTCGTGAACAAGCGAAACTTAAGCCTACTCTTAAAATCGGCCTAGCCTGACTTAGGCCCGACCAGGACAAGGCCCAACGGTCAGCCCTAGGAACACCCATCTTAGTTAGCTAACTAAGGCCAAAACTATATGTGTCGTACTTGGAGGGAATTATCCAAAAAGTCCTAAACCTATTGTATTTTTACCAATTGAGTTATAAACCTTTTAATTTTCCCAATTGAGTCCTAAATTTTTTCACCTTTTACCAATTTAGTCTATCTGGCCAATTTTGGTCGAAATCACTGACGTGAATGCCGGTCGTCCTACATGACACGATCGGTGCTAACGTGAATAATTTTTACTATTTTTTAATAATTTAGAATTTTTTTTCCTTTTTCTTCTTGTCCCTTTTCTCTTTCTTTTTTTTTTTGTTTGTCTTTTTCTGTTTTCCCTCCCCTCCACCGGCCACCACCAAGCCTCGTCGATGGCCGTGAGGCGACGAACTCTAGATCCTGTCCACCATCGACAACCATGGCTCCTCCGCCAACACTCATATAATCGATGCATTGCCATTGCCAAAATCCTCGAGCTCCACAACGTTTGTGAGCGCGACAACAAATTCCTTCAGCTCAATCTAGAGAACGATGATCACAATGCATAGGGCTTTTGCTTGGCGAGTGATTTCTGCTTTCTAGGGTTGCAATCCAGTCTCGTCTTCGCAAGGGCGACGAGGGTTTTGCTTGGAAGTGCTTCTCGACAGCGTTGATCACAGCTCCGGCAACTACACTTGCAACTCTGGAGCCATGGAGGACCTCATTTCGCAGCTCCAATCTCATATCTTGAGCTCATGGCACCTCGTAGCCATGGCTGTCGTCATGGATGGGATCTCAAGCTCTAGATCCCGGCCATGGCCGCAAGTCAAGAGTGCCACGAGCTCCAATCATGACCATTGACAGCCATGGCTGTAAGGCCGTGAGCGGAAGATTTGCAAACTAGCCATGGCTGCAAGGCGACGAGCTCTAGATCCTGACCATGGCCGCAAGCCAAAGCTCGAGCTCAAGTGGCCATGGTGGCCACGAGCTCCAGACTCAACCACCACTGACAACCATAGCTCGGGCCGAGGCCAGCCCTACCCTAAGGTCGACGGTGGCCGGCCGAGGAGAGGGAAAAGGGAAAAAGAAAAAGAAAAGAAGAGAAAAGGGAAAAAAGGAAAATAAATAAATAAATAATTCGGAAAATATTAAAATTTTATTGAAAATTATCCATGTCAGCACCCATCGCGCCACGTCAGTAATTTATGGCTAAAATTGGCTAGATGGACTTAATTGGCAAAAGGTTAAAGGATTTATAACTCAATTGGTAAAATTAAAGATTTAGGACTGAATTGATGTATTTAAGACTTTTTGGACAATTTTCCCAGAGGTGAGGATGTTCTAGAATTTACTAATTTGTTCTATCAAATTGATATCTCAAGCGATGTGACCACTAGCAAGTGGCTATTTAAACAGGTTGTTTATATTTAAACTCTAATAATGATTTGTCATATCACTTAATGTTTCAATTTTGCAAACCACTAATAGTTTACTAAGCATATTTCTCTCTGTTCATAGCAAATTAGCAATAATTTGCGAGTGATTTGGTCTCGCAAAAACAATAAGTGACATTGACGAAGGGCCCACGGGCTTTCAGTCTTTCTCGAGATAAGCTCCACTGCTAATAAGCAGTGAGGCTCCGTTTGTATCACAAAAAATGTAACATTTTTGAAAAATATTTTTTGGAAAGTCATTTTTTAGAAAAATGATAATATTTTTTGGTGTTCATATGAAATCTGAAAATGAACTAAAAAATATTTTCCGTCATTCGGTATCCGATTTGATTTTCTAGGGAAGATTACCACATAATCAAAACTTTTATTTCTTTAAATTTTGTTAATTTTTAAATTCTTTTTCTTTTTCTTTTTTTTTCTTCTTCCTTGGCCCGACACCAGCCATGGCAATGGCCGACAATCGGCCACAAGGCTTGCTGGATTCGGTAGGGCTCGAGCTTGCCATAGGCCAGCGACTAGCCAAGGAAGAAGGAAACTAAAAAAGAAAAGGAAAAAAAAAGAAAAAAATTAGAAGTTCAATTTAAAAAAAAAAATAAAATAAAAGAAAAAAAAATGCATTATTTGAAATGAGATGAAAGAAGAGAAAGCGGAAAACATTTTCCTCTTGTTTTTTTTCCATTGAAAATGTTTTTCATTACTAGTTTATTTTTTGTGAAACAAACGCCAGAAAATCCGAAAAACGTTTTCCTAAAAGTTATTTTCCGGAAAACGAACGGAGCTTAAGGGTGCGTTTGTTTTGGTGACAATATTTTCCAGAAAAGTGTTTTCCAGACTTTCTTCTGTTTGATTGTCCGAAAATGATTTGGTCAACCGAAAACACTTTCCGATCAAGGAAAATATTTATGTACAAATTTAGGAAAGTGAATTTCCAGGTGAAAATACTTTTTGGATTGATTATCATAAATTTGATCATATTTTATTTTTCTTCCTTTTCATTTCTTTTTTCTTTTTTTCATTTCTTTTTTCTTTTTCTTCTTCCTCCCTCCGCCGGTCGTCGGCCTTGATGACGGTCAATGACCAGCCACAAGAGCGAGTTGGCCTCACAGGCTCGGCCGAGGGTGGCCGGAAGTTGCAAGCTCATTAGCTTGAGCTCCGTTGAGGCCGACAAGCTCGGGCTCACGAGATCCAAGCAAGCTAAGCTCGGGCTCGACGGAGGGTGGCGAGCTTGCGACTTGCTAGATCTAGGTGAGCTTGAGCTCGGCCCGAGCTTGGTCGAGGCCGGCGAGCTCACGGCTTGCCAGATTTAGGGGAGTCGAGCTCGGGCTCAACGAAGACTAACGAGCTTGCGGCTCGCCAAATCCAAGTGAGCCTGAGCTCGGGCGAGGTTGGCGAGCTCGCCAGTAGCCATCGCCAGGCGAGCCTCAAGCTTGCCTATGGCCATCGTCGAGCAAGCCTCCAACTCGCCTATAGCCGACATTGGCTGGTCGCGGCGGAGGAAGTGGAAAAAAAAAGGAAAGAAAAGAAAAAAGAAAAGAGAAAAAATAAAATAAAAATAATTAAAATTCAATTTTTTAAAAAAAGAAAAGAAAAATAAAAAATAATATAATCTTTACCAAAAAAAATAAAAAAATAATATAAATTCGAGTTTTCTAAATAAAAAATTCATTTTTTTGTCCGAAATAAAGTCATGAGATGAAAATCATTTTCAAAATAATATCCAAACACCAGAAAACATTTTCGATCATATATTACCAAACAAAGGAAAACTAATCATTTTCCTGAAAAATGATTTTTTAGAAAATATTTTCAAAAAACGTCACGATTTTCGTGAAACAAACGCACTCTAAATCTTTACTTCAACGCTTGTATCGAGTAAAAGCAGCAATTCATGCTTCTCCAGCAAGTACAGTACAGCTCCACGCACGGCTAGGGTTTCGATAGTCAGAGGAGAAGTAGCGTGGAATATTTTTGCGAAACTCGAGATAAGCTAATTGGTTATGCATATAGCTATTTGAAACAACAAAATTCAAATTATGGAAAGATACGTTTTGATTTCGATGTGTCACAAAAAGCAACTATCTTTCTATCGTGGTTTGATTGCCTTGTTCTTGTAAATTCAACGGCGCCTCAGTTACATGTATCATTATGTTGGCTAAAGGCTAACGGCTAGTAGCCAAGTTTTTTTTTTTTGGCATTAATTATAGGTGGAGGCTAATACACTTATCTTTTCATTGTGAAAATTATTCAAAAAGTTATAAACTTATTATTCGATCCTAAACTTTTTAATTGTACCAATTTAATTCTAAACATTTTGATAAGTTACCAATTTAATCATACACCTTTCAATTATGCCAAATCAATTATGTATTTTTTGATAATTCGTCAATTTTTTTTTGTTAAGGATTAATTTTTTTGGTAAGGGATAATTCGTCAATTTAATCCTAAATCTTTTAACTATTTGCTAATTTAGTCTTTCTAGTGAATTTTGGCTAGAAATAGCTGACATCGATATTTTTTTTCATTTTATGATTTTTTTAATATTTTTTTCCCTTTTCGTCTATCTCCCACACAGCACACACATTTAGGCAACCCGCGTGGTCCCGTCCGGTGCAGGTGAACATAGGAGTCACCTTTTTTTCATCTTCCTACAGCAGCAGCTAGCTGAAAGATGAAAATGGAAAAGAGGAGGGTGAGCTAATACGAACTTTCGTAGGAAAAGATAAAACAATGATCGAACTACGTGGGCCGTCTTGTTTTGTAGGCTCGAAAGTGGCGTAGCACATATCAATAATTTTGTGATGGCAATGACGAGACATTATCGCAAGCAGTCGTAGGTAGCAACTCAATTCTTTCTAGCCGGCATTGGGGGGCAGAATCAAGAGGAAAATTGGGAAAGGAGACAAGGAAATAACAGAAAAGGAGGACCAAATCAGCTTTCCAATACGTTGACTTATCAATTTCTCAGTAATAGTAAATTCAGGAGGTTGCGTTGCCGCCTGACTTGGGAGGATCCTAATCTATTGAAACTTTGTGACGTTGTCGGATTCGACAACAGAACTATCAAACTCAAAACTTTAGATTAATCTGCGCACTTCGACTGCCAAGGAGTCTTTCAATAATTCCCTTACGGTCTAATTGGTCGGTGTAATTTCTTTGCACAATTCACACTAATCACTGTTGATTTGGATATTTAGTCGATCCATGAAACTATAACTACTCATATTAGTGACGTTGGAAGTAAATTGTGTAACAAACGGGTTACACATACTGTCTACCATATAAAATTCCTTTCTCAAGAGCAGAAAACTTAAAGGCTTCGTTTCTTTCGCGGTAAATGAATGCTTTTTAAAAACATTTTCCCAAAATTAGCCGTTCATATCTCACCAAAAAATGATTGAAGAAAAAATATTTTCATCATCAACGAAATATTTAGATATAAACTATTGTTGATAATGAAATCATTTTTTCATTTGACTAATTATTTAAAGTAATACAGGTGAGCATTTTTAAGAAAATATTTTCCAAATAATTCATTTTCCGTGAAACAAGCGAAATTTAAGCCTACTCTTAAAATGGGCCTAGCCTGACTTAGGCCCAACTAGGATGAGGCCCAGTGTCAGCCCTGGGAACACCCATCTTAGTTAGCTACCTAAGGCTAAAGCTATATGTGTCATATTAGGGGGGGGATTGTCCAAAATGTCATAAACTTATTGCATTTTTGCCAATTGAGTTATAAACTTTTCAATTTTCTCAATTGAGTTCTAAACATTTTCATCTTTTACCAATTGAGTTCATCTTGCTAATTTTGATCGGAAATCGCTGATATGAACGCCGACCGTCCATGTTGGACGTCAGGGTTGGCTCTTGTGTAATTATAATCTTCTTTCCACAATCAACGGCCAGAAAGTAACAGGACAAAATCTTTGACCGTATCCTTGAATGTCAGTTTCTTTTTTGGTTTTCCACTATCAGTGGCTTGGGAAACAACAGAACCGATTCCTATATATTTATGTTTTTGCGCAGTTAATTAAGTCAACTGATCCAGAGCTTTTGGGATATGATACCTAAGGATGAGCATGATCCGGATGGACAATTCTTAATAATGAAATCGGAAATCATTCATTAAGGATAGAAAACCGCCCGTTAGTTCAAGGAATGCCATGTTTGAGCAGGATTTAGATCAATTGAAATAGGATAATTATTACTGCGGAGTCGACAATTTGAAGATGGTGATTTTGAAGCGAAGAATTAGAAAGCTTTTGCAATGTCCGATGACAAAAATCCTACATGTGAAATACTAACTTACTGCAGTTGTTAGCGATGAATGTATAAGGATTAAATATAGGCAACATAGACTTTTGTACACAAGCTTCTGGAAGTAATTTTGATATACGTAGCATTACTCAACAATACTTAGAAATGGTCAAAGTGTGAAAAGCCAGACCCCGACGTACTCTATAAAACCGCTTCCCTGTTACATCTCTCACCCTATCCTCTCTCTCTCGATGGAAGACGAGTGGGTGTACGTGCTCTCTGCAGCATCCTCCTTCTTCTTCCTTCTCTTCCTGTTCAAATTGCAGAGAAGCAGCAAGCAGAATCTCCCGCCGGGCCCGCCTTCGCTCCCCATCATCGGCCACCTCCTCCTCATAAAAGAGCCCATCCACCGGACCCTCCAGTCCCTCTCCGACCGCTATGGCCCGGTCCTTTCCCTCTCCTTCGGCTCTCGCCCCGTGGTCGTCGTGTCCTCCACGTCTGTGGCCGAGGAGTGCTTCACCAGGAACGACATCGTCCTCGCCAACCGCCCCTGCGTACTCGCGAGCAAGATCATGGCCTACGGCAACACCACCATCAGTACCGCCGCCTACGGCCCCCACTGGCGCAACCTCCGCCGCCTCACTGCCCTCGAGCTCTTCTCGCCGCATCGCCTCGCTGGCTCCCTAGCCATCCGGCGGGAGGAAGTCGGGCTACTCGTGAGGAGCCTCCACGAGGCGGCCGCCTCCGCCCAGGGCGGCAGTTTCACGAGGGTGGAGATGAAGTCGAGGCTGCAGGAGCTGTCCTTCAACATCATCATGAGGATGGTCTCCGGGAAGCGCTACTTCGGATCCGCCGTCGACGCGGGCGACGCCGAGGTGGCCGGGCGGTTTAGGGAGGTGATAAAGGAGATTTTCGAGCTGAGCGGGACGGACCCGAGCGATTTCTTGCCGACGCTGAGGAAGGTGGTGGACTTCAAGGGGAGAGAGCGGAGGATGGTGGAGGCGGCCAAGAGGTCCGATGCGATCTTGCAGGGCCTGATAGACGAGGTCAGGTCGAGAAGGAAGAGGAGCGACAGCGGCGGAGAGGCGGAGAGCAAGACGATGATCGATACCATGCTTTCGGAGGGCTACTCGGACGACACCATCAAAGGCCATATCACGGTACATGTTCTATTCACTTGAGTTGACTTATGCATGCACAGTGCCATCTTTCTTAATTTGGGAAAGCAAAGTCAGTTGTTGCAACATCGCCATGTGAGCTCTATCCTGTTAAGAACGTGTCGGCCTTCTTTTTTGGAAAGAGCTAAGAAGCGAGCGAAACGCGATAGATTAATTAGTGGTTTCGGTTAAATCTGCTCCACACCTTTCATTAAATAAATGAATTGCTTAATAAATAAAATTTATAAAATTTAATATAATTAAAAAATGGCATGTTGATAACATAAAAAATGAGCGGCCACCAACTTTTTAGTTTATCGTGCGTATGCCATGTCGTGAACAAAAATTTGGCTTCCTTCCCAAGCAAAGATTTTTGTTTGACCATTGCGCTTGAAAGATGGTTTAGCATCAAAGTGAATCGGGACCGTTAACAATGACTTGTTTTCTTTGGATACCTCAAATCGAACGATCTATGTTAATTTAAATATATTTACTTTGCTCCGTAGAGTCCGAAACCGGTTTCACAAAGCACAGAGGAATTGCCTCCTTTTGTGTTGTATATCCTTTCAATTGGTCTTAATTTCTCTTCTATTTTGAGTAATAGGGTCTTGTTTCATAGCCATTATTGTCTGATTCGATTTGATGTGAGCCCAATGCTAAGTCATGTGGATCTCATATGGGATCCACCTCATCCAATGATCCATGTGAATTAAACAATGCATATGAGTTGGGCTCACATCTGACGATTCACACATGTACCGAGATCATGCTGAATTTTTCTTTCTCTAATGGTAGCCGCTATTTCGATTGTTGTTCATAAAAAAGAAGGAATGAGGAGAAAGGTTAGAAAGCAAGAGCTCATTTAAGGTAATCTGTGTAAAAGAGTCGATTACACGAGTCCCATGGATCTTTAGTCATGTGTTCAGCATATAGCTTAAGTGGGATTCTCATGTTCTTTTCCTTGAACTTTCGACATGGTTTCCAATTTTGATGGATTCAAGCTGTTCGAACCATAGAAAAGTATGTTGTCTAAAATAGGTTGCCAGTTGCCACCATGGAAAATTGAAATGGCGAAAAGTTATGCCAGGCAAATTTTTTCAATGGTGGCTCGAATTGATCGAAATTGGGGATTGATAGACCTACTTAGAAAATTTATGCGAGTTAAAATGATTTGATCAGGAAAACTCGTGGAGTACAGGCACTAGCTAGTCAAAACGCTTCTATCTCCACATGATGCATAAAACAGATGAAGGTTGCACTGAAAACTGAATCTTTTCTTTTGCATTTGCGTCTTTACGAGTGAACCTGATTGTTCTTCAATTTCGAGAACAAGTTTCATCTTTTTGAAACAACTGAGCATATACTTAGTTAATTTCTTATATCCAATCCACGGCAGACAATGTTAAGTGCGGGTACGGACACATCTGCAGCAACAATAGAATGGGCCATGTCCCTCCTACTCAACCATCCGGACGTCATGAAAAATGCTCGAGCAGAACTAGACGACGTCGTTGGCCAAGACCGTCTAACTGACGAAGCAGACATCCACAAGCTGCCTTGCCTTCAAAACATCGTCAACGAGGCGCTCCGATTGTTTCCACCGGGGCCACTCTTAGTGCCTCACGAGTCTGCTGAGGATTGCACGGTCGGTGGGTTTGACGTGCCCCGAGGCACCATGATCTTGGTAAATGCATGGGCAATTCAGAGAGACCCGAAAGTGTGGGATGATCCCACAAGTTTTAAACCAGAGAGGTGCGAGGGATTGGAAGGTCATTATTCGTACCGGTTTCTGCCGTTTGGGATGGGGAGGAGGAGTTGTCCCGGTGTTGGCCTAGCCAACAGAGTGGTAAGTTCAGCTCTTGCCGCGCTCATTCAATGCTTCGAGTGGGAACGTGTTGGCGAGGAGCCGGTGGACTTGTCGGAGGGGACGGGACTCACGATGCATAAGAGAGAGCCATTGGAGGCTATGTGCAAAGCGCGTGAATGCATGAATGCTAATGTTCTTGCACAGCTTTGAGATGGAAGGTTGTTCTCTGGAGACTTTATCTTACTAATGTATCTCCGACATTTTGAATGATCAAATAAACGGAAAATAAGAGTGACCACTGTTGGATCCTTAATCCAACGTTGGGTTGTATGTGAAATAATAATGCAATGCATACTGTCATATAAAGTTAAGCCCTTTAAAAGTGATAAATTAAGTTGAGGTAATTTAGGGCTTTAATGTATCAAATAGGGTGTGGCCCTTTAATGTGTAGAGACTTAAAGGGGAAATTACAATTTTATGATAGGCAAAATTGTAATTTCTAAAGGGTAACATTAGGGTTACCTTATAAGAGCGGTTATGGTCCCCAGAACGTACGTAAGTTTTTGATTCCTCTTCATCCCATCGAAAGAGAGAAACACAAAAGAGAATTCAAAGGGAACTCTCAGAGAAAACGTATTGTTCTGGAAGACTACCCGCACGACATCGAAGAATAGTCTACGCTATGGATTCTGTGCACGCCTGTTTATGCTTTCTCAATGAATTATACATGTATGATCCTGTTTCGTTGATGGTTTTCAACGGTTCATCGGTTTTCGGAATCTAACAAGTGGTATCAGAGCAGTATACATGTTGATTCATTGGTTTTAGGGTTCGGTTTTAGCAATTTGTGAAATTAGGGTTCGTGCGGATGTTTGCGCAACGAAGCAAAATCGATTTTGATACTGTACAGCACTTTTCGAATTTTTAAATTTGTTAAAAGTGAATTTTGATGTTAAATCTGGAATCCTGACGTCGAGACGAGTCTGAGGATGGGCGGCGCGCCTTCGTCGGAGGTCACACGCGCCCGCACGGGGCCGGGCACCGGGCGCCGAGCGCAGACGCTGAAGGTTATGCACAACGCCCGCGCATGGATCTCACGCGCGGGACGCAGGCCTCAGGCGCGTGCAACGCACGCACCTACTGTTTTGACGCGGTTGACTGGGCCTCACCGGCTGCTGATCGTTGACCGGCATTGACCGGCGTTGACCAGAGTTGACCAAATTTTTTTTTTGATGAAATTGCAATTAAAATTCAAATTTTGGTGGAGGAATATATATCTTGAAATAAATTGATTGAAGCAACATGTCCACAAATGGACCTCTCTTGTGTAAATTGATTTATTTTAAGATATAAAAGATATGCACATGTGATGCATGTGGATTTTAACCAACCCAAAGGAAGGTTAATATTTAACAAAATCACATTTGCAACTGCGGTGATTAACATGTGATGATTATTTGGATTTTGTATGTGAATAATAAATCGGCTCAAAGGAAGTTTTATTGTTTGACATACTATTATTATCAATGTTTGATTACTGCAACAAGATATCACTTACTAGTTAATATTGTTGTCCAAAGACAAGGTATTAATGTAGTGCTCGATGTCTTGGGATGGGAATTACCTTGATTTGAATTGATATATTGCTTTGAGACTTACGTGAACATGTTTTATTGGTTGTATTTGTATTCAGCTATTACTCCTGCGAATATTACTGCCAGCATTAATTCAATTCCTATGCTAAATGGCACCAACTTCAAGTCATGGCAAGAGAACCTTCTGATAGTTCTCGGAGTCATGGATCTCGACCTTGCGTTAAGGATCGATTCTCCTACACCACTTAATGATCAAAGCACCTCTGATCAAAAGAGGGATATGAAAAGGTGGGAGAGATCAAATCGCATGTGTATGATGATCATGAAGAAAGCCATTCCAGAAGCATTCCGGAGCACAATATCTGAAAAGATAACCACAGCTAAAGAATTCCTTATTGACATTGAAAAGAGATTTGTTAAGAGCGAAAAGGTTGAAATTGGTACGATCTTGACAAATTTAATTTCAATGCGCTACAAAGGGAAGGGCAATGTTAGGGAGTACATCATGGAGATGTCTCATCTTGCTTCTAAATTTAAAGGACTTAAGCTGGAACTCACTGAGGACTTGCTGGTGCATCTGGTTTTAATATCTCTTCCGGCACAGTTTAATCAGTTTAAGGTGAGCTACAACTGTCAGAAAGAGACTTGGTCTCTGAATGAGCTCATCTCACACTGTGTCCAAGAGGAGGAAAGGCTGAAGCAAGATAAGACAGAAAGTGCTCATCTAGCCTCAACTTCCAAGGATAAGGGAATGAAAAGGAAGGAGGATAAAGAAGCTGCAACCTTGGCAAACAAAAGGAAACAACAACAGAAACCGGATGATCCGGAAAGCACAGGTTGTTTCTTTTGTAAAGCCACGGGACATGTGAAGAAGAATTGCACCAATTATCACGCATGGCGTGCTAAGAAAGGTGTGCTTCTTAATTTGGTTTGTTCTGAAGTTAATTTAACTTCCGTACCTAGACACACTTGGTAGATAGATTCTGGTGCAACAACTCACATCAGTGTGTCTATGCAGGGTTGCCTGAGTTGCCGAAAGCCAAGTGATGTTGAAAGATACATCTATGTGGGCGATGGCAAGACGGTTCAAGTTGAAGCAATTGGAAAATTTAGATTATTATTAAAGACTGGATTATATTTGGATCTTGATGAGACATTTATTATACCGTCCTTTAGACGGAACTTGATTTCCATTTCAGCTTTGGACAAATCTGGTTATTTTTGTTCATTTGGGAATGGAACATTCAGTTTGTTTCAAGATTCAAAATTAGTTGGTTCCGGTTCTTTATCAGTTTATGATAATCTTTATTCACTTGATGTGATTGCTTCTTTTAATGAATCCCTGCATTTGAGTACACGAGGTACAAAGAGAAAATTAACCGATGAGAATTCAGCTGCTCTATGGCACAAGAGATTAGGTCACATCTCCAAGCAAAGAATATAGAGACTTGTGTCGGATGAAATTCTCAATCCTTTAGACTTCACAAATTTTGAAATTTGTGTTAATTGTATAAAGGGCAAACAAACCAATAAAAGGAGATTTGTAGCCAACAGGACTTCAGACGTCTTAGAACTTATCCATACTGATATTTGTGGACTGTTTCCAACGGCTGCTTGGAATGGTCAGCAATATTTTATAACGTTCATAGACGATTTTTCAAGATATGGCTACATATATCTCATTAAAGAAAAGGCACAGTCACTGGATGTGTTCAAAACATATAAAATCGAAGTTGAGAATAAACTCAACAAGAAAATTAAAAGCGTCAGATCTGATTGTGGTGGTGAATACTACGGCAGATATGATTTGTTCAGTGAGCAACGTCCGGGACCGTTTGCTAAATTCCTAGAGGAATGCGGTATCGTCCCCACAAAGACACTATGCCGGGTTCGCCCCACAATGAATGGTGTTGCTGAAAGACGAAATAGAACGCTTAATGATATGGTGAGGAGTATGATTTGTTCTTCTACCTTACCAGAATCACTCTAGGGAGAAGCGCTTAGGACTGCAGCATATATCCTTAACAGGGTTCCAACTAAAGCAACTATCAAAACCCCTTATGAACTTTGGACGGGTAAAAAGCCTAGTCTAAAGCATTTACGTGTTTGGGGATGTCCAGCTGAGGCAAGGCCTTTATAAGCCTAATGAAAGGAAACTGGATTCAAGAACAATAAGTTGCTACTTTATTGGATACCCTAAAAGATCAAGGGGGTACAAATTTTATGATCCTACAGCTAAGTCAATTTTTGAGTCGGGAATTGCCCGGTTCTTTGAGGATGTTGAGTTTGTGGGAGGAGATACAGTTAGGGACCTTGACTTTGAAGAGGAATATGTTAATATTCCTACACCTGCCATTGACATTGATCCCACAAGTGCCATTGTCATTGATCGGGACACAACTGATCAGGACGATGAAAGAGAACCTCCCATTCAAGAAATTATTCCAGAAAATCAAACTCTATCACCTCAAGAACATATGCCATTAAGAAGATCCACTAGAGAGAGGAGAAGTGCAATGCCAGATGACTACATTGTATTTCTCCAAGAGCATGATTTTGATATTGGAATGATGGAACATGATCCAATTAGCTTTCGTCAAGCCATGGAAAGTTCTAACTCTCAGAAGTGGAATGATGCCATGAAGGAGGAGATGAAGTCCATGAGAGACAATGACGTTTGGGATCTCGTCCCATTGCCAGAAGGTGTGAAGCCCATTGGTTGTAAGTGGATATTTAAAACCAAAAGGGATTCAAAAGGCAATGTGGAGAGATATAAAGCTCGTTTTGTCGTAAAGGGCTTTACACAGAAAGAAGGCATTGACTATAAAGAGACTTTCTCTCCAGTTTCTTCGAAAGACTCTTTTAGGATTATAATGGCATTGGTGGCGCATTTCAATCTTGAGTTGCATCAGATGAATGTAAAGACAGCGTTTCTCAATGGTAACATTGATGAAACAATATATATGGTGCAGCCAGAAAACTTTGTATCTGGAGATCCAAAGAGTATGGTTTGCAAACTTAAGAATCCATCTATGGGCTCAAGCAAGCATCTCGACAATGGTATTTTAAGTTTCATCAAGTGATCGTCTCATTTGGTTTTGAGATGAATTTGGTTGATGAATGTATATACCATAAGTTCTGTGGGAGCAAGTACATTTTTCTGGTTTTATATGTTGATGATATCTTGCTTGCCAGCAACGATATAGGCTTATTGCACGAAACCAAGAGATTTCTATCTAATAACTTTGAGATGAAAGATCTTGGTAACGTCTCTTTTGTATTAGGTATACAAATACACCGGGATCGCTCTCGGGGTATTCTTGGATTATCACAAAAGGGCTATATCAAAAAGGTTCTCAAAAGGTATGGCATGCAAGATTGTAAATCGGGTGATACCCCTGTATCTAAAGGAGACAAGTTTTGTCTAAATCAGTGCCCTAAGAATGATTTTAAAAGAAAGGAAATGGAGAAGATTCCTTATGCATCTGTAATAGGGAGTCTGATGTATGCTCAAGTTTGTACGCGTCTGGATGTTGAGTACATTACTGGAATGTTGGGCAGATATTTAAGCAATCCAGGAGTAGACCATTGGAAAGCAACCAAATGGGTCTTGCGGTACTTACAGAAAACAAAAGGATACATGCTCACATATCGGAGGTCGGATCAACTTGAGATTATTGGTTATACTGACTCCGATTTTGCTGGATGCCAAGATAGTTTGAAGTCTACATCAGGCTATGTCTATCTGTTAGCCGGAGGTGCCATCTCATGGAAGAGTGTCAAACAGTCCATAACGGCCTCTTCAACTATGGCAGCAGAATTCATAGCGTGTTATGAAGCATCCAATCATGGAATATGGTTGCGAAATTTTGTCACGGGACTACGGATAGTGGATAGCATTGAAAGACCACTCAAGTTATTATGTGACAATAAATCAGCAGTTTTATATTCTAACAACAACAGAGGTTCGTCGAAGTCAAAGCATATAGACATCAAGTTCCTTGTTGTTAAAGAAAGAATTCAGAGTGGACAGTTGTCTATAGAACATATTGGTACAAACTCCATGCTTGCGGATCCGCTTTTACTAAGGGATTGCCACCCAAGGTGTTCCACGAGTATAATGCTCGCATGGGTGTTATGTTTATTGAGGATATTCAGTTTTAGTGGGAGTTTGTAATTTAAATATTCTTAATATAGACATTTTCAGTTATTTCAGTATATGGATATTTGAGGTTATTTTCTGTAGAAATATCAGGATTTATTCACACTCTGATTTTGGTAAAGTCTGATCTCACTAAGGTTTAAGGTGGACCAGTTGGAAATAGGCATGTTAATATCACATTTCATGAAATTTCCATGCTACACATCCACATCATAATCCATGTCATTCAGTTGTATCAATTTTGTGACCATTGATGGGTTGGGTTACGATAGATGTGACAAAAGCCGCTTTGATCCTATATTGATATGATTGATGGACCGGATTGGTTAGAGATACATTTATAATGACAGTAAAGTTAAGCTCAAACAGTTGTTATTGCAAAGCATAATTATAAGGATACACATATAATCCAAGTGGGAGATTGTTGGATCCTTAATCCAACATTGGGTTATATGTGAAATAATAATGCAATGCATACTGTCATATAAAGTTAAGCCCTTTAAAAGTGATAAATTAAGTTGAGGTAATTTAGGGCTTTAATGTATCAAATAGGGTGTGGCCCTTTAATGTGTAGAGACTAAAAGGGGAAATTACAATTTTATGATGGGCAAAATTGTAATTTCTAAAGGGTAACATTAGGGTTACCTTATAAGAGCGGTTATGGTCCCTTAACGTGCGTAAGTTTTCGATTCCTCTTCATCCCATCGAAGAGAGAAACACAAAAGAGAATTCAAAGGGAACTCTCAGAGAAAACGTATTGTTCTGGAAGACTACCCACACGACATCGAAGAATAGTCTACGCTATGGATTCAGGTACGCTTCCGTGTTTATGCTTTCTCAATGAATTATACATGTATGATCCTATTTCGTTGATGGTTTTCAACGGTTCATCGGTTTTCGAAATCTAACAACCACTTCATTGAGGAATGATCGTGAGCATCAGTGGCGTACTTCCGAGGCCTATGTAGCTTTAGA
This sequence comes from Syzygium grande, assembly GCA_024733475.1. Taxonomy (NCBI): domain Eukaryota; kingdom Viridiplantae; phylum Streptophyta; class Magnoliopsida; order Myrtales; family Myrtaceae; genus Syzygium; species Syzygium grande. The sequence continues at coordinate 12,376,983 of JAMXDD010000006.1, forward strand.
CCTCTCTCTTAAGGAGAAAAACCCTGGTTTACATTGACACTAACAACATTGTTCACTCCTCTCTTTACCTATTTCGAGCATTTGTTGGTGCACCGGTGACTTTGATATGGTTGGCCTGGCATGCTGGGTTCCCATATTGAAATGAGTTGATGGAATTGCAGATAGACAGAGGATGCCCGAAATATTGCAAAATGAAGGGTATAAATATGACATGAAAATTTGGACCTCTCTTGTGTAAATTGATTTATTTTAAGATATAAAAGATATGCACATGTGATGCATGTGGATTTTAACCAACCCAAAGGAAGGTTAATATTTAACAAAATCACATTTGCAACTGCGGTGATTAACATGTGATGATTATTTGGATTTTGTATGTGAATAATAAATCGGCTCAAAGGAAGTTTTATTGTTTGACATACTATTATTATCAATGTTTGATTACTGCAACAAGATATCACTTACTAGTTAATATTGTTGTCCAAAGACAAGGTATTAATGTAGTGCTCGATGTCTTGGGATGGGAATTACCTTGATTTGAATTGATATATTGCTTTGAGACTTACGTGAACATGTTTTATTGGTTGTATTTGTATTCAGCTATTACTCCCCGCGAATATTAATGCCAGCATTAATTCAATTCCTATGCTAAATGGCACCAACTTCAAGTCATGGCAAGAGAACCTTCTGATAGTTCTCGGAGTCATGGATCTCGACCTTGCGTTAAGGATCGATTCTCCTACACCACTTAATGATCAAAGCACCTCTGATCAAAAAGAGGGATATGAAAAGGTGGGAGAGATCAAATCGCATGTGTATGATGATCATGAAGAAAGCCATTCCAGATCTTCCGAGCACAATATCTGAAAAGATAACCACAGCTAAAGAATTCCTTATTGACATTGAAAAGAGATTTGTTAAGAGCGAAAAGGTTGAAATTGGTACGATCTTGACAAATTTAATTTCAATGCGCTACAAAGGGAAGGGCAATGTTAGGGAGTACATCATGGAGATGTCTCATCTTGCTTCTAAATTTAAAGGACTTAAGCTGGAACTCACTTTGAGGACTTGCTGGTGCATCTGGTTTTAATATCTCTTTCCGGCATGTTTAATCGGTTTAAGGTGAGCTACAATCGCCGAGAAAGAGACTTGGTCTCTAAATGAGCTCATCTCACACTGTGTCCAAGAGGAGGAAAGGCTGAAGCAAGATAAGACAGAAAGTGCTCATCTAGCCTCAACTTCCAAGGATAAGGGAATGAAAAGGAAGGAGGATAAAGAAGCTGCAACCTTGGCAAACAAAAGGAAACAACAATAGAAACCGGATGATCCGGAAAGCACAGGTTGTTTCTTTTGTAAAGCCACGGGACATGTGAAGAAGAATTGCACCAATTATCACGCATGGCGTGCTAAGAAAGGTGTGCTTCTTAATTTGGTTTGTTCTGAGGTTAATTTAACTTCCGTACCTAGACACACTTGGTAGATAGATTCTGGTGCAACAACTCACATCAGTGTGTCTATGCAGGGTTGCCCGAGTTGCGAAAAGCCAAGTGATGTTGAAAGATACATCTATGTGGGCGATGGCAAGACGACGGTTCAAGTTGAAGCAATTGGAAAATTTAGATTATTATTAAAGACTGGATTATATTTGGATCTTGATGAGACATTTATTATACCGTCCTTTAGACGGAACTTGATTTCCATTTCAGCTTTGGACAAATCTGGTTATTTTTGTTCATTTGGGAATGGAACATTCAGTTTGTTTCAAGATTCAAAATTAGTTGGTTCCGGTTCTTTATCAGTTTATGATAATCTTTATTCACTTGATGTGATTGCTTCTTTTAATGAATCCCTGCATTTGAGTACACGAGGTACAAAGAGAAAATTAACCGATGAGAATTCAGCTGCTCTATGGCACAAGAGATTAGGTCACATCTCCAAGCAAAGAATAGAGAGACTTGTGTCGGATGAAATTCTCAATCCTTTAGACTTCACAAATTTTGAAATTTGTGTTAATTGTATAAAGGGCAAACAAACCAATAAAAGGAGATTTGTAGCCAACAGGACTTCAGACGTCTTAGAACTTATCCATACTGATATTTGTGGACCATTTCCAACGGCTGCTTGGAATGGTCAGCAATATTTTATAACGTTCATAGACGATTTTTCAAGATATGGCTACATATATCTCATTAAAGAAAAGGCACAGTCACTGGATGTGTTCAAAACATATAAAATCGAAGTTGAGAATAAACTCAACAAGAAAATTAAAAGCGTCAAGATCTGATTGTGGTGGTGAATACTACGGCAGATATGACGGTTCAGGTGAGCAACGTCCAGGACCGTTTGCTAAATTCCTAGAGGAATGCGGTATCGTCCCACAGTACACTATGCCGGGTTCGCCCACAATGAATGGTGTTGCTGAAAGACAAAATAGAACGCTTAATGATATGGTGAGGAGTATGATTTGTTCTTCTACCTTACCAGAATCACTCTAGGGAGAAGCGCTTAGGACTGCAGCATATATCCTTAACAGGGTTCCAACTAAAGCAACTATCAAAACCCCTTATGAACTTTGGACGGGTAAAAAGCCTAGTCTAAAGCATTTACGTGTTTGGGGATGTCCAGCTGAGGCAAGGCCTTTATAAGCCTAATGAAAGGAAACTGGATTCAAGAACAATAAGTTGCTACTTTATTGGATACCCTAAAAGATCAAGGGGGTACAAATTTTATGATCCTACAGCTAAGTCAATTTTTGAGTCGGGAATTGCCCGGTTCTTTGAGGATGTTGAGTTTGTGGGAGGAGATACAGTTTAGGACCTTGACTTTGAAGAGGAATATGTTAATATTCCTACACCTGCCATTGACATTGATCCCACAAGTGCCATTGTCATTGATCGACACAACTGATCAGGACGATGAAAGAGAACCTCCCATTCAAGAAATTATTCCAAAAAATCAAACTCTATCACCTCAAGAACATATGCCATTAAGAAGATCCACTAGAGAGAGGAGAAGTGCAATGCCAGATGACTACATTGTATTTCTCCAAGAGCATGATTTTGATATTGGAATGATGGAACATGATCCAATTAGCTTTAAAAAGCCATGGAAAGTTCTAACTCTCAGAAGTGGAATGATGCCATGAAGGAGGAGATGAAGTCCATGAGAGACAATGACGTTTGGGATCTCGTCCCATTGCCAGAAGGTGTGAAGCCCATTGGTTGTAAGTGGATATTTAAAACCAAAAGGGATTCAAAAGGCAATGTGGAGAGATATAAAGCTCGTTTTGTCGTAAAGGGCTTTACACAGAAAGAAGGCATTGACTATAAAGAGACTTTCTCTCCAGTTTCTTCGAAAGACTCTTTTAGGATTATAATGGCATTGGTGGCGCATTTCAATCTTGAGTTGCATCAGATGAATGTAAAGACAGCGTTTCTCAATGGTAACATTGATGAAACAATATATATGGTGCAGCCAGAAAACTTTGTATCTGGAGATCCAAAGAGTATGGTTTGCAAACTTAAGAATCCATCTATGGGCTCAAGCAAGCATCTAAACAATGGTATTTTAAGTTTCATCAAGTGATCGCCTCATTTGGTTTTAAGATGAATTTGGTTGATGAATGTATATACCATAAGTTCTGTGGGAGCAAGTACATTTTTCTGGTTTTATATGTTGATGATATCTTGCTTGCCAAAGAACGATATAGGCTTATTGCACGAAACCAAGAGATTTTTGTCTAATAACTTTGAGATGAAAGATCTTGGTAACGTCTCTTTTTGTATTAGGTATACAAATACACCGGGATCGCTCTCGGGGTATTCTTGGATTATCACAAAAGGGCTATATCAAAAAGGTTCTCAAAAGGTATGGCATGCAAGATTGTAAATCGGGTGATACCCCTGTATCTAAAGGAGACAAGTTTTGTCTAAATCAGTGCCCTAAGAATGATTTTGAAAGAAAGGAAATGGAGAAGATTCCTTATGCATCTGTAATAGGGAGTCTGATGTATGCTCAAGTTTGTACGCGTCTGGATGTTGAGTACATTACTGGAATGTTGGGCAGATATTTAAGCAATCCAGGAGTAGACCATTGGAAAGCAACCAAATGGGTCTTGCGGTACTTACAGAAAACAAAAGGATACATGCTCACATATCGGAGGTCGGATCAACTTGAGATTATTGATTATACTGACTCCGATTTTGCTGGATGCCAAGATAGTTTGAAGTCTACATCAGGCTATGTCTATCTTTAGCCGGAGGTGCCATCTCATGGAAGAGTGCCAAACAGTCCATAACGGCCTCTTCAACTATGGCAGCAGAATTCATAGCGTGTTATGAAGCATCCAATCATGGAATATGGTTGCGAAATTTTGTCACGGGACTACGGATAGTGGATAGCATTGAAAGACCACTCAAGTTATTATGTGACAATAAATCAGCAGTTTTATATTCTAACAACAACAGAGGTTCGTCGGAAGTCAAAGCATATAGACATCAAGTTCCTTGTTGTTAAAGAAAGAATTCAGAGTGGACAGTTGTCTATAGAACATATTGGTACAAACTCCATGCTTGCGGATCCGCTTACTAAGGGATTGCCACCCAAGGTGTTCCACGAGTATAATGCTCGCATGGGTGTTATGTTTATTGAGGATATTCAGTTTTAGTGGGAGTTTGTAATTTAAATATTCTTAATATAGACATTTTCAGTTATTTCAGTATATGGATATTTGAGGTTATTTTCTGTAGAAATATCAGGATTTATTCACACTCTGATTTTGGTAAAGTCTGATCTCACTAAGGTTTAAGGTGGACCAGTTGGAAATAGGCATGTTAATATCACATTTCATGAAATTTCCATGCTACACATCCACATCATAATCCATGTCATTCAGTTGTATCAATTTTGTGACCATTGATGGGTTGGGTTACGATAGATGTGACAAAAGCCGCTTTGATCCTATATTGATATGATTGATGGACCCGGATTGGTTAGAGATACATTTCGGTAATGACAGTAAAGTTAAGCTCAAACAGTTGTTATTGCAAAGCATAATTATAAGGATACACATATAATCCAAGTGGGAGATTGTTGGATCCTTAATCCAACATTGGGTTATATGTGAAATAATAATGCAATGCATACTGTCATATAAAGTTAAGCCCTTTAAAAGTGATAAATTAAGTTGAGGTAATTTAGGGCTTTAATGTATCAAATAGGGTGTGGCCCTTTAATGTGTAGAGACTAAAAGGGAAATTACAATTTTATGATGGGCAAAATTGTAATTTCTAAAGGGTAACATTAGGGTTACCTTATAAGAGCGGTTATGGTCCCCAGAACGTACGTAAGTTTCTGATTCCTCTTCATCCCATCGAAAGAGAGAAACACAAAAGAGAATTCAAAAGGAACTCTCAGAGAAAACGTATTGTTCTGGAAGACTACCCACACGACATCGAAGAATAGTCTACGCTATGGATTCAGGTACGCTTCCGTGTTTATGCTTTCTCAATGAATTATACATGTATGATCCTATTTCGTTGATGGTTTTCAACGGTTCATCGGTTTTCGAAATCTAACAACCACTTCATTGAGGAATGATCGTGAGCATCAGTGGCGTACTTCCGAGGCCTATGTAGCTTTAGACCTCTCTCTTAAGGAGAAAAACCCTGGTTTACATTGACACTAACAACATTGTTCACTCCTCTCTTTACCTATTTCGAGCATTTGTTGGTGCACCGGTGACTTTGATATGGTTGGCCTGGCATGCTGGGTTCCCATATTGAAATGAGTTGATGGAATTGCAGATAGACAGAGGATGCCCGAAATATTGCAAAATGAAGGGTATAAATATGACATGAAAATTTGACATGCCTCGCCAGTGGCTTGTGAGGTCCTTTGGCCGGTTGCCAAAAGAGGAGGAAAAAAAAGAAAAGAAAATTAAGTAAATAAATCAAAAAATATTAAAATATTATTAAAAGTTATTCACATCAACGCTAACTATGCCACGTAGGCTAACCAGTATACATGTCAGCAATATCAGGCCAAAATTAGCCGAAAGGACCGAATTGACACTAGTTCAAAATGTTTAAAACTAAATTGACCCAAAAAAAATTTTAAGACGAAATTAGCACCATTGCAATAAATTTTTTTATTTTTCTTACACTTTTCCCAACTCTTAGACGATAATAGTTATCCAACTATTGCAGTTGAGTCAATAAGAGGGGGGAACAATTATACAATCAAGTATGGAGCCGAAATTTGATTCTAATGAATGGGAACGATTATTAAAGGGATATGTTCACTAGAAGTCCTAAAACTTATCATAAAAGTGCAATTGAGTCATAAAACTTGTCAAATCAATTCAATCGAGTCTTAAAGTTAATATCGTCTAATTTACTAATGAAAAATGCTAATGTGGCACTGACATGTCTTATTTTATTAATTTTCTTGAGACATGTGGCGTCCAACAAGCGCTACGTCAGAAAAATTTGAAAAAAAATTAAATTAGAAAAAGCTATAAAAAAACAAAAAATAAAAAGGAAAAAAAACCTAGAATTGGCAACTACAACAGTGGCCAAGCCCCCACCAGTGGCTGTTGCCACAGCTGCCGGGAAGGACTAGCGGAGGTCGCCTGGACCTTCCTGAAGCCCGGCCACCCTTGCCGGCCCTGGGTGAGTCCTCGGTGAGGGCCTACAGCCCTCGATCTTGGGGAGGGTGTAACCTTCGCCCCCGATTTGAGCGAGGGTCGCCAGGCTTTGGGAAGGCCCAAGTGACCTCCGTCGGCCTTTCTCGGCGGCTGTGGCGGCGGACACTAGTAAGGGCTTGGCCATCACCACAGCCTCTAGTTGGGGTCTCTCTTTTTTTTTTATAGCTTTTTCTAATTTAATTTTAATTTTAATTTTAATTTTTGCTGACGTGGCATTTGTTAGACGCCACGTCATTGCCACGTGTCTTAAGAAAAGTAATAAAATATAACACGTTAGCGTCATGCCAGCATTTTCTGTTAGTAAATTAGATGGTGTTAACTTTAGGACTCGATTGAATCAATTTGACAAATTTTAGAACTCGATTGGACCTTTTGCAAGTTTTAGGATTTAATTATATTTTTGTGATAAGTTTTAAGATTTCTAATGCACATATCCCATTATTAAAAGAGGCTAGCCATACATGAACTATAAAGGGAGCGCATGTGAAGAGAAAAGGACACCCACAAACATCGAACAGCATTTACTTTTGCCAATGCAATTCCCTTGACATCTATATCTGGTTGTTTATTTTATTTTGTCAATCAAACACTTGCTCTTAGTCGTTCGAAAAGATTTGTGATGTCATTAAGCGATTAATTTCATCAATTTTAGAATCTAATCATCAAGTGTTTGTTCCTTTCTTGGTACACAATCGTCCATTAATTCGGAATTCAAGGGCTGCGATATTTGATTAGGACTTTCGTCAATCGAAACGAGATAATTACTACTGTCGAGTCAATGATCGGAGGACGGTGATTTTGGAGCGAAGAATTAGGAAGTATTTGCGATGTCCGATGTGGAAAAAAAAGGGACCTGGGCTAGGATAAGGGCACCGTCATGGGCAAATTGTGACGGTGCAGGCTGGACCGCATGTTTCATTTTGCAAGAGATGGATAACCGGATGGGCAACCAAGTGGAGAGAAAATATTAGATACGTGTGGATTTTACTTGAGCCCACTTATCAGTTGCCACGTGTACATGACTGGCCCCACGTCCGATTCCATCTTTCACTCTGCACGACTCCGTCTTGCTACTATCTCTTGTCGCTTTAATTTTTTCTTGAGATAATTTTTAAAATTTTAATTTATTTAATATAATCTCTTAACTTTAATTTAATATTTAATATGATTTATGTACTTTTAATTTATTTAATATGATCTTTAGACTTTTAATACATGTTCAATTTAATTCTTGAACTTCAGAGATTAAATTAAATAAATTAAAAGTTCAGAGATCATGTTAAGCATTAAAATAAAATTTAAAATTATATTGATTAAATAAAAAATTTAGAGATCAAATTACATATTAAATTTAGGGTCAAAAACCGTTTTGTTTGCGTCCGTTTTGGTCTTTACTTCCTCCTCAGTTCCTCCAGCGACTTTGGCAACTGGACCTCTGTCCTTCCCGCCACCCCTCGAGTGCTCCCCTTTTGCGCATCCTCTTCGTCCCCGCCATCACCAATGCTGCTGTCTCCACCACCCCACAACGTCATCCCTCAACACCTTGCCTTCTTGCTACTCAAGCTCTTGAGCACAGGCTCTCTCCTGTCGTCGACAGGCTGTCTACCCTCCTGCCCACAACTCCACCCCTCGAATGCTGCCTGTCCTCGAGCCCGACGTCTTCTCCTTCCGACGCCCTCGCTGTGCACAGCATCGCCCGGATCCTCGATTGCTCAGTCTCGGCTTGAGGAAATTACTGACCAGCGCTCTTTTTCTCCATTAATTTTTTCTGCTCTTTTTCTGAGTTCTTGTCGAGCTATGCAAGCCAGGGGAAATACATATTATTTTTCTTTCTTTCTGTAACTTCTGAGATCATACAAGTCTATTAGAATACAATTTTTTGGGTTCGGAGATCAAGAAGGAAAGAAGCTGTGTTTTTCTTTCTGAGTTCGTTGGCATGATTGAAATAATAAAGGTGAGGGGAGTGCTTTTCTTCTTCTTGGTCGATAAGAAGAGTTTCATTTGACGCTCTGAAGTGGCGACTTACTCGAGATCTCTGTTTCGTGTATTCTGTTTTTCATTCATTTATTTCTTTAATTTCCATAGAGAGAAGAGAAAGAAAGTAGCGGGAATAGAGCAGAGCAGAGTGTCAGGCGTGGGGCTCCCTGTAACTTTTCATCGATTGGGATCCTACTTAATATTCCAAGGGACCCGGTTTCCTTGACAAAATATGTGGTGGAGACTGTCAGCTTATCAGTTTTCCTCAAAAAAATCCTACGATTCAAATACTAACTCATTGCAGTCATAAGTGATGAATGTAGAAATGGACTGAAGTGTGAAAAGCTCGAGCCGACGTACCCTATGAATACTTTTCTCCCCCTCTCTCTGTCTTCTATACAACGTTGCCTCCATCACCTGTTAATGGAAGGCGCGAGGGTGTGCATCATCTTTGCAGCATCCTCCTCCCTTATCTTCCTTCTCTTCCTGCTCAAATTGCAGAGAAGCAACAAGAGAAATCTCCTGCCGAGCCCACCTTCGCTCCCCATCATCGGCCACCTCCTCCTCATAAAAGAGCCCGTCCACCGGACCCTCCAGTCCCTCTCTGACTGCTATGGCCGGCCCGGTCCTTCCCCTCTCCTTCGGCTCTCGCCCCGTGGTCGTCATATTATTCCCATCTGCGGCCAAGGAGTGCTTCACCAGGAGCGACGTTGTCCTCGCCAACCGCCCCCGCTTGCTCGTGGGCGAGATCATGGGCTATGCCAACATCACCGTCGGCACCACCCCCTATGACCCCACTTGCGCAACCTCCGCCGCCTCACTGCCCTTGAGATCCTTTCGCCGCATCGCCTCGCCGGCTCCCTCGCCATCCGGCGGGAGGAAGTCGGGCTCTTGTTCTTTCCGAAAGATTTGGCTTATCATCAATGAATTCATTCTATTAGGTTTAGGACCAGATCATCAAGTTCTTGTCCCTTTTTTAGTACACCACCATCCATCAATTGGAAGTACAAGGATTGAGATGTTTGATGAGGATGCTGATCAATCGAAATGTAATAATTCTTACTGTCGAGTTGACGATTTGAAGGAAGTAATTTTCAAGCGAACATTACCTTACTGGTATTGTTAAAAAGTAATAACTTATTGTAGTTAAAAGTCATGAATGTAAAGATAACAGATAATATAGGCAACATAAAGTTTTGTATCCCAATTTCTATGAATAATTTTGATATGTGTTACTCTATATGGAGAAATGGTACAAATGGTGAAAAATTAGACCCAACATACGGCAACGTACCTTATAAAATCTTTAACTTGTTACGTATCTCTCTCTCTCTCTCCATCACGGGTTCATGGAAGACGTGTGGGTGTACATCATTTCAGCATTCTCCTTCCTCTTCCTTCTCTGCTTGTTCAAATTGCAAAGAAGCAACAAGAGGAATCTCCTACCGAGCCCACCTTCACTCCCTATCATCAGCCGCCTCCTCCTTATGAAAGAGCGAGTCCATCGGACCCTCCAGTCTCTCTCCGATCGCTACGGCCCAGTCCTTTTCCTCTCCTTCGGCTCCCGCTCCATGGTCATCTTATCTAGAGGTGATCGGTTCCAATGTGGGTTTGGTCCGGACCTAGAATCTGAAACCAACCCTGTTATAACCAGTTCCTAATTTTTGGAACCTCAAACCAACTCTGTTTTTCTTAGACCCTGTTTTGGAACCAACCCTGTTTTTCCAATCCGGTTTCAGGGTCTACCCGAGAACCTTTTTTTTTTTGTTCCTTTTTTTTGTTTCATTTTTTTCTAGCAAAATAATATAGGTGGCAATGAAACAATTTAAAATAAAAGATGAATAACAAAAACCACTATCCGCCAAAAGTAACAATCCCGAAAATGAGCAATTGAAATTACAATCCATCAAAATCAATAATCCAAAAGCACTATGTGGCAAGACATAGTCCAATCGCATAAATCTTTAAGAGTCACATTTCTAGGGAATTTATTCAACATGTTTAGCTCTTTATTTTGCGCCATGATAAGATAACTCCTCACCTCTGTTTCCAAATGAAATATCTTGAAAGAAAAATCGAGAGACTTAACGGTAAAGCATATGCTCTCACTAGAAAAATATCTATATATCTCATCTGAATCACACAATATTTAGATGATTTTAAGGGCCGTGCTATTTCACTCATAGTTGTGAAACATATTCCAATATTAAATCGAAAATCGGTTCTAAAACCGGTGAAGTAGGATAACGTGATATAGGCTTTTTACTTTTTTGTACATTATCTCAAAACCGGTTCTAAAACCAGTTCTAAAACAGGTTTGGGTTGATTTTTATTTGAAACCGGAAACTAGACCGGTTCTAACTGGTTCCCAAAAAATGGAACCGATACCCGGACCGGTTCTAATTAGAACCGGTTCCCAAACTTGTTTTTCGGATGGGTTGGTCTGGTTTCCGGGTAAACCCGGTCCGGTTGCACACCCCTAGTCTTATCCTCTCCGTCCACGGTCGGGGAGTGCTTTACTAGGAATGACATCATCCTCGCCAACCACCCCGCATGCTCTTTGCCCAGGTTATGTTCTACGGCAACACCACCATCGGGTCCACCCTTTACGGCCCCCACTAGCGCAACCTCCATTGCTCACGGCCCTCGAAATCCTTTCCTTGTACCGCCTTGCCGGCTCCCTCGCCATCCGACGGGAGGAAGTGAGGCTCCTCGTGAAGAGCCTCTATGAGATGGCTGCGGAGGCGGTAGGTGGCGGCGGTTTCGCAAGGGAGGAGATGAGGTCGAGGCTGCAGGAGCTATCCTACAACATCATCATGAGGATGATCTCTGGGAAGCGCTACTTTGGGGCTGCCATCGACGCAGGCGATGCTGAGGTGACCAGGTAGTTTAGGGAGGTGATAAGGGAGGTATTCGAGCTGAGCAAGACAGACCCGGACGATTTCTTGTCGGGTCTAAGGAAGGTGGTGGACTTCCAGGGGAGAGAGCGGAGGATGGTGGACATCGCCAAGAGGTGTGATAGGCTCTTGCAAGGCATGATAGATGAGGTCAGGTCGAGAAGGAAGAGAAGTGAGGGCGGCAAAGAGGTGGAGAGTAAGACGATGATCGATTCCATGCTGTCAGAGGGCAATTTGGATGACATCATCAAAGGCCAAATCCTGGTATGTGTATATGTCATGTTCTGTTCACTTGACCTATGCATGTTTCTGAGTTTGTGAGACTAGTGTTTAGGGGCTCACAAAAGAAAAATGCTAACGTGGCTATCATTTTTTTTGGTAAAGATAACGGGCTATCATTAATTTACTGTGAAAATAAGAGTGGTAAGAACATGTCGGCCTTGTTTTTGTAAAGAAGGGAAATGAGAGATAAGGGAGCAATGGACAAAAATATGACCGACTTCTACCCAAACAAAGCATTTTTTATGACCCTTAGGTTTGAATGATGGTTTATAATCTCCTAATACATGTACCTAAATGGATCCAGACTGTTAACAACGGCATCTCTTTTTAGAATATTATGAATCTAACTATCTATATTAATTTTAAAATTTTTATGGTATATCTCATAAAAGATCTAATTTTTCTTTTCTACTATAGTATTTGGTCTTATTTTTGTTAGTCATTATTGAATGATTTCGGTGCATGTGAGCCCAATATATATACACCATTGGATCATGTGGTCTCATGTGGAGCCCTTTTCATCTACCGATTCATATGAATTGGGCTCACATCCAAGGACTTGCATGCACCGAGATCATGCCATAACTTTCTTCGATAGTGGCCACTCTTTTAGATTATTGTATATTAAAATGGAGAAAGAAGAGAAAGGATAAAATGAAATCACATAAGTCTGATCAATCTTCTTTCAGGTGTGTGGTAATTGATTTAGGTCAAGTTCTATTTTTCTTTCATGAATTTACTCATGTTTTTCAACTTCGATCGATTCAAGCTGAGTACCCGTCTAAACCATGCATGACACAGATAAATTTTGCACTTATACATGAACAAGACCATGAGAGTGGCCAATTATTGATACTGACTTAAACTAAAGCTTTTTCTTTGCATTTTACTCTTTACATTTGAGTCCGATTGTTCTTCAATTTCGAAAACAAGTTTCATCTCTCTTTGAAACCAATGAGCATACTTTAGCAAATTACTTGGCCATAACTCGCGGTATGTTAGCTGCGGGTGCAGACATGTCCTCGGTGACAATAGAATGGGCCATGTCCCCCCTACTCAACCATCCAAACGTCCTGAAAAAAGCTCAAGCAGAACTAGACGGCGTCGTTCGCCAAGACCATCTAGTTGCCTTGCCTTCAAAACATCATCAATGAAGCACTCCAGTTGTTTCCGTCGGCGCCACTCCTAGTGCCTCACGAGTCCTCCGAGGGCTGTACGATTAGCGGGTTCGACGTGCCCCGAGGCACCATGATCCTAGTAAATGCATGGTCAATTCAGAGAGACCCAAAAGTGTGGGAAGATCCAACATGTTTTAAACCAGAGAGATACAACGGATTGGAAGGGGATCATGCATACCGGTTATTGCCGTTTGGCATGGGGAGGAGGAGGTGTCTCGATCTTGACCTTGCCAATAGAGTGGTAGGTTTGGCTCTAGCGGCGCTTATTCAATGCTTCGAGTGGGAACGAGCTGGCGAAGAGCCGGTGGACTTGTTGGAAGGGACGGGACTCACAATGCCCAAGAGATAGTCATTGGAGGCTATGTGCAAAGTGCACCAAAGCATGATTGCTAATGTTCTTGCACAGCTTTGAGAAGGTCGTTCTCTAGTGAGTTTTATTTTGGTCGTGTTCAACCGTCGCAATACTTATGAACTATTATGTAATAACAAAGTAAGTTGGTGTGAATAAAATGAGGTGGAAATGAATGGAAGGGGAAAAAAGAGAAAGTAGAGAGGAATGGAATAAGAATTCTGGTTCTTGCGTCTAATGATAATATATTAAAAGGAAAGGAAAAGAAGATGGGATGTATAATGTATTAATGAAATGCCCATTCATATGGGCTTTCATTAGGTCTTTGAACGGACTAAGAATACTTTGGATGATTATTATTGTAAGATGATATGTATGTTTGAAGAAAGGACATGCCATTAACTAAAGTTGCAATATGATTTTCATCTCCTTGGTATAATATGGGTTTTAAGGTTTGATTGACATCTCCTCTGAACATCGTATCGGAGGGACTGTCTTCGTCCATTGACTGATATCTGAGTTGATGGCATTCAAGTCAATGTCATTCATGGCGAGTAGCATTGATGTTGATTCATGAAGTTTGGCTGAAATCAAATCGACTATAAGGATAAAAAATAGGGGAATAGCTAATTGTAGTGGAAGTCTTAGGCGAGAGCAATTACCAAAGGTGTTCTTTGAAAGTTGTAGCCATACGGTTGTTGCAGTCGAGTCAACTAGTTATTACGGTCAAGTTTCCTGAGGCAAGAACAATTATACAATCGAATATTCAATCGAAATTTGATTTCAATGAGTGGGAAAAATTATAACTACAGGGCAACCTTCCATGGACTATTTAAAGGATCAATTGGAAGTACAAGGATTGAGTGTTTGATTAGGATGCTGATCAATAGAAATGTAATAATTCTTACTGTCAAGTTGACGATTTGAAGGAAGTAATTTTCAAGTGAACATTACCTTACTGGTATTGTTAAAAAAAAAATAACTTATTGTAGTTAAAAAATAAGTCATGAATGTAAAGATAACAGATAAAATAGGCAACATAAAGTTTTGTATCCCAATTTCTATGAATAATTTTGATATGTGTTACTCTATATGGAGAAATGGTACAAATGGTGAAAAATTAGACCCAACATACGGCAACGTACCTTATAAAATCTTTAACTTGTTACGTATCTCTCTCTCTCTCCATCACGGGTTCATGGAAGACGTGTGGGTGTACATCATTTCAGCATTCTCCTTCCTCTTCCTTCTCTGCTTGTTCAAATTGCAAAGAAGCAACAAGAGGAATCTCCTACCGAGCCCACCTTCACTCCCTATCGTCAGCCACCTCCTCCTTATGAAAGAGCGAGTCCATCGGACCCTCCAGTCTCTCTCCGATCGCTACGGCCTAGTCCTTTTCCTCTCCTTCGGCTCCCGCTCTATGGTCGTCTTATCTAGAGGTGATCGGTTCCAGTGTGGGTTTAGTCCGAACCTAGAACTTGAAACCAACCCTGTTATAACCAGTTCCCAATTTTTGGAACCTCAAACCAACCCTGTTTTTTCTAAATCCTGTTTTGGAATCAACCCTGTTTTTCCAATCCGGTTTCAGGGTCTACCCGAGAACCTTTTTTTTTTTGTTCCCTTTTTTTGTTTCATTTTTTTCTAGCAAAATAATATAGGTAGCAATGAAACAATTTAAAATAAAAGATGAATAACAAAAATCACTATTTGCCAAAAGTAACAATCCCCAAAATGAGCAATTGAAATTACAATCCATCAAAATCAATAATCCAAAAGCACTATGTGGCAAGACATAGTCCAATCACATAAATCTTTAAAAGTCACATTTCTAGGGAATTTATTCAACATGTTTAGCTCTTTATTTTGCGCCATGATGAGATAACTCTTCACCTCTGTTTCCGAATGAAATATCTTGAAAAAAAAATGGTGAGACTTAGCGGTAAAGCATATGCTCTCACTAGAAAAATATCTATATATCTCATCTGAATCACACAATATTTAGATGATTTTAAGGGCCGTGCTGTTTCGCTCATAGTTGTGAAACATATTCCAATATTAAATCGAAAATCGGTTCTAAAACCGGTGAAGTAGGGTAACGAGATATAGGCTTTTTACTTTTTTGTACATTATCTCAAAATCAGTTCTAAAACCAGTTCTAAAACAGGTTTGGGTTGGTTTTTATTTGGAACAGGAAAATAGACCGGTTCTAACCGGTTCCCAAAAAATGGAACCGATACCCAGACCGGTTCTAATTAGAACCGGTTCTCGAACCTGTTTTTCGGATGGGTTGGTCTGGTTTCCAGGTAAACCCGGTCCGGTTGCACACCCCTAGTCTTATCCTCTCCGTCCACGGTCGGGGAGTGCTTTACCAGGAATGACATCATCCTCGCCAACCACCCCGCATGCTCTTTGCCTAGATTATGTTCTACGGCAACACCACCATCGGGTCCACCCTTTACGGCCCCCACTAGCGCAACCTCCACTGGCTAACGGCCATCGAAATCCTTTCCTTGTACCGCCTTGCCGGCTCCCTCGCCATCCGACGGGAGGAAGTGAGGCTCCTCGTGAAGAGCCTCTATGAGATGGCTGCGGAGGCGGTAGGTGGCGGCGGTTTTGCAAGGGAGGAGATGAGGTCGAGGCTGCAGGAGCTATCCTTCAACATCATCATGAGGATGATCTCTGGGAAGCGCTACTTTGGGGCCGCCATCGACGCAGGCGATGCTGAGGTGGCCAGGTAGTTTAGGGAGGTATTCGAGCTGAGCAAGACAGACCCGGACGATTTCTTGTCGGGGCTAAGAAAGGTGGTGGACTTCAAGGGAAGAGAGCGGAGGATGGTGGACATCGCCAAGAGGTGTGATAGGATCTTGCAAGGCATGATAGATGAGGTCAGGTCGAGAAGGAAGAGAAGCGAGGGTGGCAAAGAGGTGGAGAGTAAGACGATGATCGATTCCATGCTGTCAGAGGGCAATTTGGATGACATCATCAAAGGCCAAATCCTGGTATGTGTATATGTCATGTTCTGTTCACTTGACCTATGCATGTTTCTGAGTTTGTGAGACTAGTGTTTAGGGGCTCACAAAAGAAAAATGCTAACGTGGCTGTCATTAATTTACTGTGAAAATAAGAGTGGTAAGAACATGTCGGCCTTGTTTTTGTAAAGAAGGGAAATGAGAGATAAGGGAGCAATGGACAAAAATATGACCGACTTCTACCCAAACAAAGCATTTTTTATGATCCTTAGGTTTGAATGATGGTTTATAATCTCCTAATACATGTACCTAAATGGATCTAGACTGTTAACAACGGCATCTCTTTTTAGAATATTATGAATCTAACTATCTATATTAATTTTAAACTTTTTATGGTATATCTCATAAAAGATCTAATTTTTCTTTTCTACTATAGTATTTGGTCTTATTTTTGTTAGTCATTATTGAATGATTTCGGTGCATGTGAGCCCAATATATATACACCATTAGATCATGTGGTCTCATGTGGAGCCCTTTTCATCCACTGATTCATATGAATTGGGCTCACATCCAAGGACTTGCATGCACCGAGATCATGCCATAACTTTCTTCGATAGTGGCCACTCTTTTAGATTGTTGTATATTAAAATGGAGAAAGAAGAAAAAGGATAAAATGAAATCACATAAGTCTGATCAATCTTCTTTCAGGTGTGTGGTAATTGATTTAGGTCAAGTTCTATTTTTCTTTCATGAATTTACTCATGTTTTTCAACTTCGATCGATTCAAGCTGAGTACCCGTCTAAACCATGCATGACACAGATAAATTTTGCACTTATACATGAACAAGACCATGAGAGTGGCCAATTATTGATACTGACTTAAACTAAAGCTTTTTCTTTGCATTTTACTCTTTACGTTTGAGCCCGATTGTTCTTCAATTTCGAAAACAAGTCTCATCTCTCTTTGAAACCAATGAGCATACTTAGCAAATTACTTGGCCGTAACTCGTGGTAGACAATGTTAGCTGCGGGTGCAGACATGTCCTCGGTGACAATAGAATGGGCCATGTCCACCCTACTCAACCATCCAGACGTCCTGAAAAAAGCTCAAGCAGAACTAGACGGCGTTGTTCGCCAAGACCATCTAGTTGCCTTGCCTTCAAAACATCATCAATGAAGCACTCCAGTTGTTTCCGTCAGCGCCACTCTTAGTGCCTCACGAGTCCTCCGAGGGCTGCACGATTAGCGGGTTCGACGTGCCCCGAGGCACCATGATCCTAGTAAATGCTGTTGGAAATATGGGATAAATTGATGGGTGAATGAATGAGAAATTGATGCTCAAAGAACACCCTTGAGTTGAAAGTGGGAAGTGAAAAACACTAGTCCCACATTGGAAAAGAAAAAGGCTATTGTGTGCTTTATATACAGTTACACTTATTTGAAGTGGTAACTATCAAAGCCAATAACTCTCCTTTCATTGATCAGGGGGGGGGGTGCAAATCCGGCCCGATCCATCTGAACTTGGGCGAATCCCGTGGGACCAAAAAAGGGCCTCATGATGAGCCCAATTTTGCTAGCCTTTCGATTTAATTTTTTCGACTCAATTAATGGTGCGTTAAGCGGCAAGCTGTTACGAAATTTGATTTTATAACGCAGATTCAATCAGTGTTATTCACGCCGTGTGTTGACTTTGTAACGGTAGATTCAATTAGCCGTTATTTCTTTTCATTGATTTTGTAATGGTAGACTTAATTGGCCGTTATTATTCCCGAACAGCTCTCCCCTCCTTCTATTTTATCAAAATCATTCTTCATTCTTTCAAGACCTGAAGGCCAAAAAACGTCATTGCTTTCTTTCCTAAACGCTCTTCTCTTTCCTTCAAACGTTTTTTTCTTTTTTCCTTCTGAAAAACGTTCTCTGCATTTGCATTGTTTTCGATAGTGTTCGTTCCAAGTTTGTTCAAGTTCGCCGGAAGCTTGGAAGTGCCGCGATCTCTTCTTCGCTGTTAGCCGTTGTATCCTAGGAGACAGACGTTCGAAAAACCTCAATCGCGTGTTGGAGGGAACGAATCTGTTTTAAGGAAACTGTGTCGAACACAGGCCTCGGTATTTGATTGTATCGATTCCAACTTTGTTATTATAATTTCGTTTCTTTGTAATTCCAAATTGTTTGTGATATTTAAGCTAATGCCATTTGAATTTCGTCAACAAATGCATGGTCAATTCAGAGAGACCCAAAAGTGTGGGAAGATCCAACATGTTTTAAACCAGGGAGATACAGCGGATTGGAAGGGGATCATGCATACCGGTTATTGCCGTTTGGCATGGGGAGAAGGAGGTGTCTCGGTGCTGACCTTGCCAATAGAGTGGTAGGTTTGGCTCTAGCGGCGCTTATTCAATGCTTCGAGTGGGAACGAGCTGGCGAAGAGCCGGTGGACTTGTTGGAAGGGACGGGACTCACAATGCCCAAGAGATAGTCATTGGAGGCTATGTGCAAAGTGCACCAAAGCATGATTGCTAATCGTCTTGCACGGCTTTGAGAAGGTCGTTCTCTAGTGAGTTTTATTTTGGTCATGTTCAACCGTCGCAATACTTATGAACTATTATGTAATAACAAAGTAAGTTGGTGTGAATAAAATGAGGTGGAAATGAATGGAAGGGGAAAAACGAGAAAGTAGAGAGGAATGGAATAAGAATTCTGGTTCTTGCGTCTAATGATAATATATCAAAAGGAAAGGAAAAGAAGATGGGATGTATAATGTATTAATGAAATGCCCATTCATATGGGCTTTCATTAGGTCTTTGAACGGACTAAGAATACTTTGGATGATTATTATTGTAAGATGATATGTATGTTTGAAGAAAGGACATGCCATTAACTAAAGTTGCAATATGATTTTCATCTCCTTGGTATAATATGGGTTTTAAGGTTTGATTGACATCTCCTCTGAACATTGTATCGGAGGGACTGTCTTCGTCCATTGACTGATATTTGAGTCGATGGCATTCAAGTCAATGTCATTCATGGCGAGTAGCATTGATGTCGATTCACGAAGTTTGGCTGAAATCAAATCGACTATAAGGATAAAAATAGGGGGAATAGCTAATTGTAGTGGAAGTCTTAGGCGAGAGCAATTACCAAAGGTGTTCTTTGAAAGTTGTAGCCATACGGTTGTTGCAGTCGAGTCAACTAGTTATTACGGTCGAGTTTCCTGAGGCAAGAACAATTATACAATCGAATATTCAATCGAAATTTGATTTCAATGAGTGGGAAAAATTATAACTACAGGGCAACCTTCCATGGACTATTTAAAGGAGCACATATTAAGAATAAAGGAAGCATTCTAAGAACAAGATTTACTTTTATCAATGCACTTTGCTCAGAATTTATTTCGAATCATTTTCCAGTAGTTTATTTTTAGTCATTCGAGTTGTTTATTTCATTTTGTCTATCAAACACTTGCTCTTCTTCTTTATGAAAGATTTGTGTTACCGTCAATGAATTCATTTTTATTAGTTTTAGAACCCAATCATCAAGTTCTTTGTCCCTTTTTTAGTACACAATCATTCATCAATTGGAAGTACAAGAATAGCAATGTTTGATTAGGATGCTGATCAATCGAAATATGATAATTTTTACTGTCTAATTGATGATTTGAAGCAAATGATTTTAAAAAAAGTATTTACATTGATTGATATAAATAAAAAAAATTCGAGTCAAATAATAAGTTACTGTAGTTATAAGTCTTGATTGTAAAAATAATAAATAATATAGGCAACATAAAGTTTTGTATCTCAATTTCGATGTATAATTTTGATGTGTTAATTTATATTAAGAAATGGTATAAAGATTAGATCCAACAGACCTTATAAAACCTCCAACCCGTTGCATCTCTCCCCATTCTCTCTCTCTCGTTAGTCTATATCGAGAAATGGTATAAAGATTAGATCCAATCTACCTTATAAAATCTCCAACCTATTGCATCTCTCCCCATTCTCTCTCTCTCCGCCTCCATCACATGTTCATGGAAGACGTGTGGGTGTACATCATCTCAGCATCCTCCTTTCTCTTCCTTCTCTGCTTGTTCAAATTGTAGAGAAGCAACAAGAGGAATCTCCCACCGAGCCCACCTTCACTCCCTATCATCGGCCACCTCCTTCTTATAAAAGAGCCAGTCCACTGGACGGACCCTCCAGTCTCTCTCCGACTGCTATTGCCCGGTCCTTTCCCTCTCCTTTGGCTCCCACTCCGTGGTTGTTGTATCCTCCCCATCCATGGCCAAGGAATGCTTTGCCAGGAATGACATCGTCCTTGCCAACCGCCCCCGTACACTATTCGGCAAGATTATGGCCTATGGCAACACCACCATGCATTGTCGCTGCCTCTGACGGCCCCCACTAGCGCAACTGTCGCCGCCTCACGGCCCTCGAAATCCTTTCCCCACATTGCCTCACCGGCTCTCTCACCATCCAGCTGGAGGAAGTGGGGCTACTCGTGAAGAGCCTCTATGAGGTGGCCGCGGCACGGGGCGGCGGTTGCGTAAGGGTGGAGATGAGGTTGAGGCTGCAGGAGTTGTCCTTCAACATCATCATGAGGATGGTCTTCGAGAAGCCCTACTTCGGGTCCACCATCGACACGAGCGATGTTGAGGTGGCCAGGCAGTTCAGGGAGGTGATAAGGGAGGTATTCGAGCTGAGCGGCACAGACCCGGATGATTTCTTGCTGGTGCTGAGGAAGGTGGTGGACTTCAAGGGGAGAGAGCGGAGGATGGTGGAGGTGGCCAAGAGGTCCGATGTGATCTCGCAGGGCATGATAAATGAGGTCAGGTCGAGAAGGAAGAGAAGCGACGGTGGTAGCCTAGAAGCGGAGAGCAAGACGACGACTGATACCATGCTGTTGGAGGGCTACTCAGATGACATCATCAAAGGCCATATCCTGGTACGTGTTCTATTCGCGCTGACTTATGCATGCACAGTGCTATGTTTCTTAATTCTTTTCTATTGTGAATCTGTGGGTGAAGTCTTCGGTGTTTACCAAAATTGGGAAAACAAAATCATTTGTTGCAGTATCGCCTTGTGAGCTTCATAGTGGTAAGAACATGTTGGCCTTCTTTTTGGAAAGAAGAGAAACGCGATAGATTAATTAGGGGATTGAAGTTCAATCTGACTCATACCCTTCATTTAATAAATATAATTACATAATAAATATTTTTTAAAAAAAACTGATATAATTAAAAAATAGCATGTTGATTACATAAAAAAGTAGATCGAGTTGACCAAATTTTAGTTTTTCATGGGTATACAATGAAAGGGCAGGTGTGGAGGGAGTGATCGGAGGCCCGTGGCAGACGGATCTCTGGGTTTAGCGAATGACAGGGACGACAACGGGGTTCTGGCATTTCAGGTACTTCCCAACGGTCTACTATGAGCAAAGGCATTGAATTCTATATCTAAGCTCATCATTGCATCTCAGTTAACGCCCCGATCGAGCCTCGATTGAAGGGAATTACTGGCAAAGATTGATTGAGTTTTCTGCAAACATGCTTCCCGGGACTTTTGCACCTTAGTGGTATGTCCTTTCTCATGTCGTCTAGCTGTTTTCATCTTGTTTCTCATGTGATTTGTCTAACAACTCTGTACTGCCCTATGTACCGATCACTGCTCGATCTTTGTTTATACAACTTGCTTCCTTCTATAGAAAAAGCAAGCGATGGAGGAAAATGTTGCCCGCGAGAAATAATGTTATGTCTTTTGTACTGGTTGGTGCTGACTGGACCTCAAGAAAATTTGACAAACAGGTGGTTAGAAAATAAATAAAAATTTGGTTTATGGTTCTAGCTCGACCACAAAGTCATCGGCTCTCCATAAAGCAAGTTTTTCGAATATTGATGAAGTTGTAAGTGCGTGGATAACGAGTGCCAGCTCCCTAGAGCAAAGTTTGACAAAGATTTTTCTAATTGGATCTAAACGACGGAAAATATAAATTGCTTGAGAAATGAAGTGCAAGGACTGAAAATTAAAGGAATTGTTAAAATATGTCTTGAGTTTGAATCCAATAGATGAAATTCAACCCGAGATTAATTATTATTTATGGATGTATGAAAATTCTGAAATTTGAATTTCCTATGCAAGTTTGGAATCTTGCATGCGGTATACGGCAATTTTCGTTTACTACTTGTAAGTGATTTTATTTCCACTTTGGAGTCCAATGGACATTGGACTTTGACTATAAAAGAATGCAAATCGCGGACTTGTGGCCAATTGTGTCAGAGAAAGAAAATAAAATCCCACTTGAAGTCTGCCAAAGAAAAACGAAATAGGAAAGTCCAAACTCGGATTTGTTGACCGAACCGTGGAATATCTTCTCCACATTAAGTCGGCCACCGTACGTTCTTGTGCTGCGGAATATATATTGCAAGGAACGTTGTGATACATGCAGTCTTGAAGAGTCCTAATGTGGGTGCTTAGTGTGCCGTGCAAGTGAATAAGAAGCACTGTTATTGTGCACAAAGAAGGAAGCGTTACATTCGTAAGTGCTTGGTAGTGGGTGTTTTGGTGAATTCTCGTTCGTGAATTACATTCAACATGAATTAGTGTTCAAGCGTAAATCTTGTGATAAGATTTGTATATAATTTATTCACGAGATTATTTTGTAAGAAATTATAGGGCTAAATACTGTATGAGTTATTAAATGTAATTGAGGCTTGGGAAACACTAAAAGTGTTTGAGTGACTCGAATGTGACTGTAATCTTTGTTGTATCTTTTAATTTATAGTGGAATTCGTTGCTGCTCTCCCTGTGGGCGTAGGTTATTATGACCAAATCACGTAAATCTAGTGCCCAATTTATTTTCTTATTTTGTCAATTTTATTGTTCAATCGATTGGTTTCCGCAATAATTGGTATCAGAGCCTGGCTTGGCTGAGTTGAAATGAATCGATGGCAATAGAAGAAGGAAAAGTGAGAATCGATAGATTTGATGGGAAGGATTTTGGTTTTTGAAAAATATAGATTGAGGATCATCTATATTAGATGAAATTGCACTTGCCCCTGTCTGGGAAAAAGCCAGAGACGATGAAGCAAGCTACTTGGGAATTGCTGGATAGACGAGCTTTGGGTATTATTCGGCTGACGTTGGCTCGTAAAATTGCGTTCAACATCGTGAATGAGAAGACCACTGCGGGTTTGATGAAAGTCCTATTGGACATATACGAGAAGCCCTTTGTGATCAATAAAGTCTACTCGATGCAATGTCTATTTAACTTGAAGATAAGCGAAGCTGCGTCAATTACTAATCATATTAATGAAGTCAACGTGATCGTTAGTCAATTGAGTTCAATTGATATTGACTTTGAAAATAATGTACGTACTTTGATTCTATTATCCTCATTGCCTGATAGTCAGAATACTATTGTTAGTGCTGTTAGTAATTCCTCTAGGTCAACAAGTTTGACATTTGATGGTGTTTGAGATTTAATTCTGAGTGAGGACATCCGCAGAAGAAAATCTGGTGAACGTATATCTACTGCTTTAGTAGATGAAAATAGAGGAAGTATTGGTACTCGTGTTAGCAGAAATAGTATAAACATGAATAGACGAAGTCAGTCTAGTACTAGTGGTATTGTCTATTGGAGTTGTAGCAAGAGGAAGCATCTTAGAAGGGATTGCCTTAAGCTAAAAATGAAAAAGGTAAGGGAATTAGAGTTGAGTCTGCAGATGATATTGCAGCTATAGCTGATGGTAATTCGGATAATGCTGATTTTATCTTGTCTGCCACTAATAATTCGTTGTTTAGCGGATGGATTGTGAATTCTAATTGTTCTTTTCATGCTACACCAAATAAGAACTGGTTTACTACTTATCAGTACATGGATAGTAGTAAAGTGTAGTTGGGGAACAATTATGAATGTGATGTTATTGATGTTGATGATGTTAGAATCAGAATGCATTATGGTATCGTGTGGATATTGATTAGAGTGAGGCATGTTCCAGAGTTAAAGAAAAATATGATTTCCTTGAGTGTCCTAGATTCAGCTGGGTGTCGGTATACTTTGGAATGTTGAATTCTGAAAATTATTTGAGGTGCCTTGGTGATAATAAAAGGAATCAAGTATAATGGCCTGTATGAATTTCAAGGTGAGAAAGTGACGGAATTCACTGTGGAGATGTCGAATGCATCTGTTTGAGAGTCTGAATTGTGGCACATGCGTTTGGGGCACATTAGAGTAAAAAGCCTAAAGGTTCTAAGTGAAAGAAATTTGCTATGTTGTTATGTGGCTAATGAACTGAATGCATACAGGTGTTGTGATTTAAATCAACGGCAGAAAGTGCAGTTTAGTACGATTGTTAGAGAAACCACAAATTTTGCAGAATTAATTCACTTTGATGTTTTTAGGTTGTCGCGGTTTCCTTCGAGAAAAAGTGCCGGATTTTATGTTAACAGTTATTGATGACTACTCAAGGAAGACATAGATATTTGTGCTTAGACACAAGTTTGATGCTATTGTCAGGATCAGGCAGTTGAGAGCTTTGATCGGAAAGGAGACTGGTAAAACGATCAAGCATGTACGGACTGACAGTAGCATAGAGTTTTGCTCGGAACTGTTAAACGAATTCTGCATGAAGGAAAGCATAGTGAAACACCACACTAGTGCTAATGAACCACAACATGTTTCAGAATTGATAAGCAGAACATTACTAGAGACAGCCAATAAAATGCTCTCTAGTGCCGGTATGACTAGAAAATTCCTGGTGGATGTGCTTAATACTGTGAGCTACCCGAAGAATAGATCTCCATCGATTGCGATTGGATGTTGGACTCCCAAAGAAGTATGGTCAGGTAACGTTGCTGATTAGTTTATCATTAGAATATTTGGTTGTCCGAGTTATGTTCGAGTTAGTGATGGTAAGCTCGATGGAAGGGCAAAAAAGTGCATTTCATGAGTTTATGCACAAGGTGAGCCGGGCTATCAGTTGTGGTACTCAAATTAAATTCACATGTTGTCAACAGAGAAGTTACATTTGACGAGTCTCTAGTACTTTTGACTAGGAGTGATTACAGCAGTTTTTATACAAGCGATTGTGACTTGGCTCCAGCGTCGAGCCAACGTGGAGATTGTTAAAATATGTCTCAAGTTTGAATTCAATAGACAAAATCCAACCCGAGACTAATCATTATTTGTGGAGGTATGGATATTCCGAAATTTGGATTTCCTATGCAAGTTCGGAATCGTGCATGCAGTATATGGCAATTTTCGTTTACTAGTTGTAAGTGATTTTATTTCCACTTTGGAGTCCAATGGACGTTAGAAAAGAATGCAAATGGTGGACATGTGGCCAATTGTGTCAGAGAAAGGAAATAAAATCCCACTTGAAGTATGCCAAAGAAAGACGAAATAGGAAAGTCTAAACTTGGACTTGTTGATCGAATCGTGGAATATCTTCTCCGCATTGAATCGGCCACTGTGCGTTCGTTTGCTGAGGAATATATATTGCAAGAAACATCATGGCAAATACAGTCTTGAAGCGCCCTAATGTGAGTGCTTGGTGTGTTGTGCAAGTGAACAAGAAGAATTGTTATTGTGCATGAAGAAGGAAGCGCCGCATTCGTGAGTGCTTGGTCGTGGGTGTTTTCGTGGATTATCGTTCGCGAATTACATCAAAAAAGGATTAGTGTTCAAGCATAAATCTTGCGATAAGATTTGTGTATATAATTTATTTGTGAGATTAAGAAATTATTTCATGAGGAATTATAAGGCTAAAATACTACATGAGTTATTGGGTGTAATTGGAGATTGAGAAATACTTAGAGTATTTGAGTGATTTGAGTGTGGTTATAATCTCCGTTGTATCGCTTAATCTATAGTAGAATTCATTATTACTTTTCCCGTGGATGTAAGTCACTACGATCGAATTACGTAAATTTAATGTCCGATTTATTTTATTATTCTATCAATTTTATTGTTCCGTCGCTTGGCTTTCACAACAGGAGCAACAGAGGACCCAAAGGAATTTTGGACGAAGAATACAAAATTAAAGGGATAACGTTGTTATAGCTGTAGCGTCCTCTTGTGGTTAAACCCGTCTTAGCTGATTGTCAACTTGTGCGGACCGCTCCAACGGTACTTTTGAAAACAAAACTCGTAAGGCTAAGAAAGCGTGAGCTTTGAGCATATTGATCATAGAGATGCCATTTGGACGACTCTACATCAATTTGTCTTTGACGGAAACGAATTGCGCATACCGATTTGTTTGCGGACCGTGCCGCTCTCAAATAATTTTTAATTGCCTACCCTTTATATTTTACTTTATCCGAAAGGGGAACCCATCAACATTCTGGTCGCTTTCACCAAGATCGATATCAACTTGAGAGAGAGAGAGAGAAAGAGAGAGCTGTCAGCATTGACTAGATCTACAGCTCTTCTGAACCAAAATCCAAATTAATTTAATCCCCACATTGGTATGTTCGTGCATGTGCTCTTGAACAGATGGACATAATTGACTGCAGCCCTAAAAAGCATAGTTTCTATCTTATTATCGAGCGAGTTCACATATAGCATATACACAGTTGCACTGCCGACAAAAACTTGCCAACAGTCGACTCAACTAGGTCGGATTTCTCTCAATCGCTGATCATTTATAAAATCCATGCCACGGCTACGATGAGCTGGATCCATATGAACTCAAATTCAGGAACTAAATACAAATTGCGGGGGATGAATCGCTTTCGGAGGACAAATAGAAGAGTATCGAACCCGCTTTCGCTTGGAGATCTCTGTGACCAGCCAACCAACGGGGACAGAATTTCTGTTATTTTCAAGAATGCAAGCTAAGACTGAACGTAGTTCAAAATGTAAGTTAACCTTTGCCAAATTAACATTGGACTACGTATCTTCAAGCAACATAATCTGTGACCAGAGTAACAGCACCGGAGTCCATCCCGCATCACTCTGCACCGTGATCAATCATTATTCTCATGCCTCTGGAGCATTTCCACCACTTGGCTCACGGTGGGTCTGGCGTCCTTATCCTCCTCCACGCACTTGAGAGCCACCTCGATCAGGATCTCCATTTTATTCGGGTCGTAATCGCCCTTGAGCACGGGATCCACCATCTCTTGCAAACGGGACCCCGTCCTCCCCGGTTCCATCATCTTATTCCGCACCCACGGGACGAGCCGGATTTGCTTGGCATCCCCTCCGCTCTTCAATGAGTGGGCACCCGTCGTCAGGCTAATCCCCGTCACCATCTCTAACATGACAATTCCGTAGCTATAGACATCCATCTTGGAGGTGATGGACAGATTTGAGACCCATTCGGGAGCCATGTAGCCTCGGGTTCCTCTGATTCTCGAGAAACCGGAATTCGTCACCTTCCCTCGGTCCATTAGCTTGGAAAACCCAAAATCCGCGACTTTGGGTTGGTAATTGGAGTCTAGGAGTATGTTCTGAGGCTTCACGTCGCAATGCAGAACCCACTCCAAGCACTCCTCGTGGAGATAGGCTAGACCCTTTGCAATACCCACCGCGACGTCGAATCGCCTCTTCCAATGGAGCTCAGGTGACGACAAGTTCTGTGCCAGCGACCCTTGTTCCATGAACTCGTACACCAAGAGCCTGTGTTTTCCCTCGGCGCAGTAACCCCAC
Organism: Syzygium grande; assembly: GCA_024733475.1. NCBI lineage: Eukaryota > Viridiplantae > Streptophyta > Magnoliopsida > Myrtales > Myrtaceae > Syzygium > Syzygium grande. The sequence continues at coordinate 12,404,984 of JAMXDD010000006.1, forward strand.
ATCTCGATCAAATTCATGTGGTTCACCCTCCCGATCGTGCTGGCCTCGGCCAGAAAATCGGCCTCTCCAGTTGTCGCATCGCCAAGCACCTTCACCGCCGCGACCCGATCATCCGGCAATAGGGCCTTGTACACGATCCCGCTTGCGCCTCTCCCGATCTCCTTGCTGAAATTCCTCGTTGCCTTCTTGAGCTCATTATAGGTGAACCGCTTGAACCCGGTGGCCGCGAGGAGGTAGCTCTGGTGCGCAGAAGTGACGTCCTGCTGGTTCCTAATCAGGAAGAACCACACCAAGAACACCACCACGATCTCGATCCCTCCGACCACGCAGGCGAACCAGAGCATGAAGCTCACTGCCCCGTTCTTGCCTTTCTTGGCATAAGTCCTGTCCAAGACCTTCACCTCCGCGGTGGGAGAGCAAATGTACCGAGATCTCTTCACCAGCTGGTCCACGGTGAAGGTCTTGTTCTTGGGGACCTTGATGAAGAACTCGCCAGCGAAGCTGGGCAGGTTGTGGCCATTTAGGAGCTCGATCTTCGGGTAGCAATCGAACGTGCCGCCGGAGCCCGACCTGCTGTACTGGAATCCTCGGCAGTAGCACAGGTTCAGGCAAGTCTGCCGGCATTTCTCGAGAGTGGTATTGAAGATGGTGTTGTAGTCGTAGCCATAGAAATCGACGTACAGGAGCTTCACGAACCCGATCTCGTCGGTCACGCACGCATCAGAGAACGTGAAATCGGGCACGCAACCGGCCGACCAGTCGCCTGGGACCATGGGGACATACCCAGGCACGCAAGAGCAGCTCCGGCCTTTGGCCGGGTCGTAGCTGCAGAGGCCGTTGTTGCCGCACACGCCGTGGATGAAGCAGGGGATGCCGCTTATCGCCTCCCACGTCACGGTCCAGTTGGTCGAGCCCGGCTTCCGGCTGTAGACCCGCAAGTTGCCATCGAAGTCGAGGGTCATCCTTCTCTGCATGGCCGCGATGCCGTAGTCGGAGGTGTAGAGCGAGTAGTTGTCAGAGGACTGGAAGTGGCCGAGTGGGTCGAGCACAGCGATGCGGCTGCTATTGTAGAGGAATCGGCCAAACTGAGAGCTCTGGGCCCACGGGAAGGGCCAGTACACGCCCGAGATTGATGGGCCGTCGAAGACGAGGCGGAGGACATTGTCGTTGTCGAAGTAAAGCTTGTAGAACCCGGTCGAGCAGTTGTACCGGCTCCGAGCGGAGATCAGGAAAGTGTTTCTGGTGAGTGGTTGTTGAGATAGGAGGGTGTCGGTTGGCGAGTCGAAGCTCTGCCACAGGACGACGCCGCTGTTGTCGGCTAGGACGAGGTTCCCGGTGTCGTTGAGGCGGAGCTGGGCGGCGGAGGAGGAGCTGGTACCGGAAGACCAGACTTCGCCGCCGGCCTGGCCGGCGTCGGTGAGGACGAGGTTGCCCGAGTCGAGGAGGGAGAAGGTGGAGCGTCGGCCGTTGACGGGGGCCTGGCGGTTGGCCATCCATACGGGGGTGCATTTGGCGCCGGAGCAGGGGGGGTCGCTGAACTAGACGGCGAAGGCGTAGGCATTGTTGCCGACGGGGAAGAAGTCAGCGGAGAAGGCGCCAGAGGGGGAGACGAGGACGTCGGCGGGGTTCTCGACGGAGAGGGACGCGCTTTTGGCGAGGCTGGGCAGCGCCGAGGTGGAGAGCCGACAAGATTGGAGGAAGAGGTAGACGAAGAGGGGGAGGAGGAGCGAGAACGGTGGAGGAGCCATAGGACTCGGCAGCAAAAGATGAGTGCAGTGAATCTCGCCAAGGATGAGATATATACGGTTGGTCGGCGGTTCCGCATCTAGAATAGAAAGGTTTGTCATCACCTTTACGGTAAACGTTGACCATGGCGTCCACCGTCAATCCATGGCACGATACCTCACATACCGATTTATTGCGTTTGATTGTATTGTCCACATGGTGAATGTTCAATGTCCGAAGAGAAGACCATTCTTCCGACAAAAAAAAATGTCCTAAGAGAAGAACCCTTACGATCCCCAAACAAAAAATGTCCGAAGACCCATGCTCATTATTAAATTGGCGATTAAACTTATCGATAGATAGTTCGATTTTGATTTTGTTTTCAGCCAACTCGCTTTGATAGAGTGTTGCAAAAAAAATTGACGTCGCGACTTCCATGACAATGACAAATAACTAGTGAACTCACATGGTAGTCTAGCAAATTGCTTGGCTTTACAACTTCTATAATAGGTAATTAACTTTCTTTTAGAATAGGTAGTTCAACATTAAGTTTCAATTACACCATTACAGTTCAGTTGATCCATATAAATAAATAGTATTTTGCCAAGGATGCAAACTCATCATCTTCTATCGTGCATCCATTTGCTATCTTCATTGTAAGATTGCAACATGTATATGCATAATTTTAGATCTTGCCATACTCAACTCAAATCCCACATAATCTAGTGCTAAGGTGGGGCACGGCAATCAATGGCAGACGGGGATGAAGACGGAGTTGCTGAGGTAGGACATCGGTGGAAGGCTATTAAAGTGATGGTTTAATTTCCTAAAAGAATCCTAAATTTTAAGTTTAAACCCAAATTTACCTCAAATTTTTTTTTTTCACATGAAAAGTCATCATCTTTCCATAGATTTCCAGATCTGCACTCCGTCACATTTCCATCCTATTTACACCGTTAAAGTCCACTGTTGGGCCACGTATCAAACTTTCTTTTTTTATTTGACTTTTTTCTCTCTCCTCACTATCTCCCAAGTCCGCTTTTGTCAAAACTATGGCTCTTCGTCACTCTCTTTCTCTCTGTGTCCCCCGTTAATCACTTCTATCTGTTATGAGCTCCCTCTCCCTCTCCCTCTTCCCTACAACACCCAGAGCCGCCCCTGCTCGACAAGTTTCCACACCTTTTGTTCATGGAGGAGGGAATCCAGCCCCCCAGCATCATCATCGTCGACAACTGATCTTCTGACAAGTTGAGCATCCTCGAGTCCTTCGCCGGCATCAACCTGCCATGAGGTAGGGCATTCGCACGCGAATCCGTCCCATCATGCGACTCCAAGACAACCCATACTCCGATCGCCTAAACCTCTACCTCATGGCAGGTCCCCATCGAGAACCCATCCCACTCTCTTTCTCTCTGTGTCATTGTCCCCATCGACGAGGACCACATCTTCAAGGCCATTACTGCCGCCAGGTCCGGCGAGAACTAAACCGGGCGTGGACTTTCCAATCCGGCTAAATACGCTGCTCTCTCACAGCGACTGGCAATAACGCAGCGAGGCGATCTCAGCCATAGCGGTTCTGATTGCGGGGAGTTGCCGAATTGCGTGTCGGTGAGTGAGTTGTTGAAGTACTCCCTCACCTGGGTGACCGTCCCATTGGCGGAGATCGTCCAGGCGTTGAGCGGGTCCGAGTCGAAGCCCTCGGTGATCACGGTGGAGCCAAAGGAGGTGACGGAGTCGGGGACGAAGGGGAAGGTGTCGTCCAACGTGGTGGAGATGCCGGTGAGCAGGTGCATCAAGAACTTGGGGGGGATGGAACCATCACTTGAGGTTGGGGCGAGTATGGGGTGGATGGCATCGCAGTCGCAGAATTGGAGGGCCCCGTACAGGGTGCGAACCACCGTCCGATTTGTGCGCTCATGGTCCTCCAGATGTTGAAGAAGAAAATGAAAATTTTCTGCTAACCTTTGCTTTGGGAGAAGATGGAGAGTTCTAATAGTCAATGGATGTGGGACTTGGGCAAGGGTGAGGGGAGAGAAAATGAAAAGGAAAAAAAGAATAAGAAAGTTAGACAGGTGGAATTACGCGTGGACTTTAACGTGTAAATTGGACGGAAACCTAGCTGTGGGGTAGATTTGGGAACTCATTAAAAGTTGATGATTTTTTAGGAGACAACAAAAAGTTTAAAATAGATTTAGATCTAATACTAAAGTTAAGGGTTTTTCAAGGAATTATGCCTTAAAACGATTGATGGTTATTGGAAAGACTAGCGTTTGAGGAGGATATGGGGGCTTGAGAAATTTCCAAAGAGATGGTAATTAGGGCATATTCCTCGTGTGATTTTGCCTCCAGGCTTGAAAGATGGACTTGAAAAAATAGAGGTATACTTTTTCGTTATGGAACGAAAACTCAATTATGTTTTTGAATGAAAATTTGAGTTTTTTTTTTGTATTCTCTCTTAATGAAATTTTACAATTCTCAATACATGGATCGTTTTTGTGTTACGTATACTCATGATTTTAGACAATATACTATTCGAAATTAAATATGCTTAACATGTATACCTAGAACACCTATTGACATTTTCCCGAGAAATGTTGAGATCAATCACTTAGATTGCCACATCAAGTTTGGAATGGGTTTTCCATCTTTCTCATCATCAGATTTATTTGATCGAAAGAAGAACTAGAGTTATGAGAGATTTATAAGTTAAAAGGTTGAACTGATATGCTTCTTCTAAAGGCAGCAAGTTGGGTAACAAAACAACTGCAACGTCTTATAGAAGGTCCGGGCATATGGGCCGAGGTGGATAAAGACCAGGGCAACGTCAAGCAATGCGACAGTCATCTGACATGGATGCTTTGTGTACGATAAATCTTCGTTTTGACGAGTGGCTGCTTGTCCTAACGCGACTACTTGAGATTGGCCTGGTCTGGTTGGTTGCACTATGCATGCGATATTCAAGACGCATTTGGCAACCAGCCAAACAGTAACTATTTTTATTCTTTTATTTCTATAATCAATTTTGAAACAAAAATTCGTTTGGTAAATTTTTTGTTCAGGAGCATAAATTTACAAAAATTTATTCTCGGAATCAATTTTGAAACAGAATTAGAAATGGAAAAGAAATTTTTTTTTTTCTTCTTCCTTGGCTATGGTTGGCTGATGGCCACCACCATCGACAGAACCCCGCATGCGCTAAGGCCCAGTGAGGGTGTCGCGGCCCCGCTGTTGATATCGACGAGGGCGGACCCTCGTTGTTTGGGTGAGGGCGGCCCTTGGCGGATGCAGGCGTGGAAGACCTCGCCAGATCCGGTGAGGGTGGACGACCTCACCGGTCCGGTGAGGCGTCTCATGACTTGGGCGAGGGTCGCCCTCGCCGGATTTGGCAAGGGCGACCCTCGCCCAAGCCACTAGCTGCCCTCGCCCAAGCCGCTAGCCACCCTCGTCGGCTTTGGCTTGTGGCCAGTCGTCGGCATTGGCGACTTGGCCATGACCAAGGAAAGGGAAGGGGAAGAAAAAAAAAAAAATTCAAAATATTATTAATAAAAAAAATTTTATCCAGTTACCAAACATATTTTTGTTCTTTTTTTCTATTCCAAGAATACAATTTTTGGGCAGTTATCAAATGCCTTCAAATACTTATAAATTATTCTTAGGCACGGAACAAAAAAAAATCATTTCTAAGCAGAATCAGTTTTTAGAAATAGAATAATTGTCAAGTGCACCCCTAAAGTACCATTAGAGAAATGTCAAATTAGAGCCTATCCAGACATTTTCTTAAACTTGTCAAAGAGTGGATGGCCAAAAAGAGAAAAAAAAAAAGTCTCATTAAACGGTGCCGTTAACTATTCACATAAAATATACTCATTGAATATGATTTCGATATATAAATTTGCCCATTTGATGTAGAGGGCATTCTCGAGTTGCGGGCATTCTGGAATTTTCTTATAGTTATAATCTAGCTAATTTAAAGTAACTTTTACTTTTTTTACGTTTTAGGTTGCAGTTTATTTAGGGCCTGTTTGCTCATACTGAATTTTGAGCACTAAAAAATTTAAGTATGTGAAAGTTAAGTGTCGTAACATACCACATATAAGTCAAATCTATTTGATATAATCCGATATTCCGATTTTAAAATTTTCGTTCACGGCTTGATAACCAACGCAAGTAATCATTATGATAACAATGAACTTTTAACAAATGACATGGAATAGTAAATTGAATATGGAATTTTATTGTCGTACGCATATTTTATTAGGAAAATTGAGAGGCGTCAGTTATTTAAATTGAAGATCCAAAATCACAACCCAATTATTTCATAAAAAAATCAATCAAACTCAACATTATCAACCGATACGAGATGTCTTGGTCAACAACGTATAAAAATACAAGATAAATCATAGTATAAAGATATGAACAAAAAGCCTTTAGGAGAAGATAGTAGCTTAGATAGGGCTTCACTTGTGCGATTTTGAAATATGAATAAAGGTTAGGGACATGATGGCCTCAGTGAATTCTAGTCGTTGTCACTAAGTAGGTCCGGCCCAATAAACGTTTCGAGTGATTATTAACCTAAACTGTTAAATTTTAGTCGTGCCTTACTCTATGATTTACTCGAAATCTCAAAAGCAAATAGACTAAATAGTCGGTGTAAACTAAAATTTCTTGTCCGGCTCCCCAACAAGCTTCGTGGATTGCGGGTCAATTTCATTCATCACATGACCAATATCTTCTATCATTTATATCAAGTAAAGTATAGAAAAAGAAATGAAAAGGACATGTACTTCAATCTGTACATATTATTCTGATCAGTCAACTTTAAAAGACATAGAATCTATTTAATTTTCATAAACAGCTATATGAAAATAAAGTAATCCAAAAATTAATATAAATCATGACAAGAATTTTTGGAGACCAAAACGATGTCCAGGACTAGAGCCCATGCGCCCCACGTGGTTGACCACGCGCGCGCACGTGCGAGCAAGCCATTTAGCCACTGGAGCAGCATTTGTGGCCACACACGTGATTTGACCATGCGATTAGCCCATGTCACGCTTACATGGTGATCCTATCCCATGTCTCACGATGTCATTACCCCGTGGTGGCACACGTGTTGCCACCTACGCTGAGGCTGCTTATGCCAGCATCTTATTCGTCACTTACAGATTTGGCCCAAAGTTATAGAATTTACAAAATATTCTGCGGACCTTCAAAAAAGTTAATAATATGTCATCGGAAAGCTCGTTTTTAAAACATTTTTATGGTCCATAAGATTATAATATAAGTCTCGGCAATTCTGGCTTTTTTTTTCAAGTTCGGGTAGAAATTTCTCATAAAAACAGTCAAAACTTTCCGAACACAATGCATGATTTATTGGCTACTATCAATACGAATATCGTGCAAACAGAAGATCGTTTTCGAAAAGCGTCGTATTCGCATCCGTAAGGTTTAACTCGTGGTACTTCACTCGGAACTTATTACACCATGCAAATTGTTGAATACCACTGCACGAGAAACGATCATTGCTCGCACTAATATCAATGACGGATATTGATGTTAACGGAGCCGCGCCTTTTGCTCCCACGATCAATCAAAGGCCAATTATGCCAACTTGATTAATCGGTGGAGATCTCAATTTGATGTATCTGTCCCTTTTGCTCATCTCGGGTTCGCATAATCTGAAGCTTCTTCTCTTCTTCATATTACCACTCGCCCATACCTGAATCCTTTTTTCTTTTTTCCTTATTTTGTTGTATTAGCAAGCATTTTCCATTTCTGAAGGAATAACTTGATCGAAGTCTGCTCCGACTTTCATTTTCTATTTCTTTATGTAATAAGTCACGACACTCGGCCGAACGAAAGTTGTGGCGCATGCAATCGTCTTTATCTTAAAAAAAAAATTGTCAATCTTTGATTGTATAATAAATATGAGAAAAGTGCAAATTAGGTGTATCCAATTGTGAATAGAGAATCTATGTGACTTTGCGCTTGTTTTTTGCCGTGTGAGGGTGCTCTCTCTAGGTCGGTGCGTTTGACCTTCAGGCCTCGTTAGATAGAAAGGATCCTCAATCTGATCCAGTTGGCTCCTGCGTGATCGCATTCTTCTTTCCACAATCGATGGCCACAAGGTGATAGGACATAATTGTAAGAATAATGTGGCCCACATAATGTTATGAATTAATAGTTTAATAAATATTTAAGTGCTAAAACGTATTAGTTATGAAAAATAAATGAAAATGTGTAATTCTATTGAGAAGTTAAAGTTCCTCCGAAGAGGTGCAACTCATATGAAGTGAGATATGTTTTGATGGAAGACACCACTTGAAGGGGTATATATAAATAGAGTCTGGTCATCTCTCCACCCACGATAACGTAAGAAAAGAACGTTGTATTTTTATCCTCCATCAATAAGATACATTAAGCGAAAAGTGAGTTAAAGGAGAGAAATCAAATTTCTTCGTTTCTTCCATTTTCTGAAACAATTATCTTCAAGGGAAACGCTATGGATAAAAGTATGTCTTCATCCCTCTTATTATGAAAATCATGATGATCTAAGAACTTAGACTTCATAAATTTTTCGCATAAAAAAATTACGTTATTACTTATAGTTGGTATCAAAGCGTGATTTGGGATCTCATAATTTTTCCCATTATGGTTCTTGGGATAAAGATTCATGTTGCTCTTTTCTTGTTATTTGCCTGCTGTTGAAATGTTTTGGTGGAAATGGGGCGGAAAACGGAGAAAAATGGCAAACAGGCGAAAAAAAATAAAAATAAATAAATAAGGGTATGATGAAGAAGGCACATAGCACCCACGCACGCGCTGTGGTTGTAGGCACATGATTATGCAACGATGTGATTCCACGTGCCACGCCTTGACATGTGTGGCGAAGGAAAGGCGAGTGAATCACACGCACCTTAGCGCCTGTCGCGCACGTGCCCGCACTGCGGATGGCATGCGCCTTCTCTCCCCTCCGTTAATTACGTTTCTGCCTCTTATGTGTTTATTTACGATTCTGTCCTTGGCTGATTATTTATCATTCTACCCTTGACCGAGTAATTTACCATTTTTCCCTAGTTGCTAAATTTCCGATTCTGCCCATTCGGAAATCTGACTTTATAGTTTTGCCCTTATGCCTTAATTTACAGTTTTGCGTGTACGTGCAATTTGGTGAATGTTTATGCAGGAAAGAATTATGGTATTTTACAATTTCAAGAATTCAATTATGAGTGATTTGTTAGTCACCAAAGTGGCCTAACCATAATGTCTTGAATTTTTTAAATTGTATAATGTATCGTTCAATTACCCATGACTAATTGATGCTATGATAGAAATTGATATATTACATATCCTTATTGGTGTAATGGGTATATTGAAGTTCATTTATTATAAGAACTTAGGGATTGACCCAAAGGTTAATCAATTTCTTATAATTCATGAACATAATAGTTGGTAATTAATATGTCTTGTTAAATTTGTTTTATATCGAAAGATATCAAATAAATTTTAATGAGGTGTGTTTATAATTACCAAATTAAAGTTATTAACATCATTATGGTTTATTGTATGTTTGTATATCATAGGATCACCCAAAGGAGAACTATGATGTACATGTATAGTTTGATTTGAATCTGATTATGTGATATTCTCAAAGCATTAATGTATGAGTATATCCTTGCATATTTGTAGTATCTGTACCTGTTTCTCTTCATTCGCATGCTTCGTCTGTTCCTTTGTTCAACGAAATGAACTTCCTCAATTGGAATGGACACGTCCGGTTTCACTTAGGTGTCTTGGATCTTGATTTAACACTTAAAGTTGAGAAACCGGCTGCTATTACTGATGAAGAGCAGCGACAATGAAAAATCTTTCCATAAAGCTTGGGAAAGATCGAACAGATTAAGTTTGATGTTTATGCGAATGACAATTGCAAACAACTTCCCAAAATTGACAGTGCTAAGGAATTTATGAAATTTGTAGAAGAGTGTTCTCAAACTATTGATAAGTCACTTGCTGGTACATTGATGAGCACGTTGACCACCATGAAATACGATGGTTCATGTACTATGCATGAACATGTACTAGAGATGACAAACTTAGCGGCAAAATTAAGGACTTTGGGAATGAACGTCGATGAGTACTTTTTAGTATAGTTCATACTTAATTCCTTCCCTCTTGAATAATATGGGCCATTTCAAATGAATTACAATACCATAAAGGTCAAGTGGAATGTAAATGAATTGGCCAGTATGCTTGTTCAAGAGGAAACAAGGATAAAGAATCAAAATGCTCATTCTGTTCATCTCTTAAGTCATCAAGAAGCTAAGAAGAATTCCAAGAGTAAAGGTGGAAGGAGCAAGAAGAAAGGTTTATACAACCTGAATGACTCTTCTAAGGCTTTTCAAATCCATAAAAATGAACACAATCTTATTAAGTATCACTTTTGTAATAAAATTGGACACTTGAAGAAAGATTGTTTGAAGTGTAAAGCTTGGTTCGAAAAGCAAGGTAAGCCTTGTGCTTTAGTATATTTTGAATCAAACTTTACTGAAGTTCTTCATAATACTTGGTGGATTGATTCTGGTGCTTCCACTCATGTTTCAAACACGATACATGGATTTCTTTTGATACAAACCATAAAGCCAAATGAGAATTATGTGCTCACAGGGAATAGAAACAAAGCTTCAGTTGAAGGCATTGGCACTTATCGTTTGATCTTAGATACTAGGCATTATTTGGATTTGTTTCGAACCCTTTATGTACCTACTTTTTCCCGCAATTTAGTTTCTTTGCCAAAACTTGATGTGACGGGATTCTCTTTTAAGTTTAGTTGTGGATCTTTCAGTTTATATAAGAATAATAATCTTATTGGAACTGGAATTTTATGTGATGGTCTCTACAAGTTTAAATTTGATAATGCTTTTGCTGATACCTTAATGACCTTGCATCATAATGTTGGCACTAAACACAGTTTAGTGAATGAGAATTCTGCTTACTTGTGGTATAAACGTTTGGGTCACATATCCAAAGAAAGGATGCAAATATTAGTTAAGAATGAGATTCTTCCAAATTTGAATTTTATTAATCTTGGAGTGTGTATTGATTGTATTAAGGGTAAACAAACAAAGCACACTAAGAAAGGTACCACAAGAAGCACAGAGCTTCTTAAAATTATACACACTGATATATGTGGTCCTTTTGATATTTCATCTTTTGGTAGAGAAAGTTATTTTATCACCTTTATTGATGATTTTTCACGTTATGGTTTTATTTATCTATTGTATGATAAATCTCAATCAGTGAATGCACTTGAAGTATATATTAAAGAGGTTGAAAGGCAATAAGATAAAAAAAGTGAAAACAGTAAGGTCGGATAGAGGTGGTGAATATTATGGAAAGTATGATGAATTGGGGCAATATCCGGGTCCATTTGCTAAATTCCTTAAAAGACATGGTATTTGTGCTCAATACACAATGCCAGGTATACCACAACAAAATGGTGTAGCAAAAAGGCGTAATCGTACTTTAATGAAAATGATTAGGAGTATGATGAGTTATTCATCTCTACCCTTATCATTGTGGATGTATGCTTTTAAGACTTCTATGTACTTATTAAATAGTGTTCCTAGTAAGGCAGTTCCAAAAACTCCCTTTGAACTGTAGATGTGAATGAAACCTAGTTTACGACACTTGCATGTTTAGGGTTATCTAGCAGAAGTAAGAATTTACAATTCACATTAAAAGAAATTGGATTTAAGAACAACCAGTGGTTACTTCATTAGTTATGCAGAGAAATCCAAAGGGTATGGGCTTTACTATCCTAATCATAGTACAAGAATTGTTGAATATGAAAATGCTAGGTTCATTGAAAATGTTGACATTAGTGAGAGTGAAAGAATGTGTGATGTTTGCATTCAAGAAGTTAAGGTGGAAATTCCTTACCCAAAAATTCTAAGGTTGTTGCTCTTGATATTATAGTTCAACCCAACAATAATCAAGAATAACAAATTAATGATCAAACACTCCATAATGAAAATGTCAATAATGAACCTACAGTAGTTGAGCCACGAGAAATAGCATTAAGAAGATCTCAAAAAAAAAGAAGGTCGGCTATTTCTAATGACTCCGTGGTTTATCTACAAGAGTCAAAAATTGACTTAGGAATTGGTAATGATCTAGGTTCATTTTTAGAAGCTATGAAATGTGATGATTCTACTGAATGATTCAATGCCATGGAAGAAGAGTTAAAATCTATGGATAAAAATCAAGTCTGGAATCTCGTTGAATTACCCTGACAGATGCAAAAAGGTTGGGTGTAATGGGTCTTTAAGACCAAGTGCAACTCAAAAGGTAATATCGAACGATATAAGACCAGACTTGTAGCCAAAGGTTTTACTAAGAAAGAAGGCATTTACTATAAGGAGACCTTTTCACCAATCTCCAAGAAAGATTCACTTAGAATCATTATGGCTTTGGCGGCTTATTATGATTTAGAGTTACACCAAATGAATGTCAAAACTGCATTTCTTAATGGGAATTTAGATGAAAAGGTTTATGTGGACCAACCCGAGGCTTTTCAATTAAAGGAAAGGAATACATGGTGTGTAAGTTAAAGAAATCAATGTATGGACTTAAACAAGCTTCCCGATAATGATATCTTAAGTTTAATGATACCGCAACTTCCTTTAGATTTAAGGAAAATACTGTTGATCGGTGTATATATATGAAGTTCAGTGAGAGCAAATTTATTTTTCTAGTTCCGTATGTTGATGACATTTTGCTTGCCACTAATGATCTTAGTTTGTTACATGAAATCAAGAAATTTCTTTCTAAGAATTTTGAAATGAAAGATATGAGAGAGGCAACCTATGTGATAGGAATAAAAATATTCCGTGATAGATCACAAGGATTATAGGGTTGTCTCAAAAATCCTATATTGATAAAATTTTAGAGAGATTTAATATGGATAAATGTTCAGCAGGAGCAATTCCAATTCAGAAATGTGACAAATTTAGCCTTATGCAATGTCTGAAAAGTCAATTGAAACAAGAATGAATGAAAACTATTCCTTATGCATCTGTTATTGAGAGCTTAATGTATGCTCAAACTTGTATAAGAACAGACATCAATTTTGCTATCGAAATGCTAAGCTGGTATCAAAGTAATCCAAGATTAGATCACTGAAAAGTTGCAAAGAAAGTTCTCAAATACTTGCAAGGAATTAAGAATTATATACTCACTTATAAAAGATTTGGTCATCTTGAGATGATTGAATATTTAGATTCAAATTTAACTGGATGTGCAATCGACGATTGCTACTTCAATTATGGAGGTTGAGTTTGTGGCATGCTTTGAGGCCACTATTCGTGGATTATAGCTGCAGAATTTTATTTCAAAGCTTGTGAATTGTGATTGTTGACATTATTGCCAAGCCGCTGAAAATTTTATTGTGATAACTCTATATTAGTTTTCTTCTCTAAGAATGACAAGTACTCTAAGGGTGCTAAACGTATGAAGATTAAACTTGTCCGTTAAATAAGAAGTTCAGAAACAAAGAGTGTCAATTGAGCACGTTAACACCAACTTTATGATTGTAAATCTCTTAACAAAAGGACTGCCACCCAAAACATTTAATGAACATGTTGAAAGGATGGACAATATTGGATGTCATTAATGATTGTATTATGAGTGTATTAAGTTTATTTATTTGACACTCCGAGCTCAATTATGTGTTTCTGATATATCCTGTCATCTATTTAGTGTACATGATGGAAATAGATAAATGTGTAATAGGATAGTCTCTAAACGAGACATTATAGTTGGACCATTATTGTACTTCTCATTTATGAATCATGTTAAGTAGACAGCTATAGTTGTAGTGTATAGAAGGGACTATGTCAATTAATGACATACTGTGGCATTCCAGGCAAGCCCCTTCCTATATGTCATTCTATCCTCACACGATTATAAGAGTTCGCACATGGAAACATTTCTTCTTCTTTTTTTAGCATTTAAAACTTGAATTTATAACTAATCAAAAAATGTAAAGATATCACTGGCACTAAACTTCAACATTTCTTTATTTATAAACATGGATGATACAAGGGTGAGTTCATACCAGGGAGGCTCTGTACAGTGCTACTTCCATCACTATGCTATCAACATAAGACTCACCATTTCATCTATCAAAAGCGTATCACTTATAACATGACCCTATCCTAAAAAGTGTCGGTCACATGTCCCAAAAATGATCCTCCTCGTCCTCCAACTACAGCTCACTCCACCCTACTAGAAGCATCGTCATCCCGTCATCGGACACGTATGGTAGGGGCCCTACCAGTCGCTCACCAACATGAGCATATACCGCCAAAAAACCTAACAATATAGATTCGACATGGGGCCCAACATCTACAGTCAAAACTAAGATATATCGCACAAACACTATCCCAGGGACATCAGGGATCTCGAACTCTGACAGGTGTCCCGAGAAGTCGATCGGGGCACCATAGCTAGCTGAGGAGGAGGCGGGTAGGATAGGCATAGCTAACAATCCGTAAAAGTTGTCAACAACAGAAGTGAGCTAAGCTCAACAAGTAAAATGTCTGTCAACCTATACCAAACAAGAATAGAATACATATCAACAGGCATAGGTATCACAGTCTTCTAGCTAGACTTACTAATCACAAAAATCATATTTTGTTGTGCTCATACTAGTAATCATCTCAAGTGTAATACTTTAACTTAGCAATCAATTCAACAGCACGATTCAAACATACACACACAACTTCACTCTTACTTGGGTATCATTATCTCACTCTAAGTCACATGCCCGGTGCGCTCGCCGGACACGCAAGGAGGAAAACTCCCGTCTAGCGGGATTCGGTGCACACTCCGATCCACTGTAGTGTACGCCGGAATTTTCAACGGCCCGCGCAGGCTTCGTGATCTACTAACCACGGCATCCCAATCAAACTCCCAGGGCATCTAGGGCATTCTCATCCTAGGCATCGTAGTCCACTGACCACGGCATCCCGCATTCCCTACAGCTCCTTGGGGCATCGTCGGTTCACTGTCCGACGGCATTTAATAACCCAGCAAGCCCACACATACTAATCATTTCATGCAATACACAGTTCATCAACAACAATCATCTTTTCTCAATATCACATAATTCATAGTTTACCACTTTAATAGGACATATTGTAAGTCGCATTCGCGGTCTCGTTCACTAAAGCACCGCTTTGACTAATCATCAACAACACATCCCACGACACGTGGCTAACCACATCAAGGTCTAGCATGACTCATTGGAAAGATTAGAGTTTATACATTTCATCTCCAGAAGACATCAAATTGAGATTCCAACAATTTCATGTGGAAAATAGTAAATCTTTATAAATTTGTAAAACTGGGTAGCCTTGCACCAGTTTTAAAATCAGACTTAAATAGATAGTGAATGAACTTTAAAAATCCTAATATTTGGATATGTCACCGAAGACACCTTGATAAACATTTTTCATGAAGTATTCAAAGTCTAATTATTTCTTTAAATGCCTTGTTTCGGGAGCTTAAAGTCAGACTAAAAACTGTTCATCGGGATAGAATCCTTGCCTCTCAAAATGAGTTCATTTCAGTATTCAAATCATCTCCAAAAATTATAAAATTTAAATATGTTGTAGATAAAGATGTCCTCAAGAACTTTTGTGAAGGAAGTTTGTTTAGAATCATTCTAGAAAATTTTATAAAAATTAAAGAATGTGGAAAGGTCACTGAAATAGAGTACCAGGGCAGTCAAGCATGGATTAGAGATTTGGTGTTCGTGCTACCCAAAACAACTCCAAAAATTCTGAAATTAAAATATGTTATGGTTCCAGATGTTTTGAACAACTTTCATGAAGGAAGTCTTGCAAAATTCTAACCACAGAAATCTCTACAAAATTGAAAAGCAGTAAAGGTCCAGTAGAAACCAAATCTGAAAATCACAACTCAAGTTCAAGAATAACCCATGACCTAATCTACACGAATTTGGTGTTCAAAAGCACCCAAACCAGCAGCTAATTTCCATCACCACCATCCATTTCCATCAATATCACTATTCATTTCCATCAATATCCTAAAGCCACGCCAACATGCAACCCATTCCGATCTATTATAGGGAGGCAGAATTTCACTTGCCTTAACGTCGGCTCGCGAGGACCGTTGTCGCTGAAGATGGGGGTCGCCGAGCTTTTCAGCTCTCTAGTCGTGTCCTCTGCTCACGGTGTGCAAGATTCGTCGGCAAAGAAAACTAAAAATTGTTGACTGAAGAAATGAAATCAATTCGGTACGTTTAACAGGGAAGAGGCTTTATAGAGTACGTCAGGGTATAGCTTTTCACACTCTGGACCATTTCTAAATAGGAATATGTTCACTAAAAATCCTAAAATTTATCATAAATATATAATTAAATCCTAAAACTTGCAAAAAATACAATCAAGTCTTAAAATTTATCAAATCAGTTCAATCGAGTTGTAAAATTAACACCTTCTAATTAGAAGAATGGAAAATGCTGACGTGAATTTTTTATTTTTTTTCTATCCAACGTGACGATGACATGACTTTTTTTTATTTTAATACTAATTTACTTAAATTAAATTTAAAAAATAAGTTAAAATTATTTATGAAAAAAACGGGGAGTAGGAGGATAGGTAGAGAGGGAGGGCTTGCCCTCTCTGTCACCCTACCATCATTGGAGGGGCCGGTGAGGGTGGGGGGACGACAGGTGAGTGTCGTCGGGCCCTAGCCCTCGTCCAGACCTAACCAAGGGCCGCCAATAGCGAAGGACTGCAACCCCTCACCCAATCTAGGGGAGGGCCGCAACCCCTGTCTGCCGTCCCCTCACCATCGCCGACCCCTCCCGGCAATAGGACAGCAAGGGAGGGCAAGCGAGGAGGGAGGTCTTATTTTTTTTAATTTAATTTAAATAAAATAAGCATTAAAAATCAAATTTGAGCCAAAAACGATATCGTTTTAACGACGTTGTTTTAACCACGTCATTGCCACGTAGGAGAGAGAAAATATTAAAATAAGTCACATCAGAGTCACGTCATCATTTTTCATTAGTAAATTTGACAATGTTAATTTAAGGACTCATTTGAACCAATTTGACAAGTTTTATGACTTGATTATACTTTTTGTAAGTTTTAAGACTTAATTACACTTTCGTGAGAAGTTTTAAGACTTCTAGTGAATATATCCCTTCTAAATATTGTTGAGTAATGCTACGTGTATCAAAATTATTTCCAGAAGCTGGTGTACAAAACTCTATGGTGCCTATATTTATTTCTTATCTCTACTCTTACATTCATCACTTACAGCTGCAGTAAGTTAGTATTTTTTTTTTTGTCTATCCTACTTTAACTTTTAACTCACTCTCAAATTTTTGCCTTGTCTCTTTACAGAGTATAGGAGTCGAAACTCCCATCTGAAATTACATGTCCCCACCCCTAGGCCCCTTGAGAATGTGGAAAATTAAGCTTCTTATCTCTCCTTCTCAAGTAGGAAGGGTGGCCATTTGGGCAAAAAGTTAGTATTTTATTTGACACATAGGATTTTTTTACATCAGAGATTGTAAATACTTCTAATTGTTCATTCCGAAATAACTGTCATCTAATCTTCGACTCAGTGGTAGTAATTATTCTGTTTCGAATGACGAGAATCCTGATCAAACATCGCAGTCCTTGAATTCCGAATTGATGGACGATCGTGTACCAAGAAAGGAACAAAAACTCGATGATTAAGTTTTGAAACTTATGAAATTATAGCCTTAATGACAACACAAATCTTTCCGAATAAATAAGAGCAAGTGTTTGATTGATAAAATTAAATAAGTAACCGGCAATAGATTTCGAGTAAATTGCATTGGCGAAAGTAAATGTTGTTCTTTTTTATGTTCGTGCGTCCTTTCCTCCTCGGATGTGCTCCTTTTACGGTCCATGGATGGCTAGCTTCTTTTAATAATCGTTCCGGCTCATTAAAATCAAATTTCAGCTCCGTACTTGATTTTATAATTGTTCCCTCCTCAAGAGCTCGACCGCAATGATTGATTGACTCGACTACAATAACTGCTTAACTGTAACTGTTAGTCAGCACCTTTGATAACTATTACCGCCTGAGAATTTGACTACAATAGCTATTCCTGCTATTGTTAACCTTGCAGCCAATTTGATTTCAATCACATTTCGCGAGTCGATGTCCATGCTTCTCGTTGCGTCATTGACTAGAACAATATTGACTCGGCTCAGTTAATGGATGAAAGCTTTTCCTCCCTTGTCAACCTACTTCTATTGGCTTCTTACAGTCGATGTCAGTGTTGGACTGTTGGTTGTTTTTTACCGTCTATATTAAATCACGTGCTGGTCAATATATTGCTTACTCCTTTGTTGACAGCGATCATGTTCTATTAATTGGTCAATACTCATGATCAAACTTGATTTTATTTAGTTAATAACTCTGTTTCATCACTATGGTCCAACTTAAGAAATTTCTCTGTCTTGATAGTCTTTTAACACTTTCTCATCAATAGTGGCCCGAGTTAATATCATATTCAAAGTCACAGTCGATGTACGGTGAATAGCATCGACTCTTCCTAACTTTTTGATATCAAAGTTGGCTTCTTAAGGGTGCCAACAGGTATATAAGAATTTATATATTAAATGAATCACGTACCAATATATTCATGTTAGTCTATCTTTAGACATTTGTAAATTAATAACCATTCAATTTATTAACACCTTCTAATATACTTAATAATCACTATATAAACTTTTTTTCTCGACAAGTTTCTTGACGAAACCTAAAGCTTGTCATGTACTGAGCTCACACAGACAAGTGCATTGACAAACATGGATGGATATATGTCATGAATTTGGGTTAGTTGATCTCGTCTCATATCTATCTTAATAACATTTTCACATAAAATTTCAAATTTTGCTTGCCAGAACAGTGCGATATTAATATGGTACTAGAGACTCACCCTAGTATTCTTTTGGTAAATAAATTATTTCAAACTTATACAAAAATCACTTCTATGTGCAGCAACGACCATTTATTCAAAAATGTGTGTGCGGTATCTGGCCCAAATAAAAGCAAAAAATTGAGAAATTGAAACATATGATGGCACAAAATTAAAATCATACGAGCAGAGATTTAATTGTTCATTGAGAAGTTCGGCTTAAATGGAGGAAAGTTAAAAGAAAGATATGCTAAGATTGTAATTGATTTTTTATTTTATCGTTTACACAACTTTACAAGTAAACAAATTTTTGTCAATGGAGCAAAGGGTAGTTTTGTGAATGAGTTATTGAATTCGGTTTCGGATAATATTATCTATTTAGTAAATTTTAAAAATCATCTATAAATAAAAATAGAGCTCGCAAAGAGTCATATTTTAACTCTATTCCTGGTTGGAGGGTCGGCTATGTCTCCATTTATACTCTTATCTGGTTGGGGGAAGCTTTCCCGATCAAATATGAAGGAAAGCACACCTCTTTAGTAAATAAGGATACGACACTATTTTGTAAACTGATAATACATTTAAAAGTTCAAAATTTACCAAAACAATTATTATTAATGCTCATGTTTGTAACCCATCAATAAGATATTCTGCAATTGAAAATAGAGAAAAACACGGCTCATTATAAGCATGTAAAACCATTTTGCGACTCAAACTGCATAATCCATTTAAAAGTTTAAAACCTATTGATATGGGGGCCCTAGAAATCCGATTAACCCATTGCTTGGCCGAGGGAGGTTTTGGGGTTGGCCGAGATCCGAACTTCAACAACGTGGATCAGAAACATTTTGTACCAAAAAAGAAGAAGAAAGAATTCTAACCCCAACTCCGACTCTATATGCGGTTTGAGTTTGTTTCTTCTTTCTCATTGTTGATTCTTTTTCTTGTATATCGTCGATTGCTTTCTTTTTGGACAAGCAAAAGTAGATGCCACTTTCCGGAATTTTTAATTGGACCCCTTTAGGAAATTCGTATATTGAATAATACGATACCATTTTATTGGATATTAAATGTGATCTACTAGATCAAACTGTCGATCCAATTTTCCATGTTAAAGCGAACATATCAATATGTGATTTTTTTTATAAATAAGATCCGCGGATATTTGGATCTGTGGATGCACATGTCGTCTAGTCTCATGGCAATTTGACCTGCGCTAGATGTGTGCACGTGACTTAATTTTTCTTTGGTCGGAACTGCGCAAAAAAACTAAAAATATGTGAATCGTTTGTGTTGTTTCTCAGGTCATTCATAATAAAAAAAAAAACTGAAATTGAAGGGTACGGTCAAAGATTATTGTAAGTGATAACGTAATTCTCTTATGCGGAAAATTTATGAAATCTAGGATCTTAGATCTTCATGATTTTCACAATAAGAGGGATGGAGACATAATCCATAGTGTTTCCCTTGAAGATAACTGTTTCAGAAAATGGAAGAAACGAAGAAATCTAATTTCTCTCCGTTAAACCACTTTTCTCTTAATATATCTTAATGATGGAGGATAAAAATAGAACGTTCTTTTCTTACGTTATCGTTGGTGGAGAGAGAACCAGACTTTATTTATATATACCCCTTCAAGTGATGCATTCTATCAAAACATATCCCACTTTATAAAAGTTACACCTTTTTGGAGGAACTTTAACTTCTCAATAGAATTACACATTTTCATTTATTTTTTATAGCCAATGCATTTTAGCACTTAAATATTTATTAAACCATTAATTCATAATATCATGTGGGCCGCATTATTCTTATATTCTCCCACTTAGCCCATATGACGTTCCTTTCATGGTTTAATAAAGACCATAATGTGCACAATAACATTATGCTAAAACCTTTCTTAAATTGGCTATCACATAATGATCATAGTTAAATAAAGAAACTAATGCGAATCATAGCGATTGTATGTGTAGCATCCCAAAATTCCATTAGCTAGTTTAACGAACGTACGTAACGGAACGTTTCGTGGGAATTTAAATAATCGACGACGAGCTATGGAAGCATCAACTTCAGAAGACACAGATGTTATTACGAAATCACCGTACCGTCACTTTGTCAACCACCGCAGGACCATCCTACAATTATCTGTCATTTTATTCATTAACGTTGTGTTATGAATTAACTGTCCTTACCTTATCATGTCCTTTGTTTATACTATGAACTTTAGTCACGTTATTCACCCGAGTTGAATTCTTGCCCAACATTTCCTTTTCCACCGACTTCATGCAATAAGATCAACCCACTCTTCTACTTTGCTTTTCGTTTTTCCACGCCATTTGCTGCTCCACCACCCAGCTGTCCCATTCCATTTCTTCAGTCAATAATTTCTGTTCTTCTTCAGTCAACTGGCGAAAGAGACCAAGCCAGGTAAGCCACCAAGAGGGACATGTGGCGTGCAGCAAGCAAAAAAGGAGAAAAGGAAAATCTAGACCCCTCTCTCATCTTCTGATTTTTTTACTTTTCTCTTGGCAGTCTTCCCCTTCTTTGCTGCTGATTCAGCCGATTAACACACTTCCCGCAGCCAACTTCTTTTTCTTCTTCGTCTTCCTCTCCACTTCTGCTCTGTTGTTTGGTCATTTACTTTAGCCGACCCCTCTCCGTTTTCTTTGCCGTTCGGTTCGTCTCGACAAACTAAAAATCAGTTCCCGTGTCGGTCCTGACGTGGATAATTTTTACTAACTTTTAATATTTTAGAATTATTTATTATTTATTCCTTTTTTCTTTTTGTCCATTTTCTCTCTTTTTTTTTTTAAATCTTTTTCCCTTTTCCCTCCCCTCCACCGGCCACCACCAAGCCTCGTCGATGGCCATGAGGCGACAAGCTCTAGATCTCGTCCACCACCAACAGCCATGGCTCCTCTGCCAAGACTCATATGATTGATGCGTTGCCATTGCCAAAATCCTCAAGCACAACAACGTTTGTGAGCGCGACAACAAACTGCTTTAGCTCGATCTAGAGAATGACGATCGCAATGCTTAGGGCTTTTGCTTGACGAGTGATTTCAGCTTCCTAGGGTTGCAATCCAAACCCGTCTCCACAAGGGCGACAAGGATTTTGCTTGGAAGTGCTTCTCGACAGCGTTGATCACAGCTCCGACAACTACACTTGCAACTCTGGAGCCATGGAGGACCTCGTTTCGCAGCTCCAGTCTCATGTCTTGAGTTCATGGCACCTTGCAGCCATGGCTGTCGTGGTGGATGGGATCTCGAGCTCCAGACAGCTCCGACAACTACACTTGCAACTCCGGAGCCATGGGGGACCTCGTTTCGCAGCTCCAATCTCATATCTTGAGTTCATGGCACCTTGCAGCCATGGCTGTCGTGGTGGACGGGATCTCGAGCACCAGATCCCGACCATGGCCGCTAGTAAAGAGTGCCACGAGCTCCAATCATGACCATCGACAGCCATGGCCATAAGGCAACGAGCGGAAGATTTGCGAACTAGCCATGGTCGCGAGGCGACGAGCTCCAAATCCCAACCATGGCCGCAAGCCAGAGCTTGAGCTCAAGTGGCCATGGCGGGCACGAGCTCCAGACTCAAAATAAACCATTTTTACAGCCATAGTTCGGTTCGGTTCGGATTGAACTCAAATACTTCGGTTGAGGTCAACCCTCTCTCTCTCTTCTCTCTCCTCTCTCCTCTCTCTTTGTGCTTAATGAACTTGAAACCGAAAATTGATCGAACCGACTTGTTCGGCCATCAACGGTTTTGAAAACCGAACCGAACCGGTTTACACTCCCCTACAGCTCGGTGGCCAACCCTACCCTAAGGTCGACGAAGGAGATGGGAAAGGAGAAAAGAAAAAGAAAAAGAAAAGAAGATGGACTTAGTTGACAAAATGTAAAAGGGTTTATAACTCAATTAGCAAAATTGAAATATTTAGGACTGAATTGATCGATTTATGACTTTTTGGACAATTTTCCTAGAGGTGTGGACGTTCTAGAATTTACTAATTTTTTCTATCAAATTGATATCTCAAGTGATGTGACCAATAGCAAGTGGCTATTTAAACAGGTTGTTTATATTTAAACTCTAATAATGATTTGTCATATCACTTAATGTTTCAATTTTGCAAACCACTAATAGTTTACTTAGCATATTTCTCTCTGTTCATAGCAAATTAGCAATAATTAGCAAATCGATGTTGCCAATAGTAACTTGAAAACGACCATAAGCATATGGTACTTTTCATATATTTTCGTGGCATTGTGAAGATGACAATGATGAAATGCATTTAGCGTAATAAGTGACATATAATTATGCATACATCATCTTATTTTATCAATGTTGGCATCGCCCTTGCAAGGTTTGGCACGAGGAGACTCGTGTTCACCGCATCAGCCACGGCAAGACTCAAGGCCAAAGCAATCAACACGCAAGTGCAAAACCCAACTCGTGCCGAAGTCGTCACGGCTCTGATTGGCAAATCAATGACGGCCACACTGACCAAGGTATTCAGCCTCGACAAGCCCGTGGCAGTAACCAATGCGGAACCTCCACCGAAGAGCTGTCCCGAATTTTCACGATGACTCCATGAGGAACTTCATGTGGCTAGCAATTGGGGAAAATTCCAAATAATGACCTAAAGCGTCATCATTTTCTCAAATAAGGATCTGAAGTTGGTGTTGTTTCAAACGAGGGCCTGAAGTACCATCGTTTTCTCAAATAGGGGCATGAAGTGGATCTTATCTTAAATAAGGGCCTAAAGTGGCTTATTAATCTAAAAAATGAGCCTGACCTTGTTGACTGAAGGGCATTTTTTCCTTTACTTTTTTTTGAATTTTTTTTCCTTTTTTCCATTCTTTTTTCATTTTCTATTTTTTCTTTTCCTTTTCTTTGTTCATTTCCCTCTTTCCTCCGCCAGTCACTAGCGGAGGTCGCCAAACTCAAGTGAGGGCCACACACGTCGGTAGCCCTTGGCTGGGCAACCCTTGCAGCCCAGGCGAGTGCATCCCTCACCTGAGGCCTATGGAGGTCGCCAGTGATGGCCATAGGAGGTAAGAAAGAAAAAGAAAAAAAGGAAAAAGAAAAAAAGAAAGGAAAAGGAAAAGAAAAGGTAAGTAAAAAAATAAAAAAAATCATAAAAATATATTTAACTTTTTTTAATTAAAATACCCCTTCTCCAATGCCAAAATAGTCATTGGCTGGCCAAAAGTCCTTATTTGAGAGAATTTGACAACTTCAGACCCTTATTTGAGATAAGGTCCATTTCATGTCCTTATTTGAAATTTTCCCTGGCAATTATCCTATGCCCGCTCAAAGAGAAGGACTATGACGGCCTACCCAGCCTCATTGGCCGGCTTCGAAAAGCGAAAAGCAAAATAGACGGCAAATTCGTGAGAGGCTTGGAAGGTTACGGCGGATTGGTTTCGCAACGGGACGCCATTAGGGAAACGCAGGAGTTACTCACTCGCGCGAATCAAGCTGTAGGATTCTCGAGTTAGTGTAACTTCGGTCACTACGAGATCGATTTCGGGTGGAGGAGGCTGGCATGGGTGAGCCCGGTCGGTTTATCGTAGGGATCAGAAAGCTTGAGCCCAAACATTGTGCTTCTGCTGGACACGAAGTGTCGCAAAGGAGTCGAGGTAGGGGTTTTCATGGATGAACCGGAGCTTGAAGTGCTAGCACGAGACAAGAACTTACAGAGTTCGCTTCCATGAATCCCCCTAATTCGGAGATTCATGATTGATGATGGTCTATGACATGAGCTCGTTCAAGTCCCTTCATTTTGTGTTCTGGGTTACTGCAAAGAGAAGTCTTCGTCTTCATATGAATACAGTAGAATCATTAGACTGGTTTTCTTTCATTTTACGTAGCAGTGTGGAGACCTGATGCGGCTAGTATCTTGTAATCTTCCGTGAGTAATGCAAGCAGTGTGATGGTATGATCCTTGTGAAAATAAAATAAAGGGATAAGTGTTTTAGAAGTTCTAAAACTTTTCGCAAAAGTGCAACTGGATTTTGCAACTTTCAAATATTGCAATCAAGTCCTAAAACTTGTCAAATTGATCTAATAAAGTCCTTCCGTTGATTGTACTTTTTAAATGTTTTAGGACTCAATTGCACTTTCGTGACAAGTTTCAAGACTTGATTGTACTTTTTGAACGTTTTAAGACTTTGTGATAATTTTTTAGGACTTCCAGAGTACTTATACCTAAAATAAAAGGCCTCTTGGGTTTTGATGAACAGCTTCTTGTGTTGTTCCTCTGCTCTTGGAAGTAATTAGGACTTTCTACCGCATTGCCTCCAGAAAAAATGAGCGACTCCGAATCGACCGAGTTTAGATGTCTCCTCTCGACAAAGTAAGATATAACTGCACATGAAAATTACATAATGTTGGTGTCTTGATAAGATCTACGGTTATATGGGGAATCCAAATGCGGCTTAAACTCGAAAATGTCCATGGCGGTTGAGGAGGTCTGTGAGAAAGTAGCAACAACATTCAAAGTCCATGTTGTGACTTGACTCAATCGTCGAGTTAAAGCAAAGATTTTTAAAGTATGTCTCAAGTTTGAGCCCATGAAGAAAGAATGAACAATCCGAGTAGGTTTCCTCATTTGATTTGGATTCTTATTTTGAGTAGGTTCCCTAGTTTGATTTGCTTTAAAAGGATTTTCCATCTTGGATCCAAAAATTATATATATATAGGAGACGGGTTTTAGTTTTAAGACACTAGGGCAAAACAAGAGGAGCTTTTGGTTGTCAAAACCAATTATGTAGCGCATTAACAAAATGCTAGTATTTTGAAGCCAATAAATCTCCTAATAAGATTTGTGAATCTCTTTGTGAGATTAAAATATTATCTCGTGAGTAATTGTGAGAGGGCTAAGTATTATGTAAGTTATTGAGTATAATTGAAGATAACAATACATCAAAAAGTGCTCGAGTATGTTTATTATTTCCGGTATATCGCTTGATTAATAGTAAATCTTGTGCCGCTCAACGCATTGAATAGGTTCCACTAACCAAACCAAGTAAATTCGATGTACGATTTGTTTATTTTGTTTTGTTTATTTTATTACTTGATTGCTTGGTTTTTGCAAAACCCATTTTGTGACGGTACCAAGTTGCCGCAGTTCATTGATATTTGCAAGTAAGACATAAATGGAAATAGTTGAATTGTGACTAAGGGTGTATTTGTTTGAGAGAAATAATTTTTTGCAAATTAGCTTTCCAGACTTTCACTTGTTTAGTTTGCTGAAAATGATCAGTTAAGAAAAAATCACTTGAGGTAAAAGCAAATATGAATTCCCTAATATGAGAAAGGGAAATTTGATTTTCATGGAAAACATTTTCTTTATTATAAAGTTTTTTTCCAAAAAAAAATAACCAACAGCAAATCATGCTTGCCACAAGAGCTCCTCCTTGATTTGCAGTAATCAACCCTGGAAATACAGTTCTAAGAGTACTGGGGAGCGCTGGCTGCGTAGCCATTGGCAAGCGTCAAAGGACTCGGATCCACGGAAGCCAATGTCCGGAGCTCTCCATCGCCTTCCAAGACGGCCATCTCCGATTCATCCAGCGTGACCCAAGCTTCGATCCCGTCGCCTTCCCTCGTGTCGGCCAGGATCACGAGGTTCACGAACACCGACGACCCGCTCGTCCCGTAACAGCTGACCCACACAGGTCTTCCCCACCCGAAGTCGACCTCATTGAACCCGAACTTGCACCAGCTCGAGAACCCCAGGTGGTCGGTTCCGTCCTCGGAGGCCACATCGCCGCTCATCTCCTTCAGGGAGTCCATGATCCTGCCGTTCCTGCTCGCGCCCTTCAGCTGTTGGACGAAACGGCCGTCGATTCTTGAAATCGAGTGCTTGACCTCATTGGCGAGAGCCGGCAACGATCTGTCAACATTGCTCGCGCACTTGGCGCTGGATATCCAGAGGATGTTTCCGAGGGAGTAGTCGGACACGGGTGGCTCGATCCTCTTCCGCAGGTTCACGGCGTGGGACAGGATGGAGGGCCTTTGGATGCCGTTCCTTCTCTCCGTGGCAGCCGCCATGTAGCGTTGCCATATGAAGGCCGAGACCGACTCAACGCGGGTCGGGAGTTTCGAATAGGAGCCTTTTGCTTTGGCCTTAAGGGTGGCTATGGCCGAGGCATCGAATAAGAATCTCCTGGTTATGGACTTGCCCTTTTTGAACATCGAGCCCCATGTGACCATGGACGTGTCTCTGAGCCATAAGTCCTCAGTTGGGAAGAGAGATGCCGCGGCAAAGTCAGGGATCACTGCCTTGTCACCGCGGGCGGCAGCGGACCACCCTTTTAGGAAGGTGCTGAGGGCAACACCATCGAGAATTTTGTGGGATACGCATATGCCGATGGCGATTCCGCCGCACTCAAAAACGTTGGCTTGAATATTAGCAGTGCGACTCCCTGAATATGTTTCTTTTGGCGTGAGATCAACCGGGAGGAACTTCCACAACATCAAGAGGTCCGGGTGGGCCAGGAATTCCGATAAGGAGCAATTGACTCGTGCTTCCACATAGTGAGCTCCTTCGTCGTCGCAATCAATGGTGAGATCGTCCTTGAGATTGCCAGCGAGTGGGTAGAAGCAGTTCAAGGTCGTCGACAGAGATCTCTTCAGAAGCTCTAATTTGGCCGGCACATCACAACGTGCAGGGCGAGTGTCCGGAGAAAAGAAGAGGATGATGGGAGCGTAAGGAGCAGGAATGAGCTGATCAAGAAGACAGAGTTTGTAAGTTTTGCGTTGCTGGGGAGTTGGTGATGAGGGCTTTACGTGCTCCCTGGAAGTGATGGTAACTTCCATGATCATGGTGTCAATTTGTTTTGCTTTTCTGTGGAGATGGTGAGCAGAGCTGATTCAGCTCCCACATAAAAGCAATGGGCATACTCTACCGTTTTTTATGGAAGTGGTTGACTAATGCAAAAGACAAAAACCGGATAAGTTCATCGTGAAGGTGGCCCAATTCCAAAAAAACCCCTCAACTTTACACTTTGTTCCAAATATATCCTGAACTTTTTTTATCCCAAGAAAAACCACGAATTTTTATCTAAGTCTCAAATCTGCCCTCTCGTTATAAATCCGTCCAATCAACGTCAGAAAAAAAAAAAGAATGGGCAGCTACGGCGAGGGTCGCCGGCTCGCTCGGGGCCGATGACCCTCGCCGGCCCTCGCCTGGGCCTTCTCGAAGGCCGGCAACCCTCGCCGGCCTTGGGCGAGTCATCGGCGTGCAGCCCCCGATTTGGGGGAGGGAGCGACCCTCGCCCCAAATTAGGGGTTGCATGCCCTCACCGGCAACTCGCCCAAGGCTGGCAAGGGTTGCCGGCCTTCGGGAAGGCCCAGGCAAGGGCCGCCACTCCTTCCCAGGGGCTGTGGCGGTGGCCACCGACAAAGACTTAGCCGCCGCCACAGCTGCCAGTTCTCTCTCTTTTTTTTTCCTGACGTTAATTGGACGGATTTATAACGAGATGGCAGATTTGGGACTTAGATAAAAGTTTGTGATTTTTCTTGAGATAAAAAAAAGTTCAGGATATATTTGGGATAAAATGTAAAGTTGAGAATTTTTTTTGGAACTGGTCCTCGTGCCAAGTTCCATGAGAACTTATGCCCTAAGCCATGACGATTTATGTTAGACTAAAGCTCAGAGAGGATAATAGGGAGAGAGTCAAAAGAGGATGCAGAGACGTTAAAGTCTAATAGATAAGTTAGACGTTAAAGATTTCTTAAGAGTTACATCACGTTGAAAATGGGGGATCACGTTACTGAACATGAATGGTCTCTTTTTCAGCTACCACTTGGGATGATTGATTTTAGTCGGCATTCCAACATCATATGCCGTCGCCACTGCTGGGGTCTAAGTTGCTTGCGGCAAAACTCAAAGAGGTCAAAGTGGAATAGCAGCTCCAGCTGCAAGACAAAAAAACAAGGAGAGGATGCTCTCTGAAAGGAGAGCTACCATCCGGGTTGGTTCGGACAAGTTCCAGTAATCGGAATTCAGGTCATAAATGGGAAAAGTATCAAATACGTTCTAAATCTATTACATTGGTATCGGTTCAATCATAAACTTTTTAATTTGACCAATTTAATAGTAAACTTTTTCACATTTATCTCGATTTAATTTTTTTTTTTGCCGGTAGCTGGCAAGTGTCGACCTCATCGGGCCTCGCCTAGGCAAGGGCGAGTGCCTTCAAGGGTCAGCCTCGTCGAACCTCACATGGGCAAGGGTGGCGAGGATAGCGAGCTCGACTCTCACCCAGGCCAGGGTAGCCTATGCGGACGTCACCTTGGCGAGGGTTAGCCTCGCCGGCTACCAACAAAAAGAAGGGAAAAAAAAAGAAAGGAAAATAGAAAAAAAAATTCGATGAAATTATTAAAAATCTTTCAACGCCGACCATTCTACGTAAGGCCACCAGTGTCCACATCATCAATTTTCGACTTATATTGGAGGGATGGACTGAATAAGTGAAAATGTTTATGACTAAATTGGTCCAATTAAAAGGTTCATCACTAAATTGGTACCAATACAATAAATTTACAACTTTTTTTTTGTACTTTTTCTGGTCATAAATGGTTTGCAATTTGATCGACTCATGACACTATTCAAACCGGGTTGATCCTTTTTGATCGACTCATATATATCCGACCGATAACATGACGTCATCCAACTGTCACTCCTACCCTTGAAAGAGATGCCTCTTGAAAATTACGTGATAGCACCTTTTTTTCCTAAGGATCGTCATGATCTAATACTCCTCTTGACCGACTTAACATGCATCATTGGCTAATGAGACTGATGATCGTCCCAAATTTCCAATTTAAGCTATAAGAAAAAGGGGATTCATATATCAAGTCAAGTCGGAGTAAATCAGATTGACGCGACCTAACTTGTAAATTGTTTGAGCAAAGTACTTTATTCATCGGATGCGTTTGGTAGTATTATACATAAATTGTTTGTTATGGGCAGGCTTGAGTAACAAATGAGCCGAACTAAGGACCCGGAACTCACCCATTTATCTCCTCCCAACTTCATATAGACTTTCCGACCAAAAAAATAACCTTCATATCGACTAACGCAAAAGATTAGGAAAAAAAAAGATCTTTGAATTGCTAGATTTCCCCAACATATTCGGATGCTAGCGAAGTTGATCATAGTTCTTGCCCTTGCGATGCTACTATAAATTTCGTTCAAAGTCCAAACGCCTTGCGTTCTTACAGCCACCGTGGCATTTAAACTCGTCACTTTTTCCACAAGTTCTTTAAAAGTTCATCTTGACATGTTAAAACCCAGAACAAACAGATGCCCCGAGATCTGGTGAATAGCTCTAGGTATTGCATCCCAGTCGAAGATAAAGTCGAACTTTTCTACGTGTGGACACGGACAACACAATAAATTTCCATCGCCCCGACTTATCTTCCCGGCTGTTGGAAGAAAAGAGTTCGACAATGGACAGATCTGAAAATGATGATAACATAAAACATTACCCTGTTACTTTCTTAACGTTAAGTTGCTATCGAAGTAGGGACCAGATATACCTTTAGAAACCAGAGACTGCCGCTCTCATTCCATCAGAACTTGCTCTAGTTTGGGGTTTTTGATAACTGGCGTGACGTCTCTTTTGTCCCAACGGTCGAGCGATTGCATTCGCAGGCTGCCACAGATCGTTTGTCTACTCGGAATGATCGCTTAGCGTCACTCTCTCTGTCATTAAAAAGGGAAAAAACCATTTTAGTATTAGCGTTCGATAGCGAGACCACTTACTTGAAGCCCGACGCCAAGACTTGCTTGTAAGTCCCATGGAATTTCATGTCCTCTAGATGCTCCGTCCGAAAGATCAGTAGAGAAAAGACTATGCAGGAACAATCTGGATTGATAAGAAAAATTATGTGCAAATTTGTCTTAATTTAGATGTGATGAAAGTGTCCATTGATGATGAACTTCGCAAGGGACAGTTGGAGTGATGCAATTGGTTAAATCTCCCTGACTTTGGCCTAATGAGATAGGGGCAAGTGATTCCAGGGTCTATCCTCTTCCACATGTATTCTTAATTAAACGATTACAATGAATCATTTATTGTTATAATTCATTGACCACAACTCGTATTTAAACACATAAAAAATATGCAACATTAATAAAGTAAAAATCTTAGTCATGAATATCACTAGAATTGAAAATTCAGACTAGTGGTTCCAGGATTACATACTTACCCTCGGACACGCGCAAGAAAGACATAGAACAAGAAAAACACAAAGAATTGTTCCAAGTTCCACTTGAAATCTACTTGTCAAAACCAGTTCTCTAATTTTTGGAATTTGAAACCAAACCGATTCCCACTATTACATCCTAAGATTAACTTATTGGAGGTATTTGTCCTTTTTGGCCCATCCCATACTAAACCTCACGGTTTTGTCTTTTGGTGTACATGCAGGCACTTTCCCAAGAGGTTACCCATCTGGATAGTGCTCTAGATCGAGCTCGCTTAACTTTGGAGTTTCAAAGTAAAGCTTATCATTATGTGAAAAAGCGCATTCATTAGTTAATTCCAATTTCACACACACACATACACACACAGAACCACGAACCACGAACCACAGACACAGACACGCACACACACACACACACACACACACACACACACACACACACCATGATCGCTCTCTCCATGTTTGGTGCACAGTTTGGTTCATTCATGCCCCCTTTGCCATCCTAGAAGCATGTCGGCAGAAGCCACTCCTTTTCCAAGCCCTCTGCCCCCAGCGACCACTCCCTGCATTTGTCGGATCAGGTCGTTACAGGCCCACCAACTTCCGCCTAGTTCATCCCTAAACCATACACCTATTAGAGGAGGTTCTACTCTAATACCATACTGTGACCTCTCTGAAGTAACTCACTTGAGATATTGTCCGCTTTGACCTATCTCATATCGAGACTTGTGATTTTGTCCTTTGGCATGAAGTCACCCATCCGAGTAGTACTTTAGCATGTGCTTGCTTAACTTTGGAATTCCAAAAGCAAAGCTTGTCATTACGTCAAAAGGCAACTCTATGAGTTAATTTCAATTTTCACACACACACACACACACACACACACACACACACATATATATATATATATATATATATATATATATATCTTAGAATCGCTCTCTCCCTTTTCAGTGCATAATTCGATTCGTTCCTGTCCTTTCGCCATCCTAGGAGCCACTCCTTGTCCAAACTCTCTTGCCTCGACAACCACTCCCTGCCCCCGCCAAGCCGGGCCGTTACACCCACCACAGATCCAATCCGGTTTCTGGTTCTACCTTGAAATCATGCTGATCCCTATAAGATGTCCATTCAATCTAACCAGCATGGACACTTTACGGATTGAGCAACATTGTTTCTTCACTGGCATAATTATCCTCGATCACAATGGAAAAATGAGCCTCAAGCTGAATCATCTAAACGGAGATTCATTCTGCAATTTCCCCTTAAATACTTATTGAAGTATATGCAAAGACAAAGGCATTGTCAGAAATGCAACTGCTAATTGATTTTACCATTCATTTTTTTTATTGACCCTGTAAGGATCAATCAGCTGGAACTCTGTGTAATATGAGACGAAAGCATGTTCCAAGATAGGAGGACGAAGATCCTTTCTTGTCGTACATTTCTACCTGCCTGATGAAGATGAAGTGCAGGGCTATAGATTTCTAGCTTCATCAATGAACTAGTCAAGACTCAGGAGTCAGGTTCTGATAATCACTGGGACCGTCACCGGAGAATAGCTCCGCGAGCAGCGAATTCTTCCTTCTGGGATTGCATTTCATGTCTCGACAAAGCTGATCATTGCAGTATATTTGCAGCATCACACTGAACCTTTTCCTTTTGTACTTGCCCTGTAAATAGCAACGCATGCATCTTTCCCACTTCCTTGCCTCGTCCTCCATCTCTCTTATTGTCGGTAGCTCAAACTGTCCAGCGAGAAACTGTGTGAGCCACTTACTTCTCATCTCGATTGTGTACAAAACTGAGGGACTATCCGCATATCGGAATCCGTGAATGAATGCATTCGCTGAAACAGAAATTGTTTGGATGAATATTCGAACCCAACTTGCAAGATGAAACTGAAATGAAAGTCACATCTTCGAAGGCCAGCTTTAAAGCAAAGAACCGATTCAGAAGGGCCAAAAGTTGTGGGAGATACCTATACAAAGGGTACGATGACCCAGCTATGCATTTTTGGAAGTAAATTGATGAAAAGATGTTCTTGAGCTTCTCATCACTTTCGTACCCTGTCGCAAAGATGACTACGTCCGTCGGATGATATGACTTTGCACCACCATCTAAAATCAATCCGGTGTGGCAAAAGCGAAAGCTCGGTGATTTCTTCAAAATGAGGCTTCCTCCTTCCACCGCAGGGTAAAAGTTGGATGGCAGGGTAGGGGTCATGCATGACGCGAAATGTTCGATGAGGCTGTGGTTGGGGACCATATTGTACTTCTTCAGTGGATATCTCCATGTGAGATAGGTCTCGACCAACTTCGAAAACATAGCCATCTGAAATCAGTATTGCAGCGAATCCTGCTATGATATTATGGCGACATGGAGTGCTTGGAGGACAACTCTACTACAAATTGATGTCACGCCATGACCTTTTTTTCTTTTGGAAGATATTGCTCACATTTGGAACGGTTCAATCAGACAGAAATGCAATGTGTGCATTGATCGCATGATATGATAGAATCAACTTGCTCATTTCCGAGTATTTTGATGAGAAAGTAAGAAAAACAATTCATGCAGAGTTTGGATACTTAACTGGTAGTTATGCCAACATCAAACTTCAGAGATGTCGGTGCTTATTTTTCAACTCCGATCAAAGGTCTACTTATTCTTGTTCCCTTAAATTATCAAGAACTTTGTGTTTCCCGTGTAACTTTCTTGAGAAGACGAGGAAATTACCAGTGGTGAAAGTAGAATCACCAAGAGCCAAAGAAAGAACCCTTCACCGGGCTTGTGAACCATGAATTCCGCGAAGCGATTGAGGTGTCGAAACATGAAGGAGACTAGGTAATCTGGAAGTGTCCAGTGCGCCGTCTTGAATAGTAACGTGCACAGGTATCTGCTCCCTACACATGTATGTGATCACTCGATACATTTACTTATGTAACTAATGTATGCGTACAGAACCTGCGTGACGTAATTGCAGAGGCACAACTGGCTCAACAACTTTTTATTGCTCGTTATTCAAACTGATTAAGAAAAGAAATACTTTCATAACGTTCCTTTCGGCGACTTCCACTGCAACGTCAATGGCTGATTTCTGAGATCCAACTACTGTGACTCGCTTCTCTCTGGTCAATGCGGATGCGAGACCCCGGTCCATCATGGCGTAATCCATGGAATGCAGAACCTTGCCCTCGAACGCTTCAGGTCCTTCTTTCAATGGAAACCCCAGTACTCTCGGTAAGTCGCTGAACATCCCGATGCACAGGATAACAAAATCGACTTGGTACACCTAATCTCGGGAAAATAAAGAAGATCTCTGTCATGAAATGCAGGCATGCAATGAGGCATTCCAGAACTACTTGTTCAGAAGAGGAATAAAGAGCAAACTCTGTCGATGATGGGATCCAGATCTCGTAATCCTCAAAAACAGTGAATCGTCGATAGGGGAAAACTGCCTAAGAAAGGAAGGATCGATTTTCACCGTACTCTTTTCGCGCACCATCTGAAAAAATCTGAAAGCAGAGACCTCGGAGGTGTTAAATCTTCCTGCCCATTCACCTCCTATGAAATGCTATATAGGAAATGCAAATTCTGGACCTTTTCTTTCTCAATCATTACAATCAACTTCTTCCGATTATTTGTTCCAGAAACTCCCAGTGTCTGTGATGTTCAGAGATTGCACCAACACTTTTGAGTAAAAGTTCACCATTTGATTGCATGATTACAAATTTTAACACTACATTGCAATTCTCAATGAGTCAGAACTTCATTGGACAAACTGAAAAAGTAGACCGACTCTATTGCAATCAGCACACTGTTATAGAGCAGATCCGGGCAACATCTGATCGCTACCTGAACGCTAGCACATGCCGCCACTGTATCCTGGACGACAACATTCCACTTTCCGCCGCTGGAGAACAGCCGGCCTGCTGCTGCCACTCCACGTCTCCCAATTAACCATGTCTTCTTCATTTCCCGAATCCACAACATAGTCGATCCCAGTCACCTTACAGTTGAAATTGATCTTCGGCAAAATCCTGAAGTGGCTCACATACGAGCGGAAGTATTCCATCACCTGTTCGTGGTTGGGGAAGGTCTCCATCATCGACGCCGGCCATGGGAAGTCCAAGAACTGGTAAAGCTGCTTAGGCGTCTGGAGCTTGGTGGATTCAATGGTCCGCGACCAGATGCCGCCGACTGTGCCGTGAGCCTCGAAGACAATGGGGTCAAAGCCTTTCTCGATCAAGTGCTTGCACACGACAAGGCCGCTGATTCCAGCACCGACGATGGCCACATGCTGCTTCGGCTGCATTTTCTTTTTTGTATCCCCGGTGAGTCTGGAATTCTGATCGTCTTGCGATGTCGATGACAACGGTGATGGAGATGATGAGACCGAAATGGTTTGGACCCGTCATGAAATGTCCATGCACACAATTCATAAGTGATTGATGATGACACGAGCAGCAAGAGGAAAGGCAACTGAAATTGAGAGCTTCGAGGCACTCACCAGTCGGCCCCAGGTGTCCCCTGTCACGGACACAAGATTGGGAACCGTTTTGGCATGCACTCGGTGCGTCATTCCAAAATGGACATGAACATAGCATGAATTCTCTGAGGAGTTTGACAATTTCTATGGTTCTTGAACAAAAGAAAGCGACTGCGCAATACGTATATCGACAAAGAAATGCAGAAGAAGAAACTTTGCAGTAATTTTTACACCATATTGACCGCGGTTGCGGTAAAGGCCAGTTAATGAACATAGCACCCTTTAAAGTTACGACAGTTTTATTAAAATTTGAGATATACGCTGTTGCACCGATACAATGAAACAAGAATTAAGAACAATGTGCAATCGGATGATTATGCATTACAATTTGCTTTCCAGTTATCCGGAAAGGCATCCTTTGGCCTTGGCCTTCTCCTTGAGAACAAATTTCTGAGTCTTCCCGGTAGAAGTCTTGGGAAGATTGGCGAAAGCAACAGTCATGGGCGCCACTAAGCGCGGCAACTTGTGCCTGCAATACTTGATTATTTCCTCCTCCATGACGCTGAACCCATCCTTCAACTTCACGAAAGCACAAGGAACTGCACCCCAGCGATCGTCGGGTTCCCCAACGCGGCCACCTCGAATATTGCCGGATGACCAAATAACACGGCTTCCACCTCGATCGTGCTAATATTCTCTCCTCCTCATATAATGATATCTTTGGCACGATCTTTCACTTCTAGCTAACCATCGGGGTGCTTCACGCCCAAATCCCCGTTCCTAAACCATCCGCCCTCACATGCGATCTCGGACGCTTTAGTGTCTTTGAAATATCCACTCATCACGGTGTTGCCCCTAAACATGACCTCGCCCCAGGTCTTGCCATCGGAGGGTACACTTTCCATCGTGACAGGGTCCTTGACATCGACTTCTTCCAGGCCAATGTGGCGGACTCCATGTCAAGTCTTCATCCTAGCACGCGCATTTTGGGGGGAAGAGAATCCCATTCCGGTTTCCAAGTGCAGACGGTCGCTGGCCAGTGGGCCTCTGTCGAGCCATAGCAGTGTGTTACCCAGAAACCTAGAGTTTCTATCCCGAAAATGACATCTGGAGGTGGTGCAGCGCCCCCGATCATCAACATGACCTTTTGAGGCAGCGGCTTCTGTTCGCTGGCCGGGGCATTGATAAGCATGTTCATTATGGCGGGAGCGCCACCCTTGTGAGTCACGTTATGCTGAGCAATTTTTTCGATTATGCTTTTCGCAGTGACATCCCTCAGGCATACGTTGGTCCCTCCCTGAGCAGCGATGGCCCATGGGATACACCAGCCGTTGCAGTGAAACATGGGCACACTACATAAGTACACCGGCATTGACTTCATCTCGTTCAGAAGTGCCTCCGCCAAAGAATTCAGATAAGCACCTCTATAGCTGTATACAACACCTTTTGGGTTCGAAGTGGTTCCCGAAGTGTAGCTGACAGAGATGGGATCCCATTCATCTTCTGGCCGCTTGACCTGAAAATCAAGTTTCCCAGATGCCAAGAGGTGTTCATACTCCAAGTGCTGAGGAGTGGAGGATGTCTCGGGACCATCTTGGATTATAATCAGACGTGGTTGCTCGATCATCGACCTCGACAGGATGTCGAATGCTCCCAGCATAACATGAAGCAACTCGCGGTCCACGAAAACTATTTTCGCCTCGGATTTCTTTAGCACAACCGACACCATCTCTGCATCAAAGCAGGTATTTACCGTACAAAGGACCGCCCCGGCCATTGGGACAGCAAAATGCAGCTCGTACAGTGCTCGAACATTTGGTGCGAAAGCAGCAACCTGTTCATCATCGTCACTTCAACTCGTCAACGGACTAAACACGCGTATCGAATCCAAAAGCAAAAACACGGCACAGAGACGGCGAGCTGGTCGGGAACCTCACTTCACCGCACTAGCAATAGGAGCGAAGAAGAAGAAGACTCACCACATCGCCGCGAGAGATGCCCATGCCGTCGAGAGCGGACGTGAGCTTGATGCACCTGTGGAGCGTCTCCTGCCAAGTGTATCTGACGTCCACGTACACGACCGACACCCTGTCCCGGTAAATCAGGGCCGCGTGCTCGAGGAAGCCGAACGGAGTTGGGGGGGGCATAGTTCGCGGAGCACCTGATCATTCCCTCCATCACACCCTTCGTCGACATGGTTAGGCAGGCCTTAAAGCAGGAGACGACGAACAAGAAGAAGAAGAAGATATGAGACCGGGAAGCGAGAGTGTTGGAAGAAGTTTGGAGGTGAGATGAGAATGGAGTGAGTGAAGATTTGGAGTTCCTATATGTAGAACCTGGTGAAGCGACCAAATATGGTACCTTGCCCAAAAATGACATGGAAATTAAGGATGAGATTGGCTGAGTCCAGCAGCACTATATATGGCAAAAAATCAAAGGTAAAGCTATTTAAACCATCTATGATTTGATCCATCCCCATGGTAGAAAGGAACATAATTGCCATTAATCACCCTACCAAAATTTCAAGTGATGGAACTCAAGTTTAGTTGTCGAATTAAGAATATCACACGATTTCCTTTTTGAAAACAGTTCAAGTGGGTCTTACCATGCATGTTAAAAGCATTATTTTTTCCTTTTATAGATTTTACCAAATACGTATTGGCTTTATGGAAGAGAGAACTTTCGAGAAAACCTAGGTCTTTTTCACGTTGTTGAGCAGATTAATGGATTCATTATCAAGAAAAATCCCAAAGAATTTGAGCATTAGCACAACCAAACTCTTTCTTGTCAATTATCTTGGACGTAACATGATGATAAGATGAAATAACGAAAACTCTTTTAAAAGATTTGGCGGCATAAAATCACTATTACATCCTTCAATATGGAAAATAAAAAATTAACATGACCGTCAAATTCAATTAATAGCATTCATGAGGGGTTCACGAAAATAATTATTAGGTGATGTGCACAACTTTTTCACATTTTTTTTAGTGTATTTTCATATACTCTTTTGACTCTTACATGTCCCTTGTCAAATCGTGTCCGTAAAAAAGATCACTAAATCTTTGATATAAAAAGACTTACCAATACTAATTGAATAATAAATTCACCACAAAAGCTAACCTTGGAAGTAGAAATGACGAAGAATGGATAAGTTGCAATAAGAATAATGATGAACAGAAATCTATTTTTTTTTTAAACAACAATAAGTATAATTTGAAAGAAAGCCACGAAACGAAAGCAACTAAATTGAACTAAACTGCATAAATATCCTCAATTATCGAGGGCGATTTTTCCTATCTAGCGAAAATAGAGCGAATTTAGTCATTTAGACTATGGAAATAGCCATACCAGATAAAATATCTTGAAGACTGGGTTTAGAGGTTTATATATGGGATACATACATAGATTCTATGCATCCAGGGACCAAATATTGTACATCACCCAATAAGAAAATAGAAAATAAGGATAAAGTTAGCTGAGTCACCCAAACAGACATTCTTATGCATGGACGTGCAAATTAGACAAGGGTAATACTATAAAAGGATAATGACACAAACAGTCCCATAAATTATGGCCCAATGTATAATTTGATCCCTGAACTTTTAATTTGTTCAATATAGTCTCTGAAATTTAGTCTAATATTCAATGTAGTCCCTGAATTTTTAATTTGTTTAATGTGGTTATGGACTTTTGGTACATGTTTAATGTAGTGACCTGAACTTGAATTAATGGAAGGATTACACTTAATATTTCTATACCAAAAGTTCAAGGATGGCATTAAACAAATTAAAAGTTCATGGACCACATTGCATTTTGGGTTAAAATTCAGAAACT
Source organism: Syzygium grande (assembly GCA_024733475.1). Taxonomy (NCBI): domain Eukaryota; kingdom Viridiplantae; phylum Streptophyta; class Magnoliopsida; order Myrtales; family Myrtaceae; genus Syzygium; species Syzygium grande. The sequence continues at coordinate 12,444,254 of JAMXDD010000006.1, forward strand.
ACATTGAACATATTATAAAATTCATGGACCATATTGTACTTAGGCCTAAGTTCAAGAACTGTTTGTGTCATTTTCCTTACTATAAATGGCAAAACACGAGACATATAAGACTAGCAACATAATAAGAACAAATTACTAGGGGTGCCATAGCTGAGTGAAATAAATGATTTAAAAAAAATTTAAAAAAAAAATATCGCTTGGATCATATAAAATAATTAGTTATTAATTTTTTTAATTATCTACAACAATTTTCATTTAGACATTTTCGTGAACAATGAAAATATTTTTTGATGATTCATTTTCATAAGTGATACAAGCAATCATTTTTATAAGATTGTTCTTCAATTCATTCATTTTCCATGAAACAAACGTATCCTCTAATTCGAGTTGAATCCCTTCCATGACAGTGTCCCAATCTCATTTGGCCGTAGGGTTGGGGGCGATCTCACGCTCTCACTAGGGGTGATCGGTTCCGGGTGGGTTGGGTCCGGACACGAAACACAAAAACCAACCTGTTATAATCGGTTCCCAATTTTTGGAACTGAAACCGATCTGTTTCCACGGACCTGTTTTGGAACCGACCACTTTTTCCGATCCGGTTTCAGGGTCAACCCGAGAACCTGTTTTTTTTTTTCCTTTTTCTGGTTTCATTTTTTTCTAGCAAAATAATATATGTAGTAATGAAACGATTCAAAATAAAAGATGAATAATAAAAACCACTATCCATCAAAAGTAACAATGCCCAAAATGGGCAATTGAAATTACAATTCATCAAAATCAATAATCCAAAAGTACTAAGTGGCAAAACATAGTCTAATCGCATAAATCTTTAATAGTCACATTTCTAGAAATCTATTCAACATGTTTAGCTACTTATTTTACGCCATGATGAGAGAACTTCTCACATTTGTTTCCAAAAATTCGAAGGCTCCAATCCATACATCAGAATCTGATAAACATGTCCCATGCCATAAGAATTAAAAAGAAGTGGACAAAAAGCTCCAGCATCCTTCCCTGTCTTGCGAGAGGACAAAAAGCTCCAACTGAAAAGTAATGAATATACAAATTAGTGATTACTAATTAGGATATGGGATCTTGGTGATTGCCCACTCGAGGGAGAGTTATAGATTTGCTGTCTTTTTCTTTTTGACTAAAATAAACCTAACATCAGGACATATATCTAAACATATACACTGACCTTTTGGAGGCGGCCTAAATCTAGCTATGTTACCTTCAATGGGTTCAATCTCTAAGAAAAATCCTGAAATTCACACATAAAGAAAAATCAATAAGAAACCATGCTCTAAAGACAAATGCAAATATGCCGATTAATGAAGTCTATTTACTCACCACAAAATCGGAGCTTCCACAAAAGGAAGTCTATTTACCAATGATAATGTCCTCGGTAAGACAATCCAAATCTAAAAACCCAAAAAGAGATTAAATAAAGTATTCACTTAATAGATAATATGTGAATGAATTGCAAAATAGAAAGAAATTTAAACGACTTACCTGACTCAAACTTTTCCGCATTCTCAATGCACTCTTCAACATTAATTGGCACGCGAACGGCTCTCAACCAATCTTGAGTGCAAATCAAACCTTCCACCACTCTAGGAGTCAAAGAACTTCGAAAGCCGTCAAGCACACGTCCTGATGTACTAAAAGTTGACTCCGAAGCAACGGTAGTCACGGGAATTGATAAAACATCCCGAGCCATCAAAGATAAGATTTTATACTTTGACCCAATACTCTTCCACCACATCAAAAGGTCAAGATTAATGACATCTTCACTTTCGGCTTCAAGATACCGATCAAGCTCAGATTTGTTTTCATCAAGCACTATTTTCTTCGTGTGAAGAAAGCTTTGTCGCCAAGCTTGGATGTCATCCTCATTGTCACCTTCATTGTCGTCAGTATTGACATTGGAACCACTACTACTAGTACTCACACTTGAAGCACCAAAATTTTGCTTACTAGAACCAACAAGGGATTGCTCATAAAATTTATACAAACGCTCCAAGGCCAACTTCACCTTATCATGCATCTCATCAATCTTTGCTTCATCATCATAAATTTGTCCATAACAGAACTTCACATAATTTAACTTTTTTGTGGGATCCAACGCAACCGCAATCAACACCATCATGTTTATTTTATCCAAACTCCCATAATATTTGTCAAACTTCTCCTTCATTTTTAAACCCATAGCTTGAAGCTTAGGGTCTAAAGAATTCGCCGCATGATTCAAATATTTATACAAAAAAGCTATACCCTCAAAGTAATCATTTGAAGTAACATATGAAGTCCCCGACATCCGTTTGGTGGCATTATAAAACTGTTTCAGAAATTTAGAAAGAATGATAGCATTTTCCCAATCTTCATTTCGAGGAGGATCATTGTCAATCTCCCTTAAGAAAGATGAATCATCTTCTTCCATCCTTTCAAAAGCTTTCCTGAACTTTATGGCGGTGTCCAACATCAGATAAGTGGAATTCCATCTAGTAGTAACATCAAGACAAACTGAACCCTTGTATGTGATTCTCGCATTCTCAATACAAGATTTAAATGTTTTGGCTCTCATTGGAGAACTCCTCACATACCTAACTACATTTCGGATACGTGCAATAGAATCACGCACCTCATTCAATCCATCTCGGACAATCAAGTTTAATATATGAGCTGTGCACCTCATATGTAAAACATCACCATTCAAGATCAAAAGCCTTTCCTTTGAAAATTTTTCCTTCAAATAATCAATAGCCACATCATTGGAACTAGCATTATCCACGGTTATTGTGGACACCTTATTTTCTATTCCCCACTCGTAAATGCACTTCTCCACCATTTTCCCAATCTCTCTACCCTTGTGACTATGCATCACCACAAAATTGATGATTCTTTTATGCAACTTCCAGTTTTCATCAATAAAATGTGCAGTGAGACATAAATAGTTCAAGTTCTGGATGGAACTCCACATATCAGTTGTAAGTGCAATCCTAGAATTAAGCTTACCAAAGTAAGCTTTCAAACAAGTTTTTTCACTCAAATACAACTTCATACAATCTCTAGCCATCGTAAATCGTGATAAATGCTGGAAAAGAGGCTGTAATTCAGTGACAAAATCACGAAAACCGACACGCTCAACCGTGGAAAATGGTTGTTCATCAATAATAATCATTCGAGCAAGCATGTGCCTAGAACGTTCTTGATCAAACTTCCACGTTGTCAAGACACTATCACCACTAGTATTTTCCCCTGCCTCGCCAACCACATCTTTGTTACGTGGTGCAAACAACATTTGTTTCTTATCTGCATGAGGATACTTTTTGCACTTTGTCAAGTGCTTCCGCATAGTAGACGTTCCATGATCAACACAATAAGTATACTCAGTCCCACAGTGAATGCACTTTACTCTAGTTGTTTTTTGTGTTTTCTCATCTATAATTCTCGAAAAATTATCCCAGACGTCCGATTGATTAGCTCGCTTTTTACCAAGAGGAGGACGGGAGTTAGATGCACCCACCTTGTTTGTCGCACTCACGGTTGTAGAGTCCACTTCAGCAACTCCTTGGACTGGCAATTTCATGAGCGGACTCATTTCATTACATCCATCCACTTCAATTGATATTTCTTTGTCTTGATCCATCAACTAAAATCAAATTATACAACAATGTCAGGAGGAGGAGGCAAAAAATGTCTTGCGGTTGTATAAATTAAGATCAGTGAAGGAGGCAAAAATTACTGTAAAAACGATTAGGAGGATCAATTAGCGCAAAAGATTTCATCGGAATAACGGGTTCAGGATTGAATGTCACAAAAATAGGTTAACAAAATCAATATTTATCCCCCATTTAATGCTCCACACAGCTAATTAAAGACACTAATTAACTAAGGCAAGCAAACAAGATTTCACACGTAGAAATTTCGAGAACACAAAAACACCACGCATCAAGAAACAAGCCATATATGACGATGATCGAAAAAGAGAAACAAAGCCTTATCCTCTCCCCAGCTAGTTCTCAAGTATCGGAACTGATATCAAAACAGAATAAAATACAGAGAGAGAAATGAGCCCACTCTTTCGGAGAGCAGGCATCAAAACCAATTAGGGAGAGTTTTATGTCCCACGTAACCCCAAGAGGAAAAGAGATTTGTAAAGCTAAACCCACTCAGGAAAAGGACTTACGGACCCAAGAACGGAAATGAGTTATTCAGATCTGCCACACACATCATCCATTGGTGTTCAAAATCCTATGCAGATATCCCCGTCACAAAAGTAATCAGCAGAGGAATCGGAGAAATCTAAACGTTTACAAACAATAACATACAATTTGAAACTACAAAGGCTCGAAAGCCACAATCCAACTAAACCAGCATAAATATCCTCAATTATCGAGGGCGATTTTTTCCTATCTAGCCAAAATAGAGCGAATTTAGTCATTTAGACTATGGAAATAGCCTCCAGATAAAATATCTTGAAGACTGGGTTTAGAATAACAAAACAAGATACATACATAGATTCTATCATCCAGGGACCAAATATTGTAAATCAAAACAACAAAAAAAAAATAAAAATAAGGATAAAGTTAACTGAGCAACCCAAACAGACATTCTTATGCATGGACAACAAATTAGACAAACTCAATACTATAAAAGGATAATAACAACAACAACAACACCAATTATGGCCCAATGTATAATTTGATCCCTGAAACTTTTAATTTGTTCAATATAGTTCATTGCAAGGGGTAATATTCAATGTAGTCCCTGATTTTTAATTTGGAAAATGTGGTTACCATATAGAGTACATGTTTCAATCAAGTGACTTGAACAACAATTAATGGAAGGATTACAAATATTTCTATACCAAAAGTTCAAGGATGGCATTAAACAAATTAAAAGTTCATGGACCACATTGCATTTTTGGGTTAAAATTCAGAAACTACATTGAACATATTATAAAATTCATGGACCATATTGTACTTAGGCCTAAGTTCAGGAAGCGATTTGTGTCATTTTCCTTACTATAAATGGCAAAACACGAGACATACAAGACTAGCAACATAATAAGAACAAATTACTAGGGGTGCCATAGCTGAGTGAAATAAATGATTTAAAAAAATTATCGCTTGGATCATATAAAATAATTAGTTATTAATTTTTTTAATTATCTACAACAATTTTCATTTAGACATTTTCGTGAACAATGAAAATATTTTTTGATGATTCATTTTCATAAGTGATACAAGCAATCATTTTTATAAGATTGTTCTTCAATTCATTCATTTTCCATGAAACAAACGTATCCTCTAATTCGAGTTGAATCCCTTCCATGACAGTGTCCCAATCTCATTTGGCCGTAGGGTTGGGGGCGATCTCACGCTCTCACAAGGGGTTTGTCTGCAACATCCAGCGCAAGTGAGGACAACATCGTTCTTTTCATTATTATGAAAAGAATAATACATAAGAACCAATTGACCCCAAAAGGATTGGTTGAGTGATTAAGCTCTTTGCTTGGATCTAGCAAATTATATGTTCAAATCACAATTTCATCCACTCACCTTATAGGTCGAGCCTTACCCGATATACATGGATGGGGCAGTGTGTACCAATGGAGATTAGTCGAGCCGCACAATTGGAACATCTTGTGTTATAGAAAAACAGAATGCATATGAGTATATTTATACTTGTGGACATTATTAGCTATTTCTTTATGAACATTAAAATTGACCCATTTTAAAATCATATTACAAGTATAACAAATTATATAAATTTAAATGCCTAATTTTTTCAATGAATTCTCTAACTAACTTGTAATGTTATAGAAAAATATTTGGTAGATTATTAAATAGTATTTTGACTAAATTAAGTTTATTAAAATTCCATTCTATAATTTTTTTCAATATTTTAAAAATAATCATATAAAATTTGGTAAATGACTTAAATACTATTTGCTAAGTTAAAGGTAGTTAGTAGAGATAAATGTTGGTAAAACACTTTAACTAAGATTGGTAATTTCGTATAAAAAGTTAAGCTTTTAGTGTGTTAATAAGTTACAAAATCTTAGTTACGTGGCAGCTTACATGGACAACCATAAATTTGAGGTGCCCTTGGTGAAGCCACGGTAATGCCTTCTCCCTTTTTGGAGGGAAATAATTTGACGTGGCCTCGAAAGAGAGATGATTATTCCCCTCCGTAGATGTCGTTTTGGCTCGACTACAGCCATGTCAAAGTCACATCAACTGCTTTTGCCTGTCATCGTCTACGTAAGTAGCCCTGCGAGATTTTAACAGCACTATTAGATGAAACTAGGGAAAAAATCACAAAAAACTCTAAATTTTGCCCTCCGTGACATATTTATTTCGAACTTTTTTTTGTGACACCTACAACCTCAAACTTTACTATTTATAACACATTTACCCCAATATACTAGAACCTAGAGTATTTTAGTCTTTTTTTCTTTTTTTTTTTTTTTTTTTTTTTTTTCTTTTTTTCCGGCGAGATTGCCCTCGCCGGCGAGGTCTCCAGCGACCTCGCCGGCGTGGGCGAGGGACCCTCGTCCCACCCAGGCAAGGGCTGCCCTCGGCCGGTGTCGGCGAGGGTCCCCTCACTGGCGAGGCGAGGGCAAGCCTCGCCCTCCCTCGCCCAGACGCCAGCGAGGCTCGCCCGATACCAGATCCAGGCGAGGGCCGCTTTCGCTCGACGCCGGCGAGACCTCTCTCGCCCGGAAAGGAAAAAAAAAAAAAAAAAAAGAAAAAGCGAAAAAGACGAAAATGCCCATGGACAATGTACATTGGGGTAAATGTGTCACAAATAAGAAAGTTTGGGATTTTTGGTGTCACAAAAAAAAGTTCGGGGTAAATGTATCACAAGGGACAAAGTTTGGGGTTTTTGGTAGCCTTTTCCCATGAAACTATGATGAAGAGTATATTTGTCATATTAATACAAGTTTAAGGTTTTTGATAATAAAAAAAAATTAGCAATTTCGGAAGTATAAAATCAATGTTGGTACTTTGTACGTGAAGCTTTTGTTTCAACGAAGTTTGTTGGTGAGCAAGGCTTTTACGAATTTACCTGGCACGGAACAGTGTTCCATATTTTGGCTGACATAACACTAACAATCTGCTTAGGAGTCGAGGTACTCCACTACTGGTCCCGGTCGGGGAAGGTCTCCGTCACCGAAGCTGGCCGTGCGAAGTCAGAGAACTTGGAAGAACGGCCTAGGCGTCTGGAGCTTGACAGACTTGGTGGTCTGCGACCAGAAGCCGCCGATGGCATCACGAGCCTCGAAGACGGCGGGGTCGAAGCCTTCTCGATCACATGCTTGCACTTGAGGAGACAGCTGTTTCCGGCGCCAATGGTCGCCACTCGGCGTTCACTGCTTCAGCTCCATTTCTTTGGGTTCCTGGTGAAGATGCAATTCCGATCATGTCGTGAAGTTACTAACGACCACGACAATGACGACGAAGATGACTGAGACCTGAAATCGTCGAAGCTCGTGGTTGAGGTGGTAGACTTAAATTTTCACATGCACAAAAATTGATGACCGATCGTCGACCAGGCGTCAGACACGAAATGCGGAACATTGGCTCGCACTCACTATGTTATTCCGAACGCGAGATGAACTTTGCACGAGTTCTCTGACGAGCGAGATTGTGTTTTTTACCTATATCAAAGGCTAAAACGATGAAAACAAGAATATTAGTAATGATTGACAAACGCCATGTAAAATTGGAACCGTGTGCGGACAATTAAGACATGCTCATCTGCTCATAAAGAGCTCATCATCCCAATTTGTCAAACACTAAACTGGAGATCAGTTCGGTGCTGACAAGGTGTGGCAACATTTTTCTCTGGCAGACAAAAGGTTAGTCCTAAAGAGGAGTGGGTCCGATTCTGGAGATTGTCTTTTTTTAGAAAATTATCTTGTTACCAGTCACCCACCGAGGACTTCAAGCACCCCGAATGGAAGGAAATACTTGTCTCACGACCCCGGTCCGTTGTATAAGCCCCATACATGAGGTACACAGGACTCACAGGATCAATGGTTATGATGTCACCGGTCTATCGTAGCTGAATATCCACTCGAATAGGAAGAAAGAATTGAGGAGTATGTACAGAGCTCAGAACAGGAAATTAGACAGATTTACACAACTCCTGTGCACGGTTGCAGTACACATCAAGGACAATCGATGAACAACACCCTCAAACTAACAACTGCTTAGTTCTAGATATCTGCTCCCTGCGACAATAAAATGAAGCAAGAATCAAGAATACCTGTTACAGGAAGATTATACTTTACAGTTTGCTGTCCAATTTTCTGGTAAGGCTTCCCATGGCCTTGGCCTTCTCCCTAAGGACGAATTTCTGTGTCTTCCCAGTTGAGGTCTTCGGAAGATCGGTGAAAACAATAGCCTTGGGCGCCATAAAGTGCGGCAGTTTATCCCGGCAATACTTGATTATTTCCTCCTCAGTAACCTTGTACCCATCCTTCAACTTCACGAACGCACAAGGAGTTTCCCCCCAGTAATCGTCCGGTCTGCCGACGACAGCTGCCTCAAGTATAGCCGGATGACCAAATAAGGTGGATTCCACCTCGATCGTGCTTATATTCTCTCCCCCTGAAATAATGATATCCTTGGCGCGATCTTTTAGTTCTATGTAACCGTCAGGGTGCTTCACGCCCAAATCACCACTCCTGAACCACCCATCCTTAAAAGCAGTCTCGGTCGCTTTCGTGTCTTTCAAATATCCATTCATCACGGTGTTGCCTCTGAACATGACCTCACCCATGGCCTTAGCATCAGACGGTACACTTTCCATTGTGACAGGATCTTTGACATCGACTTCTTCCATGCCAAGGTGGTGCAGTCCCTGTCGTGCCTTGATCTTAGCACGTGCATCAGGGGGGGGAGAGAATCCCATTCTGGTTTCCAAGTGCAGACTGTTCCTGGCCCATAAGTTTCTGTCAAGCCGTAGGCGTGCGTTACCCCCAAATCCTAGCGCTTCCATCCTGAAAAGGACCTCCGAAGGTGGCGGGGCCCCGCCAGTCATGACCATGACCTTTCCAGGGAGCGACTTCCGTTCGCTAGCTTGTGCATGGATGATCATGTTCAGAATAGTGGGAGCACCACCCATGTGAGTCACCTTATGCCGAGCCACATTTTCAAATATGCCTTCTGCAGTGACACTTCTCAAGCAAATGTTTGTCCCACCCTGAGCTGCAATAGCCCATGTGAGACACCAGCCGTTGCAGTGAAACATGGGCACGCACCATAAATATATGGGCATTGATTTCATCTCGTTCAGAAGAGCTGCTGCCAGAGAATTCAGATAAGCACCTCTATGGCTGTATATGACGCCTTTTGGGTTCGATGTAGTTCCCGAAGTGTAGTTCAGAGAGATGGGATCCCATTCATCTTCTGGCCACTTGACCTTAAAATCAAGTTTGCCAGATGCCAAGAGATGTTCATATTCCATGCGCTGGGAAGTGGCATTTGTGTAGCTGATATTGGAGGATATTTCAGGACTGTCTTGGATTATAATTAGAGAAGGTAGCTTGATCATTGATTTTGACAGTATGTCAAATGCTCCCAGCATAATATGAAGAAACTGGCAGTCCACAAAAACAACTTTTGCCTCACAATGCTTTAGCAGCACGGATACCATCGCTGAATCGTGGCGGATATTCAGTGTACAAAGAACTGCCCCAGCCATTGGAACACCAAAATGTAGCTCATACATTGCCGGAATATTTGGCACCAAAGCAGCAACCTGTTCAAGCAGATCGAGGCTAAGGCAGGCAAAAGAGAATCTCTGAATGTGATCGGCTAAGTGCACTATGTAAAAGACTAAACAACAAAAAATAAAATAAAAAAATTAATAAACAGATGAGTAAAGCAGGGGATTTTAACAATGAGGAACCTTTGTACTTAAGTTCCCCGCAACGCCATGTAAGAAGGGTCGTCCCAACTGGACCAGAAAATTAGGCAGACGCACATCTAACAAGAACCTGTGTGTAGTAACCAAGAATAGATATAATTGACATTGGCATGAGACCACATGACTTCACCCCTAACCTTACCAAGATCCAAGATCAATATCACTTATGATAAATCCGTAGGTTGTTCAACTGACAACGAGGCCCATATCTGATCCAAGATGTAAGAAGAAAACATATTCTTGCACGAATATAACTTGAGTTGCAACCCCATTTTGTGACATAATTGGCTATTCCAAAATGCGAGAGATACTCAATGACCATCATCTCCGTATTAGCCGAACTATTAGAATCCAAAGACATACACCACGAAAATGCATCTTAGCAGGTTAAATCAGATACTGAAGTTTTGACCCTTTTCTTCCATCCAAAGGTAATTTTGGAAAGTACTAGGTAGAAGTAAAATTCCAACACTTTATGAAGAGAAACAAAAACTGAAGCAGTGATTAGGACATCTCGGAAGACAGGCCAGAGAATCCGAGTTCCGGGCGGTTATAATAACTGTAATGGAGTTGGGAATCTAACAGTCAACGCGAAACTCCTAACAACATCCAAAGCGCAAGAGAAGCAATCCGATCACCGGAGTTCCAAAACGCAGTTCACCGTCGTCGCCTCTCGCCGTCGACGCGCTAAAGACACGAATCGAAAACCGAAAGCAAGAACGGGTCGTTCGAGAACCCCGCTTCACGTTCATTCACCCGGTGATCGGGAGCGGAGTTGACTCACCACATCGCCGCGGGAAACGCCCAGCCCGTCGAGGGCGGAGGCGAGCCTGACGCACCGGCGGCGCGTCTCCCCCCACGTGTAGCTGACGTCCCCGTACACGACGGAGAGCCTGTCCCGGTACACCACCGCCGAGCGCTCGAGGAAGCTGATGGGAGTCAGGGGGGTGCAGTTCGCGGAGCACCTGATCATGCCATCCATCTGCTTCTTGGTCGCCATGGGTGAGGCGTGGAAGCAGCAGAAGACGAAGAAGAAGACGACGATGACGGAGGAGAGGCGAGGACGAGATCAAAGAAGCGAGAAGGTGGGAGGATTTCGGAGGTGAAAATGAGAATGAGTGACCGAGGGAAATACCCGAGCACACGAGTTGTCGTGTACGTAGCAGACTGTACATCTTGACCCATTAAACGGACGTGTGGGATCGAAAATAGTCCGACCCTCTAGCTATCCATGTCCGGCCCAACTCGTACCCATATACATTCCCAACACGGTTCATATTATTAAAATACTTTCATATTTAACTAAATTTTAAAAAAAAATCGAGCTAGTTCTAAAATAAAGTACTAATTTTACCTTGAGTGACAATTATGATACAAACCTTTTTTTGTCTCAATAAAAATTATTAATTTTTACTCGAATTTCGAATCTAGTCTCGTTAACCAAAGCTTAAGAAGATTGTTACATGGCTTTACAATCTCATTTATTATACTTCTCAACAAAATCAATTTATTAACTTCTATCACTAGAGCCTACTATGTTAAATGCAATCAATTGGTTAATGTCTATTCGATGTAGATTTAGAAGTTTGGGCTTGTTTCAGAAAAAATTATGGTCATAAGCTTTGCGGATCTCATCCATAACATTCCTCCACAAGTGGTGGTCCACAACTTCATATAACGATAATACAATAAAGGGTTAATACCACGAAAAATCCTAAACTGGTACACTTGTGACAACAGATTTACCCCAAATTATTTTTTTGACTATAAAAAACCCCAAACTGATATATCTGTGACAAATTTACCCCGAAATTAAAGATCCCAAATTGGTACACCTGTGACAATTTTACCCTAAACTAATTTTTTGATATTATTTTTTTGAATTTTTTCGAAATTTTTTAGTTTTTCTTATCTTTTCTTTTTCCTTTCTTTTTCTTTTTTTTTCCTTCATTTTTAACCTCTGGCCGACGAGGTCGGCCTTGCCCACCCCTAGCGAGGGGTCGTCCTCGTTGTCGTTGGCAAGCCTCGGCCTCGCAGTAACTGGCAAGGTCAACCTCGCCCAGAAGCGGCGAGGTTGAACCTTGCCAGCGACGGCGAGGACAACCCCTCGCTAGGGGTGGGGCAAAGCCGACCTTGCCAGTTGCCGGCGAGGTCGGCCTCGCTAGAGGCCGGCAGGGCCAACCTCGCTGGCCAGAGGTTGAAGATGAAGGAAAAAATAAAAGAAAAGGAAAGGAAAAAGAAAAGAAAAGAAAAACTAAAAAGATTCGAAAAAATAATATTAAAAAATTAGTTCGAGGTAAAATTTGTTGGAGTTGGCAAATACTTCGGGGACCCTTGTTTCTCACATTGGGTACGTCCGCATGAGTTTAGGAAACTGAAGTGTTGTCCGACGATATATGACCCATACGCAGGAGGCAGTGGTTCGGGGGGCGCCACCGACACGGTGCCTCGCTACCCGGCCAATGACGGGTTCGGGGTTGAGCGCCCCGACGGGGTTCCATTGCTCGTCACGACACCATGTCCTGGCCACGATGAGCGGGCGAGGGGGCTGGGGGCAACCCCCGAAACCTTAACGGGTTTGGGTTGGTTCGTATGGTGCGAAATTAAAAGATTTCATATAGGTTTAGATTTTGGATCGTTTGAGGCATATATATATATATATATATATATTTTTGCTCGCTTTTTCATTATTGTAACGAATTGAGTGGCCAGAAACCCAAAAATATAGTAAAATCTCTTTGCAGGACGTAATCCTATTCAAGGGTGAACTTGGGTAAATTCGTGCATCGTCTATTTTCTCTGTTTTCTGCGTGATCGTTCCATTTTGTTCTCGATACATCCCTTCAAAATTGTCACAGGTGTACCAGTTTGGGGTTTTTGGTGGTCAAAAAAATAGTTCAAGATAAAATTGTCATAGATGTACCAGTTTGGGGTTTTTTATGGTCAAAAAAATAATTTGGGGTAAATCAGTCACAAGTGTACCAGTTTAGGGTTTTTCGTGGTATTAACCCTACAATAAAAGTTTGTCAGAGAAATTCAATATATGGCTTAGAAAAGAATCCAATTAATAATGCTTTAAATCCAACTACCATTTATTGCTGAGGTAGAATAATCATATTAGACAATTGACGACTTTAAGTAAATAGGTCTAAATTTGGAATTCATGTGAAGTTTGATGGATTTTTATGAGATAAAAAACGGTTCAGGTTAGAATTATACTAAATGTAAAGTTGGCGATTATTTTTGGAATTAGGCCAAAAAAAAATCATACACAAACAAATATAAGAGCATGAAGCAAACGAGCGCGAGATCGAGCAAGAGCAAGAGAAAATGAAAAAAAGTCATAAACATGAGTTGAATCAAATAAACTGTGAATCCATTTAATGACATTGCACATTCAAGGGCTTTGTCCTTCTTGCACTTGAATTTCGACGGAGTGTCGAAATCGATTCATTGCTTTTGTCGCTGTTTCAACCGACACTTTCCCATGTACGACAGTTGCTTAGGGTGGGGATCCAAAGTATGCACATGCATGCCAGAGAATCTCGTACGAGACAGTGATCTACTGCGCAAGACTGATGGACAATCACTAATTAGATTAATGGCATTGCTTGGTTAATTCATGCAGGAAGTTAGGATGAACCATATCATTGATTGGTATCCTTATGCACCTGTACCAAGGCCACATTCAGCACCGTTAATTTCATGAACTTGATAAAAGTTACGACAATGCAAGATTATTTAGTCGATCAGGATGCTAATTTGGCATCGCACGGGTGTCCAGTTCATGTGATCTTGCAAGAATTCACCTGAGACTGTACATCCAGGAACTTACTTTCCGTACCAAGGGCATTGGGTAAAGTGGCTCATATGCAAAGTAGGATTTACCGCATTATTTCACGATGCATCACCAGCATCTATCCTTTATCCAAAGCTCAACCTGCTCGTTTCATGTTACGTTTAAGTTACCACCAGCATCTATCCTTTATCCAAAGCTCAACCTGCTCGTTTCATGCTACGTTTAAAGTTACCACGGATGATATAAGCTCACTCCATGATGATATAATGACTACGAAGAGAACCGTGGGTTCAAGATAGAATGCTATACCTGCGAAGGCACAGACTTGATGCGTAACACGAATGATGAGCCATCCACCGCTAACAGCTGAGCAGAACCAAACTGTATCTTTCACCATGCATATTTCACTATTCTGGTTTAAGCCATGGCCAGGGGACAAAACAATGAGAACATAAGGTAAAAGCAGACTGCAACAGCGCTGGTAATCTTCCCTTCCTCTGTCGTTGATGCAATGAAAAATTAGTACTTTATAAATGCTCATAAACACATGGACCCAAAACAATTGTTAAGCCCACAACTTTCAACAGTCATCAATTTCATCATCATGTTTAGTCCATAAAGACATGCTTCTGTTGAGTAACCTATCTGAAATATACATGGTCGCCTTGAAAAAACCCAAGCAACAGGAGAGAGCATAAAGCAACAACTGTCGCAAGACCTCGTCTATAAACTTAAATAATTCGTATCATGGAAAGTTAGTGAACTAAGATGCTAAAGAAGACGATCTTCAAATTCATGTTGTGACCAATAGATATGCAAGGCCTTTTAGATATTCAACGATTTCGGATCCCCCCAGCTTTGAACTTCCAAATACTCTGTCAACAAATGTAATAGGAACCTGCAGATTGATTAAAACATGAATCAGAAGAGGTAATATAGACATAAAATAGTGCCGCCATGCGATCTACTTGATTAGTTTGGTAGATATATCTCAATTTGGATTTAGTTTTGGCTGTAAAGAGTAACCATGCATAACAATAACGCAAAAGAGACAAGGATGAGAAGGCATGAAGATGATATTTTCCACAAAACGAAAAAGAGATGTCAGTAATGCATGCATCAAACGTCGAAGAGTATAAGTTGAGAAAAGTGAAACCTTCCGAATTAATTACTAGAACAGGTTCCATTTATAGCAGGTAGTGGATCAGACAGCTAGCTTATACTCCAAGAGGAGGCACATTTTTTTCCCCTAAAAAAAAAGCCTCGTTTTATTGTTCCAAGAAGTAAGGTAGCTGTACAAAATACCTCTTCAATATGATATCCTTTTCTAGATGCCCGAACAATCATCTCCATCTGGAACACATAGCCCTTGCTGACGCAGGAGTTAATAAGATCTTCAAGAACTGATTTCCGATAAAGACTTCAAAATAAAAAGAAACTATTAGTTCCATTATTATGCAATATACTTTTGTTTGCTGACAATAAAAATGAGAATTTAGTCCGCTTCATCTATTGTCCTAATCACCTACCGGAAAGATCCAGTTAAATCAGATACTCCAGGCCATAGAAATGTCTGAGCTAGCACATTGGCTCCTCTGCTAGTGAGTTTACGCATAAGAGTCCATCCATGCACACCCCCACCTTTAACATACCGAGTCCCTGTAACTATGCTTGCACCAGTTTCCTGCTGTTTCCTAATAAACACGACAAAGAAAAAGACTTAGGAGAATTTGCCAATGTACAGCCATTGTTAGAGCAATGAAAGAGTTTGAGCAAGTTCCTTACTTGATGAAACTCGGCAAATATTTCGGCTGCATAACCAGACCAAACAGATCAGAAAGAGATGGGAAGGGAAAGGAGGAAGGGAAGGAAGGAAATATGAAATGAATGATGGACACTTTACAAAGAGAAAATAACAAAGAGATCCAAACTCAGGCAATTCATCGCCCCACTCTGCCCCGGAGGCACAAGTATAATTGGGAACAATTACCCCACATATGGGTCTCATACTGATATTACAAGGAAAAGAATAATGATATTTCAACAATCAAGACATCTACCTAGTCTTTGCATGACATCTGTTATTATGATAAAAACTTTGAAAATGCCACAAGAAATCCCTCAAACTTTGAGCAGGAAGCATGTGTCCAACCTGAGCTTTGAGCTAAAGTTGATGTATGAAAAGGCATTGTACTGTCTACCTTAAATTGGGATTCATCGAAAATCCACAGCTCTCTGTGGACAAAACCATGTCTCTCCCACAACGGAAAAAACAGCACGATGAAATTTTGAGCCATAATGAACTTGCAATACCAATATAAATGGATTGTGCATACTTACATGGTGAGATAAATCAGCATCCATGATCACAACAAAATTGCCAGACGCATGCTTCAAACCATGAATATAAGCCGTTCCTGAAATTAAACTTACATCAGATCCAAATCCCTTCTACACATGAATTCCGAATACATTCATAGACTTGTCAACTCACCTAAACCAAGCTTCCTAGGTCGTGCTCTTAAAAGCTGTACCAAATAACAACCCGAAATTAGAGGAGTAAATTAGCAAAACGCACAGACAACCAAATCAAATCGAAGCTCATGTTTTCATCCGCCAAGTCAAACTTACAATCCGGTCATCGCCATACAATTGCTGCAATTGTTTAACAACATCCTGAGTACCATCCGGACTTCCATCGTCGACGAATGATAATCTCGAAATCAACATCTCTGCATCAGCCAGGACAGAACATGCTACACCAGTCATCATCACAATCAAGTACGAATTCTCATCATTTCTTTTTGGCCAAAACGACACAATTCCTGACTTCTTGAAAAACCCGGTCGCCAATATCAAAAACCGAATTTCACGGTCCAAATCCTATCTCGGCGCCTTACAGTTACACCAAATGAGCAAGTAACTTGGCAATACAGACAGCGAAGAGAAAATCAGCCATTGCCATTCTCACTTCTCAAAAGCCAGCTACACACGATCGGAGCCCTCGATCCGCCGTCAAGTTCCGGCTAAGCGTAAAATCCGATCGGAAAAAGAAAAGAAAACACGACACGACCGGATTGAAAGGAAGGGCATTTTCGTTACCGGAGGTGCTTGAAGACGAGGTAAACGAGGAGGGCGATGTTGAGACGCTCGTTGTAGGTGGGCACTATCAAGCTGTACTTGTCGCCGACCCCTCCCGGCCGGACGTCCTCCATTGACGAGCGGGGGATCGATGGGACACCCTCGAGCTTCGATCCCTCTCTCGCGACAAAAACACGGGTTTCTCCGGAAAGGGGGAAGATGCTTCAGATCATCATCGGTCCCTGCCTCGAGTGCGGTTTTTGACTCCGCCGTCGGGTTCTTCGGCTCTGCCGAAAGCGGTGTCGTTTTTGTCGGTTTTGCAATATGGTCCCTGGACTTTTAATTTATTCAATGTGATCCATCGACTTTAACCCAATATGTAATATGGTTCCTGAACTTTTAATTTGTTCAATATGATCCCTAGATTTTTTTTGTACATATTCAATTTAATCTCTGAACTATATGAAAATGTTTGATATTGTTCCTGAACTTAAATTAATGGAATGACAATATTCAATATTTTCATATAATTTTTTTTATGAATGGAAACATTTTAATATTAGTTCAGGGACTAAGCCGAACATTTACATTGAATAAGTTATCAGTTTATGGATCACATTGCAAATTGGACTAAAATTCAAGGATCATATTTAACAAATTAAAAATTTAGAAACGATATTACATATTGAATCAAAATTCAAAGATTATTTGTATCATTATTCTTTGTTCGCTTATGAGAGGCAACAAGGCAATGGCAAAATTGCAAATTGTGCCATTGAGGTGTTCAGCCCATGGGCCGGGTGCAGCCCAATACCATGTTTTCTCTCCATTACAGCTTGTGCCAAGAAACGGGAAAAGAGAAAAAAAAAAAAAAAAAAAAAAAATCAGAAAAATAATAATAATATTTAAAAAATATTAAAATTTTATTAAAAACTATCCACGTCAACGCCGGCCGTACCACGTAGGCCGGCCAGCGCCCACGTCAGCAAAATCCAATCAAAATTAGCTGGAATGACTAAATTGGCACAAAGATAAAAGATCGAAGACTCAATTGATATCAAATATAAGTTGAAGACTTAATCGGCACTAATGCAAAAAGTTAATGACATTTCTAACACTTTTCCTGCCATGAAACCATTGAAATTTTCAATATTATCTTTGATAAGAATTAGTGTTGTAAATGTTGATGATACGATAGTTATTATGTATTACTTGAGAACTGACTATGAAATAATAGTTGATAACATATTATGCATAATGTTCCATGAAGTTGAAAGTTGAATGAGTGAATAATACCAAATTTTACCAATATTTTAAAGTTTCTACCATAATTTTGATTTATTACCTTGCAAATTGGTTAAAATTAGAAAATTGAATTATATTTATATGCATAATTGATTGGGTTCATTGAGCTTTCAAATTTAATACCCATCTTTAACTTCAACAAGTGAAGGGGAAAATTCAAATGAGGAAATGTTTACGGTGGATGCACCCAGAGACGAGGAAGGGCGTAGTAACTTGAATAGAAGAAGTGCGATCGATCCCTCTCGGGGAAAGATCGAATCGGAGTTCCACTAACGAGTAGTTGTTCGCCAACTTTGAGATGCAGGACATGGGTGAAGCACGTACTGGAACCCACCACGATCCAAATCACCCTTGACTGGAACCTCTAGGAAACAATATCATCCCCGGGGAAGAACCAATGAAGCTCAGCTCTCAGCCTATTTTCTTTGAATGTCCTAGACAGGTTTTCGACGAAGCTTTAATCAAGAATCGACAAAACGTCACGCATTCATTTATATCGCATCAGTACATTGCCAAGACAAAAAGAAAAGGATGTTGGCCGCTTATTTACACGCATAAGAACAGCACTCGGCAAGCCGGTGGATTATTAAGGGTATTTACAATATATGAGATTTGCGAAAAGACAGCAAGCACTGCGCTCTCAATCATCTGATGTCGCCTCTCCAAAGTCCACTTCTAAATCTCTCCTGTCCTTCGGATCAATGTCGTCGTCGTCCTCCTCCTCCTCCTCTAATGGAGATGACATTGACGCCTCCAGATATGCTTGCATCGCCACTACATCAGTTGTAACTGTATCGTCCACCTCCTCAACCGTGTCATGGTCATTGTCTTCAAGCTCATTGTCTTCTAGACTTTCATCAACTCTATAATAAACCTGTAAAACATCAACCAGCATTATGCCGACACATAAGCAAAGGCTGCTTATAGCATCGTCTACGTGATGGCAGAAAAATGAGTGCTGGTTCAGTGAAAAACAAATGGAATATATGATGCGATTGCTTATTAAAAAAACAATTTCTGTTTGTTCCCTGCTAGATACCTACCACCTGAAGAGTCACTTCATTGTCGAAGCAGACTAATAGCTTAGCACTTAGTAAATTAGAAGCCTCCATGCCATCTCAATACCGACTACCTCATCAAAAACAGTGAATTTGTGATATCCCAATTAGGTCGGATCACTTTTAAAGGTTTCTTACATGACAAGTGATCGTGTCCATAATCATCTTCACATACATGGGTTACTGCTGCTTGTAATTATTAAATCATGACATCAATGACCAATATTCCACCCAGCTTCAAATTATTTCTGGAGAAGTTCAGAAGAAAGTTGACCAGGTACTGCCACTGAAAATGACAGATTTATACAATCGGAATTAGAAAACGAACTTTAAATAGTTTGTACATACCACACAAGTTCGTGCCGGCGACAGTACTTTGAATGAGTTGGGACGATTATTGAAGTTTGTTTCAGGCACGCCAGGTATTCCTTCAGGACAGGTGAAATGGTCGATACCATGCCCCACCTGTACGAAGCAAGCCATAGAAGTCCACAGGAAAAGGAAAAAAATGAGAATTGCCCCAGTCTCATCATGCGTGGGGCAGAACAAACAGATTAACATCATTAAAGATCTTGAAGTAACCAGATGATTGTGGCCATGGGAATTAATGGAGGTTTTGGGCATGCAATCTTCCATGTTGGAAGACCAAAATAACCAATTACTAAGTACAAAATAGAAATCTGAACAGCATAGACCACAAAACTAAATAAGAAGATGTATAACTACATCAGTCTCACCCACACATCTAAATATTCCAAGTGCTCCCACGTTTTAGTAGGCCATACTTGCCACCAGTCTACATCTGAATTTGACAATACTTCACATGCAATGAATTAACAACAGCCCAGAGTAATTCCTCTGATTGCTTTAGCTGCTTAAGTTAAGAATTTAAGTTGCAGTAATGCAATTATCTCGAGAGAAGTAGGGAGGAGCAGACAGTGCCAAATGACAGATTCCCATGCTGTGAATTATATCCAAGGATCCACATTTACAAAATATATTCCTTCAACTTTCTTTGACTCGTACACCAAAAAAGAAAACCTACAAATCTTCTTCTTGTGTTTATTTATGATTTTTTTAATTTAAAAGGCACTACCAAAGGAAGCAAGTCATATTTTGTTAATTATACTTCAGAAAAGATTGCAAAGGTGAGCCTAATACTCAAGTACATCTTCCAACGACCATCCACTTAGTTATTCTTTGCCACTACTACATATGAAGATAATAACATCCATCTTAGATACTTGCAACGTTCAGATATTTGAATCATGAGATAAAGATTCGAAGCAAAGTATATTGTGGCTCCTATCATATGCGACTGCAAATGAGCAAAAGAACAGGAACAAACAGAGAAAAAGCTAAGAATAATTTTACACTTTATATTAAGTTGGATTTCTTCATGCAGCCCTGTCACAGAAACACCCCATTCCCCAAGCGTGTGGCAATGTTTCATCTTCTGTTTCATGCACTTCAATGGTCCATCCCAACTTATGAATCCCCAATTAAGAAAATAAAAGAGGTAAAATTAAATACATGTAAGTTGCCTATATCTGTTCACAACTGCTGATTTAAAAGTTTGACTCATTCCAAGCTGACCCAATTGGTCCCGAAACTTCTAGCTGCTATATAACTGGAGTTGAGATCTGGAAAAAGAAAAGAAATTCCATACCCTTCCACGCCCACCAAAATCCCAAGCATCACTGTCCAGTGCAACTCTATACTTCCCCGGGCAGGTCACACCCGACTTTATACCTGAATATTCCAGTTCACTAATTCAGAATGTGCTACAAAATTGCAATCAATATACAAGGGCAGCATCTTTAAACCGTTTCGGAAAAAAGAGTCAATATTATTCTAGGAGGGAAAAGATAAAATACCCATCGTATGTATTCTCTGGATGGAAGTTGAAAATGAAAACCAAATCTCCACGCTCAAAGACAATAACCTGTCGAGTGGACAATCAATAACTGCTACTCAGAAAACAATGTGCACTCACAAGAATTAGTTAGAGCAACATTTTAAGAATGTAATTATAGACAAGGCATACAAAAACAGGCTAGAGAAAAAAGTGTGGTTGCCTCCACCCAACCAACTCCTATGCCTTTAAACTCATCATCCTAAAAGTTGCTCTTAAAATTAAGCACTTTCAAGGAAGATATTCTGCTCCATAGACCTCTGATCTCAGTGAATCGAATTGAGAATCAACAAAATATTACTTCCACCAATATTAAGGGTAAAATGAATTTATATCTTTCTGAATTCTTATATACCTTATCTTCCTCGTTTGTGCTGCTGACAATCTGCTTTGTGGATGCAAGAATTGAGAATTTTTCATCCAGCAAATTCATTGCCCGGTCAAATGCATTCATGAACTAGAAAAGTACCAAGAAAAAGAAAGCAAGGACATGTCAGAATTTATAGACAGAAAGCACAAATGGTTATGACGTAATACATAACATTAAATGAGAGTATCGTATACAGCTCTTATGTCATAGGCAGAATGAGCACTATTCTCAGTTGTGGCATTTCTCAATGTATTTTGCAGCAAATGTCCATCTCAGTATTCAAAACCAGCATAAGAAAACACTTAAGAACTAACTTTAGTTTTTTGAAATCATCAAGTACAAATGGCTAATACGAGATGCTATCATGCGTATAAAAGCAATTTTTAATGGTAGAACTGCGAATGTAACAATCAACTTCCATAACTTTGGTCAAAGAAACTGCCAGTGATAGTGCAAGCACCCAAGAACAAAGAAATAACACCTCAAACCTTAAATCTCAGGTGATCTGTATCCACTAAGTTCCACTGGCGTCTGCATTTGTCATAACTCCAATTATTGCCTTCTCTTGGGAAGTCGATCCACTCTGGATGGCCAAACTGTCAGAAACAGTAAGAGAGAACTTAGGGAATGTGAACACTTAAAAACCACCATCAACCCAAAAAGAGAAATTAATACTGTTAGCAATTTTTTACTAGAAGGCATAAGCTTTTAGGTCGAGGAGGGTCACGTGTATTTAAGTCTAGACAAACATTGTTAATAAGCGATGTGGCTAATTCAACATGCCCTCTCAATGCAAACCGTACAGATGATGGCACATGGAATTGACACAGAATAATACAGATGAAGCAGCATTTAACAGTAAATTGGGCACAAAGAAATCAAAACTCGGCTCTGGTATAATATTAGGCATGCCACCCAAAAACTCAAGTGATTATCTCATGTTTGGTACATGGTAGTCATCTAGGAAAGGAATGTTAATTCCGTAAGCAACCTCAATTCCTCCATTTGGTACCTCTACTTGGAATTGAATTGCCCATTCCTGCAGATTCTGGATTCTTGCACTTTGCAGGAATCTGCATTCTGCTACCACACCAATAAATTGATGATTCTTGGCTCAAAAATCGAGGGAAAAAGATTGTTTTCCATCTCGTATCCCAATATTTGTTTTATCATGCCATTAGCATCCTTTCCATTTTGCTTCTTTACATAAGACACGAAGCCCCCGGTAAACAAATTATGGATAATTGAACATATTTATAATTATGGTTACTGTTATTTTTATTGTTTTTGGGAATTATTTAGTTTATTAGAATTTATACTAATATTCTATAAACGTGACCTTGAATAAAATAATACATGATATTATTTTAATTATAGTAAAGAATTTAATGATGTCGTTTCAACGTATATGGTCTTATCATGTTTAAGATGTTAGGTAAATTATTTTATAATTCAGTAATAATTATACTCCGCTATAACAAAATTCTAAATTTCAGAAAATGCAATTACATTATAAAACTTGAATATTAAAACCCGCATCCATTCCACTCCATTACAATCAAACAGAAGAATTTTGACTCCATACCATTCCCGTATAAAACCAAACAAAGATTATTGAATCATCATTCCATCTTCATATCATTCTATTCCATTCGTTTTTCATTTCATTTTCTCATATGATTTCATATCGTCGTACCAAACGCAACATAAGAGAAGGGAGGGTGACATGCATATAAGGTGCAAACAAACCCCAACCCAGTAGACAAGCAACATAAAATACTTAAAGAAAAAAAAAAGAAAGAGAATGTTATCATACAATCTCAGCTCAATTTAGGGCATAAGGGATTGACCTAGTGGTCCACCATTAGGTCTTGAATTTGATTTTTAAATTTTACTTTCCCCCTATCCTCTATACGAAATGCTTTTGATCTCCAAAGCTTTGAGCTCAAAATTCATCCTATATGTGTCTAGGAAGAACTTTTTGCAAAGGATAGAGGTTTACTCTTAAGCCCACATAAATAAAGTGGACTTGGAACATTTGTCGCTTAGTCTTTGTCATGGCTCTTGAATTTACTTTCTAGCAGACTCTTTCTTCCTTCTATTTCTTCAGCAAAATTTGAATTAATAAAAAATGTGTAAGCTTGATTCTATGGATATAAGAAGGTTAGGGTTCGCAATGAATAAATATTTAGGAAGCAGCCAGAGAACTAACCTCATTTCCCATAAAATTCAGGTAGCCTTCACCCCCTAATGCCATTGTGATAAAATGAATCATCTGAAAGAACAAAATAACAAAGGTTATCAACAGCCATGAAAGCAGTCTGAATGTTTAATACTGTGAAATTGACTTCTGTTAACATTTTGGTGGGACCAAAACATAATAGTACAACATATATCAAGAGAAAACTCAATCTTATTTTTAACCTTCATTGGTCTCAAGATAAATATTCAAATCAAAACACCGGTGCCAGCCACATCAAGCTGGGATACTAAAAGAACCTGATTGTTAATCATCACTAGGATACAAGTTAGACAGACCTTGTGAAGCGCAAGCCCCCGCTCAATAGAAGGAGATGCATCCGTTAAACAAGACATACCAGAGTACATCTCTTTATCCATCAAGAGAAATGCAATTGTCTTGTCACCAACTATAGCCTGAAAAATTCAAGAGGTAGAAGAGTATTTCATATGCAATGAAGAAAGTCCTACCAATTACGGATTAGATTCAAAGTAGATGGCAAAGCAAATTGCTATTGAGGAACAGATCAAGAAAAGGAGCACTCATGCCTGGTCATGACTCTCAGCATATGATATGCACTTTTCACTATATCTTCTATTCGTCAAACTCCCTGATATTTCTTTCATAGACCATTCTTCATCTTTCTTGTTCTTCAAGTAATCAATCCACCTGTCAGGGATGGCCATTGCCAAGCGGTAGTCGAAACCTACTCCGCCTTCAGAGACAGGTTGGCCAAGTCCAGGCATACCAGATACATCTTCAGCAATCACATTTGCATCAGGCAAAATAGTATGGATCAGGCAATTGGCTAGCATTAGGTAGACAACAGCATCAACATCTGTTGCCTCACTGAAGTATTCGCCATAATTTCCAGTAAATGCCACATCGATCCCATGGTGATGATACAACATCGAAGTCACTCCATCAAACCGAAATCCATCAAATTGATACTCTTCAAGCCACCACCTCAAGTTGGATAGCAGGAACCGAAGAACTTCCCAGTTAGCATAGTTAAATAGTCTGCTATCCCACGACTTATGATAGCCACGATCTCCTGTATGGAAGTATGACTCTTGTGAGCTTTGGCCAACGTCAAATCCATTGAGTCCATCAGTGACATTATTACTTGCATGGCTGTGAACAACATCCATCAACACCCGCAAGCCTAAGCTATGAGCTTTATCGATAAGATATTTTAGGTCTTCGGGTGTTCCTGATCTACTGCTTACGGCAAAAAAATTGGTGATGTGATAGCCAAATGATGCATAGTATGAATGTTCCATTACAGCCATCAACTGGATGGTATTGTAGTTGTTAGCCTGAATTCGAGGTAAAACATCATCAGCAAATTCTCTGTATGAATTAACACGAGGCTCGGAGCTACTCATTCCAACATGAGCCTCATATATTCGTGGGGCATCTGGTTTTGAAGGACGGGGGTACTTGAATTGATACCTGAAAGTAAAAGAAGCATAGTCGACAACTTATCATGTCTGTGGCATTATGTCCAAGAATACAAATCACAATGCACACTTTCTTCAGGAATCTCAGAAAAAGATGGTGGAAGCTATGCCTATATATATATATT
Organism: Syzygium grande; assembly: GCA_024733475.1. Taxonomy (NCBI): domain Eukaryota; kingdom Viridiplantae; phylum Streptophyta; class Magnoliopsida; order Myrtales; family Myrtaceae; genus Syzygium; species Syzygium grande. Next base: position 12,469,554 of record JAMXDD010000006.1, read on the forward strand.
GGTCAAACAAGTTATGCCATATTGAAAAGCCTTAAAAATGCAAGGAATCTGAGCTAGCTTAATATTATTTTTTGATCTCTAGGAAAAGCATGAATGTATGCCACATTGTCACCTTTCCGAGGGTGGGGGGTCCCAATAAATGCCGTCATATGGTGCTGCAAATCTGGAAGGGTCCACAATCGCATATTTAATCCAAGCAGGTATCCGATCAACCCAAACTCCATTACCAAGCTTGAAACGAAATTTGACCCTTGATTTGTGAGGGATTGCTGGTACTCCGTTTTTATCTGGAACTCTGATAGTCCACACACCAAATTGATTCTTTTCCATGTTGTGATTAGAGCCATCCCATCCATTGAAATCTCCTATCAGTTGCGCTTCCCTACATCAGACGAAAATAACTTCATTCCAGAGAAATCTATTGATAGAACACATTATCCTCGAGAAACTAGCAAAAACATTAAGACTTACTGAGCAGCAGGTGCCCACTCGCGGTACACTATATCACCATCTTCGCGATTGAATCCAAAACTTAAATAACCTATGATGAATAAGGCGAGGACAAAAGCTTTCGAACATGAGGGAAGGCGGTCATAAGTTCAATGACACATTACATTTGTTTAATGCCGTTTGACAAAGCATATTTGGCATTGGTTTAGTTTGTTCAAGCATTTTCAGGATAATCCACACATAGTAGCAGTCAGAAGTCGAATTACCAAAAACTGGTTATTGTTTTTGCCGTAGTAAGAATAGGAACTTGACGAGGTACAAGTACAATCATCAACTGCGCACATCACCTTTTGCAAATTCTTCGAGACCACCCTCATGCTTTTCAAAGAGCTTTTTTTGATCCACATATCTTTTCATCCTATATTTAAAGTGATCTCTGAATGGTTCCAAGCCTGGATCAACATTTAGGATGCCAATCCTTTCAATGTCATCCTCTATTGGAGTCATTGTTGAGCTGTCATCTGTTAATACAGCTGAAATTTTGGGATTATGGTCTGCCTGAATCAGAAAGAAATTGCATTATGTCACTACTCATCAGGACTGCAAGAAACGTGAAAGCAAATGTGCTCCGTGACCAGGGCATTGAACATCGTGTCCTCACCAATCCCTGGAGTCCCATGCTCTAGAAAAAGCTTCTTAGAGCCATCTTTTCATGGAAATAAATAGTTGATTTAAGTCTTTGTTATAGTCCGTAGAACATTCAAAAGGCAAAACTGTGCTTCCTCTTTTAAACATGCATACCCTTCCATGTCTCTGAACTCGTGATGAAAAATGGAGCTTGTGGCGCCTAACTAATTGAGAAGACTGGCTGAAAACTCCGATAAATTGCTGGTTGGCAATTGTCCTGCTATTTCTGGAGGTCTGTCACAGATCCAAAAGTACATGTGAGCTTACATTACAAATATCAGATTGATAAGACACTGACAAATAACAAATGGAATCATGAAAAATACAACCTTCAAAACACAAAGTACTTAAGAAGAGACATTAGTATCAATTTTTTATGTGACGTTAGATGCTTGGACCTCTTAAAGCACTCAACTATCTCACCGGATCATGAGTACCACCCATCAGGCCCTGAGGGTGCCTCCTAGGGAAATTGTCTTCGCTGGGACAGAGCTTAATGACCACGTCGCCTAAGACAGTCTGGTACTACGTCTTCACCGACTCAACAATCCCTTCAGCTTTTTAAAATCCAACTCCAAAGGTAATTTTCATCACCGGGACCCGAATTCATGACGACCCTTCCTAAGGCGAAGTCTAATATTGGATCTTAACCAACTTGACAAAGCTCGTTTAAAAGGTCCATATTTTAATCATAAAGTGCATTTGGATGGATTGATTGCAGGCTCCACATGAGGTACCAGTATTGTGTTACGACGACTCCCTCCCTCCCTCCAAAAAGTTCCTGACTTATTAGTATAAGCGCCACGAGAATTAGTGCATATGACGATAACGAATGGGGTTTCTCCGACAGTTTCAGTTCCGCAGAACAAGCAAGATGCCGATTCGATGCCTCAAGCACTTTGTCCACGTGATCTTTCCATCCAACCCCATTGACATGGCATCCTTTTTTCAAATGCTTATTAGGGACGGACAATCCCACCGGCCAATAAGATCATCAAAGGAAAACCGAAACAACCAAAAACGCTCGAACCTATTAATAGAGTCCAGCCAGCACAATCCGAACACATGTAAGGTGTGGCCACCTCAAAAAAAAAAAAAAAACTGGCAGAAACAACTGTTTCTTCCTTGGAACAAGCCTCTCGGAGTCAGACCCCAATCTCCGGAACAAGGCTTTAGTAAGTCGAGCTCCCAGCTCAAGTCAGGCAGCACATAGATTGACCCAGATGGAAATACCCCCCCAGTCCACACATACACACCCACGACTCCCATAAAGAAAGGTCACGATCGCACACCTCTACCACGCCAACCCCACAAAGGAAGAAGAAAAAAGAACAGAGAAAAGGCATAGATTGAAGCCGTCGCCTGCGACAAATCCCATCCCGACTGCAGAAGTTAAGTCGAGTTAAACAGCACAGCACTTCAGCCTGAACAGATGAGCATCACCTGCGCGCGCTGCGTCCTCGAGGAAGCCGGCGAAGAGCCGACAGCAGGAACCGAAGCAAAGCCGCAAGAACCGTACATTCTCTCTCTCTCTCTCTCTTCCTGTCTCTCTCTCTCTCTCCAGTCATTGCTCCGATATCTTCCTGGCTTTATGCGCTCTGTCCGAGAGCGAGAGCTGTCGCTCGCGAAGTCCCGTCAAAGGACAGGACAACCCCAGCGAGAGACACGTAGCGGGACCCACGGGCCGGGACCCACGCTTGTGATTGGCGGGCCCCCACCGTCCACATCATCGATCCGTAGCCGTCGGCTCTTATTCCTTTCCCTCCCCCCCGGCGTGAATCTCCTGAATGAATGAATAAAACCGAGGGAGGAAGCAAAGCACCCCCCCCGCCGTATCGACGCCTCGCACGTGGCCGCTCGCTGGGCCGTGCGATCTTGCGGAATTCGCCCGCTGATCGTCGCACGTGGCGGCGCCTGGTTAGACAGGGGGACGGTGGTGGTGCGATTGTACATCACCGGTGGATGGCCCTGCCACGTGTGCCGGCATATAAAATTAAATTATTATAATCTCAAACCTTTTTTTTTTTTTTGGGTTGGTCGAATATCTCAAGCTTGAATTATTAGAAGCATCGCCTTACTTGTGCCGTGCGGAGAGTACTTGTAAAGCATTCCCCAATCCCCAATACATATTAATTCAATTTTCAAAACATCGATTGGACTTCGGCTAGTTTGTTTTACAAAAACTTATGATTTAGAAATAATTACTTATATCACTTACAAAACGAATGCATTTTTCATGAAATTGTTTTAATATAATTTATTATCAAAAATAAAAAAAATTAATTATTTAATTATTTTAAACGATATAAATATTTATTTATTTTTTCCAATTATTTATTTTTCTTTAAATAAATGAATTTAAATATAAAGATAATGCAGCTGTCCAAAATGAGATGATTGGACCGGGATAACACATTCAATTCAACTATTTAAGGGCTTAGAAAGCGTTTTTATTTTGAAAATAGTTTTCGGCTTTTCTTTTCTTTTCCTTTTTTTGGAATTTCTAAAAGCATGTTTTGGTGTCCAAAAATGAGATTTTTTTTCTGAGTGAAAGTTTTGACTCAATGTTTAGGATAATTACACAAGACTCCTTGAACTTTGGAGCTAGCACACGTTTGTCGTGAAACTGCCAACGGTGGCACAAAACCCTCACGAACTCATTTTGTTACTATCGCTAACCCACTGTTATTTTTTCCTTTAGCAAGTGCGACGAACATGACTTTTAAAAGTTAAAAGAGAATTGTAAGTGTTATTTTATTTAAAAGAATCTCTCTTTTTAACCTCAATCGCTATGAAAAGAGGGTAAATTAAATTGACTTATAGAGTAATAACAAGATAAAATAAAATATGAATCTAAATAATAAGATTAAGTACTGATAGTTTCTTGAAATTTGATATATATATATATATATATATATAGTCACTCTAAAAGCACTAAATAAGATCACCTTGAGAAGAAGAAGAAAAGGCTCAGTAAAAAAGGGAATTTCAATATAAAAAGGTCAAATAACAAAAATTGACTACTCATTATGTACTTCTAAATTGTTGATAAATTTTAAAAAATGATTATTAAATAAAAATTTAAAAAAGATAAAAATGAGACGATATATATTATTAAAGGATAATGGATCACAGAAAACAAATTTAAATGATACAAATGAAAAGATTAATGTGTCATTTCTCTCGTGGGTAATTTATGGTTTTGTTTGTTTTGTTTCCCTTAATGGAAACACCTTACCCCGTTACCCGTGTAGAGCAGCAAACGCGTTGAGAGTGTGAAGGAAATTAACTTAAACACTCATATAATCCTTCAATAAAAAAATTTCAATTATACAATTGTGTTCACTTAGAATTTATTTCTCCCCAAATCGACTTGTCGCACGCTCCGGGCATTGCCTTGGACATCGCAAAGTTCCAATCGCACAGCTTAGCCCGATCTCCATTTGAGGTTGCGCAATTGTCATCTATTCGCTCTACCCCTCTCCTCGCTCACTTGCGCGAACCGCTCCGTCCAAATTTCCTCCTCATCGAAGGCCTGATCGGGTAAATGGTCAATGTCTAGTTCAAGGGGGCGGAAGTACTTCCGTGCACGTGAGTTCGAGCCCCCCCTGAAGACCACCGGCGAGAAGTTGTATGTCTAGTTCAATGTCTCAGTTTAAGGCTCATTTGAAATCTAAAGATTACGAGGATGTACACGGTCGCAGACATTGTCCCAATCTTGAAGGATGACTACTCGAGCCAGCAGATTGGCGATATACTGAGGGCATTGGTTTGGACAGTTGTTTGATAACGAGGAGCAATGTACTTACGGAGTCCGCTTTCGTTCCTACCATTAGGATGTGTTATAAGTTTAGAGGTTCGCCCGATGTCGCACAGGAAACGCGAGTGGGGCGCTGGATTCTATACCTAGAGGGGTTGTGCTCGGGAATAGCCAATTGTACACCTAGCGGCATCGTTATTCCAAGTGCAAGTATTAAAGTGAATGGTTGGGTTTTTGAGTGATGTCCTTCTTCATGGGACAAAATGTGTTGTTTGGCATAGGCAAAATCAATATTCTTCAATCTGAACAGGCTTTCATCTCTTGAAGATGATTTATTCAAATGGCCTGCTAGCAAACCACTGCAAAAATACAGGCTAAGATACTTAATCTTTACAGCTCATACAGCCAAATACCGCTGGTTATTTTGACTGCTTTGTGAAGGTGCTTTTCTTCAATTGTAAGCTACTAAGATGTGCAAGTGTGTCAATTGAAAGAAAAGAAAACTCTCCGTTCGTTCATAGTTACTCATACAAGGTAGCATTTCATAATTGCTGATACAATTGAGTTGTTAAAAGGAAAAGAACCGCCATGGCCATGGTATTTGATACTGATTAATATTTGTGCGGATGTTTCATCTTGAAGAATGCCCGGTTTTCAGTGTCGATCAAGATAGCTCAACGTGTGAAATGAAAACGGAAATGCGGTATATTGTCGTCCAAATGTAATACAATAGAGGCTTGCTTATTTGGGCCGGGTAGTTGACATTGGATGGGAGTATCCTGTTTTCTTAGGACAATATCAACGGTATCAAATTTCAGAACAGCTCAGGTTTCAAAAGCTCTCTCCTGCTCGTTTGTCAATGAACTCAAACTATTAGCTTACAGAGTGTACCGATTCTCCTTTCAGTCCTACCCAATCTTAAGCCAACAGTATCTCAGCATTCTCTTTACAGCATATTCTTCTTCATCTAAGGGTGACTCTATGAGTGAAATTATCCGGCCAAAAAGAAAAGAAAGAATAAAATCCGACTATGAGTTCATCGGACCTCCGACAAGGTAAATAAAAGTAATGTGCTACCAATGCTCCAAGATGAAACTCCAAAAGAACCAAGCTTGTCAATTGCTAACTAATGAGAGGTCCCAGAACATGACCACATGGAGATGGATATGAAAGAGCTTTGACAGTTAACCATTAGATTGTTCATCATCAAAGTCATATCTCTGTACAATCACAGAGTCTTAGCTATGGCTTCTTTAATTTCTTTATCTTATGGACGGAGTGCCAAAAACAGGACCATTATCATCATTGGTTGGGTACTAACATCCTAGGACTCTCTTCACTGAAAAAAGACAATTGTAAGCTATTGTATCACATTTGGACGACAATAATTGCATTTACGTTTCATCTCACACATCAGGCACCTTGATCAACACTAAAAAACCAGGCCAATCTTCAAGATAAAACAACCGCATAAACATCAAGCAGTATCAAAAGACAATCTAATGGTCATAGCAATTCTATTCCTTTGAAACAACTAACTTGTACTCGTAATTATGAACAATTACCTTGCACTCGTAATTATGATCGAACAAAGAGCAAGTTCAACTTCTTTGACAGATGACCGACGGTTTTCTTTTCTTCCAATTGACACATTTCCACATCTTTTCTCTGTGTGTGTGTGTGTGTGTGTGTGTGTGTGTGTGTGTGTGTTTATATATATGGAGTTTACAATTAAAGAAAAAAGCACTTACAAATCAGTCAAAATAACAAGTAGTATTTAGATGACATAAGAAAGTAATAATATTTCTACATCTATATCAGAAACTAGCAGGTAATTACAGGGCTGCAATGCAAAGGTTTGCAAACAAGCCACACAAATAAATTATCTACAAGTGACAAAGACTTTCGAATAGAAGAACGCTGATATATCTTATGCCAACCAACACATCCAGAGAAGGTCATCGCTCAAAAATCCAACCACTTACTATAGTACTCGCAAGTCATCGGAGAAATGATGCCTCCGGGCATACAATGGGCTATCTGTGGGCACACCCCGCAAGGTATCGAAGCCATCGCCCCAACTCTCAATTTCTTCGTGGCATTGGGTGACCTACTACACTTATAACACATCCTACCGGTCGGGATGGAAGCAAACTCCCCCAGTCCATTGCTCCTCATTTCGATCACGTCATTGTCCAAAACCAATGCCCTGACGATGTCCCCAATATCCTGACTAGAGTAGTCTACCTTCAGGACCCTAGACCTCCGAATGGCGTCCGCGACTGTGTCCACTGTCGCAATCTTTAGATTCCGGATGTGCTTCAGGCACTGGTCCTTGAGGAAGTTGATGAACTCGGCATCGAGGCTCCCCTCATTGTACCACTTCCCACCAGTGATCTCTGAGGAGGGCTCAAACTCGGAGGCAAGGAAGTGCTTTCGCCCCTTGGACTGGACAGTGGCAACCTCCTTGATCAGGCCTTTGCTGCGGAGGGACTTGAGAGACTTGTCGACGACGTTGCCAGGGAGGTTAGTCTCCCGCTTTATGTCCCTCGACCAGATGCCCAAGTCTTGCTTGCTCTGGATTAGATTGTAGAGGATCTTCTCTTGTTCGGTCATGGACGGAGCAGGAACTTTCGAGTCTGGTCGCTTCCTTTTGCTCATAGCTGCCACTGAAGAGAGAGAGAGAGAAAGAGAGAGAGCACGTATAAGTTCAATACATTATCGAAATTGTTAAGTCTTAACCAGACAAGAAAATAGCTTCCTCCCATTGCAACACATATGTCAGTGACTGTGAAAAGAGTTTGCTTATAGCTTTGATCGAAAATGGAACAACGAAGGGGGAAAAAGACAGAGGACATTAATCTCTAGCTCAAAAGCGCCACTGGATATTAGCCACAAAAGAACACCTACTTGAATAAAAGCACTGAAAATTAAAGCAAAGGCGATGAGATAGAGGAGACCAAATAGAACAAAAAATAACGGAGAAATTAAAAATCACAGATGTCAACGCATTGGCCACTGCTCGGAGGCGGGAAAAAGTGCAACGTTAGACCGACACCCTGTGACAGAAAAGCTAATTAGAGAAAGTGCAGACATGAGTTACTGTTCAACAAAGATCCTGGCAAGAAAACCCTTCGTCAATCCATTACAAAGTGATGAAATCTACGACCTAAACTGACCATGTGACATTGCTTTCAATCGTCGATTCGGTAAACGAAACAAACCACCAAAACATAGCCGAAAGAACACATCGACAAAGCGTGGCATGAGGAATTCAGAATTAGCTCAAACTAAATCCGGCTTTCGACATAATTCTCAAGCCTCAAAGCCTTGCTTATCAATGTCCTTGCTCAAAACTTAATCCGAGCAGCAGCAAATCATCAGTCCTCAGCAGAGAGGTCCAACTGCCATTAACTAGCCACAACAGAGATGAAGGCATTGGGAAGATCGATGACTAGGGTTTTCGTCGGGCGTTTCGGGTGTCTGGGAATTCTATACACGGCCCTAGCAACATGGGATTATGGATCGGCACGGGGACGGCGAACAAGTCCCCCGCCCCCCGGGCTGGAGATTACTCTGCCGCCGCCCCCGGGCTGGGCGGCGGGGCCCTTGCGCGGGGCGACGGCGGCCGCCCCATCGGGGGCAAGATTTCGGGAACAATTCTTCCATCAATTCTTTTTCTAGAATTATCCCTGTTCTGACACAATTCGCCAAGTTTAACAGCACAAAGGCAAGGGCACCTGAGGTCAAACGACGACGGCAGGGGTCTGCGCGAGGTCCGGGAGTGGTGTCGCGTCGCTGCGAAGCGGCGGAGCGAGCTATGGACGAGCGGCGGGGCGGCGGCGGCGGAGCAAGTCTGGTAGAGAGCGATGGTCTGGTTTTGAAGAGGCTGGAGTGGAGGCTGGTTTGAGTAAAAGGGTTAATACTACAAAAAAAACATAACACGAAAAATTTATTTTAAATTAATTTTTGAGAAAATTTTAAATAAAAATTCGAAGCATCGTCATTTTTTTAAATAACGGCTCGAAGTGGATTTTGTATAAAATAAATACCTTTTCAAATAAGAATTGAGAATAATTTTAAATAAAGAAATACGGGCTTTGAGGCGCGTTTAGAACGCTCATTTATTTTTTACCTGCTTTCATTCTCCTAATGCTAAAAATAATAGAACCTATTGGTAAATTTTATTTTCTATTTCCGAAATAAAAATTTTATAGATTTGGATAAAAATAAAGTATCTACTTTGTTCCTAGAAATAAATATAGAAATAGAAAGGTTCGATCCTCAAGCTAACTCCTCCTCCATCCTTCTATTCTCAAGAAACCGCCTCAAAAGACCGGTCCGGTCCATTTTTATTTAAAATAATAAAAAATTAAAAATTAATTAAATTAAAAAAATAAAAATTCCAAAAATTCATCAAAATCAGAAAAATTCTCAGAAAATCCATAAAAATCAGAAAACTCATAAAAATTTGCAAAATTCTGAAATTGAAAAAATTAAAAAAAAAAAAATTCACAAAAAGCTTTACGAAATAAAAGAGACAGATTTCGGGAAAGTAAAAAGTTTTAATAAACTTGTCCCCAAAAAAAATCAAAAATAAAAAAATTCACATAATGGCTTAGAATAAATTAAAAAATTCCGAAAATTCATAAAAATTAGAAAAATTTCAGAAAAATCCCATAAAAATTAGAAAATTAAAAATTCCCAAAATTCATATAAATCAGAAAAATTCTCAGAAAATCCATAAAAATCAGAAAAACTCAAAAAACCCTTAAATATTTGCAAAATTCCGAAATTGAAAAAATTATAAAATTTTCATAAAAAATTTTCGGAAAAATAAAAAGAAACAGATTTAGGGAAAGTAAAAATTTTAATAAATTTTACCCCAAAAAAAATGAAAAAATTCGCATAATGACTTAGAATACTTATGGCCATCCACTTTGAGTGAAATTTAAACTTTTGAGGTGCCCAAGTGATATTTTTGAAAATTCCTTAGTTTAGGGATTAAAAGGGGTTTTAAACCTCTAAAAAGGATTAGACAAACCAATAAACCATGCTTATTGGATTTTTTCACTTATAACTTATACTTATAGTTAAATAAAAGATATAAATTTGAATGCAAAAATTGAGAATAGAAATTTTGTTTTATTTTTATTAAAATTCCGGAATAGAAATTTTGTTCGATTCTAAACGATTATTTTTTTCAAAAACTCTTTCGGAAATATAAATAGAAAAACTATTTCCGAAAAAAAATGTTCCTAGAAATAGAAACGTTACCAAACGCCCCTAAGTGGCTAGCAAAATTTTTCAAATTACCAAAGGCATTTTTGTTCAAAATAATTTTAATATAAAATTTAGTTAGATCAGAAATTTAAAAAAAGGTTTTTTTCCAAAAAATAAAAAATAAAAACAGGGGGCTGGCCGGCCAGCCAGCCCTCCCGCTTGTTTTTTTTTTCTTTTTAACTTTAGCTTTTTTTTCATTTTTGAGTTATTTTTTATGGAAAAAAAGAAAGAAAAAAAATTAAAAAATTAAAAAAAGAAAATGTCCTTGACTCTGGTGAGATCAAGCCCCTTTTTGAGACCAAGGGCGCGTTTGGCAAGTTGCCAAACAATAACAATTTTTATTTTTTTGTTTCCAGAATCGGTTTTACAACATAAATCTGTTTGATAAATTTTTTGTTCCCAATCTTGTTTGGTGGGAATCCATTTCTAAACAAGACCGAAGGCATGTTTGTTTCAGGAAAAATGAATAACGTGGAAAACATTTTCCAAAAAATAATCGCCTGAATCACTTATAAATATGAATGAACGAAAAATATTTTTATTGTCCACAAAAATATTTAGACATAAGTTTTGATCAATAATAAAAACATTTTTTATTAACAAATTATTTAAAACAATACAAATGATTATTTTTAAGGAAATATTTTTTAATTTATTCATTTTTTCACAAAACAAACGAAATCTAAATGTCATTCCTTGTTTGGCAGGAGTTTAACCACAGAATCCTCCATCAATCGTCATCGGCAACCTCCAAAAGACTTGAAGGAGATCAAAAGAAGAGAACTTTCTCAAGAGAGAATCTTGATCGCCATTTCAAGCAGATGTTAAAGCTTTTAGATGCCACTGGAGGGAGCTGACTGGAGTTTAGAGCCTGCATTTCTATCCTCCATCCCGCAACAGACGAGAATCGGGAAGATCCTTCTGCGCCAAAACCAGAGAGGCCGTAGATGCCACCCGCGTCGAGATCCAGCAAGAGATTCGTATTGCCATTTAAGAGATTTGCTATCGCAGAATGATAGTTAAAGACTAACTTTCATGGCAACAGATAACTAGATGAAGTCTGTACTAAACCAGGCCCTACAGAGCAAGTGCTCTCACAAAGAATCCTCTTGCGACTGTTGCAGCAAGAAAAAGAAGCATTACAGGAAGTTCCGGTACCAAACTCCCAGAAGAAGCAGCAGATGGAAAGTCCATCGAAAGAAGAAACGCCCAGGAAAGCAAAAATCTGATAAGTGAACCATTAGCGACACTTTGCCAAGAACTGCTCGCATGCCCAGAAAAAAGGCATGCATATGATTCAGACAATCGAGAAGAAGTCAGGTGTCGAAGATGATCTTCAGTCTATCTTCTTCCTAGAAGACGAGCCAACCTCAAAAACAATACGTGCCATCCAAGCCCTAACCCAGACCAGTGATGATCCTGATGGGGTTATATTTTGCTTCTCTCCAGACCTCCATATCCCGAAAATCCAGAGTATCCAGTTAGCCCCCCATGTTCCGGTACAAAGTTTCCCGTCCAAATATGACAACCCATTCTCTGGAGCCAGTGATTTTATCCGTGATCCAAATATTCTTCCAGGATCATTCCCGGGAACCATTCACCAAGATCCAAATATTCTTCCTGGATCATTCCAGGGAACCATTCACCAAATACTTCATCGATATCGCCTGAGGACGAAACCCATTAAAATTCAGTATTTCTCCCGGTGCTCCTTCACTACCAAAAACTTTGGTTCTCCGTCACCTGACCGAGATATTGTTATTAGTTGGGGTCTCTGAACAAAAGTACCTAAGCTCGTGATATTGTCCAGCGGAATTCGTTATAAAGGACAATTGAAAACAGTCATGTCCGAACATCTTATCTCGTCCAGCTACACGAGCTCGACCCAAATGCTCAAACTCTAATGGGTGTTTGTGCTTGAGTCCCATACTGAACTCCTCTAGGAATGCCCCAATCCATTGTGGAAAAACTCTGAATTCTTCATTCTTTTTCCTTTCAAGAAGAATGAAGTCATCAATCTCACAAAAGCGAGTCATTCTGGGATGAATCCATAGCATGCACAGGTTGCTCAAAAAGTGCGGTCAATTAGTCCAACAAGGAGTAATTGAACCATCAAGTTCCCCGTGGGCATGTTCAGCTTTCTACGTAAACAAAAAAGCTGAGACTAGAAGAAAGATGAGGCTTGTCAACAATTATCAGCCACTCAATCAGTTTCTACGAGTTGGCAAGTTTCTGCTGCCAACTGAAAGGCCTTATTCTCAAGTCTTTCCCGCGCGGAGGTGTACAACAAATTGGATCTAAGGCAGGATTTTGTCAACTTGGAGTTCATCCAGAGGAAAGATTTAAAACAGGCTTCTGCATCCCGAATTAACATTTTTTAATGGACTGTTCTCCCTTTCGGTCTCAAGACTGCCCGTTGTTATTTCAAAAAGCCATGTGCAAAAATTTTCCAACCGATCACGACCAATGCTTTTATCTGCACAGCCGATGTCCTACCATTCGGTCCATACGAAGAATCTCACTGCATAATACTGAAACCAATTTGCAAATCTCGTGCTATAGTATGAAATCATGTTTTCCCAGTTAAAAGAAGTCTCAAAATGAAGTTGATTTTTCCGGGCATGCACTAGAAAAATGGATCATACCGCCCTGGTGAACACATTGCTAAGGAATTATAACCATTTTCTGATGAGAACCTTTCTTATAAGTAAATGCAGCAACTCCTTGATATTGCCAATAACCTAAGGGGTTTTGCTCCGAGGATTTCTCTAAGCTCATGCATCCATTACAAAGGCTTCCAGAGAACAATTTGCCTTTATGGGCAAAGGAACAAACAAGGACCATACAAGGGAAGCTGCAGCATTTGCCACCATTGCGGATACACCTCTAAGGGCAAACGTTTCTTGCAGACAAATGCTAGCGATAAGAACCGGGTAGCCATTCTCCTCCTCGAAGTTAATGGTAAGAGACAACATATATGGAAATAAGAGAAGATTTTCACAAGCAGAACTCCACTATCATTCCACAATCAAGGAAGTTCATGGCAAGAAACGCATTTGCAGATAAAAGGAATTTCCTTAAACCCTTTCCTATGATGTTACTAGCACAACCATTTCTAAAGTCTCCACCGCAGCCTAACGAGTAGAGCCTCATTTGTAGGTTGAGCTTTGACAAGACCCAGGCTACCTTTCTCTTTGCTTTTTTCGATTTCATCCCAAGCAACGAAGTGCAGTTTACTCTTGATTTCTCTCTGAATTTCCTCGCTAATCAAACTCAGATTGTATTAAATAAGACAAAAGATTGAAAAATCGTACACGATAACAAACAAGAGTCATTTCAATTTTGTTGCAAGGAGACCAACTATGGTGACCATGGCGACCATTTTTGCTGCTTGTTAGGTTGGCCTAAAGGCATGAAAACAAGCATTGGCGAGCTCAATGAATCATTTCCAATATAATATTTCCCCGAGCATGCAATTTTTATAATTCATTGGGCAGACACGTTCTCAGGGAGGTGAATTCTGATGCCACGGCAACCAGTAATGAGCTCCAACCATACTGATCACTTGTCCGATAGTTCTCATTTTTAAACTTGTTGAAACCAATGGAGTGCACGCCAAAAGAAACAAAACAAAAATGATATGGACTGGCAATCACAACCTCTTGATGGGAACACAAGGTAAAAGCTGTCCATCCGTTTTACTTTACTGATGTTCAAGATGTCTCCCTCTCTCTTGATTGAAATTTGTACAAACATATAACGAGAATGACATGATGAAACAACTCAATTTCGTGTGAGATGAGGCTATGCCCCGGTGGACAGATTTATACAAGTCCAGAACCTTGCCCATGGGTTTATTCATTATCTAAAACTCTGTACAACATCTACAAGAAAGACGCCTGCAGACACATCATCCCTGCTGCTTCAGCGAAAATAGCCATAGAGCTCCAAGAAGCAAATGCAGAAGTTCCAGGGGTTCGATGCATCGGACGTGGGACCAGTCAAAACAAACCTAAAGTATCTAAAAGGAAGGAGAGCATTTGGGCCAGTTATGGGCCACGATGCAAACTGCCCAGTCCTGCAGATGGTCTGATCGTTATCATGCACTCTCAAGTCCGTCCACGAGTTCCCATCCGCAGAGCCCTGGAATTTGTCATAAAATGATTTTTTGTTCTGTTATACTAATTTCTCACCTTAATGCAACAGGTGGCAATTTGCTTCAACATAAATGGATGGATGGTTCAAGGATGCCAATATCAAGATCAGAAGCAAAAGTAAGGAGCCTTGACTTCAACTACAGCATAAGGCCCAGATAAGATGCAACCAGTATGTCATTCCTGCTATATGCATGCACGATGCCTGATATAATTGGGAGTTATAATCCTTACCTGAAGCTTCCAGAACCTCATGTATGCCCTTGAGCCATCCTGTCTGAGGGTGTAGTAGTTGCACATTAGCTGCGTCAGGAAAATAATCAAATTTAGGATTAATACCACAAACTGTCAAAGAATTCCCTGATTATTTTCTTAGCTATTAGTAGTGGAGGTGTTTTTTGATGATAAATTTTACTAAAATAAATGGATCAAATGACCATTCAGTGATTTGGCTTGTCATGGTACTCACACCTTAATTCAAAGGATATTAAGATAATTATGAAACAAGCACTTAGTTATTAACTTCTTCCCCACTTCCTCACTTCCAATCATCAATGCGTGCCAATTTTACTATAGTTTAGAAGCACGAAAAACAATCAAGAAAAGGTCTCCAATAGTAGAACCGGTGTCCGTGACTGACATAGACTGCAAGTTCCATTGCTCAGAATTTTGAACAATTACACCAATTAGTAGGTGGCAAAGTTGCTTATTACCTATTCCATTAGGAACCATAGATTCTTTCTCTTTGAGGTCAAATTACACAGTGATGCAACTAATCAGTGAAATCTCCATGCGCCAACCTTCTGTCCTAAAAACACGTTCTCGAACACGAATCAACTCCAACTTGATTACTCATACAATTAGTTACTACTACATATTGAGCCTCAAAATGAATCACTCTTTTCTGTTGACCATCAAGATAGAGTCCTCTTGCTCTAATATCTAAAGCTTATATAAGAACCAGACCCTGGCAACATGCTTAAAGTATAAAATCTATACAAGATAAAAAGATACTAGTATAACCTGATGATCTTCGCCAATGTCTACCATCCACCATGAGCAATTATGTCCATCTTCTATCTGAGGCCCAGTAAACAGAAGGTGGGCACATGGAGATTTCATTGATTAGTTGCATCACTGTGTAATTTGACCTCAAAGAGAAAGAATCTATGGTTCCTAATGGAATAGGTAATAAGCAACTTTGCCACCTACTAATTGGTGTAATTGTTCAAAATTCTGAGCAATGGAACTTGCATTCTATGTCAGTCACGGACACCGGTTCTACCATCGGAGACCTTTTCTTGATTGTTTTTCGTGCTTCTAAACTATAGTAAAATTGGCACGCACTGATGAATTTGCCAGAGAAAGAAAGGGGAGAGAGAGAGAAGTGGTAATTGAAAGTGAGGAAGTGGGGAAGAAGTACGTTCTCGAACAGGAATCAACTCCAACTTGATTATTCATACAATTAGTTGCTACTACATATTGAGCCTCAAAATGAATCACTCTTTTCTGTTGACCATCAAGCTAGAGTCCTCTTGCTCTAATATCTAAAGCTTATATAAGAACCAGACCCTGGCAACATGCTTAAAGTATAAAATCTATACAAGATAAAAAGATACTAGTATAACCTGATGATCTTCGCCAATGTCTACCATCCACCATGAGCAGTTATGTCCATCTTCTATCCGAGGCCCAGTAAAAGATGTACCCTACAGAATAAAGCTAATTTTAGATACTTAAATAAACTAATATTATTGAAGTTTCAGACAAACTGACCAATAAGAAAAAAAAAGAACCTGAAAAGTTCTTGAGATCAAAACTTTTGGATCAGTATATCTCGAAACGGGGCTACTAGCAGTAATAGAAATCCTCTGCAATATTTGACACAAACATAAGCAATTTTTAGAAAGTGATCTATCTGGTGGAGAGAAAACTGAGGCATTAGGCAATTCACCTTTGCAATGACAGGATTAACCCACTGATGTTCCCCATAAGACGTGCCCGCAAAGTACATAACCCCATTGCTGTCACCATCACATATGTATTGGAGCTCCTTAAAACTCGATCGCCTATGTTGGAATCTGACAAATTAGAAGAATTCTATTTTAGTGGGAAATCTTAATACATGAATATGTATACATTGACCAACGGATTGACTCATGGAGAGGGAGAGTATCATAACTCACAAGTGTTCATAGTCCACACATTCGATGGTTAGGTAAATTTCGATATGACTTTTGTCGTTTTTATTTTATGTAAGGACTCCTTTAACAGATTTAAAAAAAATTACAAACCATACCGAATAAAAGAAAACTAAAAGAAGCATATATTTAAGGTCTTATAGAAAGCTTAAAAATATTTATTTAAGGTGGGAGACGGTAAAAAATAGCTTATAAAGAAAAAAACATTCTAAATCATGTATAGCACCAAACATTTGCATAACCCATCTAATTAACTAAATTCAACTAAATCAATTTTGTTTCTACTTAAAAATGCAAATACGCATGTGCTTGTAGGCATGTGTGTAATGCTTTGTGCACATGCACCCATTTCAGAGAAAAAAAAAATTGGAGCAATTTTCTTTAAAACAAAAAATCTTCAGAAGATTTAGAAGGTTTTACATCATCAAACTAAAAAAAAACTCAGGTTTAAAGAAAAACAAATTAGGAATGCAAAAATCTAGCCGTGCATAGCACGGGTTTTACACTAGTGATATTCTGTTGTTGGATGGCACGTAATAAATGAGGAACATTTTATTTATACAGAATCAAGCAAGTGCATAGCTTTAACAGAGATAAATATGTGCTTTGTCCATCAAGTGCTCCAACAATGAATGGAGATGACCAGGGTGAAAACCATGCCTATATCACATCTCCGAATTAGATTTAACAGGCATGAAATGGGTTTTGTCCATCAAGTGCTCCAACAATGAATCGAGATGACAAAGGTGAAACCATGCCAACACCACTCTAAGGAACCTTTTACAAGATATCAACGCGATCCTCAAATAACGGGAAGCACAAACACCAAGTGATGTGTATTGCACCAATCTAGAAGTGAATTCCTTGGTATGTTGGCTTATAGAATTAACAAAGCAATTCTACCCAGAATATGAACATAAGAGACACTTTCCTCCCATGGACGAAAGCGCTCGCAAGACGCCACAACTTGAGCAAACGGATATATCTAACCAGAGTTTCTCGTCCTAAGACAAGCACCTTACTGACTCCAGTAAATTGGACACATGATCATTACAAAAACATTAGTTGACATGAAGATTCCATTTTTTTCCGATCCTTCTCAGCAATAAGTTGAAGCGCCTTCACATTTGAACTCTTCTGATACTTTCTTGCAAAAAGTGATCTAAACCGATGGTACAGCAATTTGATGACTATTACCTTTTGTCAGTCCCTATATTTGTCAACCCCATTTGTGTATGGCTGAGGACATCCGTGACCTACATCATTAAGAACATTTAGAAAAAGAGAGAAGGAATTATATGAAAGGAAATTCATTAAGTGGTAGAGACAATGGCACGTCCATTTCATAGCATGAAGGTCATGCTTTTTTCCCCAAAAATAACACTAACAAATTGAATGAATCACTTACAAGAATGTCAAGAACAGGAATGTGTTTGCTGAGGTTGCTCGTCTTCAACTGCAATACAATCATGAAAGCATTGTGTCAAAATGAGGTTCTCACATTGAGAGTGGACAGCGACTAAATCTCCAAGTCTACCTTCTCAAGCAATGCATGTGGTAGCAAGGCAAATCGCACAAAGGGCAACAAATCATTAAGTAAGTGAAGCCTGTCAGCAAAAATGACTTCAGGTGTTGAAGGGTTCATGAGCTCGTCCACCGCTTCCCAACCAAGTAAGTTCTTTGCCTTCATGCACCACATTAATATTGCATTGAGAACCCTCTCTTCAGATGTCACAGTCAAGTCTGGATGCTGCAAGATGCATTCCCTTAGTTAGAGACATTCAACTTTATCAGACAAACACAAGCAAAAGAGGATATTTTATGGCCCCAAAGCTTCTCGGAGAAAATTGGCTACTTGTCCAATCTAAATCCACAAGAAGAAGCAATTTGTCACCTATATCCATCATTGATGACCACTAAAACTTTATTTGTCAAGTAAATGTATTACATTGATGACCGCTGCTGAACTATTAACCCTAGTATCATAAGGGCAGTGGGCGACAAAGAAAGTGTTGAAGTTACCTTCCACCAGACTACTCATGAAGTACCAAAAAGAACTGACTCGTAACCTTGTTTCTCCGTAGGTAGTTAAGCACAAACTATACAATCCACATTGTTATCACATATCTTCCACGCATTTCTCTTCATGTTGATCTCTATCACCTCATGAAGTACTATTTGCCTAAAATGTCTACTTTCTTTGTTTATCAGATGTTAAACAAGCGGAGGAGTTGCACATTGATGGGGACAACCATCCAGAAAACTGCACTGACCTGAATAATATGGCTAAACGTTGTGTCGTCTAACAAGATAAAGTCCATGCTCGCTGTTGTAAAATAATCAAAGTGTGCTGCGAAATTTCTCTTGCTTGTTTCTTCAATAAGCTTACAAGATGGAATCATTGAAACAGCTTGGAGGATGGGACATATTGAGTCCTGCAACAAAGTTCAATAGTTAGATTAAATAGCTACAGCCCTATTACAGAGCCAAAATTGTCTGCTTCCTCGTCCATTAAACTTGTGCATAATAGTAAAACTCTTGATGTATGACCATCTTCCAATAGGAGAACTCCATCCCTGCAGATAATATGTACATGAGAGGTATTAATATCTTATAATTCAATCAACATAGGGATCTCTTCTTTTCTTTACAGAGCCTGATACCCGCAAGTCACTTCCCCGTTCTTTCAAACTCAAATCAATACGTAGCATGCAATAACTGTGACAAACGAAATAAGTAATTTAACAAATAGACCAACAGAACTATACGACTAGATAAAGATTGACAAGCTACCTCAGAGAGGCATTCTAAAAGTAATTTGCAGCACTCCTGATGAAGTAGGGTGACTCCAAACTGATCGGCCAGTAAAAGCAGTTGGAGTAATAAGTTCCCAGAATTTGGACCATCTTCCACATTAATTTCGCCACTATACATGAAGCTGACCATATGACTGAATGCTTCTGGTGATACATCCTTCAAGCAAATCTCTGAGGAAATGCTCTCAGCCATTCCATTGGTGAACATCTGTCAACAGAAAATCTCTGTTACATATTATTGAAGCGCAGGATAAAATTTCAACTCATCCCTAACATTAAACTAGACTCAAAACTAAAGAGTATTTATTAAACAATCAATATTTTCCTTCACTTCAGACAAAGAAGTACGTTAAACATTCTTTTTCATCCATTCACGATACAATGAGTTGCCAGCATTACTATACACATTTCTGCACAGTAGCTCTTTTTCCTATGACAACTTTAACCACTCTAACTCACATGCGCTCGCTTTTCTTCATTTCGATATTCATACCCACCCTCATAGTCAGCCAACATGACACATTTCAATGGTGACCAAACTGTAGAAGCATTCAATTAAGTGAACACTGTAGGCAGTTATAAAGAAATCTAAGACAGACATATCAACTTGACAACTGTTGTAGTCAACAGGAGAACTTTTATCTAATAACACATTCTTCTCCCAATAAATGATACAGAATAACTGTCCTTCATATGAAAAGATTAAGCTTGTTCTCATCATAGAACTCAACGGATTTCAGAACTTAAGACTGACAAAAGAAGAAATAAATTAAAGAGGAAGAAAGGCATAAGAGTTTTTCTCACCTTTGCAAATGGGTTGCTCCACAAACTAAGAATAACTTTATGCGCCTGAGCAGCTAGACCATTACAGTCAATGTAGATTTTAACATCGCTATGTTCACCAGTTATAGGCAACTGTTTGAGCTTCTGTATGTTGACTGGGAGCCCAAAGGGGAAAACCGTAGAATGGGGCCTTGAGCTTGGATACGATAACTCCACGTTCTTACCAGAGTGAAACAAATTTTTATTCAACTTAAAACGACCGATCATTTCCTGACACTGATTAACCAAGGGCATCACCTCAAATTGTAAGGCTAATGCCATCAGAGAACCAAGCTCAGACTCTGCAGCCTGAATCCATCAGCAAGAATTAATTTTAGTTATCTGGTAAAGCTAAAAATTCCATAAATATGTCTAATTTGAAAGCTCTATTGGCCCTACTAATCATGCAATAACGAAAAAAAAGAAAGAGAAAGAAATAATTCCAAGGATTCACATCCACAAGGCAAAAATATTCCAATATGAAGATGCCCAACTGGACAGGAGGTTTTTAAACTAAAACCATGCAATCTTAAAAGAGTCCCCTGACACATGATAGTAACCCTAGTGACTAGTGAAGTCCGTCCTGCTTAGGAACACTCTCTGCCTGAAGGGTATGCACCACTACATCCTGCTTCATTAACTATCGACCACAATGATTTTAAAAACATGCCAAGTCAAACTTCTTTACTCGCTGGATATCATGCCAGATCATATTTACCAGAGAACATGAGACTTAATATTGGAAGTTAATGCGTTTAGGTAGATTTGGTAGCAATTATACCTGTGTATGTCCGGTGTACACATACTGAAGAAGAGCACGTAGGACAGGATATTCAACATCTCGGAGATGAATAACATCACTCAACGAACAAAACTTGAAGTTACCACAGATACCCAAGATGACCCGGTGAGCAGGGACAGGTTTTTCATCCTCTCCAACAATGAAACACACATCAGACAGTTCCCAGCTCTCCAGAAAATTTTCTAGTCCCCAATTCTCATAATCTGAAAATTCTCCTCCCATTTCCGCATCATCTTTCCCCTCCTCCCCTTTGTGCTCATTCCAATCCACCTGCTTCCAGATTGAGATAGGATTCTGTGTTAATGGCAAGACACTGACGTTCCTATATCCAACATGCTTGTCCCAGCTGCTCAGCCCGACATACCGAACACTGCAATTTGGGTTGGTGTCCAACCACTGGAAAACCAGATTCTGAAAAGGGTATCGACCCTGGCCAACGCTGATCAACCCGTCATATATGCTGATCCAGTAGCTCTGAAATGCCGAAGAGCTGCAAAGGGCAACACCCGCCTCATCAACCGCGGTTTTCCCATCAACCTCGATTTTGAAACGGCGGTTCCGGTGACTGCCAAGAATCACGGTATAGTGAGGACAGTTATCTCTCTTGTAATGGTAGTGCTGGCTGCCGACGTTCTCCCGGAACACCACGGTCACATCGTTGCAGGCGAAAGCTTCGAAAGCGACACAACCTCTCCCGGCTTCCCGGAACATCAAATCCTCGCTCCAAGCACACTCGAAGGGCGCGACTCTGAGGAATTTCTTCTCCTTCTCCGCCATCTCTCCTCCCTGAAAGAGCACCTTTTACTCTTCACAAACTCCACCCTTAATCGAACAAAACCCGAAAAACAAAACACGTATATAACTCCCGAGCAACTAAGAAAACCCAAGAAACTATGATTTATAACAGGACAATGCTAGCATTAATTGATCATCCCTTCATTCACCACAAACTCCCACAAGATATTTCAGTTCACAACATCGCTGTCAGGTGTGGTCCGGAAGCCACTAGATGCCCCTTCACTTGACACTAGAACAAGATCCAAATCCAGGAGCGGAACTGTCAAACGCAACAGGGATGCTTGGTACCAAGTTGTCCTCCTCCACCACCACATCCTCGTCCAACAACCCCATCCGGACCGAAAAAAATCCTCGACAAAGACGACAAAACTCGCAAAACAAAACAAACGGACAAAAAAGCACACGCAATCGAAACCACCACGCGCATCAAATCATCATCCGCTTGGAAACTCCACCACCATCGCAAAAGACACTCGCGGAACAGGTTTGCCTCACCTGGCTGGCTCCCGCCCGCCCGCTCGAATATGACCGCACGTTTCGCCGGGGGCACGGATGCTCCGATCGGGGTCAACTGCGGCGGCGGACGGCGGAGTGGCGGCGATCGGAATCGATCGAGGGAGGAGACGATCGCGGAGGAGAAGAAATGGAAAATCGCATCGGGGGGATTTCGAATTGACGCGATTGGTCACAGCAAAAGAATCTGAAAAAGGCTTGGCTACACTGCAATTCAGTGAGCCTCGTAGCAATTGCGCCAAAAATTAGGTGATAATTATATTAAAAACCTAAAAACTTATCACGAATATGTAATTAAATTTTAAAATTTATCGTAAAAATATAATTGAGTTCTAAAATTTTTAGTATGTGTGATTAAATTTTAAAACTTGTCAAATTTATCCAATCAAGCATTTTTATTTGATTGCATATTTTGAAAATTTTTAGTTCGATTGCTCTTTTATAACAAGTTGTAAAATTACATGTTAGTAATAAATTTTAAGACTCAATTCTATTTTTATGACGAGTTTTAGAATTTCTATTATATTTGTCTCAAAAGTTTTGTCTTTAATTTCTCACGAAAGATTTAAAATAAATAAAATTAGATTGAATAATTACGAATAGATTATGGACAATTTGCATGTTATCATTAGCATGTTTTGAAGGAATTATTAAATTACCGGTATTAAATGATGGTCGAGTTGGATGTGCAAGAACTCGTAGAAAAGAAGGTGAAAAATTAAAAGAGCGAAAATTCCATATTTAGGATCGGACATCAATAATTTAATCATCAAAATTTATTTGGATTTTATTTTATGATTGATAATGAAATTTTTGGCGCGTAGTTGATAGGGGATTAGGATGCCAGCTAATGATGGCAGCAAGTTGGAGATATTTCTTTGGAGGTTTTGTGGTAATCGTGAGCCGATCTGACTTTTTTTCCTGGCGTTCGTGGACGGATGTGGACGGTGAGAATTGGCACGATCTGCATGGAGGAGGGAAGATAAATGCTTAACGTAACCCTTCTACTAATTAAAATTAAGAGATTATATTATATATTTTTATATAATTAAGAGACTAAATTGAATATATATAAAAAATATAAAGATTATATTGAACAAATTAAAAATTTAGAGACTACATTAAATAAATTAAAAGTTTAAGGACCATATTGAACATTAAGCTAAAGTTTAGGGATTACATTGAACAAATTAAAAATTCAGAAATCAAATTGCACATTAAGCCAAAATTCATAGACTGTGTGTGTCATTATCCCATTGAAAAGACAAATGAAGATCAAAAAGATTTGACGACTTCCATTCTATGTAAGAGATCATTACTAAAGTTCCAAAAGTTTAAGCTGGAAAATGAATGTGTGATTTATTATTTAAATATTTTAACACTCCTTATTATGCTCAGTCTGATCTTTTTGTCTAGTACTAAACGTCCACGTATTTGATTAGGAAGAAAAATGGGGCCTGAAAAAAATTTAAACTTATTCAGAAAGACTAAACTGTTAGATGAATATGTGATTAACCATAAGGGTCTTGCATTCGTCACGAATTGTTTGGTTAGAGTTGTAACAACTCCGCATCACCATAGCCCCCACCAAGATGTAAGTAGTCAAGAAGTCTCTTCACACGAAATATGTTGTAACTAGATATCGCGAGCTTAGTAGTCTACTTTGCTAATGATATGGCAGAGCATGTGATCTTGTGGAAGAAATGCAACCCCTCTACTACTAGGTCAACCACCTAGGTGGCATGTCACATTGGGTTATATTATCAGCTAACAGATTATGGTTCCATTAAAAGTTTATTAATTTTCAAAAGAGAAATTTAAAAAGTCCTAAACATATGGGTCAGTCAAATCCTACACAAATCAAGTCCAAAGCTTTTTGAATAGGGTGCAACTGAGTACTTCCAACCATCGCTCAGCCAAGCTTACCAACATGGCACATCAGTAGTCCGACGTGACTTTTTTTAACATGTTTAACAATGGAACTCTAAATTTAAATTTAAGCGTGCTTGATAAAAGCATTATCGGGATAGATGTCCTTTTGGAAAAGTATTTATTGTGCCAAATGACAAAATTATGAGACTCAATATAAAAAACACCAAAAGTAAGAAAATGTCTTTAGTGAGTTAATTAAAGAGTGTCGCAATATGGTATTAGAGCGAGAGCCTCTTGGTAGTGTGTGATTCGGGGAGAAAAAATTATCCAAAAAATTCTAAACCTACTATACGGCGGTCAATTCAATCATAAACCTTACAATTGTGCCAATTCAATCCTAGATAGTTTGACGATTTTTGAAATTTAGTTATAAACCTTTCAATTGTACCAATTTAGTCCTAAATATTTTGATGATTTATCAATTTAGTCCTAAACTTTTTAACAAATTTACCAATTTAGTTATTCGATCAATTTTGTCCGAAAATTACTGACGTGGCGATCTAGTTGACGTCAACCGTCCAACGTGGCACGATCGACATTAATGTGGACAATTTTTGTAATTTTCTAAAATTTTCTTTTTTTCCTTTTTCTTTTTTCACTTTTTCCATCTACTAGGCTCCCATCACCCGGCTTGGCGAGGTCCGCCCTCTTTGGCCCCTGGTAAGAGCAACCCTCACCCTCGGCTGTGGCCGGCGAGGATGTCAAGGCCCTCTCGAGGCTCGACGCCCGGCAATGGTAGAGGGAAAAAGGGAAAAATAAAATAAATAAAAAAACAAGAGGAAAAGAAAAGATAAGGAAAGAAGAAAGAAAATTTTTAAAAAGGCAAAAATTGTCTATGTCAACGCTGATTGTCCATTAGTGTTAGTGATATCAGGTCAAAATTAATCGGAATGACTATGACAAATCGTTAAAAAGTTTAAGACTAAATTAATAAATGGTCAAAAGATTTAGGGACTAAATAGAAGGTTTAGGATTGAATTGTTCGCCATAATAGGTTTAGGACTTTTTGAACAATTTTCTTGATTTGGAGACGAACCCCATGGAAGCTAGCAAGCTTATAATGACGCGGTTTGATAAGGGTAGGAAGTGATTGCCAAGGCAAGAGAACCCAAACAAAAAGCGGCTCTTGGCAAGTTTCGAGAATGCTGAAAAGGGAAGGAATGAAAAATTGCACATTGAACATGGAGAGATCATTTGAGGTTATATAGGTAAAACTAGAATTAACTCACATGATATGCTTTTTGATATAACAATATTGTTTAGCATTGGATCTTCAATGTGAAGTTACTCATGTGAAAGTACTACGAAGATGAGTGACCTCAAGTCAAAAGGAAAAATTAGTGAGGGTCAGTATAGAACGAGCTCAAATAGACAATATTTCGAGTAAGTCAATTAGGAGAGTCACATTATCCATCCTAGATCCAAGGGTTTTGAAATAATTGATGTAACCAATCATATGCATGACACAATCATTAATGATGACTGGGCACTCCAACGAGCCACGTAGGTTCAAGAAATTAATAAAATATGACCACATCGGATTTCCAACCACCCATATCGAAATTGGCACTTAAGTGATTCGAAAAAAATTTGAAGCACTAAAGTGAGCACTTTACACAATTTTTTGGCACTTTTAGTGTCCTTACCCCCTAAAACTTTATATTAACTTTTTTAGGCCTTTCAATTTCTTGCCAATGAACTTTGATGTGTACAGCTTACTCTTATCGAAGAGTATCGTCCTTTTTCACAACATAGGTAGTTTATGCTCTACATAGAGCATTACATTTTTTTCCCCTGACGGAGATGGTTTAGGTTCATATTTAGGAGCATGACATTTCGGACTTTGCGAAATTCATAATGTCCTTGTTCAACTGGTTTCTTCAATTCTTTGAAAAAGTCTCAGCCATCAATATACCTGGATAATATGCCCTTTTCAAGAATTTTCCCCAGGACGATCAGCATTTTGTCATGACCATGAGACAGCATAGTCATCGTTAATGCAGCAGCAGGTTGTTGTTCTACGGTACTGAGTCTTAACATTCTTGAACAGCTGTTGCTTATCGAAATAAGAAACAGCCTTTGAAATGTATGTGTATCAGCAGGCACTTGCATGCGCATCCAATGGTTGTTCCTTTTCCCAAACTAATAGTGATGAATGCCCTGATGAAAGAACGTCATCTGCTCGGAGTCGGAACTTTTCCCGGTAAGACAAGATCCTTCTCTGTGATAGACCATGCCATATCGTGTATGTACCAGCAGGCATTTGCATGTGCATCCATTTTATGTACATGTATGTATGTAATGTATGTATGTGCCGGTGACACCATGTACGTATATCTATCTATGTATGCTGGTGAAAAGCCTCAAGGGAACTCAAGCTCGGGGTGAAAAGAACCAATAAACAGAAAGCAGTATTCAAAGATCGAAGAGTGCAGGTCCAAATCTATCATCGCTGTTGTCTGTTGACACACTGCTCAGCACTGAAAGGAATCAGGCATGACATATGTTCATAGCTCATAAGAACTCAAGTATCAGCGTCTAGTTAACAGTTTAACTAGATTCACCCAAACATCTTCGTGAACAAACCAAGGAACAGAAAGCGGTATATAAATATCAAGGACTGTGTACAGCTGCTGTCTGTTGACGCTGTTCAGCACTGAAAGGAATCAGGCATGACGTGTTCATAGCTCATATCAAGTATCAACATCTAGTTAATGGTTTAACTAGATTCATCCAAACATCTTTGTGAACAAACCAAGGAACGCAAAGTGGTATATAAAGAATGAAGACCAGCAGTATGTTGAGCCACTAGCAAATCCATCATCATTGACAACAAATGAAAGTCAATAAATAAATGCAACTAAGGAACAGTGTGAACAAACAACAGCTATATACTTTCAGGTTCAGATAAAATGCTGAAATGAATCAGCATAGGATAAATTCAAGGGATGTTAAGCCACTAGCAAAACCATCATCATTGACCGTAAATGAAAATCGAGGAATAAATGCAACTAAGGTACAGTGTCAACAAACAACAGCTATGCACTGTCAGGTTCAGATAAAATGCTGAAATGAATCAGCATAAAATAAGTTCAAGGGATATTAAGCTGCAAAACCATCATTCATTAACAACAAATGAAAATCGATGAATAAATGCAACTAAGGAACAGTGTCAACAAACAACGGCTATACACTGTCAGGTTCAGATAAAGCGCTCAAATGGATCAGCATCACGTATGTACAAGGGATATAAGGAATACTCCCAGAGCCACTAGCAAAAACCATCATCATTGACAATAAATGAAAATCGAGGAATGAATGCAACTAAGGTACAGTGTCAACAAACAACAGCTATACACTGTCAGGTTCAGATAAAATGCTGAAATGAATCAGCATAAAATAAGTTCAAGGGATATTAAGCCACTGGCAAAACCATCATTCATTGACAACAAATGAAAATCGATGAATAAATGCAACTAAGGAACAGTGTCAACAAACAACGGCTATACACTGTCAGGTTCAGATAAAGCGCTCAAATGGATCAGCATCACATATGTTCAAGGGATATAAGGAATACTCCCAGGGCAACTTATGTTGCTATACTTTTAAGCCCCCCACCCTGGCCCCAAAAGTCAGTTTTTTGATGTTTGATTTAGGTAAAGTACGCGACCACGCAACCCTATTACAAAAGGAAGTTTAAGAGGAAGTTAGCGGGCTCGGTTCTCGCGGCATGACCAAACTTGGATGTGCTATACTTTCGGTGCACACCAGTGAGCTTCCCCGATCCAGCCCTCTGATGGAAAGTGACCATCAATCTGGCGCATTCCCTACAAGAATGCAGAACACCCCCAATTATCACAAATTGCTTAAAATAATAAGCTCAACAAACGGAAGCCATCTCTAGGTGTGGAACAGAGTGTCGCTTACAGGAGCTGTGCTTCTGAGTAGCTGGTGTGCCATTCGCATGTCGTACTCCACCGTTTGGTTCCAGCTACTGTACACTGAGCAGTGTAGATTGCAGAAGCAGCTAATAAAGAGGGTGGGAACTTCAGCATCTCATATTCAACCAGGGAAAGCTCGATGATGAAGAATGACAGGAGCTCCAGCTGGGCAAAGTACAAATTTCTTATTAAAATCAGTTATACAAGAGAAAGATGTCGATAATGCAGCTCAAATTCAACAAACATGAATTCATTATGAACCTTCTTGTCAGATTGAGCAGCTTTAAGAAACCTCCTCATGAAAACATAAGGAGTGGGCACTGACATGTTGAAGTGCAAAGTATTCACCATCAGCCTCTCCTGCAGGTAAATTGAAATTCACCATCAGTTACGGTCACCCACTTAATGTTATTCAGAATAGATTTTATAGATTATTTAATTCGATATACCATTTCCAAAACTTCTTTCCTGCTATAAGCTTTGTCTGAAATTAGAATGAGATCCTCCACTACTGGAACTGAGACTTCTTCGTATTTGCATGCCAGAAGCATGGCCGTTACCCCTACCAGCTGGAGTTTTTTCTTCACTACAGGTTGGACAGCTAAGAATCTATCGATGAGATTGACCGTAAGATACAAGGTCTCATCCATCAATTCAAACTTGTAATGAACCTGTTACTTGTAATTATCAGTAAGTTGCTTCATCCATACCAGCTAATACTCCAACTCTTACCATTTTAAGAGCATGCAAGCACTTTGACTCACCTCAATCAGCCAGTCAATTAGTATACCTCTCATCCGCTCATTAATATCCTGCTGCTGATCCATGTAGTTCGGGGGGAACACAACTAGAAGCCTACATGATAAGAAACCAGACAATGATGCGCCAATAGTCAGAATATTTGATATTGTCCTAACTTATATGCATCACTCTACACTTTACGCCTGCAGTGACCCAGCATCATCCACTAGCAATTATGCAAATGGCAATTTCTTTCGATCGTTTTTTCGTTTCCTACATTTGAAGCAGAAAACAACCATATACCAGAGAAAGAAAATTCATAATTTGTCTCAATCGTAAAGTCTATACATCTAAGTGAGAATTAAAAGGAATTTATCACCTCAGCTTTCTTATAGTTTGTATATGTCAAGCAGACAACTATTATATACCAGAGCAACAAAAGTGATAATCCGCCTCAATCATAAAGCCTACACATCTAAGTGAAAAGTGAAACGATTTTATCACCTCGGCTTTCTTATAGAACTTGTATAGGTCATCAATGTACTCAGGAACAGCCAACTGGTTCTCCTTATCACAGCTGTCAATATCCGTGACAGGTTCTTCGGCTACATCTTCCATCTCAACCTCCTCCTGCAGCAAGTACAAGTTGTAGTTGCGGTCTTTCTAGTATTAAATCGATGCTAATCTGTTAGACGATGACGACATCTCCATACCATCCGATCAATTTCTTCCAACATTGCTTCGGTGTGCTGCACAAACATCGGCACCGGAAAGTCGTCAGCCATCTTGTCGTCATCCGCATCTAAGATGGCACAATCTTCATATTTGCTGGGATTTGAGACTGATTGGATCGTCTTCTTGTTATCCTGTTAATTCTTTAATCGTGAGCCTCTCTAAAAAAAAAGGCATCATCACACAAAACAACAACAGACTAGACTTTACAAACCACAGAAAGGGTATACCTCAGGTCTAAGTTGCTGCTTGTAAGCCATCTGAGCAGCAAACTGCCTAAACAAATAGCAATTTATGAAAGCTCAAGTCAAATGACAAGTTCTCAAGCCTATAAACCAAAAGAATCATCGAAAAGTCAGGTACTAACCTAGTAATCGGCCGATGCGCAGCACTGGGAAGGTCGTTTTCAGAATTGACATTTTTTCTGAACGCGGTACACAAATAAAAAAAAACAAGTAAGACTTCGGAAGTGCGGGATAACAGAAGCATCATGGATCATCAAAGAACTCCTAGCTATGTTAATAATCTTTACTGTGGCGATATTATATTCCGGAAGCCCAACGAGCAAAACAGAGCCACTGTTCAAGAATTAGGGTTCCAAAGAATTACTCGGACAAGACCCTCTTGTTGATTGCGCACGGATAAGGAGGAGCCCCAATGATGTTGCTGTTGATGTTGCCCAGAGCTCGTCTCTGCTGACCATTCCCCGCGGCAATCTTGCCCGCCCCGACCCGCAAGCCCTCTGTCGATCCCATCCCCCCAAAACCAACCAAAAATCACGTTAGGGTTCGAAAGACTACCCCAAATCCCAACAAAAAAATAAAATAAAATGAATTCGAACACCCCAGAAAGAAAGCTGCGCAATTGGAGATCGCCCATCGTCGGATCACGTACCTCGAACGAGCGCACCTCCGACCGCGCCCGGGTTGTTCTCGTCCGATCCGGCCATGCTTTCCGCCTACCCACGAAACAAGACCCCACCACCGATCACCGTCACTCAACGTTCAAGCAATACCCCCAATCGACGAGACCCGAGAAAGAAAACCCGTAAAAAAAAAAAAGAGAGGGACGCGAATTTGAAATCGAACTCCCCACCAAAAAAGAACGCACGGGGCGCATCAAAGAATCGAAGATCAGTGGAGCACGGGGGGGCGCACCAAAGAATCGAGATCAGAGCGCGAGCGCGCACAGAAACACACCCACCCACCACCCACCTTCGGAGAATCGCGATCTTTCCCGTTTCCCTCCTTCCGAGCCGGAGCCGAAGCCGAAGCCGAAGACGAACAAAGCCCGGCCTCCGGAGATCAGCAGCAGCGAGAGGGATCCACGAGACCCTCCATCAAATTTTTGAGTCCCCTCTCTCTCCCTCCCTCGCTCTCTCTCAATCACTGGACAGTCTGCTTCTGGAATTGGGGGAAGAGAGGGAGAGGAGGAGAGAGAGTGAGTGAGGGAGTGAAACTGCGCAGGCGAAATAGAGACGCAAACCGCGGATATATGTCCGCACATGATTGTTCCCCTCTCTCTCTCTCTCTCTCTCTACGGAGGAAACTTTAAACGCAACGGCTAGTGAGCGGGAGCCGTCCGATTCGATCTCGATGGGGTGCGGGGTTGGAATGGTCGCGTTCCTTCGCGAGCCCTTGTGCCCCCCTCCCCCCTTTCCAACGGCTACGTCTCCGCATGTGCTTTCAAAAACGAATTAGCTCGACGATTTCTTTCTTTTTATTTTATTTTTTTGCTTATTTTTATTTATCGCAATTTCACTTTTTTGGGTTGAATTAAAGGATGACTTTTTTTTTTTTTTGGTCGAATTTATTGAAGGATGCGATGAGGATGAGATGAGATACGGGGTGTCTAGCATTTTTTAATGCTGCGCGTCCACAAATTTTTTTCTTTCCTCTTTTTTTTTTTGGCTGCGGCTTTCATTTAATGATGGTGGTGGTGCCGGCTGATGATCTTCGGGAGCAAAAGTCGGTGGAGTTACTAGGCCTTCTTAGGGGCACGTGGCGGTCTACGATTGGGCGTTGACGATCGCAATGATACGGGCGGGTGGATTGAGCGGTCATGAGCTGTTTTTGGGTTCTGAGGCTCCTCTTGCTTTCGAAGCGCCTAACTTGCACTTAGGTTAGTAATTATGTATCAGCGCTAATGTGTCATTTTATCTTGCATGTTGGCGTTCGAATTTGACATCACACGGGTAGAAAAATTAAGGTTTTGTCTGTTCGTTCGTTCGTTCTATCCATCGACAAGATGTTAAAGGAAAAGATATACGAATAAATTGTATTTTTATGAACGGAAAAATCACACTAGAAAATGTTGTTCTTTTATTGCCTTAAAATCTCGTGCTTAATGGCATACACAAATTAGTGGCGTGTGAAGAATGGAAACATAAGTTTATCTTGCTAGCAAATGCTTCCAATGTTGCAATTTGACATATATGGTAAGTGTGAATTCAAGATTACAACCACATGGTTTATGTGAAAAAAAGAATAATTTATGTTGTAGTTTAGCCCGATCTACTTAAATATTGCAAACGATCGAAGCTACTCATTAGCTACCCATGCTTGAATCGCACCCATTTGAGATCAACTCAAATTTTTTTTTTTTTTTTTGAGCTTAAGTAGCTTGTTGAGCCAAGTTCCAGCCTAAAGAGACTTGACTCGAGTGGCTTGTGAGTCTGACCGAATATTTCAAATATATATATATATATATATATATATATATTCTATTTTGGCGATAGATAAAGTTAAACAACGTAATTGTCTTTACCATTAAATCTATATTAAGGTCAAAAGTGGATTTTGTCTCTTATTAAACATTCCTAATATACTCTTACATTAAATATAGAAAGACAAAACAAGACATCAGGAACACGTCCTCATTAGCTTTCTCACTTCATCCGCTCACTTGCACGATTAGTCATTTTCTTCCTTCGCTCACCCATCCGGGCACCCACGTAGCGTGTTCACGATTACCAGTATTTGAAATACAAACAAACAGTGCTAGTGTGATATTGAACCGAGTCGAGCTTCAGTATGTTAAGTTTTGTATTGAGTCGAGTTTGAGTAGGAAAAGAAGTACCCGATCAAGTTCAAGTCGAGTTTTGAGTTTCTAGTTTAAGAGTCTAAGTCCAGCTTGAGCCTAGCATTGTATCGGCTCGACTCGATTTCACCCATGTTATAGAATGCCAAAAAAATGTCTTTCTTTTATTTTTTTTTTCGTTAAAGAGAGACCAAAGGGCCTTATATTAGCTCAAAATAATATTGTGCGGTGCACAAACTTCTACTCTGTGTCATCTTGAAATTTCTTTATTTTTTAAAACTATTTAGGATATTAAAATGATAAATAGTTTGACGGAAATATTTGATAACTTCAACAAATTACGACTCAGTCATTGAACTTGTTAAGTTAGGAAAAGTTCTAGAAAACGAATTTTTGAAACCGTGATAATAAACACGTTTGTGAAATTGTGAAGGGCAATTAAATTTAAAGAGAGACCAAAGGGCCTTATATTAGCTCAAAATAATATTGTGCGGTGCACAAACTTCTACTCTGTGTCATCTTGAAATTTCTTTATTTACTAAAACTATTTAGGATATTAAAATGATAAATAGTTTGACGGAAATATTTGATAACTTCAACAAATTACGACTCAGTCATTGAACTTGTTAAGTTAGGAAAAGTTCTAGAAAACGAATTTTTGAAACCGTGATAATAAACAAGTTTGTGAAATTGTGAAGGGCAATTAAATCTTTTAAAGCGTTAAAAAGGGCAACACAAGTTAGAATTGATGAAAATGCTTGAAGGTTTTGTTGCATTTATGGTGGGTTAATGGATCAATGAATGTGAACAAAACGAGATACGTTTTAATTCATGTATCTCATTAATTTATGTATCTCTTGAGTTCATGTATTTCTTAGATTCGTATATCTACTTAATTTACGTATTTATTTAATTCATGTATCTCCTGGATTCTTGTATCTATTTAATTTTTAGTTCAAGTATCGTTTCTGTACATGAATTCTAAAACTCTTTAAACGGAGTCAAAATTCTTCATTCCAAGCAATGTTCAAAAACACCTACATCTCCTTTATTTAATTTTCTCTAAGTGTGCTGGTTTCAAGAAGTGTTCGATAGAGTCCTTTTTGTATAGTGCTAATTCAAACACGTTCGAGGTGTTATATCTTGGGAGGTATAGTTCATAAAGCTGCTTAGCATCGTTTGTAAGAACTAATTGCCTTAAGGAGATTTGGTTAGCCGTACCTCACCTCCTGTTTATTTTGTTGTCGCTTTCTCGGATTTATTATCTTTCTAATTACAACAAACAGTGTTACGTATCTTCTTCTCCCAACACGTAAACTCTTCTTCTCCTTGCTCATCTAATTTTCCAGCTGGTTTATGAACTCTGCAAACCTTATAAGAACATAGAATTTGTTGATTTTCATAGTATCCAGAGATGCCATAATTGAGAAAAATCAATTGCTAAGATAATTCTACTAACTTCAATACACATAAATGAATAGAAAAATCTCTTAAAGGACTTACCCCAAAATATTTTACAGATTGGTCAAATTCGAAGTTAAGGGACATCCATATTAGCGCTTCGAAAAATCTCCTTACGGATTTGGGTCAGAGTGCGCAACAAAAATAGGGTATATAATCAGTCATTAGAAGGACTTTTGATTATGTATAGTAATAAAAAATTGTGTAACATCATTTGACGATCAATTATTTATTCTTTTAATGTTCAAATTGGGTGGAAAATGGCGACATGATCACCAAGGAGCACAGAAATGAAAGCTCTTGCCAATTTGCGCAAGGATTTCCTTCTCCATGCAGACGAGAAAGTTTTATGTGATCTAAATGTTGAAGCAGATCTCGTATACGAAAAACAAGATTATTTGCAAACGAAGTCTACTAGGATCATTCGTGCGATGCACCATCGTGTTCACTTAGATACGTACACCCAAAGGTCAAGCATTCAACCACTCTTTAAAGGTAGTTTCATGGGCTCTAAAACATCCTTAAGATTTCAATTCATCGGTCACTATGTCGTTAACGTACTCGTGCGTAACAACAAATGGCGAAGAAGGTATCTACAGTTTTGGTTGAAAAATTCCATTGCCCTAAGTATACTTATACGCATGTCCGCGACGCATACGGTATGTGAACGAAGGTCTACGTTTCTTCTTTTATATTTTCCCCTCGTAATCCCGGAGATTTTTATTACAAGGCCGGTCCGAGAACACGTAGTTTAACGAGGAGTCCAGTCTTCAAGGATCTGGCCATGGTCAAACTGACAATTGAAAATTTTTTTTGGGGACAAGACAGAGAATGGAGATTAATCATATGTTCGTTTTGCAATTTCTTTGTTTATTTTTTTTTCTGCTGAGGGAACACATATGACAGTATTCTAATTAATTGTTGAATTTGAATGTTTAAGTAGGGTCGATTATTCATGGATGAGCTTGTCTATAAAAAAAAAATTGGAAGAAGAACAAAATAAATCGGCACACTCAAATTGTTAATTGAGTTAATACCACAAAAAACCCCAAACTGGTACGATATTTTTATCTTAAACTAATTTTTTACTATAAAAAATCTCAAACTAGTACATTTATGATAAATTTACCCTCCGTTAGTTTCTGTTATATTAGATTAATACTACGAAAAATCATAAATTGGTATACCTATGATAAACGAAGATAAAATCTCAAACTGATATATCTGATAACTGTCATATGTAATCCAATTCAGTAATTTGACAGTAAAATTTAATGGAAACTAACGTAAGGTAAATTTGTTATAGGTATACTTATTTAGATTTTTTGGTGGTCAAAAAATTAGTTTTATATAAATTTATCATCAGTGTTATAGTTTTATATTTTTCATGGTATTAACCCTCATTAATTCTTCTCCGTGCCTTGTCCCTTTTCTCATATATGGAAAAGGGCAAGATTCGTTTTTTTTTTAACTGCGCGGCTTTTTAACATTAATGGATACTACCGATCAAAACAATTGACGTGAATATTGACTACTTACTAGGGCAAGATTTTTTTTTTGGTTTGACAAGGCGAGGTTGAAATGATCAATTTTCGTATCCAAACTCGACAACTCGAATGCAACTCGAAGTCCTTTTGAACCACCACAAGTATAAGTTTTTCACTTTTTTAATGAAAAGCTTATGAATACAATGAGAACAATTTATATTTGCTTGAATAAGCTATTCGAACGAATAATTTATCTTGAGGAATATGATTTTGTCGGTGAGGTTTTGACTTTTGAGGCACCGGTTACGGAATCTCAAATGTGAAGTACTAATTAAGTATTATCTCAAATTTGTCTCAAATTCTATTTAGGTCATTTCTTTATTGGACACAATCTTACTTAACGTGGAGGGATAAAAAAATCCGAATCAAACAAACTCAGCAACCCATTGGGTACTATTTTGATCTAATATTCGTTTGAGGCGATCGATTTCAAGTGAATCTCTCTCGAGCCTAGATCAGGAACTGAACCTATGACTTCCGGTTCCAAATTTGGAACTAGGAATCGGCTCACTTTTTTTATGTTGTACAAAAATAATTTTTTTATAATAAAAAATAAAATTTGCACTATTTCACTACAAACACATATGTTGGTTGCAAAAGGTATTTTTTTTTTCCAAAAAGAAGCTTTAAAACCAATTCAACTTGAGAATCGAACCGATTGAACCGGTTTAGATTGTTCCCAGGTAGAACTGGCGGTTTTGACTTTAGAACAGATTCTAGGTTTGTGGAACCAAAAACTGAATCAGTTTGGTTTCATTCTCATATTGAACCGGATCCAATACTCACTCTTAATGTTCTCAATTAAAACAATCATAATGTCAATGGCATTGCCTCTCAAGATCCTTTTAGTTGCATTGACAATGGTGTGAAAACACACACAGACAAGCACATGTGACTCAATATGGATCTTGAAAGCTACACATCTAGATTTTTTGTGTTGGTCAATTAAAATAGTTTTTGAGGTTATTAGCCAATTTTTTTCGTCTTCTTCTAATTAGTCAATTATTTGAAAAATTATTCTTTCTCGGGTTAATTACTAAGTCAATCTTAAATTCATTGTACGGATACCATTCAGTTTAAACTTTTTAATTTTGCCCGTGTAATCCTAAATCTTTGAGCAAAATTTCAATATAGTCCTTCTAGTCAATTACCGCTCGAAATCGATGACGTGGCGTGCAATCGCCACCTGCTAGCCTATGTGCACACTAATGTGGACAACTTGACTCGAAACAACGTCCTACGTGAATTGCCATGTCATCGATTTCCAACAATAATTGGCCCGAAACGACTACATTGAAATTTCGCGTGAATATTAAAGATTACAATGGCAATTGAAAAGTTCGGAACTGAGAATTGGCATCTGTATAACAGGTTTAGGACTGAATCGATACTTTTTTCCCATTCATTCTCCCAATTGTTAATTACTGTTTTAACAGTATTAAACTTTTCAGAATCGGTTTCAGCTGCTTACTTGCATTTAAATCAGGTGAATTTTGCAAAATAACGTGCTTTTATTTTGTTTTATTCTGTTGTTTATTGGAGCTCGAGACTTGTTAAACTCGACAACACATTTCCTATGTGAAGGGAAATTAACCATTCAAAATTTCTCCCTCCTTAGTCAAGCCACGGGCATGGGCTTCTAAAAATAACGAACTTTTGAATTGCGTCCAAGTACGTCGCGGAACAGAATAACTAACTTTCAAAAAGCCTTCCTATATTTGGTTTTTAAGCTCCCGCGACGCCTATCGCCTTCTTGCGAATCGAATGCTCCGACATTCCCGGGAAAGCATTACGCGCATCGAAAAGGCACGAACACACAAATTGATCGAACTCGAAAGAAAGGAAGAATTTCGATGCGGAATTAGGTTTAGGGTTTCGTTCTGGAGATATCGATCCCTCTTCTCCTCCTCGATCCTTCTCCGTCTGGATTCTCGATCGCATTACCATTTCTGTTAATAACGATAGCGCAAGGACATGACCACGATTTTGCCGCTCCATGATTAGAGCTCCGAAGTCCTTAGAGAGGAGGCGTCCCGGAGTTCCATGCATATTGATTTGGGAATGTTGATGGATGGAGAGAGATTGGGAGGCGAGGAAGGAGGAGAGGCCGTGGAGGAAGAGAATGCCCCCGATGAGTCGGTGTCCCCGGAGGAGGTCGACGTGCTTCAAGAGATTGTCGCTGTGATCGAGTCCGCCGCGCAGCTTGGGGATTACCGCCGGACTCAGAGGAAGGAGTGTTACAACCTCGTGAGGCGGCTGAAGCTCTTGTTGCCTCTCATCGAAGAGATCCGAGATCTTGACGATGCAATCTCGGAGACTGGCATCGAGTCTCTTTGGAATTTGAAGAAGGCGATCGGCTTGGCAAAGAGGCTCTTGAAAATTTGCAATGAAGGGAGCAAAATATACCTGGTTAGACAAATTTTGATTGCATTTATACTTGAGGCTAGTTGGCAATACAGGAATTGAATCCTCGGACTTTTGTCTTATGAAATCGCACGATTTGGTTTCAGGCATTGGAGACCGAGGTGGTTAAGGTTAAATTTCATAAGGTTTACGAAAGATTGACTCAAGCTCTCGACGCTTTGCCTTACGATCAGTTTGGGATCTCCGATGAAGTTAATGAACAGGTATTGTCTCTTGATTCTAACCAAAAATTCTGTTATTGATGCCTTTCTCATGGTATCCAATAGCGCAAGTTATCATTGTCATTCGGTAGGTGTTTGCTCAGTTCTTTTTTTGTTGAAATTTGATCATGAGTTATCTCGTTCTCATTTATTGTGGGACATATATTTATCAGATGCAGTTGATGATCATGCAACTTAGAAGGGCAAGGAGAAGGACGGACACGCAAGACATCGAGCTCGCGATGGATTTGATGGTCGTGTTCTCCAAAAATGACGACCGCAATGCAGACAGTGCGATCGTCGAAAGGCTTGCAAAGAAGCTGGATCTGCATACGCCGGAGGACTTGAAGAACGAGACTCTAGCCGTGAGGAAGATCGTGAAAGAGAGGGGGGGCCTGGCCACGGAGAGCATCCAGCAAATCATCGATCTCCTAAACAAGTTCAAACAAATTGCTGGCGTCGAAGTCACCAACATCCTCGAGGAACCAACCCTGCCTTACAAGATGCTAGAGAAATTACCATCCTTGGTGATCCCTCACGAGTTCCTCTGTCCGATCACGCTCGAGATCATGACCGATCCCGTCATTGTTGCCTCCGGACAGGTGAATTTTAAGATGGGCTAAAATGAAGAACCCATCTTCACTAGAATAGTGTCAATCCAAGTTTCGACTTCAAGATTAGCATGCATTGGTAGTTGCAGATCGATACATTATTTAATCTCTAGCATCCAACCGATAACTATGCTAAATTCTTGCTCGATTTCATCAGACCTACGAGAGAGAAAGCATACAGAAGTGGTTGGATTCAAATCATCGGACCTGTCCCAAAACTAGGCAAACTCTGGCTCACCTGTCATTGGCACCGAATTATGCCCTCAAAAACCTTATCCTCCAGTGGTGCGGGAAGAACAACTTCCAGCTCCCCGAGAAACATGTCCTCATGGAGCCTGATAACTCCTTCCCCGGACAGAGAGAAGAGATTCAATCCCTGATCGAGGTCTTGTCATTCGGCCAATTGGAGGATCAGCGGAAGGCTGTCATCAAGATACGTATGCTCTCGAAGGAGAACCCCGAGAACCGAATCCTGATCGCTGAATCCTCAGGAATCCCACCACTAGTGCATCTCTTATCTTATCCGGACTCGAAAATCCAAGAGCATGCCGTGACGGCTCTCTTGAACCTATCCATTGATGAGGCCAACAAGAAAAGTATTGCTAAAGAGGGTGCAATTCCGGCAATTATAGACATATTGATCAAGGGGACGACTGAGGCTAGAGAGAACTCGGCAGCTTGTCTGTTTAGCTTATCTATGGTCGACGAAAACAAGATCACAGTGGGATTATCAAACGGCATACCTCCTCTTGTAGAACTATTGCAGGATGGGACAATTAGAGGCAAGAAAGATGCTGCAACTGCATTGTTTAACTTGTCTCTCAACCAAATGAATAAGGTCAGGGCCATCGAGGCCGGGATCGTGCCACCTTTGCTCCAATTACTCAAGGACCGGAATTTAGGGATGGTTGACGAGGCCCTCTCAATTTTGTTGCTTCTTGCGTCGCATCCAAGTGGACGCCAGGAGATTGGGCAGCTCTCCTTCATCGAGACCCTAGTTGAGTTCATCAAGGACGGAACTCCGAAGAACAAAGAGTGTGCAACCTCAGTTCTTCTTGAACTGGGTTCGAGCAACTCGAATTTCTTGTTGTCAGCACTCCAGTTTGGTGTCTACGAACATTTGATTGAGATCACAAGGAGCGGCACAAGCAGAGCCCGGAGGAAGGCAAATTCAGTGCAGCAGCTTATGAGAAAGTATGAACAGATTCCTTGAAGTGTCAAAATTCGATATTCCAGTTCTACGAACGTTCTTTTTTCACTGGGTTAGGATCGAAAGTAGCGTTCAGATAGAGTGGGACTTGAGTGGTGGATGGTGTTCATCAGTATGAGCAAGCAAATGCATGTGATTGTCGTTATTTGCTAATTGGAAACTGCGTACATTATCTATCAGTAGTACCCTTTCTCTCTTTGGGATCTGTTCCCAAATCCTGAGCCTTGCTTTCTTCTGTAAATTTGTTCTTCATATAGTTTCATTTCTAATCATTTTTGTTTACCATGCTTCAATTTCGGTGGCAATACCAGTCTTGCGTAACACAGTTTTTCCTCCATATAAAGCTCGGTTAATTATCTGATGTCCAATGGCGAGGACATCACATGAATGAGAGTACTGTGTCTGTCTCGGCAAAATGCCGCCTCTGAAATGGATCGAGAGTTCTCAATCGTGGCCTAACATTCAGCTTAATCAGTCTATCGACGAAATCAGCCGAACGAATGCAAAATTTCTTTGTCATGCATGCAAAAGGCAAAACTTTTTACTCTGTCGAGTTGCTGCCTCGTGTGAAAAACCAGATTCCTCCGCTTTTCATGCTGCAGTTCTTGTCATCTAATTTGGAGTTTGATGAGCAAAAAGATCCTCTTCTCATGCTTTTCAAAGGGCAATTAATAATTTTTATTAGCGAATGAGAACCTAGCTTAAGCTTACGAATTGACTTGGCAATTTCTTCTCAACCAGAAACTAACTTGAGCTTGGCTGAATGAATGGCTCAATAGTTCACTATCTTTTGTCTATAGGAAGAAAAATGTTGCAATAGCTTCATTCCCATTGGGACATTGAAGAGAGCAAACATCCACCTGCCAGAATAAAGTGGTAGTTCAAAATAAGTAATTTGTCACTTATTCACACCCCAACTGCAAAATTTATTTAAGCTAGAATTATCTTTTTTAATTGTCATACGTCAGTGACAACTCGTGCCATATATTCCTAGTCCTTTTGATCACTGCCCTATTACTGTCAAATGACTCAAATTCATTGCGGAGAGAGAGAGAGAGAGAGAGAGAGAGAGAGAGAGAGAGAGAGAGAGAGAGAGAGAGAGAGAGAGAGCAGGGGAACTGGTACTGTGGACAGAGCACAAGAAAAATCAAGAATAGACTACAATAATGTAATTCTCTAAAATTCACAAAGCATTTTTGTGAGATTTTGTGGGACCACTGCCAATTGTTCTAGAATAATTAGTCTAATAGTTTAGTCTTTTTGTCCAGTACTAAGCATGAACGTATTTAATTAAGGAGGCAAATGAGGTCTATACAAATTTAAACTCAGGATCCCCTGCTCTGATACCATATGAGATTTTGTGGAACTACTGTCAACTGTTCTAAAAACTTAAGCGCATGATTTAATATTCAATTATTCTGTTGTAAGATTGTCATCCTCTTTTTAATAATCATGCACAGCATAAAGAACCTTATTCTCTATCCTATTGAGCAAGGAAGTGTTATGGCTAGTGATATAACCTGAAGGGGGTGAATAAATTATATATTGCAATCTGATAAATTTTTTGCAGAATAAATAGAAACAGTCGATATACGGAGGAATAAACTGTTAGTATCGGTGCAATGTTTCTATCAAATAGCTAAAGTAACAAGTAGATACAGAGATAGATGCATGAGGATTCATAGTGGTTCGATTTAGATCAAGCCTCTATCAACTCTCCTAAATTAATAGCCACCAACAAGGCTAGATTTCACTAGCAGCTCTTTGAGTCAATAGAGTTGTAGCTTGCACTGCTTACCCAAAGCTGGTTGATCACACTAGCAAGTTACACGGACTATAACAACACTTGTACACTTTTCAAAAGATCCATAATTTGTGTGTAACCTTTGCTAAGTGACTCAATTGATCACATAATATGTAAAGTGATCTTGTAATTCTCGCAGCTCATCTTATATCCACTTTGGCTTGCATTAATCCCTTCCATAGTTGTCAATTTTCAAGTTGGCCATTGAATGATTTTTTAGATAATCAATTTAGCCGTTATAGATAACAATAATGATGTTCTCAGCTTGATATGAGCGAAAGCTTCTATCAACCTTCTATGATTCTTTCACAGACCTGTTCACCTATTAGTTCCTCCAAGTCCTCACGAATTTTTAGTTCTCTTGACTTGCTCACCCTAAAAGTCCATCGAGTCTTTTGAGCCCTTTCACTTGACACTTAGAATAGATTTAATGATATCGGATTATCAATTGATGTCACCTTAGTAGAAATAACATTTGCTTCTATCACATGATAAGGGATAATTTTGTCAGTATCAAAATCCTTGGAGGTTTTCTCGATAGGAAGCAATCTTATTATGCAACTC
Source organism: Syzygium grande (assembly GCA_024733475.1). Taxonomy (NCBI): domain Eukaryota; kingdom Viridiplantae; phylum Streptophyta; class Magnoliopsida; order Myrtales; family Myrtaceae; genus Syzygium; species Syzygium grande. The sequence continues at coordinate 12,512,046 of JAMXDD010000006.1, forward strand.
TGCATTCCTTTCTAGCCAAATATAGTAGATAGATCCACTCCAAGCAAGCTTTAAGAGAGAATTAGCAAAGGAACAACCTTTTTTTTGGTCGATTAAGGAGCAACCTTTTAGATGCTGAGAAACCCAATGAAAGATCCATTGCCATCCTCTTACAACTGCAAACCCCAATCAAGCTCAAGTTTGTAAAAAATTTCTATAGAGAAGGAGCATTCAAAAATAAATGTTGCCTTGAATAAAAATCTGAACCACATAAAAATACAAGATTCTTAGGCTTCATTCTTGAAATTCAAAAGTCAACAATGTGTTTTAATTCGGACTATAAAAGAGTTTTTGGCACATAAAAGAGAACCATATTTTCTGTGTCTTGATTCCTTGAATGGCCTCTTCTCCCTATTTTCTTCCAACTTTTTTTTTAGAAAAATATCAAAATTGAAAATTCTAAAAAATTCATAAAACCTTTCAGTTGAAAATAAAAAAAGTCAGATTTCGGGAAAATATGAAATTTGGTGATTTTTTATAAAAATAATAAAAAAATGAAAAATTCCAAAACCAGGCATAATTTAAAATAATAGAAGAAACTTAAGTATGTATTGAAAGGAAAATTTTTGAGGTGATCCTAAAATAAAAAAATTTTAAAATTTCACAAAATGAATTTAAATAATTATCATACCAAAATGAGGTATAGTTGAATTTAAATTTTTCATGCTTAGGATTAACAAAAAAAAAAAATAATCCCTTGATAAAAATTTTCCAAACCAGGCAATCCAAATGACTTAAAATACAAAAGCAGCTTCCTAAGATTTTTGTGCAAATTTAAATTTTTGAGATGCAAAAAAAAAAACCTCCACATTTTAAAAAAATAAAAATTTTTGTAAAACCTCACAAAAATGGGTTTTCAAAATTGCAATGCACCACCCACTTTCTACAATTTTATTAAAATTTTTGAGGTGTCCAAAAAAAAAATAATAAAAAAGTTCAAAAGGCTTAAATCACTGAATTAATCAACTAAAACCCACTTTGAGTAAAATTTTTCAATTTTTTTGAGTGTCAAAAAATTAAAAAAATAAAAAATAAAAAATTCCAAAATGGCTTAGATAATTTTTAAAAGCTCCATTTTCAAGTGAAATTTAATTTTTTATAATGGTGTCCAAAAAAAAAAAAAATTAAAAAATAAAAATTTCAAAACTTGTTATGAATGGCTTATAAAAAAACCTAAGTGAGTACCCAAAAATTAGTAAAATTTAAATTTTTTTTCCCCATGTATTTGGATGCAAAAAAATTCTCAAAACATCAAAACAAATTTCTATTCAAAATCAATTTACGAAGGTAAAATTATTATTGTTTTTTACCAAACAGATTTCTCTTCCAAATCAATTTTCACAAGAATTCCAGAAATCAATTTTTGGCAAGAATTTGATTTCTGAAATAGAATGGTTACCATTCGCACCCTTAGATGCTGAGAAACCCAATGAAAGATCCATTGCCATCCTCTTACAACTCTTTAAACCCCACTCAAGCTCAAGCAATAACCCCAAAGCTCTATAGAGAAGGAGCATTCAAAAAATAAATGTTGCCTTGACTCCATATCTGAACCACATAAAACACAAGGTATTCTTAGGCTTCCACTCACACAAATAATCAAAAGTCAACAACTTATAATGGTCTTTCGGACTATAAAAGCAACCTTTGGCACATAAGGATTGAACCATATTAATCTGTGTCGTATAACTTGAGGCCTCTTCTCCCTAACCCACTTCCAACTATCCGCATTAGAAAAATATCAGAAGATTATCCTAAAAAAATAACACAACCTGCAGTTGAGGAACAAGGCATTAGGCCATTACACAACGCGACCCGAATATCAATAAGGCAATCAAATTGAGCAAAGGGCTAAAACCAGGCATAATCTATAATAATAGAAGAAACTTGAGCAAAGGGCTAAAACCAGGCATAATCTATAATAATAGAAGAAACTTAAGTATGTATTGATAAGGAAAAGTGATAGATGATCCTAGGTCAAATAACCTTTGAAAGAACACCCAATGAATGCCAATTATCATACCAAAATGAGGTATAGTTGCCTTCTCCAGGCATAAGTATAATCATGCTTAGGATTAACAACCTAGATAGGGACTCCCTTGAGCAAACAACATCCAATCCAGGCAATCCAAATAGAGCCCGATTGCAAAAGCAGCTTCCAAAGATTTTTCAAGATGCAAGTAGTGTTTCGAGACCTAAGCTTTCTAAGGCCTAAGCTACCTCCACATTTTAGAACACTAACATCATTTTGTATCACCTTACAAGAATCGGTACCCCTTCCAAAGGATTGCAATGCACTTACTCTCTACAATTTTAATAACTTTGTTTCGAAGGATAAAGAACTTGCACCAAAAGTAGACAAGGCTATAAATCACTAAATTAATCAACTAAAACTCGAGTGCTATAACTTTCAATCGATCACTTGAGTGTCATAACTTTTTTAAAATATTCAACCAAATGCCAAATATCCAACATGGCATAACACTTATGGAGATAATTTTTTAAAAGCTATGATTTCTCAAGTGATCGATTGAAAATTTATAATGACTCTCAAGTGAAAAAAAAATATGTTATTGAAGTGAGTGTCATACATATGTTATGACACTCATATGATAAAAAAAAACTATGGTACTCAAGTGAGTAACGTACAAAAATTATAACACTTGTAGTGTCCTTTTCCCCATGTATTTGGATGCAAATGGTATATTCTCAAGAATACATTAATGATAATGTTGGTAAGTTTGAATCAAGAGCATATGAAGGTATAATTCTTGATTATTCTACTTTTAGCAGGGCATACGATGTATTTAACAAAGTTTCACAAGAAGTGAAAGAATCAATAAATGTTAAATTTGAAGATAAGTCGAAAGGTGCACGTGCTGATGATAATGAAGAACCAATGCTGCTCCCCGCACCAACTGATGATATCAATCAAAATCAGCATTCTAAAGTACCAAGTTTAAAATATGCCCATTATCAAAGGATTGGAGATACAAATAAGTCATCCTAAAAATCAAATCCTTGGAAATATTAACAAAGGAGTTAAAACCAATCCATCATTCAAAGAGCAAGTATTTATAGAGCAATCACTTAATTTGAAGATCCAAGTACGATTAACAATGTGTATTAATTCAGAAAAGCACTTTATGAACTCAAACAAATGCCAAGAGTATGGTATGAAAAGCTAAGTACCTTTGTGGTTGATAATGGGTTTGAGCAAGGTAAAGTTGACACTACTTTGTTCATAAAGAGAAAAGATGATGATATTTTGTTGACTCAAATATATATTGACGATATCATCTTTGATCCACTAATAAGCTACTTTGCAAGGAATTTACCAATATCATGAAAAGCAAATTTATGATAGAACTAAATTTTTCCTTGGTTTACAAGTCTTTTTTTTTTTTTTTTGGTCAGGCTTGGTTTACAAGTCAAACAAACCAAAGCTGACACTTAGATATTTCAAGAAAAATATGCTAGAGAATTACTAAAGAAGTTTGGGAAGGAACGGTGCAAGAAAATCGATACACCATTGACCAAACTCGATAAAGATGAGAAATGTATGTTCTTGATATACTCATTATCTTGCGTAAATTGTAGTGTTTTCTACAAGAAAATACAAGTAATAAGAAAATCCTTCTATATGAAGTTTGACAATACAATTCTTCAATAACAGAATCAACAGTAGTATACTTTGCCAACAACAACAAATTTCACTAATACCAGCAAATTTCACTAATAGTAGCAAATTTTGTAGATAATAGCATCTGCTTCTATCAAGCCTACAAATTGTGTTATCTTCAAAAGTCAAAAAGTTCTATTTTATGTATTCAGATCACAAGTTATTAGAGACATAGTAAAATGCTTTGAATGATATATTGAGTAGTTTATTAGTCGAAATGCTTGAAATGCTTATAAATACTAATCTTATTTATTTAAAAGTAAGGGCATGATATATGTGACTTGAGATGTTATATATTTAACATAATTTATCCAAGAGTTTGTTAAGCTTATGCAGATTAATGAAGAATTCAAGTCTTTTTCTCGAATTTTAAAAAACAAACAATGATGAAGATGGTGTTGCTACAAAGGATATAAAAGCATAACCTTATGTTCAACACTGAAATCAACATAGAAGTGGTGACAGCAACACTAGAAGTAGTGATAGAAGCTGACACGAAAGATGTTGTGAATGGTAAAAATTTTCGAACCACGATAAAAGTTATTCACAGGAACTGTCATGATGATAAGGAGGAGAACAACGGGATGAAAAGCCAAAAAAAAAAGATAAAGGAAGTATCATTGGCAAATACAGCATCAAGTTGGATAACTTGATTATTGAAGATTTATCTCTTAAGGGATAGAACCACAGCTTGATTAACATCAACCAACTTTGTGATCAATGTTACAAAATCAACTTTGAGGATGGTAAATGTGCTGTACTTATACATATGGACATGTTTGACCGACAGGGAACACTTTCTTTTGTAATAAAAAGTACTTTTTTGATGATCACGGATGACTATTCAAGTTTTGAGGATAGCTTGAAAGGAACACAAGCTACTAAACAAGAGGAAAGATGCAAAAGAAATGAGAGAATCAAGATTATCTCAAGGAAGCAACACATTGAGGAAGAGCAAAGATCAAGTATAGACAAATCTTGATATACTTAAGCTAATTTCGAAATGGGTCTTGATTACTATTTTGAGAATGGAAGAAAAGGCAAATGCATGTGTAGAATTTGCTAAGTTTTATATAGTCTGGCTAGTCTATTTTCTATATATCTTACTTTGTGTCATTATATTGATCTTGATAATATATTGTTAATATTGATGATAATGAAGTGATAATATTGCTATGATTGTTCATGATATTGTTGATACTAACTATGCAATCTAGAGGAGTGTGAAAAGGTCGTTTTCACAAGATTTGAAGATTATTTTGAAATCAGCAACTGATATATGGAAATCAGGAGAAGCAAATAATAGCTAGATTAGGTGAAGCTAATGTGCAATGGATGAGATAAAGACAATTTAAAAGATGGTGGATAGCAACTTATAGTGATTCAGTTTTATCGCCAAGTCTACGTCTACTCTCAAGACTAACAATCACAACTTGGGCTGGAATGGACTAGTAATCACCAAGATAAGTTACAATCAGCAAGCACTAATCTTATCGAATGATAGATCACACTATCATGACTCAGTTGCTGGTATCACACTTGTGTACACTTACTCTTCTCACGATTTCACGACAAAAAAATTCTTCTCACGATTATAATGCAGCAAGAACAATAGAGTGGAGGTCTCAAGAGAATGAAATACTATTTGCTCAGAATGCGGTGTTGAATACTTTCAGCTTGCTTTATATATTTTGTCCAACTACTTTTTGAAATCTACGATCTTCTTTTATATAGATATATCCAATCTTCTCGTTAGAGATAGTCTTGAGAAGTAAGGAGCCATTATGATTCTTTGTGAGCTATTGTTCTAAAGCTAGACTATCTATACAATCCTTTTTGTGAACATCAACAAGGTTTTCTGAAATAGGTTTTATTGTTGCTGTCACATTATCAGTTGCTCTCATAGTTTTGACAAAAGTTGTTTTCAGTACTCTGATGATTTTCAGTTCTTCTACTGTGTTGTTCTAGTCACAAACGGCTATATTTAAGTCTCCAACGAACATCCTTGGATGATCATTATACCAACATCATTTGTGACTTGATATTCTTGTGTTCAATAGCAAAATCATCATGAACCAATTATCATAGTCGCCTAATGCTATTTGCAATCAGGTTGTACAAGAACAACTTGCAATTTTTTCTTCAATGAAATCACATCATGGATATCACTGCAATCCTTATGAAATCATCACGAACATCTGCACTTATCAAAGTAAACATTATGCCAAGATAGTTTTGGAGTCATCAAAATTTCTAAGGATGTTTTTTCAACAGATATGTGCAGATAACGATGATATTTTCTACATGCTAATGATGATCTTAAGAGGTAATAGCACTTAGACAAAAGGAGTAACATTGCTGTTGTTAATAGTTTATTATCAATTGTTAATATGTTGTCTTTCAATGCTTGTCTTTAAATAGAATTTCATGATGAAATACTTTTATTTGTTATCTCCTTTATAATATAATGAATTATGATTGATTTTATCATTCTATGATGATTATCATTATGTGGAGACTCCGAGATCTGCTTATGTGAAAAATGTCAAATTAACTGAACTTGTTGAGCAGATCTTTATATTCCCTTTATAATATCATGCTTTTCATTATGACGAAAAGGGAGAGAGTTCCTTGACATATATATTTGTTCATGCATATAATATTTAATCCATTGAACACGTGCTAATGCATAGTTTGCCTAAGCATGTAAACTATGTTGTTTATAAAAATTATATTTCATGCCTAATAGTTGTGGTGAAGATTGTACAAAAATGAGTTGAATTTGATATTTATCATTAGCACCTTTTTTATTATAATTAAAATGGGGAGAGGTTTAATGAAATATGCATATGTGTTTGGAGGAGTATTAGTTCACGTGATGAATGTTCATTTCTATTTGAAATTCATGTAACTAAGCAACTTGTGTAGATGCATGAACCGTTGTTAATTCCTATTGTTTTGATCATATTGTTTCCACTTACTATCTCTTGATTATATACATTGAATATCTTAATATTTGGATATTGTATTACGTGTTTATTATGCCTTGAAGTGAATTCCTATTTTTGGCCAAATAAGAAAATTTGTTTACTTTTCACACATACAAAATTCATTATCTTTTGTTGCATGTCAAGAGATCTACATATTCGGATATTGTTTTGTCATCATAAAAAAGAAGAGATTGTTGAGAAAATCCCATATGATGTTTTGAAGATGACAATACAATCAAAGGCTATTAATGTGCATATTAGTTGAGTGGTACTAGGTGATGCATGCACAAGCCAATATGCAGATGATGTCATAATTAGTACTAGATGATTCCAATAGGAGTAGTGCTCTTCTCCTATCAAGAGTGCTCTGTAGATATCTCGAGATCACTATCGATATCAAGGACAAATAAGATTTGGGTGGCAAGATGTGTACAAGCTAGAAGGACATTGAGATAAGGTGAATATCTTAAAAGACCTTGATCGAGTAGGGGTAAGTGATTCAAGGTTCCACCTGGAACCTAAAATCTATCCTCGGCTACAGATTTCTTATTTTTTGGAACATGGAACCTACCCTATCACAGATTCTAGAGTCGGTTCCAAGTTCTAACAGGTTCTTTTTTTTAATTTTATTTTTAGTAAAACAAAACGAAAATAAACGCAATAATGACTAGTTATTGGAAAGCAACATTTCACTTAATAGAAAAGGGATAGAACGTACAAATAGTAATTGTTGGGATGCAATACATGACTTTAATTCCAAGGCAAGATGCCACATTTTTCTCAACAAAAAGTACAAAACATACTCCCCTCCAAGCTCCTCTAAAGTAGAAAAATTTTTGTTTCTGGTCATCAAAGCAAGTTGCTCCTCCAAGCTCCTCCACCACCTGCAATACCGAAAGGAATTAGTTGTGTAGTGGCAATCAAACCTCCAAGAGAACCACAGGCAACAAAAGCAAGGTAGAAAGATGAGAAACACGAAAACTGAGCATCGATAATTAGGTCAAACATGAAGCGGAATGTTAATAATAATAACAAGATAATGGTGTGGTGTTGCCCACACTAGAGATCGAGCCAAAAGCAATACCATGGAAGTGTTAGCCACCTAACCAATCCTATGAAGATGCAGCACCACAAGACAAGTCATTGTGGATTAAGTTCCTGGGAATGCCAGCTTATGGCAATTAACTAAACCACAAACAATATTTGCAGTGGTGACTGTAGCAAGAACGTATAGAGCATGAAATTGACCATGATCCACACTGAATATCGGGGCAAAGTGCTGTAACTGAAGAAATTTAATGGAGGATGAAATTTAATGGAGAAATTTAAGTGACTATGGCATATAGGGATAGAGTCCTGTAATTGCAGAGTACCTAAATGAACACACTAAATACACCCATGCAAAAGTGAGAAAGCGGATGAACATTTTGTTCTGCTAATATCATGCAACTACTTGAAGATATAGAAATCAAATTGGATCGAGAGTTATACCCAATAATAAGCCTTGGAACAATGTAACGGACTTGTCCCATTATGCAAGAGTCAAAGCCATATTGAACTTGCAGACAGAAGGAACCATGAGATCCCGTTAACTTCTAGCTAAATTCCTACTCCGCCGCCATTAGGTTCAGAAACAATACCCCCGAAATGGCTTACCCAGATCCAAAAGAAGAATGCAATCTCAAAAGCATTCTGGAAAAGTATAAAATGGATCAAGTAGAGGACTATTCGCTCCAAAAGTGTTAAGCCTTGAACAACCAGTTCCCTTTCTATTGCACTATGCTTTTCAAGCCAATTGTGTAAAACATGCTCCAGCTTGGTTCCCAGCCAGCCAAAAAATTATCAAAAGGTGGAAATGCACATGATTTAGTGATTCACAAGAGTTTGATCAATCGTGGTTTCAAGATTGCACGCACTTTCAACCATGACCTGACTTTTGAAAACATGAAACAACAGGTGCACTCAGACATTTCACAGGCAAATAAGAAACACTAAGGTAGGATATATCATGAATAGATAGCAAATTGAGCACAGTGAACTTAACAATCAGCTTGCGGACGTAAGAGAGCATTCACATTCACAGGTGACAAAAACACATGTATAATGACTCACATGATTAAAAATAATGCAAATGAAGTAAAGCATGCTAAAAATGACTGAGCATGACCATAAGAGCACCATCCCTGAACATTTCAGAAAATAAGATGCCAAGGAGCAATTTTCCCTGAAAGTACTAATGACACACTCAATTGGATAGCATTTAGATTGAACTTTTTGGCAGCTAAGTTGACTTCCCTTCACCTTGCCAAATGCCTGTTACTCATTTCTCTGTTGAAAATCCATTGAATCCAAATTTGTACTTCTGCATTATATTGATAACCTAAGTCTCGCTTCCTCTTAAAGTCATCTATCTTGCAAGTCAGGTACAGCTCGTATAGGAATGGTGCACAGAAATGACCAGCTCGAACATATTAGCAGAAACTCAGTCACATGGAAGTATTCTCAGTTCATACTAACAGTATGTATAGAATGGACCCAGAAGATCCCTATATGCCATAGTCACTTTGGCATATTCTCCATTAAATTTCTTCCTCCTTTAAACAACTACGAGGTTAAAGGCACGCACAAACCATTGGCATAATCATACATAACATGACCTTAGCTACGCCTTCAACAATGGACAAAAATAAGAACAAAGAAAATCAAAGTATTAAGACAATCCATATCTAATTTACTGGTAAAATAAAATAAGTATTAGAAAGCCTCACCACATATATTCATTCTTCAACCAGTAAACTCTATTTACCAACGATAATCTCCTCATTAAGACGATCCTTATCTAAAAAAAAGAGAGACTAAATTACATATTCACTTATTAGATATATAAAAGGAATTACAATATATAAAGATATAAACATCACTTACCCAACTCAAATTTTTTTGCACTCTTGATGCACTCTTCAACATTAATCGACACACGAATGGCTATCAACCAGTCTTGAGTGAAAATCAAAGCTTCCACTATTTTGGGTGTCAAAGAACTTCGAAAGCCGTCAAGCACATGACCCGATGTACTAAAAGTCGACTCTAAAGCAACAATAGTTACGAGAATAGACAAAACATCTCGAGCTATCAAAAATAGGATCTTATATTTTGAGCCGCTAGTCTTCCACCACATCAAAAGGTCAAGATCAAGAATATTTTCATTTTTATCTTGAAGATACTGATCAAACTCAGATTTGTTGTTATCGCACTCTGTTGATTCGAGTGCATAAAGCTTCTCTGAAAAGCTTGGGGGTCATACTTCTTCTTACCCTCGTTACCACCGACTTCAATATTAGAACCACTACTACTTGGACTCAAACCTTGGACACCAAAATTTCAATCACTTGAAGCAAGAGAAGATTGCTCATAAAATTCATGGAAGAAGAACAGCAGAAGTGCCAAAACTTGTGTATGGCGCTCACTTTAGTGCCAAAAATTTTCGTCGGCTTACTTAAGTGGCAAATCGGAGGAAAAACGATCACTTGAGTGCCAATGGCAAGATATTTTGTCCAAAATGTATACGTGGCATTTTTAATTAAATCTTGTAAATGACTTGGCAAATTTTTAAAAAAATAAAGTTCACATGGATTTCAAAAACGATGTCGCATCGCCTACATGGCTTGGGAGAAAAATGTGACGTCGTTTCCCCCTTGATAATTGAACAACATGCACGAAGAAGACCAAATTAGGGCTCGTCTGGTCATCGTTCAAGTGAAGGAAGTTCCCGTCGTCGTCGCTGTGCTCCGCCGCCATCACTATGCTCCATCGCCATCGTCGTTGTGCTCCATCGCCATCATTGGCTGCCGCTCGCATGTCATCTCTTATCCTCAGTAATTCAAGTTTGTCATATTCTCTCCATGGCTCCATTAGATGGCAAAATTAAGGCTCCGAGGGGACAATTAGGACTTCAAAGGCACAATTATGGCTCCGAAAGCAAATCTAAGGCTTGGAGGGAGAGATAAACTAGGCATGACATTAGTAGAGAAGGAATTGCGAAATAGTAATTGTAGGGACTTCAAGTTCTAATTGTGAAGGCAAAAGTAAGGATCGGTGCCAACTGTGTTGCTTCGTTTGTACTAAAAAACAGCGAATGAGGTTATTTTGTTTCGACAATGGCAATTTGTTTAGTCATTTAGTTGCGGTTGTGGGATCCTCCATGTGAACTTATTGGCTTTTGTGCGTTGTGGTCCTAAAAGATAATTATTTTGTTTTCTTTTGTAATCCTCTAGAGTGTAATATACACGTTTCTTTCTTGTATTTTACTCACATGAGGCCAAGTAAGCGGCGAATTCCACATGTACATAATCGTCACCCTTGTAGTGTCACAACAAAGAATTAGTCAACAATTCAGGAGGTTTGTAGGCAACGGAAGGATTGAATTCCTTGTAGATAGGGTCTCTCCAAAATGGCTATGCACTCCAAGGATATGTGAAATTTGATTGAACTTCAGAAAAGTGCCAATCTGTCCCTATGAAAATAACAAAAAAGCTTGTCAAAAGTTGGTTATGTTTTGAGGGTTTAATTTGAGTAACATCAATCATCAGAGCATACTCAAAAATTGCAAGTCTAAATGTTATATATCAGGTTCTAGCACAAGCATATGAATTATGAACTTAGATGTATTCCTACATATCTAACGAGATTCGTCGGATCTATGAACATGTTTGATCTGGTGCATTATAACTCTGAGCTATCTATTTCTACATTGGGTAAATTTCATTGTGTCACTGAACATTGAAACAACTTGCAAGGGTCTTGACTCAGTCTAACAAGACAATTAGAGCAACTTGTTGACTTTTGTCCATTGTGGTCTCAAAAGCTGATTATTTTGTTTTCTTTCGGTGCAGCATGGGCATAAGGGACAATGTTGTCACCATCATTGTTTGATATGGTGGGGAATTTGTCATTGACACCGAGGAATAGGAATATGGTGGTGGAAATGAAGGTGATATTTTTTTTAATGTAAGGAGGCCATCATATATTGAATTCATGAGGGACATAATGCATTATTTACGATGCAAAGTAGATAAATTGCATTATTGTGTTCCCGAGAAGGACTTGAAAGACGGATTGAGATTCTTGAATGATGATAATGGTGTTAAGGACATTATTTACCATTATCTTCATGGCGAGAAAGCTAAAGTCTATGTTGAGTATTACGGTGACTGTGAAGATGATGAAGATGATGAGAGCACTAAAATAGGAGAAGTAGGAGAATGTACTCAGGCTGGGGACAAAAGGCATAGCTGAGGTCGGAGACACCGACAAGTCATATAGAGAGAGTTGAGCAAATAGGAAGATGTCCCCAAGTTTCTAGTGAAGACATCCCTCATGAAAAATTGACCGAATTAAATTGGGAATTTGCTTAATTTAGTGAATTGGATGATGAAGTTTTGGGAAATGTAAATTTCCTAAGTGATGACGATGATGATGAAGACCTTGCAGAATCAAGGTAAAAGCAAAGAGACTTTCTGAAGAATAAATTTGCTTCATTGAGAGAATTGCATGAACCACAACCAGTGAATAGCCACCAAGAAGCTCCAGCTAATGGTAATCAGACTAAATATGAACAGAGTGGCAGTGAAGATGAGAGTGCTAGCTCTGAGAACGAGCTTGAAGATGACAAAGTACCTGTCCGTAGAAGGAAAAGTAAATATCCTTCCTATGATCCGACTGCTGCATGTTATGTTTTAGTTTGTAGGAATGAAATTTGATAATGCGAAACTGTTTAAAGAAGCTATTGTCAAGAACTCCATTGCTCAACAAAGGAGTATCGAATTTATTAGAAATACGAAAGAATTTGTGAGAGCTAAGTGTTCGCAACCAAATTATTCATGGAAGATCTATGGTGCACTGAACAGGAAAAGCAGGTCATCCCAAATTAGGTCCCATGCTCGTTCCATTATTTTTTACAATAAAAGGGTAACAAGTGTATAGTTGTCGAAACACTTCTTCAATACTATCAAAGCGATGCCCGAGATTAAGAGTCCTCAGTTAAAGTAGTTGGTGAAGGAGCAGGTAGGGGTTAATGTATCGAGGAATTAGTGCAAAAGAGCCAAACAAAAGGTGATGAGTACACTAATGGGTCGGTACAAAGAAGAATATGTGACATCCTAAAATTTACTCGTTTGAGATTTATGAAATGCTTGGTTTTATGAACGTACTTACAGTTCATGCTTGGAACTGATCATTCCTGAGATACTAACCATTAGAGAAAGGCTAATTAGGGATTTAAATTCGCGCAATCAAAGAACTCGATCGTTAACCGACTTTTAACCACGAAAATTGTCGAGATGACATTTTGAGCCAATGAAGGCTGATCCAAAGATAGTCAAGAATCAGTTCGCCACTGTCATAGTAGTGGATCGTGGGTGATTCCGCTGGACCACGAAATGAATTGATGAATGACCATAAACCTATATCAAACGATCGTTCCCATCGGATCTAGTGATTGATCCTCGCGATTAAGTGACAATCGAGGTCCTCACGACCCGAGTAAATTTGTACATGGCATGATTTAGTATCGGCCACGGGTCAGTAATGCGAATTTTCCCAAAAACCACCCGTTAGTTTAAGAAATGCTCGAGTTATGTTAAATAAAATTCAATTATTAATTAGAGCCCAAATTGGACATTGAAAAATTAGGAAGTCACGACAGGACATTAGGACGACGTTGTGGTTGGAACGTATAGCTTTAGATTTTCCCGAATCCTTTAGAAAAAATTCAAATTCGGCAAGAAAATGGAAAAGTGACCATTTTACCCTTGGAGGTTTATAAAGGGCAAGTGTTAAAGGGGGAAGGGCATTTTAGTAATTTTGCCCTAATTTTTTAGTTGGACAATTTTGCCCTTGGAATTTTATGAAAATCCCAAATTGCCCTTGGATACTTTTGGAAAAGATTCGATCTCAGCCGTTGATCTCAAAATAAGATTGAATCTCGACCGTTGATTGGATTTGTGAGACAAGGACAAGATGGTCAATTAGCCCTCAATTATTGGACTTGGGTTATTTAAAACCCAAAATTCTCTCTCTCTCCTCATTCTCTCTCTATCTCTCTAAGCTCCCTCTTCCCTCATCACCGAACCGACCGCACCCCTTTGGTCGCGCCACCACCGCTCGCTGGTCACCGCCGTCGTGCCACCGCCGTTCCTCTATTGAGCCATCACCGCCCTCACGCCGCTGTCCCTCTCTTTCTCTCCCTCTCTCTCGTGGCTGTGAACAACGGCAAGGAAGCCGCCGTCGCCGCCTCACGCTGTCTAGCCCACCCACAGTCGCCGAGCCACTCACCGCCGCTCACCATTGACCGACACCCGTTTTCCGCTCTAACCGAGTTAGTCTAGAGTTCGGTAAATCACGCCCTAAACTCTAGTTAGAACTTCGGGTATCAACAGACAAATTAGAGGTGGAATCGGGTTTAATTAGACGTGATTTTGATGAAATTCGGGGCTGTTTATGGATTAATTGTGTGGACTGATTTAGGGGCTGGTATTAACTGATTGTGAGGATGAAATTGTGAAGTTTCGGGGCTTGATTGATGCCGAGTTCATTGCTGAAAATGGAGACTTGCAGTGACCAGCCTATGGTTTGATTTAAGGGCGATTGGTGTCGGTTTAGTGCGTAGTATGTTGGTTGAATTGTGATGCTTGTTATGGCTTGAAATGAGTGTGGAAAGACTGAAATTGTGAACGTGTATGTAGCTGTGTTTGTGGGCCCGCGAATGGCCTTGTGTGTTTAGTTGTACCGCGACTTGATAGATTGAAATGTGCTTTGTTATGTGCGCGCTTGGGCCGAATTGAATTGATTGTCAATTGGCCGTGTTTAAGTGTCGATTGAGCATAAGAAATGCGTGATTTGATGCGTGCACGGGCCAAGTGTGAATGGCCAATGTGTTGACGTGTGAGTGTTGAGCATGTGAACAAGTGAGAAAGCGTGTGTGGTACGGTACGTGTGAAAATGGAAATCCCTAAGGCGATATCATTACGTGGGGAATTGATCCGTCTCGAGGCAAGATAACTACGCGATGATGCCCTGACATCGAGGACGGCAACCCATGGCGCATTTCATTACGCGGGTTGTGTTGTAGGTGGTAGGTGTTGAGCCTGAGGCGGTACCACTACACGGGCAATATACATGGCCTGAGGCGGTACCATTACGCAGGCCGAGAAGTATTATGAATATGGCTAACCTAAGCGGTACCATTATGCGGATTGTGCACTAGGTGACGGATGTTGAGCCTGAGGCGGTACTACTACATGGGCAAGATACATGGCCTGAGGCGATACCATTACGCAGGCCCCGAAGTGTTGTTATGAGTTAGTCGTAGTGAACCTGAGGCGGTACCATTACGCGGGTTACTGGCGAGTTGAGTGGAAAGAATGTGATGAGATTGTAACGAATGCATGAGATGAAATTAGAATGTGCATGTGACTGGTAATGGTGATGACGTGACTAACGTGTAGATTGCACATTGGAAAGGCCTAGGTAAACATACTTGTGTACCTGCTATGCGATGGTTGAATGTGGTTGTGTTGGTGGTTGTCTGGAGGTACGTGATAAGCGTAGGTGGGGTTTAGGGTGTGTGCTTACTGAGATGTATTCTCATGGTTATTTCAACCAACAATTTTAGAACCCCGGTCTAAGCAATGAATCTCTTGCCGCCACCGCCTGAGCATTTTGGAGTTCCGATACATGCCGACCATAACGTTGTAGAGTTCCCTATAGATGAAAATATGACTTGGGTTAAGCATACGATAGTAGTCTGGGTAGATGTAGGGTTACGCCTTTGGCAAGGTCCATAACTACACTACCTGGTTCTTTAGAGACGAGGTAGATGAGTTTGGCCCCATCCGTGGATTTGACATCTCCTTTGATGGAGTTGAGGATTGGGACCCGCCTGCCAAACCTCCTCCCGATGGTGAGATGACTAGTTTGGAGATTAGTCTAGCGCAGTCTGGACTACAACAAGCACTTGCGGCACCCAAGCCTTCGGGGGCCGAGCATGAATTAGAACCTGAAGAATCGCAGGTGGGGTACGATCCAATGGACGTAGATCTTGAGGTGATCCCAGAGATAGAACCAGAAGAGGAGGAACCCGAGGCAGAACCTAAAGAGGCCCCATAAGATGAGCCTAAGGATGAACCTAAAGAAGAACCGGTGCACATTCTCCTGTATGAGCAATGGATTGACCCCAAGTTTGCGCCAGAGGACGAGTTCTTTGAGGAGCCAGTCGAGGAAGAGCAAGTCGAATTTCCAGCGGAGTCGGGTGACATAAATAATCCGATCGAGATCGAGGCCGAGCCGAAGTCCTCAGAGGAGCAGACAGTGTAGGGGAATTCAGATTCTGATGATGAGGAGTCAGACTCTAAGTGGACGCCGAGCAGAGGGCGTAGGAGTTAGGTTTTGGGGTTACGAATGGGCTTTTTGGAGGTGTACCATTTTTGGAAGATAGAATACCTAGGCTATCGATCAATTTGGATATCAGTGGTTTATAGTACGGTGTGCATATGTATATGGTGGTTTGTAGAATGTGAATATTATATAAGTTTGAATGAGAAATGAATATGTTTATTCTCCCCTGTTTACCCCAGTTATAATAGTCCGGGTATTTGTGGTTTTCGCTGACGTTTTAAATCTCTGAAAGCTAATAATTTTAAATTGGGTCGGCGATACCCTGGGATGATGCATTAATCGACCAGAGAAGTATGTCGCGTGCCGATAGGGTTCTGGGCGTGACAAAATATGGCCAGGTTTGGGATTATGCTTGCGAATGTATGCTTCAAAACCCATCCAGTAGAATATATGTAGAGGTTATTGAGAGGACATTGCCTGATTGTGGGACTAAGTTCGATAGGTTTTATGTTTGCTTTGATGCATGCAAACGGGGATTTTTTGTTGATTGTAGAAAAATTGTAGGATTGGATGGATGTTTCTTGAAGGGTTTATGCAAGGGAGAGTTGTTAGCTGCTGTTGGGAGAGATGCCAATAACCAAATATTTCCTATAGCTTGGGCTGTTGTCAAAGTAGAAACC
This sequence comes from Syzygium grande, assembly GCA_024733475.1. Classification (NCBI taxonomy): domain Eukaryota; kingdom Viridiplantae; phylum Streptophyta; class Magnoliopsida; order Myrtales; family Myrtaceae; genus Syzygium; species Syzygium grande. Next base: position 12,528,830 of record JAMXDD010000006.1, read on the forward strand.
AAGGACACTTGGTCCTGGTTTCTAAAAAATATAATGGCTGACCTTGAGATAACCAATAGGAAAGGTTGGGCATTCATGAACGACTAACAAAAGGTAATGCCATTTAAAACTATTGGCTTTTTAATATTAATCGCATATTTTTCTTACAAGTATTTTTGGTTTGAATAATTGTAGGGACTTGTTCCTGCATTAGCTGAATTGATGCCATATGCTAAATATAGAATGTGTACAAGGCACATATATGCAAATTGGGCAAAGAATTATAAAGAGGATAAGTTGTAGAAGCAATTTTGGTATATAGCAAAGAGCACAAACATGGCTGATTTTAGAATAGCTAAGTATAAGTTGTTTCAGTTGTCAAATGAAGGTTTTGAAGCATTGTTCGAAACGGAACCTAAGCATTGGTGCAGCACCTTCTTCAGTGAAGAGTTCAAGTGCGATATCATTGATAACAATCTCAGCGAAGCTTTCAATGACAGAGTACTAGAGGTTAGGTGCAAACCCATCATTAGCATGCTTGAAGACATACGAGTTATGGTCATGACTCGGCTCCAGAGACAAAGAGATGGGGCTACAAAGTGGACTAGACAATATGGTCCTAGGATTGCAAAGAGATTGGATGAGAACACAGTTGCTAGTAGGTTCTATCATCCAATTTGGAATGGAGATGATGGATATGAGATCATGAACAATGCTGATAAGTATGTCGTCCATCTAGAGAGGCGAAAGTGTTCATGTTGAGCTTGGCAACTAACTGAAATTCCTTATGCACATGCCATTTGTGCCATCCAGTTGAAGCAACTAAACCCAAAGAATTACTTAGATGATTGGTACAAGAAAAGCACATATGTTGCTTCGTACCAATTCATGATGCAACCTATCAGAAGTAGCAAATTTAAGGGTCAACAAACCATAAAGCCCCTAAACCTTTGCTACTAAAGAAGAAAATTGAAGGCCAAAAAAAAACGAAGAATGCAGGAAGGAAAGATTTCAACTCAGAGGATGAGCAAGACTGACGTAAAGATGACGTGCTCCTATTGCCAAAAGGAAGGGTACAATAAAAAGGGTTGTGCATTGAAGAAACAAAATCAACAACAACAACAGACATATGTAGAGGCTGATACAGGGCCAGCCCAAGGGCTAATTGAAGGGCCTGCTGTAGAGTCAAGTGTAGGGGCTTGATGCAGAGCTAGTTGGAGGGCCAGCTCAAGGGGCTAATGTAGGGCCAGCTGGAGGGCGAGCTAGAGGGCCAGCTCAAGGCCAAACTGAAGGGTCAGCCCAAAGGGCCAACTAAAGGCCAGCCCAAGGGCCAACCATTGAGTCGAATGTTGCACAGATGAGGAGAAAATATCCTGTAAGTTGTACAATTGGTGTTTGTATTATTTTTTGGGTTGAAGTTTAACATTGATATGTCATTATTAGGTGAGAAGATGACTAACTACAAAAGTTGCTGAGAGTGAGGCACCATTGCGAAACAAGAGGGGCTCTTAGGAAAAGGCTAAGACAATATGGTTATGAACTTTTTATAGACAAGCGCACCGGAATGACTATTTTGAATGTAAGTTTTGTAGGACTCCTGCATTTAATTTATTTATAGTATTTCCTTTTTATTGACAGTATCGTTATGTTGTTGTAACCTATGAGAAGTTCCAAAGTGCTTATCTCTCAAGATGGCCCAATTTAAGAGTCAACAGCTGCACCGAAAAGAGGAACTTAAGTGGCAAGAAAAAAGACAAAGGGGACGGCGCCAAAGACCATTGCGAAAAAAAAAAGACATCAGGTGCAACTCCAAAACAGCCACTAACAAAGAACCTAATACTAGTTACATCTCAACCAAGTGATCCTAGCACCAACATTGACCCTACTTAGAGCTCTCATCAATTGACACGGCTTATAAAGAAAATGGCAGCCGCTAAGAAGAAGGTACATGGAACAGGAAGGCCAGTTGAAGAATCTACACACCTAGTTAGAAAGAGTGCAAGGATCATGAATCAAGTCAAACATCTATTTACAGGAAAAGGAATTGGGGGTTTGTTCATATTGACTAATGGGAGGGTGCTAAATATGGTAGTTTTTGCTTTTTGTTGGGAGGTTGTGCATATTGACTTGTGGAATTGACATTGTACGGCGTTGAGTCAGTTTAATATTTTTGTTTGGTGGGAAGCCATTCCCTGGATGTGGATGTTGTCGTTGGTTATTCATATTGACCAAATGTAAAAACAAATTTAATGTCAATGGACCGATATTTATTTTGTCTATACTTTGAAATTTTCATATTTTGTTATTGGTTGTTCTAGTTGTGCTGCTAGTGTGCTAGTTCTGCTAGATGTTCTAGTCGTGCTAGTTGTGCTTGGTTGGTGCAGTGGTGGTGATGGTCGTGGTGCAGTGGTGGTGGTGTTGGTAGTGGTAGTAGTGCAATGGTGGTATTGGTGGTGCAGTGGTGGTGGTGCAGTAATGGTCATGGTGCAGCGGTGGTGGTGTTGTTTTCGCAAATTAGGTGGTGGTGTTGCTGTGGTTGTGGTGGTGCTGTAGTGGTAGTGGTGTTGTGGTTGTGGTGGTGCTACAGTAGTGGTGGTGTTACTTGTCTCGTATAAATGGTGGTGGTACCGTGGTTGTGATGGTGCAGCGGTGGTGGTGTTGCTTGGCTGGTGGTGGTGGTGGTGGTGCTATGGCTGTGTTAGTGTACTGGTGGTGCACTAGTGATAGTGGTGGCGCATTGGTGGTGCAGTGGTGATGGAGGTGGCACAATGGTGGTACAGTGGTGATGGTGGTGCTTAGTGGCTGGTGCAGGGCTTGCAACAGTAGTTATCAATGCTAGTGCAAGGTATAAGTTGCTAGTGCACTAGCCCACCAGCTATGTGTTGGTGCAGCTCAAAGGCATCTTATGCTTGCACCAGCTATGTATGGGTCCAAGCACAAGATGCACTCTGTACCAACACATAGCTGGTGCAAGCAAGCACACCAGCTATGTGATTATTGCTGGTGCAGTATTAGTGAAACGAACATATCAACAAGTAGCACTTAAGTGCTCACTTTTGAACAATAACTGGCACTTAAGTAATCAATTTTCACCACGATTGGCATTTAAGTGATCACTTTTGATCACGATTGGCACTTAAGTGATCAATTTCAAAAAAACTTGGCACTTAAACGATCGCTATTTACAACGTATGACACTGAAAAAAGGACTTTTGAAATTGGTACCATTCATTCATTTGGCAAGCATTTGCAGCAACAATTGCAGCAAACCAGCATCCCATTACCAGCAAATACTGCAACAAACAATTACCAGCAATACTAGCAAATCATTGCAGCAATCCAAACATCTCAAGCAAAACTAAGCAAATAAGAATTAAGAATGCACAACTAAGCAAGAGAACTTGTCAGTGATCACAACCAATGAATTTCAAGCTTCCATTTCCATCATAGATTGCAGTAAACTTTTGTTCCATACAAAAACAAGCTAATACAACTATACTTACAAATTACCCAACACAAGTATATATTCCACTCATCTTCAACTATGGTAGACTGAGAAACTTCTTCTCATCACTCACTTTATATTTGACCATAAAATAGGATACACAACAGAATAACAACATAATCAATGCTCGATAACACTTTCTTTTAATTTTCATTCTTGAAACTTCCTTCTTCAAATTATTGGCCAGAGATGCTAACGCCTTCATTTCAGCTTGCATTGAGTCCACATCCTCCAATTCATCCATTAATGTAGGTGGGCATTGATGGCGTCCTTCAAGTAGCTCCAAGATCACCTTTATCGCTCAACCGAAGAATTTCGCATCAACCCATTTGAAATATTTGCACTTCGAGCCTTCTCTATACCTAGCGTAACCATTAATCTTCTTCCAGGATTCAACTGAGTCTAAGATGTTGCTATTGGACTCGGTAACCCACAAAAACAGTAACATTCGGCCTCTTGTTCGCTTCATTGAAACGAATTTGAGTCGCTGCCGAAGCTACTGCTCTCCATTTGCAAGATCGAGCTTGTAACTATGAGGGTGAATCAAAATAGGGTTTCAATTGGGGAGAAGATAGCCGGTTAGGGTTGCAAATTGAGGGATTCTCTCAATTTGGGGATTTAGGGTTCTTATTTGGGGGAAAGAGCACTAAATTGCATCGTTTTAGGGATGGGATGCTGATTGGACTCTCCGGTGAGCCACATCGGCTTAAGAAACTAATAAAAAAAGGCCACATTAGATTTCCGGCTAAACTGATCGGAGTTGGCACTGAAATGACCGTTTTTCAAAAACTTTGACAATAAAGTGATCCAAATGAAACTTTTGATACTAAAGTGATCCAAATGAAACTTTTGGCATTAAAATGAGTGCCATCTACAAGTTTTGGCACTTCTGCTGTTCTTCTCCCTAAAATTCATACAAATGATCCAATGCGTCCTTCACCTTATAATGCATCTCATTAACTTTTGATTCATCATCATAAATTTGTTCATACAAGAAATTCACATAATTCAACTTGGCTATAGGATTCAACACAACATCAATCAATACCATCATATTCACTTTATCCAAACTCTCATAATATTTATCAAATTTTTCTTTCATTTTTCTACCTATAATTTGAAGTTTAGGATCCGAAGCATCAGCCGCCACATCTTTCAGATATTTATACAAAAGAACTATCCCATGAAGGTAATCATTTGAAGTAACATATAAACTCCTCGACATCCAATTGGTGGCATCATAGAATAGTTTTAGAAATTCCGAAAGAACAATGTCATTTTTCCAATCATCTTTAGGAAGATCATTGTTAAGCTCACCCACAAAAGATGGATCTTCTTCTTCCATCCTTTCAAAAGCTTTTCTGAATTTTATGGCGATGTCTAACATGTGGTAAATGGAGTTCCATTTAGTGGCAACGTCAAGAATAACCGAACCCTTGTAAGTGATCTTTTCACTCTCAATGTAAGATTGAAATGTGTTGGCCCTCATAGGAGAACTCCAACATACCTAACCACATTTCGGATACATGTAATAGATTCACGTACCATAGTCAAGCCATCTCTAATAATCAAATTTAATATGTAAGCGGTGCACCTCATGTGTAAAACACTACCATCTAAGATCAACAACCTTTCTCTTGAAAGTCTTTCCTTCAAATAAGCAATTGCAACATCATTTGAACTAGCATCATCAACGGTGATTGTGGACACCTTTTTTTCTATTCCCCACTCAAAGATGCATTTCTCCACCATTTTCCCAATTTCCCCTCCCTTGTGACTATGCATCACCACAAAATTGATTATTCTTTTATACAACTTCCAATTTTCATCAATAAAATGTGCAGTAAGACACAAATAATTCAGATTTTGAATGGAAGTCCATGTATCAGCCATGAGTGCGATCCTAGAATTAATCTTACTAGAGTAAGTCTTCAAACAAGTTCTTTCACAGAAATATAACTTCATGTAATCTCTAGCCACTATCAAAACGTGATAAATGCTTGAAGAGAGGTTGTAACTCAATGACAAACTCACGAAATCCAATACACTCAATTAAGGAAAAAGTTTAGTCATCAATTATGATGAACCAAGCAAGCATTTCCCTTGAACATTCTTGATTAAATGATTATGTCGATAAGACACTATCAATACTCGAATCTCCCACTACCTTACCAGCCACGTTTACATTACGTGGTGCAAAGCATTTCTGCCTCTTATCTACATTACATGAAAATTTCTTGCACATTGTTAAGTGCTTCCTCATTGCGAAAGTACCGTTAGCAACATGGTGCTTTAACACAGACTTACAATGAAAGCACTTTACCTGATATGTTTTTCCATCCTTATCTTTGATTCTCTCATAATAATTCCAACAATCGAATGTGTACTTCTTATCACAAGGAGGAAGACCAAGTACGTTGTTTGTGACATCCGCGATTCGAACCCATAATCGACCAAGGGAGATGGCCAAGAAACAAGTACATGGATCGACCCGAGGGTTGGCCATAGGCCAAGTGATTTTGGTCAAAATGGGCAATCAAATTATCGACTATGGTTCGATCGAAGGATCGACCATGGATCGACTTGGGAATGTGTAGTGGATCGACTCATCATTCATGGAATCGATTAGAGTAATTCGATCATGGAATGACCATTCAACCATAAGAGTAGGTTGTGGGACTATCATGCACCGAGCCGAATGCTGGACGGTCATGGATCAATACCGCTCGGGCATGAGCCAATCACGGGTGATTTCGCTTGGTAATACACCAGTCGTGGGCAATCATAAATCGATTTCGTGCGACTGTACGTCCATCACGGATTGATTCCATACGACTACATGACAACCGAGGATCGGCCATGGATCGTTGATGCTTAATCATGGACCGGTCGCAAATCGGCTATGGATCATTGCGGTGAATCAAGATGGGCCATAGACCAAGCTAGGAGCACTGTCGCTTGATCATGAGCTAGGCTTAGTGCCGATCATGCAAGCCAAGTCATGTGCCTTACCGTGTGCTAGGCCCTGTGCCCAATCGGCTAGACAAAGGCCAAGCCCCATGCTTGACTAAACGCCCCTTCCTGTGCTCGGCAATTGTGCCAGGCACCGTGCCCGACCAGACCAGGCTTAGTGCCCCATCAGGTACTCGACAGGCCAAGCCCAGTGCCCGGCATTGTGCCCATCTAGACTTGACTTGTGCCTCAATTGCCCGATTAATTCGGTCTTGTGCTAGAATCTCGATTCAAATAAATGGTCGATCGTGTATGGTCACGTAATATCTTGATTTATTTACAAAATGTGGGGTAAGATTTTAGAAGCCTAGTGCCAAATAGAAAAGCAATCCGTTGGCTTAGGCAATTTGTGCCAAGAGTTTAGTGTTCTTGCAAGACTAGAAGCAAGTCGCACGCCTAGGATTTAATTGGCAAGAAAACAAATTGATTTGATCCAAAGTCAAGCCAATGAACACCTTCCTTTATAAGTTAACCCAATAATAGAGATTTCTTGCTAGAAGATCAATAATTAGGGATAAGCTTAGGTGTCCCACCCCAATAATAAAGGATAGTGATTCACCACCTCCATTAATAGACAAGCTTGGAGACAAAACCAAGAACCATTCGACCAAAGGGAGTTCACGACCAAGGAGTGTTCCACGTGCAAATAAGAAGAACAAGCTAATAATGGCAACTTACTTATAAATTTTTAGGGCATTAATGAGCAATTAGGCAATTATAGCCCTATTTAGAGGCTTAAAGACCAAGTTTAGAAATACTTGGTTTAAATTAAAAGCTTGCAAGAGAAGCTTACTTACGAGCAAAGACTTTTAAGGCAATGATCATCATGACATTAGACTTTTGGATCACCGTCATAATAACCTAGGAAAATAGACAAAATAGAAAATTCTAAAAAGGAAGGCTTGTCTTGGTGAGCAAGTATTTGATAAGATCAAATCCAAAGCCATTATTACACCAAATCTAGGCATTGAATGAAGGAGGATAAGTCACCAAGCTTAGCTATCTCTTATATCATTACACTTCATTAAATACATGATGATTCATGCATTAGGTGATCCAATATGAAGAGGGCAAATGTTTACCTAGGATTTAGGCATGCCACACCATCTATGTAGGCTTGCCACTTCTTTTTATTAGCCTAGCCAACTCATCAAGATAGGCTTGCCACTTCAAGAAATTCTATTGGTCCAAGTGGAAGGGTAATAATGAAAGGTTTGCCTATAAATAGAGGCATCGATCCTTCGTTTCTCACTTTACCACTCACTTTTCTCTCCCTCTCTCCCTCACGCCACTCACTCTCTAGGCTGCCCTCTCTCCTCTTGGCCACGCCCTTACCTATACCCGTGCATGTGCCACGCCATGTTGCTCAGTTCGCCACTTAACCACCACCAACCACGATCTTGGAGGGTAATAAGTAGACTTACCAAATCTTAACTAGGGTGTTGTGTTACATTATTGGGTGAGTTATGTTCTTGTTGTGCTTATGCGGATTCCGTTGATTGTGAACGCTTGATATAGCTTGCCACACATGTTTATGCATTTTGTAAGGTTTGCTCATATATTTAGTATGATGTGTGAAAGCACGTTCGGGCTATGAGTAAGTCTCACTTGGTTTGGATCAGCGTTGAAGTGTGTCAAAACGACCCTTGCTTGGAGGGTCGGTATCGAGGCATACCAATCCAAACCTTGCTTGGTGTAGGTCGGCGCCATGACCAGTTGGTTCAGGCCACGAACTTGATTTCGTGCTTGACATGACTTAAGACTTTAAAGGCAACATGACATTATACACACTACGCGTGAAGCACTCAAGTTGATATGATACTTATTGGCATGGTCTCATGAGAGAAAAGAATAGTTGTTGCCCTTAATTGGGGATGTTGCCCAATTAAGTTCGGATGAATAGTCGTCGCCCTTGATTTGGGATATTGCCCAATTAAGTTCGGATGAAAAGCCATCACCCTTGGATTAGGGGACGTTGCTTGGAGAATTTTCGGAAGAACCATATCAACGGTTGAGATGATACGGTTGAGATAATGAATCCCTCGTGTGCATACTTTTAGTTGAGATGTTATTACATGAATAGAAAGGCATGTTGAGATCATTTCATGCACAAGAACAAGTGGGGTTGAAGCATATTTGCTATTGATCTGTTATCAATTGATGTGACTATGACATGTGCTTTTGTTCGATGGCGAAGCGTCTTTCTATTTGGAGTTTAGTGAGTTTTACTTGCTAAGTCCTCAACTCACTCCGTTGTTTTTCAGATTTTTAGGCATCGAAGTCTCACACCAATTTTGTGAGCTGTAGACACGCTAGAGGAGATAGGAATTTCCCTCGGTCTACACAGATACGTGTAGTGTATTGAAAAGGAAAACAAAGCCCGTAAAAAGAAAAGGGGCATGCAAAAGTTTGGCTTGTAAAATATATATAATATCATGTAAATACATGGTTTACTCATAATGCTTATCGTAACCTCGTTGTTTATTTGATTGTCCCAAGTTTATGCTTCTGCTTGTTCGTAACGATAAGATAAAATTTGATAGGATGTCATACTCTTAATGAGAAGATAAAAAAAAAAGAAACGAGATGGCGACGCAACTGGAACGTCGCATTAATAACCCTAAGGTGAGGATGTTACATTGTTTGTCGCACTCATGGTATTGGATGGCTCTTCTTTATTTTCATCGTCCGACAATTCCAATTATGTGATCAGAGTCATCTCCTCACATCTCTTCACCTCCATTGACACGTTATCTTGATAAGTCAAGCTAACAACACAAGAACAAATTACCATCCGCAACATCAAAGAGACCGGCGCACATAATGAAAATCGCAACTATGCACTAAAACTAAGATAAGAAGTTGAAAGAAGAAAAGGACAATGCTGATGGACCTAATTCATCCAATTCAATCTTAATCTTCAACCCACACAGAACAGCCGAAAGGGGGCAGCAGCTCAACCAAAAATTTGCAATAAAAGATACCGTATAAACATGAGAGAGAGAGAGAGAGAGAGAGAGAGAGAGAGAGAGAGAGGAGAGAGAGAGAGAGGGGGATTGAGGGAGCTCTACCTCGGGATTTTTTAGATCTACAACTAAATCTGATATAGCATCCTTAACTGCTGCATAAACAACTTCAAAGCATTTGTGGTGGTCCAAGTAGTGAATCAAAACCATCAAATTTATCTTTTGAATTCTTTAGCTTCATCTCTTCAAGTCCTCTTCTATTATATCCAACTACAAACTAGAGGCCAATTGAAGAATCATTCAATTTGTGAGCAGGCACATTCACAAAATAGACCGATTTATAAAGATGCATGATGCGATTGTAATAGCTTTGATTGGATTGAAGGGAGAGGAGAAGACTACGTGTGACAGGGTGAGAAGCAAAAGTTAAATTAGATTAGAAAATGACCTTCCTCACTTAGGTCTGCTCATCCAAAGAAGCTTAAGAGGCCATGTGAACAGAAAACCTTTTCTCGGTTGTCCCATAGGCATCACTAGTTTATTCAAGGAAAAGTTCTTACACAACAAACTCTTACAAAAGCTAAGGATTAATTTGCTTGAGTTATGTTCGATCCCGTCAACTTTGATATATGGTCTAGCGTAGATTAGGGTGCGCATAAAATACATTCTGGAGCATAAATCCTGCTCTAGAATGCATTCCGGAATAGAAATGTGTTTGTTAAAAAATTTCCGGAATGCATTTTAGAGTAATTTTTGCATTTTGGAACAAAAATGCGTTTGGTAAAAATGCATTCTTTTTTTGGCTCCGGAATCACTTTTTGATTCCAAAATGCATTTTGGCCCAAAAAATAGAAGTTATTTTTTCTAGCTTCTCTCTTCCAAAATGAGATTTTCTTCTTTTCTCTCTTCTTCATGACTTCTCAACACATTATAAGATCTCACCAAATTTCTTCTCCGTCTCTCTGCTAGGTCGAGCTCCTGCACTATGCCCGGCAAGCGCCTTTGCTCCATGGACGACTCTACCTGTGCCTCGGCTACAACAACTAGATCTGCCACAGTTCTCTCTCCCTCTTCTCTGTCTATCTGCTAGGGCGGAAAGGATTCCTGCGCTGCACCCAACCTCTACCCTTCTAATCTCATCAAATGTCGCGTTCTTCTCCGTCTCTCTGCTAAGTCGAGCTCCTGCGCCTCGCCCGATGAGCACCTATGCTACGTGGATGCCTCCGCTACAAACACCAAATCTGCCACAGTTCTCTCTCCCTATTCTCTGTCTCTCTACTAGGGCAAGAAGGACTCCCGTGTTGCGCCCAACCTCCGCCTGCGCTCCATCCGCGCCTCCACCTCGCCTTGTGCCTCCACCCATGCCTCCGACTTTGATTTTGGGGGGAAGATCGTCTAGGGAGCGGTCATTTTGTTTAACACACAAAAGAAAGAAAAAAGGAGAAAGAGTGAGAGAGAGAGAGAGAGAGAGAGAGAGAGAGAGAGAAGCGATTTCAAAGAAGTCGAAGAAGATCATTGCTAATCTCATCGAAACCACCGCCACTAGTCACCGATTTGTAGTTCTGCGGCCATCAAATTCAAATAAGTCACCCTATTTTTTTGCCTTATTTTACCTGCTTCGTTGAAGCTTAGGATGTCGAGTTATATCCGCTATTTATATTGTGAATCTGAGATCGACCCGTGAATGATTTCGATGATTTATAAGTTAATATACATTGTTTGAGGCAAAAATTGCATTAAATGTGAAACTAAAGCTTGTATTTGAAATGTACACTACCTATTCGATGAATCGCCAGAGAGAAATGCCGAATCTTTTTTTGGTGGAATTATGTTCTACCCCATTAGCCTCTTTTTTCTTCCTCTTTAACATACTTATATGATGCTTTTAGTTGTTCTTTTGATTAGAACAAACTATCAAAGACTTGCTTGAAAATTGTCCTTGGCTGGTGTATGTGGGTCAGGAACAATACATTTTGCTTTGGCTCCATACTCTAGCATGAAAATTATCTTGTGTATCTCCTTTGAGTCTGGGCTTGCACATAGTATCATAAGAATCTTCAATTTGTCTCACCTGAAGTTGCCAAAAGACATATTGCTAAGCTAGTACATAATATGTTGTTGGTGAATCTCATCCATTGTTATGAAAGTAATTAAACATTTTCAAAAACTTAACACTAAAATCTCATGACTCTTCTATTTTGACTTCAGAAAAATGTGGTCACATAATTAGGGAAGATAATTAATTCGTTTTAATTTCCTTGTGAGTTGGTCCTTGTGGTCATTGTACTAACTGAGTTTCTTTACATTCTTAAGCCTTTCTGGAAAGTCACCCGTGATGGGTTTTCAAAAGGATGCGGTGTTGTCGGTATTGTGCTTATCATCTATATGTTTTCATCAAATTTTTGTTTTTGGAATATTTATTATTTACCAAATTCTTTTCATATATTTTAGGAGATTTAGAGGCAAATTTATAGAGCCTGCACATGACAAGCAAGATTTGGAGATGTCATCATTATACATTCAACTGGAAGCTAGGTTGAAGCATACACTTTTAGAAATTAGCGTTAGTTATACTTCTTATAGTCACTTTGAATTAACTAGTGTGTGTTAATAATTGATTGGTTGAGTGATGATTGATAAATGTAATCACAGAAAGTAGTTGATAAAGAAGGTATGTTGGCTATCACCTGCCATTTTGTGTTCTTAAGCATATGTCTAGAATTACATTTTCTGATTCTCAAAGATTGCATTTTTGGGCTATATATGCCTGTTGGGCTTTGACATTGTGCTTGCTGTGGTTTATGTCATTAACATATTTATTTATTGTATGTATATCATGTTGTTATGGCTTGCAAAGATTGCATTTTTATAAAGGAATAACAACCCCACTTTTTGTATGTTTCTTTTTCCATCTTGTGGTGTTTGGGAAGTGGTGGGGGTGTGAAATTCTCTGCTCAGGTACAATTTATGTTCCCTTTTGTAGATGTGCTCCTCTGTTTAATTCTTCTTTATTTGTTGAATCGCCATTACCAGCATTTGCTCGTGAAATTTCATGAAGTTTAGATAAATGGAATCCTCCGGAAGACACTTACATGGCAAAGTAGACTGAGCCGTTGACCGAATTATTTGTAAGTCTGACGGTAGATGAGGTAAAAAAGGGAAATCGCACATCATGTATCTACAATAGAGTAAGGTGGATTAACATTGAGGGAGAATTCAATAAACAAACAGGACTTCACTCTAGTCTACCACAGTTCAAGAACAAGGCACAGAAACTGAAAAGACAATATGATAGTTTCAAAAAGCTACTTTCAATTTCAATAACGGGATCTAGATAGGACGATGACAACAAGAGGGTTGTTGTGGATGATGAAACTGTCTAGGCAAATCACATTAAGGTGATGTTACTTACTTAGGTCGTCTTATCATTGTAACCTCAAATTTCATATTTATAAAATATTGAGTACTGCCTAACATTATTTTAAAAATGACACAGGTTAATACTAAATGGGCCAAGTTCAGGAAGGACGGATTTCCTTTGTATTCACAACCTTGTGTTGTGTTTGGGGATACATACGCTACTGGGAAGTTTGCAATAGGAAATGCGCAAAGCGTGGTGCCGTCGGAGGGTATAGGTGACAGTGGTGGTGGTGGTGATAATGATGGTCATGTCAACCAAAGCGACCCAGAAGAGTTTTTCGAAACCCAAGTTGATGTGGAACAATTTAATGGGCTAGCAAGCCCACCTTCAAGAAGCCACAGGTTGGATAGGACTCCAAATGCCAAGAGGAGGAGAAAGAGTAGTTCACATTCATTTGACGTGACCTGCAAAGTCATTCAAGAGATGCTCAAAGTTAAGACAATTCCAACATCAAGTGCCTCCGTCACCTCACAATCCTCAACACCTATAGACCCCTACTCTATAGCAGCCGTGGGTGCCATCCTAAATGTCATGCATGACTTAGACAAGGTTCTTTACATCAAAGCTATAAAACATGCTATCATTAATGTCTCTTGGAGAGAGGGCTTCTTGACATGTCTTCACAAAATGAGAGTTGCCTTTATTGAGGCTATGGATGAGTAGTTAGGCTGTTGAGTAGTTGTTGGGCTATAGTATGTTGTTTTATGTTTGAATTCATTTCAATCTTTCACTTATGTATTTCAAACATTGACCTGTCTTTATTCTTATGTGTTTGTGATGATATTGAGATTTTGCTTTAATGTGATTAAATTCTATAATTAACTATTGAGTGGTATTAAATTCCCAACATATCAGGTCAAATGTATTGGCTTCCTAATCGACATGTTGAGTTTCTCTTCTCCTTTCACGTGATGGCCTAGGTAATATGGAAAGGCATCAAAGTAGCTGATCTAATGATCAAGTAGCATCAAGTGAAACAATTGTATCAAGTGAACAAGACTTTGATAAGCATGAGTTGAATATATTGTTGGCATTGTTGTATACTGCTTGGTTGCATAGGTCCATGCACAAGAGAGAACGTATTAGGGATCGTATATTGACAGGACCCCAATGGGTTAGCGAGCTTCTTCATGGACATTTAGATAGAGTATGCGAAACATTTAAAATGGAGAGATATGTTTTTCTTAACCTTTGTGGTTTACTCAAGTCAAGAGGTTGGTTGGTAGACAATCGATATATTAGAGTAGATGAACAGGTTGTCATGTTTTTATTAATGATTTGTCACAAGAACTCCAACAGAGCTTTACGTGAGAGATTCCAACATTTAGGACAAATTGTCAGCAAGTACTTTGGTGAGGCGTCGAAAGCTGTTTTGAAATTGGCAAAGAAGATTATTGTACCTTCTTCGTTTGATGTTGTTCCAAAAGAAATTCGGAATGAACCAAAGTTTAATCGTTACTTCAAGATACGTTTTTCGTACATTTCGTTGCACCATTTTGTTAGTTTTGCTCATAATCTTTCTAATGTATGTATTTAATTAAATGACAGGGGTGTGTAGGTACTATTGATGGCATCCATATTCATGCTACCATACTTAAACATATGCAGCCACAATTTAGAGGTAGAAAAGACACAACCACTCAGAACGTGCTGTGCGTGTGTTCCTTTGATATGCAATTTACTTTTGTGTACGCTGGTTGGGAAGGATCAGCCAATGATTGTCAAGTGTTGTCGGCCGCACTTGACACACCTCACCTACGGTTTCCTCGACCACCCGCAGGTGCTACTTTGATATATAACGAGTATTTGTGAATATGATTTTGCTAGGATTGCATTTCATAATCAATACATGAATACTTTGTTGTATGCAAATACTACGTCATCGATTCTAGTTATGCTTCAAGCCTAGGATTTTTAACACCATTTAAAGGTAAACGGTATCATATACTAGAATTTTGACGAAGTGGGGGACCAACAACAACAAAGGAATTGTTCAATCACCGGCATTCTTCATTAAGGAATATCATTGAGAGATCTTTTGCGGCTTTGAAGAATTGTTTTTTTTTTTTGAGACAAATGCCTTCATTTAAATTTAAAAAATAACCACATATTGTAATTGCATGTTGTGCAATCCATAACTACATCATTGAGCAAGACAGAATGGATAAGCATTTGTCCATATATAGAGATCTGAATTATGTGTGTGAACCTACTAAAAGGGTATAGACAATGTAGTAATGACCGAAGAGGGAACCGAGATGAACATTATCAGGGTAAATTGCTAATAAAATGGCTAGGGATAATCATATGCCGGAGATTCCATGAAATTCGATTTTCGACTATTTTATTGTACTTCTATTATTATTATTTGAGGATTATTTGCTTTTTTTTCCTTTTGTAATATAATGTTGTATTGTAGGATTCATATTGTGTGTAATTGAGGATTTGGTACTCGGTCTTCTTATAATGACAAGTTATTTTGGAATTTTTGTTCTTTCTATTTGAAATCTCAAAATATGACCCATCATGCATTGTAGGTTAAGATAAATAATATTTTGCAAAGTTCCTATCTTTGTTAAAATAGAATACGCCCAAGGAAGATTAAGACACACTCAAAATATTTTCCTCCCAAGTCAAACAAACTACATTGGCCAAGCAAACAATTAGGAAATTATGCTCGCAAGCTACAAGTTTCCTCCCGAATCAATGCTCAGAGAAACCTCTATGGTAGCGCAATCGAACGAATTTGGAAAAAGATATAAAAACAAACAAATTCGGAGGCTGACACGAACCTTGCCCAGAGAGGAACTACATTTGGCAAGAAGCGACGCCAATCTTGCGAAGAGGCAAGAGGAGGAAGAGCCGAGGTGGCAAGCTCAAGAGGGTGCGCGTGCGGTGGCGCGTGAGCCCGAACGAAGACGAAAACAGAGGTTGTCTCTTGAAGCCTTGAAGGAAAGCCCACCTCCGTCATGGACGAGCCAAACCGCAGTTGATAAAGACAGACGAAGAGCTGAGGCAGACGCCGAATGAAGCAAGGAGAGGGAAGAGGGTCTCATCGAGTCGTGGGTGTGGGGAGTGGAAGAGAGAGCATAATGGAGGAGCAACCGAGCGAGAGGAAATTTGGGAAGAAACTAAGAAAATTAGGATTTTTAGTAGGAGAGAGAGTGCGGTTCCAAGTTCCGGGGTTCGGTTCCCGATTCCTAAAATATTGGAACTGCGAATCGGAACCTCCCACTGTAGAATCGAAAACCGAAAAACCCTGGAACTTTGCTCACCTCTATGATCGAGGATTGACAAGTTGGGAAAAACAGAGATGCTCATAATAACTTAGAGGCACAAAAATATGGTTGTTAGACGAATCTAGTTATGTGAACAAGCCTAGAACGAGTATATTCGGTAAAACTTTGAAGGATCATGAAGGTGAACAGCCTAGTAGAGTCATAATCGCTAAGGCTGTGTTTGGTCGTCCGTATAAAACTCGGGATAGGATATGTTTTATCCTATCCCGTGTTTGGTAGGTGTTTCGGATAGTATAATGTCGTATATAGATGGGATATAACCCGGATAAAAAAATCCAAGGGGAGGGGGTAGGATAAGGTTGGATAGGATTTCTCCTATCTGTCATATAAAAGCAAATTTTTAGAAACCCTACCCTTCATTCATGCGCACTTCACCCACGCAGCTCGTCGAGATGCTGAACTGGAAGGACCCACGGGAGGAGGAGATTAGGTGGTCGTTCGTGGAAATACTGTTGAAGTTTGCCGGGAAGAAGCACTTTTCCGCACCTCGCCGGTGACATCAGAGAAGCTCCAACCCTGCTCTACTCTACTTAGCTCACGTATTGTTACTGTCCTCTCCAGTTTCGCACCATCGTCAATGGCGTTCGTCATGTTCGTCGAATGGTATCTAGTTCGGGATGGAGCAAGGAATCGGTGGCCCTTCTTCCTTGCAATTGCTGATTCAGTTTTGTTCGATTTGCATGTTTCGAAACACAACGCGATTGCGGACAATGAAGGAACCCACCATCTCACTCTTTCAATTGTTTGTTTTGTGGTTGCGATGCTCTATGGTTTGGTGGAGTTGAGGTTTGGTAACTTGGAGTTTGTCTCTCCGCTCTTCGCAGCTTCAGTTGATGTCGAAAGATGACTTTTTTATTTCACATTCAAGTTCCATCTTTGTTATCCCATTTAAGATGTTTTTCCGACGTTGTTATGTGTAAAACCCTAGTATTTGATGCTTTTGCATATCAATGGGTGGCTTGGCTCTTAATAAGAAGAAGAAGCGTGCGAGCGCAGTGAAACCTCCGACTAAGAAAAAGCTGAAAAATGATTTATTTGCGGAAAAGCGCTCAAAGAAAGATTCTCATTTGTTTCTATTTTCATTTTTTTTTTTTTTGCAAAGAAATTTGAAAATCTAATAAAATGTCATATTTTCAAGTTTATTTGTGTATGAGAATGTTATTTTTATAGTAATAAGATCGAAATATTTCATGAGCATCACGTAGGGGTATATATGTCATTTATATTAATATACACTTTCTACCAAACACAAGATAGGATATGATATGAAAATATCCCACTTTAAATCCGTATTTTTTCTCAAACAGTGGATAGGATATAGCCAAATCCCCAAATTTCCTATCCTATCCTATCCAATCCTATCCTGACCAAAAATACGGACGATCAAACGCAGCGTAATATGCTTTGAAGGATTAGAAAATCTTATGGTTATCATAAGCAACGGATCATTATCAAGAGCAGCAAATTGTTAGCAAGAGCAGCTGCCAATATTAGAGAGGTGGAAGACGTGTCATATCCTCTTTCCAACCTCAATCTAACAAAAGTACACTAACACCTATCATGACTCATCCCGATTGGAGGGATAAAAAATGATTGAATAAGTCAAGAGATATTTGTCGATGGATGTGAACATCAGTTGATTTGTTCGAAAGATAAACCAAAAGGCTCATCTATCCAAGGACGGGGGCACTCCCAAGCCTCATACTTTGCGCAACAAGAATTGTTTAATCTATGCATTCAATTAGAGTTGCCACTAGCCATAATCAAAGGTTGGTTAGAAATCTTAATCGAGACGCGAGAATGTCGTTTCGATACATGCGAAAACCAGAGATTCTTAAGATTAGGGACTTGATTATACAAGTGATCTAACTAATGCCCTTTCGGTATCTAAACTTGATCGCTTGCTAACTAACGCACCAGAATAGCCTATCAAAAAGCCTAAAGCTCGTCCTAATCATGCTAAAAATAAATAATAACAACGAATGTATTAAAGGTGCGCAACTAGATAATCGGCATGAAAATAAACAATCAACAACCTAGTATCGTCTGTAAAAAAGAAAAGGCAATCAAAAGCCATAAGGTAAATTTTTTTAAAGGCTTTCTCAATTTTTTACAAATTTTAAACTGAATCTAGAATGAAATTAACACTAAGATCTAATGAAATTAACCTAAAAACAAACTTCTAATCGCTTCCTAATTTTCTGAATTTTTTTTTGGAATTTTCTTAAGTTTTTTCAATATTTTTTAATTTTTTTAATATTTTTTTATATTTAACTAATAAAAAGAAGAATTCCGGATTAGGTCTCCTAACCCGATCCGCCTAACTACCTCACCCGGCTCTCTGACCCGCTCCGGATTAGGTCTTTTTCTATTTCTTTTCTAATTTTCTGTATTTCTTTTCATATTTTCCTCTTTTTTTTCATTTCTTTTTCTCTTCCCCCTCTAGTGTTCACTGTCTTCCTCACCGAGACTCTCCCCACGCCTCCAGCCGAGACCACGCCGTGACCACCTCTTCACCTCCAACGGTCGGCACGTGTCGCCAATGCCGACGACCGCCATTGGGCTCACAATCTCACCGCTGGCCATCGCATCCACCGAGCCGTTGACTAACTCCGGCCACAAAAATTACACCGGCGACCGAAAATCAATATTAACTTCCCCTTTTGTCTCCGAATCTCAAACGGATCTAAACTCTAAATCTACACACACATAAACACACAAAACAAGGATGGGAAACTGACTACGACGACTTCTATCCACAGGCATCAATCCGGCGACGAAAGGCTTTCCGACGGATGGGGAGTGCACACATGGCCGACTCGTACCGCAGTTAACATGCCACAAAATCACACGAAACCAAGGAGTCAATGACCAAAAATCAATCTCAAAACGAACAAAACATAAATCGAAGATTCTATAGATTGATTTCGTGTTTTTTCAGTTTCGGCCTTCACTCAGACATTTTATCAAACAGATGGCGCGCAAGTTCAAACAGGGGCTTAAGATTGAGATTTGCTGCGATTTTCGGCTCAAACATGAACTGTAAGGATCTAAACGGCCATGTCTCATCACAAGTTCATCTCAGTTTGCAAAGAAATGCTAAATAACTACACGACCAGATTCGACGTTTTAAGCTTTAAACAGTTTCGTTGAGACATTTTGTCAAACATGTGAGGTGCGGTCGAAAAATGAAGAAACAGGTTTGATTTTGACAAAACTCATGACCTATTCTCGGTGTGAAACATTTAAAATAGCTTCTTTGAGTGTCAAACGAACGTTATCCTCCATAGGCGGAGCTAGACAAGCACCGAACAGTTTCGGTGTGTCTGGCTCCCGAGAGGCGAGGGAAGGGGTCCAAAACAGAGCAAAATGAAAGCGTGGACCTACCTGGTTCGGGAACGGCACGGAATCGGCGACGTTGACAAAGGATGCGAGTGGGCTGGACTCTTCACGGCGGCTAGAGCTCCGTCTCCGTGGTGATTTGGTCTTGATATAAACTATTCACAGAATCGAACGGTGTCCCAAAAACGTCACCGGCGGTCGGAAACTGTGGCGTCCGGCGGCAGTGAAGAGGCAACTGGAAGGGGGAGGAAATTTGCCGGTGATCCTCCCGGAAAGAAGAACCGGAGCGCTTTCCTCTTCAAAACCCCCCGCTCCTCTTTTCCTTTAGGGGAACGTCCTTTCTGTCCTTCGAGCGACGCCCTTCTGCTAGCTCGCCGATTCGTCCTTGTAGGCCGTTATGCTCCTCGTTTGTCTCTTCTGTGCTTGTCGTTTCGCCTTTTGTCATCTCTGCGAGTGTCTTTGCTTGCTTCAGTGAACGAGCGTGAGGGAGAGGGAGAGGAAAAGAAAACTGAACGGGGGCTGGGCTGAAGAAGGGAAAAAGGTAAGTTGGGCTAAGAATAGGTGCAGGGCCCAGAAATGATAGGAAAAGGAAGAGAAAAGCTTGGGCCTAATTGGGAAAGAAAGAGGAGGGGCTCAGCTCGGTCGGGCCAGGTAGAACCGGCCCGGTCCTCCCTTTTTTTTTTTTTATAACTTGACCATTTCATCTTGTTGTCCCCCTTTTACGCAATATTGGCAAAAATCAGGTGTCAACAGCACCATTTTGGGAAACTAAGAGGCATTGCAAATGTCAAAGAGTCGTTCTAACGATTCTAAACGATGTTTTGCTGTTGGGAATGGTAGAACAGCCAACTACTTGAGGATTTGATGGGGAAACTGCCATTTGAGGATGGATGGCTATATATTCAGTCTAAGAGAAGTAGTTGGGTTGGGTGAAAATGAACAAAACTAGTCTAGTACTTTGAGTGTTCTTCTTTACTCTATTATTGTTGTTAGCTGCTTTGTATTCCTTATTTCAATATATGTGCGGTGCTAATGTTTGTAATCAGTGTTAAGAGGAAGTATAAAAATGTGAAAGCAATACTTGAGTATTGATAGTGTGCTCTATTGAAAATGTGGTACTTGCTGATTGTACTTCTTTTGAAGAGCACTAGTGGATTACTTTCTTGTTGTGACTATTAGTATTGAGAGTAGACGCAAACTTTGAAACTAAAGCCGAATCATTCTATATCTATTTACAATATCTTCATCTATTCACTATTGCATTCATATGTTCATTATCATCACCATTTGTCCATCAGCAGCACACGCACTTAATATCTATAATCTTTTTCTGGTACTATTTGAAGTTAACTAGTTATCCTTCGCAAAAGTTCTTCATTCACATACGATATATTCACCCCATTCTGGGTTATATTGTTAGCCCTAGCAGGCTTAAGATTCAAATAAAGTATGTCAAAATTTGAATTTGAATTTACGTAAAATAAATACTTTTGAACAGAAATTCTCATTTTATTGGCCGAAAAGGGAGGACAAAGGAGTTGGCATGTTGGGTTGCCGATCTACGTGCCGTACTCTTTAGTTTAATATAATGACGTGAAATTTTGAGGTGTCGTTAGAAGATAGAAATGCACTTGTTAATTTCCCTCGAATTCAAAATCATATCTAAAAGAAAAAAGAATTTCACTTGTGTAAATTAAAAAAAAAAATCATTTTTCAACGAACGATCGTTTTTCCTCTTTGCTTTCTTCTCTATATTTTAGTATTTACGTCTCCCGTCCTCAACTCCCTCGCCCTTTTTGACTTCTCTCCTCCCCTCTCCCCTCTCTCTCTCAATTATTGCATTTCATCTCTTTATTTCCCTCTCACGTCTCTATCTTATCCTTTCGCTCCCTCTTCCTCTTTGACTTCTCTCCTCCCCTCTCAATTATTACACTCCTCCTCTTCTTTCTCTCTTTCTCTCTTTCTCTCTCCTCTCAATTATTCCAAATCCCAGGAGCCAAGTTGCTCATCAACATTGTCGATGCTTGTCACTACGCAGGGCAAAATTTCTTGCCATAGAGTCGGAAATATCCAAAAACGTCAGCTTTGATCGTTCCTCCAGGAGAAATACTGGCCGTTAGGTAATTTTTCCACCAATTCGTAGGCAAGAAGTACGTCATCAAGAAAATGTTCATTTGCTACAACGTCATCATGTGTGGACTTAGTGTACTTGGCAAATTCTACGCAAATGAAAAAATATCCGAGCAAGATACTTTGAATGTTACCAAAATTCACGTGAACTCAAAGACTTCGAGCCTCGAACTTAAATGAACTTATTGAAGTTCTCATGACTTATGAAATCGAATCCAAGTAAAAAAATCCATTGCATATAAGGATTGACCTCCGACGACGACGATGATAACAAGGATGTGCCGATGGACTCTCAAAGAAAAAGAAGAACTCAAAAGGCTTGGGCACACAAAACCTAATTACTCAAAGCTCGAAAAGAAGAAGAAATTCTAAAGAGCTTCAACCTCACAAGCCACTCAATTAACGTTAATTTTTATGAGAATTATCAAGTGAAAATGTTGTTTTGTTTGAAAATTTATAAAAGGCATTCGAAAAGAGTTTTATAATTAAAGAAAGAGAAATTAAAAAGGCAAAATAATTTGCAAAAAGAGAAACTTGATTGTCTAGGGAAAGAACTTACTTTGGTTAAAACGAACAAAATCTTCTTCAAAAGGAAAGTGTTTTCTCTTAAGGATGAAATTTTAAAAATTCGAGAAAAACCCTTTGTTTAGATGAAAAACTTTAACTTATTTTTTTACATACAAATTCTCAGTGTACTTGATATTTTATATCTCCATTTTGTGCTTCATTTCATTCACGCATTATTTATCTCGATAAGGCGAGTTCGATAATTTTACATAGTCGGTTATTCGAGAAATATCATTTCAGTGAATGAACGTTTGATGCAATTTGGTGGTTTCTGAGACGGGATCAATAGAATATAAAAAGATTGATTGATATCTTGCTTTGGAAATAAATAATTCAGATTATTGGACAGCAACGCAAGGATTTTATAAATCTCGTATTATGCCATGTGCTGCAAAATGAGAATCTTTTTAAAAGGAAATATTATTTGATCGTACATGTGATTAGCATGATAATCTTTCTTTAAATGCCCTATGCAGATGAGACAATAAAAAGAATCATTGGGCATTTAGAAAGATATCCTATCTTGATTCTAGCAAGAAGAAAAGGATCCAAGAAAGTGGATATCAAAAAACGAAATGAATTTATTAAAAAAACCAAATGTCGAAGGAAGCTTGATTGCAAATCTATGCAAATCCTAAAGTAATAAAAAAGATCTCAATTGAAAAGGAAAGATATATATTAAACATCAATTAAATACCATCTTAATTAAGTCTCGACTAAACTGAGTTTATTGGGGAAGGAATTTATCGGCGTGTGCTCATCACTGATGATGATACGCAATCCAATTATTAATCGCGGATTATTTTGCTTGACAGGTCTATTTTTCTTAATCATGCCAATGCTATGATGATCCTTTTTATTTTCTGGATTTAGATTTATTTTATTGTATTTTGAAATTTGCTATGCTTCGATTTAGTTTTTCATAAAAGTCTATTTACTTTTCATGTATCATTTTGAGCAATAAATATAAATTTTTTAAACCAAAATAAGCTTAATTACGATAAAAATTTCGATTAAGATCTTTACCAAGTTTCACGAAACGGAGTTAATCCGAGTCGTCGGATATTCGAATCTCACTTTTTTTTTTTTTGTTTGCCTTCTCTTGTGGCCTCTCCGACGGAGACTCCCTCTCTCCTCTCTTATTGGATTTCTGTCGACATCCGTGCCTCTCTCACGTCTCTCTTTCTCTGGTCCACCCGCTCCATCTCCATGCTTGACTGCTCTCCTACCCTCTCGTCTTGTCTGTTCTCTCCCTCTGTCTCTCAATTCTTACATCTCTGGCCTTGTTCCTCTTTGTCTTTGTCTTTATCTCCTCTCAATTATTCCAAATCCAGGACACAAGTTGCTAATGGACACCGACGATGCTTGCCACCTCGATAGAGAATATCCCCTCTCCAATAGGAGAGAGTCGGATACATCCATAACGACATCAGCTCTAATCATTCACCTAGAAGAAATGCCAGCCCTTGTGGTGAATTTTCTACCAATTCATAGCAAGAAGTGAGATTATGAGAGATCGTTTCTTCCCTTCAACAAACGCATCATTGCTTATAATGTTAGGTAAAGAGCTGTTTTAATCTATTT
This sequence comes from Syzygium grande, assembly GCA_024733475.1. Taxonomy (NCBI): domain Eukaryota; kingdom Viridiplantae; phylum Streptophyta; class Magnoliopsida; order Myrtales; family Myrtaceae; genus Syzygium; species Syzygium grande. Next base: position 12,552,635 of record JAMXDD010000006.1, read on the forward strand.
GCCAAGACCTAGTGACACAAGGGGACAGAAATTGTACATATGGGATATGGGGACGAGTGTACATCACACTTTACTTTAAAAGTACGTCAAAAGGGTTCGACATCATTGTGATAGAATTGCAAAACGATTGGTATTTGCTAACATGCTCCTCAAATTTTGTTAAACTGGTAAGCATTTGCCTCGTGTGATCAAGTTGTACGTGAAGATAAGGTTGGGAAATCTTTTGTGGCCAAGTTGTAGCTGGTGACAGGTGTTATTTTCAATTTTTTGGACCATTGAAAAGATACTTCACTGAAAGCAGCATTGATCACGGACAATTCCATTTCAACCTCAAAATAGAGCTATCTACTCGTCAAACGGAGTTTGTAGTAGGGATGTGTGTCGGTCGGTCCGATTTGGGAATTGGACCAACCAGTTTTGGGTGATTTTTAAGGGGACTAATCCGGCTCCTAATTACACTCAAGGAACCGGATCGACGGGTTGGCTAAGATTTTTTTTTTCTTATTCTGAAGCAAACCCTTATTAGCAATTTTTTTTTTTTAATGTTGGAAACTCTCACTTATAAGGAATAAAAAAAAAAAAAAAAATCACCGATTCCAAGACTAACCTTAGAATCGGATAGGTTGGTCCTATTCCACGATCAAGTCGGTCAGTTTTCGATTCCACAAACTAAAAACCGACCCTACCTAGTCCGGTTTTAAGGTAGGAGCCAAACACCCCTAATTTATAGCATTAGAGATCCTTACAACCGATCTAAATTATCCTGTTCAATCTCACATTAGCTCATCAATGGCTTTGCTTGACTCACTTCAATAACATCTCCGAACCCCGAATGTTTATGGCTATAAACGGCCTCATTACACCCTTTTCTCGAAAAAAACAAATCCGCAAGTATGACTGCATGAGCTATTGTCCTAAATATATTCCTTTTCGCCATGTATGGAAATACTCCGAGGAACTCCAGTGGACATCTCTATCCAATTAAACAAACGAAATATCAAGGATAACGATGGAAACACAGAGCAGTCGATCGACACGCACCCTTCTACGATCTTGCCCATCCATTAGCCTCAAGAGCCAAGCTCAAACTCTCGCTGATAAGCTCGCCCCGTCATCTCTGTCGATCCACTTCTCTCTGCCCCACGCTATAGATCCTCACCTCACAAGATACCAAGATCCGTTCATTTTGTGAGAAACGAATTACTCGAAAAATCAGTCAGCGAAAGATATTTTCATCATCGATCGTAATTTATATCTAAATAATTTTGTTAACGATAAAAAATAATTTTCATTCATTGAGTTTTCGTAACTGATATGGGCGATTATTTTCAGAAAAAAAAAATGTATTCCAAAATCATTTGTTCTTCGCAAAACGACCGCAACTTAAATAGGAACTTTAAGAAATCATGCATCCCTAGTTCTTATTTTTCTCTTTTATGATAATCCTAATCCTTGTCCGGAACAGGATATCAAAATCCTCTCACGATCCCACACGATAATCGATTACTAAAAAAATCCACGAATATAATAATCCCAAGATAACATGGACCGATCGCGCCGAAGTGGGACCCAGAAGGAGGACAGTGCTGTGGCTAAGCTCGGATCCGGGCCCCCGCCGAGCCGCTCCGGAAACGCGCCAAGATTCCCCAGGACGGGCACGGCATTCGGGGAAAATATCTCGCGTCCACGTGGCGCTCCCCTACTGGTTACAATTTCACGTGCTCTGCTTTTGTGCCGTGCGGTGCGGTGTGGCGCGGTGGGTGGGCGGGCGGGGTCGCGAGGCGGGGCCCGCCGCTGGATTTCCCGATTTCCAGGATAAGGAAACGTGGGCCCCCGCGACATCCCTCTTCTATCATCATCCTTTTTTTTCCCTCCTTTTTTTTTTTTTGGTTGGTACTTATTTTCGGTGCGAGGAGGTGGAGCTTGCGTGGCGTGGGGCCCGCGGGGGGCCGGGGTCCTTTGTCGTGCGCGGTGTCTGTTGGTCGTAGCACGTGCTTGTTTGCTTGTCTGTTCCTTTCCACTTTAGCTCAGCTTGCGCTGTCTTTTGAATTTTCTTTTCCTTTTCTATCCTTATTCCGTTGGATTTTCTGTTGCGACGCCGACGCCGACGCCGACGGCGGTGGCGGTGGCAGCTCCGATATTATTGCAACTTTGCAAAGCTCGGATGTTAACACTTTTATTCTCGTGTAATCTTCTGATGATATTCTAAAATTCAACTAAATTTTTTTTTTTATGAAAGGTTTTGGTTGAGTTCGACCGAGCATACAGTAGAAAAAGGAGGGAGAGAGAAAGGGGGGGAAATGAAAATTCGAGAACTTTTATAAGCTTTTTGAAACTCTTTCGAGAGACCAGAAGGGAGAAATTTTGGGAAAAATACCAAAAAAAAGTCTTATATTTATTACATTTATATTAATTCAGCTTTTGATCTTTTGAAAATTTGCTAATGTAGTCGATCCAATTAATTATGGGCGTAAATTGCTGTTATGGATGCACGGTTATCCCATATGGCATGGTCAACACGTTGACATAGACAAAATTTTTTAGTTTTTTTATTCTTTTTTCTTTTCTTTCCTTTGTTTTTTTTCTCAATTGTGGGTCGGCAAAGTCGGCCATGGGCGAGGGCCTTTGCGCCCTCGCCGAGATCTAGGAGAGGGCTACAACCCTCGCCTAGCCCAGCCTAGATATGGACGAGGGCTTGACGCCCTCACCCAAACCAAGCTAAGGTCACTGCCCTCGCTGACCCGGAGTTGTAAAAAAAAGAAAAGAAAAAAAAAAAAATTCATAAAAATATTAAAAATTTGTTTGCATCGGTGCTAGTCGTGCCAAATAGAACGACTACTAGTCCATCCATATCAAGAATTCTTACCCAAAACTAGCCGGATAGACTACATTGGCAAATTGTCAAAAAGTTTATTACTCAATCGGTACAAGTGCAAGTGGTTTACGGCTTTTTTTGGTATTTTTTGCGAAAAATTATAAAATCTTTCTAATTTTCTATTTTTTTCCTTTTCTATAATATTCCAAATGGAAAATAAATCATATATATTTATTTTTTTCTTCGGAAGAAGTCATTTGGAACAGATATAAAAAGAAAAGGAAATATATGGCTTCCATAGGGCGCTCACGTTATAAAATGGTGCGAAAGAAAACTTTGTCCAAAAAAAATTAAAAGAAAATGCAGATAAGAAAACACACACACAAAAAAAAAAAACAAACTGAAACGGAAACATTTTGATTTCTGACGAGACACATTTTGTTAAAATCGTATTTGATAAGAAAGCTTTTGTTGAAGGTTGATAGCTATGGAAAAATCGTAGAAGCACTTCATTTCATCTGCAGAGATGATTATACAAACTATGGCATGTCAAACATTATTCCAACGTTGCTATTTCATCGCACTCGATCAATGTCGAAACATTATTGCCGGAAATCACGATAAGAACGGATGGGCATTGTAGTAAGATTTTTGAATTATCATGTTTCGTTAAATTCGAGAAGGGTATTATTTAAGGAAAAGAATACGACGAGCCTGTGAAGATTCAAGTGGACGTCTCCATCCGAAGGCGTGGAAATGGAAAGAGCCCGACAAACTCCAGTGGAACAGCGTCCCTACCCAACTAATCAAACGAACCATTGAAGATAGCTTCGGAGGCACGAAGCAAGTGGATCGGATCGACACTGTTGGTAGTCACAGCTGGGAACGCGCCAGTCGTGGTTCAATTAATCAAACGAATTATTGAAGATGACGATGGAGAGAGAGATCGTAACGAAGAGGACGTTAAATAATGGTTTGAAAAGTCATGAAACGATAGAGAGCAGGACGTATCGATTCCCGTAAGTCACGGCAGTGTTCGTAGTTAGTAGTCACGTCACGGAACACTCTACTTACGACACTGTTAGTAGTCATACCTCGGAAAACACCGGCCTTGATAATGAAGCTAACGATGGGGAGAGAGAGAGTTCTGGACCGTCGAACGGATGTGGTCGGAGTAAAATGATCCGACTCAAATTGATCTATTGAATTTGTTTTGATTAATTTTTATGTAATATAAATTTAATAACTCATATCCGATTCAATTTATATCCTATTCGATTTATATTGTTAAAATATTTTCATAGAAAAAATTTATATCCAAATTGAGGTGAAAGCGGAGAATGAAATTTAGTAGACGAGATCGAAAAAAAGATGAGATCGAATGAAGACGAAAAGAAAGACAGAGAGAGAGACTCATAAAGATGGATTGGATCTAAATAAATTATGGACTCATTTAATATTTATATTATTTTAAATTTTATCATTCTAAATTCATCCATGATTTATTTACTAAATATAACTTACTTATGTATATATTAAGTTAATTTATTAAATATCGATTAAGAAATGGGTATATGATGTAATATTACATGTTTACGGTACAAGACGAAAAATGGTTGTTTGAAAAGTCATAGAATGATACTGAGCTGGACGTACTGAGTCCCGCCAGAGAGATCATACATTATATAACTCGGAAAATGGAGAGACAAAGTGGTAGATGGGCACACACCCACTTCAGTCTCGCCACCATTAAGCTTCCAAGCCAAAGCTCCGACTCAAGCTCGCTTCGTCGTCTCTGTCGCTTGCCATGGATCCTTACAAGGTACTGGATTGATTCATCCATTCTGCTTTGATCCTCGATCTTCTTTCATCTTCGCAGCGGCAGGAATAATTTTCCCTTTCGGTTTTCCGATCCGTATATATAGATCATACCGAGTTTCTTTAATGGAACCGAAATTTTCCGCAATGCTTGTTTCTTTTTTCGCTTCATTTCCTGTTTGGTAAGCAGGATTCATTAGGTAGTGTATGAGAAGTAGAAGGAGAGTAACCGCCTGTTGGGATGTTCATGCTATGGCTTCTGTTTCGTTGATTTATCTTATCTATTGCATGCGAAACTCTTCGAATGTTGATGTGTTTTTGCTGCCGACTGTGGATGTCGCAGCATCGTCCGTCGAGCGCTTACGATTCCAGCTTCTGGACAACCAACGCTGGTATTCCTGTCTGGAACAATGACTCGTCGCTGACTATTGGAACCAGAGGTACTATCACCATTACGGATCTCTGAGTCGTTTTCTTCACTAAAAAATTATGATAATTCACGCACGTCTTGCATGCATGGATGGTTACTTGCACTTGAAGTGGAATATTTCTTTCCTTGCCTTTCTGTTTTGCTTTATCAGTGTGATCAATACATGGTTTGCGGTCTTTTTGTTCTTGATATGATCATTTGAGTACGTCCTTATAGAAAATGTGCAAGAGTCTCTCGACTGCATGAATGGGTTCTTTTTACTTTTGTGTTTTGGTGAGGTCAAGGTGTTTGCTGCAATCCTGTGTACACTCCTTCAACGGATCTTGAATTTTTAGGTTTTGAAACACTTTAAATATGAAAGTATAGATCTATAGTTTTTCGATCTCGAGTTCTTCAGCAGCTTATAACGTAAAAGGAAGCATGTTGGAGTTTTCTTGTTTTTTGATAATCTAGCGGCAGTCGTAGAGACTCGACTACCTACCCTGAAAGCGAACTGTTTATGTGATGGCCTTTTTTGGCCCGTGCGGTGGCCGCGACCCACGACAGGATAATGTTATAGTTGTCTTAGCTCATCACAGAAGTATATTTTTTTGGTTCTTCCTGCGATATATGAACATAGCAGTGAAGACACAAACCTGACAACATCTAAGATTGTGTTTATTTTGAAAAAATGAATGATTTAAAAAGTATTTTTTAAAAAATATTCACTAGTACCTCTTAAAAAAATGATGAACGAAAAATATTTTTATCGTTCATGAAAATATTTAAACATAAATTATTTTTGATAAAAAAATATTTTTTATTAATTAATTATTTTAAATTATATAAGCGATGATTTTTTAGAAAATATTTTTCTGATTATTCATTTTTGCGAAATAAACGCTTTCTAAAAGAAATTTTTTTTAATTTACAGGTCCGATCCTCCTCGAGGATTATCATCTGGTGGAGAAACTCGCCAATTTTGAGAGAGAGAGAATTCCTGAGCGGGTGGTCCATGCACGGGGAGCTAGCGCAAAAGGGTTCTTCGAGGTCACCCACGACATCTCTCATTTGACATGTGCTGATTTCCTTCGTGCTCCTGGAGTTCAGACACCTGTTATTGTCCGTTTCTCCACCGTCATCCATGAGCGCGGCAGCCCTGAAACCCTTAGGGACCCTCGAGGTTTTGCTGTGAAGTTTTACACCAGAGAGGTATGAGATGATCACGAGCTTTGGAATCTGCAGATCTATTTTTATTTAACTATCCAGATACTGTGCTTGAAATTAGTGATTCTGCAGTATCTTGGGCGTGGATGCTCTAAGTCTATTATGCAGTTCTTAACCATGTGATAATGGGTTTTATTTTGACACTTCGACATGACTAGATGAAGACGACTCTATTAAAGGGCTGCAATAGAAATGCAACAAGTAGTATCTGTTCACGTAATTGCGTTATCTCGCGTTTCTCTTCTGTTTTTTTACCATTCGTGTTTTATTTTCTGAATGCAGGGAAACTTTGATCTGGTGGGGAACAATTTCCCTGTCTTCTTTGTTCGCGATGCAATGAAATTCCCGGACGCGATCCATGCTTTTAAACCCAACCCGAAGTCTAACATCCAGGAGAACTGGAGGATAGTCGACTTCTTCTCCCACCAGCCTGAGAGTTTGTCCACTTTTGCGTGGTTCTATGATGATGTCGGTATTCCTCAGGACTACAGGCACATGGAAGGATTTGGGGTCCATGCTTTCACCTTTATCAACAAGGCTGGACAGTCGCACTACGTGAAATTTCACTGGAAACCAACTTGTGGGGTGAAGAATTTGCTGGAGGAGGAGGCGATTCGTGTTGGAGGATCAAATCACAGTCATGCGACTAAGGATCTTTATGACTCGATTGCTGCTGGCAACTACCCTGAGTGGAAACTCTACATCCAAGTAATGGATCCTGCAGATGAACACAGTTTTGACTTCGATCCACTTGATATGACAAAAATATGGCCCGAGGACATCTTGCCTCTGCAACTAGTAGGCCGCTTGGTGTTGAATAAGAACATCGATAGCTTCTTTAATGAAAATGAACAGCTTGCATTTAACCCTGCATTTGTGGTCCCCGGTATCTATTTCTCTGATGATAAGCTTCTCCAAGCTCGGATTTTCGCCTATTCTGATACTCAGAGGTATCGCCTTGGACCAAACTACCTTCAACTCCCTGTTAATGCTCCCAAGTGTGCTCATCACAACAATCACTGGGATGGTTTCATGAATTTCATGCACAGGGATGAAGAGGTAATGATCTTTCTGTTTTCTCAATTAACGGGCTGAGGATGAACATGCCTCTAGCATGACCTAATAACATAATTCTTGCTGGTTGTACGGAGAATTGAATTGGCTATAATAGTCTATTCACGCAACACTCGACTCGAATCAGTTTGTTTTTGATAAATAGGAAGAACTAACGATGTGATTTATCCATGATGCTGATTTGCAGGTAAATTATTTCCCTTCAAAATTTGATCCTGTTCGCCATGCAGAAAGGTTCCCAATGCCGACTCGAGTCGTGACTGGAAAGCGAGAAAAGGTGCGTTTCTGGACTCTATGCATTTATATCAGATTTGACTCTTAATACGGGAATTGTATGCATGGTATTACTACATCTCTATTTTGTGTCGATGATTGAGGGCGGGCTCGGTAAAGGTTAAAGCAGTTCAGACTCGGCAGAGAATGCCAGAAGAAATAAATGCACACTTGCGCTAAACGCATTAATAATAATGGTTAATCTGTGGCAAGTTGGAAGGCATTGACTCTTAAAACATGTTCCAGCAACCAGGATACCGAGTAAGAACGGGAATTGTATGCATGGTATTACTAAATCTATTTTGTGTCGATGATTGAGGGCGGGCTCGGTAAAAGTTACAGCAGTTCAGACTCGGCAGACAATGCCAGAGGAAATAATTACACACTTGCGGTAAACGCATTAATAATATAATGGTTAATCTGTGGCAAGTTGAAAGGCATTGCGGTAGTGGTGCTTCTGTTTGGACTTTAGATAAAATTGATGCAACTCAATTTCTGGTGTGCTGTTATGAAGATTATGGTGATATGATCGTAGGCATTTTCTTGTGCTAGTTTGTTATGTCCAACTCTTTACAATTGCCACATTATCGAAATGGAGGGGGAGTTTAGTAATACCGCTAAATTTTCAGATTAAAGCTAAAAACTTACAAATGAGGAAGGGAATAAGTTAAAAACTAGAGAAGAGAAGTCAATGTTTTTGTGGCTAGAAAAATGTAGTTCTCGGGGTTTGCTTTGGATTGGATATTTATGCTGCTTGTATTCATCTATTTGTGAACTTATTGGTTATGCAGAGCATTATTGACAAGGAGAACAACTTCAAGCAGCCAGGAGAGAGATACCGATCCTGGGAACCGGACAGGTACCTTTCAACCATTGTTTCCTGAGTAGATGCGTAATTTATCGGTCACTCAATGTCTTTCAACTTTGTCGCCAGGCAAGAGCGTTTCATCAACCGCTGGATCAAGGCATTGACCGACCCCCGTGTTACCCATGAGCATCGCACCATCTGGATCTCTTATTGGACTCAGGTGAGCTATAACTATTTGCCTCGCTTCGCTTCGCTTCCTCCCATATGCTCAACGACGGTATACTGATGGCCTATGATGCATATCCTTGCTGCAGGCTGACAAATCGCTCGGCCAGAAGCTAGCTTCTCGTCTCAGTGCGCGACCGAGCATGTGAACGTGATGAGGGGGACCGATTCCAGCACAAGCGTGCGAATGCGGAGCTGGAAGAAGCATGAAAAGCTAAGTGTTGGCATGTCTGTTTGCTGTGCTATGCTGTAATACATACTAAAGAGGTATCTTGTGTGGGAATGCTTGTAAATTGCTGCTTTGGAAGGAGCATAAAAGCTTTTTAAGTGCAGGCATGTTTGTCTGCCGTTCTGTACTCTATTACCTGATGTTTCTACTCCAATAAAGGCTGCCATTTTACTGTGCTACTTACTGCCTGTGAACTTCAATTTTCATTTTTAGCAGCATGCCTCTCCCTGTTCGTGGAACGATTGCTTCCTTGTTCTGTCAACTATAGCAGAAAATTCTTTCTTTCCAGAAATCTTCGCTAAATTCAAATGTTGACGTGTAGAATTAGTGCAGAATTCTTTTTAGTATACTCTAAAATTCGAATAATACTTTTAATTTTGACTGAAAATTAAGCGTGAGTATAGTCAAAACAGATGGGCATAAAAATTCGAAAAGATATCATAAAATTTCGGAATTTTCTGAAACCCATTTGATTATCTCTCTAGGGAAAATCGTTTAGAACAGGTACGAAAGTACGAAAGAAAATAAAATATTATAGAGTTTGGAACGGCTTTCGGCGCAATCGAAATTGAAAGGAAACATTTTCATTATGGCGACGTTTTGGCAGCATCATACTCGATTAAGGAAGGTTTCATCGAGAAGGTTCCGTATATAATCTTAATGTAATTTCAACAGTTACCGAAGGGTAATAGACATTTTACTATATTCGGATAGGGTAACTACAGAAAAATATATCGTGCTAATCATTATTTTCATTTCGACCAAAATAAAAAAATAAAAAATCATTATTTTCATAATTAGAAAAAAATTGAAGATAACGATGAGCAGTACTCGTAAATAGAGACGACGGAGTAGTTTGTTCGGCACACGCCCCCCTCGAAGTCGCCATCCTTAGCCTCGAAGCCGATCTCGGAACCGTCGCCGCCGCCGCCGCCGCCGCCGCCTCCGCCTCCGCCTCCGCCTCCGCCTCCGCCTCCGTCGCCGTCTCCCGCCATGGACCCGTACAAGGTACCGACGATCCCGCCTTCTCCTCTTTCTCCCGCCTCGATCGTGCCGATCGTCGCGCTGACCGAACCGGAATTTCGCCGCCGCGGCTTTTTGTTTGCCGCGTTTTTTTCCTTTTGTCCCTCCTCCCTGTCTGCAAGCTCGATTCGTGTTCTGGTTTTCCGAGAATTTAGGTGAAGAGCGGTCTCTGTGGGGACTAGGAATTAGGGATTTTGTTCGTGCTTGGGGGATCTGTTTCGTCGATCAGTCCGATCTTTTTATCTATCGATGGCGTGCGATCGTTGCGCAAAACGTTGATTCTTTTTCTCGCTCCGAATTTGTGGATTTTCGCAGTATCGTCCGTCGAGCGCGCACGATTCCAGCTTCTGGACGACCAACTCCGGTGCTCCTGTTTGGAACAACAACTCTTCCCTGACCGTTGGAACCAGAGGTACGATTACCATTACGGATCTCACGGTCGTGTTCTTTACCAAAAATATGGTAATTCTATGTAGCCGTGCGTGTATGGGTAGTACTTTGCGCTTGAAGGGGGATTGGTTTCTCTTTTCTCGTTGAACTGTGATGAATTCATGGTCTGTGGTCTTTTTAGAATTGATTTTTAATTATTCGAGCACGTTATTATAGAAAAAATGCAAACTTTTGTGTCTTGTAAGCGCTGGCCCGACGAATGTATTTTGACTGGCTGCGCGGTTAACTCTGGACATTTTATTTTGTTTCTTTGGGTCTGCAGTTAATGTGCTATAGAGTATAGAGTGTCTCGACTGCATCAATTGTTCCTTTTATTTTTGTGTTTGTGTTTTTTTTTTGGTGAAGTCAAGGTGTTTGCTGCTGTGCTGTATACTCCAATGAATCTAAGTTTTTGACACTTTAAATTAAGGTTTAATTACGTAATTTTTCTCTTTTGAGTTCTTCAGCAGCGTATAACAGAAAGGAAACATATTATGTGATCATTTTCATTTCTGGGGCAACAAGCAGTTTGGAGAAAATGACTCTTTCCTTTCTGCTGTGTTCAGTTTTTCCGGCTGTACTTTTGTTTTCTATTATAGTTATTATTACCATTGAGAAACACTATGGGCATTCTTAGAAAGGCACCATCTTTCTCTATTCAACATAAATGACTGTACATAGAAGAATGAGGTGCAATTGCTCCTAATGGTTATGGCGTGGGCAATTGCTAGGCCCAGCATTTTTTGCATTCTTGCTGATGCAAGACTCTGCTTTTTCAGCTTTATTTTTTCGTTTACACTCTCCCCGGCCCCCCAAAAAAAAAAAAAAAAAAAAAGCCCAAGTGTCATGGATTTTGCTGGGGTCCATGTAAACCTTGAGGCCTAGATGTGATCAAGCTAACAATGCATAGAAAAATATGCTAGAAAATGCAGTAGTTTTTACAGAGACACTGTCGTGGACACTTGGCTACCTGCCCTGCAAGTGAACCGGTTAAGTGCAGGCCTCTTTGGCCCATGTATGTGTCCCCCACACAGAACCGAAAAATGTTTTAGTTATTTTGCACATCGCAGAAGCATCTTTTTTGTTCTCCTTGTGCCTTCCGAACATCTTTTTTCAAGACACAAAGCTTAACAGCTTCTAAAGGAAATTTTCTTTTATTTACAGGTCCAATTCTCCTCGAGGATTATCATCTGGTGGAGAAACTTGCCAATTTTGATAGAGAGAGGATTCCTGAGCGGGTGGTCCATGCCAGGGGAGCTAGTGCAAAAGGATTTTTTGAGGTCACTCATGATATCTCTCAGTTGACATGTGCTGATTTTCTTCGAGCTACTGGAGTTCAGACACCTGTTATTGTCCGTTTCTCCACTGTCATCCATGAGCGTGGCAGCCCTGAAACTCTTAGGGATCCTCGAGGTTTTGCAGTGAAGTTTTACACCAGAGAGGTATGAAATGATTACATGCTTTAGAATCTGCAAATTTATTTTTTTCAACTTTCTTTTTTTTTGCCAAAAGTGTATTTAGTTTACTGACTATCCAGATACTGTGCTTGGCATTTGGAATTCGGCTGAGTGTTGGTGTCTATGCTCTAAATCTATGCAGTTTTTTACCATGTGATGATGAATTTTATTTTGACACTTCAACATGACTAGTTGAAGATGACTTTATCAAGGAGCTGTCATAAACCTTTATCTTAGGCTCCATTTGTTTCGCAGAAAATGGATGATTTGGAAAACATTTTTCTAAAATCAATCGCTTATATTGCTTGAAATAATTATTCAAAAAAGAAATGTTTTCATTATTGACAATAATTTATATCTTGATTTTTTTGTGGACGATGAAAATATTTTTCGTTTGCTTATTTTTGTATTCAATACAAGCGATCATTTTTAGGAAAATGTTTTCCAAATCATTTTTTTTCCACAAAACAAACGGAGCCTAAAAGAGAAGTCAAAACATCAAAATAGAATAAGTTGTGTCTCTTCAGGTAATTGCATGGTTTTGTATTTCTCTTCTTTTCTTTGACCAATTGTTTTTTCTGAATGCAGGGAAACTTTGATCTGGTGGGAAACAATTTCCCTGTCTTCTTTGTTCGCGATGGAATGAAATTTCCAGACATGGTCCATGCTCTCAAACCCAACCCAAAGTCTCACATCCAGGAGCACTGGAGAATAGTTGACTTCTTCTCCCACCATCCTGAGAGTTTGCACATGTTTTCGTTCCTCTTCGATGATGTTGGTGTTCCTCAAGACTACAGACACATGGAAGGATTTGGGGTTAATACTTACACCTTAATTAACAAGTCTGGGAAGGCACGCTATGTGAAATTTCACTGGAAACCAACTTGTGGAGTGAAGTGTTTGCTGGAGGAGGAGGCAATTCGTGTTGGAGGATCAAATCACAGTCATGCGACTAAGGATCTTTATGACTCGATTGCTGCTGGCAATTACCCAGAGTGGAAACTCTACATCCAAATAATGGATCCTGATCATGAAGATAGATTTGACTTCGATCCACTTGATGTAACAAAAATATGGCCCGAGGACATTGTGCCTCTGCAACCAGTAGGCCGCTTGGTGTTGAATAAGAACATTGATAACTTCTTTGCAGAAAATGAGCAGCTAGCATTTTGCCCTGCTATTGTGGTCCCTGGTATCTATTACTCTGATGATAAGCTGCTCCAAACTCGGATTTTCTCCTATGCTGATACTCAGAGACACCGCCTTGGACCGAACTATCTTCAACTCCCTGTTAATGCTCCCAAGTGTGCTCATCACAACAATCACCATGAAGGTTTTATGAATTTCATGCACAGGGATGAAGAGGTAATGATCTTTAATTTCTGTTCTGTTTAGTCAATAACGGGCTGAGAATGAACGTGCCACAAGCATGACCTGATAACATATTTTTAGCTCGTTGTACAGAGAATTGAATTGGCTGCAGTAGCCTATCGGTATAACACACCCAGTTGAATCAGTTTGTTTTTTTTAAATGAAGAACTAATGATGTGGTGTATCCTTGATGCTGATTTGTAGGTAAATTATTTCCCTTCAAGGTTTGATCCTGTACGTCATGCAGAAAGGTTTCCCATACCTCCTACAGTCTTGAATGGAAAGCGAGATAGGGTAAGTTTCTGGACTCACCCTGTGCATTCATATCAACATTGACTCTTAAAGCATGTTCCAGCCTCTAGGAGAAATAATTACACACTCGCAGTAAAGTCATGCATTACTATGGTTAATCTGTGGCAAATTGAAAGGCATTGTGGTAATGGTGTTTCTGTTTGGACTTTAAATAAAATTGATTTAATTCAAATTCTGGTGTGCTGTTGTGATGATCATTGCATTTTCTTCTGCTAGTCTGTCATGTACAACATTGCCTTTGAGATTGTCTCTACTTGTCCTCAGTGCAATGACGACTCTTTACTACGACCACATTATCGAAATGAGGGGGAGTGTGGTAGCACCACTAAATTTTCAGACTAAGCTTAAAACTAAGAAATGAGGAAGGAACATGTTATAACTAGAAAAGCGATTCTCTGGCTAGAGAAATGTAGTTCTCAGGGTCTGCCTTGGATTGGATATCTCTGCTGCTGGTATTCATCTATATGTGCGCTTACTGGTTATGCAGTGCATTATTGAGAAGGAGAACAACTTCAAGCAACCGGGAGAGAGATACCGATCCTGGGCACCGGATAGGTACCTTTCGACCATCGTCTCCTGTGTAGATGTGTAATTTACTGTTCGCTCAATATGTTTCAACTTTGTCACCAGGCAAGAGCGGTTTGTTTGCCGCTGGGTTGAGGCATTATCTGACCCCCGTGTTACCCATGAGCTCCGCTCCATCTGGATCTCTTACTGGACTCAGGTGAGCTTTAACTATTTGCCCATTTTGCTTTATCCAATGCTACCAAAATTTGTTGAGCGTTACCTGGATATTGAGAATGTCTGTCTAGAACATGCTCAAATGATGATATGCTGATGGCTTACGATGCATCTTTTTGACAGGCTGACCAAGGGCTTGGTCAGAAGCTAGCTTCTCGTCTCAATGTGAGGCCAAGCATGTGAAAGCGAAGGGGGGTGATTCGAGGTGCAAGCTGTGAATGTAGAGAGCCTGTTGCTACATTTGAAGGAGCATAAAAGCTGAAGTGTTGGCATGTTTGTTTGCTGTGCTATACTGTAATACTAGAGAACTTGTCGTTCAACTCTTTTATCAGATGTTTCTAATCCAATAAAGGCTCTGCTGTTTTACTTGCTAGCTCATTGCCTATGAACTTCAATTTCTTGGCAACATGTCTCTCCCTCTTCGTTGAATGATTGCTTCCTTAATTTGTCAATTAGAAGGGAAACTGCTGAATCTTCGACATTGTCATCATATGATTCATGGGCTTCTCTAAGGAGGTATCAAAATATTCTATGCATGCTTGGGCGATTCTATAGTATCTATGTGTAAAATTATACTTTGCATGGTCAATAAACAAGGAAGAAGAAGTAAAGAGAGAAACGTTTCGTGATGGTGACGGGCAAGTTTCTTTGAGCGTGAAATCTGATCTTACACTTGGTTGGGACTGGTAATGATCATGAGCATGAGGTAATTAGCCATGGCCCTGTGGGATGCTAACTTTTTCTTTGTGAGGTTTCGTTTGTTTCGTGAAAAAAAGAGTGAAAATATTTTTTTAAAAATAATCATTTTTATCGCTTACAGAAAAGAACGAACAAAAATATTTTCACTGTTCACGAAAATATTTAGACATAAATTGTTGTCGGTATTTTAAATGATTCAAATGATCATTTTAGAAAAATATTTTCCAAATGTCCATTTTCTGCAAAATAAACAGAGCATTAATATGTATGGATTGTCCCCAAAAACATCCTTATGCATTAAAATGTCAATTTCGTGGAAGGCCCACTTTGCATGGGGAAAATTATCAAAACAGTCCTAAACTTATTGCAATTATATCAATTAAGTCCTAAACATTTTTCATTTATGCCAATTCAGTCCATCTGAACAATTTTGGCCGGTCGGCGCTAATGCGGACACCGGCTGACCAGCAAATGCTGACGTGACAATTTTTAAAATATTTTTTTATTTTTGGAATTTTTCATTAATTTTTTAATTTTTTTATTCTTTCATTTTCTTCCACCTCTAGCTGATCACTGTACCGACAACCAACCAGAGGTTGGGGCTGGCAGGGTCGGCCCCACCGGCCACTGGTGAGGCTGACCTTGCTAGCTCGCCGGTCGCTTCAGGTCAAGCCCTTACCGTCGTTGGCAAGGTCCGCCTCACTCAAAGCAACCAACAAGGTCAAGCGAGGCCATCCTCGCCGTTGCTAGCGAGGGCTCAACCTCGCTCGAAGCGACCGGCGAGGACAAAACTTCGCCAAATCTAGCGAGGCTCGTCCTCGCCGGCTCCCAGCCTCTAGCCGGTTGCCGATCCGGCAACTGACTAGAGGTTGAAGAAGATGAAAGAAAAAAAGATTAATAAAAAAAAAAAATATATATTTTAAAAATTACTACGTCAGTGTTCGTCGGTCGGTTGGTGTCCACGTCAACGCTTTCCTGCCCAACTTAGCCGGACAGACTGAATTGACATAAATACAAAAGGTTTAAGATTGAATTGACATAATTACAATAGGTTTAAACTATTTCGATAATTTTTCCCATTCACCACTCTCTTCTCTTCTACCGTGATTATTGGCAATTCGTGTTTATTCGGACATATTTAGGCCACGATAATTTTTCCCATTCACCACTCTCTTCTCTTCTACCGTGAGTATGATTGGCAATTCGTGTTCGGAGGTCGATTCGTGTGATGTCGGTATAAGGACATGTTGCAAAATAGGCCAACTCAAAACATGAGATAATCGTGTCGACCTACATGACGCAAATACCTCCCGAATGTTAATGGATTGATAATGATAGCTTCGTGCCCTTCGAAGATCTCCAGTTCACGTGTCATGTCCGTATAGGTCTCCTTGACCTGTCTGAACTGAATACGCGATTTTAAGGACAAAGGATACATGAGCTCATGACGAACTCTATTATTATTTCACCTATTATCTGCTTTTTTAATTTTTTATTTTCTTCTTCCATATAAAAGCTAGTTTACATGATCCGTCTCATCCTGTTGCATCCAAGACGTTTGTGAAACTAAGGATTCTTTTGTTTCGCAAAAAATATTTTTTAGAAAAATATTTTTTCTTATTTTTGGCATTTGATTCGCTTAAGAAAATTAATCTATGAAAAATATTTTCCTAGTCAATAAAAAAGGTTTTCCTACCAAAGCTCAAAATTTAGGAAAATAATTTCCTTTTTAAAAAAATCAAAAACGTTTTCCGAAATAGTTTGAATCCAAAACTCTACGCTTAGATATAGTAACCCTAAGTTCCTAACGTTAGTTCCCGGGTCCCTAGCATTCGGGACTAGGTCTCTAGCGACAAGGCCCCGGTCCATCGAGGCCAGGCCTAGGACCATGGTGCTCCGACCTAGGCCCCCGACACCCACACTGGGACCCATGAGGCGGGGTCTAAACCCCTAATGGCCGTACCCAATGCTCTGGCACCCGAACTTGGGTCCATAAAAGCTGTGCTCGGTCCTCGACGCTTGAGCTCTAGTCCCAACTCTTAGGCCTAGGTCCACAAAGACCGTGTGTGAGCCCTCAGCGTTTAGGCTTGGGTCATTGGTTAATGGTATTATTCTTTTAAAAATATTTTTTTAAAAAAATCGAATTTTTAATTTTATTTTTTCTTTCTTTTTCTTTTCTTTTCTTTTTTCTTCTTTCTTTTTCCTTTTTTCTTTTCTCTTTTCTCTATTTTCCTTCCTCCGCCAATTCGTGCATCGGAGACGGCTTGTAGCCTGACAACCGGCCAAGACCCAGGCCTACGAGCTCGAGGCTTGGCCAATCTAGGCATGCCCAAGCTCACAGCTCGCTAGATCCAAGCGAGCTCAAGCTCGACCGAGGTCGGCGAGCTCGAGCTCGCCTGTGGTTATCACCAGCTAGTCGCGGCGGAGGAAGGAGGAAAAAGGAAAGGAAAGAAAAGAAAAAAGAAAAGTGAAAAAGAATATTAAAAAATAATTAAAAAGAGAAATAAAAAATAAAAATTAAAAATTTTTTAAAATAATAAAAAAAAATTAATATTTTTTGCTTGAGATAAAGTCATGAGATTGAAATCATTTTCCAATGAAATTCAAACATTCGAAAATGATTTCAATCATGAATTACCAAATAAAGAAAAACTAACTATATTTTGAAAAAAATGCTTTTCAAGATAATATTTTCCTTTATTATTGAGTTTTCTGCTAAATAAATGCATCCTAAACATAAGCCCCATCAGAGGGTTTGATGTCAAAGCTGGTTGTAGAGGGAGGAATGATGGGTGCCAAGGACTTGGAGAGAGAGAGAGAGAGAGAGAGAGAGAGAGAGAGTTCAAATGACGATCGTGGTGACAGCAGCTAAAGGAGGACGGACACCATCGTGATGTCCAAAGTGAAGCATTAGTTTCAAAGGAAAATGTCAATTAAGGGTCTAAAGTAGATCTCTTTTTCCAAAAAAGAATCTTAAGTGGATAATATTTTAATTAAGAACTCAAAGTACCCAAACTAGTCTCAAATAAGGACTCAACTCGCCGGTCGGTCAAATGTTTGCTGATCGATGACCGTGAGACATTTTTCAGCACCGAAATAGAGGTAATTTTGTCTTTTTCTTTCTTTTTCCTTTTTTCTTTTCTCTCTTCCCTCTTGCGGCCATTGCCAAACATCATCCATGACCCTAAGGCGGGACCAAATCGCCTACCTCAGGCGACGCCCGCCCTCACTTGAGCGGGCAAGAGTCGCCCTCACCCTCGCTAGATCTGGCGAGGGCAAGGGCGGCCCTCACCGAATCTGGCGTCGGGCGACGGCGGCCCTCACCTCAACCCTCACCAGCCTAGGCGAGGGCAGCTCTCGCCCGCCCAAATTCGGCAAGGGCCACCCTTGGCCTCACCAGCCCAAGCGAGGGTTGCCCTCTCCGCAACCCTCACCGGATTTAGCGAGGTCAACCCTCTCCTAACGCCGACAAGAGCAACCCTCACTTGGGCTAGCAAGGGCAAGGGCGACCCTCGCCGGATCTGGGCAGGCGAGAGCCACCCTCGCCTAGGTTGGCGAGGGTTGTGGCGAGGGCCCTTGCCCTCATCGGATCTGACATCGGGCAAGGGCAGCCGCTGCTTGACGCCGGGCGAGGGTAGCTGTCGCCCGACGCCGACGATAGCCACAAGAGGGAAGAGAGAAAAGAAAAAAGAAAAAAAAGATAGAAAAAGACAAAATTGCCCCTATTCCGACATTGAAAAATGTCTCACAGTCACCGGCCGGTGAGCTAGGTCCTTATTTGAGACTAATTTGAACACTTTGGGTCATTAATTGAAACATTATCCACTTGGGATTCTTTTTTTTTTTTTAAAAGACCCACTTTGGGTCCTTAATTGACATTTTCCGTAGTTTCAATTGCAAATGAATCAAAGTTTGGATCGAAACCTAATTGAATCTCAAATCCCCAAATTGAGGGCAAGAAGCGATTTAAACGGCGTCATTTTAAAAACATTTTCACAATCATTTCTTCTCGACAAGCCACGCAGAGTAATTTGACATTAGGTTATCGTCATCCAGCACTTTCAGGCAAAAGGAAGTCATCTTTGTAACTTCAGTGAACCTTTTCGAAAAGTAATATCATTCATCCGATCGTTTGATAAGTTATGTCGCCGAAATATAAGCTAAAGTTATGGCGCTGTTGGGAAAAAAAACTAACGGGCGCTTGAGAAGTGCCACGTAGGTACAAGAGAGGCCCGCTCTCCAGAAATTATGAATTTTCTTCCTACCGTTGCTCTGTCTCGAGGTTTCATCTCCACGCACTCTGCAAATCAAACACTGAATAACTGAACTTCTGGGCACGAAGGTTGATTTGCCGAAGCGGAGGCTCGGCCGCCGTCGCCCGAGGAGGATTCATCGTGCCCTGTGCAGGTTCCGATCGCCGGCAGTCGTCGTCGTCGGCCTCGCCCCTCCCGTGCGCACCGCCCCTCCTTGCTCGGCTAAATCCATGAGCGGCGCGCGGGCCTCGCCGGTGTGCCTCGCCGCCGAGCATCGCGCCGCCCCTCGCGGAACAGACCGGCGCGCAGGAAGACGCGGTCGCAGTCCTGGAGGGAGATTTCCGCCGCCGGGTCGAATCGCAGCCCGGGGTCGCCGTCGCATACCTTGACGGTCGGAGATTTCCGTTGCTCGGGTCGTCGCTGATGGTGGAGGAAGAAGAAGAAGAAGAAGAAAGAGAAAGCGAGAGCAGAGAGGAGAGAGAGAGAGAGAGAGAGAGCAGAGAGAGAGAGAGAGTGAAGGGAGAGGAACAGGAAAAAGGAGAAGAATATTTTATCCATTGTTGGTGTCCGCGCGAAGTCATGGCACTGTTCGTAGTCACGGAAATGGAGAGGCGAATTGACGCACGCCTCTCGGTCTCGCGCCATCATTAACTTCGAAGCGGAGCTCAGACCCTCGCAGGTGAGCTCGGTTGTCGATCCGCTTCCCTCCGTCTCGCGCGCCATGGATCCGTACAAGGTATCTCGATTCATCTTTTTCTGCTTCGGTCGTTGAACCTCGATCTTCGCAGCGGCGGAGTGAGTTCGTTTTTTTTTTTTTTTGTTTCCCGATCGGTGTTGATCATGCTGATTTTCGTCAATCGAACCGAAATTCCCGCGGCGCTTGTTTTCTCTCTCTTCATTTCCCGTTTGTGAAGCTGTATTCGTTTTGTAGTTTCTGAGAAGTAGGAGAGGAATGCCCTCTGTTGCGATGCGAATTTAGGAGTTGTTCATGCTATGGCTCTTTTGTTATCTTAACAATTGCGTGCGGCCTAGCAAATGTTGATATTTTTGCTGGGAATTTGTGGATATCGCAGTATCTTCCGTCGAGCGCCTACGATTCCAGCTTTTGGACAACCAACTCCGGTGCTCCTGTGTGGAACAATAACTCATCACTGACTGTTGGAACTAGAGGTACCACAATTGATGTCGGAGTAGTTTTCTTTACCAAAAATATGATAGTTCTATGCTAGTCGTTCGTCCATGGTTAGTACTTGCACTTGAGGGTGGGAATTGGTTTCCTTTTTGTTGGAACTTTTGTTGACCTTCCGTTTTCGCGTTATCTATGTGATTAATACATGGTATGTGGTTTTATTATAGTCTTGAGTTAATCATTTGAGTAAGGCAAACTTTTATGTCTTGTAAGTGCTAAACCATTGAACATTTTGACTGACTGCACGGTTAACTCTGGCAATTTTATCTTGTTTCTTTAAGTTTGCAGTTAATGGGCTAGAGTATCTTGACTGCATCAATTGGTTCTTTTTATTTTTGTGTTTTGATGAGGTCAAGGTGTTTACTGCGGTCCTGTATATATTCCTTCAACGAATCTAAAATTTTAGGTTTTTAACAGAAAGTCTATAATCTAATCTGTGAGTCTATAATCTTTCTCTTTTGAGTTCTTTAGCACCTTATAACAGCATGGAAACATATCATGTGATTATTTTCATTTTTGTCCAAGAAGTGGGCGACGAGAAGCAGTTTGGGAGAATTTGATTTGTTTCTTCCCTTTCCACTAGTCAGTTCTTCTGGCTGTACTTTAGTTTACTGCTATAGTAATTATTACCTTTGAGAAACACTATAGGCATTCTTAGAGGCACCATCTTTCTCTATTCAAAGGTAAATGATTATTCATTGAATAATGTCGAGGTGCAATTGCAGGGCCAAGCATTTTTTTGCATTCTTCCTGATATCAGACTCTGTTTTTTCATCGATTTTTCTGTTTGCACCACCCAAATGGGAAAGTTTCATGGCATATGAGTGGTGCACAAGATTTTTTCCATAGCTATCCTACATTTCTAGGATCCATGCATACCAATTGAGGCATAGATGTGATCAAGCTAAAAATGCGTACAAAAACATTATAGAAAATGCTGCATTCTTTTTAATAAACAATAGGCTCGATTGTGGAGACCCGGCTACCTGCCCTGCAAGTGGACTGATTAAGTCCAGCCTTTTTTGCCCGTGCAGGTAGCCTTGACCTAGAGCAGAAAAATGATATAGTTGTTTAGCTCGTCACGGAAGTTTTTTTTTTTTTTGTCCTCCGTGTGCTTTCCGAACATCTTATTGAAGACACAAAGCTTAATAGCTTCTAAAAGATTCATCTATTACAGGTCCAGTTCTCCTCGAGGATTATCATCTGGTGGAGAAACTTGCTAATTTTGATCGAGAGAGAATTCCTGAGCGGGTGGTCCATGCTAGGGGAGCTAGTGCAAAAGGATTTTTCGAGGTCACTCACGATATCTCTCAGTTGACATGTGCCGATTTTCTTCGATCTCCTGGAGTTCAGACACCAGTTATTGTCCGTCTCTCCACTGTCATCCCTGAGCGTGGCAGCCCTGAAACCCTTAGAGGTCCTCGAGGTTTTGCAGTGAAGTTTTACACCAGAGAGGTGTGAGATGATTCCATGCTTTAGTATCTGCAAATTTATTTTATTCAAACTTATCTTTTTGGCCAGAAATGTATTTATTTAACTGATTATCCAGATACTGTACTTGGCATATGTAATATGACTGAGTGTTGGGTGTCAATACTCTAAATCTATGCAGTTCTTAACCATGTGATAATGGATTTTATTTTGACACTTCAACATGACTAGTTGAATAGAAAGGTTTGTTGAAACTAAAGAGAAGTGAAATAGAACAAGCAGTATCTCTTCACGTTGTTTCGCTTTTCTTTTCTTTTCTTTGACCATTCCTTTTTTCTGAATGCAGGGTAACTTTGATTTGGTGGGAAACAGTTTCCCTGTCTTCTTTATTCGTGATGGAATGAAATTCCCAGACATGATCCATGCTCTTAAGCCCAACCCAAAGTCTAACATCCCGGAGAAATGGAGAATAGTTGACTTCTTCTCCCACCATCCTGAGAGTTTGCACATGTTTACCTTCACCTTCGATGATGTTGGTGTTCCTCGAGACTACAGACACATGGAAGGCTTTGGCGTTAATACTTACACCTTAATTAACAAAGCTGGGAAGGCACATTATGTGAAATTTCACTGGAAACCAACTTGTGGAGTGAAGTGTTTGCTGGAAGAGGAGGCAATTCATGTTGGAGGATCAAATCACAGTCATGCGACTAAGGATCTTTATGATTCAATTGCTGCCGGCAATTACCCAGAGTGGAAACTCTACATCCAAGTTATAGATCCTGATCATGAAGACAGATTTGACTTCGATCCACTTGATGTGACAAGAAGCTGGCCTGAGGACATCTTTCCTCTGCAACCAGTAGGTCGCTTGGTGTTGAATAAGAACATCGATAACTTCTTTGCAGAAAATGAACAGCTTGCCTTTTCCCCTGCAATTGTGGTCCCTGGTATCTATTACTCTGATGATAAGCTGCTCCAAACTCGGATTTTCGCCTATGCTGATACTCAGAGACACCGCCTTGGACCAAACTATCTTCAACTCCCTGTTAATGCTCCCAAGTGTGCTTATCACAACAATCACCATGAAGGTTTCATGAATTTCATGTGCAGGGATGAAGAGGTAATGATGTTTATCTTCTGTTTGCTCAATTGCAGCCTGAGGCTGAACCTGTCACAGGCATGACATCATAAATATTTTTAGCTGGTTGTACAGTGAATTGGATTGTCTATAATACCACACTCGAATCAATTTGTTTTTCCTTTAGAAGGAAGAACTAATGACGTGGTGTATCCACGATGCTGATTTGCAGATAAATTATTTCCCTTCAAGTTTTGATCGTGTTCGTCATGCAGAAAGGTTCCCCCTACCTCCTCCAGTCTTGAATGGAAAGCGAGATAGGGTAAGTTTCTGGATTAACCATGTGCATTTATTTTGGCTCACGAAACATGTTCTAGCCTCCAGGATACTGATGTGGTGCCTCCGTTTGGTCTTCAGATAAAATTGTTTGTATTCAATTTCTGATGTGTTGTTGTAGTGATTATGGCAATACAGTCGTTGCTTTTCTTTCTGTTACTTCAAAAGGTGCCACTGGATACAATTGATTAGCTAATGATTCCAAATTGGGCCTTTTCTTCTGCTACCTTTGAGATTGTCACTACTCATCCGCAGTATAATGACAACTCTTTACTATGACCACATTATCGAAATGAAGGGGGAGTGTAGTAGCACCATTAAATTTTCGACTAAGCTAAAAACTAAGAAAAGAGGAAGGAAAGAAGTTAAAACTAGAAAAGAGAACTTGATGCTAGAATACTTGGGGTTTGCCTTGGATTGGATATGTGTGCTATTGTGTTCATTGATCAGTGAACTTATTGGTTATGCAGTGCATTATTGAGAAGGTGAACAACTTCAAGCAACCGGGAGAGAGATACCGATCCTGGGCACCGGACAGGTACCTTTCGACCATTGTTTCCTTAGTAGATGTGTAGTTTACTGGACACTCAAATGTGTTTCAACTTTGTCACCAGGCAAGAGCGGTTTTTTGGCCGCTGGGTTGAGGCCTTATCTGACCCCCGTGTTACCCATGAGCTCCGCTCCATCTGGATCTCTTACTGGGCTCAGGTGAGCTATAATTATTCGCCGGTTTTGCTTTCTCCGATTCTACAGAAATTTGTTCAGTGTTTACCTGGAAATTGAGAACGTCTTTCTAAAACATGCTCTACGATAGTATGCTGATGGCCTATGATGCACCTCTGCTACAGGCTGACAAATCATTTGGTCAGAAGCTAGCTTCTTGTCTCAATGCCCGACCAAGTAAGTGAATGTGGAGAGCTTGCCGCTACTTCGGAAGGAGAATAACAAGCGAAGTGTTGACATGTTTGTCTGCTGTGATGTATCGTAATAATACCAGAGGAGAACTTGTCATGCAACTCTGACCTAAGGTTTCTAATCCAATAAAGGCTGCCGTTTTTTTTTTACTGAAAAAAAAAATGGCTGCCATTTTACTTGCTAGCTTATTGCCTATGAACTCCAATTTCATTATTGGCTAATATGAACTTGAGTCGGCATAGCAACATGTCTCTACCTGTTCGATACTTCATCAAACGATTACTTCGTTGATTTGTCAACTAGCAGGGAAATTGTTGAATCTTCTGACGGTATTAGTATGTGATTTATAGGATGTTCCTTGTGGGGGGAATCAAAATATACTATGCATATATGCTTGGGAGATTCTAGAGTATATACATAAATTTATACTTTGCCTAACTAAATAAACAAGGAAGAAATTACCAAAAACAAATTCTTAAACCTATTATGTGGATCCCAATTTCAATCATAAATTTTTCAATTTGTCCAATTTAATTATGAACCTTGTGATAATTTTTCCATATAGTCATTCTGACTAATTTTGATCAGAAATGCCGATGTAGAGGTCCAATCAACGCTGGCAATTTTACGTGACACCGCTGGCGTCTGATGTGAAATTTTAGCAAAATCATGTCATTTTGCGTACTTTTCTAAATTAATTTGAACTTTTCTTTTTTGTTTCTTCTTTTCTCTTTTCTATGTTCATCTTTAAGTTGCAATAATCTGTTAAGAAATATCATCATATCAAATTAAACATGTTCATAATTAGTAAAACTTCATCAACTTAATATTTCAACAGCGGAAAATATGGGGAAACAATAGTCTTTTTAGCTAGTGGTGTATAAACTAGTCGCATACAACATTAACCCGTTAATTTAAACGAGTTGTTCGGGTAAATTTCATGCCTAAGTGGTTGAATTCAAATGCGGCACAATTACTAAACATGTCTCATTGGTTAATACGAAACCAATCCAAGCAAGGTTAGTCTCAATCAAAATCCATTAATTTCTTGTGTCGTCTTATTCGCAAAAATTGCCGCCCATCCCGATGAGCAGCAACATATAAATTTTGTACGGAACTCGCCTAAACAATGGTTGCGATAAGACGAGAACACAAAAATCGGCCAAAAACTTTCTGCTTTTTATGGGAAAACAACGGACGAATCGAAATCCCCCGCCGTCTAAGGGATCCTCGGGAACTCCACAATGTCTTTCTTGTTTGTCTGGTCCTGTGATTTGATTCCTGGCCGCATTTGTCCATGCATTAATAGAGGAAAAGCACCGGAAAAGGAGCATTATTGCATCATCAACCCTGAAACATGAGGATTGGCACTGGAGAGAGAGAGACAGACCAGAGCGATCGATATGTTCAAACCCACCAGGCAAAGAATTAAATAACAGAGAATTGCTTTACACCCTTCCCTACCCTACCCTACCCTACCAACTTAAAAAGAGAATGTTGATGTACATCGGAATCAAATCCACTATTTTCCCTTTTCATTTTTTGTTTTTGGGAAAATGACAGAAATATTCTTTACATTTTAGGCTAATATACAATATATTCTCTAAATTTTTAATTTATTCAGTGTAATCCTTAAACTTTAGCGCAATGTACAATGTGATCCCTACACTTTTTTCAATTTATTCAATGCAGTCCCTATTCTTTTGGATGTGTTCTATATGAAAATGTTCGATATTACCGCTGAATTTGAATTACTAGAAGGACAACATTAAACATTATTATATAATCTAGGGACTGAGTTGAACATGCAATAAAAGTCCATAGACCAGATTAAACAAATTAAAAATTCAGAAATCACATTACACAGTGACTCAAAGTTCAGAGATTATTTGTGTCATTATCTCTTCATTTTTTCACCACCATTATCAAGAAAAATTAAGGCCCACTTGATGGATTGGTTAACCAAAAAGAATCCATCAATGATCCAATTCTTCATCTTTGCCATTTGATTATGCACAACTTGCCTCTTAAGTCCCATTATTGATTTTGTTTCGGTCAATGAAACTGTTCTTGATTAGCACCATTTTGCTTTCATCGTTTCTCCGAACGATAAGATGCATTTCTGCATATTTAATTCTCGAAAGGTGATCGATTTTCATTGACGGGAGAGCGATAAAATCAATATCAAATCACCGGATGTAGAGGATTGCATTTCATTAGGGAAATGCTGTCCGTAATCATGAGGTCACACCCAAATGTAAAGAATTAGTGTCTTAGTATTGCACACTAAGGATATACATGATAACGATTCTGATATCTAGGAACTAATTCTGCTCAAGAATGATTCTTTTTTATTCAGTACCCGAAAACTGATTTTAAGCATTTGAAGGTGTTTTGGTAACAGCCTAAAATTTTCATTTTCTAAAATAGAAAAAGAACAGAATTGAATTTGATAACGGTACAAAATTTCTTTTTATCAATAATATTTTTAAATATTTTAATATTTCTTTCTTTCTTTTTTTCATTTTTTTTTCTTTTCTTTTTTCTTCTCCTCCTTCTTGGCCATGGATGGCCGGCGACCAACCGCAGGCTGGCGAGGGCGTCGCGGCCCTCATCGACCACGGTGAGGGTCCCCTTGCTAGCCTTTTCCAGCCCTCGCCCAAGCTAGCGAGGGCCGCCCTCGAGGCTCATGGCCTAGGCGAGGGCGGCGGTGAAAATCCAGCCCTCGCCAATGTCACTGGTCATCGGTGGCCGGCCAGGCAAGAAGAATGAAGAAGAAGAAGAATGGGAAAGAAGAAGAAAAAAAAATTATTTCTTTTCCAATTCC
The DNA here is from genome assembly GCA_024733475.1 of Syzygium grande. Taxonomy (NCBI): domain Eukaryota; kingdom Viridiplantae; phylum Streptophyta; class Magnoliopsida; order Myrtales; family Myrtaceae; genus Syzygium; species Syzygium grande. The sequence continues at coordinate 12,579,577 of JAMXDD010000006.1, forward strand.
GATTCTTTTGGGAACAATTTTTTGTAAATTTGTGCCGGGAACAAAAAGTTTATCAAATAAATTTTTATTTTAAAATTGATTTTGAGAATAAAAGAACAGAAATTTTTACTATTTAACAAGTTGCCAAATGAGCCTTAATTCTAAGTTGAATAAGTGAACACGGATGAGTCACTTCAGGCATCTTTAACAAGATGACATTATATTCTTTGACATTTCCAGACGAGGAAAAAGGAAAGTACCATTGGTCATCGTTGAGGTTACACTCAGTCATTGTCAACACCTCCTTTTTCTTTCCTTCTTCAAGGACAATTGAAGGACCTTTCTTCTTTTAACCAAATCGATGTAAAGTCTGGGTCTGATGGCTGACTAACGATAAAGATTCCATCTTTGTTGAATTCCGGTGGTGGAAAAGATGGGTTTGAAGTTTGAACACTCTTTCTTCAATCTTTATCCATCCGTCCTCGTTGATGATGATTGTTGTGTGTGAAGAAGGATTGATCAATATTTTCATATAAAAAGCTTTCTGAAACAAGGGAACAAAAGAATTTGGAAAAAAGAAAGCACAGATCCTGTTTGAAGGAAGTGTTGGCCACGAAAATGACACGCCCAGGATCACCATAGTTAGAAATCGAAACACGATATGGGAGAAATTGTCGATTCGCGTACCTGGTTTGGAATCCATCGTACTTGACGCGGAATTTGCGACGGTTTCCGAACACGAACTCAAGATCTTCTCCCCTATCCCCTTCGTTAGAACACTGGCTTAATGAGATTGCCACTCACGAGAAGAAAGTTCTCTCTTGATCCGTATGTGAGTCAAAATGTGCATCATAAGGTTAGGGGAGGGACTTGAGCGCTATTTATAGAGTCTTCGACCACGGGCCCTCTCATTACGGGCCGGGCCGTACTCGGCCCACACAAGCCAGCCCCATATTAGACTTATTAAGAATCCATATATCTTACCTTTATTAGACCAAATTAATTCAGTTAATTTCAATTAATGAAGCCCACATTAGGAAATTCTTACATTCTCCCACTTGGGCGATATTAATTGAAACACAACTGTGTGCGCACCCTTATATTGGTCTAGAGATTATTCTTAATAGTCAATCCGATCCCATAAAGTCTCGAATACCGAATCATGGCGGTAACTGCATGTACTCACGCAGAGCCTTCCATGGTCACGAATGCTTTCAACTTTACCGATATAGATTCAATATGGTAGTGTGTCAAATGGACAATACCTCATAATGAGTGATACTTCATGTGTTGTCCACTTTGTTAGTCCAAATTCTCTCTCCTTAAGTGTCACAAAACCTAGTGTGTCACCAGAGAATATCCTTCATGGTTCCAACGAACCTGCATATGTCTTAGCTTGATAGTTAATCGTACTTTATATGTAACAAGACATATTGTTAAGGCTAATACCAAGAATGCCCCATAGCCCATACTCAAGGTTTACACAATGCCTCGAGATTTTCATATATGTACTCAACTTGATAAATCTACATTCACAAATACCTCATTGAATGCAAAAGAGTTGATACATATTCAAATATTACAAAAATGTAACAAAATCATATACAAACTTTACGAGAGCAATATAAAACTAAACAACTCCCACTAATTGACAAGATCCCATGATACTCCTAAGCCCATGTTAATGACATGTCGATCAAATACACAAGGGCGAAAGGCCTTTAGTTAAGCGGATCTGCAATCATATCATCTGTTGAAATGTGCTCTCTACCGCAATGTCACCATCCTGAACTTTTTCTTTTATAGTCAAGTACTTGACCTCCGTATGCTTAGACCCCTTGAGACCTCTGTTGTTGTTAACAAACAACACCGCAGAAGTTATTGTCACAATACAACCTGTATGGGCCTATCCACAAAATCAAATACGGTCAACGTCTTAATGAGGTTTCAAAGCCAAATTGCACGAGTAGCGGCCGAAAAGCATGCTACAAACTCCGCTTGCATGGTAGAGGATGTCATTGATTTCTTTTCTCACTTTTCCATGATCTCGCACCTCCTGCTAACTTAAAGATGTAACTTTGTTGTCGACTTCTTTTCATCCCGACGACCAAAGAAAGTCTCGAATCCGAATACCCAACTAGTTTTAGGTCATGAACATGTTTGTAAATCAGCATATAGTCTTTTATCCTCTTTAAGTATCTCAAAACCTTCTTAGCAAAGAACCCAATGATCATGTCCTGGATTTGACCGATATCGCCTAGAAGTCCTGTTGCAAAAGCAATATCTGGCCTAGTACATACTTGAGCATACATAATACTTCCAAGTGCACTAGCATAAGGTACATTCTTCATTTGGGCTTTCTCAAAATCTGAATGAGGACATTGTGACAGACTCAACTTATCACCTTTACTGACAGGAGCAATTCCTGGCTTACATTGCTGCATGTTGAATCTTTCTAAAATACGATCAACATATGTCCTCTGAGATAAACCCAATAGTCGGCGAGAACGATTCCTATGAATCTCAATGCCAAGGACAAAAGACGCCTCACCAAGGTCCTTCATATCAAAGTTCTTTGACAACATCCGCTTTGTCTCATCTGATAAACCAAGGTCACTTTGCTTTGCAAGCGGGATATCATCCACATAGAGTATAAGGAAAATGAATTTCCTCCCACTGACCTTGCAGTATATACACTGATCTACTTTGTTCTCAACAAAACCAAATGAAGCGACAACACTATGAAACTTCAAGTACCATTGTCTAGAAGCTTGCTTGAGACCATAAATAGACTTTTTCAGTTTACATACAAGCGTACCTGAATCATCTCGCATAAAGCCTTGGGTTGCATCATATAGACTTCTTCATTAAGGTCTCCATTGAGAAAGGCAGTCTTAACATCCATCTGGTGTAACTCCATATCGAAATGAGCTACTAATGCCATAATCACTCTAAAAGAATCTTTAGAAGAGACTAGAGAAAAAGTTACTTCATAGTCTACTCCTTCTCTCTAAGTGAAACCCTTAGCTACCAGTCACGGTTTTAAACTTCTCAATCTTTCCTTTGGAGTCCCTTTTAGTCTTATACACCCATTTGCAGCCAATGGGTCTATGACCTTCGTGTAATTCAACAAGTTCCCAAACTCCATTATGCTTCATAGACTGCATTTCATCTCTCATTGCATCTAACCACGCTCCGATGAGGACAAGAAACACTTCCACATAAGTCAACTGGATCGACCCACGAACCGATATCGTAGTCTTGCTCTCCTATATAGACTAAATAGTCCGGTGGTATAGCTGATCGTCTCTCCCCTAATGGATCTCCTTTCTTTGGAACAACAACGACCTCATCCCGCACTTGAGAGCCTTGAGGAACTTCATTAGGAGCTGTCTCGACAACAGGGATCCCGAGCCTCAACAGTTCGATCATGGTGTGGGAGTCTCCACAATTATCTGTATGAGAGGAGATAAAGATACAATATTACCCACCATACTATTATCCTTAATAGTCTGCGTGAGCAGCTACTTTCTTGACCACATCAAACTCCAAAAACTTGGATGTGCAGTGATTCCACAATTCTTGTGCCTCCATTGAGATTATAGAATCGATATCCCTTGAATAATCCGGGTAAGATACAAAATAACACCGAGTGGTTCTAGAGTCCAACTTACTTAATGTTGGATTATACAACTTCACTTCTGCAGGACATCCCCAAACCTTAAGATGGTTTAAGCTAGGCTTCGTCCAATTCATAACTCAAAAAGGAGTCGATGGAACAGCTTTTGTAGGTACACGATTCAAAATGTACAAAAGCTGTTTCAAAGCTTCACCCCACGTAAAAACCAGGTAAATTTGTCCTACTAATCATACTCCTCACCATTTTCATAAAGGTGCGATTACGCCTTTCGGCCACACCGCTTTTGCTCGGGACTCCTGGGCATAGTAAATTGAGCCACTATCCCGAATCCTCTAAGTATTTGGCAAATGGCCCCTTAAGCTGTCCGGCATCGCCATGCTTGCCATAATACTCTCCACCTCGATCGATCTAACAACCTTTATGACTTTTCCCAACTGTTTCTCGACTTCAGTCCGAAAAATCTTGAACTTGTCAAGAGACTCAGACTTTTCTTTAATCAAGTACAAATAACCATATCGAGAATAGTCATCAATAAATGTGATGAAATAAAAATTTCTACACAAGGTTGCCATATAGGGTCCACTTATATCGATGTGAATGACCTCCAACAGTCGAACTTGACCGCGATTTTCTTCCTTATCTTGGTCATTTTACCTCTACAACAGTCTACGCATGTCTCTAAATCATCTTTAAGAGCAGGCAGAATGTTAGTCTTTACCAGCCTTTCTACTCTATCCTTAGAGATATGGCCAAGCCGTTTATGCCACAATGCATAAACCTGTTCCTTAGGTAATGGTCTCTTAGAAACAACCTTTTTCAATCGCATGAGCGACGATATGTCATTGGGAGATAAACACAATCTATATAATCCATTGGACAAATAACAACACCCAACCTTATTTGAATTAAGAAACAAAGAAATAACATTGTTCTTGATTTCAAAAGAGTAGCCATACATATCCAAACACGACATGGAAACTAAGTTCCGTCTAAATGAAGGTACATAAAAAGTGTCTTTCAACATTAATCTAAAACCAGAGTCTAGAATCAAGATTACATCTCCCACAAACACAACATCAGCTTTCTCGTTGTTTCCCACGGTGAGTCTTGATTCATCCTGATTTGGCTTCCTTCGGTTTATGAATCCCTGTATAGTAAACGCAACATGATTAGTTGTACCGCTATCGAGCCACCAAGAACTGGATGGTGCTTCTGATAGGTTGGATTCACAAACAAGTGCCAAAGAATCATTACCTGTAGGCTCACGTTTGGACAACCAAGCTTTAAACTTTCCACAGTCCTTCTTTATGTGACCTTTCTTCTTACAAAAGAAGCAGTGGCCACCATCCCTTTTGAAGGATGTTTTCTTTGGACCCACATTGTCGATTGACCCGGTAGTGTCATGAGTACCTTTATGAGTACGATTTAAACTTTTATCTTTCTTTTTTGGGAACTAGAAACATATAAGGCTAGATGCCCTTTTTCCTTCTTAAGTTTCTCTTCCTCTGCCACCACCCTTGCTATCAAGTCATTAATCGACCAAGTCTCATCTTGGGAATTATAATTTGTCTTTATAATCCCAAAATCGGGTGGAAGGGTGTTTAGGGCTTGATGCACAATGCAAGCATCGGGAATGGAAACATTAAGAGCTTGAAACTTTGTCTTTAGGTCTACTATCCTAAGGACATAATCTTTAACCCCAAAGAAGATACCATCATACTTCATATTGAAGAGCTTTTGAAAAAGTGTACCAACCTCAAAGATTAGATGAAATGCGGTTTCTAGCCTCTAAAGTTTGCCATCATTTCCTTAGCGATGCAAAACCGGGCAAACCACTTTTCAAGTGTTCTTGAATGGATTTCTTCATTGTCAATAAGCAAATCCGATTGCTCTTTTCCCAGCAAAGATAGTCCGATTTCTCGACTTTCATCTTGGTGGCGTGATATCTACCGCTTATCTTTTGTAAGAGCAATGTGAACGTCTGCGCGACTCCATTCCAAACAGAAAAATCCTCTTTCCATTTCTTAAAGTTCAAACCACTAAGGACCTCAATTGAAATAGAATTGCCGTTTACTGAAAAAGGTGACTTACGCAAAATAAACAAACAATACAATCAGCATCATGTGAATACTTATATAAAGAATTACATACATCATCATATAATCACCTTTGGGCGTAAAATATGACATGCGGTTGTACACTCTCCACATGACAAAGCGCCATGAGAACATATTTTAATCTTTTGCGAAATCACCACCTTTGGGTGTATGAACCACTAAGATTAGTCATTTCTCAAGCACATGCTATACATGTACCCCTCCATGAACTAATACAAGATTACCTCCTTTGAAAGTATAATTACGTAATAGACCGTGGAGACATCCCATCACAATATGAGACCGATATTTCTCAAACCCAATCAAGTGTGCCACTTTGGCGGTCACAACCCAACTAAATTCTTGAAAATCTCTCATACAAGGGATATGAGCATTATGTATCACATTTACTAAATGCATGTAATACTATATGTAAAAAGGCAGGGCGTATGTCTCGAAATTACATGTCATGCTAATTGTACTGTTCCATTCATTGATAGACAATGAATTACACTCTACATAGTCCTTATGTGGTGATATACATGTGAGCTACCTTATGTATTTCCGAAACCATAGAGAAATACAAGAAAATACGCAAAAATACCCTAAAAATACGCGTACATAGGGTTCTATACGTATTTTCACATCTGTATAAACTTCAAACATGTAAAATAAAAACACACGTAGAGCATCTTGATACGAGCGCCGATACCAAGATCATCCAAAACGGAGGTCGGACGCCCGCCGCAGCGCCGCCGGAAGGCTCGGCGCGTCTTGGCGCGTGTCACCGTCAAACCGGTTCGAACCGCCCGGTCCAACCGGTCAACGGTCAACGGACCAGTCCGACCGGTTTGACCGGTCGGGTCAACGGTCGGGTCGGGTCGGGTCAAGATCCGGGTCGGGTCGGATCCGGGTCAGCCGGATCCGTCCTCGCCGACTTTCGACACTGCATTCTGCACGGACGACGACGCGCCGGTTGGGCGCGCGCAGCCGCCGCACGACGTGGCCTTCACGCGCCGCCGCGCCTAGGGCGCGTGTGGGCGTGAGGGCGCGTCCGGCGTCCTCCGGCGACGTGCCGCCCACCATTTTTCTCGTCTCGACGAGTAGATTCCAAATATATAATAATTTTAACTTTTACCCGGAAAAAATTTGAAACTTGGCAAAACCTCTCGGACAAAACGGAAAAACAAATCTAATCCGCGTTTTGGTTCTAATCTATGGCGGCTCGATACCACATGTTGGCCGCGAAATGGCGCGCCAGGATCACCATAGTTAAAAAATCGAAAAACACGATATAGGAGAAATTGTCGATTCGGCGTACTTGGTTTGGAATCCATCGTACTTGACGCTGAATTTACGTGGTTTTCGAACCACGAACTCAAGATCTTCTCCCTATCCCCTTCGTTAGAACAACGGCAATGAAATGCACTCACGAAAAGAAAGTTCTCTCTTGATCCGTATGTGAGTCAAAATGTGCATCATAAGGTTAGGGGAGGGACTTGAGCATTATTTATAGAGTCTTCACCACGGGCCCTCTCATTACGGGCCGGGCCGTACTCGGCCCACACCAGCCAGCCCCATATTAGACTGATTAAGAATCCATATATCTTACATTTATTAGACCAAATTAATTCAGTTAATTTCAATTAATGAAGCCCACATTAGAAAATTCTTACGGGAAGACCTTGCAGCTAGTACACGTTCCCTACTACACACATATTCTCTCTCTCTCTCTCTCTCTCTCTCTCTCTCTCGGGTATAAATGGTTTTGTGTTTGGCTGCCGAAGTTGGGATATAAGCTGGCGCACCTCCTCCAAAGCCACTTCGTTTTTGGAGCATTCTGATTCCGCCATATAAAAATAGCAATCCACCAGCATCAAACCGGATGATGTTCATCCTCTCTCGCTCACTCTCTCTCTGGGGGGCTGTGAGTTGACTAAGTAGCGGTTACTCCAAAGTCCAAAGAGGCCTTGTTTCTTCTGTGGGGTCGCACCTTAGGAGCTAGGAGAATCTTGGGCTCGCACAATATCGAAGAATTCGTTGAGCGTTTGGAGACGCAGATAATTACTATGGCCAGAAGGGAGGTTCTTTCTTGTGCAGGGCATATCGGAATTTGAGGCACCCGGCTTTCTTTGGAGCTCTCTCTTTTCATCCTTTTCAATCAGATGAGATCTTGATTTCGCAAAAGTTTCTTGCTTGTGGGTACTTGAGAAGGAGAGCAAGAAAAAAATCGAAGAGAATTTTTAAGTCGCCCCTGTGAGAATCTCCTGGAATCTTTCTTTCATAGTGTGAGTTGCTTCTTTCTGTTTCATTTCTTTCTTCTGTTTTAGCTGTCGAGTCTGTTTATGTTGTAATTCACGTGGCTCGGATTCGTGGGGCTGATGGTTGGTGAGGTGTCTGCTTTGGTTATCTGAGTCCTCAATGATGTTTTTGGAGGGCAGGAAAAATGAATCTCTCTTGTTAATGAATAGAGCTTGAATCAATGACAGTAAATCAGCGGATTACTTCGGAGAATATGTGGAAAAATGGCCTCATCTTCTGGTTTCTTTTCAATCCTTGTGATTCGCAGCTTGAACGTTGTAATTGTCCAAACACTTTATGAACCCAAGTTTTTTCCTTCTCAACAACAGCTGCTTTTATTCAAGGTTCTCCTCAACTTGACTCCCATTGCATATGCATAAGATAGGAGCATGGACTTGTCTTAATTCAATGGATCTAAGAATCTTTTCTTTTCTTGGTTTTGGAGTTGGATTGTCTAATTTATGTTCGTCCGGTTGGTAAATTCAAGCTACCAATCTGTTGACATTGCATGTTCTTGGGCTTATTTTAGCAGAAAGGCTATTTCCTGCACGTTTCAGATGGAATAGCATCCAGATATCCTTCAGTTGATGACGGAAAATAAAATGGAAGACACTGTCTTATCACCAATCGTGATGCCCGGCACAGCCCTGGATTCAGCCATGGACATCGACTTCATGGATGAACTGTTGCTAGAAGGATGCTGGTTGGAGACTATGAATGGATCTGAATTCCTCCAACAGAGCCCTCCCAGTTTTAGTGCCTTCTTTGACTCTCCATTTCAATGGCCTGCCCTAGAGAATATTGAGTGCAATTCCAGTGCCAACCAGCTTCAAAAGAACAACCAAGAGGATATGCAAACACCATTGCTTCCCGGAGATTCTCCTATGGAAGAGGGCCAAGCGAAACTTCTCGATAATCCTCAGTCTCCGAGTATTGTTGAGTGTTCTAGTCAGTCAGATAAACATGTCAATGAAGGATCTGATTTAAGAAGAAGATGGTGGATTGGGCCGAGGGTGAGTTTGGGTTCAACAAGTTCTGTGATGGATAGGTTGATCCGTGCTCTTGATCACATTCAAGATTTAACAAAAGATAAGGATGTCCTCATCCAGATATGGGTGCCTGTAAATAGAGGCGACAGACGTTTTCTCACAACCAATGACCAGCCCTTTTCACTTAATCCTAGCAGCAGGAGACTTTCGAAGTACAGGGAAATATCGGTGAATTATCAGTTTTCAGTGGAGGAGGATTCCAAGGAATTGATGGGATTACCCAGTCGCGTATTTTTGGGGAAGGTTCCTGAATGGACTCCCGATGTCCGCTTCTTCAGAAGCGACGAGTATGCCAGGGTTGATCATGCTCAGCATTTCGATGTCCGGGGAACACTTGCCCTTCCTGTCTTTGAACAAGGGAGCAGGACTTGCTTGGGTGTTATTGAAGTTGTGATGACAACCCAGAAAATCCAGTATCGGCCTGAAATTGAAAGCGTTTGCAAGGCACTAGAGGTTTGTCAAATCTTTTTCCTTGCATTACCTAAATTTTCATTGTGCACTGATTAAATGAAGATCACCAAGGGTCTCTCCTAGTTGCTTTTTGCACAGATTCAAATCCACTGGTTTCATTATGAATTTGAAGAGGCTTTCTTTGATAGCAAAGATCCCTGTTTAAATATATGAATCCATAGATAGGCATCTTCTATCATGTTTGCTTAGATATTTTTTAACTACGTTGCATGGAGTAATGTTTCATATGCTTATCGAATATGGTTTTTTCTTGGCCAGACAGATAGTGCTATTTGAGATTACAGATCAATTAAAGGAAGCTGTGCTCCATTTAGAAAAAGAACTATCTTCTGTCAGTGTCGGGTAGATTCTAATTATAAAACTTGGTATTTTCATTTCTCAAAAGGGAGTTGTGGTTGATAGACTTTGCTGATCTTTACACTAATGGATATCTAAATTCCAACTGCAGACGTTCTGGACCTTAAAATTCAGTATTCGTTTTGGAAATCTTGGCTTTCTCAAGTTGAGTCATGAGTTCAGTTTTATATAGTAAAATAAAAACCAGGATATTCTGTCATTACCTTACCAGTCAATTTCCTTTGAAACAGCAATTTTACTTGGTTTGTTTTTTGATTTGCATCTCATACAAGAATATAAGAGCAAATCCTCTTTTCCACTATTGCCTGATTTCTTATTCCATTAGTTAGATTGTTCAGAACTATATCCACTTCATGATATTATATTGGTAACCGAAGTCATTTTCCAGAACTATTGATCTTTTCCTGTTAACCATTTCTTACTGGAATAATTGTTTCCACCTCAGGCTTTTGATCTTAGGAGCTCTGAAGTCTTCGGCAATCACAATGTAGAGGTAATTGGATGATTTCAAACGTAGTAATCTTCTTGATGAGACAATACAGTTTTCTCTTGACACCATGGTTGAGCACCTTTTGTTCTCTTCCATTCAGTCCCACTCGAAATCTTATGAAGCCGCAATACCTGAGATTCGTGAAGTCTTAAGATCTGCCTGCGAGACGCACGGATTACCATTAGCCCAGACATGGGTCCCGTGTAGCCAACAAGGTAAAGGAGGTCGTAGGCACTCCGATGAGAACTATGTTAAGTGCGTTTCTACCATTGATCATGCTTGCCATGTCGCTGATCCTCACATCCAACCATTTCACGAGGCTTGTTCTGAGCATCACTTGCTAAAAGGTCAGGGGGTTGCTGGGAGGGCGTTTCTAACTAACCAACCATGCTTTTCATCGGACATAACTTCTTTGGGAAAAACTGAATACCCTCTCTCTCACCATGCAAGAATGTTTGGGTTGCGTGCCGCCGTTGCTATCCGTCTAAGGAGCATCCACACCGGTACAGCTGATTTTGTGCTGGAGTTCTTCTTGCCTGTGGAGTGTAAGGATCACGACGAACAGAAAAAGATGCTTGGTTCTCTCTCCATCATTATTCAACAAGTTTGTCAGAGTTTGCGGGTCATTACTGAGGAGGAAATCGAGGAGAAAACTGTCTTGCCAGAAATTCCAGTGCCTTCAAAAGGCAGGCCTCAAGGAGAACAGTCACTGAAGGTGGACAGTAATCATTTGGAGAGGTGTTCTGAAGAAGATTCGTCCTGGAGTGCTCATGTTGAAAAAGTTCGGCAGAGTGATACAGTCGCCTCAGCAACCCAAAAGGCCAGAGCAGGGGAATTATTTGTTGAGAAATCTCTCCATTTCAGGCAATTTCAAGACTCGAGTACTGAACGTGGTGAAGATTGCTCTTTCTATGGTGAAGGAAGCCGCTCCAATGCGGGAAAAACAGAAGATAAGAAACGTACGAAGCCGGAGAAAGCGATCACCTTGCAAGTCCTTCATCAGTACTTTGCCGGTAGTCTTAAAGATGCTGCAAAAAGTCTTGGTGGTAAGACTGCCACCATATGCTTCATAAGATATGATTTTCTAGGCTTAGAAACTATTTAAGCCCTAGGGACTCACTCTCTTTCTCTCAAGATTTATGTGAATATGATGGGAGACTTTATCAGTTAATTAACTGGGAGTGTTGCTCTGCTCTATGCATTCTCTTTACTGCAAATTACAGTATTTTTCTGCTTGCACTTAGGAAAAAGATAGATACTATCAACACCATCACTTGATATTCATGTCTCGTCACTTCCTGAATGAAAATATGAGCATTTTGTTGTTTCCTTTTTCACATGTTTGGGGACTTACTTTTGGCATTTGCACGTGTATCAAGTGAGTTTTGACAGAACAAATCACTCATTGAATTGCTTCCAATAGTCATGAACTCGAGCTATTGGCATTCATGGATATACATTCCATCCTCTCTTAACATTCAATTTTGCCATTGGCTGATGTTTTTGCCTGCTTTCTCTTTCTGAATTTCAGTTTGCCCCACAACCCTGAAAAGGATATGCAGGCAACACGGGATCAAACGTTGGCCGTCACGAAAAATCAAGAAGGTCGGTCACTCCTTACAGAAACTTCAACTTGTAATGGACACTGTCCAAGGTGCGCCTGGTTCTTTGCAAATCGGTTCTTTCTACACAAACTTCCCAGATCTGGCCTCTTCAAACAACGGCGACCATCAGCAACCCCTGAGCATGCAACCTGGAGCCCTGATCTTGGATTCCCGGGCCGATGTGTCGAAGTCGGCGTCATCGTCGTGCAGTCACAGTTCCAGTTCCAGTCAGTGCTGTTCCAGTGGGAGAAAGCAGCATCAGTCCATAGTGGACCTCATTGCCGAAGGAGATCCTTTAGTTTCAGAAAACAGTGTGAACGTTAGTCCTTTACCAACAAGGGTCCAAAGTCATGTGGAATTACAAGGCTCGAGCCAGGAAGAGCAAAAGCTACTGCCGAGATCCCAGAGCCATAGATCTTTGGACCCCAACATGGAGAATCCGCCACCGTCACAGAAACACGATTGCCAGGCATCGCGAGAGGGGGATCCTCTGAGAGTAAAAGTGGGGCATGCGGACGAGAATATCCGCTTCCGCCTGCAGAAGCATTGGGATCTGAAGGACTTGTGGGGAGAAATCGCGAGGCGGTTTAGCATAGAGGACACGAGCAAGTTCGACCTCAAGTACTTGGACGACGACTCTGAGTGGGTGCTGCTGACGTGCGATGCTGACTTGGACGAGTGCATAGATGTCAGCAGATCATCCCCGGTAGCACGGTCAAACTCTCGGTCCAGAAGTCCCATCATCGCCGTCGTCTAGTAGGGAGTTCTTTGGGCAGCAGTGGCCCTCCACAGATGTGTGATGCTTCACGAGTCTGCGGTCGAGGTTGCCGCTGAACGGTTTAATATATGCCTAAATGGTTTCAAGAACCTCTTTCCGTGTGCATTCGCGAAGATCTCGCGGGAGAAGAATTGTAAAGTTTCGTACTGAGTGGGTTGGTACACAGGACAATCAGCTAGAGAAAGAGACTTCCCATTTTGAATGTGCGTGGGAATATTTTAGGACAGACGTTTCAGTGGCATTTCCCGTAAGTGCGTTTTTCCGTTTGTTTCAAATAGTATGTCCTTTCAACCGCCAACATTCTTACAGGGGAATGAAAAATGAAGTTTTCTCTTCTGGCCACCGAAGAAAAACGGGCGACTATTACGAAAAAAAGAACCCAAAATTATGGTAACACAAATACCTCAATTTTTTTTGTGTTAGGAAAAAATTCAAACTTATACATGTGTGATATATATACCTTCTATTTCAGTTTCATCTGAGTTATATTTGTTACACTGGTATAAGTTCAGGTTTTTTTTTATGATTTTTGTGTCACAGTTTAGGATTTTTGAGATTTTTTGTGGTATTAACTTTAAAAAAAAAAAGAAATGGGATTTTCTTCCCATCTTTTGACTATTCAAATGGGGGTTGTGATGGAGAGATCAACTTGTCATCTTGATGGTGTTGGCATCAAAAAAAACTAGATTCAGGTTGAGATTTTTGTGGTATTAACTTTAAAAAAAAAAAGAAATGGGATTTTCTTCCCATCTTTTGACTATTCAAATGGGGGTGGTGATGGAGAGATCAACTTGTCATCTTGATGGTGTTGGCATCGTATCTTTCTCCCCTCAAATCATCAAACTAGAAAGTACTAGTTTTGGGCAACCTGGAATAAATAATGGGTTAATACTCCCATTTTGATGTGTCTATTTTGCAACCTTTTTAATACTCATTATGCACTTTAAATCACATCTAAATTTTAATCAATCATTTAATTATTAATTGCATAAAAACTTAAGGATTAAATTTTAATCCCTAACAAAAATATTAAAGTTAAATTACATAGCATATAGTTTTAAAAGCATAGAAATTGGGCCTATGGTGGACGGACTTAAATGGATAGTTTTGTGCTTAATTAAAAAGTTAATTGAAGTCCGCGTGAGAAAAAGAAATTGGCCAAAAGCCCATGCTGTGTCCGAAAGTTTGGTGGGCTTGGATGATTCTTCGCTACGGTATGATCATATAAATGAAGAACGAAGAATTTGGGCACAGGATAACAATATTCACATGGAAAAGGGCGTAATATATTGAAATATCTTCCTGAAGTCCAAAATCACTATGGCTGGAGTTCACCTTTTATCGAGCGAATATTGCATTATCTTAATCATACTTCCTCTTTTAAAATGCAAAGGCAGACGGTATAAAAGCTACCTTTCTATAGACAAGAAGGGGTGGGGGCTTGGGGGTTTTGACCAAAGAAGGCAGCCAAAAAGGTGAAAGAGAGTCGTCTTCTTCCTCCCAATTCCATGACCAGATAGTGTTGTTGCCATCTGCACCGACAACGCTGCTTTGCTGCTCCGTTCCATCACGAGCCGCCTTTCTTGTCGTGTCGCTGTTGATCCAGTTCGCCGACGCCTCTGCACTACCGTGACCAGCCAATGACTACGTCCAGTCCTAGCCGCTCGATGACGTCTCTGCTCCAGTAATCAGTCGGGAACCCGCCGCTCCGTTCCGCAAACAGTTTGAGCCAACGGTGACGAATTTGCTGTGCCGCGAAGCCATTGAGCATCACCCACTGCACCCAAGCTGCCTGCTCTAGACCTTTGCAGCGTTTGCAGCGCTGTGTTCCATCGTGTACGGCCCCGGGTGATACCCCACCAAACCCGGGACAAATTCTTTGAATTCCTTGGTAAATTATTTGCAGGTTGACCAGTGAAGTCAGCAATTTCGTGTGAACTCCAGCAACGTCCAGCAAATTCGCAAGTGTCCTCGCAGTGAAGCCACCATCAAGTATCCGCCATCATCCGCCGGTCCTGTTTCGGAAGCGAATCATCCTAACTAGGTCATTTTCTCGAGCCAAATTTGGTCTCCATATTTCATTTACCTAAATTGGGTTATTTGATGCTAATGTGATTTCAAGTGATCAGGGCATTATCCAATTAGGATTTTATTGCGTATGAAATCAAATCTAATTACTAATTTGAGCCGTGAGATGAGGACGGATTATTTTTTCCGGATATCGTAATCTTTTATTTGAATCTTGGTGGATACCTTGGGCGATTTGATGTTGTCTCTTCCTACTTTTGTGAATTGGAATTGATTTGTCTCCCGTTAAAAAAAACAAAAATTGCTTGTTAGATTTAATAAGATTGTTTGATAACATTGCTTGTTGAAATAGATTGCATATTAGGATAAATTTTAGATATGATTTTCCTTAATAGATAGTTTTTTTTTAAGATAACGCTTGCATGTTTTAGATAGTTTTCCAACATGGGATAGGGTGTTGTTCGAATTAATTCCTAAATTAGAGTAGATAACTATTCTTTTTTGGTAGCTTAATTAGGATCTTTATTAATTTCGAATTTTAATAAAAATACCGAAAATATCATATGCATGTTAGGAAATTGTATGTTAGATAGATTAGACTTTATTTAAAGATAAAAGAAAACCCCAAAAACAATTGTTTGTTTAGTGATGTTTGATTTTCAATTTCTTTCTTGCTATTTGTTGCTTTGCTTTTCCTTGAGTGTTATATTAATGGTTGCACACCTATATGATCACATCCTGCGTGCATGTTAGTGTATAGCTTAAAACCTGCTAAATATTTTTTTTTTAAAAAAAGAGAAAAGGTACCGAAATGGTATATGAGTAATCTAGTATAACCAAATTCCCGAATTTATGATCTCTTATTCGTAGAAGTAAAGTAAAACTGCCAATATTTACTTAGGCTTCTAATCGACCCACCAAAAATAGATTAATGGCAACTCCTAATTGAAATGATCTTGCATGTTAAAAACTTGAACTTGAAAATTCGAATTGATATGAACTTGGGAGAGTCCAGGTTAAGTTTAGACTTAGTAATTCATTAGCCAAACTCCTAGGTTGTGCACCTGAGGATAGGTCGCGACAAGTACCGGCATCTCTCGAGGTGTTCTACACTTACATAACCTGGAGTTTTGTCGGTCGTCCTTCGTTCAGGTTGATCTCTCCTTCACGCTTTAAGAAAGCAACGTGGATCCTGCTTCGCTAATTTGACTATTTTGATGTGAGTGACTTGCAATATTTTATGTCCTTCCATGACTGTCCTGGAAAGAAGCCGACACAGCACTGAAAACATCAGAGGCACTTCAAAATAGACTGTTTATGTTTGCATAACCGAATTCGGACCGTGTCTAATGGGTTCCTGCCAACCGTTGGATTCTCCGTGCTGCCTTAGTCCAACGCTTTTCATACAACCGGCTATAAAATCCTCCATGTTGGAAGGGTCCGCTTATATGTGCGTATTACCTCAAGGACACTTATTTCCGACATTATATTGCGGCAAGAAGTTTTGAACCGGCTGTTTTGTAAACTCGCCGGATACTTTGAAGAGATAGGACAACTGATGACATTACCAGCAAAGGTTAAGAAGGCTTGCCTTGCACGATGCATTAACCGAGACTTTCAAGTACTATCTGCAGGACTATACATTTCTCTGTTCCTTTTCATGTGGGGACATTTTTTTTCCGACATAATTTACATTTTTGGAAGATATCTGACTTTTCATCCCTAATGATACACCGAAAAACTCAAATGTATTGAAAGAAAAAGAATGACGTAATCGCTGCAAAAAAAAAAAGCAAAAAGAGTAGTGGCGGTCCCAGTCAATTGTATCAAGTTCTGAACAGTGATTGAATCGAAGGCCGACCTTCTTGCTTCTCCACAAGCACACATCTAGAAGGTGGACCGAATATGCTCAAAACCACCTGCAAATAGAAGGTGCAGTTGCTCAAGGAAGTTACAAAAGGTTCCTCTTAAGGAGGTAAATATCAGCAGTCATTTCACCTTCCATTGGAAGACATTATAAAGCTCAGATCTGATAGTGTGCAAGAGAAAAAGATAATTTCTGCCTATATGCCGCAACACTAATTAGAGATTTCTAAATGAGGGAATAAATTCCTTGTTCTCCCTAGCAAGCCATATGGATAAGCCCAGCAATCATCAAAAAGGAAGCGGATTTCTAAAGCATTTAAAACTGATGAAAAAAAAAACTCACAGGTAGAAAAACAAGCCCATGCAGGAAACCCAGGAGGACCAGTGCAAGGTACATCTGGAAGTAGTATACCTGTGAAGATGCTAGCTAACATGAGAAAATCCTCCAAAATCTTGACGGATCAGTCATATTGGAAAACTAACAACATCTACTGACCACGAAAACTTCAGTCCTTGAGAAGCAAAGTACAAGGACCCCAACCAGCTTCGTTGCGTGATTCCACTGCAGACGAACATTTCACAACATAAGGTGTAATGCTTACTTTAAAGCAAACCAAGAGTATCTTGTAAACCCATGCCAATGTAGGACTGCAAATTATTCTTCGGTTCAAGAAATAAGTCGTAAGAATTGCCTAAAGTGGGATCAGACACAGGGCCAAGCTATAGATAGAAAGGATGACCTATTTAACAATCTATAGAGGCATCACACATCCAAGAAGTTGCAACTTAAGCATTTCTTCCTCCTTATGCCTCATCTTTTTTTTTTCCTTCTGCTTGGATAAATTCATCTACATTCCAGTATAAGGCTCCAAGCAAGTGTATGAACATTCAGATCCCGTATGTCAATGGTCTTTTCTTTTTCTTTTGCAGTCAGGTACAGGATTCAGCGAAAGCAGCTTTTGGGGGGGGGGGTGTTGTTTTAAATGTACGTGGATCCATTTGGAGAGAAAAGAAAGAGAACCTAAAAACAGAAGCTCCCATTGTAACTAGAGCCTCCTCCATGCGTTGGTCTTTATCTCCACTGCTCACCTGCAACATAAGGGCTCTGTCCGTAATCAAGTCGGAGAAATTAAATCTTCTTTGCCTAACAGAGGCAGTGCAAATCCTTCTCTAAGGCAGATAAGTAACTATCAGTAATTGATAGCAATGTACAGATGGAGAAGGGAAGATGCTAACCGAGAAAGCATGAGTAATGTGCACGCAGAACTCGACGGCGATGCCAACTGACATTACCAAATTAACAACAGAGACAGCATTCAACTGGATTTTCAGAATTGCCATCACCCCCTGCAGATTTCCATCTCATAAGTGCTTCTGGCGATAAAAACATAATAAACACAACTACTATGCTTAATGGGTTAACACTGTTTCGCACAGATAAAGAAATTTATACTGAAGAGAGATAGTACCAAAAGATCAATTACAATCATTGCTAGCACCAGTAGGATGATCGCTGAACTCCATAAACTGCACATAGTCAGATTTAGCAGTTTGTGTAAAGAATCACAAGTCTACAACTATGGTTTGGTCACAACCCTCCTTTTAACCTAGAGGACAAAGGAAACTATTTAACGAAGAGCCGATAATTTACCTGCAAGTTATAACTAAACACACTACGAATACTGCACCTGTCAAAAGAATTGCAGATTTTATCGGTATTAGGTTCAAAGCAGAAATAATTAGAGGTAATATAACTATGTCTAATACAGCACCAAGGGGGAAGTCTCAACAGTGTCATATTTGACTTGGTCTAATTCCATTTTCGAAAAAATGCATAATGCGGAATATTTGGTTATCACCATATTTACATGTTCCAGATCGGTGCAAGAATCAGATATATCTAAAGGCACCAACAATGAAACCCAAAATAAACAAGCATCAAGTAAGGGTAAGTGTGAAAACTGGTCAGATAAAATGCTTCAATAACAGATAAATGGACTTTGTCATAAAGACCGTCAAAGGGTTACACATGAAAGAAGGCACGCACATAGAAGCTTTGATTGTAGAGTTCATTGAATATACTGACCAACAGCTATAGCGAGGTTAATCAATGCCGTCTTCCAAATGTTGAGGTACTGCTCGAAAAACATATAGAAAACTGAATATGGGAAAATCTCAATCTGCACAGAGAAAGAATATTAGTCATAACAGATCAGATTAGAGCTGCTAGTATGGAACTCTTAGACATGGAGCTCTCTGGGTTGCCACAGCCAATGTCATTTGATTGTTGCTGTGACTGTTGTTACCTTCAAAGAGTCAGAAACTCTTGAACTGAAATCTCTTGCAGCTCTCATCGAATTCACATAGTCAACCTGCAATAGATAATAATTCAGATTCCATTATAAATGCAAAGACAACTGGAAAGATCCTGCACTAGAAACTGTTGTGGCAAATTAAAACCTGCTTATTGAGGGGGGTGTGGTATGTGCGGAATGAAGATGCTTGGATAACTCCATTTTCGTATCCTAAAAGAAACATGTTAATAGCCAGTTATTTTCACTAAGCACATATTGATGGTTTCACTCTGCAGCCATGCTTAATTGTTTATCTTGAGGGCCACGTCTAGCTTTACAGACTACAGACCTAATAATTCCACACTGGTAGTATAAGCTCCATGTCCTCCTTTAGAACAATCAGCTGAAGGTAATGCAATAAGGAACCAAGGAAGCTTCTCTTTAAATTGTGACGTTGATGGCCCGGTCATTCTGAAGATCTGAGTGACGGAAGCACTGAAAACATCAGAAGATAGCTATCAACTACACATATCAAACGAGCAAATGCCACTTCATTTATTTTGAGTATGATATGCCAATTGCCTATCACCTTCATTATTGCGTAATTAAAAATGTCAAAACCAAACATAAAATAAGAATAATCTCCAATTACAAGATGTGGCTGCATTACCGTTGTACAGTCTTTGCATAGTCCATTTGCAGCACAGGAAGCTTGACCAGAGGGACAGCAAGGTGGCTGGAAAAATACTTCGTGTAAATAGAGCTATATCTAGCAATGAACAGCATATTAATGCAACAAAAGTACAGATAAATCTAAGAATGATAAGAAAAATGATATTTTCAACCCGCATAAAGTACTACCAAGTCTAAATCAAAACTTAGATTCGACCAATTATTCAACCCTTGGTATAACGAAACTCCAAATCGCATCTCCAAATGACTTCTGTTACATAGATGATCATTCATAGGAGCGGACTATGGTCCCATAAACAGAAGAACGTAGGATTCCTATAAATTGCCCAACTCATGGAAATCACAACCCTACATTATATAGTAAACTACTTATAAGACTCCTTTATACAATATACATCCATTGCCAAACTAGTCATATGAAGTGCTTGTTATAGTCAGCAACCTGATCATCTGGGGGACAATAGCTCCCATTTGTAAACTTCCGACAGCAACCAAAAGCTTCTGGTGACATCCAAACGAGAAAATCATCAAGCCATGAAGCAGCTGGCTTTGCAATGTAGCTTGATTCTGGTACTAAGGATGCCCTAGCAATCTACAGCAAAAAACCACAGAGAATTAAATTTTGAAACTGAAGTAAATGCCATCAATCTAGAGAGTGATCAAAAGACTAATGGAAGACTTGAGGTTGCTGCAAAGAAAATTTTGACTGCCAATTACATAATTTGCAGAATATCTCTTATGTGTCCTAAAAATCTGAATTCCATGCAGCATATAATCTTTCCCTTGAACATCTCTTATCCCAATAATCACTACCCTTTTCCATGACTTTTTGACTAAATTCTGATGACAACAGTGACATCAAACTGAAGAAAAATTTGAATCGTAATCAATGCAATTAACAGTCTTATGAAATGTTTCCTCCGCGTACCTACGAGTATATGCAACTTCATATGCGTAAGTCCATGCACCTTTTAGTATATCATGTCCATAAATGAAATAAACTTACTATAAACTTTCTTCAAATGCAAGAGAGTGAAGAAAAAAACAGGAACCTCATATGATATATGGTTTACTACATCATACAGTAACAACATGTAAGGGTTTTCATTTACGTAAGGCAAAGACAAATATGTGGAGTGATAAGTTCAGGAAGAATAGAAGTTCAAATGACACCTTAGTGAAAATTGAAGACTCAAACTTCCTAAAAAGTGAACACTTTGATATCTTGGATCAGTTTTGCCATGGGATGGAGAAATCAATAGAGATCTCATCCATGTAGTACAACAAGCGGACTGATAAAGTGATAAGTGCATCTCATGTCTGTGCGATAATCGAAGGCACTTAAGCTTAAGGGAAAATCCTATAGGATGGCAATAAGACCATGCTTTTGGCCCAGAATGCTGGGAAGTTAAACACCAACATGTGTACAAAATGGGTGTTGCGGAGATAATGTTTCATAGGATATGCAGACACGCTAGAAAAGTAGGGACTGGAAATTAATCTATCCATGAAAAAGTAGATGTGTCTTGAATCATGGGTAAGATGAGGAAGACCTAAAAGTACATGGAAGGAGTTGATACAAAAAGATATATGGAGCACTTGGAGCTTACAGCAGACTTGAACCACATGCAATGGGAGAAAATTCATTCCTCCAGCTGACCCCACTTAGAGGGATAAACCTTAGTTTTATGATACACAAAATGACTCTTGAAAGGACTTGGGCACCAAAGACGTACTAGATTATACAGCCACCTGATCTCCAATGGTGGGAAGAAAACCAACAAAGGATAGTGTGACAAGAAGAACGGGAAAACCCAAAACAAGAATAAGAAAAGAAAGACAAGAAGCTCCCCTGTGAAAGAATGTGAAGATCTTGCAGCCAAAAGATAATTTGGAGTTGATTTTAAGCATTAGGAAAGAGACCAGCATGGAATAAGGATAAAAAGAGGATCGTATTATGTAAAGCGAAGTATAATCAGCAACTACCAAACTAGCATATAAGCGGAAGAAAAAAACCTTTACCTCATTTAAAAGAGAGTTAGAATCACATTGGCTGATGGAGCACAACTGGTTTGTTTGTCTTGACTCTGAGCTGAAAAGTTGAGCAAAATCAAAAAAGGATTGATCTCTGACAAGAAGCATCCAAAATTTGTTTAAGGATTTTAACATGCAAAGTATGCAATAAAGAATGGCCTTATCATAAGTATTGATGCACACATAAAGTAAATGACAATAATCCAGTCCAGCAAAGCTGACAACTAAGGTTGTAGTAAGTATGATATCTATCTATTTTAGGGATGCAACATCCATTGACCCACATACTAAGAATTGCAAAGCTAAGAATTCATAATGACTCATGCACAAATTGCCAGCGCTTGTTGAGATACCTGTAATTGTAGTTCTTTACAACAAAATATAGAGGTGGACCAATCCTTAAATACTCCGAGATGTTATTGAAGTATCCCTGTGGGGCATAAAAAAAGATTGAGGTATCAGACACCACATTATGGCAAGTTATCTGCATCAAATTTTTTTTGACAAGTCAAACCTGAAGGTATGAATCTCGGGGAAGAACAATCTTCTGTTCCAAACCAGGTTCAATCCTCGTACACAATGCCTGTAGAGGAGGAAAAAGTTATGCTATACATGTAAGACTACATTACATATGCAAAGGCAAAAATCCAGAAGGACAAAAAAGAGTTGCGTGATTGAACAGAGCTACTCACAATACTAGCTACTGCAAAAGCAACGAAAACTGAGATAACCAGAAATTTAACTCCCCAAAGACTGAGAATAGGTACATGGACCTCCTGCAGAACAATTTAATAGTTATCAGAGAAACATGGCATAGCAGGTATGAAGAGGAACCTTTGAAGCATGACTAGCTTTACTCAATGCTTATGGAGCTCCATCAATTGCTCATTCAAATAGGTAAACACTAACATAAACATTGCTAAGACCAAATCCTGTTAACCAGTAAATCATTGTATCCACATTTTGCATTCAAGAAAAACCATTTCCTCCCCAGGAAGAGATTGAGAAAGACATAGACACTGCATATAGAACAATCAAGAGTATCATATGCAACATCCAATTGAACATAGGACTTGCAAGAGAACACTACCATTGACAGGTGTAAACTAATCCATTTAATGTCTTATGAAAGTTCCAATCAATTAAGAACATAGAATTATCTTGAATAATCAAGATAGGCGAAATTTGAGAGTAACTTGTCAGTAGAGAGTAAAGTTTGTTGGGAGCATAGCCCTCTCTGCTCAAAAGTTCTGCCTCAAGGGCCTCAAGTATCATCACTATAAGACATTCCAGCTTCATAAACATGAGAGAGAGGACCTTCTTCTGTGAACTTCATATGTTTGTGCAAAAAGAAGAAAAGAGCTTTGGCAAGTTATGCTCGACATATCTTGTTAAAAAAATTTATGTTTGACATGAAGGCACACTAGTGAAAAATCTATCTCGGTTTAGCTTATGAAAGCATGCTGAGATAAACATGAAACTATTCAGATATCTAGTGTAGGCAATGTATGAACTCATAAATCATCATAGAAAAGTTCTCACACGACATTTGTCTCAATGCAAGATGCAACAGAGACTTCTAGTGAATACTCGTGATGGCCATAGTAATAATGGCCAGGCAAGTCATAACTGACATTTACATATTTGAAAATATGCCTAGCTAATAAATGAAAAATTTTAACTTCCTCCCCATACTGAAGACATGTTCAGATTTCAGAGAGATGCAGTCTGTGGTTGTGTTCACGTTGCTGACCACATATACTATTGCCTTTGAGAGAACCAGACATTCATTTTAATACATAATGCACCTTTTGAGAAAGGACCCACTAAACATAGACAATATGTACTAAGGGGAAAAATAAGTTGATCTACCAAGTGAATAAATAATTTAAGAGCTGTTCTAAGACGAGAATCGGCAGACAAGGATGAATATTGTGTAATAGTAAGCATCTCGTGGCTGATGAAAATTAAGGTACACATTTCACACCAGTCCCCTAAATGGGTAATAGGACTACCCCTCCAACCCTCAATGTCATATTTGTGGAACTTAAGAAAGTCCACGTTTACTCCAAAAGTTATTTTCCCCCTAATTGAGGGTTAGGGGAAATAAATAATAAATTCACGCAGTTGCAATAGTAAAGCATGACAGCAGCCTTTAAAAAATATGGATACCATGATTAAACAGATATTTACCTTCATGTATCGAGCCAGCAATCCTATCTTTTTTCTCCCAATTCCTACACTTCCATTATATTGATTCAATCAAACTTCATACCAAAATTTCAGAGGAAAAAAAACATAGAAAGACATAACTACTGCTTACAAAGGTAAGTAAAAAATCATAGGTGCAATTAATTTTAGCGCCTAAATATCCAATAAGGATAATGATGGAACAGACGTTACCTTTATCAGAGTCAGCATATGATGAAGAAACCTTTATACAAGGAAAACAATCAACCCTCTTGTCCTCAGCTCTCAAAAAATCAAAAACTATCAATGCGACAAAGGCAGTAACTTGCAAGAGAAAGTCCAAGAGAACCGCCAATGCTGCAAAAGAACATATTTCGGAGATTGAACTGCTTTAGGTCTAACAAAGTGGAGAAAAGCTAATCTAGTCAAGTATTTGGAGAAAAATCACTCTAGTCTAGTGCTACTCAATATAGGTTATAAATATGCCCAAAAAAATATAGGTTATAAATCAAAGAGAACCTGCAAACATGGAAAACACACGGCATGCTGGCATTGGGATAAAGCTTCCAACAGCAAATGCTAGCACCTCAGACAGACTAGCCAGCGTTATTGAAGGACCAACTTCAACGAGTGCATTGCTGATTCGTCCTTCTAATGGCAATTCCAGTGGCTGCCGCTTCACAGCGTGAACCAAAATGCACATATTATCCACCCCCACCTGAAACAGAGTAAGGATGAGCTTCAGCAAAGCCAAAAAACTGGTCACATGAGTGAATATCTACCTTGAGTTATAATGAGGAGGAAAAGAAAAGAAATCGGTTTTTTTGTTAAATTCCTTTCAATTATATGTTGCATTCCATCAATTGTCATAATACTTTCTTTTATTTAAGTTCCTTAAGTAGAACCAAGGGTGTGTTTGTTTCGCACAAATCAATGATTTAGAAAATGTCTTCATAAAAGTGATTGTTGTATTCCTTACAAAGATTAATACAAAAAAAATATTATCATCATCAATGAAATGTTTAGGAAGAGATAGTCGTTGATAATGGAAGAATTTCACATTGACTACTTTTTCTAAGCGGTACAAACAATCATTTTCAGGAACTCTTTCCCAATCATTGATTTTCCATGAAACAAACACAACCCAAATGTCAAGGAGATTGCAAAGTGTGATTGAGAGAATAGTGTTTTCCCTTCTTTTAACCTAGAGTTAATAGGAGGTAAGTAATGAACCTATACATGATAGATGGATGAATAAGATCTTACTCAATATGCAAGTTGCATGTCAACTTTTTAGCGAAAAAATTACTGTATCGTACCATAAAAATGATATCAACAATCTGCAAGTAGATTATATAACGATAGAGCTCGAGATATGGATATGTAAGTAAAAAAATGTTATGGAACTTGAAGAAATTGCCCCTACAAAAATTTGATCGCTATAAAGTCTAAATTGAAAACTTAAGCCATATAGAGGAATACTACATGCATATAAGGCCCATTGAAACCTGTATTTGAACAATGTGAGATAACACTTAACATCCCCTCTCATGTATAAACCAAACTGAAATCATATGAAAAACACGTGGAGTTGAAAAACAGGGAACTACAAGCAGAATAAACTTAAAATGGAGTATGAAAGATGCGAAAATATGCTTTGATAACATGTTAAGAAGTCCGAACCAAAAGCTAATGCCATTAGGTGGAGGATGACTACATTAATATCCATTGAAACTGTATATTCAAATGATGTGGGATGACACACCTCTTGGTGGTTGTAGTGACTATAAAAGTTTTAACAGTCCAGAGACCTTTAAACTGTTATGCATTTTGAGAATGTTCATCTTTTCTTGGTGCTTGTTTTTTTTTTGGTCAAAATTTCTTTGTGCTTGTTTAAGCAGGACATATTTGGGCATAGAAATTCTCAGTGAAAGAAACAGAGGAAACAGAATTCAGCTTCCAAACCATGCATTATGGGGCTGGGCAGCAATTGAGTAGCGTCATGCAGACTTGAAACAAGCGTGTCAATGACAAAAGTTTCACAGAAGCTAGTGAAGAGGGTGCCAGGATGCTCTACTACAGTGTTCAGCAGTCGAAACAAATGTTGGAAATTCAGAAAGATGAAGTGATCACATCATCTAGATATGCACGTATGCAAAGAGGTACTTGTACTAACACATTATGATACTAAAAATGCCTGCCTTAATGCAGTAGCTAATGTTAGCAAGTAATGAGCACAATTCTACTTAAAATGTCGAATCATTGCACTTGTTTTTTTTTTCAATCAAAGATTCATGTTAATACTTAAGTTTAAGATACATTAGTCATTCCAAATGTTGAGTTCTATTCAGAAGCATCATGAAATTAAAAAAGATGTGAAGAATGGGACTTACAGCAAGGACCAAAAAAGGAATGACTTCCATGATGATCAATGTTGATTTCACACCTAATATACTGAAAAATCCTACTGATCCAAGAACAGAGAGCATCACAAGAACCACCCCAGAAAAACCAAGTAGTACCTGATCCAACAAATAATATGAAAAATTACAAGTTATTAGCTGTAACTTAGTATCATCAAAACCAAAATTAGATGCTCCTAATGTTGCAATTTATACCAATAGTTGGTACAACAAACAAGATATACCTTGGATGAGATGTAGAAAGAGGACAATCGAGGTGCATCTCCGAGAGTCAGAGATATGTATGCAAACATAACAAGATAGCTTATCTGACACAAAAGGTACATGACAAAAATTAGTGAAGCATAAATTCAACCACTTGATTCGAGAATGGGCTATTCAAAGGCAGTGATAAAATTAAGTGAAAACAGGCCGTGTGGTCCACAAAGTAAAAGGAAAAGGAATTATTATCACATTCAGTTTTGTTTCTATTAGGAGAAAAAACTTTACCAGTATAGTTATGGCATCTGCTGTACTTTCTCTTTTTAATTCTTCTTCGATGGAGCTTTCAGATGAAAAAGAGAGGGTCAGATTTTTGGACTGCACCATCTGCAACAACTCATCCTGCCATGCAACAGAAAAGAAGATGAAAAAAATGAAGACAGAGTTCTAAACTCCTAAGTGGCAGTTAAAATGAAAACAATATAAATTTATTAGTTATCCAAATGGGCAAAAAGGATGACCTTTTTCTAGTGAATTTCTCCAGATGCATAATAAAGGAGAAGAGTTTTGTTACTAGAACCGTCAGATCTCTGATGACTTACCATGACCCACATTCCATATACTAGTTGAGTGCTTACAGATGAAGAGATGCTTAGAAACTTTCAAGCGAATTTCTGTGCTGTTCTATTTGAAATGCCAAAACTACCAGTGATAGAGAATTTCAGCAACAACTAGTGAACCTTGTTATTCCACTAAGGATCAGTACTCATAGAAGCCATGCGTACATTTTCTAAGAGACATAACAAACAGCTCATATCAAGATTTGCCAGCATATCATATCTTCTGACCCGATAGTATCAGAGTATGCAATGTCGAAAATGCATGTCCAACACAAAATAGAGAAAAAGACTCCTTTCAGTTTTCATTAGATGAAAGAAAACCTGTGCTAGCTGGATGAAGGCCTTCTCCCAAGCTACTGCTTTTCCAGTTTCATTGCCTTCTTTATCCAGTACATTGTTCACTGGATAAGTTACTATAAATGCAGAGGCCTGTTCCAAAGACATTGTTAAAGTGTTACATTGATTCCCATTTTTTTTCATTCTTTTTCCCTGACCAGTGAATAGGGAGTTCAACTCACTTAAAGAATCAAATCTTACCTCTGAATAGTTACTCCCAGAGAAACCACCTAAAGCAGTGCTTGGATCCAGGGGAGCTTTAAAGGCGCTCATGCATGCATCTGCAGATGTAAAATGCTGAAAGACAGCCCATAAATGTCAAAAGGTTTTCAAATTTTGCATTCAGCGATCAATAATACCTATGAAAATATAGAGGTCATGCTTTAAGTTAAATAGTTTGCATATGCCAGAATACTCAAATGGTTATAGCAAACACTTGAAAATTATGAGCGAGCTCCAAACCTACGCCTGCTATAAGATCACAAACGAGTGTACAATCTAAGTATAAAGAGTTAATGCAGGAATTAGAATGTTTTAAATTTAATGCTGAGAAGGCATAATTTTTCTCCACAGTTGATAGCTATCTCACGAATTCCTACAACTAGTAATCCACAAATTTTTTGGAACAAGAGAAAAAGAAAGTTCTCAAATCGTTAGCTGGTTCCACGAGAAAATCTAGCATTTTGAAAACCAAGTGAGTAATCCTACTGGTCAGGTGAGAGGGTCCATGTAAAAAGTTCTATCAGGGGTCAACTATCAGATAGTAAATCTTTTGTTTGCCTACATACACAACCTCTGACCTTCACAAATGGTGACAAAAATCTTGTCTAATAAAATGCAGTACTCAAGAAATACATGACCACAGTTTTCTACTATTCCTGCCAGATTTGAATTTGGGGGCCTGACAATTTTGAAATAAATCATACAACGCATCAGCTGATTGACCACCATTGGTGGTAGATATGTATTTTCTCGCTCCCCAGGCCCATAGTTGGAATCATGGTAGGCATTTGCTTTGAGGGCGGGCTACTTGGTACTTGTTGCTTAACAGCCCAAATAACAACAAGTGAGTGCACCTGGTTTTGCAGAATAACCAGTCTGGCTCGGGTCTTGTTCATGCCAGTTGAACCAGCCAGTCCAGTCAAGTTCCATTGAGTGCAATTACTATACTATTACTTTTTGTCGACTTCTTATGCACTACTTGTACTAACTAAAATCAAACAAAAAAGAAAGTCCACACCACTCATCAACATGAATAGTTCATTTTCAGTAAACTTGTGCAGAAAATCCAAAAACTTTCAATATTTGAGAATGGATAATTACCCCCAAGTACCGACAAAGGAAGTGAAGGAAACCTCAAGGATATCTTAATATAATTCATCCAAACTTATGATTAAGGGTTTAAAAACAATTTCTTTAGCTTGGAAAACAGGTGAAAGTACCTGAAAACAGTAGCTAACATGATCAACTCCTCCATAACTATCGTAATTTTCTGCATCCATCTTGAAATACTGTATGCCAGTAAAGAAGAAATACAAACTTTCATCAAATATCATCAAGACCACAAGGCAAGTTAAGTCAAGAAACACTTAAGCGAGCAATTTTAAGCAAGTTGCCACCGTCAGCAACAGGTTTCATGAGTGGTAACTACTGATAAGAACATCAAATTCCATTACATTGACACTAATGATTAGTATTGTCAGTATTTGTCTGTGCTACAACAATGATGACACCCATAACAACTTGTTAATGCAAGTTCAGAATGTCCACTGATGCCGTGGCTATATTGAAGTTTCAGCTTGAAGGCAAAAAGCTGGCCAGAAAAGTAGCACAAGCACCGTGAAAGATGCAATTCAGCCAAATTTAACCACCCACACGATGGTCACGTACGTATTCTCATGAGAAACCTGCAAGATTGTCAAAAATTTTAACTCCTAAATCCTGAGTGTAGGACCACATGGTTTTCTGGACACAATCTTTGTAGGAGTAACCAGCTCATTAAATTCAATGATTTGGCCCAGACCCAGGGGTCTTTCAAGCAGCATTGAGCCCATCAAATGTCAACGATTTCAGAATTGGAGTGCATTATCTAATTGATTTAAATTTCCATTGTATCAACAACAACAAAAGTCAACAAACTAACCTGTCTTTCACATACATACACCTGCTTACATCCCCGACATCCAGACACAGCAATATACAAACATCAGATGGTATAAGAAAACCAATAATGAGGACGTAGAGAATCAATCCATTACCACACAGAGGATACAGCAAGCAATAGCAAGTCAAATATTGTTAGTTCAACAAATGACGCAAGTCGTTTGCTTCCAGTTTCGAAGCGTCATCAAGGCTTTTAAATCATTTATTTCCTAAAGAAGTCAGTAATCCTTACTGATTTTTTGCCGGATTTAATCTTAACTGGTTAATTATAGTTAACTCATGAGATGAACTGTATTCGATATGATTTTTTCTTTTGGTACAATGTGACAGGAATCACAAATAGGAGACATTCCCTTGAGTACACCAATAACCAAGTGTACCTGCAGAACACTTTGAGTGGCGCAATCTTGGCCTAGTGGCTTCATGCAGATATCAGTCAAGGATATCATGGATCCAGAATAATTGGCGCGAATACCATCAATCTGGAAAGGTCAACAACAAAAATGAAAATTCTAAGCGAAAAAGCAAATCAAAAAACTAAAGATAAGATCAACTAATTGGCAAGAGACAAATGCACTCTTCAAGGAAATAAATACCTTCTTCTGTATTTCAAAAAGTAACTTAATGTTGTCATCTGTCAGGATACTCGGAGATTTTTCATGCACGTCATCTGGAACAGTTGCTAAGACGAGCTGGGCAAAACAATACAGGATAATTAGTTCCTTCAGCCTCAAACATAGTTAGGCTAAATAAAAGAGCAGTTTTATGCCAGGCCAGTCAAATCAAAGAACCAGATAAGAAAAAATTGCACACTGAATGTAAATCTCTGAGGATGACTCTGTAACCTATCGTTTCATTAGAATTAAAATAGAAAGTCTAAGCAGCATAACAAAAACACGCTTATTAAAGTTTGTTTTATATCTGGGTAATAAGTAAACTATGTGACATCAATTTACAAGAAGCAGCTTTGGTCAATCAGGTGCAGCCGATATAGTCACTTCACAGAAACCGAATACAAAGTTCGAAAGCAGAACCCTCAGTCTAAATAGCAGTGAGAACCTGTTCAATCCTGTAAAATGGAGCTAAATGGTTGTCAAAGAATTGTTTCTCTGCTGCAGCTCTGCTTCCAGGCCCTACCCATAGCTGAAAGAAGCAAGAATTAGGAAGATAAACATGAAAATAAGGAGTATTATAGTAACCAAAGAAAGACGCAAAAGTTACAATAGAAGAGCAAACAGTTGAAACTCAGAATCTTATTAATAAGAACCAGAGAATTCTTGATACACACCTTCTCAGGCCTTGTCTCCACCTTGAACCGTATTAGACCTAAACAAAGTAGAAGGACTGCAGCCAGTGATGTAAATAATACAAAGATGGGATTTCTAGCAACCCATGTTCCGTATTTCCTGAAATCAAACTCTCACTCAGAAATTCATAGTCGTTGAGTGCAGAAGCCTAAATTCATTAGTGGCATAGAAAAAAACCTGTAAAACTTCGACAAGTATCCTTGCACTAATGAAAGTTGCACCCCCGTTTCTTATGTGGGGAGCATCCTCAAGCATCTGACAATAAACAATAAAGTATTAACACCGTTCTTAAAGTCACCTAGAATGAAAGAGGGGATACCAATAACAGGATCTTCCAAAAAGCACAGAAGCCAATCTCAAACCTACTGGACCACATGGATAAAACGATGACATATAAGTACCACTCAATAAGATTGCAAAGTACATCGAGACACAAAGAATGTAATTGGACAAGAAGCGATGATGAAATTAAAAATCAGGAACTAGTGTCAAGTTTATGCAAAAGTACACTGAAAGACCTTAAACATCATAAGGGTGCAGTCACACAAACAAACCAACCCACCCTTAGTCATCAGCCAGCCATCAAACAATTATTTATAGCATAGTAACATCTTTGAAACAAAGAAGCAACTAAATGGCTGTAGCATTGGTCCCGAGTGCACATTGAGGTTAAACATTGACCACCTTCTCTAAGTCAAAATGAGAACAAATAGGAAGATCCAAAACAGA
This sequence comes from Syzygium grande, assembly GCA_024733475.1. NCBI lineage: Eukaryota > Viridiplantae > Streptophyta > Magnoliopsida > Myrtales > Myrtaceae > Syzygium > Syzygium grande. Next base: position 12,611,226 of record JAMXDD010000006.1, read on the forward strand.
ATATTGAAAGACCACCCTAAACTTCACAGTGCTACACTATCTTCTAGCTAAACAATCACTATCTTTCACCCTTAACATAAAATAACTAATTCAGTAGTTGGAGGGCTTATTTTGATTGGATTGTGCATGGTGCTCGATGGCCATTTTCTAACAATATCAAATGACTCCGTCTTCACAATACCCACAAGTAATATACAATAACCTGTGCGAATTACACCCTCATCACAATACCCACAAGTAACTATATCAGACTGGCAACAATTTACAAAACCAGGCATGAAACACTCTCACAATGGAAAAAGGGCATAATGGATGGGAAGTCAAGTAATTAAATGGACGATGGATTAGCTCTGTATTCTTCCCTGTTTACTATCCTCTCTAAGCATAGAGGTTCAAAACATCTTACTTGAATCTTATAGGTCGTACTCTTCTTAACAAACTACAAGAAAACAGGTCCAAAACATCTTACTTAATCTTATAGGTTGTACTCTTCTAAACAAACTACAAGAAAAACTAAACAGATAATCTGTCGGTCGAACCACCTTCAATGGCTAGATTATGGAAATATCTGAAAATACCATAGCAGGCCAATTGAAAACATGCTCACTAATCAAAAGTCAATAGTATATAGGACATAGCGAAGCAAGTGGCAAAGCACAGGAGAGAATGAGTTGCCTCAACTGATCATAGGAACTAGTAATGCAAAACAAAAACTAAAATGTATTATCAAGATGTAACAAAAATTCGATATTTAGTGGAACGCAGAGTGACCCACCTCCATGGGAAGGTTCTCATTCTTTTGCCGACCTGTATTTTGATACCGGTCGTCTGTGACATTTGACAATGCTTTCCTCATAGCTGTGTTCCTTTCTCTTCTTCGATGGAAATATCCCCAACCAAAAAAACCCAGAGACTAAAATGATGTACAGTATTGTCAGGGATAGGTCAATACATTTGGCCTGTATTGTTGGATACATGAAAGTAAGTTTGTGCAATTGAAGTCTTACGCACCAAAATGATAGTATGCATGTGTCATTCTCTCACCTTAAGAGATCCAATTCTCACTGAACAAGATCCTTCTTTAGGTGAGGTAGGAGAAGCTGAATTTGAGCAGACAGCCGAAGAGGGGCAATCGCCGCAAGAACAGCCAAGTGAGATATCACCGCAAGAATAAGTAGATACATTCATAGGCTTCATTCCAGAAGATTCTGTCACATTTGGCCTGAACGTAATGGCATAAGGTGAACCAGGAACACTAGGGCCTGCTCGTCTTCCAATAAAAGCAAACCATTCTGCCAAAATTAACTGCACATAAGCACGAGAATTCGAGGAGAAAAGCATAGCATTTGTAAATAGTTCATGTTTATCCTTCAACAGATAATTGGCATCCTGCATTTTATATACCAAAAACAGACAAGCATTGCCCTCAACGCCATTCAAAGTTAAGTCTGATTCAGATAAAAAGTAAATAAGCACGTCATCAGCATTTAAAAGCAAATTTTCGCATTGGAACAGGATGTAGGCAGTCATGTTCAACAGCATATTATCTTCATCAGTATTCTTCTTCAACCTCATTCTCATAAAATATAGAAGGAACTCCACCGCCTAAAGACACTTTCAACGTCAAGATAGGTTCCATATACCAATCTGGCAATCTCTGCATCCCAGCAAAGTTGAAGTCCTTGCCATGGTAACCCTCCTACCAAATTGCCTCTTGACTAAATTTTGTCAATTAGTTGATGGTACGAAGAGAGACATTTCTTGAAATAATAATTAGCACCCACTAAACATGAGAGAGCTCCCCCCAATTTATCTTACTTGATAAAATTCCATTTGGAAAACCATCCACTGTGTAATCGATTGTACAAGATAAAGAGCCAAGGATACATTGGACGTGATAATGTCAATTATCAAACGCATCAAATTAACTCCCCTGACATTTGACAAAGTCATTAAGAAGCAGAATTAATTACCAATAGCTAACAGAGTGAAGTACATGGCACAAATTCCAGAAGCATCTGTCATGCTTGCGAGAAAAAAATGTGAATATAATGTTCTCCTAAAGATGCAAGTCAATATCCATGGGTGGAAAAAGTTTTTTGATGCAGTTGAGGCAGCTTGTTCACCGACAAACTAACTCCTCTTCCGCCTAATTTTTTCTCAAGCAAATTTCATGTGCCAACATCTTGCTCTTTTACTCTACTTGATCACATTTAGCTTTAGGACATCTGTAATGAACACGCACGCACGCACATGCACACGCGCACACAAATGCACGCACAAGCCTACAGACTTAGGCATGACTTCTTTACATAACGTACCTCTAAAATTCCGAGCCCCAGCACCAATAAACTCTATAGCTCGAGTGTTCATCGTACCAAATTTCACATCCTTACAAGAGTCGTATAACCCTTCACCAAAAGCGTCAGTTATATAAAAGTCAATCCCATCCACGGTCAAATTGTTATTAACCTGAAAAAAATTGAAAATTAGTAATGGAATGTTTACTCCCTACATATTGTAATTATGTGTATGAGACCAACAACCACACCGACGATTTCTGTGTACCTAACATTTCCACTTCAAAGTAGCAAATTTGGAGTTTGACTTTCAAAAAGAGAAACCGAAAGTTAAGAGTAGGAAAAGGAGATGAAACATAAACGATACTTAGTATAGCACCTACTGTCCACCACCTATCTACACTTATATACTTGGAGAAAACCATAAAGCAGTGCATTCATGACGCAGTCACCCCTGACAAGCATCCACAATCCAAGTGTTGTTGTGGGGATTAGACACAGATCAAAAACCTTCTAAGAAACTTGAAAAACAATATATTCCATGTCTTTTCCATAAATAAAACTGAACTTAGAGAAAGACCAGTCCCTCGCCGTGGAAAACAAAACCGGGGCAGGGGGTAGACCACACCTAACATATAAGCAGAAGAATGAGTAAAATTTCCTCACCTTTGAAATAGAAGTCACATTGATGAAACGGCTTTGATTTGGAGAGCAGGTAAGTTCGCAGAAGAGATTCAGAAAGTTCCTCAAACATGCAGGGCAGCCTACAAGAAAAGGAATCGCCTGCCAAGTAGCGTAGAAGAATTAACATTTATACATACTTCCCATCCTTATTTAAAAAGGCAACAAATAACCAAAATAAAGAAGTGAATATAGTTGAAGAATGTCAGCTACAGCAGCAGTAATGTTGGTCTTTTTTCTTTTGCTGGAAACAAATGTTGTGGCCATAATTAATGGTTTTGACGTATTCGAGCAAAGGAGAGATAGAGAATTGAGATAACGACTCTCATTTCTCAGACGATTGTCTGAGTTCATTACGAAGAAGAACGGCTCTTACTTGTTGGACTTGTGCCCGTAGTGTGTTAAACTGAGCTTCTGTGCAACAAACATTCCCAGTAATTGTCGGACAGAGACTTTGTATCTTCGATGAGAGCAGATCATCCGGCTGAAATGAAATGCATTTAAGTCATAGGAGGCATTAAAACCAGTGAAGCTAAGTTACTGCTCCAGAAAGACAAGGTGACATCCTAACTAACGGACAACCTTACTATTTAACTGAACCAGAACCTAAGATATACCTGATTGCCTGCGTAATCATAATCGACTAACCCAGGTACATGAGCAAGATATAAGACCATGAAGTGAACATGAAAAGTTAATGCAAATTTCAACGACAAAAATATTAGTGAGGATTGCGAATGAAATCATCAAGAAATACAAAAATCTTAATTTCGTGGAAATGCCGAATTGATTCAGAAATTCAGCTTCAACATTCTTCAAAATACCTTGACAGATGGAGAGCCATAAGGGCAGTTTAGAACTTTTTTCATCTGATCGAGCTCCACAGATGTCATACATAGCACAATATTCTTCAGAGTGTCGTTCCCTGGACAAGTGCATGTGGTTAACAACAATTTCCGCTCTGGATCGGAACAAGGCAAAATGGGCCATCAGAACCATGCAAAATACAGCAGAAACGAGTGAAGAAATGTTCAGATGCCTGCACTGTCTTGAGAAGCTGCCCTCCTCAGTGATGCCGGCAATAAGAAGGAAAATTATATGTGTTTCAACATCAGGCATCATGAATCAACAACACAGATTACTTAAACTTCAGACAGAAAATTTTCAACTGGGCTGCACTGACTGAAAATTGATATCAACTGTTCATCGTCCAACTTACAATACAAAGAACACTCTCATCGTGAGCAGTGGACAACTGAAAGACACAAAACTTCCGCGAATGGGAGAATTGAAGAAATCGAGTTCCAATCATTATTTAAGTGCCAAAAGAAGCTCGCTGATTATTTTTACAAGTCAACCTAGCCGTATCAGAGCCTTATTCCCAGTAAACCGAAATAGTACCCAGTAAATGAGCACTAAAGTCTCACCCAGATGTCGCATCTGATGTCAAAAACAACCGCGCCTCGGGCTTGGCCGCGCCGATTGCAAATGCCGCGAATAAAACCTGCACTTGAACAAAACGAGGGAATTCAGTCACCTCCGACTGACGTGTTTTTTTTTATTTCTCTTCAATCCTGTAACTTAGAATTGTAAAGGCCAAAGCCCACAGAAGCGAGAACCCATTAGATACCCAGACGCACCAACGCTTCGTCACCTCCCCACAAGCCATGCAACAACACTCCTTGAAAATTCCTAGCTCCCGCGAGCAAGTTTCGAAATTTAACTCATAACCACTGAATTCCAAGCTGTCCTATGCGTTCGACAGACGAAAAAAACGGAGGAGAGAAACCAAACGACTGACGCCTCGCCGCCACGCTCGCTCTTTCAGGCGAAATCCGAACTCAGCTCGACTACTTCTCGCCCAAACCATCTTCTACGCTGACGGACGAGTGAGTGAGGGAGCGAGAGACAGAGAGAGAGAGAGAGAGAGAGAGCTTCAGACGAACAGGCAGTCGACAACCGATTTTCCGGATTCCGAACGCGAATTCGCCGCAACCGACGAATGCACGCACATCGCACGATCGCATCTTCGACGAGGTACTTCCTCCTCGTGAAAAAAGAAAGAAAGAAGAAGAAGCAATCCGAATCCGAACGCGACAAAGCTCGCACCGCTAGAAGCGAAAACCGAACGAAAAAAAAAACTCGAGAGAGAGAGAGAGCAGAGAAAAACGACAAAGAGACGCGACGGGAACGAGAGGGATTTCCTGAAACAGATAGACGAGCGCGAGCAGGAGCCTCGGGGGAAGAGCTGCCGCCACTGCCGCCATTGCCGCCGCCGCCGCCGCCTCGCGAGCTTCTCCTCCTCCGCCGCATACGACGGAACGCGAACCCGCGCCTTCAGGTCGAGGAGAGGGAGAGAGACAGAGGGCAGCAGCAGCAGCGAGCAGGAGAGGGAGAGAGAGAGAGAGAGAGAAGAAGCGAGTCAAAAGCTGGTATTTATAGTTGCTGAACTGAGTCGGACTCAGTTTGCCAGGCCAGTGTAGAGGCGAGGCTCGTCTCGTCTCGTCTCGTAGCCAGCTCGCTTTTCCCCCCGATTCAACGGGCCGAGGAGAGAGATTCTTATGAATCGCTCGAGTACTACCACGCCCCCGGTTTTGGCGTTTATTTACAGGTATGCCCCCATTGCGCTTTCGGTTGGTTTGTCGGGTGCGAATGTATCTCTGTTCCACGCATTTCGATTTTTCTCAGCCAAGCGGGCTTGGATAATCCACGAGACGCCCAAAAAAATCAGGGCAAAAAACATTAATACCGTTAAAATTCTCGAACCAGTATTCATGGCATATTCATGCCAAATCGAACGAAAATGACATAAATAGTTCTTGAATTTTGGCACGATGTGTAATATAATTCATGAGCTTTTAATTTATTCAATGTAATCTTTAAATTTTTTATGTACGTTCAAATTAGTCTCTAGACTATATGAAAATGCTTAATGCTGTCCATGACCTTAAATTAGTTGAAGGATAATATTGAACATTTTCATATGATTTAAGGATTACGTTGAACATTTTCCATATGATTCAAGGACTACGTTGAATAATTTCTTACGGTTCAAGAATTATATTGAACGTGTACTGAAAGTCTAGGGATCACATTAAAAGTTCAGAGAGCACATTACATATTAAACTAAAGTTCATGTATCATATCGAATAAATTAAAAATTTAAGGACAACATTGCACGTTAAATCAAAGTTCATAAACCATTTGTGTCATTATCTCCAAAACTAATTTCCGCCTCACGAAAAATTCCAAATCGATATTACTATGTTTTCGTCCCGACAGAAAATCCCAAGCCAGTTTCCCTAGCCCAACTCTGTCCTCCATTAAAATACGTGTGTGTCAATACAAGTGAGTTTTCCACGTTCGATCCGTCGCTTTCCACATCATATCTTCCTTCTAGTAGTTCGCGACATGTGTTAATAGTAACACGTGTACATTTTAACGGATATCGGAGCCATGATAACAAAGAATAAATTTGGGTCAAGGTACCGGTTTGCTTTGTCTTTTCTTTTCTGTGACAAGAAAATCTTATTCAAGATAAACGCGTCGCGAGATATAAGTTTGGGATTTTTTCGTGAAATCAAATTAGATTGAGGTAATTCCGTAAAGGAGTACTATTTTCGGATTTCTAATGGTAACAACTCTTAAAAAAAAATATACGTGTCGCTTTAAATTGGAACTTTTATTTCTTTTCGATAAACAAATTTTTAGTGGACAATTACCAAAGAGACCCTAAAATTTTTTTTTTTTTGGCCAGTGTATTTTTTGTGGCTGTCTGCGGTTGTTTTAACATTCTCAGTGCTAAATCGTGTTATTTGGATTTCCCCCCACTTTTTCTAGAAAATTTCGTGCCGCAAAAGTCGTTGCACAGAATCCCGACCGTTGATTTGCAGAATGTGGGAGTTGGTGTGGCTTTAAATGCAGGGTCTAGAGTTTGGTAAACGAGAGCGACGTGCTTGGCCGGCGGGTGTCGTGCTCTCGAGCCGTTTGCATTGAATTCATTAAACAATTTAATTCGAGATAAATGAATCATTCCGATTTTGATTGAAGGGATATTCGATCGCTAGAGTACAAGGAAAAATTGGTAGGCGATCGAATACCGCGTTACCGTCTCGATGGAGTGATCATTAGTGCGAAGAAAATCGGATTGAACTGGCACGAACAGATGGGCCAATGAGCTATATGGGTAACGATGGTCCATTGTCGTGATCATTTTAACTTGAAGGAATCCGATCAATGGATCTACAAATTGCAACTTGATTTCGTATCATTTGCAAAGAGCAGTATCAATTCTAGATGCACCTCAGGAGATGACTACTTACCAAGGCTCCATTTTAATGATTTGCCTAAAATCGATTGCTTGTATAGCTCAAAAAACTTTAGTCGATAGAAAAAAAAAAATTATTATCGATGTCAATTTATTTGTAAACATTTTCGTGAACAACGAAAATAGTTTTTGTTCATTTATTTTTTTTTAAGCAATATAAGCGATCTTTTTCGGGAAAATGTTTCCAAATCATCTATTTTTCCGCAAAACCAATTAAACCCATGAAACATTTCCATGGATGATGAAAATATTTTTTGTTCATTCATTTTTTTAGACGATATAAACGATCATTTTTAGAAAAATATTTTTCAAATCAGCATAAATAAACAGAGTCTAAATTAATAAAAATCACTGCTCTGTTTGTTTCTCGGAAAATGAATGATTTGAAAAATATTTTCTCGAAAATGATTGCTTATATCGTTTAAAACAATTAATGAATGAAAGATATTTTCATTACCGACAATAAGTTATATATAAACATTTTCACGAACGATGAGAATATTTTTTATTTATTCATTTTTGTAAATCATACAAATTTAGAGAATATTTTTTAAAATATTTATTTTTTTCCGAAACAAACTCGCCCCAAATGAAACCAATAAAAATCCATGACGTCAAGAGCTACCTCCATAGCAGGAAATGGTTCGAGATATTGTTCGATAGGTATCGAACCCCCGACCCCCCCCTCCCCTCCGGCGAGCGCCGGAGCGGCAACCACCTACCTAGGCAACTGAGCAGGATATATACGCATGAATCGTGCACGCGCTAGGCTCTTGCTTAGCCAAGAAAAAGGGACGCGTGCCCGTGCAATTTGAAATTGCATGAGGCCCCTCGCGCCGTTATGATGGTCCAGCCAAAAGTGGCCAAATTTCTTTATGCGTTTTGTGTATGATTTCGCATGCATGAACTTTGTACTCATTGGCAATTTAGCAAGCGAGGCCCAACAAAAACATGATTATCGAAAAGAGAAAGAAAAAAAAAAATTTTACTTCCTCGTTACGCGATACGATGCAATCTGCCTTTTGACTCGATTGTATTTGTCCCAGATTGGGACCCCCCCGGGGGTTCGTTGAGCAAATTGGAAGAACGATGTCCGAAAGTCAGAGTTTGGGCAAATTCGAGGTCAATTCCTGTGGAAGATTGGTCAACCCTTTTCAAAGCGTGGGTATTTGGCGTGCACTTTGCATTCAAACTTTCAAGATCTTTTTTTAAAAAAACTTTGGTGGGTTTTGAAATCGTAAGTTTGGCGGTTCCAATCTTTCAAAGGGTATAAGTAAATGATAATGTACTTAAAATCACGGCGCCCGATTCATCGGCTTTTGTGTATGGCATTCGCGTCCATATATGGTAGTTCCCTAAAGTTCCACACCCGTCGGAGCGTACAACACGGATCTTTGCTCCATAGATGTGCTCCGGAGGATGAGCCGACTGCGCGATTGCAATCCAAAACTTAAACGAGAAAGAATGTATTCGTACTTTGAGCAAGCCTGAAGAGCATACGAGGGGACCCGCTTTTGTCTCGCTAGATGATATGGATGGGGATTTCTATATTCATACTCGGTGTGATCTCTATTCTACGCTGTTCTATTTTATCGATTGGGAAAAAAAGAAGAAGAAGAAGAAGAACCTATACGTGCCGAGATCAGGTGCTGCATTGTAAGAAAGAAGCCGAGCTTACGTCAATCGCGAGATTTGGATGAAAAAAGCACGAAAGCTACACGTGCCCTTATAATTTTTAATAAATATAATTTATTTTTAACTCTGACCGGAAGTCTCGAGATGAGGTTTTTAATAAGCGAGACTCGAGGTGCAAGTTAGGACTTGCTCGCGTGTCGAGGGAAAACGAACCATTTGAGAAGCATTTTTCGAAGGAGATTGGTTATATCGCTCGAAGTAATTATTAGCCTATAAAAAAATATATTTTTTATTATCGGTAACAATTCATGCCTAAGCATATTTGTAGGCAGTGAAAATATATTCCGTTCATTTATCTCTATAGGTTTCCCGGAAATAGCGGCAGCCGTGGCATTAGAGCGTGCCTCCGGCAGCTGTGGTATTATATTATTTTCCACGAGAAAAAAAAAATTCGAGATGCGGGCTTTTTTCTCATCATCGGCGGTAAAATTATAATGGCCGAGGAAGACATTTTTTCGTAAGAGGATTTTTTTTTTTCCCCCGCCCCCCTAAATCGGCCCCAACGGGGAAAACGGTGGGAGGACAGGGGCAAATTAGTAAAAGGGAGAAAAAAAGGGGGGCGCGGGGGGGAAGGGGATGAGTTTTTAAATGGGAGAATTAACGGCGGAGACGGAGATCGTTGGGGTGGGGGGTAAGACGGGACTGAAGGGAGGGAGGGGAGAGGGGGAGTGGGATTAATGATGGGAGGAGTGATGGGGCGAGAGGGAGAGAGGGGGGTGGGGACCCACCGGCGGCAGTGAGCGTCATCATTGCCCGCCCTCTGACGTGATCATCATTACTACCTCCCCTCCCCCCCCCCCCCCCCACCCCGTCTCGTGCTAAAAGGCAGATTCCTCCCTCGCTCCTCCTCCTCCTCCGCCACCCCCGCCCACTTGCCCTTCGATTTCATCTATATTTTGCGTTTTTTTTGTATTTATGTTTATATTTATTCTCCCCGCCTATTTTTTTCGAGGGCCACGTGGCGCGCCGGGGAGGGGTGGTTGGGGGCGCGCATCATCCTCGCCCTTACTCTCGGGGCTCGATCGGGGGCTTCCGCTCGCTGTCCAAGTATATCGCAAAATCTATCGACGGTCATGGAAAGCCTCGCGGCCAAAAGCGAAAAACGAAATCCAGACGCGGGGGGGCCTTCAATCTCGCGGTCGGCAAATAGGGAAAAAAAACTTGCCTTTTAATGTTTGCTTTCACTTCTGCTATCGCTATTCTTTTCATAGGCGTGAAAAATAAATGGTTTGAAAGATAGCTTTATTTTTTTTTGAGGAATAATACGGAACAAAAAAAAAAACGAAAAAAATTAGGATAGAAATTATCGTCGACGATGAAAACGTTTTTCATTAACCGATTATTCTGATAATTCTTCCGGACACGCAGATATTTTGCGGGCATATTTGTATAATTTTGTTGAATATATCATGACACGTGTAACCTCTATAGAATTTCCCATAATCCAGTAATCTAAAATTTTTTTTCGGTTGAATGATGATTAATAATTTGGATGAGAAATGATTTACCAGTTTGGTTCAATTTTGATAAAATTTATTGGGAAGATTCAAAAGCCTTTAGATTCAGAAAAAAAAAAATTAAAATCAATTGCCAGCAAGACTTCGGCGAGGCCATCTCCGGCTGCCCATAAGCTAGATCCAGTGTCGCCTTATCTAAGGTCGTGCACGGCTCGAGGTCCGTGACCTCACTCGACCGTCGCCTCGGGTCACGTCGCCCGGAGTCTTGCCAGCGGCCTGAGCCTCGCCGATGACATCGAGTGACGCGGGGACATTTTTTGAAATCATGAAAGGACGGCGAGGGCAAAGTTGGAGGAAAAAAAAATGTATTTGCATTCCGATAACACCTAAGGCACCTTTCGACCTATATTAAGTTAAAGGTCATTAAATTACAATCGCACCCTTCTCAAAGCTCTTCAAAAAATTTAGCAAACAGTATTAGGCATCAGAGTTCATCGGTAAAGCTGTTCCCAAACGGAGCCATATGGTGTCGTGGAACCAAGCCGGGTGGATATTTCAAAACGGCCTTCGTAATTTCCACGTGGTAGACTTTTGTGCTTAGGGAAAGACGGACAGAGACATGACATAGCTGGCTTTCACAGCCGTGGTCTATTCTTAAAAGGATCGGCTAGCTTGTCCGCCTCAAATTTTCTTTTTCTAAAGAAAATCCGTTAGCTTGCGTTACCGGTCTCCTTGAAAAAAAAAATTAAAAAGTGAAAAAGTTTTGTTCAATCGGATTTCATCGAATCCTGCATACGAATAAAATACTAATATCACAAAAAATCTTAAATTAGTGTAATTGTACTCTAAACTAAAATCTCCAAACTGATATACATGTGATAAATATATCTTATGTTGGTTTCCGTTAAATTTTACCATCAAATTATTGAGTTGGATGATACGTTACAATTGATGGATTTACCAGTTTGGGGTTTATAGGTTTATCAATTTATAATTTTTTGTGGTATTAATCAAATTCAACAGAGGGTAAATTTACACTTTGGGGTTTTTGGTGGTCAAAAAATTAGTTTTGAATAAAATTATCAAGGGTGTACTGATTTTGAATTTTTTATGGTAAAAAAATTAGTTCAGCATAAACTTATCACAAGTATACCATTTTAACATTTTTCGTGGTATTAATCAAACCACGTTGTAAGGAGAAAGATTACTTTGAAGAAAATTAAGTATGGAAACATTCATAACCGTAAGTAGAAAAATATCATCACGAGCTTAAAAAGACCGTTAATGTCATTGGAAAAATCTATTAAATTTCAAAATGCATAATCAGCTACAGTTGCGAATTAAAAACCAATCATAATGATTATTATTAGTAAAAACAGTATATATTCACGTTGTAATAAAATCACCTCTAAGCTAAAGCCAATAATCAAAGCTTATGCGCGAGCAAAAAAACCGATTGATTGTGACGTAACATGCGATCTACCGTCGCATTTTGAGTGCTGGCGAAGAAGACAAGGGCGTGGGGCGAGAGGGAAGCAATTGAGGCTGATTTTCTGACGGCGAAGATGCGGGTAGATGGGCCAACGCCGCCGAGGACACCAAGAAGCGAATTCATGGTAAATCTACTCGATTTGTCTGTTAATGAAAACTCAGAAGAATTTGTGTACGAATTAGTCACTGCGAGAAGCACAACCACTTCATTTGGGGCTACGAAAACAACAGAGGATAGGGTTTCAACTATGTTTCGCTTAAGTTCGAATGAACCGAAACAATGCTGATGCTTGAATTTGTAAGCTTTTTCCTGATCCGAATATAATCAAAATTTTCAGTTCATGTCGATTCATATCAATCTTTTTTTATAGTCTTACATACAAAATATTCGTCGCTTAAACAGACGATGTTCATAGAAAATTGTGCAGGACCCGATTTAACTTGTACTCGACACAACCCTTTTTGTTAAGAAAGTGATTATTTGCAAATCTTCTATTTTCAATATATGCTAACCACGAGCCCTAACCATATGAAGGACGCGATGTTAGAATCGATAGAAAAATGCCTTCATCTCTTTTTTTCAAGGGAAAAAGTCACCTTAAGTTACAAATTATGTTCATTGTGATACATTTACTATAAATTTTTTTCCGTGATACCAAAAATCTCAAACTTGTATATAGGCGGCATATATGCTCTTCGTCAATTAGCACCGTTAAAAATCCGCCTACATGGATACCAAAAAGCAAACAGTTAAAAAAAGACGCTAGTTTGGCTGGAAAATCACGAGGGGGGTAAATATGGCATAGCATGATAGTTTCGAGTTTTTAATGCCACAAAAAAAAATTAAGGATAAATACGTTACAGTGCCCATAATTTAGAATTTTTTCGTGTAATTTCCCTCTCTTTAATCAATGCGTTTCAGCGAAGGCAAACTAAACAAAACTTTAATCAATCCAAGCGCCGCGCTCCCTCCTTTTACTCAGTCGGCATAATCCCGAGTAACCTCCCTAGTTAATCTAATATTCCGCAATTTCTTCTCTTTTCCTCGTGCGAATTTACTTCTAATCATTAATTAATTAATTAATCGATTAAATTTTAATCAAACTAGATCTACAGTTTACTCTAGTGAACCTACAGGACAACGTAGGGCGCGGTGGGATTAGCGAAAAGCGCGACGTTTGAAAGTGGGGGCGGGGGGTGGGGGGGAAAGAACGGGGAAAAGTGTACGGGAGAATGTGATTGACGGAAGCATACAATGCTTTTTGGACTGTTCGTCTCATCATGGAGATTCGTGAAAAGATGAGCCTTTTTGCTGTCTCGCTCTGCGGCTGCGGATCTAAATCTCAAATCCTCCGGGTCAATTTCATTCCGTTTTGCATCGAAAAGAAAGGGGATAATCGATGACCGCTAATCATTGTTTGGAACCTCGTATGCCCAAAACGTATGGAGCTATAGTCCATCGTGGCTTTACAAGTATGTTAATTAATAATCCTAATCCATCTGTTTATTGGAAAATGTCCTATTCCGGATAACATTTCTTTACAAAATTACCGTTTTTATCGCTTATAAAAATAAATAAAGAGGAAGTGAACATAGTTAGAAAGAGAAGTTTTTTTTTTTGTACCAAAAGGAAAAGACCAAAAGTCATAAACCTATTAAATTAATATTGATCGAGTCTTAAAATTTTTTTATTTGACCAATTTAATCCTAAACATTTTCACATCGGCACCAATTGAGTCCATCCGATCAATTTAGGCCGAAAATTGTTGATGTGGATGCCTCTCGGTCTACGTGAATATGACTAGTGATGATGTGGATATCCGTTAATAATATTTTTGAATTTTATTCTTTTGTTCTTTCCTTTTTTTTAATTTTTTTTCCACGGCACGGGCCAATGGAAGAAAAAGAAAGAGAAAAAAAGGGAAATAATAAAAAATATTCACATTAGTGTCAACTATGCCAGGTGGGACTACTGACGTCCACTTCGGCAATTTTTAGTTTAAATAGGTCAGATGGACTTAATTGATATCAATGTAAAAAAATTTATGCCTAAATTAGTCCAATTGAAAATTTTCTAACTAAATCGATACAAATGCAATAGGTGTAGGATTTTTTTTTTTATTTTTCCCACTAATTATTTCGAATTATACAAACAAATATTTTTAAAAAGATGTTTTTCAAGTCGTTCATTTTAAAAGCAACTATAGGCGAGTGTTATCATCAAGGTATCATACTCGTTAGGTAATGTTAAATTCAAGCCCCGACTTACTCAACACCACATGTGACCTAGAGACTTCCAATGGGCGAGCCTGTCGACGCGGAACTTAAGACGGATCCTGGCCGTCTAGAAAACCATTCACACAACAAAGGTAGTAAAGTACATCATGCACTGCCATCATTTATCTCGTGATCCAACCCGTACCAGCGGATCACCACCATCAGTGGGAAGTGACTTAAAGAAGGAAATATTTGATTTCTAAAACCATCGAGGGTATGTACCAGCCAAATGGGCAAAAGAAGAAGAAGAAGAAAAGAAGAAAGGAACACTATTTTATGTTCTCAAGATAAAAAATAATAATCCCGCTTTTTGAACAACCAAAGAATAAATAAACTCTTGCTACTCTTGCTCAATTGACAAAACTATCCACCGTGCTTTTCCGATCAAAAAAGTTTATGTGACCACTGGCATGGTTAATGTCGACTAGATCATAACGATGGCGTGTATTTTTGAAAGAAAACGACGTTTCGGTGTAGTTTTGGCTACTCTTTCGATAACCAAGGGTGAAAGAGTTTAGCTCCAAATCGAGCTGGGAAATTGGATGGCTAGGGCTTTGCCCCAAATCGAGTTTGTTCTTGTTAATTTCGGGCAATTTTGGGTAGTCCGAGCGTATCATAAAGCTTAGTTTAGGTATGGAGTTTGCAAATTAGGGTTTCAAATCATCGATTATGAACCAAAACTTGCATATCATCCATTATAGTTCAAGCGAAACAATATTATTTGGGACCATTTGCCAATTATTCCAAAAGTTTCAATTGGTTTAGTATTTGAATTCGAGATCTCTTGTTTTGATAACATGCCAAATTTTGTGGGACCAATGCTAACCGTTTAAAAAATTCAAACTATTAAATAAATGTGTGGTTTAATATTTAAATTTTTTAACGTAGTGGATTTTTAAACCTTAACAAAAAACTTCACGCTTGTCCCGATAGTATAAGTTCGTGCTTTTTTTGGGGATTTGGTGAATATTTTTGTCCCTCGAGCAAAGTTATGCTTCTTCTGTCTCTCAAAAAGTTAAAACTATATTTGCTCCGAGGGAATAAGTTTCTGCCTTTTCTTTTGTTACATTTGATCGGTCGATGTCACGATAAAAATCATTGCGGTTGAAAATTGCAGTTTTTCTATGTCGCCATTGAAACAAATGTCACTTCTGAACCTAACTTCCACAGAAAGAATAGAAATTTTTTTTCTTACTCTAGTGTACTCGACTTTTCAAAGGGTGATATTGAGTAAAGTGATTGAGACGGTTAACTATAGAGATAGGGGCCAAAGATTCCAACCAAGTATTTTGATAATTTCGTTTCCTAAGTCCCCACTGACAAATCGACCATCAAAGTGGCCAATGAAATAATCCCTCTCCTTTCTGAATTAAGTAAATTAGTCGTTCATCCTAAAGGAGATTCAATTCAAGTTCGACCAAGAAGAAATATGTTCTCAATTAGTTGATTCATTAGGTTTCCCTTAGTCAATAACAATTAGGTGCGTTTCACTTGACTTTTTCCTTTTAAAATTTTCTGTATATATTTGAAATCATATGACTCGTGCACTTTGTCGTCTATTTAATTTGGAATACCAAAGTTTTCACATCATATAGATGCCGACATGTAGATTTGCATATATAATTCTATATTCTATCGACTTCAAATAATATTTTGAATTGCAATGAGAAAGTTCGAAAAAGTTATCTTCTACTTGTCTGAGAATCAAAGATGAACCAAGCAATAAGAAAAAAGGGTTTCCTAAAATGATATCATAGGATAGAAAAAGGTCGAATCTTAGGAAAAGAATAGTTTATAATTCGATTTTGCACTATAATTACCAATTGATTACATATTGGACAGATAGCTGTAAACAATCTGCTAGGTATGTGCATGGGAACCGAACCAGCCAGTTGGGGGCGGTTTCTGATTTTAAATTTTTGGAATTGGGAATAATTGGTCCAATTCCCGATTTCAGGTGTAGAACCAAACCACCCAAACATGATTGATATGTTTTTTTTTTATTTATTATTTTTCTTTTTTTTAAAGAGTAAAAAAAAGTAAATTGCCAAAACCCTAAACTAGACCGATCCAATCCGGAACTGAACTAGACAGACCAATCCGGTTCCCGATTCTAGAGTGCAATTGGCCCAACTCGAGAATTGATCACCCCTAGAATATGTATACTAGCGGGGGGAATGATTGTGCGCAAAGGCAAAATTCACAAAAAGAAGTCAGGAAAATATGTTGTCAACTGTTCTTTCTACTATCTTATAGAATTATTCCTCAATTTTTTTTCGTATTGTACACTATCTATATTTTCAAAAGTGAAATATTTGTTATTAAGCGGCAAATGGCACAAACAGTCCCTGAACTTTGGTTCAATGTGCAATTTGATCCATGAACTTTTAATTTGTTCAATGTAGTCCCTGAACTTTAACCCTCTATATATTGTGGTCCCTGAACTTTAATCTGTTCAATGTCATCCCTAAACTTTTGATATATGTTCGATTTAGTTGCCGAACTATATAAAAATATTCAATACAGTCCTTTTCATTAATTCAATTTTAGGGATTACATTGAACATTTTCATATAATTCAAGGACTGAATTGAACATGTACCAAAAATTCAGGAATGACATTGAACAAAATAAAAGTTTAAGGACCACATTAAACATTAGCCTAAAGTTCAGGGATCATATTGAACAAATTAAAAATTCAGAAATTAAATTACATATTAGATTGAAGTTCGGAGACTGTCTGTGTCATTATCCCTTATTAAGCATGTTGAACTTACTTTTTCCTAGAGAGCAAAAACGCTTTCAACTTTTTTCCTATGTGAAAAACTATGAACAACATTTAAAGCAACTCAACCACCGGATCTAGACCGCCAAGAACATCAATGCACATCGCATCGAATGCCAGCGGCGGTCACGGAACGGAACCACAACGAAGAGAAGACAGTCCAGTAATCTCGGTTTGAATTATTGTCCCTCTGAATTTTCTTTTTGGGCAGCTAATATGTAAGTATGGTCCAGGCATTACCTCGAAAATTGTAATATTTCTTTAATTGGTTTTTTAACAAGTGGCTCGGGCACTCGTCTGCATCGGCCTAGATTCGATATGATATCTTTGGAGTTCTCGTCGCGAGGCTCGAACCCAAGCAATTTAACATCTTACTTGGGAGGTAAACTCGTAAGAAGATTAGCAAACTCCTCTGCCATCAAAATCAACGCCTTCTCGATTTCCAAACTTTCAAAACATTGATAATATGCATAGCAAGAAAAATCGGAATGCTAACTCCGTTTGTCTTGGGGAAAATTAATGAATTGAAAAGTATTTTGTCTAAAAATAATTAATCTCTTGTAGCGTTTGAAATAACTGATCAATGGAAAATATTTTCATCATCGACACCAAATTATGTCTAAATATTTTTTGTGCACGATGAAAATATTTTTCGCCCATTTATTTTTTAACGTGATACAAGCAATCGTTTTTAGGAAAATGTTTTCAAAATCATTCATTTTCGGCGAAACAGTGATTTGTTTCGTAAAAAATTTCATGATAAAGGAAAATGTTTTCCTCTTTCCAAATTAGGGAATTCATTTTCCTAACAAACATGCATATTTTCTTTAACTATAAATGATTTTTCGTTGACTGATCATTTTCAGACACCAAACACACATGATGGCCAAGAGAAATCGTTTTCATTATGCTCAAATAATATGCATGTTTTAATGTACGAAGAATAAAAATATATAGTTGTTGAACTACAAGGGGGGAAAACACATAAACTTCTAAACTAATGTTCTAACGTGATATTACCGATTAATCGATTTCTTATCCATTGTCAATGACGAGAATGATGTTACTTCATCGGGCACATGATGAACGGAGCATGCGACAAAACTATTCAATCATAGGCCTTCATGTCCGCATGGAGCTCACCCTTGAATAGGAAGTCCCCGTTCCAATTTTTTTTTTTAAGTTACAACTTTTTTAAATTGTCGGCGTGGATGGAAATGGAAATAAGTGGCAATTTGATTTTGATTCGGTAAGTTTATAAATGGAGGAAAACTGGGTGGCACGTGAAGAGCATATAAATTTCATAGGTAAGTTATACGGGATTCCTCAAGGGATAGTAGGAATGGGAAGTGCACATGCGAAATAAACTGAGGCGGAATTTTACTTTGATATCTTATTCATAAGTCAAAACCGAAAGCTTAAATTTATGGAGAGAGATTGCGTATATATAAAGAGTATATAAATCCCGTATGGGAATGTACAAAAAACTCGTAAACCTATTATATTTATACAATTTCAGTATTGAACCTTTCAATTGAGCCAATTTTTTTTTTACGCAATTGGGCCAATTTAATCTCAAACCTTTTGTATTTGTGCCAATTGCATCCGTTCGGCCAATTTCGCTTGGAAATTGCTAACGCGACGACCTAGTACTAACGTGGTGGACACTTGTAATAATATTGTCAATTTTTTTTATAATTTTTTTGTTTTTTCTTTTCATTTTTGGCTAGCAAGGTTCACCAGCCACTAGGCGAGGGCCAGCGAGGTGGCTTTTCGCCCAAATCTAGCAAGGGCCCTGTCAACCGGGGGCGAGGCGGCCCTCGGGCGATCAAAATGAAAGGTGAAAAAAAAAGAAAGTTAAAAAGTCAATTTTTTAAAATATCATTGAAAATTATTCACATCGGAATTGATCATATCACATAGGACGGCTAACATTCACATCGGTGATTTTCGGTCAAAAATTAATCGGACGGACTCAATTGGCACAAATGAAAAATATTTAGAAATAAATTTATCTAATTAAAAGGTATAAAACTAAATTTATATCCATAAAATAAATTTACGACTTTTTAATAATTTTTCCCAATCCCGTAGACTCATCACGTTGCGTCCACGTACAACTTCTTTATCGAAAGTTTTAGTATCGAATTTTTTTTTTAATCACAAGAGCTCCAAAACAAAGATTGAAAAGGCGTTCCCTTTTGAGAGATCCAAGGAACTAGAGCTCCTAGGATTATCAAGTAGGCTTCTATTCTCTTCAGCTTTTCCTTTACCTAAAACGAAAAAGGGCGGGGACGAAAGGGTCCACTTTTGCCATGTTTTATGATTATTAATTAGGTGATTTGTCATAATTAATTAGTGAATCAACAGGCCTCGGGGGTCGTTTTCTTTGAAACAATTATTACCCCGACCGAGTTTTTTCTTTGGCTTGTCGACTTGCGAGCTGGCCAAATATAAAAAAAATGCTTTCTTTTGGAGAATGCGTTTTGTCCCATTGCCCTCCAATCTTTCAACTTTCAAGTCTAAATTCAACGGAGATTGCAAAAAACAGTCCATAAAGTTGGCGCGATTGACCGGCTAAATTAGCACTTCAATTCACAACATTACGACAAAATGGCTCGACCATTTAAAATTCTCGGGAAATGGACGTGAATGGTCTCTAAATTCTGATCCAACGCATAGTATCGTCTATGTAGTTTTATTAGTAAATATTCAATCTGGGCTATGGAGCATATGAAGATATTCGGTGTCGTCCTTCCGATAATTTAAGTTAACGGAATCTGTTGATGTGACTTCTAATTCGTTAAGATTGAGCAAGGGACAAATAACCGGTATCATCTCAAAACGGGATATGATAATACATGTTATCAAATAACGATGGACATGTTAACGCCCTAACTTATTTTCTTTTTTCCCTTTTTAGAGCGGAAGGATAAAAAAATGGACTCGGCGACTCGTCATTTTCCAAAATCCAATCGAGCATATAATAATCCACATCGTCAGATAACGTCCGCTTTGTTGTCAAGCAAACGAAAACGGCTACATCGAACATTTACCAATAATTCACGGGCCGCGTTGAACAGATTAAGAGTTCAAGAACGACGTTGCATGTTGGGCCAAAATGGAGGAACATTTGTGTCGTTTTTTTTTTTTTTTTTCAAATTTCTTTTTCTTCAAGAATACAATCAAACCCATCTAATCAAATCGCATGAGTGCATCCCAATTCGTAGCGTTTCCGAGTTGCTTTCTGAAAAAAAAAAAAAAGATGCATTCGTCTAGAACTTTAAAGTTACGTCCAAATTCTTTTACTTATCGGTCTCCAACGAAGGTGAAAAAAAAAAAAAAAATAAAACGAGCCCAAATTTATTTGCTCAACCCCAAAAAAAGAGGGCTAAAAATTCGGGTTCGATCCTTCCTCGCATTCGTTTTCGGTTGAGTGCCATGATAGTTTTCAATTAAAGGATATGGAAGTCACGCCACTCGCCAGCCTAAAATTCCGAACCCAATCACACAACACGCATTCCATCATCATGACCCGCAAAGAAAAAATTCCCCACATTCTTAAGCACGTTATTAAGGCGAAATCAATACCGAAATTAGAAGAAGGAGGGAAGGAAAAAAGAAGAGAAAAAAGGCCTCTCGAGTCAATGGAACGTCGGACGGAAGGGAATCTAATGACCGCCATCGACACCTTTTCTTTATTTTCCTCCTTCTCGTTTTTTTTTAAATTTACTATTTTTTTTTATTAAAAAAAAATTTGGGCCATGAATGAAGAAGGCCATTGATTGATTGATATTAGCAATGATGATCGTGGTTGGCACTTCAGGATCACGCC
Organism: Syzygium grande; assembly: GCA_024733475.1. NCBI lineage: Eukaryota > Viridiplantae > Streptophyta > Magnoliopsida > Myrtales > Myrtaceae > Syzygium > Syzygium grande. Next base: position 12,632,073 of record JAMXDD010000006.1, read on the forward strand.
GATTTGCGACCGGAGAGGAAAAGCGATGAAGAAAAAGTGAGGGTGGGGAGGGGAGGGGAAACGACGACCGCACTGGACAGCGTGCCGCATGTGGAATCATATTGCATGCGTATATTATTTTTATCCCACCATATATTACTGTGCTTTAATTAAGATATTATTATTATCGTGTACCTTCTTTTTTTTATTGTATACATTTTTAATTTTCCATATGGTTTTTACACGCAAGTAGGTTCTTTTTCTGTTTTTTCCTTAAATTTTGCCGTCGTGAACATAAAAAAATCCAAAACTTATACGTGTCTAACACATTTACCCTTCATTAAGATTTAGTTAAATGATTTTTCGGTCGAAACGATGTCGTTTTCGTTTTGCTCGAGCCACGTCATGTCAACACAGTTTTGCCCAAATAACTTTTCTTTGGTGCCAGGCAATGTAGAAGAACTCGTACCAGCCTCCATTCTATAATTGTTTCGAAGAACGGTACGGCGAATAGTATCCTCGTATCGAATCGTACCACGACTAGATTTGCTCGGGCATCCAGTCTTTTGAGCGAGATACATAAGACACTTCAGGTACAACAACCGGTTTATCAGGAAAGCGGCATGAACTCTCGACCATTTTGTGCACGGGAGGACAAGCTCCTACGGTTATATTAATTCTAACCTGAAACTCCTAACATAAACCACCTTGACGCCGCTCCCACGAATCAGTTATAGTATCCCCTCTGCATCACTCACTCTTCACCTCGACGAGAGTACATGAGAATCACGGTCCGTGATGTTATCCCCCAGCTCAATCCGCAACGCCTTCATTGTGGGCTATCATGTCGCTTCCCTGCATTTTCCAACCATCAACACCACTACTTGGGACTTACATAAATGGCGATGCTCACCCGATTGAACAGACCACTCGATTCCATTGGTAGTTCCCTTGATCAAAGCTATTTGCGAATCTCCAGTGACTTGTGGTCCCTAAATTGTAATCCCTTGGCATCACTTTCTTTCACCTACCAAACTTCTCCTGATTTAGAGCAAGCCAATGGCGGGTTCTCCCCATTATTGGAACTTGATAGCATATCTCCTCTTAAGATTCTCCAATTCATCTAGAAACGTTATCCTCATTCAATGAATAATTCAATTCCTCCCTATGCCCCTATTGCCATCGTAGAAGTTAGACGAGAGCCGCACATTATTTGAGCTCTCTTAGCCCCGGCGATTCACTCTCCGCTCTCATAGGATTGGGAAGACCATAGGTTTATCCCGAATCACTCACCTATTGGAGGGATCCTGCTCTGATACCATTTGTCACAGGCCGATAGTTTCTTGATTGCGGAATAGCTAGTGCGGCACCTAGCAATTAAGAAGAACTGGGCCAACTTTCATTCTATAGTTATTCCTAAGAACAGTACGGCGAATAGCATCCTCATATTGGATAGTATCACGACCAGTTTAGATCGGACATCAAATCCCTCGAGTGAGATACACAAAACACTTTAGGTACAATAACTAGTTTTGGCTTGTCATGACCTCATCGGGAGAATAGTATCAACTTCTAACTAATTTGTGCACAGGAGGCCAACCTCACCTCTAGAGCTCCTGAGGGTATATTCATTATAACCTAATACTCATAGCACAAACCACCTTGACTCCACTCCTACGAATCAATTGTATCATCCTCTCGGCATCATTTACTCTTCACCCCGACTACACCAAGCCCCACTCACAAGACTAAGAGAGTACGGGAGAATCACGGTACGTGACACTAGGTAGATATTATTGACGTATGATAAATATGTCACACACGTATAAGTTTGTAAAACACTTGAAGGTAAGTCTATTGCAGTAAGCATAATACGAGGTTTTTGGAGATTTTTTTCTCATTAAATAATCAGGCGCTTGGATTGGATGCTTCGGAGCCTCTGGGAGGGATGATCTCGCACTAAATCGTTCCGTTATCTGAACAGCTAAGCAAGTGTGATTATGCTTTAGCAATGATGAACAAGGCCAAGACAAGATTGTGTGCCAAGGGTCAAATCAAATCCAAGAAAATCTGATGGATTTCACCGTTCGCCCGCGGTCTTCGAGTAGCTTTAGGTCATGGTTGGAGCGCCGAACAATGAAGTCCAAACCACCCGAATTGGAGAAAGCACGCACGGGCTCAAGAGCAAGGTCTCAAGATCACCCCACGGCAAGCCCAAAGCCAGCCCGCACATTGACCGGGCGGACCGGCCATGGTAGCCCACCGATCGATCGGGTGTGATCCACGCGAGCCTCACCGATCGAACAGTGCCGAGCATCTGGTGCCCCGAGTCTCGAGTCCGCTGAGCAGCGCCGCTAAAATTCGAGGACGCATTATTAAGAGGGTGTTTGGTATGGCGTCTATTTCATCGGGGATTGCAGTTTCGCAAACCTAAATTCGGTACGACCCGGTTGCGATCGAACCCCGCTCTAGCAAAGTCGGATAAAAGATGAGCTCAATTGCTTGAATGGTTACAAGGAGTCTTCTTGGTGCATTGTGTTGTTTTGCTCCGAGCGGATCCAAAGTTTCTAAGATAGACCCCAAAGTATGTACAGGAAAGCTTTGCCTTAGGAAGGGACTGGTCCGGAAAGACACTAGGGCGGTGCCTTTTCTTGCTAAGGAGAGACCGGAGTCCCCGAATGGATTGTTTCGCTATACATGTAACCGTACGTCGTATCACTTTATTGCGCGGCCGATACGACCCGATACACAATAAACTACACCTCTATAGAGATTGAATACAAGTGACGCCAAAATTAGTACATCCGCTCTCGCTCTCTCCATGTCTAGAGCGATCTCGCCGAGGAGGACCCGCCCTCTTGGCCTTCCCGGTGGTGCAATGGCGACCGGTGTTGTTGGTGTTGGCGGCGGTTGTGGCGGTGTTGGTGATGGTGATGCGACGGCGACCGTTGGTCGCCGTGTCTCGACGCGAGCTGCTCCGACCTGGGCCGGACTTCCCTGGGCTTCAACTTGATCGCGTTGACCAGCTCCAGGGTCGCCAGGACGTCTTCCATGGAGGGCCGTTTCCGCGGGTCGCCCTCGAGGCACTCGAGGATGAGCTTGGCCACTCGGGCCGCGGCTTTCGACGGGTACTCGTTGTCGAGCCTCGGGTCGACGATCTTCTTGAGCTTCCTCTTCTCGGACAAGGACGGCTTGGCCCAGTCCACCAGATTGTGCTGGCCGCTGGGCCGCTTCGAGTCCAGGGCCTGTAGGCCCGTCAGCAATTCCAGGAGCACCACTCCGAAGCCGTACACGTCGCTGTTTATGTAGAGATGACCTGGCCAAAAAAGAAATCGAAATCGCGAGCGTCATCATCGTCATGGTCATCAGCCGAAAACCTAAATCAGATACAACCGTTGAATCCGATGGATCCCACACGATCGTTCGGGCGAACCGAGCCGAACGTCGTGGTCGATAATTAGCAACTCGCTGGTTACCTGTGGCCATATATTCAGGGGCTGCGTAGCCATAGGTGCCCATTATACGAGTGGAGACATGGGTATTGCCATCTGTTGGGCCCAACTTTGCTAGCCCAAAATCCGAAAGCTTTGCATTAAATTCCTGGGAAATGAAAAATCAAAGCCCTAATTAAGACTCGGATTAAATAAAAAAAAATTAAACCGGTTCAATTTTTTTTTTTTTTTTTATAAAGAGGGAGGATTGCTCTCTATGTCTTTCCTACACATAACGTAACGATGGATAAAAATGTTTACCCCATCCAGCAAAATGTTGGAGGCTTTGAAATCGCGGTAGATCACGGATTTCTCCGAGGTGTGAAGGAAGGCGAGCCCTCGCGCCGCTCCGATCGCGATTTTCAGCCGGACATCCCAAGGCAACGGTTCCGCACCCCCTGCAACGGAGTAGGAAAATTTTGAATTAGTACGTAAGAGGAATTAAAGGATAAAATCTTTGTAATTCGGCTTTTGAATAGCGACACTTACGGCATTTTTTTTTGGTTAAGTATGTTTATTTTAACATTCATATAAGTTATTAGTTAATAGTATGGTGGAGCGTCAGGTTCGGTGTGACTCGGGAGCCAAACCTAACTAGCCTAGACCGACTGGTTTTTGAGAGAATCAGCTCTGTTTCCGTTTTCAAACGATTTCCGAAAAGAATCAGTTCTAAATATATTTTAAAAGCCTCTTTTAGGGACAAAAAAAATACAGTGCAACCATTTTGAAAACCATAGTTTTCGTAATGAAGAAACAACAACATAACCACTTTTTTTTTTAACAATATAACCACTTGACCAATATATGTTTTTATAGTGAAATGGTGCAAATCTCATTATAAGAATTTAATTTTTACACAAAAAGGGCGAGCCGGATCTTGGGTTAAATCGAAACTGGATTGAAACCAACCGGTTCGATAGCTAGCAACTAAGGGTGACCCGATCCAAAGAACTCCCTGATTTCAAATATTTTGAATTGGAAACCGAACCGATCAAATCCGGAACCGGTCACCCTTAGCTAATAATAGCTACTTCTACATATGAGCGAGTGAACATATTTCTTGGCTGAATCGAAATGGGAATCATTATTAACAACATGAGATTAAACAAAGGATGTCTTACTTTTGAAGAGGTGGCGTTCCAAGCTCCCTTTCTGCATGTATTCATACACGAGGAGGAACTGTGTGTCTTCCCAACAGTAACCAATCAATTTGACCAAGTTTTGGTGCGAATATTTGCCCAAGAACTTCACTTCTGCCTACAAAAACCACCCAAAAAATTTCAAGAATCAATTCATATTTTGACTCTTTAAAAAAAAAAAAAAACCAAGAACAAAACATCTCTATCTCTCCAGGCTTTGAGGTTGAATATGAACAAATCGGCGCCCATCATGTTTGAAGATACTCCATCGAGTTGATAATTCAAAACAGATGGATAGAGATGTACCTGCCATTCTTGCAGACCTTGGGGGCTATCAGGACTCGACTTCTTGACGGCGACCGGTATCCCGACCCCGACCCTCGACGGCTTGTACGTCCCCTCCTCGACCCAGCCCTTGAACACCCTCCCGAAGCCGCCCTCCCCGAGCACCGTGTCGGGCCGAAAGTTCCGGGTCGCGCTCCTCAGCTCTGCGAACGTGAACATCTTCAAGTTCGGCAGTAATGCCTTCGGGGCGGGGGCTGACGGCGGGGTCTTCTGCTCGTTCTCCCCACCGCTGCCGCCACCGTTCCTGAGGGCGCTGTTGTGGCTGCTATTGCCGCCGTCGCCGGCTTTTTTCCTCGGAAATGCGTCCTGCTTGTTGTGGTTGGAGTTGCTCTTCCTCGATTCTGCAACATTCGCGTATCGAATCAGGTCGAACAGATTAAAGCTTGAACGATGAGGAAGAAAGACAAAGTTCTTTCGAAGCAACTTGAACAGCGTCCATCTCCCAAGAACACAATATGAACGCGATTTATTTAATCAGTGCAGCTAAAACAGAAGGGCACGAGACTTCGGGTTAAGCGTAATGATAATCATTTGATCATCATCATCATCATCATCATCATCATGCCGAGCGTTGACTTTCCCGCACTTGGCACGCGATCGTCTAAGAGAACACGGTACGAGCGCGTTTCAAAAAGATCCGAAAGGAACTGCTCAACAGCAGAGCTCGAGCGCGACCCGAGAACCGATTCGAGAGGCCCCAAAAACCGGGGGTTCCGAGCGACGACGCATCGATCGAGAATTATACCTGGAGGGTGCGGACGTCGCTTATAGGGGGTGTGGCTTCCTTCCGCCGACGAATCTCCCCAGCAATTCCCCATCCTCGCTCAAGAGACGCGCGCTCTCTCTCTCTCTGTCTACCTATCCGGGTCTCTTCCGGGTTCTGGCGTTTTAGCGAGAGAGAGAGAGAGAGAGAGAGAGAGAGAGGCTTAAGCGATGTATGGAGGAGGGAGTTGTTCCATGCACGACGCTTGAGAGTTTTGACTGCAAGCTCCGGGGAACGAAAGCGCGGGGAAGAGAAGCAGGAGACCAGCGCGTAGACTTCTTCTTCCTCCCCCTTCTTCCTTCTTCTTCTTGCTGCAGCTGCCGAAGTCGAGGTGTCGCTGAATTTGTATTCTTTACGGAAAGTCCAATGCGTCTCAATTAAATACCCTCCTTTCCCTTTCGTCCCTCGCCCCACGAACCGAGCTGATATTTTGGTGTGCGATTCAAAGCGGAAAAGCTCTTGAGACGATGATGGAGATGGTGAGACGGAGAGAAAGTCAATGGCCGCGTAAGCTGTCGCTGAAAATTCATTTTTGTTTTTCTTGGTGGGCGAATCGCGCGCGCGCGCGTGGGGGGAATCCCCTCCGATCCGAGCTGGACACCCGACGTGGGTCCCCCCAGGAATGGGGGCCCCCACGTACTTCGACCCACCTGCCACGTTGACCCTGGACTACCAGCCCTTCCCCTCCGTTCCCACCCACCGTCCCTCCCTCCGTCCCATCGTTTGCTCATTCTCGTCTCCAACTAATTCCACGCATTTTCATTCATTCATTTTATTTTATTAATACCATAAAAAATCCAAAACTGTTAAATTTATCCTAAACTAATTTTTTAGTCTTTTTCCCTTTTCTTTTTTTTTTCCTGTTTTTCATAAAAACCCCAAACTGGTGAATACATTTGCGGAAAAAAATAAAAAAAATAGAAAAAAAATGGAAAAATTTACCTAAAATCCCTTAGTTTACGTTAAATTGGATTAAATGTATGGAAAAATCTTGAACCAAAATGTGTCACATGGGGTAAAGTTTGAGGTTTTTAGTGGTTTTTTCCCTTTATTTTATTAATACCATGAAAAATTCAAAACTATTAAATTTATCCTAAACTAATTTTTGGCCATAAAAACCCCAAACTAGTACATTTGTGATAAATTTACCTCTCCGTTAGTTTCGGTTAAATTGGATTAACACTATGGAAAATCTCGAACCGGAAACGGTACACCAGTGATAAACGAAGGGTAAAACCCCAAACCGACACACTTACTAACTTCTACGTGTCATCTAACTCGATAAATTGACGTTAAAATTTAACAAAAAACTGACGGAGGGTAAATTTGTCACATACCGATTTGAGGTTTCGGCGATCAAGGAGTTAGTTTAAGGTAAATTTATTACATATGTATCGATTTGAAGTTTTTCGTAGTGTTAACCCTATTTATTTTTACTCTTTTCTTCATACGGATCTCGCCTTATATAAATATAGACAATTAGATTTATTTTTCCCATAATTTCTTGAAATTTATGCTGTAATTTACCCAGAATTGGTGCGGAAAAAAGGGAGGCGCCAATACTAAATAATCTCGGCGATTCGCAGAATATTTTTCTTCCGGCATCGCCTCGTCTTCAAAGTGTTTAATCGCGGCATGATACCTTAATCAATCTTTAATGATGGTCTAATGTTGATGGAAAACTAGACTGACTAAAATATGCTTCAATTTAAGATGTGCAAGTCAAAGCAACATGTATTTCCTAAGCATTTAAGGGGAAGGGGCTGACCTGGTACTTGGAATCCTTGACCGGGTCTCCTTCGGCTCTTTGAAAAATGCAAACTTTTATAATTTGTTCAGAAATTATATTGCACAAATTAAAAGTTTATGAATCAAATTATACATCGAGCTAAAGTTCAAAAATTGACTTGTATCATTTTCCCTTTATACATTATTCATTCAAGAACAAATATAAGTACAAATTACAGCATGGAAGTCCTTCGATTGTAATTTTTCGTAACTTCTTACATGTTCTCTTTAACGCCAAATAGAATGTCATGTTGCATAAAAAATTCAAAGGTTTTGCTATTAACATGCAAGAATTTACCCTTTTTTTTTCTATTCGATGGTCATTAACAGTAAGGGTGAGATCCTTACCAAAAAAAAAAAAAAAAAACAGGAAGGATGAGTGGTTTCAGGTTCCTTATAGATTTCTTTTGGAACCTAGAACTTACCCGTTGAAACATGTTTCTTATTTTTTTAAACCTGAAATCTACCCTACATATTCTGGAACCTAGAACCTATCTTGTCACGAATTCTAGGATCGATTCTAGAGTCTACGTAGGTTCCACCTGTATTGTAGTGAATCATCACTTTTAACGATCACCACTTGCTATAATCCACTGACCATAACTTATATTTAGACATACGAAGAATATAAAACATATTAACAAAGCAAAAATTCAGTCATAAAATTGAAACTCAAACTAGTGGTTCTAGATTATCGGATGCCATGAAATATTGTGAAGACATAGACCAAGAAAAACACAAAAAATTATTTTATGTTTCAGATTCCACCTACTTAGAACCTACCCATCACAACAAGTTCCCCAATTTATCGAACCTAGAAACCACCATGCATATTTTTAAACCTGGAACAAGACATATTCCCACTAGTTCGGTTATCAGGTTTCTAGTTCTATTTTGAAATCGTACTCACCACTTAACATATCAATGATTCGATCCCGAAAGATGCTTAAAACTCTCTAAAGATAACTGGTCGATTAGGTCAAGAAAGGGGAGTACGTGCTTTTGGCCTTCTCCACGAATAGTAGCTATAACGTACAATTAATTTACATATGAGGACACGCAAATAAAGACAATTTGTGCTTACCTTCAGACTCGCAAGTTTAAATACAAAGAGGAAAGCACCTTTTCGGCCAGTAGATATGAACAAGAACATAGGCCAAAAGTGTGCCCCCCAAGAGTTGGATTGAAATGGCCACGAAGTTGTTGAGGAACAAGAAGTGACGAGAAAGAAATCTCTCTTTACTTGGGACAATCTTTTTCCTTGGCTACGTGTCGGCAAAATGCGGGCAACGCGGGTAATTCAACTGTGTACATTATTGCAAGAGCCATACACCTTGAGCTGTACGCTCTGAGTCATAATTGCTCAATCCACCCGTGATTCGAAGAAGAAAGTATGAAAGCCGGCGAGCTCATTGCCTTTAACTCCATCGACGTGCCCAGAAGGCGAGAAATCCCTGCGGGAGCCGGTCAAATATTCATGAGTGATATGACTCGAACACGCGATCTTGCTGAAAAGCATACAAATCCTGAGCGAAAATGCTCAGAGATCTTCTAAGCACTCGAATGATGCGAACCCAATGATGCTCACAGGAAAAGCTAAAGTCCCAGAGGAATCAACGATTGGGCCGACTACGCATACGAAAGATTATTGTATGCAGGGGAGATCGAGAGTGAGAATAGTTGGGATTTGGAAAAATTATCCAAAAAGCCCTAAATTTATTGCACGGCGGCCAAGCCGGTCGTAAATTTTTCAGTTGTACCGATTTAGTCTTAAATTTTTTGACGATTGTGAATTTAGCTCTAAACTTGATCCATGCTGACTTGCCAGAGGCTAAATTGAAACAATTAAAAGGTTTAGGACAAAATGATAAATCGAAGCTTTATGATTAATTTGACATAATTAAAATGTTCAGAACTGAATTGACCACCGTACAATAGGTCCGGGACATCTTGGGCAATTTTCCCCATCGGGGGCGAAAACACAAATTTGCTTATCGTGTAGGGGCAGATGTGGAATTTAAGCTCTTTCTCATTGGAAGAGCTGTGTGTCTCTCCCCTCCAACCATTCTAGTTGCGGAAATGGGGGGGCATCCAAAAATAGATCATGTAAACTTAAAATAAGGAATTTCCGAGCCTCCTCTTTGTGATTTGAAAGATCTCAAATGGGAGCAAGCCGGTAATTTTCAGGGATTGGAGGGGCTCAATGGCATACAAAATCCAAGCATGTCCCGACAAGCAAAGAGAGAAAAAAGCAACTATCACCCAATGACAGTCTCCTAAAAATCACGACTTTTTCTCCCCCACAGAAAAAGGGCAATATCCATCCACGACAAGATACTTTCAATCACACACGAAGTTCTCAAGACTTTTTCTCATCCACCGACAGAAACAGACAGATTAGAGGCGACCCCCCCTCCAGATAAACATCCATCCTTCACTTTAACCCTAATCTCACTTCATTGACTCTCGCTATTGCGATGTTTTTGTATTTAATCACAGCGATAATCTTACTTTATTGACTTGCTGTCGAGATACTTTCATTTTCGTATTTGATCACGACACTTTCATTTTCGTATTTGATCACGACGATACGTTACGATACAATGCGCTTGCAATGTTATACGGTATGCTCGATTAGCATTGAAGTGTCACATCACCCATCTTCGAAAGTCATCTTCAGCGTCCGAAAAGGGACTTCCTTTATTTCTTTTCCTTCTCTAATGTCCAACTTTTCTCGACACCCTATCATGAATTGCGTACGAAAAGCACAAGCAAAGTTCCAGGACAAATAGTCGAGTCAACATGCCCGCGATGCTTAGCTCTACTCCTCCGTCTCTCTTAGCGGAAAACCACGAAACTTAAAGATCTTACAATCAATGGGCGAGATTTACCATTTTTACATTCGACGGCCATTGAGGGATTGGCGATCCGTTTCCACCCTTGCTTTTTGTAGTTCACAACTGCTTGTTTGCTCTTTTTCTGCGATCGATTCTTGATAAAGTTGATGCAAGAACTCAACCTAAATGTTACTCATGAAGACATGAAAGCAAGAATTCACAAGTTTTCCATATAACTAAAGGCCACTATATAAACATTAATTGAAAAATGAAAGGGATATGAACGACCCGTCATCTTTTGCCCTATCTTCTCCACAAATCTTTTTTTCCATGCAATAACACATAAGGAAAGCCCCTCCGCCGTATGCTTCAGCAACCATCAACTACGGTGCTCCACTAACTCCATTCCCTTGGTCGGCGGCAAGCGAGTATTATCAAGCCCAAGAGGAAGACAATATATGAAACAAATGTACATGCAGTTGTCATACACGACAGCAGCTCGTGACCTGTCAAACCGATATTGAACTAGTTCTGGAATCCAATCTTCTACCAGGCGATTGAGAGGATGGACTGTGAGCCCCGCTACTGCTACTTTGAGTCGCCAGGTACTCAAGTGCGACAACGATGTCGCCAATGAGTGGACGGAAATTAGGCTGTTCCTGGAGACACATTGCGGTGATGGCAATCGCGTGATGAAGACAGCGTACAGGAAAGCGTCCTTGTAGTAGAGGATCGGCCAATTGGGAAAACTTCCTTCGGTCCTTCAGATACGGCCTAGACTGCAAAAGGAAGAAGAGGGAAAACGAATCAATGGTTAAGCAGTAAGCAGCAAGCAGCAAGCAGCAAGCAGCAAGCAGCAAGATATTCTGTCGTGTCTAAAAAATCAAGGCCTAGTTGAGCTGAATTGTCCTTTTCTGCGTATTTATGGCCAATTATACAAACTGTCTTCGATCACTTTGATAACAAGGTAGAGGAACAGAATCATCCTCAATTATCAAATACAACAGTTATAGACACATTCTATGAAACAGATGAACTAAAGAAAAACGCAAGACAGCTGACAACATAACAATTCCGAATTTGTCCAGAACTGATGATGCATCACACTTCCTATATCAATGCTATTGTAACAGAAAGGCAAAAAAATCCCACTTACAACAACAGATCGTGACAACGGAGCAAAGAATAAGACATAATTGATCTCTCAATCCACTTTTATGTCCAGTTGAAAAAATAGAGCCTATGCCACAGAATATGGAGTACTAAAAATTGATAGACAGAACAGAGTACATTCTTTACTCTACATGCTTCGCCCTATCAAAATCATGACCGCATGGATAATTCACAAGTAACCATTGATTAGTATAGAGACACCTTTGATTAGCAGCAGCTAAAGTATCACGAGCAAACTTAAAAAAGAAAATACAAGCACTATGGACTCACCCAGGCGATCAGATTTTGTTCTCCCTGCTTCTTGGTGATATCTATTGCCTTTCGTCCAGAAATGATCTCCAAAAGAACCACACCAAAGCTATAGATATCAGATTTAAGAGTCAATTTGCCGCTCATAGCATACTCTGGAGCACAGTATCCATATGTTCCCATCACTCTCGTCGAAACATGAGTATTATCACCAACAGGACCTAATTTAGCCAGCCCAAAATCTGACAACTTTGGATTAAAATCATTGTCAAGCAAGATATTTGCTGACTTCAAGTCCCTGTAAATAACAGGAGGATTTGCTTTGCAGTGTAGGTACTCAAGGCCCCTTGCTGCACCTACAGCAATCTTCATCCTTGAGCTCCAATTAAGAGGTGCTTTACCAGGATCGAGATCTACAAAAAAACGTACATTGTCTGACTCAGTCAGGTTATTAACCAAAGTAGGTTAATTTCGCATGATATACACTAGGTGGTAAAGCAGTGTATCAATATGCTGCCGATGCCTTGAATACGTCAATAAATTTGACCGTATAGTGCACTAAATCTCGAACACACTAACACTCTTGCCAAATTTTATGCAATTATTCATTAGCCTGCCATAGTTTACAGTTTTGAAACAGTGCCTACCAAGTCTGGCCAATACCGGAAAAACATCCACAAATTTGATTGTATGGCTTCTATGTTACTTACAACACCTTATCACATTCTATGCTATATATTCTTTATTAAAAAGCTTCCGGGAAATACACGAGTTACAGGATCATCATTCTTTTTAGTTGCCAAAATCAGACTTTTCTACTTAAACAGGAAACCATATAACTGTTAATTCACTAGGACCAGCTTGTCATATTGCCACAACATTGCTCTTCAATTTACAGTAAGAATTTGCTCGTTCCCATGCTTCTTCCAGCTATGTTGAATATAACCTATGATTAATTTTAGAATATTGATCCACAGGTACTTAGGCACTAACCTCAACATATTCATTTTGCCAAGCATGCCAAATGTTTAGATCAAATAAGTTCGATGAGTTAGTGCAACACACCTAAACTTTGGGAACTTGTAACTGCAACAGCAATTCATCCAATTACCAAAGATAAACGACATGCAACTCAAAGAAGTAGAAGAAATATATATTGTTGTATTGCCAGTCATCCAGCAACAGCAACGCCTAACCTCCTTGAGACTTATTTGCAATTGTCTACTGGTTAATTAAATCTCCGTCTGTGCAGAAAGCTCAAGCCATCTACTAGTAACATCAAATACCCAAACAGAAGATTATTCTTAGACTCTGCGCTTTTGAAGGCAACTGAAATCATTCCATTGCTCAAACAAGCAGACATATTTTCTACATTTTCCCCTTCTTATGGACATTTTTAGAACGGAATTTCCCTATAGGAGTTGAAAAGAAGAGTAGCATCATACAGCGGGAACAACACTTTCTGCTGAAACATCGAGGTTACATTCAAAGTAGAGCTTAAGAAAAATCGCAGATAATGGAAGAAGCACGCGAAAGTGCAAGACAGAACTTTACCGAATAGATGATCTTCCAAGCTACCCATTGGCATGTACTCGTAAACCAGTAGTCTTTGATCTCCATCAGTACAATATCCAAACAGAGTCACTAGATTGGAATGGTGCAATAGGCTCAACATAAGAACCTCCACAATGAACTCCTGAAATCCCTGAAGACCATCATGATTGAGTTGTTTTATTGCAACCACCTGCTCCCAAGAAATAAAGGATCTGTGTCAACCAATGATGATACCAATTTAATCCAGGTCAACCTGATACAGCGACTTAATAAGTGACACGAGGAGAACCATTCCCACATTCGAATGGCGGTGACAGTGTTCATGCAGCCTCAGCAAGCTGCGGTGGACACAAACCTCAAGCACAACACAATCAAAGACTTTGAGATCAAAGAGACTCATAATGTGATGCAACTTGCCTCGCCTGTTTCCAACCGCCCCTTGTAAACCTTGCCAAACCCCCCTTCACCAATTAAGTTTACTTCCTTAAAGTTTCTCGTCGCCGTCGCCAATTCACGAAACGTGAAGCTCCGTGCTGCATTGCCTTTTGGACTACTGCCATCCTTGTTCTTGCCATTTCTAGATCCTTTTCTCCTTCCACTCCCTACACATATAACCACATAATTAACAGCAACACACGCAAAAATAAGATCTTGAACGGTTTAAAAGCAAAGGAATTGAATTTTCTCAGATGGGTATCCAAATCATACCATCATCATCATAATTAGCTTTGCGCTTGCCGTTTCCTGCAAAAATTCATCGACCATTCAAATTCAACACGAGAAAGCGAATCCCACTCGGGCCATTTACGTCTCAATCACATCCAGAAGGTACAAGATATAAAATGGGAAACCGAAACAAACCAGAGCGAACCTGAGGTATCGGCCGAGTAGCGAGAGTTAGATCGAATGCCATTATCGATTTCAATCCTGCTACCGTCTTTACGGCGAGTGCTGAGACACGAGAAGCAGCTCATCTCTTTCCACGGGCCTGTGAACAATTTGTATCGACACGGACCGAACGCCACCAAAGCCGCAAGAAGCTCCCGAACTGCCAGTCCAAGAACGGGGATCACTCGCGATCGCGACGGGGCCTCATGATTCAAACAAGCGGGGGGATTCACGAGGAAGAAACCAACGGGGACACACGGCCGGGAGAAGCTCCGTTCCCCACCACCACACCCCTCCCCACCCCCCCCCCCCGGCGAAGAGGAGAGATCAAGACGCGAAACCCTAAAGGGAAATCGAAACGCCGGGCGAGAGAAGGCTCGGCATTTAGGAACTCACCGAACAGGGGACACCCGGCCGGGAGAGGAAATCCCGCATGCCCAGAAAAAGAGCAAAACCGGAAGAGAAAATTAGAAACCGACCCCACAAGGAAAGGAAACCCAGTAAAAGCCCCGCGTATTATAGTAATAACATGCGCGCAAAGAAGTCCAAGCGCGCCGAATATGCTAAATAATCAGAAGAGAGAAAACCAGACACCATCGCCCGAGAAAACAAAACCAGAAACCGAAAACCGCAACGGGGTGGGAAGGGGGCAAAAGCGAGAAGATCACGGCGGGGGTTGGCTAAATTTGGATCGACGAGCGGCGGGCGAGCGAGCGTCCCCCCCTTCCCCGCACAGCGCAAGCACACGGCGGACACACGGGAGGGCAGAGGAGGGGTACCGCCACATTTAGCGCCCGCGGCTCAGAATGACGAGCGTCCCACCCTCCTCCTCCTCCTCATCATCATCAAAAGCACCCCACGGCAACGTCCTGCACAGCCCCGCGACGACGACGACTCGGGAAGGGAATGGGAGGTCGCTCTCTCTCTCTCTCTCTCTCTCTCCCCGTTTGTTCCGGTTCGCAGCTGGACATCGTAAAGGCAGCGAGATGTGGGAACGCGTGGTGGGTGGGGCCTCTCTCCCTCCTCCCTCCTCCTCTCCCATAACCCACTCTCTCTCTCTCTCTCTCTCTCTCTCTCTATCGCATCTATGTTTCCCTGCGTGGATTTGCGCGAGATTGTTGCATGTCGCTCTCCGTCCTGCTCACCCCCATCCTTCCTTTTCTCTTTTTTTTTTTTTTTTTTTAAAAATCTCTCTCTCTCTCTCTCTCTCTCTCTGAAGTCTTTCTTCTCTTGGGCATTTAAACGTTAATGCGCGGTGATGGCTGGGTTGGGATCGGGTATTCACGACAGGTGTCGGCTCATGATTGGTCGCCATTTCTCGCGATTAAAATATTTCGGCAGGACCCACTTTTGGTCTTTCCCTCGGACCACTTTGATGCTGTTTTTTTTTAAGGTCTCGTGCCAAACGAAAGTCTATGCGAATTTTGGTGAAGAAATTGCCTCGCGACGGCATCGCTGAAGAAGATCGTGCCGAGAAATAAATGAAAAAATCGATTTTGAGGTTAATTTTTCTCGAGATTTGCAGTTTAATTAAGTTTGTTTTTTCGCTAAGAATTCATGGAGAGGCTGATTTCACTCTGTGGTCCCTAAACTTTTAAATTTGTTGAATGCGGTCCTTAAAATTTAACTTAAAGTGCAACGCCATTTGTACAACGCCATCTGTGCACTTTGGATTTTTTCAATGCGGTCCCTAAACTTTTAGTACATATTCAATTTAGTCTACTGAAGGTATAAAAATGTTTAATGTTGTTCATAAACTCTTTAATCTCAAAAAAAACCATTTTCTTAAAAGTGATCGTACGTATCGCTTATAAAAATAAACGAACATCGTCAATTATCTCAGCTGACCAATAATCTCAAATTGCATAACCGACCGTGTCCGGAGAAAATATTTTATCGAATTATTCAATTTTTCGCGAAACAGGCGGAGCTTAAAATTGGACCGGGGACCCCTCGGGCGAAGGCTCCGTTTTCAATTTAGGACAAAATAAGGAGCGATTGACGTGAGCGAGCCGAGAGAGAAGGTGGGATGCGGTGACGTGCGCCGTGATCCATCGCGTGATTGGGGGATTTCGTCGAACCAAGTAGTAGTCTAGTCGTAAATTCTAGAGAGAGAGAGAGAGAGAGAGAGGAGGAGGCGGATCTGGTACTGTCTGGATTCCGATGTTGACTTCGGCGGAGACCCAAAGAAACGAGAGAGGTTTGGACTTAATTTTGGATTGTTTAAGGTCTTCTAAATCGGGGGAGGGATCTGTCTTAAGCCCATCATCATCATGTTCCACTTGACCCCACTTTTTTGTCCCCCCCTTTTTCGCCCTTTTCTTTTGTCCTTTCTTTGACGAGAGATCTCGCCTGCGGATGAGTCAGGTATTGACTATTAACTTTTGGCATTCATTTATTCATTTGTTTGTTTATTACCCCAACGTGGGATTTTTTTTTTTTTAAATTCCGGCCCCTCGAACAAAGAAAGAAAACAGAACGAGAAATTGGGGTAAAAGGGGTTTTAGGTGATCTTTTTATGTCCGATCGAGCGAGAGAGCTATTCTTGCACGCATTTCTGACGTATTTACTTGAGAGAAGAGAGGTAAGGAGTTCGATTCCTCACTTTCTCGGGAGAAATTAAGGATATGGACATTTAATTTTGGATGCTGATTTCAACGTTCACGCTTTGTAAAGAGGCGAAGTAAAAGTGTGAGGGGGAGTTAAGAATTAAGAGTAGGACAAGCAAAAGAAAAATTATGTTGCTCTAAATAGTAGGCGTGAAAATTTTGATATACATAAATTCAAGAAAATTTTAAATAAATCATATGACTAACCGATTAGCATTAGATAAATAAAAAGATCTAGGGTAATTTTACTATGTTGAATTTCCCAAATACAAATAAGTAAAAGGATGAAGAAGATTGAGAGTAGGAGAAAACAAAATCAAATTCTAATAAGAGTAAAGTACTCTGATTAGAATTTTATTATGTTAAATTTCCCCCCTTTTTGAAAATTAATTTTTCCCCCTTTTCTTTTGTCCTTTCTTTGACGAGAGATCTCGCCTGCGAATGGCTCAGGTATTGACTATTAACTTTTGGCATTTATTTATTCATTTGTTTGTTTATTACCCCAACGTGGGAATTTTTTTTTCAATTCCGGCCCCCCGAACAAAGAAAGAAAACAGAACGAGAAATTGCGGTAAAAGGGTTTTTAGGTGATCTTTTTATGTCCGATCGAGCGAGAGAGATATTCTTGCACGCATTTTTTACGCATTTACTTGTGAAAAGGGAGGTAAGGAGTTCGATTCCTTACCTTCTCGGGAGAGATTAAGGATATGAACATTTAGTTTCGGATGCGGGTTTTAACGTTCACGCTTTGTAAGGAAGCGAAGCAAAAGTGTGAGGGGGAGTTAAGAATTAAGAGTAGGACAGGCAAAAGAAAAATTATGTTGCTCTAAATAGTAGGCGTGAATATTTTGATATACATAAATTCAAGAAAATTTTAAATAAATCATATGACTAACCAATTAGCATTAGACAAATAAAACGGTCTAGGGTAATTTTACTATGTTGAATTTCCCAAA
Organism: Syzygium grande; assembly: GCA_024733475.1. Classification (NCBI taxonomy): domain Eukaryota; kingdom Viridiplantae; phylum Streptophyta; class Magnoliopsida; order Myrtales; family Myrtaceae; genus Syzygium; species Syzygium grande. Next base: position 12,649,844 of record JAMXDD010000006.1, read on the forward strand.
TACAGATAAGGAAAAGGATGAAGAAGATTGAGAGTAGGAGAAAACAAAATCAAATTCTAATCAGAGTAAAGTACTCTTTATAAAGTGTTCCCTGTGTTCTAAATCTACTATTGTAGAAGTATACTTTTGAAATTAGGGTTAGGGCTTACGTGGATTTTGCCCCTCTCCCTCCTCCATTCATCCTTGGCCACAATTGGTGGCCATGTTGCCGGTGATTTCGATTCTAGAGAGAGAGTTATTGCAGCCGGTGATCAATCTTTGGTGAATTCAAAGAGAGAGAGAGAGAGAGAGAGCACGGGCTTCTAGTGGTCGTTCTTTGGCGGCTTCATAACGGATGTCGCTATGCATAATTTAATGGCAAGTTACCGGCTTTGGTACTGGCGTTGGTTTTTCTATAGAGGCACTAAACTGTGTGAAATTCAAATCATCTGATGACTAATTTAAACAACAGAGAATTCAGAAATGATATCGAGCATTGATTGAAAATCTAGGAACTACTTATATCATTACCCTTGTCAATGAAAGGATGAACCTATCGATGAGCTTGAAAAAAGAAAATGCAGCACCATGTAGGAATAAAGAGTATAGTGCAATCAAGTTTTTCCACTAAAGAAAGGAAGTTATTTGGTGAAGATAAAGAATAAGATTTGGGATTCGTTTATTTCATGAAAAACGAACAATTTCTAAAAATGATCGCTCGTATTGCTTGATATAATTAGTCAATAAAAATTATTTTCAATGTCGACAAAAATTTATGTCTAAACCTTTTTCGGAGACGGTGAAATTTTTTTTGTCTATTTATTTTACGAGTGAGACAAGCGATCATTTTCAGAAATATATTTTGTAAATCGGTCATTTTTCGCGAAATAAACGTATCCTTAAATTTGTTAATTTCCATTAATGGCCATCGTTAGTAGCTGGCCCATTAATTTTTAACGTCTCAGTGGACTTTCGGCTGTGTTCACTTTACGATGGGATTAATGATGACCAGAAGGTTTCACCGCTTAAGTTAGTGGAACCACCCCCCAGATCTACGTCTGTATGGAATTACGGTGACGAAAATGCCCTTGACCTTGGAAGGTAATTACAGTTCTCCTTCCGCAAGCACCGAGCTGGATGGCAATTTCAGCTCCATTGCTCTTTTTTCTTTTCTCGAGTTGGCAAACGAACACAACAGCAGAAGTGGTCAACAAGGCATCCCCCAATCAGATGTTTGGTGCAATGACAGCTTATCGCCAATCTGAATCCACCCATAGAGGAGGGCAAAAATTCTCAGCTAATTATAGTGTTAGGCCCCCGCGTCAATCACGGGCGATCGATACCGTCCAATTCGAAATTCGACGTCGGGAAAACACGGAAGAGGCGAGACCGGTGAGTGTGCTCTCCCCGTCCGCCGTGATCTCAGTTTGTCGATACAATTTGAACCTCGACAGAGTAAATAACTTAGTCTAGGACGATGTACAGAAGTACGTAATCAAAACTCGAGGCACGGAGATACACCCCTACTTTTGATATGCACTCTCAGCGTGTCCTTAAAGATATCTTCGGAAGTGCTAATCCAAATTTTCCTAAAGTCCGAACTCGACCAATCCGCAAAATATTTTGGGGTGATTGTAAGCATAGTAAAAGAAATCTCTACGTTTAAGGTAGAAGATTATCGCCCACTTGAAATCGTATCAAATACAATAACATGAATTCAAGGCGACTTTAAAATATTTGCATATACAAAACGAAGATGAATAACTGCACGAGCATTCTACCATGGCATGCAAATGAAAATAACTCATCGATATGATATAAATTATTCATTCAAATGCAAGCATATGGTATAGTATTTCATGATGAGCTATTAACACATGGCAGCTCACCGAAATACACAGGTGAGTGTATCTAGCCCTACTCGTGTCTAGTTAGGACTTAGCTCGGTGAATGAGACATTGTCGTCGTCAATTCACGGGGAACGGAATCATAAACTCATAGAGCCATGCCTCAACTCATCCGTCATGGGTCAGAAAAGATAAATAAGTCACTCTACATTCGTGACAATGACTATCTCATAGCCGGCTACTCAGAGCATATCGTTTGTCATGTATGTGAGTCGCGAGCCCATCACATGTAAGAAATCATCGGTGTCCCCTCGATCCTGTAGGGACCCCCCTTAAACAATAGAGCATCTGTCTTTTCTCATGAGTCTTGTACACATCCTTTTACATGGGAGTTCTGTCACTAGCGATTGGCTATGGCATAGGTGTTTGGTGCGTGGCATCATTCGTATACAATTCATCATTACATGATAAATGTCGCATGTTTTTTCGATAAGCACAATTGCAAGTAATAACAAAAACATTTTTGGCATAAATATTGGTAATCAAATAATTGCATGTATTTCAACATATAAACCTTCATCCTCTTTCACCGTGCCATCATCATTTAACAAGGGAAAGAACAGCATTGGTGCCAAAATTTATATACGGAGGCCATTTTGGTGCAAAAAATTCCATTTGGATCACTTTAATACCAAAAAAATTGAAAAACGATATTTTAAGTGCCAATTCCGATCTGATTGGTCGGAACTCTGACGTGGCAATTTTTCATTAGTATTTCAAGCCGACGTGGCTCGCCGGAGATACTGATGAGCACGACAATCGGCGTTTTTATTTTAAATAATTTTTTTTCTTTTCTTTCTTTTTTCCTTCTTTTCTTTTTTTTTTCTTTCTTCTCCCTTTGGTCATCGCCGGTGATCGGAGGCCGGCCACCGGTCGCTTGGCCTCACCCGGACGAGGCCGTCGCCTCCCGCCACAGACGAGGCCCGGCCGACCCTCACTTGGGCGACGGAGGGCAAGCCCCGGTGAGGTCGACCTCGCCGGGGCTTGTCCGCCGTCGCCCAGGCGAGGGTTGGCCAGGCCTCGCCCGGACGAGGCTGCCGCCGCCCACCACAGGTGAGGCCCAGCTGACCCTTGCCTGGGCTACGACGGCAAGCCCCCGCGAGGTCAACCTTGCCTCGCATGGGTGAGGGCGAGCCCCGCATGAGGCTCCTCGCCGATCCGATAAGGCCGACCGGTCGCCTGTGCTGACGGCATCACGACGTCGCCCAGGGGTGCGATGCCCGGCGAGGCCGCCGTGGCTTGGGCGACGGCCACCCCGCCTGACCGCAAGGGAGCCCTCGTCGGGGCTTGCCCGCCCTCGCCCATGCGAGGCGAGGCCGGGCCTCGCCTGTGGCAGGTGGCGGCAGCCTCGTCCGGGCGAGGCCAGGCGGCCGGTAGTCGGTCTCCGATTCATCGGTGGTGACCAAAGGGAGAAGAAAAGAAAAAAAAAAAAAAAAAAGAAAAAAATTCAGAAAAAGTATTTAAAAAATCGAAATATATACGTGAAAATGCCACGTAGACTAATTTTTTTTAAAAAAATCCAACTAAGATTAAAAATTTAATTATAAATGCCACATATTAATTTGGCCGAAATTTCTCGCCGTTGACACCAAAGTGATCATTTTTCCTCCGATTTGGCACTTAAGTAATCCAAATGGAACTTTTGGCATCAAAATGGCCTCCGTACACAAGTTTTTGCACCAATGCTATTCTTCCCCCCATTTAATAGACAACTTTTACAAATTCATAAATCATCGAGATGAATTTTCCTTAGATGATCAATTCTTGTATAATTTAAGTAAGCAGTGAATTTGCATATCTAAGACAGGGCCTTTATTAAATTCACTTTAATCATCGAAATTAAAACTAATATCCTATAATTTCATATTATAAAATTACAGAATTTCGCCAATAAAATTTCTCATTTTTTCAATTTTTAGCCATAACTTTTACTTTTCACCTAATCAAGTACCCAAGCCACTCATTTGTCATCTAAGATATATGCATATTTTATTTACCCTATAAGCACGCTGCAAATATTATAAAATTAACAAAGCGTCTCCTTTTTAAAAATTAATTACGTAATTATTTCTAAAATTAACGTAACGATATATCATCACACGGTTTCAAGTCTATGATCAGCCCCTAGAATTTTCAGTTTTAGCGAAGCAGTCCCCTAACTTGGTAAAATTACAGATTTGCATTTAAAGTTTCAAGACTAGTTATGTTGAACTGGTTTAATTTCCTTTAATTGGTCTAACTTAATAATCCACTAATTAACACTTGAAACGATAATAATCTACTACATTGTAAACGCCTTGATACGTGAGATTAAAAACTCAAACAACTCGATTGAATAGATTTTGGAGGTTAGTTGACGTTTGAGTTGGAACTTCTGCTTTCTTTTGTGTAAGAAATTGGAAGGGGAAACAAAATATGAAGTTGGTGGTGTGACAAGTCATGGATGATCTCGTTTAGGAGCTAAACCTTGAGGTGAAAAATGAAGAAGAGTGTACAAGTAAATGAGTGACAAATGGCATACTCTAGATAATTTAATGATGGTAATTGATATTAAGATGTTATTTGGAACTTGGTGTCCGTTCTGGATACTAGAAAGTAATAAATTATTTTAAACCCATCAAAAAATTATTAGCAAAAGCTATTGGACGCTAGAGAAATCTCAATTCAATAAATTTTAACTTTGATAATTATCTTATACATAATTCAGAGCTCGACAATTACTATGGCAATAAATATTTCATCGTCATTTTATTTATCAATACATATATATAAATGTCTATTAATTTAGGCATATTGAAACTAGCAAACACACGTTTTAAATTTATTTCGTTGAATTATAACTTCTAGTAATTTTATTGCCCTTAACGAAATCACACTCGAGAAGACCACGGACACGAAAAGTATTTTTCGAATTTTTCACATGTCATAAAATTTATGACCCGATTGTTATTTCACACATGGCAATAAACAATCCAAGTGGATTATCATCTTTATATCCTAAATATTACGAACTAATATAGAAAATTCCAAAAGTCACACTGTCCCCATTTGGCCGCCATGTGTGCTTTCTCCTATTAGGGGTGAGCACTAGAATTGGGCAGAACCAAGAATCAGTCCGGTTCCTAAATTTGGAATAGGATTGTTTGTCTGATTCCTAGTTCTGGCTGAGAACAGCATTGCCTGGATCAGACCGATAGGTTTTTTTTTTATTAGAAAGTTAATGATACTTGATTATATTTTATCACACCTTTAGCGTCTTTCCATCTAGATTTTCATTGATTAAAGATCTGAATTATTAAATAATGAGAGTTTTAGACTCTGCAACAGCACTTGCAGTCTTACAAGGAATAGGAAAAAAAAACACAAAAGAAAGATATCGGTTCCGGGAACCACCCGGGTATCGGATCGGATTGACCGGTTCCAAGACTAGGTTGACCGGTTATCGGTTCTGGGACCATGTGGGCCGGTCCCAGATTTCATATACTGGGAATCGACACTTTTGGTCTAATTTTAGGTTCTAAGGTGGGAATCGACTCACCTTAAAATCGATCACCCTTATCTCCCATCACTGGCCCCCGCCGCCGTATAGGGCGAGAGTCTATGGCCCGTTCCTATCCTTGTGGAGCACTATGGCGCAGGGTTGTGCAATGAGCTACTGTACCAGGAGTGAAGAATATGTAGGATATACATGTTCAACGTTTTTAGCAAGACTTTAAAATACACTTAAAACAGAAAAATACATCCGGAGGGATCCGAGGTGCAAATTCTCCTACGAACTCATTAAATGTTGATAAAAAAAAAGATTGAGTCTTGTCATGATTAATTTTAATTAATTCGATTTTTAAAGAGCGGATCAAACATGCGATAGAACAATCGATATATTATAAACAGTAAAGTCGGTTTCATCGACCATCCTCGGTAAAACCTCTTTAGAATTTTCGCGAATTATTTAATAAGGAGTTACTTGTGCTATTCGGGTTCCCGCTAGAAAAAACGCAAGTGGACGACATTGGCAAAATCAAAAGCTCGCAAGGTCAAATCCTCATTAACAGCTAACATTAGGAGTTCGAGAGAGAGGAACTACCAGATGCGCCCGGCTCGCTTGAGCCCGGCTCGCATCCACCAAATTTAGCCGCGTATATAATTTGGGCTCAGATGGATGGAATGCAATCAAAAATTTTATATTGAACGGCGCATTAACTGTTTATCGGAATGCTTTTCGAAGACAAGACGGGGCATCAAGATGCGACTTGGGAGGGAAAATGCATGCAAATGCGGGGGCAGTGATTGCTTTTGACCCAGCTTTTGGGGGGCAACAAAGGAGAAAAAGCAAGCGTTCACCGCCGTTCACATGGCGCGCATAAAGGGGACCCCCTTTTAGCCACCCCGCCGCTGGCCCATCCACTCTGTATTCTTCATGTCTCCTGCGTGGGGTTCTCGCCTGGCTCGAGTGGGTCTTGTAATTCTGGCTAAGAAGCTCGAGATGGAATATGCATACATGTGCTTGAATCGCATTGAAAAAGTGTAGGTCCATGGTGTCCACAGGCACACATAGGCTATGTTGCGTGGATCGCGTGTAATTTCAAAGTGCGATAATGACACAAATAATTCATGAAGTTTGGTCCATGTGTAATTTGATCCCTGAACTTTTAATTTGTTCAATATAATCCTTGAACTTTAAGCTAATGTTCAATATGGTCCCTGGACTTTCAATTTGTTCAATGTCATTCCTGAACTTTTGGTACATGTTCAATTTAGTTCCTAAATTATGTAAAAATGTTCAGTGCAGTCCCGGAACTTGGATTAATGGAAAGAACTGTATTGAACATTTTCATATAGTTCAGAGACTGAATTGAACATGTGCCAAAAGTTCAGGGATGATATTGAACAAATTAAAAGTTCAGGGACTACATTGCACAATTTATTAAAGTTTAAATACTACATTGAACAAATTAAAGGTTCGGGGACCAAAATGCACATTGGGCCAAAATTTAGGGATTGTTTGTGTCATTTCCCTTTTAAAATAAGATAAATTTTACATTATATAGTGTTCAGGGTAACATGAAATACGAATGTGTCTGGATATACTTTGGATATAATTTAGATCAAGGATTTTGTGCGGGGAGTGAGGTACGAGAATAGGATATCTATCGTCTTGGTATAATTAAAAAAATGGCTAATTTGAAATCGTAGAAGAGAGAAGAGAGAGGAGATACAACGATGGCTATGGTTGCAAAAGGTGAACACAAGGTAGTCGCCATCTCAGGCACTTCCATGATGATGAGAGTCGTTGATATACACCTCGGCGAGCATGGCGGCCACCACCTCCTACTCTCTTGCTCTCTCTCACGTATCATACTAATTTGCATATTTGTGATCGACAATAAAGCAATATGTGGTCGCGTGTCCATGCATTGGCTGTGCCATTGTTGAGTGCTTGCAACTTTAGGTTAGCCGCACACGTGACCCTAGACCCTTACAACCTGCCTGAGGTCTTCCTTCTCTCTTTATCGGTGGTTACCAAACGCATGCAACCAACCCACAACGGTTGCCTCCTCTAAACAACTCTAGCCGTGGTGGTTGTCGTCGTTCCAATACGTGAGATTCATTTTTTTTTTCCCTTTCCGAGTAATTTATTTAAAATTTTCATTTTTTATTCAATTCTATTCTATATCATCAGACATTATCTGTCGTAATCCAAATTATACAAAACAAAATATTCGATATGAGTTTGTATATCCCATCCGATCAATCTATGTTCGAGCGACCAAATATGAGGATATGCAATAAAGCCTTGGAACCCACAAACGGCGGACAGATCTTTGAGACCAGGATTACCTTGAGTTGGGCCATCGGGCCAAAGTTAAGTTCGGGCTGGTCTAGTTTGGAAAACTTTAAAAATGTTAAGATAACGTCTTTTTTTTTTTTTTTTTTGATAATCCAGAAAATCCCCCGCACGGTCGATACAAATGAAGTAAAACCCCAGGCGATCCACTTTAATCACCACACACGCTTACTTTGGTTAAGTCACCTGCGGTCTTGGAATTCAACACTCAACCTTTTGTGAGAGGAAGAATGACGTTGTTTCAAAGAAACCACCTGCGGGATAATTTTAACATAACGTCTGTTTTGAAAAAAATGAATAATTTGAATTTTACAAAAATAAATTTACAAAAAATTTACAAAAATGTTTACAAATTAGTGTCGATAATGAAATATTTTTTATAAATTAATTATTTTAAGCGGTATAAATAATTATTTTTCTAAAAAAAATTAAATCATTATTTTCTGAAAAAAAAAAAAAAACCACAAACCCCTCAGTGCCTCCAATGCCCTCGATCCTCACATTCACACGCCCACTTGAGTCGCCCTTCCTCTCCCCCAAGAGGCCGCCGTCACACCGCCACCACGCCGCCGGGAAGATCGCCGCCGCTCCGCCATTCCACCGCCACCCCCGAGGGCCGCATGAGCGGGAGACGAGCAGCGGCGGCGAGCAAGCAACAATAAGACGTACGGACGGACGGACGGACGCCGTTCAGCGCAGCCCATAGCACCCACGAAACTCCCCAAGAAATCGACAAGTGCCCATCTTCTCTTCTGGGTATGCGTGTCTTTAGTTCTTTATGCGCCGACTTACTAGGCAACAGATCTTTGAGAAGCTGTCGGCTATCGGGACAAATTCCAGAAATCATCGGCACATTTTCTAAGTTGAAATAGCCGGGGAGCTTCCTGCGAATGTTGTGGGTCAAAGCCTGAACGCCATGTATGTTTCCCTGTTATGGCGATTCAAACTTGAAGACATTGCCCGTGCGTGTATGTTCCGAGCTGCATTATACTCGAATCTCTGTTTACATTTCTGGGTTGTGTTCTTTAGTTTCGGTTCTTCTTTGATTTATATCTCTTTCGGAGCTCGTGCTTGGTCCTTTTGTCTCCTGTATAAGGTTCTTTACTGTGTCGGAATTGGGCTCGAGCGTGTAGTCTATCGTGGTGCTCTTGATTGTTCAACTTGTTAGTTCTGGCAACAGTTGGCATTTTCTTGCATCCACCATGTTTTTTTCTTTTCTGTTTTCTATTGTCATATGGACTTTGCCGCTTTCATGAATTTTTCGGAGATTTTGTTTCTATGGTGTAAAGATTGGGCATATGATGGTTTACACTTGATCTCTGAACTTCAGGTAAGTTCGCATGTTTGACAAGTTTACATGCTGACGCTTTGCGTCTTTGCACCTTCGTGAGGAGCTCAATTTGGATCATTTTGCCGATTCTGTTTTGCTCGAATCAGTAGCAAACAGAGGAAGAAATAGAGAAAACAAGTAAAGGGTGGAATGGAGAAGCTTTGACCTATATTTCTTGTCTAACAAAAGACCATTTGAATGCTTAGGAAGGTTAGTCGTGGAATGGCTGAATGTTTTCTGGTCTGATGTTTTGAACATTTAGTGTAATTGAAAAGGCCAACTGTTGCTGATTGTCTTGCATGTACAAATTTAACGGGTGGCCATTGAAAACTGTGATTGCGACAAGATTCAACTTCTTTCTAGAGTGTATTGGAACTCAAAATAACATGAATTTAATACCTCAATTTCCTCTGCGGTCAACCTGTACGTTTAGATTTATCGAGTTCTACAACTTATAGATGGCTTGCTTGCTTTTGTTTCTATTGCTTTCTGAATACTAAGTCATTATGAAATATTGCTCCGTTAATTTTGGAATTTTGTGAAGTTGCTATGGGTTTTGACGAAAGAAAGTTTCATTAGGTTCAACAGAATGAACTTATGTCCCCTTCAGCAAATGGTAGGAAAGCAGCATGGGATGGGATATGCAGTAGATGACCTTTCCACAACAGCAACATGGATCCAGTGATGCCCCATAAGATGATTTTTAATCATATGAAAGCATTGTAGGGCACAGTGTAGCTTTGCAAGCTAAACGCTGTTCGCATGGCATTTCAATTTTGGTCTCATCAGCTTGCGGTACTTCGGGTGCATTATAATGGCGGAAGACATGTTCGCATGCCGCACCTGTTTTCCTCTATAGCATCATTTTCTAGTATAACGCCTGGTGGTCCTTTGAATCACTACCATAACGAATTATGTAATAGTTATAAAGTGAAGCATCGCTGCCCTGCCGATGAGAATAGCATTCTCAATGAACTATCTGATTTGTTGCCAATAAGTTGGCCTAATGCTGTTTCCAATTTGTGTAATGATGATATTGTAAAGAATAAGATGGGAAGCAGAGAGCATCATGGCTTCTTATCCCCTGAAGAGAAATTCCGGGGGGTTTTTCTTCAAAAGCTGAGAGGCAAAACTGCCGTGGAACATGCTTTGACAAATGTTCCTGCTGATTTGAATATTGACATTGTCGCTAGAGTTGTGAATCAAGGGAACTTAGGAGGAAAAGCTATGACAGTGTTTTTCAAATGGGCGCTTAAACAGCCTACAATTAGTGCGGACACTCATAGCTATAATGTGATTCTGAAAGCACTGGGAAGAAGGAAGTACTTTGGTTTTATGGAGGAGATGATGCATGAAATGAAATCAAATGGTACAACTGCCACCTTAGAGACTCTTTCAATTGTAATGGACAGTTTTGTGCGTGCTCATCGAGTGAACAAAGCAATAGAATTGTTTGGCAAGCTGGAGGAGTTTGGATTGGAACGTGATACAGAGTCTTTAAATGTGCTTTTGCAAGCGCTATGCCAACGCTCCCATGTGGGTGCTGCCAACTCGCTTTTGAATTCTGTGAAGGGGAAGGTACCATTTGACATGACAACTTACAATACTATCATAAGTGGGTGGTCAAGGATGGGTAGAGTCGGTGACATTGAGAAGAATTTGGAGGCAATGGCAGCAGATGGAATTGCACCGAATTGTTCGACTTTTGGACATCTCATTCAGGGTTTGGGGAGAGTTGGTCAGATTGACGATGCCGTCCATATTTTTGATGGATTGAAAGAGAAAGGTTATGATCCTGATGTGAGTGTCTACAATGCCATGATTTATAATTTTGCAATCATTGGGGATTTTGATGCATGCATCAAGTATTATAGGAGCATGCTGAGTGAAAGATGCAATCCTGATTTGGACACATACAAAAGTTTGATCAACTCCTTTCTTAAGTTTCGAAAAGTGGCTGATGCTCTGGAAATATTTGATGAGATGTTGAGTAGAGGGCTTGTTCCCACTACTGGGATGGTAACCTCATTTATTGAACCTCTGTGTGGTTATGGTCCACCTTATGCTGCAGTGATGATCTATAAGAAGGCAAGGAAAGCCGGATGCATGGTGTCTCTGAGAGCTTACAAGTTGCTACTCATGCGGCTTTCTAGATTCGGTAAATGTGGAATGCTGTTGACTATATGGGATGAAATGCAAGAGGCTGGTCATTTATTGGATGCGGAAGTTTATGAGTACATTGTCAATGGGCTCTGCAACATAGGACAGCTGGAAAATGCAGTGCTTGTCATGGAGGAGTGTCTCCGCAAGGGTTTTTTCCCTTGCAGGCGTATTTATAGCAAACTAAACACTAAATTATTGCTTTCAAACAGTGTAGAGAAAGCTTACAAGCTGTTTTTGAAGATTAAAGATGCTCGCCTCCATGATAATGCAAGAAGATACTGGCGCTCTAAGGGATGGCATTTTTGAGTTTGCTTATGGTTTAGGTTTACCAGAACAATACTTCCTTTTGCTTCTCAGGCAGATTCTTGTTTATGGGAAGGAGATTCTTGTCCAGGTAATCATCTCGTAACTCTCTTCCTAAAAAATGCAACAATCCACAACCCTTTTAACCTTCCTATAATTTAGTCTAGCACCTGATGCAGAGTATACCTTCACAGAATGCTTAAATTTTCTGGCATGGTTGGGGCAACATCCTGAGAGATCAAACAAAGTACATCAATATTGCAGCTTTCTGCTCTATATTACCACGTGAGTATATATCTCTGTTTATGACACAAATAGAATACATATCTCCATTTAGTTATTATCATCACCTTTTTTGGGTGATTGGGACTTATTTGCATTATTCTAGTCTCTTTTGGACAAGAAAAGGCTGAAAAGAATGAGAAGATGGTGAAGGACACTCACCTAGCCTAAGTCACATGCTGTTTTTTTCTTTGCTCACTGACAAGTGTGCAAATGTTTGTTGTGGTTTCTTTATCAGAGAGAAATGCGCAGGATGATTGTTCCTTTCCTTTCTTTTGAGCTCATATTCCACATTTTATTCAGTCTATATGACGTGATTTTCCATTGGAGCATGCTTTGGAACAAGTAGAATGCTGAGTGTAGAATAATCTTCGTTGTCTTTGTGTTAGACATAAGTTGATTAGCAAACAGCGTGCTTGAGGTGTTGAGGCTTGGAGTCGGAGGTGTTCGACAAAATTTGCCTTTTAAATCTAGGGAATTGTGGTTGCACCTCTTGAGTTTTTGTTTGGAAATATGCACTGGTTCCCCTGTTAGTCCCCAAATTGTTGTTTCAGGAAATGGATCTTCTTCAAATTCATTTTTTGGAGGTTGTTTATTTTCTGCAAAATCCTCTTCATCTAAAGAAGAATCTTCTGCACTAACTAATCCAAACGTTAACACCCCTCTCTCCTCTGCTGTAACTTTAGTTTCTGGAAGCCAACCTTATGTGAGGCCCAATGCACTGAATGCTTTGCGGAGGTCATTCTCTATACTTTCTTCTAGCACTCAGGTTCAACGTCCCTATATGCTTTCAAACCCACGAGAGCAGGTTCCATCAGGTTCCATCTCTAGGTTCCATCTCTAGGTTCCATCAGTTGGGGTAGCTAATTCTTCTCCCAGTGATAATCAGCTTCCTTGGCCAAAGATGAGGCCATCTGATGTTAAAAAGTACATGAAAGTGTTTATGGAAGTAGACATTGACAGAGATGGGAAGATTACTGCCTAGCAGGCTTGCAACTTATTTCTGAGTTGGAAGCTACCAAGAGGTATCTGAGGATAGATGTAAGGTACTTTCTCTACTCAATTGTACAGTACTTTCCTTTATTACCGTTTCCCTTCAGGCGGTTTTATGTGTCTAATAAAGTTATAGGCTGAGTTACTTGGCAGAGAATGTGAAGAAAAGTACAAGCAAGCTGCAGAGATAGCATCTAAGTTAACAATTGAGGAGGCAACCTTTTGTGAACTTTAGGTAGTTTTTTTTTCAGAGAACTTCAGGTAGTTTACTTACTTAGAATTGGGGATTCGGTGGTGGTTGCGTCTCTATCCTGTGGAATAACCCAAACAAATATGCAAAGATGCGGTTTTTGCCCCTGGATATTTTTTGCAAATGAATATGAGTTTTCATGGTAAACATAAATGGTTGCTCCCTGAATACTATAAATTTCAAGTTTGCTTCTAAAGTACTCTCATCTTATTGCCCTCTCTGAAGGAAACAGGTCCAAGATCTTTACATATTGTATAATGCTTGTAAATAGATGCTCTAATAATTACTCTAATCTGCCCATTTGTCCTTTGCCATTCTGATATGATTTCTAATTCAATTTATATTTTTTTATGTAGAATTCACTGTGATCGATTTACTTTTCATTGCATGTTGTCACAGCTGTTTCCCCCCCTTTATGGTAATATGTATGCACGACTACTTGTCCACATTGTTTCCCAGATTACATCTGTTGTTTCGGCTTCCTGCTTTAACTATTCTCTGGCAAATGGCATTAATACGCAATTGTTCATTTGACTTTTCTTTAATTTTTTTGCGTGGTTAAGGATTTTTTTGTAAAGGAAATGTCCTTTTTACTTCTGATTGCTGAAAATATTCTTTTATGGTATTTTCTTGCATCCATCATACTTATTCTTTTCTGTTAAGTGTTTTCTATTGCTGTGTGGACTTTTCTGTGTTCCTGAATTTATTAGCGATTTTTTTTTCTATGGTGCAAAGATTGGGCATATGATGCTTTACACTTGATCTCTGAACTTCAGGTAAGTTGCATGTTTGACAAGTTTACATGCTGATGCCTTGTGTCTTTGCACCCTTGTGAGAAGTTCATATGGTCATTTCGCGGCCTCTGTTTGCTCAAATTAGTAGCAAACAGAGGAAGAAAAAGACAAAACAAGTGAAGGGTGGAATATACAAGCTTTGACTTGTATAAATGCCTAGCAAAGATCATTTGCATGGTTAGGAAGGTTAGTAGCGGCAAGGCTAAATGTTGTCTGGCTTATGCTTTGAACATTTAGGAGGAATTGAAAATACCAACTGTTGCTGATTGTCTTGCATCTACAAATTTAACGGGCGGCCATTGAAAACTGTGATTTCAACAAGATTTAACTTCTTTCTAATGTGTTGACATGGTTTTCTCAAATTGGTATCCTTCTTGGAAGCGTGAATTTAGTACCTCAATTTCATCTGCCATTGACCTGTAGTAGGGAATTGTGGGTGCACCCCTTGAGTTCTTGCTTGGAAATATGCACTAATTCCCCTGTTAGGGCCGAAATTCCTAACTAGATGTCTTCATGGCTTGCCATGTGGGTATTGTAGACCAAGTGTTAATATTTTCCGTGGAGCAATATATGCTAATTTCTATTTACCCTTCTTTGTTGGACTGCATTGTCACTGCTCTTTTTCTTGAATAACTAGAGTTAATGCCTGCTTAGCGTGGCCTTTCTCTTCACATGAGGTACTTGCCACGCAATTTATCATGATTTGAGCCAGTTCATTACTTTGTAATCGCCTAGTTTGCCTACACAAATCAAGATTTTTGATTTATATTGACATCTGTGTGAAATTTTGGTGACTTTAAGGTATCATTGGGCCCTTAAACCAGCGGGAAATCTTCATCGACAACCATAGACTCGAGCCAGCAGCAGAAGATCCAATGGTCATGACTGGGCGTGCAAACATAGCCGATGTGCACTCAATGATTGGTTCAGCTTCAGATTGTCTAGCAAGTTTTCATCCTCAACGAGAGGACTTGGAGCCGGGAGTACAAGACCTGAAACATGCAAACAGCGACATCTGTGACGGGTACTATATGATAGCTCTGTCTAGTTTGAAATGACGGGCAGTTGCTTTCACCAGTGGCCGAAGCTGAACCAGATGAGGAGGCATAAGCTGAAACCGAGTCCCAAGAAGAGACAAACACGAAACGAGATCGTGCTTATGGCAACAAAGCATTCGGGGCTTGGTGTCATTTTCATGTTGAAATCTGGGTCCACTTCTTCTACACAAACATATCCCCAGTAGTTGGAAAAGCATGTGTGTTTACCTTAGGACACACCTGCACTTGCCAGACATATATGATTTCGGGTTTCCAGTTTTGCTTCGGAATTTTAGAGCAGGAACCGCGAGTTTAGAAACACGATATGCCGTCGCTTTGATGCTTCGGTTATTCGTCGGTTGAGGTTTGGACTGACCATACTTTCTCAAGGAAAATAATAATCTGCTTGGTTTCGAAAAGCATCAGAGGATCATGCGATATCACATGATCCACTCTCAAGAGTACTACGATGTTTGAACCGGGAACTCTGCCTATGATTTTTTATCCGGGGCGATGTCGGGTCGTTCGTGCTCGGTCTCTCGAAGGCCAAATTGCCATAAATACTTAAAATGATTTTCCTACGCAAACCGTCAGATCGACGTTACTCTAACCAGGTCATTTAATTTATCTCTGCAAAAAAAGCAAAAAACAATAGCCATGCCTTGCATACCCGAGTTAAAAAGTTCGGACTTTGCCGTTTCCGCCGTGTCGCAAAAAAAAAGTAAAAAAAAACAAGAGAGGATCTAACTTGATTGCAAATGTGCAAGGCCAAATTGCCATAAATGCTTAAAAGGTTTTCCAACGCCGATTGGCCCCATTAAATCATCGATCAACTTCGATCGACTTTACTCTAACTTGATCATTTAATTTATTTTTTTGAAAAAGAAAAGAAGAAATTGCCCGTCACCTAACCCGTGCCTTTCTTACCCGAGTTAAAAAAAAGTTCAGATTTTCCCTTTTCCGCTACATCACAAACAAGCAAAAAAAAGAAAAAAAAGAGAGAGGATCTAACTTGATTACAAATTTGTTTAACAACTTAGCCAAATTTTCCGTATTTTCTAGACTGCCTTTTTTAGATCGAACTATACAGTATATTTCCTGCTCTAGAGTCGTCTCTCCTCTCCATCTCGTTAACGATTTCTATCGAACTTTATCGGTAAAGGCTCGCCCCGTGGCCTCCCGTCCGCAGTTGTTCCGTCGACGATCTCCATCTTCCCACCACCATTTCCTCCCTCGATCGTTCCCCGAGAACTCTGATTCGCGCTTCCCTAATCCCGGCGAATTCGGTCTCCCCCAAATACGCCGGCATCCCTCCTCCCGCCTCGCCCCTCGATCTGACCAGCCGCCCCCCGCCGCCCGCCGCCGCCGCCGCCCAATCCGATCGCTCCTCCGTTCTCGGGATTCCGCGATCGTTCGCGTGCCCGATTCGATTTGGGATTTGGTTCGGGGGGCGGGGCTCGAGCTCGCCGGGAAATGGCGGGGCAGGGCCAAGGGGCGGGCGCGGAGCAGTTCGAGGCGTACTTCAGGAGGGCGGATTTGGACGGGGACGGCAGGATCAGCGGGGTGGAAGCCGTCTCCTTCTTCCAGGGATCCAACTTGCCGAAGCACGTCCTCGCTCAGGTCGGTCGCTCCCTCCCTCCCTCCCTCCCTCCCATCCCCTCTGTGTCTTTCGCTGTGTGCGTCCGTGTGGTCAAACTGGAAATTTTTCGCCCCCATTGGGGTCGGTCCTTAGTTCGTGTTGCGATTCGCTTCATTGTTCCGGGGGAGTCTTTGGCGATGTCCTTCTTCTGGATTTGTTGTGAGTGGATGGATTAGGAGATGAATCCGGATGGTCGAGGGTGAAACTCCGGTTTCGTTCGATTCGAATCACTGTCATTGGGCCTGGATTGTCTGGTCGTTTGATTAATCTGCGAAGGCTCTTGTGTTGATGCTGGAACTTAGTTGATTGATGATGATAGGACAACCTAGCAGTGAGGAATTATGAGCTCGTTAAGTTATGGGCGTTTCGTTTAGGTCAGATGGTCAAAGTTCGTTCGAGCTTCTTCCGTGTCGAGTCATAGATTGCATTGCGGAAAATACACTCAAATTCTGGAGAATTCGTGATACACATTTGAAACGAGGCAGTCAGGGATCCATCTTTTTTATGATCCACAGTCAAGAACGATATTCCTTGTTTTGTTTACCCGTTCTGCCTGAGTCAGAGCTTATTGTTCCAATTATTAGTTTGTTAGTGTTATTAGCTAGCATTTTTTTTTGTCAAGGAACTCATTGAGCTTTGCATTGATGCTGAAGGATTCTCATTGTGATGTTACCATTGCCACAGATTTGGATGTATGCCGATCATGCCCGTACTGGTTTCCTTGGTCGGGCTGAATTTTACAATGCTCTGAAGCTTGTCACAGTAGCACAGAGTAAGAGGGAATTAACAGCAGATATAGTCAAGGCTGCCTTATATGGCCCCGCTGCTGCTAAAATACCCCCTCCACAAATCAATCTTGCTGCCATACCTGCACCGCATGTGAGCACTGCGGCTGTTGCGGCAACCCCGCAGATGAGACCGACAGCTCAACCAGCATCTCAGAGTGTTGGCTTTGGATTCCCTTCACAACAACAACAACCTGTTAGACCGCCTCAACCTATGCCTGCTCCTACTGCTTTCCGTGCGCCACAGGCCAATACAGTTTCACAATTTCCGATGGGGAGTGGTTTAATGGGTCCTGGTGTTCCAAATGCAAACATTTCAAGTGATTGGACCGGTGGAAGGAGCGTTGGAGCGTCAGTGGGATCCAGAGATGCTAATCCTTCGGTTCTGTCAGCTTTATCAAAACCACAAACTCCACCTTCTTTATCTCCACAGACAATGGCCAGTGATTCTAAAGCACTAGTTGCGTCTGGAAATGGATCTTCTTCAGATTCTGTTTTTGGAGGTGATTTATTTACTGCAAAACCCTCTCCATCTAAACAAGAATCTTCTGCACTGACTAATCCCACTGTCAGCGGACCTCTCTCCTCTGCTATAACTTCTGTTTCTGGAGGCCAACCTTCTGCAAAGCCCAATGCACTGGATGATTTGCAGACTTCATTCTCCAAGCTTTCTTCTAGCACTCAGGTGCAGCATCCTCCTATGCCTTCAAACCCACGAGGGCAGGTTCCATCACTAGGTTCTTCCTCATTCTCATCGCCTGGAATTTCAGTTGGGGCAGCTAATTCTTCTTCCAGTGATAATCAACTTAATTGGCCAAAGATGAAGCCATCTGATGTTCAAAAATACACGAAGGTTTTTATGGAAGTAGACACGGACAGAGATGGGAAGATTACTGGCGAGCAGGCTCGCAACTTATTTCTGAGTTGGAGGTTACCAAGAGGTAAATCTATATCGTGCATTGCATTCTCTGTGCTGGTTTATTTTGTTAGTCTTGGTTTGCTAGTTTTGGTGCCTATGATACTGTCGTGTTGGACTTTCCATTTGATGTTGTGCCGCCATACGCATGGTGATATCAGCAAAATGTCTTTTGTGGTTTAAAACCAAAACAAGAGCCTGAAAGGTGTTTCTCTCTGGAAGGGAACACCCACAGGGAATATGAAGGATAAGTTTCCTTAGGTTGCAGAATCCATGGGCCAGTTGACTTTCCTCTTGCTAAATCTCTATAATGTCCAATCTTGCAGCTCTCCCTTATTTTCCAAAGAATTGTTCGCTTGCTGAATTTTTCGAATCCCTTTGCCAGTGGTGGAACTATGTAGTCCATGCCATGATACCATCATATCCCTTGGTCTTATGATAATTGGAACCGTAATGTGGTTGGGCCCTCAGGAAACTACCTTTTCGTAGTTGAGTCTGTTTTTTTTTTTTTTTGGGGTATCAAAATGGTTGAGTCTGTCGATTAGTCATTTGTTACGCCTTTTTTTCCTTTCTCTGTTTTTTAATAAGTATTTTGAATATGACAGCAAAAGATAAAATTGAAAAGTACTTCCCCCTTCCCTTTTTCTCTTCTGTTTCATCACACTGGTATATTCATATATGTTACTCCATCATGTTAGGCAGCATGATCACCCGTGTCTGTTACGTCATCATGTGAATCAGCATGATCACTAAGAGGCAGTATCAGTTGGTTAAGCGCAAGTATAAGCTTAAGACTGATGTTGTGTCACATCTTTATAATTTAGAAGCTTAAACTGTTCACACTCTTGCTTTGTCCATGTTCGTTATAATTTAACCGCCATATCTTGAGGAAGGTCAGTTGCAGTTATTGTTATTCTTTTAGTTAAATGCAGGCTAAACGTCAAGTTAGAGAATATATTTCTATAAAGTATCATCAGCCTTGCATTCATACAAATCTTTATACATGCTTTGTGCACTGAGATCTTGTATAAGCTCTGATGCTTCTCTTTGGATTCTGATTGTCTTGTATCATCTAGATGATATGTGATCTCCTTGTGGTGACAGACGTTTTAAAGCAGGTGTGGGACTTGTCTGATCAGGATAGTGACAGCATGCTTTCATTGAGGGAGTTTTGCTTTGCCCTATATTTGATGGAGCGACACAGGGAGGGTCGTCCTCTTCCCGCAGCTCTTCCTAGTAATGTCATGTACGATGAAACACTATTGTCAATGACAGGTTTACCGAATGTTGCTTATGGAAATGCTGCTTGGGGTGCCAGTTCGGGTATTGTCCATATTTTCCTTCTTATTTTAGAGATGGTCCTTTCTTGGAGAAGGCATGTGATGATAAAGTGTTTGGTGGCTTCTAAATTAGGTTTTAGGCCACAGCAAGGAATGCCAGGTGCTCGACCATTGGTTCCTGCAACTGGCTTGAGGCCAGGAATGCAGGTTCCTACCCCTAAGGTAGACGCTGCGAAAGCAAGCCAATCAGCAAGACTTGAGAGGACCAGCTTTAGGGGATCCATTTGCAAACGTAGTTGGCAACGTTGAAAAAAATTCAGTTGGTTCAGCACCTCAAGAGGCAACAACTAGGGGGAAAAAGGCATACACATTATTTCTTGCTGCACTCGTCATCTTTTTTTTACCTTTGCCGACTGCCTGTCATTTCTTTGGTGCTTTGACACGCGTCTTTATTTTTTATTCTTAATTTTAAGTATGGGATGTTGCTGAAACATTGAAGGAAAAATAAGATGTTGCTGGATGTGTTAAACAAATCTCGATCTTTTCTAGATGTTCTTTCAGAAGAAAAGATGATTCGTATGTCTGTCCCTTTTCAGTTTCTTCTAAATGTTCTGCGTTTGAAATGGCTGACACAAAGTAGAGCGCGAGATAACAGATCATCACGAGTGTGTCCTGTTTATTGTTGTGTTTGTCTCTTAATTGTGGTCAATGTAAGAATAGATGCATCGTATTTTAACTTCTCCACAATGCTAATAGATTTGTCTTGATAGAGCAAATGTAATCTTATAAACTACGTTGCTCAAATAAACTTACATGCTTGGTTGAAAGTTTAACTTTAGAAGGATTATGATGTGATATCGAAATATTGACCATGAGGCTTTTTACATCCTTCTTTCATTCAAATTTTTTTCAGATTTGAATTGATTTGGCCATTTGTTGTTCTCTAGGAGTAAAGGGAATACTTTTTTCCTGATCGCAGGTGGAAGAAAAGGAGAAAGTGATATTGGATTCAAAGGAGAAGATAGAGTTTTACCGCACAAAAATGCAAGACCTTGTGAGTATTTTCTGTGCATATTTTGCTAATGAGATGGAGAAATTGACAGGCTTAATGGTTTGGAATCATGCAGAGGTTATTGCATTGTTCATTTTATATTTGCCCCCGTTAGATGATTTGCTTAGTATTGACTTTATATTTTTGGATTACTCATAATTTAGTTTATCAAGTAATATGTATCGTTCAGTGAACTAGAAGGCAGAAGCATGGAACGCAGTGGGTTTTTTTTTCTTTCCTTACAGTTTTCCCTTTCTCAAAAGTCATTTTACAGGCATCACAAGACAAATTGCTGCTGTAATATTGCATGAACATTTTTGAAATCTTTTGGTTGCACGTTGTTTGCTCAAGTTTGTACTGATTTCTTTGCCTATTATGAGAAGGGTGCTGGCAAAATATGATATTTAATACAAATACTGTGGTAAAAGCCTTGCTGTCACAGAGTTTGTGTGCATCATTTCCCCTTTTTCCAGAGTACATTTTGACACCAATATGTGGTCATCAAATCGATAAGTGATTAAGAAAGGACACATTTATGATTTCGATGGAAAGAAGGATCTGCTTTAAGTCTCACACAGATTCCTGTTTCTCTTGCGTCAGTTCTGTGTGATGAGGTCCCAACATTAGCAAAACACTTTGCACTAAGCAATCTGGACACTTTATCTGATAAGAGCATCACAATTCATCATCTAGTCAATGTTCTGTTACCAATTCTATATGAGGAAATTCAGCGGTCAAGTTTTTGCATGTTTTGGTTGGCGAAAAATGATCGCTTGCATGTGCTGCAAAGGTCATGGTGATTCTTGAGTGTCTGAGCCCTTTTTTTACGTGGTCTTTCTTTATTTAGTCATCCCTTTTCTTTTTTTCCTATGCTTTTTTTTTTGTTGATGTTTTCTCTTTGTTCCTCAGGTTTTATATAAAACTAGATGTGATAATAAACTGAATGAGATCTCAGAAAGGGCATCTGCAGATAAGCGTGAGGTACTTTCTCCACTCAGTTGTACACTACTTTCCTCTATTATTGTTTTCTTTGAATAAATTTAATTTGTTCCGTTTGAATAACTTTTTAGGCTGAGTTACTTGGCAAAAAGTATGAAGAGAAGTACAAGCAAGTTGCAGAAATAGCATCTAAGTTAACCATCGAGGAGGCAACCTTTCGTGATCTTCAGGTAGTTTACTTGCTACTGAGTATCAGGGAATGCGGTGGTGGTTGCATCTCTGTCCTCTGTCCTGTGGAATAGTTAATATATGATGACGTTGTTTTTCCCCTTGCATACTTTTGCAAACCAATATGAGGTTTCATGGTAAACTTAAATGGTTGCTCTCTGACTACTATACTTTTCAAGTTTTCTTCTAAAGTAAAATTATAAGTCCTCTCTAAAGGAAACGGGTTCAAGATCTTTACGATTGTATAATTCTTGTAAATAGATGCTCTAATCTTTACTCTAATCTGCCCACATGTCCTTTGCTGTTCTGATAAGATTTCTATAACAATTTATATATGGTTTGTAGAATTCAGTGTGATCGATTTACTTTTTAGTGCATGTAATCACGATTGTTTTCCTCCCTTTATAAATATATGTATAATGTATTCATGACTACTGTTCCACATCTTTCGCAGATTACATCTGTAGTTTCTGCTTTAACAATTCTCTGGCAAATGGCGTTAATACACAGTTGTCCCTTTGACTTTTCTTTAAATAAAATGCCCTTTTTACTTTCTGATTGCTGAAAAATATTCTTTTGTGGTGTTTTAACTTTACTTATGTTCTCTTTTTTGTGTTGGATATACTTTATCACGAGTAAGGTCCCTTATATAAATTTGCAAGCATCATTCCTCCACCCTCGTTGAAAATCTGCATCTTTCTTTTTTATGACCATTGGTACCTGAATCCCATTAAATATTGTAGGAGGAAATATTTATTTTTCCTTATTTTCATGTGTCTGATCTGTTGCACTTACAGGAAAGGAAAATGGAGTTGCATAAGGCCATTGTCACAGTGGAACAAGGTGGCAGTGCAGATGGCCTTCTCCAGGTACATGTTTTTATACTTGCAAGCTGTTTGCTTTTAGCTTTTTCTCTGTGGATACTCTGCAACTTTTCTACTAACACTTTAGCATTTCATATTAGGTCCGAGCTGATCGCATCCAATCAGATATTGACGAGCTTATGAAGGCTTTGACAGAACGTTGCAAGAAGCATGGTCTAGATGTCAAATCAACTGCACTATTTGAGCTTCCAAATGGTACTTTTTAAGCTCTGTGCTTCACTGTTTCGAATCTCTCACATTGGAGATTTGGTTTACTTTATTCCATAGAGATTTATCTGTTACCTTTGTTTTACTTGGATTCATCCATTGGACGGTGTTGTTTATTAAAGAAATTAAGGGGTCCCTTCATGTATACTCAATGAAAGAGAACCCACTCAGCAAGAGAGGTTTGAGTTGTTTACGTCAGGAAGTAACTAATAGGTTTAACTTCTATGATGTTTTACTTAATCGATTCACTTGTTTGGATTTTTTTCCCCTCTGATCTTGCCTTCTGTTCCTATTTTCATTCTATGGTCTGAAAATAATCTGTTCTGGCATTTAAGGATGTTTAGAAAGTTCACACTTCCTTTTTAAATTTGATGCTGAAGGAGCTGGTAGCCTGGTAAAGCTAGCAGTTTCATAAATGAAATGCACTGCAAAGTATAGTATTACTACTTCAGCATGATGTTTAATTAAATAATTACCCTAGTTAAGGTTTAGTGTTAACTACTTGCATTGGGCTTGCAAGGTTTATTACCTTTTTACTTTCATGTCAGATCACCGCTATAACAAGCAAAGTTAGTCATTTTTTTTATGTATATGAAGTTTTTAGCTTTCTCTCTGTCAATGCTGAGTCTGTGAGCACCTTGATATTTTCACGTGTTTTGAGGAACTTCCTTTCTTTCTACATTAAATGCAGAACATGCTTCTTGGACGGGTCTGTACTAACTGGACCAGTATTAGAAGATTTATTGTTTCCTTTAATTGATGAAAGTAAACAGTTTAAACAATATATATTTCAGACAATTTCATAGATACAGTTGCATGACAACCTGTGGCTTTTCATATGATGTCCTTCTCATCTCACTTGCATGACAACCTCAAAGCAGCATCATGGGACCCCTGATTGCTATTTAAATCGTCCATCTCAATTCTAGCTCTATTTTCTTTGAATGTTTTTGTTCATACTGAAATTATTGACCAAGAGTGTGTTATCACTATTTTATTTGCAATAATGTTTCAGGCTGGCAGCCTGGGATTCAGGAGGGAGCTGCTGTTTGGGATGAAGACTGGGACAAGTTTGAAGATGAAGGTGCCATATTGGTTTTCGATTGTGACTTTGTTCTTTTAAATCTTCCAGCAGTGTCTGCTTCTCCTTCAGAGACTGCTTTTGGGCTCTTTTAATCATTGAAAAGTGGGGTTAAGTAGCATGTGGACTAAGGATTATAGTTTTCTCCTTCAGGCTTTGTCAATGACTTGAATCTGGATGGGAAGAACGTCTCTGTCCCTTCAAAAACAAAATCAGCATCTGTTGAGAGAGAGAATGCTTCTACCGAGAATGGTTATGACCATGATTCTATCTCTAATCCTGATGACAAGCCTCAGAACTCTTTGGGTACCATGGAACATGCTTTTGATAATGAATATCAATACGCCCATAGTGAAGATGAATCAGCAAAAAGCCCTCATGAAAGTCCGGGAGGTAGAACTTCTGTAGGGAGTCCATCTCAAGTATTTTCAGATGCGCAATTTAAAAAGAGTCCTGAAGCAGATGCTGAAACACACGGGTATGTTGTCTATTTTTCTCTTCTTCACAATTCTGTCACGCCTTACCAACCTAATACTGAACCTTCTATTTGGCCCCATGATGATCTGGGAATATCTTAAATTGCTGGAGCAGAAGTTTTGATGAATCAACCTGGGGTGCCTTTGACAATAACGATGACGTGGACTCAGTCTGGGGATTTAGTACCAAGGTGAGACGGTGCTAACTGGTGGATGTTTCTGTTTGGTCGTGCATTAAGTGTTTAGCCTAATGTCCATTGAATGCATGTTGAATCAACATGGTTAAAGATGGCTTTCTTATGAAAATGTATCTATTGGAACAAGCAAACACCTTGTCAGAACCCAATGTTATTTCTTCTGTATATATTCCATTTGACATCCCAATCCCTATTGCTTTTCTTGGACACGTACAAGAGAGTCCTTCCAAAACAATTTCAACACTCTGTGAGGCAACTAGAATACATAATAGGATAGCCCTTCACAATCTAATGATACCTAACGAGGGGAGGGGGGATCTTTATCTCTGGTGCTTAGCGCTATGCTTGTCCAACCTAGCTGACATCTTCAATTGACGTGTTTTCTGAAGATTTATTTTGGCACGACCTTTCTGGATGTGCAAAGTCATCGCACTTTTTTAGAAAGAAGATATAGTTTGTATCTCTGATTGTAATTCTTGGCTTTTGCTGGTTTGTTCTGCTTGCAGACATTGTGTGCGTGTTTTGTAGATGGAGGTTCTTCTTTATGCACCTCTCATCCTGCTTGACTCATTAACAATTCTTCTTGCTTTTACACGAAAAAAGAAAAATCTTCTCTTTTAATTGTTATCCTGTGTTGACGAATTGCAGGACTCGAAACATGGTGATTATTCCTTTGCATCGAGTGACTTTGGAGTAAACCCGATACAAACAGGCTCCCCACGAGCAGATAATGCTTTCCAAACCAGGAGTGGTTTCGCGTTCGATGATTCTGTCCCAGCCACTCCTATGTCCAGATTTGGCAACTCCTCGCCAAGATACAGCGAAGCAGGGGATCAATACTTCGACAACTTCTCGAGGTTCGATTCCTTCAGAACCCACGACAGCGGATTTTATCCCCAACAACCTGAGAGGCTTACTAGGTTTGACTCCATTAATAGCACCAAGGACTTTGGCCACAGTCGTGGATTCTCTTCTTTCGATGATTCAGATCCATTTGGTACTTCCGGTCCATTTAAGGTTTCTTCGGAGAGTCAGACTTCGAAGAAAAGTTCAGACAACTGGAACGCCTTCTAGCTGGCCATTTCTGTCCTGTTTGCTACAAAATGTTCCTCGCCTTTTTTCCCCGGGTTCGCCCTTTTTAGTTTGTTATGTAAGCCAATTTTTTTGTTTTGCATGCTGTATAGCAGGAAAACAGAGCTGGGTTTTTGTAATGTGATTCGATGTGGCCTTGTATTTTCGCAGGGGACAATGTATTCATTCTTGTAGGACGCCGAGACGAGAAGAGAGATTGCTTTTCTTTCGTGTGTCTAATACTATTCATACGGACTCTTGCGATGTATATTCCGGTCTGTCTTCCCTTGCTACCCGGCTCGGTGTGGTTTTGCTCTGTTATGTCGAGCTCAGTGCATCCTGCTTACAGTGTGATTTGTGCTTGCTGGTGGACTGAGCAGTTGGAGGGTCCTTTGTGTAAATATGTCAACAACCTTCATGAACTGAAGTAAAAAAATTGTTTTTACAAGCGGAAATCTAGTAAAAATCTTATTGCTTTTTTTACCTAATATGGAAAGATAGTATCGACACTGTTAGCAACATAATTGTTGATATTCTAATTTTCGTTAGATATCTCTCCATAGAATAAATTAATTTTTCCCTTCTTTAATTGACTTATAACGCAAATTTCTCACTTGATGAGAATGTCAAACGGGCACTAGCAATTGTTGAGAAAAGAAATTTATCACTGTCTTCGTCAATTTACTAACTAGCTATGTAGCTTTAAATTTAGAGATTATTAAGTGTTTCTATCAATTTGCCGATACACATTGATTTCTTTTTTCGCATCAAGCAGGCAAAACAACATTCTTTTAATATAAAATTTTGAAAAAATTGCTAACCCGGCCCGAAATCGAAAGTATTAATCATAATGACCATAACTCCGGATACATCTACGAGCACTTAGCGGACTACACAGTTTTTGTTGTAGTATTTCAACTTGATATTAGTGCCTTGAGTCGGTGTTATTTTATCAAATTAATATCCGTAAATTTCCGTACTCATTTGAGAAATAAAATATATAATTGTCAAACTCATTTTGAGTGTGTGTGTATATATAACATCTATATATATAAGTATATGTTGTGCATGATTGATACTAGTAAAACATAAACATGAATTGGTCCAGAAAGTTTAATGTATTTTTTTATGGTATGTTCAAATAGGCATTAGTAATCATTTTTTTTACTCTAAATAAAAAATTCAGACATAACAGTAATTTGCCAACTCTCAAACCATGAAATCCTGATCCGTTGAATATATGGGGTTTACCCCACTGATCACCCTTCTCACTTGAGAAGGGGGAGATGGAGAGTTCGAATCCTCACTTTCGCAGGAGGTAAGAGTGGAGCCGTGTAGTTTAAGATGTGGGTTTCGACGTTTACGCCCTGAAAGAGATGGAGCGCAAGTCTGAGTATCGTGAGTGAGAGATAGAGTAGGATCGACAAAAAAAAAAAAAAAATGTTGAATTCTATTTTTAGGCATTCGACCCAATTTGAGTTTTGATACCTGAATTGAAATTTGTAGCGATTCAACTTGAGAAAAAGAAATTGAGGTTTAGTGTTAGTAGCGAAATATAAATATTATTTTTCTCAAGTAATTAGGTTTTAAGCAAAGACAAAGAGTTTTAAGGTTTTTCGAGCCACCTTTTGTAATCCTTGAATTTCCACAATGGATGTTGATCTTTCTGTGTTTTTCCCACAAGAGTTTTTCAAGTAAATTTTGTGTATTGTTTTATTCATATCAATTTTAATTCATGGTAATTTTCGCATTGGTACGTAACACTGTGCACCTGTAGATTTTCATAGACATTGGTGATTATCAAATCTAAATTACTGTGTAACTGACACAGAAATTTATGGTCAAGAAGACATTTGAACACAGCTCAAACACGAGAAGAACCTGGACCAGCCTCCGAGAATTGCTGTGAACATCTTCTTTTTGGCAAATTCCATTCACGGTCGATCGGCGCGTCTTAAAACTTCGAGAATCGAGAGAAGAATGGAGGCGGAGGTAAGAAAATTCCAGCAGAAATTCAAGAGAGTCCGGGAGGAGATGGATCGTTGGGGGGAGCTTCAGGTTCGTTTGGTCTCGCAGTTCAGAAACGCCTCTTCGATCATGGACAGATTGCAGGTATCGTTGTTGGATTTTGTTCTGTCGAATTCAATGTTTCTTGTTTTGTTTTTCCGTTTTTGTTGTTTTTTTTGACAGTCAAACTGAACTGGTAATCTCGCTGTTAGGTGATTCGGGATGGTAAAAACTACGGTGCCCTGAAATCTGTTGGTGGGATTGGCGAAGCTGTCTGGACTAAGCAGATGGAGTCATTGGAAGGCACTTTGCTCTCAATGAGGAAGACCATGTAAGTCTAGACAATGCCCACCAAGTGTTTGGCAAAATTCCTGTGCGGGTTTCAGCACTTCTACCGCTAGGTAGTTGGTCTAGTGGGTAAGGGGTCACTTGTTCAAGAGTTTGATTTACTTCGTGAGCGAATGTTTGAGCGGGCTTGTGCTGCGTTGTCTAGTTGCGGCATGCCTCGTGTGAAGAGACTTTTCTGTCTGCTAGCGTAACCTCATACTTTCGGGTTGAAATGTGGTGCGGAGTAGTATGGCTCAAACCGAATGTTACATAGAGGTGTGAGACCCTTGTGGTAACACCTGGAGGGGGTTGCAAGCGCTATTCACCCATCCCAATCTTTTTTTAGCTTTCAAAAAAGATGAAAGAATTCATGAAAATCTCTTTGCTTCCACCAAGCCATACGGATGTAGGACAAGAGATAACTTTTAGTTGTGACTTTCATTTGGCTGTATGTCATTGGATTGGTGAAATTTTTCAGGGAGGAGTTCCATGGTGTTGTCATGTCTCTTGAAAAGATCCATCGAGATGGCAAGCAACTTGTTCAAGGGGGATCTTGGCAGCCCAGTGTCAAGCATCTGCAGCAGCGAGTGGGAGTGAAACCATGTCTTCAAGATTGCTTGGATGGGCTTATGATTCTCTATGAGATGCACTGCTCAGAGTATGCAACTTCTCTTTTTGGAAAGACGACCTTTTTCCTCGCTGATGCCTAGTTTGTGGACTGGAGAGATCTTCTTTTAGGAGAAATGCTTGAGGTTTTCAATGAGCAAAGCGATCAGAGGTTGAATATATCTACAATCTGCAGCCCAGGATTTTGTTCCAGCCTCCAGGGCCAGGGTTGTTGTATTTCCATGAATAAAGCAAGTTGCAAATGAGTTTCGAACTTGGGAAGACGGTTATTCACCCATATGGTGCTTCAACTAGAATGAGTTTTCGTATGAATCTAGCACAGCATCAGTCACTTGAACAACCACAATGACTCTTTCCCCATCTAGATGATTTTATTAGATGCTTGCATTTGTTCATTTCGGAGGTTCTTTTAGTTCTTATAATTTTCTCTGTCCTAGCATTTGGCTTTCTTCACATGCTCCAATAGCATAGCCTACGTTCCCCCGTATCAAAGTATATGCAACTTGAAGTTGATATGTTTTTTAGAACATCTTCCTTCGTTTTGCTAGGTATTTTTTGAAATCCTCAGTTGTATCGGCACTTTCAACTCTGGTCTTGAAACCAAGGTACTTGAAACCGTCTCTAATGGGTGAGGCTGCAATGAGTATTGTGTCATCTTGAGTTTGTAATTGTATTTTTACATCGATAATCTCAATAATTTGGCCATCCATTCCTCTTCCATGATCTCCATTCAGGGATATTGATCTATACTTGTTCATGTTCACTCTTGGTTTCCAAGGAATATGTAGAGTTTGCAATTACCATACAGGTTCCTGATATGCACACTTTCAAATAATTTGTTCTTGTACGGTTCACACTGCAGTGCGAGTGACCTGCATGCACTCCAGCAACTTTTGGTTGATCAGCCTAACATTCCCAAAGAGGAAGGTACGTATTCATGTCTGTCTTGAACAGTGAGCTATCTTATGCTGATCCTCTTGGTGATTTCAAACACTACAGAGAAATTAAACTGAAAAGCTGCTATTGACAGTATTGAATCATGTCGGCATCGGTTGGCCTCCATTTCTTAAATGATTGAGATTTCGATGTTCTTCAACTTTCCATTGCTGTTTACGTGTAAGATTTGGGAACCAGTTCTCCCTTGACTGGGAAACTAGGTATGTTGATTTTTGTGTTAGTGAGGCATATGAGCTGATGCTCGACCTACAGAACTTGCGGTGTGATTGACGAGAATGATAACGATAATGGTCTTTCCAGCTTCTAAATCCTTTTGCTTCATTGAGCTTGAACTTCTGATTTAGTTAGCATTAGGATTTTCGCTCACCTTTTCGAATGGCTATTAGGATTTTCACTTGCCATTGTGCTGTTCTGTTGTCAACATGTCTAAACTTTCTGCTTATTACTATGCACTCAAGGTGTCTGTTTATTTTCTTTTCTTTTTTGCAGTGCAATTCATCTATGACATCATATTTGCCGAAGAAATCTGCTGATGCCCAGTATGATGTGGTCACATGCTGTATATCCACGGGTTCGAGCGGTTTCCCTTGCAGAATGCTCTTCGAGATTCTGGGAAAAGACGGGTTTTTTGTTCGGATCTTCGAGAACTTCTGTTGAGGTTCTCCCTTCAACCCATTTGACTACCTAAAGGTACTTGGCTTAGTTCTAATTTCTTGAAGCCTCCAACAAAAGCGAGCGCGTGGAAGATGATGTTTCGGGGTTCAATTTTGCACCGAAATGTCCGTTGTCTGTTCTATAAGTTAAGTCACTGGGCTGACGGATTTTGAATTCGTAATACACAGATATAACCAAGTTTTGAGATTACTTGTGCACAGTGCTTGCATTCTCAGCACATGGCACACCACATTCATTCTCGCGAGAGCATATTGCCGCAGAACTTTAGCTCTCTCTCTTCGCGACAAATGTAGCAGACCCTGACAGTTAAACTGGGATAATTGTCCAATAAATCCTAAATTTGTTGTACGGCAGTCAATTCATTCTTAAATCTTTAAATTATTCCAATTCAGTTCTAAACTTAATTTGTGGCAGTTAATTCGGTTCTAAATTTTTCAATCGTGCTAATTTAGTTCTAAATCTTTTGTCTATTTATCAATTTAGTTTTAAATCTTTTAATGATTTGTCAATGTCGTCTTTTGGCAAGCTAAAATTATCCGGAAGGACTATATTTGCAAATCGTTAAAAGTTTAGGATTAAGTTGGCCGTCATATAATTAGTTTAAAACTAAATTGACGCAATTGAAAAATTTAGGATTGGTCGTCGTACAATAAGTTTAGGATTTATTAGACAATTATCCCCAATAAACTTCAGTACTAACGCTTGAATAACAACCAAGCTTGCTGTCATTGAAACGCCCGGATTTTGATGAAAAAGGCATCTTATGTCATAGGCTAATCCGGTTTACAAGATGGGTTTATTCAGAGTAGAGATGGCCACGGTTCGAACCGACCGGCCCCTTCGGTTCGTAACCAGAATGAACCGAACCCGTCCGGTTGAACCGGCCGGGTTATCGCCAGACGAGGGGCGAAGCCTCCCGGCGTCGAGCGAGCCTCGCCCGACGCCGGCGCCGCTCGCCCTGCGAGGGTGGGCGGCCGCGCCCTCGGCGGGCCGCCGAGAGGCTTCGCCGTCTCGCCGTCGCCGATCAGGCGAGGCTCGCCTCGCCTAGATCTAGCGAGGGCAAGCCTCGCCGTCGTCGGGCGAGGCTCGCCTCGCTCGCCCGAGGGGCGAGCCTCGCCCGGCCTCGCCCGGCGAGGCTCGCCCTCGCTGGGCGAAATGGCGTGGCGTGGCGAGCCTCGCCTCGGCCCGTCGCGGCGGGGAGGGGCTCGCTGAGGCCAGCGACCTCGAGAAAAGGAAAAAGAAAAAAAAAAAAAAAAAAGAAAAAACAAAAAAAGGAAAAAAAAAAAAAAATAAATATAAATTGTAATTAAAATGTAAATTGTAATTAAATTTGGGGATAAAAAGACATGACTTGAACTTAATAAATTATCATTAAGCACATTACAATTGCTATTACAACGATCTATAAAAAAAAAAAGGAGCACAATATATATGCCCTAAAATGATCCCAAAACCTAAATATTCCGTGCACACCGCACAGGATCGAGAGGTCACATGTCGTCGGATTATACTTGGGTTTCCCCTAAGCTCATGTGGGCGCATCCCGATATGAGAAACAAGGGTTCCCAAAATATTTGCCAACTCCAATAGTTCTTTTATCCTCAATCGTCACTACCCGCTCCAAAGACTGGTAGCGGTAGTATCTCCATCGTTAAAGAATTCGGATTCAAGATTGCGATCTATCTCTTGTTGCGGTATTGAGCCTTCGTCCAATCAAAGAACACAAGCTTGCATTTGCACCGATTCTCGATCTAATCTTGAACGATGTTCATCCAAAATATTACCTCCGGCACTAAATGCTTGTTCGACCGCAACTGTGGAACAAGGGGTTGAAAAAAAATCTGTTTTACAATAAGAGAAAAGGATTGGGTATCGGCCACGTGTCTCTTCCACCAATCCAAAATTAAAAAATCTGTACCATATTCAGTAATCTCAAATGAAACGCTTAGATAACTCTCTAATTCAGAAATATTTCCTATTACTCCCTTTTTTTTTTTTTGTCTATGTAATAAAAGTTGGTATCCTCTACTAATTTTACCTGCACCGTCATTTTGTATCTCCGTAGATTGAGAGGATCCAAAGATCACCTAAATTATATTTAGTATAAAATTCATTATATAATTCTATTACTACGTTTTTAATATTACGTACTAAAGTTGTAACATTTATCTCATCACAATGTAAACATTGATAATATACACGCAAAAAATCATTTAAGCCATCCAATTTGCAACGCGGATAAAAAAACACAAGCAACTAAATAAATAATGGGAATTTTCCTATAATAATGTAGCCACTTCATTTTCATTGTAACTATAGTATGTTGTAATTCAACATCATTTTCACATTCATAAAAATTCCGATAATATTAATATACTCTACTAAAAATAAATGTGTAGTAGGATAATAAACACCGGACAAAGTATAAGTTGCATCATTAAAAACCTTTAAAACATCTAAAATTTTTGGCAAATATCCCACTCTTGTGGATATAAATTAATCTGAGGTACATTATCGAAATGAATGCACATAATAAATCTTTATATGCTAAAGATTCAAGAAGTTAGTGGAAAGTAGAATTCCAACGAGTTGGAACATCTTTTGAAATCTTTTTGGCCTTCCTGCCATTTTCTCTACAAAATTTACCCCATTCTCTCATTTTTTTTGGGGATGTTTTCATAAAAATTGAATCGCCATTTTTATTGGTTGAAAAAAAAATATCGAGAGTTTTCAAACCATATTGTACACATAAATTCAAAACATGACAAACACATCTAACGTGAAAAAATTTTCCTCCAAAAGCGGGTTTACAAATATTTTCTAACTCGACAATTGAAGCTGTATTTGCTGCAAAGATTATCAAAACCAATTGAAAAAATTTTGTTAAGCAAATAATATTCTTTTAAAATTTGCCTAATTAATCTATAAATATTATTTGCCGTATGATTATCATCGAAAACTCTAAATGCAATGACTCTTTTTTTGAATATTCCACTCAAATCATCTATCCAATGACATGTTATGCCCATGTAAAAATGACTTTGCCAAGGATCACCCAAAATGTCACTACCTATATGCACGCATCCATTAAATTGCATAAAAAGTTTTGTAAATCTTTTTTTTTTTTTTTGTAAAGATCTTTAATTACTCGCTTAACTGAATTTCTAGAAACACGTTTTTGCTTGTGGAGCACATGCATTTTGTACAAATTCATTAAAACCAAATCTTTCTCCAAAATTAAATGCTAAATGCTCAACGGAAATAAATTTGCCTAATTCTTCCTTATAAGTTTTGTCATTAAAACGAAATAAAGGGGAAGTGTTAGGATTGACGTACCCAGAAATTTGTTGTTGCCCGATATCGATTCCCGTTTCGGTTGGATGTTTGCTCCTAAGATGTCGTTTAAAAGTTCCAAATTCTTGTCCACCTATATATTTATATATTTTCCCACAATATTTACAAATTATATCATACCTTTTTTGACCAATATCAAACCTTTCCATTTTTGTGAAGTAATTCCAAATGTCAGATGTAAATTCTCGCCCGCTTCCTTTGTTGTAGATATTTCTCAGGAGGATTAAAACTTTCTTGAGTTGGGACGCCCCATATCGAAAAAATGTTGATTTCATCATCTTGAAAATCTGCATATTCACGAGGATCAAAAGAATGATGGGATTCCGTCAAGGATATTCTTACTTTTGCCGATGGCACTCGACTTCTACTTACCATTTTTCCAAAGTGGATTGAGAGAATTGAGCGGATTAATTGGGAGAATTAAGAAAGAATTGCGTGGATTGAGAATTGGAAGAATTTAAGAGAATTGGCAATTGGAGAGAATTTCCCTAGTATTGAGAAAAATTTAAGACTTGAGAGAAGAGAATTTGAGAGAATTGTGTGAGTATTTATAAGAAAACATTGAGAAGAAAATTTAAAAAGAGAATAAAATAATCGCTGCAAAATTGCAACGGTTATTTTGTGATAATGGGTCATTAAATGGAGCTAAATTCGTTAGGAGCTTCCAATGAGAAGTCGCATCATCGTTGGTCTATCCTTACGATCGCAAAGTCCTAAGGCTAATTAATATACACGAGCCAACTTGTACGCGCTCCCCCTGTTCCTATGCAACGACCCCATTAATGGGGCCCGGCCCCATTCCATTTTACCCCCCGACCCACCCATTCGGAGCGGACCCCGTGCCGCGACTCTTATGGGTCTCTCGAAAGACCAACTCACGGTCGCGAGAGACCAATTTGAGGTCGCGACGCATCGGACCCAAATGCTGTTTCCTTGCGATTCCCTCATATCAAGAAGCATTGGCGAGGCTCGAGCACTCGACGCTGGTTTTGCTGAAGGTGGGGTAAAGATTTGTAAATTAGCGACCTCCACGGGGTGATGGGGCATATCATGGTCCCCATGGACGATTGGTTCTTGGTCGTTTGATTTCTCTTTCTCTCCGTCGTTGTTAGTTGTTAAAGGAAGGGAAAATGACACAAACGGTTCCCGAACTTTTGCCCAATGTGCGATATGGTCCAAGAACTTTTAATTTGTTCAATACCGTCCTCGAACTTTTTGACGCTTCAATTTAGTCCCTAAATTATTTGAAAATGTTCGATGTAGTCCTCCCATTAATTCAAGTCCATGGACTACATCGAACATCTTCGTATATTTCATATACTATAGTGAACATGTGCCAAAGAAGTTCAGAAAACACATTGAACAAATTAAAAGTTTAAAATCACATTTGGATTAAAGTTCGAGGATCGCATTACACAAATCAAAAGTTCACGGATCACGTCACATACCGATGCATTGTTTCGAAACTGTCTGCGTCGTTATCTTCTCGAGCGAAAAGGAGGAGACGAAGAAGAAGACTAGAACAGAACCCTATCACCAGGTCGAGTCGAGCAGAGCAGCCACCAAACCCCACGCCCCGGCCCACCCGGCCTGTCCGTCTGGTCCGGGTTTGGTCGCGGGAGGGGGCTTGTAACGACCGACGACTATTCGCTGCGGGTCAACCTTCTTTCTCTCTCGCTGGCTTGCTCCAATCCTCGGTCAAATTGGGATCGCTCTGTTTTTTTTTTTTTTTTTTGTTCGTTCTTTTCTTTCTAATTATATATTTCATCCTCTTCCTCTCTCGCCGATCCTAAGCTCCGTTTCGCTTTTCTGCTTCAACCACTGTGCGCACCTCCATCCTTCCCCCAGCACCCCTCTCTCTCTCTCTCTTCCGTACGTCGTCTCATTGATTGCGAGCATCCACCGCCATCGGAGCCATTACTACTTCAGCTCGCCGCCGCCGCCGCCGCCGACGCCGACGTCGCCGTCGCCCTTCTATCTTTGACTGCGCCGCCGGTCCGTCCGGTACGAGCCTCGGCGATCCCGGCGCTTTTGCACGCGGCGGGGTTCCTATCCCGAGGACCGCGCGATGGCGTCATCGAGCTGGGAATAGGGTTTCCGAGACGCTCTCCGGTGGGATCCGCAGCGAGGTAATCGCATTCCCGCTCTTCGGTCCTCTCGAGTCGTCTAGCTTCTTCTTCTTCTTTTCCTTGTTCGGCGGTAACGATGTGATTGAAAAGTGGGTTTTTGGTTTTGATCATCTCCATCGTACTGGAATTGGGAAGTGGGTCGTCTTTGTATACTGGTCCCAGTAGACAAGCAAATCTGTTTTACCTGAGCTGTGCGGCGGCGATCGAGGTCGTGCCCATTAATGATCGGCAATCGCGGATGAGGAAAGTTAGTGATTGATAATTGCCTGAGCTAGAAGGGGGGGTAGAGGGTAGTTTCTTGACTCAACTGTATTTTCAGTTCTAGCTTTGGCGAGCGGTGATTCGGCTGCGATATACACGCCTGACCATGGATAGGCCGAGCTGATTTCTTGGCAGTTGGCTTGTATCGGGGTTTTTTTCCCCCTTGCTTGGCTTGTTGGTAGCTGGGTTCAACTCATTCCATATTGGTTCTCCTTCTAAGAGGCTGCACATCTGTCCCTTTTCTGGGGGGTTTTTCACGTCAAACCCACACAATTGGATGTCATGAATGGATTCTTACCATTATCCTATCTTTATACCCTTTTGTGCCTAACGAGCCGAAAGTCCTGCGAAATCGTTGTAAACGCACGGTACCCCCAGAAAAAGAAACGACCATTCATTGATGATGATCATCATCCCCGTGGCAAGGGCATCGGTTTGCGGTTGCATATTGGTTTTCTTATGTTTATGTGGAAGTCTATGAAAGAATCGTTAGTTGTTATCTCTTGATGATTTATCTGGGCTGACCAGGTGTGACGCCATGGAAACTCGCACGCACACTCATAGGTCCACGCAAAAAAAATTGGAGCCAAGAGAATTCTCAAAATCAGCATTTTCGTAAAGAGGCGACCAGATGATTAAACTGAACAAAATAACAAAAATAAAAATACACTTGAAACCCTAATTTTTTGAGAATAGAGTCTAAACAATAAAAATGCTGACGACAAGCCCAAAATTAAAAATTGCCCTGAAACATTTTGAAGTAATGGATTTTGAGATCCTAAAATGACCGCAAAAGGTTTTCTGATTTCACCACAATATGACGCTCCTAACAAGCTTTTCAGATAGGTATTGGGTGATGCCTAGACTTTATGAATCATGACCTGAGTTTGGTGTAAGAATAGGACAATTGGTGGAGGGAGGGAAGGAGAGAATTTAGTTAATGGAGGAACGACAAATGAAGAACATGAGGAATAAGTTTTGAATCAAATCTCGATGGTTCATGCATGTGACTGTAGTGTAAGCGATTCACCCCTCTTCCAGTGTTTTTCATAAACATCATGATCGTGCATTCTACGACCATTTAAATTGGTTTGGTATAAAAAGTATGATTGGAATGTTGACTATACTTGATTGGGTATCAAGCGAGATTATACACAAAGAGACATATGTTAGTTTATATGAACACACAAAGTCTAAATTGTACTAGCATGTGAATCCCTGTAGTCGTTTCAGACATGTGATAGGCTCAATGAAACGATTGATGTGGCATCAAGGTGCGCAGATAGTGTATATGGTGACTAGACTGTGGTATAGATATAGTTTACCATGTACGATTCACTCTTGTACTGTTTATGGTTTGTATCTTTCTTATCATGCTTGATCCTAATCTAAGGTGGTGGGTTACTTGTTCAGTCAACGATCGCTTACTCAGCTACGAGGCTGAGTTATAGTGTTTCCAGGCTTGTTTAGCTAGGGAGAATAGGGGGATCGAGATCCTGATTAGAGTCGCAACGGAAGCATAGTAGATATTATTTGTTTTGAACTTGATCGCGTACTAAAAATAATATACATGAGGTCATTTGGGGGAATCTTATTCGTATGAGGCTTAATTTACAAACGATCCAGGAGGTTACCTCATGGAACCTGAAACTCCTTCCGGATCAAAAGTTATGAGCTGTTCACTCCATAGTAGACACATCTTACTTCCAAGCTTGTTTCCTTGAATTCTGGCCTCCTTGTACCGCTTCAGGAACTTTTCTGCAATTGTGTCCACATCAACATCTATGCACGACTTAGGAATAGCATAACTGCAATGGGCAAAATAGTTTAATACCAGCGTTAAGCAGCTTGTATAACTTATCCGAATAAATTATTTGATGCATGCAATTATTAACTATACATCTGGCAGCTCATGTTTTGCACCTCTCAAACCAGAGACTTACTATTCGTGTCTGTTTGGCCTATGCGACCATGACACCTCTGGCTGCTGGACTTACAATTAGCCACCCATATGGTGTTCATCCATGCATGAGTTTTCTCTTAGCAAGTGTTGCTGCATTTATGGGATGAAATGGTGGTATTGAATCACTGACATTTTATTTGCACGTGTGGTTATTGCACATTTGTCTTTAACAGGATTTATCTCCTTATGGATCTTATTTGGTGACAATCTTGTTACTCTTATTCATTGTCAAAGAAATTAACATGCAGCCTTTCTCTGATTATCATTTTGCAGTCAGAGATCTGGATCAGATGGCAGGAAGTTGCGATGGAAGCCATGATACTGGCAGCCAGTCAGATGAAAGCCATCAGTTTGACAGACTGCATATTGAGCCCCTCTCTATGATGCATTCATATGCCCTTTGACAAAACAAGTCATGCGCGATCCTGTGACGTTAGAGAATGGACAAACTTTTGAACGTGAGGCCATCGAGAATTGGTTTAAAGAATGCAGAGAGAATGGAAGAAAGTTGGTTTGCCCACTTACACAAAAGGAATTGAGAAGCACAGAGCTTAAACCTAGTATAGCTTTGAGGAATACAATTGAGGAATGGACCGCTAGAAATGAAGCTGCTCAACTTGATATGGCACGCAGGTCATTAAATTTGGGTAGTTCAGAAAGTGACATCGTGCAGGCGCTAAAGTATATTCAGCACATTTGTCAAAAAAAGCCGAATAAACAAGCATGTAGTGCGCAATGCAGCTCTCGTACCTATGATTGTTGAATTGTTGAAGAGTGGTAGTCGTCGAGTCCGGTGCAAAGCTCTTGACACCCTTCGAATTGCGGTGGAGGAAGATGAAGATGTTAAGGTTTTGAATCTTTCATATTACTGGTTGACTTTTAGGAATAGCAAGTACAATTAATGGCTTGTTGATTTGTTGCTTATTTTCATTGCCTGTCTGATGTCTTGCAGGAAATAATTGCTGAGGGGGACACTGTTCGCACAATAGTTAAATTCTTGTCTCATGAGCAGTCTAAGGAGAGGGAAGAAGCTGTTTCTTTGCTGTATGAGCTCTCCAAATCCGAGTCCTTGTGTGAAAAGATTGGCTCAGTAAATGGGGCTATCCTCATTTTGGTTGGAATGTCTAGCAGCAAATCGGAAAATGTTTTGACTGTTGAGAAGGCTGAGAAGACGCTAGAGAATCTGGAGAGTTGCGA
Source organism: Syzygium grande (assembly GCA_024733475.1). NCBI lineage: Eukaryota > Viridiplantae > Streptophyta > Magnoliopsida > Myrtales > Myrtaceae > Syzygium > Syzygium grande. The sequence goes on from JAMXDD010000006.1 coordinate 12,688,978, forward strand.
GAACAATGTGCGGCAGATGGCCGAGAATGGTAGACTGCAGCCTCTTCTGACAAAACTGCTTGAAGGTGCTTTTCTGGATACTCGCACTTAAATGAATGCCTTTGTTTCTTTGTTGATCAAACAAGATGATGCTTCTTGAAGAAGTTGTGAACCAAATTTTCCATTAAAATTGGCAGAGATTCTTAAGCATTAGTTTTGTGTTTTACCCGAACAAAAAATCAAATGATGGTCTGTCGTTTTTAAGGCAGTTCGTACTCTCCATTTTGAGGCGCATGAAATAATGCCTAACGATTCTTAGTCTCTCCTAACTCCCAGCTGAAATAAGCATTAGGTTTCTGAGAGATCAGAGACAACAAGGTGTGGAAGTTTGGACATTATTAGAACAAGATAACTTCCATGAGGGTCAGTCTAGTTTTTCGATGAAATTAAGTGCAGAAATTCTGGTGGAGACATGAGCATTTGCATTCTCCTGTCTAAGAATATATCCAATGCCTGCTTTCGGTGTCTCATGTGACCGCAACTGTGTTAATGAGCTGACGGTCCTGCTCCTAATGGAGTTTCTGTCTAAAATTTTCTGCTTTAAGTTAATCTGACTAGGGTTGTTATGACAGATTCGAACTGTGCATCTGCTTAATCAATTGTTACTGCAAGCCTGAGCTTTATTGTCTTGCATTAGCAACTATGATCCTCTTTTACCATTTAAATGGGAGATACGTATATGCTGTTGATTTGTGGATGCAGGGTCTCAAGAGACTAAACTTTCCATGGCTAGTTTTCTTGGTGAGCTGGCTCTTAACAATGATGTCAAGGTCCTTGTAGCTAGAAGGGTGGGCTCTGCACTGATCAATTTAATGAAAAGCGGCTGCATTCAGTCAAGAGAAGCTGCTTTAAAAGCTCTAAACCAGATTTCCTGTGAAGCAAGTGCCAAAGTGTTGGTAGATGCTGATATTCTTCCTCCTCTTGTCAAAGATCTCTTCACTGTCGGTGCAAATCAACTTCCAATGCGCTTGAAAGAGGTGTCTGCAACAATTCTTGCCCACATTGTCAACTCAGGCATTGATTTTGATGGCATACCTGTGGGATCAGACCATCGGACTTTAGTCTCAGAAGACATAATCCATAATCTGCTCCACCTTATTAGCAATACTGGTCCGGCAATTGAGTGTAAGCTTCTTCAGGTTCTTGTTGGGCTCACCATTTCTCCTGCTACTGTTCTGAGCGTTGTAGCTGCCATCAAAAGCTCTGGTGCTATTATCAGTTTGGTTCAGTTTATTGAGGCTCCGCAGAGAGATTTGCGTCTAGCTTCTGTTAAACTTCTGCAGCACCTTTCCCCGCATATGGACCAGGAGTTAGCAGATGCCCTTCGTGGCACGGTTGGCCAGCTTGGGAGCTTAATGAGAGTAGTTACAGAAAATATAGGCATAACTGAAGAGCAAGCAGCAGCTGCTGGACTTTTAGCCGAGCTCCCAGAGAGGGATTTGGGCCTCACACGGCAGATGCTAGACGATGGTGCCTTTCAGCAGATCATTTACAGAGTGCGAAGGATACGACAGGGAGAGACAAGGGGCATCCGCTTTGTGACACCCTATCAAGAAGGGCTTGTTCGAATCCTAGCAAGGATCACTTTTATTCTACCTGATGAACCGGGCGCCATTCAACTCTGCCGCGAGCACAATGTCACCGCACTGTTCATTGAATTGCTTCAGTCCAATGGACTTGACAATGTACAGGTGGTTTCTGCCATGGCCTTGGAGAACTTGTCTAGAGAATCCCGAAACTTAACAAGGTTGCCAGAATTGCCCCCACCAGGATTTTGTTCTTCAATCTTTCCATGTTTTAGTAAACAGCCTGTCATAACAGGATTGTGTCGGCTTCACCGAGGAACATGTTCGCTGAGAGAAACATTTTGTCTTTATGAAGGACAAGCTGTAGAGAAATTGGTGGCGCTTTTAGATCACACGAATGAGAAAGTGGTCGAGGCAGCACTGGCAGCAATATCCACATTGTTAGAGGATGGGGTTGATATTGAGCAAGGGGTTGCCATCTTGTGCGAGGTGGAAGGAATTAAACCTATTTTAAATGTGTTGATGGAGAAAAGAACAGATAGCCTGAGGAGATGGGCTGTGTGGGCAGTTGAGAGGCTCTTACGGACTGAGGATATCGCATACGAAGTATCTGGCGATCTTAATGTGAGTACAGCACTAGTTGATGCTTTCCAACATGCTGATTACCGAACAAGGCAGATTGCTGAGAGGGCCTTGAAGCATGTCGACAAGATACCCAACTTCTCAGGAATCTTCCCGAACATGGCATAGGCCTATTTAGATACTTCCCATGAGATCAACACTGTCCAACCTTGTATGTAAATTCCTTTGCTGTCTTTCAATTTTGAGGTCCAGTGTACTGGTTGTGATTGTTAATCGCTAGTATATGGCAATGTTATACAGAATTCTTTGAGGGTTTTAGATCTTTCCTTTCGTCTTTTATATTGCCACTTCTGTCAATCCTCTGTTTTCTCACATGACCTGCATTTGTTGTATCAACATAATGTCAATGTTCTATATATATGATTTGACTTTGGAGATTAATTACAAGTAACAGGGGATGTATCTGCATGATTGGATTGCCTTATTTGCTCCCTGTAAAAGTCTGTTGCTCTCGAATCTTAAGCTGTAGATTGCTTCGCAAATGACGTCTGATCAAATAGCTCCAATCTGTGGCTTTCTAGTAAGATGGTCCACCGTTTATAACAAGACCTCGAGGAAGTGTGTTGATTGTGTAGTCTCTTGGAGAAGTTTTGGCTGTAAATTTACTGTTATCTTTCTTGGGAATTATGTGTCAACTACTCATACGCAAGATTGGGTTTTTCTCCTTTGGATATATCCCCATCCTCTCTCGCTACCACAACGGTTTATAGTGTAATCGGCGAATAATAGAAGCCTACGTTTCCTGGAAGTTCCGAAAATCTATATGGTCATCCTGCATGTTGGCTTATCATTATATAAGTCGTGATGAGAAGCAGCGGGCAAAGTAAAGACGGATTGTAGTAGTGAACTTTCTTGTTCCTCTTTCTGGTTGTCGTCAGAGAAGAAGTTAGTTTGGCTGCATCTGGAGAATGATGTACTTTCGTCTGTGCAGTGGTTTCTCTGTGTTTCCTTCTCTCAGACACACGACAGCAAGACGTAGAGCATGTGATTAGTGCTCATAAGTGTGCATTCCCGTCAGTAAGTTCAATCCCACCCAATACAAGGACTGTTTCGAGCCTGATCATCCGGCGTATAGCCCCAAAGAGTCGAAACTAGCAGGGTTTCTGTTGAGGATACTTATGCCTCGATTGATCTCGATCATGAAATTGATCCTAATTGATGTTGATTGGTTCATTGATGGAAACTAAATATTGTGTGTTAGGAAATTGATTTTTTCTTTTATACTGTACATCCTTATTTACTTTAATTAGTTTAACCCTATGTACTATAAATAGGGCTACAATTGTACAGTGTTGTCATAAGAAAGCAATACACAATTTTCAATTCCTAAACGCTTTCTATCATTTGACATGGTATTAGCGCCATCCTTTTTCAACCTAACTTCTGCATACTGATTCTTTTCCAGCTACAAAGCCTCTTCTTTCCTCTTCATTTTTGCTTCACACGCAACTTGTGAAGAAGTTTCTGGTCAGAACATAGTCACAAAGAAAGAAATAATGCCAAGAAATCAAGCTTCGGAATCAGGAACATCCAATGATTCGGAAGTTCTTTCCAATAATTAAGGGTTGGAAAATTTACCCTCGGATCCATGACCAACTCTGGTGGACGAAAACCAGACCAATGAAGAAGGCCAAGAACGGCCCAATAAGAGGCCCCTAGGCTCAATTCAGCCCAACATCGGGCTTCTTCAGCCCAATCCAAGATAATTTTTTCGAGAACCCTATGTTCAATGGATCCCGTTCAAGTCCAACCTGCCCAGAATGTTATGGGCCATATACGGAGAGAGTCCATGCAGAAAATAGTGGGCTAGCTATCGAGCCAGGAGGGCTACCTATCAGGCCAGGAGGCGGCCCAACATTTGCCATTGAGCCCAACCCGGGATCCAAACCGGGTTGGTTCTATACTCTAACGGAAACGGTTTGGGTCCGGGAATCTTCTCTTACTCAGGTTTTACAGGTACCTTCGGCGACCGACCAGAGCCAGGAGATCCCCTGTTCATGACCGTTGTTGATGGACCCAAGCTCCGTCCGATTTCACAGCAACTTTCGGGACTGGAGAACAACACCACATGGTCCTGAGAGCTCCGGCGGGCACTCATTACAAAGGGCAAAGGAAGGATTTATTGATGGCACCGTCCCTGTTTTGGCTGACGAGCGGCTCGCACGATATTGGAGGAAATGCAACCAGCTCGTTTGGACGTGGATCGGCAATTGCCTCACCCCAGAAGTTGCCGCCAGACTTCCCCCGACTGAGGACGCTAAAAAATTTTGGGAAAATATCCAAGAAATATATGGGAAACTCGATAAGGACTTTCAATAATGCAAGCCCTGTCTAAGCTAAAGAAGGAAAATCAGTCAATTTCCACGGTTTTCAACCGGCTCTCGGCATTGTGGAACGAGTTAGAGATGGCCGAAGAAAAAGTACAAGGGCCGGAGGAAATCCTGGCTCAATATCAAGCAATCAGAGAGAGGGAGAAGGTTACACACTTCTTATTGATCCTAAATGAGAGCTATTTACCTTTTCGTAGCCAGATCCTAGCCATGGAACCAGTTCCTTCGCTTGGTCGGATCTATCAACTCGCAGTGCAAGAGGAGTCGTAGCGGCTGGCCTCGTCGGAGTTTATCAATGCTGGGGACTGAGTCGTCCTCGCGGCCAAGGCAACGCCGAACCAACGCTTGCTCATAGCAAGGTCCGGCCATGGAGTTTTTAGGAGCTCGAGGGATGGGGGATCACAAACCCTAAATCCAAAGGAAGAAGATGAAGGCCCATGTTTTCTCAAATGGACGGACGTGATTTAATTGGGCCATCCAATGGCTTAGGACACACGGAGATAGACGAACGGCCGTGATCTAATCGCATGATCAGACCGCTCCTATAACATCACAGGATCAGACGGTTTAGGCTTCATTCTTGCGGCGCCCAGATTGAACGGTGGACACCACACCGGGCCAGCACCCATGCAAAGGGGATCTAATGGCCAAAATTATTCTAACAAATCACAAAATTCCAACAAAGGGAAAGGGAGATTTTGAGATTATTGCAAACATCCTCAGAATACCCGAGAAAATTGTTGGAAATTACATGGAAAGTCAGGAGATCGAGAAAAGAAAGAAAGAGATATTTTAGTTGTAGCACATGCCAAAGCCCACCAGCCTGTCAATGAGGACCAATTCCAACAGATTATGAGAGTTATAAGCCAGCTGGGGACACACGATAAAATGACCAGCTACGCAGGTACTTCTCATTGCTTAAGCTCCATTTCAAAAAAGGCATGGATTATTAATTTAATTGCTAGTGATTACATAGTCTGCAATGAACATTTCCTTTCTAATATTAAAAAATCATCTCCTCATATCTCAGTGCATCTTCCCAATGGAGATGACACTACCGTTACCAAAATTGGGAATGTCCAACCCAATCCCTCCATCATTCTAAAATATGTTGTACTCATTCCCGAATTCCAATTTAACCTTATCTCTGTCTCCAAACTCTGTGAAGACAACTCCTGTCGGGTTCATTTTGATTTTGACATATGCTTCTTTTATGCCCTTTTGACTTGGAAAATTGATGGGCTTGGGTAACAATCACGAGGGACTCTACATTTGAACTGCTCTTCCCAAAAATTTCAATATTTCACATTTTCCCTCAAATAATGGCACCTTATGTAATGCTAGCATTAACAAAAATATATGCTTATCTCATCAACGTTTTGGCCATAGTGCCTTTTCCTCATCCAAAGTATCTTATCTGTCCTCTAGCTAAACAATCATGCTTGCCTTTTCCACAAAGCACTTCACGTGTAAATACAGCTTTTTCTCTCCTGCATATGAACATTTGGGGATCATATCACACTCCACATCGTGATGGATGTCGTTTCTTTTTTACAATTGTGGATGATCATACAAGAGCAACTTGGGTTTTTCTAATGCAATCCAAAACCCAAGTTCTTTCCCATCTTCGAAATTTTTTCACCCTTATTCAAAATAAGTTTCATAAATCCATACAGTGGGTCCGCACCGATAATGCCAAAGAATTTTTCAATCATGAATGTTCTTCACTATTCATTGCCGATGGCATCCTTCATGAAAGCTCCTGCACATACAATCCTCAACAGAACGGCGTTGTTGTCAACTCTTAGAAGTTGCCCACGCACTTGAATATCAAGCTTTAATTCCGGAAATGTTCTGGAGAGACTGTATATTTAATCAATCGGATGCCATCTCGGGTCCTCAATGGAAGAACTCCCTTCGAATTGCTTTTTAGAAAATGTCTAGACATTCGTCACCTTCATGTCTTTGGCTATTTATGTTATTTATTTACTGTGGGCCCTCGGAACAAATTGGATCATCGTGCTCTTAAATGCATATTCATGGGATATTTTTCCCTTCAAAAGGGATATTTGGTTTATGACTCATCCACCGAGCATTTCTTTGTTAGTAGAGATGTTATCTTCCACGAAGATGTTTTCCCTTTCCAAGACAAATTAACTTCTCATCAATAGACTAATACGGCTACTGATTACCGCTCATTTTTTATCGAAGAATTTTCCTTATCTCCTCCGCCAATGACAATTCCTTATATATCATCCCCAATGGCATCTCTAGCTTTTGAATATGATGCAGCGTGCATCGGGTGTACACGATACGGCTCCCAAAATTTTACAGGACGTCACAATTTTTCGATCACCTACCTCTTCAGGTGATATCTCTCTTGAATCACATGGAATTATTCCATCCACCACACCAACTCCTTGACATTCCAGTCGCACTACACAACCATCCACATGGACAGCATATTATATTTATCCTACCTTGGATTTATTTGGTACACAATATCCTGTTTCTTTATACGTTAGCTTTGCTCGTCTTTCACTTGAACACATATGCTGCATTAGTAGAATATCTGAAGGACAGGAACCATCTTCATATGATGAGGCTGCTAAAGGCTCTCATTGGCAACAAGCAATGGCGGATGAATTACGAGCCCTAATGGAAAATAAAACTTGGGATATCGTTCATGTGCCCTCTCATCAGAAATTTATTGGCTTTAAGTGGGTCTATAAGATCAAGTATAAGGCGGATGGCTCCATTGAACGCTATAAGGCAAGACTAGTGGTGAAAGGGTTCACACAGCGAGAAGGTTTTTATTATACATAAACCTTTTCTCCAGTAGCGAAGGAAGTCACCGTTCGTACCTTTTTTCTATTGCCGCTCTTCATGATTGGCCCCTTCATCAAATGGGTGTTCATAATGCATTTCTTCATAGGGATGTAGAAGAGGAAATCTACATGGACCTTTCGCCTGGTTTACACAGATAGGGGGAGAATATAGTATCTTGTCTTTGTAAATCCCTATACGGACTCAAACAAGCTTCTCGTCAATAGTATATCAAATTCACCACTACACTTACAACTGCAAAATTCCAGCAATCTAGACACGACTATGCCTTATTCACATGGAGTCAAGGTACATCATCAATTTACTTGCTTATATACGTTGATGATATACTTATTATGGAAAATGATAAAAATGCTATCAAGAAATTTAAAAAGTATTTACACTCTGTATTTCACATCAAAGATTTAGGACCTCCCAAAGACTTTCTTGGGATAGAAGTTGCATGATCGAATAAGGAAATCTGCCTCAGTCAACGCAAATTTGTCCTAGAAATCATATTAGAAGTAAGACCATCAAGATCTAAGCCAGCTGTTATTCCAAATGAACAAAATGTCAAGTTAACGATAGTTGAGTATGACAAGGGATTATCACTTTTGAATGACAACCCTTTGCTCAGGGATCCTTCTTCTTATCAGAGACTTGTTGGAAAACTCATATATCTAACCATGACTAGACCCGACATATGCTATGCCATGCAAATTCTCAGTCAATACATACATAATCCGAAATAGTCCCATATGAATGCTACACTAATGGCTGTGAAGTACTTGAAGGGATGTCCAGGCTTAGGAATATTACTCTCTTGGGAAAACAACATGGAAATGATAGCGCATAACAAATCACACTACTTGGCCCATGAGTAGAAAATCTATCACGGGATTTTGTATCAAATTGGGCAACTCGTTACTCTCTTGGAAAACAAAGAAACAATCAACCGTTTCCTTGTCATCTGCCAAAGCAGAATATCGGGCAATGACCAAGATTAGTTGTGAGATAGTTTGGATAAGAGGATTACTCCAAGATCTTGGCATATGGGTAAAGAAACCAACCATCCTATTCTGTGATAATGATGCTGCATTCAAACTTGCGGTAAACCCGGTTTTCCGTGAAATAACAAAACATATTGAAGTTGATTGTCATTTCATCATAGACAAAATTCAAGATGGAGTAATCAAAATAAGAGGGATAAGAACGATGGAACAACCCGCAGACATATTCACTAAACCCCTATGTCAGAGGCAACATGCGTATCTAATAAGCAAGTTGGGTGTCCTTGATATGTATAGACCGCCAGCTTGAGGGGAATGTTGAAGATATTGTTGCCTCGATTGATTGATCTCGATCCCGATATTGATCCTAATTGATGTTGATCGGTTCATTGATGGAAACTAGAATATTATGTGCTAGGAAATTGATTTTTTCTTTTATATTGTACATCCTTATTTCTTTAATTAGTTTGACCCTATGTACTATAAATAGGGCTACAATTGTACAATATTGTCATAAGAAAACAATACATAATTTTCAATTCCCAATCGCTCTCTTTAACGGTTTCGATTTCGGGAATTGTCTAGAAGGACTATGACGTGAAGACAGAATTGTCCACAAGTCAAATGACCGTGGAAGTCACTATTTCCTAGCGACGTAACGAGGAAAGAAACTTATCACCTACACAGCAACACATGCTGATCATGGCATGAGCATGCCACATCGTACATCCTGTTTCTTCTTTATATGAACTGTAGGCATTGCGTGTTCTCAAGTTCTGATTGGCTTTAGTCAGCTAACAGTCTTGATGGATGAATTATTCCTGCTCTCAAGTCCTTCACTTACAACTCAGTGATACCGGTTGGCAACATCGCCAAATGTTTGTTATATCTTTACAAAGTTCAGAATGGAAAAAGGGTATATTCCCAAACATCATGCTGAATTCAGTTGATCCTCCCCTAGGGCTGCTTTTTTTTTTTTTGTTGTTATCTTTAAGTACAATTTGTGGCCATCTAACTTGAGTGTATGTAACCCACTTGACAATTGGCATTGTGGATTTGTATCTAGAGATTTACCCCTCACTTGGTGATATCTGTTTGATATTGCCTAATGCATTCTTCACACCTAAATGTTGTCTGGATAGTTCTGGATAAAGTTTAAGGTATCGTCAAGGAGTAGCACTTTTGTAATAGATGACACTAGCAGACATATGGATATCGTGAATCTCAGAGCCGAATTACCGCTGTCTGCATCAAACAACACATAAACACTAACAAAAAAGGACGAGAAGGAGAAGTTTGGTCGATAGCTGCGCAGGTAAATGTGCCTTACAAGGCTTGGTGCTGAAACTGAACTACGAGTCCTTGGTTTGTATGGCTCCTAGCCCCCTAAGAGAAAAATCAAGTATGCCAGGAGAAAGTTCCGATTCAATCTTAAGTCTGAACAGAAAAGTTACAGGCTAAAGCATTCCAACATTGTTGAATTACTCGTTTAAGAAAATTGCCTGTGGTGGCTCCATTAGACACTCTGTTCACTTGTTTGGAAATGGACCGAGTGTGGCACACCCGCACTGTACATTCAATAAACAAGTTGCTGACTGTTTCAACAAGTGCTGTAGGCTACTAATCCATGTAGCAATGGAAACAACATGAACAATAGTACTATGTAGCCGGTAAGTCGGCATAATCACTCCTCTTTGTCCCCATTTCTGCCAACATGGAAACAAGTACAAAGAGCAACTCACTGATTACAGCCACAGGCACTCAGATTAGAAATATACCCCATTTCAGTGTTCTATCAGATGGACTTACTAGCATCAATACTGGACTAGCCTTTTGTTAAAATAAATTGGTATGAGGTTGTCACAGGTCAAGTAGGCAATTAGGGAACTAGTACAACCAAAGTGAAGAAGCAATGGAGAGCAAATGAAATTGAAGTACAAGATTAGTCTGATACTGGAGAAATGAAATTTTACATCAAAAGTTACATGGGAGAGACGCACCTCCAGTACAATCAGTGTGAGAAACACAGCACGAAAGGAAACAGTGATGAGAGACATACCAGGAGGCAGTCATCCATGCAAAAATCATTTTCATCAAAGAATTAAATGCAGGACCCAATGTTGCATCTGCAATGCATGCTCAAAAGCTCTGCACAATGATAAATAGAAATCAGAAACTATCTGGGTGAGTAGCAACTTCATTAGGCGGATTTCACAAATAAACCACAGCCAGAGACTTGGTCATGCAAGATGAAGCATCAAGTTCATGAGCCATCTGATTCTTTGATATATGACGCCAGTTGGGGCCCTTTTCTGACACGTCACACATTGTCATGAAATCCAACACCTGACCAAATATTTTGAACATTTCGACTCCAAATATGGAGTTCCTGTCGGCCACAAACGTGGCGTTCCAGTCCATTGGAGCATCGGGATGTACAGACACCTCACTCCAATCAAGATACATGAGATCTAACTCCCACAATTTTCTCACAGCCTTGTTTCTCCTGCCGATTTGACCATCCCCCTCACACCAAGACACTGAGAGCATAAAAAGCCGGCCATCACAAGAAACAAGTTTTGGGTAATACTCATGAACACGTGGAGGAATCGGGCTAGTCTGTATCCCAATCCAATATCCCCTTTCTATGTCATATCCTGCAAGTTTGTCACTCTCCGAATAGACATAAAAAATGCCATTACAAACAGTTCCAGAGCAAACAATCCCAAAATCTGTTGGCAGCTTCTGGATTTCTGTCCACTTATTAGATAAAGAGTCATATATTTCTCCAGAATCCAATGGCTCGTCCCCTGAGCCAAGTCCTCCTACAGCAATAACCACGAACCTTCTAGAGCTCTTTGTGCTTGATTGATCAATCTTTTGCCTGACCAACTTGTGTGGCTTTCTAGCAGAGGAAAACGACAAATCATTCTCGTCAAAAGTGTTTCTCTGTTGACGTCTTAGAGAAAGCCTGTGAGGATCCTCATAAACATCCAATCCACCACCCGTCCTTGACCTATTAAAACGCCTCTCTTGCCGGATTTGATGGCCCTGAGTAGCTGAAAAATCTGGATGTACCTCAGAAGCTCCTAAGATAGGCATCGACCTGCCATATTTCATAGAAGCAATTTTACGCCAAGATTTAGTCAATGGACTGAAAACCCAGGCTCCTTTGTGCGTCTTGAATGAGCTTTTATCCACTCTGCCGAAATTGGTCAAGCTAGAGCAACCCCCTACAATATATACATCTTCCAGGATATTGGCAACAGAAAACATGAACCTTCCTTTTAGGTTGTCAGCTTCTATCTTGTGCCATTGATCCTGATACACATCCAGCGCATGTATTTCGGGCCGAGCAATAGCCATCTTTCACTGCACCAAACAAGAACAGCCATGGATAATGATGCAAGCCTTCTCGTCTCATCTGAAGGAAGCGCGAAGTAGAAGTCAAGTTTCTCCATTTCTTGCACACAAGGCGTGCATTCATGAGGCTGGTTAGAGGCAGCCTCACCAAGCACATCTCTAGAATATCATCTGGAAGAAAAATGTGCATTCTGCTGTTATAGGTTGGTTCTTCAAGTTCTAAATCCTTTCTGGTATTTTTCTTCCAAAATCTCTCTTTTACTCCATACGAGAAGCAGTCCACTCCAGTTTCTTCCGGTACCGCATATGGTACCGTATCCTCTGCCTTCTTCGCTGGCACTCGACCTTCTCCTACTACTTGGGTCCCCATATTCCTCGCTTGTGTCAGCACCCACCTTGCAACCTCCACCTCTGCCATATAAAGTTAGACATCTCAACGAAACCCTTATAACATTATCATCTTCATCTTCACTTTTGAGGCTCTTCTTCCTCAATCTTTGACTGACACTCCTCATGAGACGTTTTGATACACTCAAGGCCTCAAAATCTTGACGCAAACAGTTGTCGTCTGCCATCTACTCAGCGTGCTGATCTCCAGTCGTTTTGCAGGTCGAAGCAATCATCGTCTCACTGTATCACATGACGATCCATTCACGTTATAACATCTACCACCGTCCAAAAGCAAAGCACGAACAAATTAAGCTCAAAAGAAAAACTTTGAAGAATCAATCACACCCACAATCACGGGAGAAGACTAATCATATCAGTCTCGATAATGCAGCAACCGCATACACCTCACACTGCATAAACAACATCGAAAACTATACACACTCAAAGCTCGGGTGATGAAGTACCTTACGTCGGTACGAGATCACCTCGGGCATTAAATCCAGAAATGACAACAACAGTTCAAATTCTTCATCCTTTCATAGCAAATTTTCATTTTTTTATCTCCCAGCAACTGGACGACCTCGTTAATTACTGCCGATGAAAAAAAAATTTGAAATTTAACACAAAGCAAGAAGAGCGAAATGCAGGAACAGACGTCCCATAAATACCACCGAAAACCAGATCCCCAGATCCATCCGGAACAAAGCAACGAATCAAACCCGACCCACGTGGGAGAACAGTCATAACCAAGCGATTCGCTACGGACAAACTCCAACCCAAGAACACAGGGGAACAAAGAGGGTCCTCCGGATCACAACGACAGGAGGAAGCGACAACAGCGGAGCGATCCCTCACATTAGATCGAACCCATCAAGCTCTTTCAAAAGAAAGAAAGAAAAAAAAAGAAAAAGCAGCTTCAAATCACCTGAAAGAGACGTCGCTCGAGAGACCCAGAACGCGGTGTCCCCCGGGGAGCATCGGGGAGGCGACGAAGAGGCCACAATCCGAAATGGGCGAATGTGGGCTTGGCTCAAAGGCTCTTGCTTTTCGAGAGAGAGAGAGAAGAGACGAAGAAGGTGGGTGTGCCTCTGTGACTTGTGGGTGTGGGTGTGTGTGGGTGTGGGGGAGTTCTTGAAATGGGAAAGTGATTGATCGTTCGGACAGAGGAAGAGAGAGAAAGAGAGACACTGTCGCCGATCTTTTAAACTCGAAGCTTTACTGTATAATCCGAACGAAAAAGAATTCGGGTCGTGGCGTGGGTCGGAGTGGAACTAGCAAAAAGCGACGCGGCATCGCTGCACTAAAGCGACTCCCCACCTCCTCTCCTCCTTTTCGGCCCCCTTCTCTTTCACTCTGCAATTTGTTTTACTCCCTGTGTCCAAAAAAAAAAAAAAAAAAACGAAGCGCCACAAAAAATCCTGAATTATGTACACTATAATATATTTATCGAAACTTTTTTATTTCGTGCAGAAAATCCCAAATTTATATCTGTGTCGACACGTTTATCCTCGTCAAAGTTTTATCAATGATTATCGTGAAAAATTTGCCCACATGAACACCATAAAAACATACAGTGTTGACATGGTGCTCATACAATTTAGGCAAAATAAAACGATGTTGTTTTAACCGAAAAATTATCTAACGAAACCTTAACGGGAGGGTAAATACATCATATAAATATAAGTTTTGGGTTTTTATAGGGTAAATGTGTTACAATGGGTATAGTTTGGGATATTTGATGTCACAATAAAAAGTTGTTACGGTGTGTATAATTTGGAGATTTTTTATGATTTTTTTTTTCAAAAAGAAAAGACGAAAACTTGTCTTCTCTCAATCACCATTTTGTTGGCAATACTAAAATATAATTGCTTAGGTTCCCTAACAGGATCCAAGATATTCATTAAAGCACCCCCATCTAGGTATTCCTATCTAAGTACGGTGAAGATCCCCACGATTCTGTCCTCGAGGTACGTCCATTTTAGGCGGACGTTTTTATTAGAATTCTGATTTGGTGCATCTCACAAATGAAATTTAGTATTCGAATACATAGGTCTCTCTCCCCATCCCATCGCGTCCCGTCCCGTCTAGATGATTGTCGAGGCAAACTTGCAAAATCTAAATTGGTCGTTCTCTAAATTCGAATGGATGGCTTTTTTTCTCTGTGACGGTTGGTTCCTTCCATTAAAATCGCTCTCTAAAAAGGCTTTCGAGTGTTTTTTTTTTTTCTCTACGCAATCATAATCCCGCAGACAGATTCATTTTTACTCTTTTTTTTAATTCGAAATATCCGAAACTTTCACAATGTACAAATGTCGATCGGTAAAATTCGCGATACAATTGATTTATAATTTTCTGGGAGTTGAATAATATCTTCAATTTCGATGGGGGCAGTACATAATAAGCTTTTCAACTTTTGCTTAAAAATAACAGAAACCGGGCGGTGTAGGTGAGCGGGAGCATTTAGTACGTGCGGGGACCGCGGCACGTGCGAGGTGAAGCGGCGGAAAAGCGGAATGATCGGCGACACCTACCGACCGCGGAAAATGAATTTTTTAATTTTTTTTTTGGGGGCCAGTTTTAAGAAATGGGGAAATAGTGGGGCCCATCGCCTGATTTCAGTCCTGAAGGTGATTATTATTATTATTATTATTAAAAATATATTAAATTGTGCTGTCCAACCACTACGAAGTTGAGTGGGGTGGTTGGCAATTAGTACCTTTTTTTTTTCCCTTGTTTTGGTGAATAAAAAGAAATCGGTTTTTCTCTCTTTTCTTTTTAAGTGAAAAAAGCCAAATTCCTATGCAATGAAAGTCTTAAAATTTGTCCGAACTTTTTTTTTTGGCCGAATACCCAAAAAAACTCCCGAACTTTACACTTTGTTTCAATTGTATCCTGAACTTTTTTTGTCTCAAGAAAAACCTTAAACTTTTATCTGAGTTCCAAATCGCCCTCCTATTATAAATCCGTCTAATTAACGTTAGAAAAAAAAAACCTAAGAAATTACAAGAGGCCAAGTCACCGGTGACCGCCGCCAGAGCGCGGCCCCGCCCCGCCTGCAAAGTCGGGCGAGGGCTGGGCCGACATGGGGGCGAGGGCGCCGAATTCCTCCCCATATTGAGGGCTACATGCCCTCGCCTGTAACCGAGGGTCACCAAATTCTACGGGAAGGAGCAGGCATAGCGAGGGCCGCCCTTCCTCGTGGTGGGTGGCGGCCAATTTGCGAAGGCTTGGCCACCGCCAAAGTTGTCGATTTTTTTTTCTGACGTTAATTCAACGGATTTATAACGGGAGGGCAGATTTGGGACTCGGATAAAAGTTTGAGGTTTTTCTTGAGACAAAAAAAAGTTCATGGTATAATTGGGACAAAGTGTAAAGTTCGAAGTTTTTTTTGGAATTAGGCCTTTACTAAAAATTTTAAAAAGTACAATTAAATCCTAAAACTTGTCACAAAAGTGCAATCGGGTCCTGAAACTTGCTACGAAAATGCAATCGAGTCCTAAAACTTAAAAAAAATGCAATCAACGAAATGACTTAATTGGACAAATTTGACAAGTTTTAGGACTTGATTACACTTTTTTAAAGTTTTAGGACAATTGTATTTTTGTGATAAGTTTTAGGACTTAATTATACTTTTTAAAAATTTTAGGATTAAATTACATTTTTGTAATAAATTTTAGATCTTCCAATGCACTTATCCTTTCCTATTATGAATGTAATGATAATTTCAATTTCTCATTCCGAGCTAATGGATAGCATGAACCTGTATAATTTGTATGAGGAAAAAGATACGATTTAAGAATCGGTTTGTTTGAAGGAAAATTGTTTTCAAAAATTTGTTTTCCGATTTTCCGGTATTTGGATGAAGAAAAACTAATCAATGTACTGAAAACATTTTCTATGAACTGAAGACAATAAAACTTTTCCTTGAAAATGAATTCCATATCGATTAGTTTTCCATCATCTAAACACCGGAAAATTGGAAAATAAATTTCTAGGAACAGTTTTTCCTTCAAACAAATGGACCTAGTTGCTAAGCCTTAGCCCTACATTATAAGAAAAGCGAAAGGAGGAAAACAATCCAAAAAAAAAATGTTAAATTCGCATACTTTTGTGGGTTTAATATCTTAAAAAACCTCAAACTTTAGATCTAGTTCTAATTTTACCATAAGTTTTTTTTGTTCCATAAAAAACTTTCAACTTTAGATCAAGTTCCAATTTTACCCTAAACCTTTTTTTGTTCTATGAAAAATCCCCAACTTTAGGTCGTGTCTTATCCCAATTTTATCCTCAAATTTTTACAGTTTCATGAAAAACTACAAACTTTTACTTGAGTTACAAATCTGCCCTCATTAACCCTCCGTCCAAAATTTCTCGTTGATAATTGAGATATGAAAACCTTCCAAGCATGAGCTACTCAATTATCCTGAGCTGTGAGCTCTCCGACCAAGCACGAGTTGCTTAGCATCCCAAGCGTGAACTCTCCGACTGCAAGAGATGGAACATTCCTAGGCACGAAAGGTTGATGAGCTCAAAATCACTAAGGTAGAATTTGCCTAAGGGTTAAAAGAGAGCAGATTTGGAACTCAAGTAAAAGTTGGTGATGTTTTATGAGACAAATAAATTAGAGTGAAATTAAAACTGGACCTAAAGCTCAAATTTTCTTATGAGATAAAAAAAAGTCTAGGATAAAATTAACATAAAACCCAAAGTTAGCACCGTGGTGGTGGGTCCTGCTCTAACGTCACCCCAGGTTTACCCCTTCGGCTGTTGGCCGTGTGGGGGGTTCCTGGGTTACAAAAAAAAAAAACCCAAAGATAAGTGTTTTTTATGAGACGAAAACAGTTATGGTAGAATTGAGACATAATCTAAAGTGAAAGGTTTTTAATAAGATAGAGGGTAAAATTGGGATAAAATTTGAAGTTAGGAGATTTTTTAGGGTATTAGGCCTACTTTTGTATGTCATGTCGAGAGGCATAAGATGACATTCGTATAGGTAGAGTTATCATATCATTAGTCTCAAGTCATTCGAATAATCAAGAGACAGGTGATCGTACAGATCGAGAAATCGAATTGAGATTGGACCACACGACCAGGTTGTCTCATGAAACTCAGAAGTAGCTTTTCGAGGTACCACATGATCCATAATCATTGGAAGTTTTTAGGCTTTGGAGTGGTCCCAACACGGTAACAAAACACACACCACCCTTGTGCCTTTCCCTTTCATGGGTCGAATACAAGATGTTTGCAATTACACAAAGACGCCCACGGATCATCGTCTTATATATTCTGTCGTACCGGACATTGTCGTCGCTGGGGTCGTCGGCATGGTGATCGCCAGTCGAAAGACATAGAGCCGCCCTCGTCCCCCTGACTTGTAAGATTGTGAAGGATCCCGCGTGAGTCAGTGAGACTGGCACGATTCGGCCGTCACGGTGGATTCTGCTTTTTTTTTTTTCTCGTCGTAATGGCTTTTTTGGTCGATTGTGAGTTCGATTTCCTGAGTCGGTGGCAGTGTCGTGTCAATTCAAAGAGAGATGAACGGAGGAGCAAGAATGGGCCCATCTGCAGTCAGTCATCTCCACGACGTGGGCCGCTTGGAGGCCCAACAACGGAATTGGGCTCTCTTGGGCCCAACGGAATTGGGCTCGCTCGGGCCCATCGTGTCATTCGAGAGGCGAAATTTCTAGAATCCCGACGACTGAACCGATCAAGACTTCCTTGACGGACCGCTTATAATTGTGAGCTGACCGGAGACTCTGAGGGAGCGATCGTCGTCACCGTCGTCGTCGGAGCAGCAGGAGAAGATGGCGGAGTCCGTCCCCGCCGCGGCGTGGATGCTCGCGATGCTCGCCGCGTTCTCCCTCGCTCACTGCATCGACGACAAGTGCGCCGCCTGCAATGCCGTCGCGGTACGTTCCGTGGCTCAGTCCGGCGGCGAGGATTTTACAGAGATCGTTTCCTAAAACTTCGTCTTGGTTTATACCGCTGTTGCATCGGCGAATCTCGCTTCTCACGGGGGAATCGATTTCTCGTTTTTTCGTTTCATGTTTTTGCGAGTTCGAGTTGGTCGTCGATCTAACTTCGGTGCCGATGGTTTTTTTGGCAGGGAGAGCTGGAAATCGGTCTTTCCAATGTGAGTGAGCTCGTGTTGTTTACTGTACGAATTCGACTAGCTGCAGATGAGTCCGTGTTAAAAGGTTTCGTTTTTCCTCCCTTGTTTTGGTTCTGTCCAGGAGAAACCGAGGAATCATTTGGATATGAGGCATCGCTTGGATTCTAGAGGTCAACGGAAGGAAAGCTCATTGATTATAGGTAATGCTTGTCGTTTTTTTGCCTGTTCTATTGTACGATGATACAAGTTCGCTTATAAGGCTATGCCCATGATGTTTATGTTGTTGGAGGAGATGCATTCTGTGATTATAGTCTGACTTGGTTTTCCTGAACCCATATCTTTCTTTGTTAGAGAGGCCAGTTGCATCGTGTGATTGTCAAGTTTATATTAGATTTGGCTGATGGTTATGTGCTACCTGTAATAATATCAAACAGGGTCAGCGAGCTGAGAGTCGTCGAGCTTCTGGATGGACTATGTGAACAGATGCAAGATTACACTCTCGAGAAGGTAATTCTCATGTTTGTTTTTGATAACTAAAGAGAAATTCACTGTGAGGCACCAAGCGGGTGCCTCACTTGGCTCATTCCTGATGCAGTAATACAAGGTGGCAAAACTACTTAAGCTTGTTGTTTTCATTGTTACTAAAGTTAAAACAGCGGTTCCAAATAGGAACATCCCAGTTTGATTTTTCGTAAGATGTCGTAATTAGCAGTTTGAATAAGTAAGATCAGTCCTGCTTTGGTTAACCGTTAGAAAGCTGTATATCCACTCAGTCTATCTCTCCAGATGTATAAATTTTCTGTCTGCCTGTCTGAGGTCATCTGAACTGAAGTACTTCATTGCTCATTTTTGCAGAGGGATTCTACCCAACTAGAATGGGTGAAAGTAGATGACTGGGATCTATTGAAGACCAGTATGTATTCTAAGTTTGGTGTATAGTGGCTTTATTGTGCATTTTTTGTTTGTTTGAGTGCAGCTCATAATTTTATAATTGATATTTAACAATAACTGAGAAAATCTGTGTCGAATAGATGATTTATTTTGGTAGGGAACTTATTATCAAGAATTACCTTCAGAGAGAGCTAAAGCATTCTAATATATAAATATTACCAGCAGCACTTTGTCACCTTGTATTAGTGCATGTACGTTTCAATTCAGTGCATGCTTGGAAGAAAGAGTTAATGAGTGAAACCATTGAATCTCTTTATAACAATATTTAACGATAAAGAATCTATATATGAAGATGAAGTTACCCTTTCAAGATTCTAAAAAGATATATGCTGAATCCTGATACCTTGCTTTATTTAAATATTTCATTCCGTAGATTTACTTTATATGCTTAAGTGCGAATTTTAATCTTGTGAATGTTTGGAACTACTTTCTTGGGATTAATGAATTGGTCCATGGCATGTACTCCTGTGGATTATGTGTCCTTCTTGAATCGATCAATAGAAGTATCAAATAAGGTTCATAAATCTTAAAGTAAAACAGGGTTATCAACTAATTGGTTACTGATGGTTCATTTACGAATGCCAATGTCCAACCGATGATATCAGCTAAAATGCATATGACTATTACAGAAGCTTCTATAACACATAATATTGTTCAGATTGGCAATTATATACGCGGATTGACTGTTATATCAGCATTATGGGTGTTATTTAAAAGTTTATGATAAAGATGAATGATGATGATGACTCTCCTTGAATTGACCAATTAGTTTACCCTAGGATTATCCATCCCAATAAACTTGGAGGTCCTTTGGAGTCTACTGATGTTGATTCAAATCATTTTATGTCTTTCTTGAATATGGTTGATTCTGTATTAGCAAGTCCTGGTACCTATGTCTCTCAAATTCTCACAAGTCTCTAGGATATTGTACATTGAGTTCTGAAATTGAAATGGTCTCTTTCTGTTGTGTTGTTAGACAAACAGGAAGCTAGAGCACATTCCAAAGCTATATCAACTTATTGTGGAAGGTGAGTATATCAGGAGGTCCAACCCGTAAAAAAAAAATGCACTGAAGGAAACGAAAAGAAAAATAAGTTGTAGGAATTCTTTTTTGTGCTGTTGCGTGGTGAGCCTCATTATAATGGCAATCCCAAGTTATCCTTTTATTTGTAATAGAGAGTGCCTTTGAATTATCAATCCACGAGCCTAATATCTTTTATGTAACATTGCAGGTTACTTGAGGAGACAGAAGATGAGGTGAGATTGTACATGCTACTTCTTATCCATTTCTACACGTATTTTCACAGGTCATTTAAAATTCCTGTTAATGTCTATTGCAGTTGGCGAAACTTATAAGACAAGGTTCTGTGAAAGTTGGAGGTGTAACCAAGGTCCTGTGTCAAGATTTGAGCAAGCACTGCAGCCAGACAAGGTATCCTTTAAGTAATGTCAGTCCCAGATGGGACCACTGTTATCGTACTTTTAAAACTAAAGGGAAATTCAGTTTGGGCAAGTGACTGCTAAAAACATGATATTCAAATATCTCTGTTGAACTCTCTGTCCCAGACAAGGTATCCTTTAACCAAGGTCCTGTGTCAATCATCATCAAGAGAATAGCTGAAAGATAATTTATTACATCCTCAACTGTGAAGTTAAACCTTTGTTTTTCCGAATCTCAATCTTTTTAACGTCAAATTTTGAATAAAAACACTTGCAAAGATCTCGTCTCTAACGTATATTAGAGAAAGAGGTGGTAGTTTTAATTCTCAAAGTTTGCCTTCCATAAATTGTCCTCATTACAACCTTACCAAAAAAAAAAAATTGTCCTCATTACAAAATCTCTCTTTTAAGTGATTTTTTTCTGGAAAATCTTTTCCGTTCTGGTTGTAGTTGTCTCATCCCTTCACTCCCTTCTTCCATCAACTAAATTTCTCTTTTCTAACTATTTCTATGGAGAGTGTTCACTATCTACATCAACTTTGCACAAGCATGTTCAGGCGTGCTTCTGTACTAAGTGAAATTGAAATGTATGGAGCTTTAAAGAATTCGTTTTCTCGGACAGACCGGTGATTCGCATATGGCCATATCTACTTAGGGTGTTTCATAGTTCTTTCTTATGCTAGGCAGCTCAATCCTTGTTTTACTCTGCAGTGATTTTCTTGATGGGCATGGCCCGGCTGATGATGCTAAGGAAGAACTCTGATTCAACATGACAAGAAAAATCTCATCTTTCAGATCTATGAGAACAGATTCTGTACAACTGAACGACAATTAGAAAGGAAAATGGGTTCGTAAGTGAATGAGCGAGCTGCTCCCAAAGTGGGATTGTGAGAATTCTTTCTCCATTGAAACACAAATTTTGCTTTCAGTTTCTTGGATTGTGTTCAACAGCTGTCTTTTCAACATCACATGCTGGACTAGCTAATTATTCCTGTGGCTTGCCACAGACATCAGTACATTACTGACGAAACCCTTTCCGGGTTGCCCTCATCATCCACTGACAAAGCCATGTCTCAGGCTTCGAATCGTATGTCGTTTACCACTATAATATGTTTCAGAAATGGATCAACTACCAACACTTGTTTAGGGCATGATTCATCTTCTCTCGGCTGTTCTTGTAGCGATCAGTTGGACCGCTCATGGTCCAACTACAAAAAGGACCAGATATCGGTCCTGTGTCTTGGGTGCGGATGGAAGGCATGTGATAACTAGTGTATGGGATCAATTCCATTCTTGTTAAAGAAATTTGGCACGAACTTTCATGGATTTATTCTGAAGCGTCTAACATGTAAAGATTATTAAGCACTAGGCATCGCAGAGTGAATTAACATGAATCGAGGAAGCTTCCCTTGGACCTTGCCCGATGTAGTTGAGATAAATCCATTGGCTTCATCTGGCAGGCAACACGAACAATTGGATCGATGGCCAGCGCGCAGATAATGTAGCAGCGTCCAGTGAATGGTGTAACGATCCGTGATCTGGAAGATTATAGGTTGCAGTTCACTCCCCCAGATGACAAATGGGCAAATTGACTACGATGATCACCATTGTACACCAGCTTAAGCCTGGTAATGCATATACGTTGACTGCGCAACCTGGGAAAATGTAATGTATTGTCAACTCGGAGATCTCGCTGGTGCAGAGCTTACGACAATCTATATAACACAGAAAGTGAACTGCATCAAAATCTATGAGCCTTCGCAAGGATCATGAAGAGATGGGTTACCGAAAAGTTGAAGACGAGAAAAACAGAGCCACCATGATTTTCGACTAACAACTATTTACAATGCTCGAATAGTGAACATCCATTGTGGTTCAGGCAACCACATAAATGGGAGGGGAAAAAGAATTCAAATCGTTACAACATAAATAATCACATACGAGCGGCAACTCTCAAGATCCTGAAGAATTGAATCGTGACTCGGAGGGATCATCTCGCTCGTTTCTGAGGGGGGCTCATGCCAGTCACACTAACTGGTGCAGGTTGCAGTGTGTCGTCCGTCTGAAAGCAGGGAGCATGACCCCCCCTCAGTGGCTGCTGCAGATGTTCTCGCTTTTGGCAGATTCCTGTTGCTCACGCATTACAATCCAGTGCACCCTTCAGCAAATTCAGACCTTCTGCTGATATGCTCCTTCGGACTCGAGATGGAGGAATCTCAATCCGTGGTGGAGGATCTTCGGAGAAACAAACGGTTATGACAGTTAAATTGTCGCAACTATTACGCTTCAGTGCCTCTCGGACCAGCTCTCTTGAGCACCTTTCGGGATCATTGTGCAACATCAGCGATTTCCTTGCTATCGTAACAGCACACTGGCTGCTCATCACATCCCACAGGCCATCACAGCCCATGATTAAGAACTCATCGTCTTCGGTCAAGTGGGTCTCCTGCAACTCCGGCTCCGCGCTGAGAGGACAGGCAGAACCTTTTGAGCCCTTCATGTGCCAATCTCCAAGGGCACGTGACACAGACAATTGGCCATTGAGGTAGCCATCATAAACAACCCCTCCGAGTTTCTCAATCCTTAGCCTTTCAGATGTGCAATTGGGCTTGTGGTCCTTGGACAGTTCAATAGCTCTCCCTCTTTTCCCAAGAACAGCTCGACAATCCCCAGCATTGGCAACAAACATAGTTCTGTAAATAGAAAATTCATGTTATGGGAAGGTCAAAAGACAGGTATTTAAATGCCGCATCTATAAACACAGTTGTTCACACAAGAGATATATACTCAAAGCGAGCTCTAAAATCAATCTTTCGAATAAGGGGTCTGATCACAATCAACTTCTAGAGCTAATGTACAAAGAAAACCATACAAGTCTGTCAACAAGTTACCGTCCAAAAATAAGAGCAGTGAGAGCTGTGGTGCCAGAAGAGATATCCAATGAACTGGCATCAGCAAACTCATAATCTGCTTTCAGAAAGGCACTTTTAATGGCATTCTCCACACTGGCTGGAAAATGCAAATCCTCAACAATGAATCGTAGGATCCTATCCCGAACAAACAATGCTGCATCAGTACCTCCGTGACCATCAAATACCTGCATGAACATGCTGATATATAAGCTTTCGAAAGTGTCACAAAAGGTGACCATTCCACCATAACAGGAACCTCAGACTCAGCTGATAAATAATTGCATAGCGGCATTATACGATTTTTGGCTTGAGACTAAGTTCTCTTCCCTTTGCCTGTGGAAAGTAACTAGTCATCACCCCCTGAAGTCCACAGGAAGCAGCACCACAATCGCATTAGACTATGTATCCAGTGCCTAATTAATGTCAAGCGTGCAATACAACCTATTCTAAAATGTTTGCAACTAAAGTCTAACCCAGATAGTATAAATCCTAAATTTAGTTTTGACAGAAAATGGCCTAATATGCTTCCTCCAACCTATCAAAGAAGCATGAGTGCAAAAGGTGCAAGGAAAAGATTTTACACATAACTCACCCCATAAAAAGCCCCAGAAGTGGGGCAGCCCGCCATTGTCCCACAATGTCCACCTAGGTTATCTATGCAAATGTGTTCATCTTCCATGTATTGTTTAGGCCCTCTTTCAGCACAACTTCCAGAGCGGAATACAGGTACAAATTCTGATTTTTCATCAGGAGACTTGCTTCCAAAAATGCCCACATCGGATTCCTTCAAAAGTGCCATAAGCTCGGTTAAAACATATGTTCGAAACTTTGTCGCAAACAAACTTCCTATCGTAAGCAGTATATCCAGATATAAACTCCAGCAGTAGGAAACCAAACAAATTAATGACAAAGAAAATTAGTAGCTTGGTCGCAACCTTCACAGACCATAAGAGGTCAAGCTATTCCACAGTTGATTCAGAAACTAAAATAAGACAGCGGACTAGGAAAAATGCATCACGTGATCTTGTTGTCATTGCCGTAAAACTGGATCAGTCATGACTAGGGAAAAGATTTCACTGTAAAACTATGATCATAGATCTCAAATTCCGTCAGTTCAAGTACCAATATTTGACTTACAAAGTCAGACGCAGCAAGAAACCTTGCAGAGCTCACAGAATGCCGCATTACCGAGAGGTGCCTCGGAGGCTTCCCATTTGCCAACTGTCTCGCGTTCTCCAAATTCTCATCTTCAGCCATATCTTCCCTATTGTAACCGCCTTCTAACACCGTGAACGGACGAGATAAATCTGCACCAGCAGCCATATTTCCCCCAAAATCATAGATCAAACCAACCCCAGCAAGAATTTCTTAACCCACAAGCCCTCGCTTCACAATTCAACTTCAGATTCGTTTGCGCGCTTCACGCAACCGCCCCCAATGAAATTCCCCAAAATCCCAGAGGAACGAGCCCAAAATAACCTTCACCGTCAGGGGCCAAAGCCACCGACCTCTCACCCTTTAGAAGGAAACACCTCGAATTATCAAGCAACTTATTCAGAGAACGTCCAGTAGGCAAACCCAGAAGCTCCCAACTCGTTTCCTCTGGGCAAAACTAAACGAACCAAAAAATCATGCAAAGTCTAAACCGCTTCAAATCAGCCCCGGATTCCCTGAGTTCGACACCAAATCAACCGCCCCTCAAATTCAATCTCCCAACAGTAACGAACCCCCAAATCAGCTCACCCCCCCCACAAACTACCCCCCAAACAACCCGATCAAACCGCCTCTCAACTAATCAGTAGCAAACCCCGCCCCCGGCAAAACCGGCCGCGCCCGCCGTTCCGTTTCCGAATCGGAACAACCGCAAACAATCCCCCTCCGCCTCCGCCTCCGCCTCCGCCTCCGCCTCCGGCCGCGCCGCTTCCCAGATCAAAAAGCCTCCAACCCGCTACGGCCAACGGGGAGCGAATCCCCGCCCACGAAACGACCCGAAATCGACCCCCCCCGGAGATTCCGATCGCCCCGGAAAGACTCGAACTTGAAGCACGAAGTCGAGGACGAATATCTGATCCCTAATCACGCGATCGGCGACGACTCCAATGGATCAGCGATCATCGACCATCGGAAGAAAACCCTAAGATGCGAGAGGCTTCTCGAGGAGAGAGGAGAGAGAGAATCGCATGCCAAATTTAGCAAGAGAGAGAGAGAGAGAGGCGGGGGGGTAAGAGAGAGAAATGGGGGACTTGTTGAGATATGGTTGGCGACCGGCGATTCCAGGTAAAATCGCATGGGCCCGCCTAGCTGTCAACCGCGCGGGGGCGGGGTGGGGGCGGCAAATGGGGAGACGGAGCACGGACGCGTGTCGCGCCGCGGTTGGCGGATCCGCCGCGCCGCGGGCAGGTGGCTCTCTCTCCTTCCTTCCCCTCCCTTTCATCTTTTTTTTTCCTTTTTTTTTTTTTTTTTTTGACGGAGGGGTTCCCTCTCGGCGCTGCAACTGGCTCCCAGCCGTCGGATCTCGCGGGTGGCGGACGCGTACGGCGGGGATCCCGTCCTTTCCTGGACTTGCGCCTTTTGGGGTGCGGAGGGGATACGGTCGGCGACGGAAGGTTCGGCCGCTTTCCCCGGGGGGGCGGCGGCCCTCGCACGTGTCGGCGCGTGAGTGGTGGGGGAAATTTGCGATTTTTTTTGTTTTGCGGCTTCGGATAAGCGAAGCGAAGAGTTATTGTTTAGCTGCTCCCGGATCCACCGCGGGCTCAGTTGATCTGACCCGTCCAGTCGTGCGGGGTCTCACGTGAGGCCCTTTTGATCCGACGGCCGATAACAACTGGGCCCCATGCGTAATGGGAATATGCAAGTGCTTGCTCAAGGTGGAGATCCGAAGCTAATCCATACCGGCCTCTACTATTTGTATCGTATTGATTTTGCTTTTACAAGTCTACGTTAGATCCTTTGCGGTGATTACGGAGGTCCCTCACCAACGTAATGGAAGCTTTCTTTTCCGATTGGAGCCGTCTCGCCTATTTAGGTACATAAACTGGCGGGCTGATAGAGTTGCTTTCCTTATTTTAAAGTGGCGGTGCCTGCACGCTTATCTCTCTGTTAGAAAATAATTTCTCTTCTGATATTCAGGGAACACCCTTTAATTTTACGTTCCACAATTTAGACAAAGTAATCAGATTCATCTTTTCTCTCTGTATTGTGTTGATTTTATTTTTACGCGAAATATCAACTTGAATTTTTTTCCATTGTATTGCTGCGTCAAGACGAGATGTTTCAGAAAAAAAGCTGCTCATCGTTACTAAGCTAGAGCAAAAGAGCTGAAAATGAAGTCACGTTAGAAAAGGAAAGTAGGGCAATCTCAAAGGCTTATGATTTTCGTCACTAGATTGCAAAGCAACAACGGTTTGCTGCCATGAAAATTCTTTCTCCAAAATAGAATGCTCACACTTGCATGTTCTTTTCTTAGGGTGTGTTTATTTGAATGTAAGAATTCTCCGCAAATCAGTTTTCTAAACTTTCACGCGTTTAGTTTGCTAATATGTCAATAGAGCATTATTGAGGGTAAAAGAAAATATACGTACTTAAAGTTAAGAAAATAAATTTCATAATAATGAAATTTACCCCGGAAGAAACACAGAGGGAAGACGAACTGGTAGGGAACTTTCACGATTGCTAATTGATACAAGGGAAAATGAAATAAATGATCCATAAACTTTGGCCTCAATGTGCAATGTGGTCTCTTAACTTTCAATTTGTTCAATATTGTTCTTGAACTTTAGCCCAATGTGTAATGCGGTCCCTGAACTTTTTATTTGTTTAATGTGCTCCTTAAACTTTTAGTATATATTCAAACTAGTTCATGGACTATGTCTTTCCATAAATTTAAGTTCAAGAACTACACTGAACATTTTCATATAATTCATGGATTAGTTTGAACATATACAAAAAATTCAGGGACCATGTTGAACAAATTAAAAGTTTAGGAATCATATTAAATAAATTAAAAATTCATGAAACATATTGTATATTGGGCCAAAGTTAATAAATTATTAATGTCTTTTATCCCTTAATACAACCACCAATCATAATCCCTTCGGAAGGTAAAACTACGGTGTAAACGGTCAAAAGGCATGTCCTCGAGGGACACAACCTTTCACTCAAATAGAGTAATAAATAATAATAACAATAAAGAAATGAACAAGTGAATGTACAAATAAATCAACAATCTGTTTTATTATCACATGTATAAGATATTCTCAATATACACCATTTTTTATAAGCATAATAATTATCTCAAACAAAATCAAAAATAAAATCCTCGATTTTGTTCCTATAAAGATGTTAATCTATAAAAAAATATATATGAATGTTAATTTAGTCCTAAACTTATTGTGCGAATGCTGATTCAGCCCTTAACTTCTTAATTTTGCCGATGTAGTCCTAAACATTTACGTGAAATTCCAATGCAGCCATTCTAGTCAATTGCTACTGGAAATCGCTAATGTGGTGATTTACGCAGGACATCAATTTAATCAAAGTTGCCTATGACGGTGTGCCACGTTAAACAATCGGTGATGACTAGATGTTGCATCATTGATTTTCCGGTAGTAATTAACTTGAGGGATTACATTGGCAAAATGGGAAAATTTAGGGTTGAATTGACATTCGTACAATATGTTCAAAATTGATTTGGCAATTATACTAACGAAAAAACGGAAAAGGACACAAATGACCCCTAAACTTTGGTCCCATATGTAATATGGTTCTTGAACTTTAGTCCAATGTATAATATGATCTCTGCACTTTTAATTTATTCAATGTGGTCCTTGAACTAGTTTGAACATGTACTAAAAATTTAATGATCACATTAAACAAATTAAAAGTTTAGGGATCATATTGTGTATATTGAGCCAAAATGTAAAGATGTCAATATCCCAAGAAAAAACGATAGGCTATCTACAGAGTGCATAATGTAAGGTGAGTGTCATTGAACCTTATGCTCGAACAATTCAAAGCGGCTAAGAGGATGGAACCTTGATCTTAAAACACTAAAATAATTCACATCGAATAAAAGTATCACATAATAGTTCTTGGAAGCAGTGTCACGCACTGATGCCGGCTTGGGAAGCGTTCAATAGTTTTACCACGACTCATTGGAACCGACCCTGACTTCCACACTTCCAAAGTCGAATCCCATCCACAGCGTTCGCAATCACGATTCTCGATTATTTCTTCACATCCTTAATTCTTTTAGGATAAGCGTATTTAAAGCTCTAAAACTTGTTACGAAAATGTAATTGAGTTCTAAAATTTTCAAAAGTGTAATTAAGTCCTAAACCTTATCACAAAAGTACAATTAAGTCCTAAAATTTTCAAAAAGTGTAATTAAATCCTAAAATTTGTCAAATCGATTCAACAAATCCTTCCATTGATTGTTCTTTTTTCAAAATTATAGGACTCGATTATACTTTTGTAAAAAATTTTAAGACTTGATTACACTTTTTAAAAGTTTGAAGACTCGATTGCATTTTTTTTTATAAGTTCTAGGATTTGATTGCGCTTTTTCAAAATTTTAGAACTTAAGAGCATTTTTGTGATAAGTTTTAAGACTTTCGATGCATTTATCTCATCGTTTTTTTGTCATACTCCACATCCTTCGTTAAGCTAGCGACCAGTGTTTCATTTATGAATATTGCAGAACATGGGAGAGAGATCCCTACGGTTGCAGCTTTCAGATTCTTTTCCTCTTTATGTGTAGCATCCTATGCTTCTGAGGTGACTACTTGTTCAACTTGCTCGAACATGTCCGGCGAATAGATCTTGTTATATATGTCCCTCATGGCTCAGACTGATAAAATGAATGAGCATTGAACTTCATAAGAAGGATGTAAGTCACTGTGAATTACTTTCTAAGTATCAGACTTATGACTACCAATTGCATATTGCCAGGGACATTTCTGACGCAGCGCGCAAAAGCATCATATCGAAGAAGTCGATGTCTTCTTTCATAGATCTCAGGGGAATCTTCGTCAGCTTGATGTAGGAGGAGGACATTAGATGATTATTTTTCAGAAAGGTGCGACAGAGCTCAAGGCGAACAGAAATATTCTGATTCCAGCACAGGCTCAAATGGTTCGCAGTCCAAAAGGTTATCTGGAAAATTTATTCGTTCGGTCTGGGAATGGAAATGCGGACGCCATAGCAGAGACGCTAAACTTTCTCAGTTTGATCCATTCACCACAAGTAAATTTAATAAAAGGAGTAGCTTCACACGAAACTTAACAGAACAAAAACCATTCTGATTTGATTATTCCAAATCTTAGATGTCGTCTCATCAACACATCCTATACTTCTTGTGCATCAGCTTGCTCCTCTCGACTATCACCATAGTCTATGCACTCGGCGGAAGTCGATACTGAAAAAGATAATGATAAAGAAAAACCTTGCCTTGTGCGATCCACCAGGAATTAGGAAAAGGAATGCGACGAACTAATTCTCGTAGACTTTGCACTCCTCGTCAGCGGGGTTCTTCTTGCAGAAATCTTCCAATGGGTCTCCGGTCGATCCCGGTATCTCTATGCCTGGCCACTTGACTGCTACTAAATGTGCCAAGTCGACGACCCTTTGGCTGAAAGATTGAGGAGATAAAACACATCATACATCCGAAACAAGAAATAGAAGAGGTGACTTCAAATTTGGAGCCTTCTTCCCTTAGTACTCTAAAAATGAGCGAAATCTTCTCACCTATAACCCCATTCGTTGTCGTACCAAGCGACCACCTTCACCATATCGTCTCCCATGACCATGGACAGTGAAGAATCGATGGTTGAAGAGACATCGGAGCATCGGAAATCCACCGAGACGAGAGGGTCATCGCACACGGCCAATATGCCCTTCAGCGGCCCTTCGGCTGCCTCTCTGAAGGCTGCATTGACGTCCTCGGCAGTAAGGCCCTTCTTCTCGACATTCACAACAAGGTCAACGACGGAGACGTTTGGCGTTGGCACACGAAGGGCGATCCCATTGAGCTTGCCCTTGAGCTGGGGAAGCACGAGAGACACTGCCTTTGCAGCCCCAGTGCTTGTCGGGACGATGTTGAGCGCTGCGGCTCTGGCTCTCCGCAAGTCACGGTGGGAAGCATCCAAGAGCCTCTGAACCATACGGGGTAAAAGAAACGATTATACTCAGACTTGAGCAAAACCTTAAATGCCCCAGTAAGTTCGGACAGCGTGCACATAAAGACAATTTCTTGATACTTTGTTCAATTACCTGGTCGCCTGTATAAGAGTGTGTGGTTGTCATTGTACCCTTCACAATGCCTACGAAAGTGATCATGAGAGTTCAGAAACCAGTCAGGACCCAGACAGTCAAGTCACACATTAGGGAAAAAAGAGGTGGTCAAAGATCGGGGATGAAGCCTTACCGAACTTTTCATCCATGACTTTCACGAAAGGAGCGAGGCAGTTAGTGGTGCAAGAAGCATTGCTGAAATCAGCCAGAAGCTCATGGGTTTAGTCCATTATGATCAACAGAATCTCAACTTAGTTCTTTCAAGAAAAATTCTGACCTGACTATGTTAGCAACTTCATGGGAATAATCTTTCTCGTTCACACCATAGACGTAGGTGGGTATATCAGCGCCTTTTGCTGGTGCGGTGATGATAACTTTCTTGGCACCAGCTTGGATATGTTTTCCAGCACCGGGGCCGTCCACGAAGACTCCAGTTCCCTGTAATTCATATTAGCAAGCCATGTTGAGGACAAGTTCTACAATAATTTGATCAATTCACATGGTTAGTTCATAATTATTGGGCTTACCTCAATAACAATATCGATGCCAAGCTCAGCCCACGGGAGCTTGAGAGGGTCCCGGTTAGAGACGACCTTAATGTGCTTCCCATCGATGCTGATGGTCTCGTTGTCCACGATTTTCACATTAGCTTTGAAAGTCCCCAACAAGGAATCATACTTCAGCAAATGTGAAGCCTGTCTTGCAAATAAGCTTACTTGTTAGACAAAAAACGAGGTAATGGATACCTCCACAAAAATACAGAAGCTCACTAGTCGTGAAATCTTACTCACATTTTTCACACCACCACTGTCATTGACAACAATGACATCAAGGGGCGAGTTCTTTCTTCCGTGCCAGCATCTAAGGAAGTTCCGACCAATGCGACCGAAACCATTGATTGCCACCTTCAGTTTAGCAACGGTCTCTCCTTTAGCTGGAGCTGGTGCTGAAGTCTGTTTTCACCATTGATAGGAATTGTGAGTAGGTTACCTAGAAAGATCGACTATGCTGCAAACAGATATCATGTTAAGAGTTGCAAGATGCTGATAAATGTTGAGCATTTTATACTAGGTTGCTTTGCACTCTTCTCAGTGACAGCGACTCAGTCTTTAAATATTTTATCTGGTCTACTAAAAGTTTGCCTACGCAATTCACACTCTTAGCTGCCTCCTTGAGACAAATCAACTTCTGCAACTTTCTACTTCCTCACTTTTGATCGACTGTCGCCAACAGAGCATGCAGTAGTAGCTCTCCATATATGACAAGTGCTTTTATTAAGACAGTTACAGATAATATCATATACATCCCACAAAATTGAATTCCTTGGTCGTTAATGCAGGTCTTATCGCTAGCTCAAGTTTGACATCAAGAAGAGTCCTCCTCTTCCCTTGTTTAACTTCATATGACAATGTTTCCTCAAGTTTCCTGCCATACTCCATCCGCTGACAGCCCTCAGACAACCTCCAAGAACTTAGCAAGAAATGAGCATAAGGTCCAGATTAATTTGTTTCCCTCTATTGATTCTCTAGACAGTCGGCTTACCCGTGGCTAAGCCTGTACCATCAAACTTTGTGCTATGGTCCCAGTGTTCTGGTTAATTACAGGTATTATTGCAGTCTGAGATTTCCTTGGGAATTTAGCCAGATATGATTATTAGTCAGGTAAAGAACACAAAGATGACTAGTAGTTACTTAAGGAGTACCTCTTAAAATGCAGGAAAATTGTAAAATATGCAAATGATCATGCTATTTCCCATGAACGATGACTGATCACATGATGTCCAGAAAACATCTTTCCTTGAAAAGGCTGGTATGTTTCCAGGAACTTAAATCAACCATCAAAATGAACAATGATCTGTTCGAATATAACTAACAAACTAACTCCAGAACGTTCAATGCAGAGAAAAAATAAGTGGCGATAGTCCAATTGATCAGCTGACCTTGGGAGCGAGCTGAGCAGCCACAGCATCAAAGAAGGATCCTTCCCCGCCATTCTTCGCGCAAGTCACGCACGATCCAGCACGAAGGCCCGAGAATTCCGCCACCTCGAGCCTCTGGACATAGGGGAAAAAAACATTCCAAAGAACGCAGGTGATCAGCACTTACGCTGCTGAAACATCGAAACACACATCACACAACACTCGCACACAAAAGAAAAGAGAGGATCAGAGAGAGACCTTGGAGAAGCATTGAGTGGGGAAGGAGTGAGAGGAGCTCTTGCTAGAGAACTTGGCATTTGTTGGGAGGGTTGAGGGAGCAAGAGCTGCGTGAGTGGCCATGGCTGACTGAAACTAAAGCTCAAGAGACCTGCTTCCGCAGCTAATTTATACCACACTAGCTTTGAAAGTTTGTTTTTTTCTTCCTTTTTCAATTGGTGACTACATTTGCATCTGTGAATTATGGTTGGAAGACAATTAGAAGGGAACGAGTGGTGAATATGGTGTTGCGGGGATGCACAATGGGATAAGGTTCCTATTGGGGATCTCCAAGGCATAAATGTGAGCCACAGACTGATTTTAACCACCCATCCATCTCTCTTCCCCTGAAGGCCACTCCTTCAATGATTCATGAATTTCTCTGTTAAAACACGAGCCAGATTTTTGTTGAAAGAGCTTATGGGTAAAACATGCACGAGGGCATACATAATCATATATGTCCCATTTCGTGGATATTTCAAAAAAAAAAAAATTGCGGTGTGTATATATCTGGCTTAGAGATCGATGTGGAGTTGATGGTGGAAATCGTTTGGAAGATAATATCCGCCTTGCCTTTCCGGGACAGGCGACAGTAAGGGAATAATAATACATCTGAATTCGAAGTATCCGCCCGTGACAGAAGTCTTGCCCAGCAGGGCCAACCCTCCAAACAATATTTGATAGATTTCTCAAGTTTCCCCTCCCATATCATCCATAACTGGTTTAGTTCAATAGAACTTCAGTGTGTCATCACACAGCTAGCTAGGATGGTTCGTAGATCATTTGATTCACCACAACTTACCCTTGCTTTGCCATTCTAGAGCAAAATCTCACACTGACCATCTGCCAATCAGGCATTAAGTACCATTGTTGACGATTGGCTTTCAAGTTGACACCGGGTCAACCACACTAATCGTCATACCATATGATGGCACACATTATCCGAAATGTAACGGCGATCACTTTCAATGAACGACTAGATTTATACATACACAAGAAGGGAAACTGTGATGATATAATACTCGAAGTCTCCCGAGATAAACAGTATTCTGCACAGATATACCACGAATGATGTATTTCCTCAATCGAGATAATCATGTCAAAAGAAACCGAATGCATTGGTCTTTAGAAATAAACAGAAGATTTTACAAGAGGAACCATTATTCTGTTATATGGAGGCCGCCAAAAAGGGAGAGCCAATTGTACCAAAACAGTGGATGACCATGATCTTAGGCCTGGGAATTGTGGGCTATCAAACAGCAGCTTCGATTTCATCAGGGGCAACGGCAATCTCATCTGATGAGTCTTCAGTTCGGAGCTGAGAAGATACATCATCTATGGCTGAATTGAGCTGTGCAATCTTCTCGGCAAGCACCTTCCTCGTTTTCTGGAAATCATCATATTTTAAGGTGAATACATATTTCACAGATGGCCACGATGCCACGTTACTGCTACAGTCTCTTCACAGCATACATGAAGCAGGTCATAGCAAGCATATGTTGGACTTCATATACAAACATGTCAGCAGTTGCTTATCAAATTAAACGCAGGTACAAAAACTGTTCTACTCACGACAATCCCGGATCAGAAAATCATTTTCATCATGGCACAGTAAGTACTATAAGGTGTCGTACATTGGAAAATTTAATATTAAAGATAAGTCAAGGACAGGTCACCTCCAAAGCCTTCTCTTCATCATAGATGAATTTTGGTAATTTCCTCATCAAATCCTTCCTGTCAGTTCCAGCCAGTGCCTTGCTGATCTACCGGGATGATAAAAGGAAAAACTCAATTCAGGGGAAAGGGCTTCCACATGTAGATCCGCAGGACTATCACATGAAATAATGGAACTGAAGATGTATTCAGCTGAACCACCATACTTATGATATTCATCAACGATTACATGAACTGCTTGAACTAAAATTATCAGAATAGAATATTGGAAAATAATATTGAACATCAAATGTTCAATAATTCAAACAAACTCTAACCAAAAGAAGGTGGATTCCTACACCATAGGTAGGGTATTACAGATAATGTCAGTACCTGAGGTGCATATACACAACCGAGGGCACCAACTATAATTCCTCCTAAGACAAAACCACCAACAAAGATGCTTGCACTGCTCGGCCTTCCACCATCTCTGCATTAGAAAACAAACAAAAGACTAGCATTGGGTACATACAATCACAACTAGGGAAATTTGACAGACTTATGAAAATTTTAGACGCAGGAAATGAGTTTGATATAAAGAACAGTAATTACTTGTTGTTAGCTGACCCATCTAACATTTCAAGCATAAAACAAAATAACTTATTATTGAAAGGAATATCGTTGGTATATTAAGAATTGCGGAATACGTTTGCCTTTACTGCACAAATCTTCCTGAACCATCCTTGGCCAAATAGATTTAGAAAAACAATTTCCATGCTGATTAGATATACAAGTTTAGAGCAACTAAACTATGTCTGCACATCAACCAAAGGAAGCCGGGAATAGAGAAACAAGACCAGGAAATACTGCAAGAAAATATGTCCTGGCTCTCTTTCTCTCCTCCCCCGCGGCCCCTTTTCCCTCAATTTTTTCCTTTCCCTCTCCGCTTCCCACAACATGTACCAAATTTGTCAAATCATGACAAGAACATAAGGTCTATACAGGTCTGAGCAGGTAATACAGCCTAATGCTAAGAAAACGGGATAGTAAAAGAAGAAAAATTGACTGCTGATTAAGCTTCCACTTAGAAATTGCATCCAAATTTAGCACCTCAACATTAGACCACAACAAAGTTGCAATAGTTGGCAGTACCTATACTCAGCACTAACAGTGAGTTGCCTTGAGGAGCGGAGCTGCAGCATTCCAGTTTGATTTGTAGAGAACAACAAGTTGTTTCGGCGTACACTCCCCAGGCATTGGACTGATGGCTTAAGCGGGCAACCTGGCAGTATGTTCCAGAATAAATAGCATAAGCACACTTAACTGCATGAAAAGTCGAGGCTCTAAACACAACGAGCCTTAAATATCCACTGCCGGTCAAGCGTGAGAGAAGAAACAAAGTTCTTCTAAAATCTGGTAGTCAGACTACGGCAACGTAAACCATAGAAGGTAGAATGACGTCCTATCATATCCGAACCTAAGGAAAGGTGCTTTAGTCATAACTCGTGCACCGTCTCATCCAAATCGAGAAAGGGAGAAATATCCCGATGTCTAAACAGAGGATGCACAAAGCCAATGCTCAGCAATTGGACAGATCCATTCCCACATGACAAAGATGAACCTTCTGTGAAAATTACACCATGAGCCGTGCTAATGTGGTAGCACAGACCCATCAGGTAGTCTTGTCTTGTTTTCGCCGCAAGTTTTTACCCACGCATCGAGAAAAACAAGCACCGCGCCCACATGTCATACGACATATCTATCAGGCGAAAGGCTTTCCCCACGTAAGACCGCTGATCATCAGGATCACGCGGCAGGCGACAACACCCAAAGGAAGCCGCACAATGTGAAAACTTTACGAGACTAAAAGCAATACATAAGGCCGACGGCCGCAAACGCTCGGGACTTTCCACCATGATTAGCATTCAATCACGAGTCTCGAGCTCGCCAAACTCATCGCACGCCACTCAATGCAACTGCAGAGACCCACGCACACTGGCACAAGAGTAAGCAACACCGATGTACAGGCATTTCGCTTTCCCTTCATCTCGCGGTTCACCGAAAAAAAACACCGTCCAATCCAGCTTTCCTCAGGATCGAACGCGAGCCGAAAGCTGACGATCAGCGCGAAAACGCTGCGAAAAAGCACATCGAACGGAAGGGCGGCGGAATCGGAGGAGACCGTTACCCGACGAGAGCCGCGGTCGGGGACTTCGCACCGGAGCCAGGGAACTCGAGACCGCGCTCATCTCCATGGGCGTGAAGCGCGAGAGAGAGGCTGAACGATCGGAGCTGCGAGGTGTTCGATTCGAGGGAGGAAACGAGGACGGAAGGAGGAGATAAAGAGGGGGGCGATGGTTCGTTCCGGTGTTCGATTGTATCGATGCAGGTTCGCTCGCTTGGAGCGACGCGGCCGAAGAGATGAAGGGCGGCGGCGGGCGCGATCGCCTGCTTCGCGCTTGAAATGATTTAGCATTGAGATCGGGGACTCTTACGGCCGTTGATTCGATC
This sequence comes from Syzygium grande, assembly GCA_024733475.1. Taxonomy (NCBI): domain Eukaryota; kingdom Viridiplantae; phylum Streptophyta; class Magnoliopsida; order Myrtales; family Myrtaceae; genus Syzygium; species Syzygium grande. Next base: position 12,726,167 of record JAMXDD010000006.1, read on the forward strand.
CTTTGAGCAAAGATCCCGCGCGCGTGCGCTGTTGATCGCGGCCCGATGATTTTCAGCCGCTGCATTGGCCGGGCGTTTGAGAAGAATTTGAGGGAAAAAAAAAAAAATGAAAGGATGAAGAAGAAAGATGAATCGGCACTTTTAAGAGTGACATCTACAATTTTTGATAAAAGGGAAAATGCGACATGAACATTGCGTGACGGATTGTAAATAGTTACTTAAATAAGTGAGTCATGTTCAAACGTCAATTAAATATTGAATGACATGACAAAATATAAATAACCGATTAAATAAGCGAGTTATATTCGATCAGAATAACGATCTGTCATATAATTTAGTATACGGGTTTTGTAAATGCTGAAATTGGTTTATGAATGCTTATTTAGTTAATATGACAATCCAACTCGCTCTATAAAACTCATGAGAGAGAGAGAGAGAGAGAGAGAGAGAGAGAGAGAGAGAGAGAGAGAGAGATGGGGTCGATGCTGCCATTATACCACTTGCATTGTGCAAGGTCCATGGATGGTCGTTCGATGTAGGCAAGCAATGACGCCATCATCGAGCCCAGGGACTTGTAGCTAAGCAAGTACGACTTATTAAGGAAATCGAGTGAATCCTCCACGTCGCTTAACAACAAATCGGTTTCGTAGGATATTCTAACTTTATTCTATTCATATTTTTATATCCCACTTATTTAAATTACTTAAAATTATTGACCAACTATGTAAAAATCGATCTTACCATGGTAATTCTCGTCTTCACAAAAGGAGGGACAAAGGTGTAAATTTGGCGGGGAAAGGATAGGAGGCGGCGAATGCGGTTTTTTTTTTTTGTGGTTCCTCCAAGAGCTGACTCAGCAGCATCTGCAAAACCGCAAAAAAAAAAAAAGCCCAACGGCCATGGCTTCCGCCCGGAGCTTCCACAAACCGGCCGTCGACGATGGTCGTCTCCTCCTCCGACCGAGAGCCGCCGCCGCCTCGGACCAGCCGCCGGACGCCGCTAGGCGGCTCGCTCCTCCGGCTCGCGCTTCGAGGAGGCTCGCGATCCTGATCTCCTCGCTGCCGCTGCCGCTCGCGCTCGCCTCGCTGCCCCGGCCGTCGGAGGCCAGGGAGAGGCGCAACCGGAAGGCCATCCCGCTCGAGGAATACGCCACGAGCCGTGAGTCTCCCGACCCCTCCGTCCTCTCTCGTCCGTCGTTCTTTCGTTGCGTCGAGAGCGCGAAGTTTGCGCTCGCGCGTTCTGTCGCGCATGCCGGGAGATGTTTTGCCTTTTCCCCTTGTGGCAGTTGCAATGCGATGGCGGAGCATAAATGCGCAACCGAATTCGATAGTGGACGGGGTATTTGAGAATTGAAATGCGTGCTTCATTCGTTTTTGTGATTGAGTGAGCAAAGCGTGTAGTTTGAGTAAGTGCAATGAGAGGCACATTGATCGTGCAAGTTCAAAGCTGCCCGTTGCTATGATAATGCAAGTGGTTTAAGGAAGTAATCGAGTCAAATTGCAATAAAGGGGGTCTGCTATGTTACTTGTTGGAGCCACCGTCTTTTTCTTTGTGTGGATTCTAGTCCTATGAGTAGTTACAGTGAGATAGTTCCGGCAGTTTCGTTCATCGGCAAAAGTTGGAGGGGTGGTAGTAGTGTGTGATTGTGCTTCTGTGACCTGCCTTTTATGGATGTAGCGTCGACATTTTAGAAGCTGTGCCACTTGCTATGATAGTGCAGTTGAAGTGAATAAGATAGGCATTAAGGATGTGATTCTGTCGCATAATGTCCTTAGGGATGACTAGAATATTCATAGTTGAAAGCTTTGGAGCGGGTATTAATTACTAGTTCGAGTCTTGGTTCGCAATTGAATGGATTCTGTGGCTTTGTCATTTTATTCTGCTTAAGCTAAGATCATGGAGTCTACCTCGACTCTTTGTGCTGCTTCTCTTTGTCATCGTACCTGATGGAATGCAGGAGGAATGCTTCCCTTTATCACATCATCTCGTAGGACCTAGCTTAGTCTTTCTTTCACTCCCACCCCTCTTTCCCATGTACTGCCTCTATAACCCATTACTAAAGATTTATTTAATTTTCTGCCAATAGATGCTCAAACTAAAAGTTAATTCCTATTCCCCATACAAAGCAGAAAAGAATTGAATTCTAGGCTGCCAGATTTGTGAGGGAAAAAGGTTCTCGTGTTTCACAAGAGAAAGTTGCATTTTAGCTTGCTGTTCGTTTTGTTTTAGTAAGCAATTCCAATCCTTGAAACAGCTGATGGAGTGAAATACTATGATATCATCGAGGGAAAGGGTCCAGTAGCTGAAAAAGGATCAACAGTCCAGGTTTGTTGATGTCGATTTTCTGTTTATATTTCCTCAAGCAATATATGAGCCAGTAATATTCTGTGTTGAATCCTCTTTTGCAGGTGCATTTTGACTGTCTTTATCGCGGTATTACAGCTATATCAAGTCGAGAATCTAAGCTTTTAGCTGGAAATCGCATTATTGCTCAGGTCTTATACTTTCGATTTTCTTTTCTCATTTCATATTGCTATTTCCGGTTCAGACAAATTCTCCTCATTTTGACTTGTGCCTTGTGTGGACCAATGCTTTGCTAATGCGCAAACTTACTTGGCATTATTAGCCATATGAATTCAAGGTAGGATCTCCTCCAGGAAAGGAACGCAAGCGTGAATTTGTAGATAATCCAAATGGATTATTTTCAGCACAGGCTTCTCCCAAGCCACCACCTGCTATGTACTCGATAACAGAAGGGATGAAAGTGGGTGGAAAGGTGATCATCTCGACTCCTATCGGCAGTAAATGTTCGTCAATGTGGCTAATTTGTCACTCAGTAAATGAATTGCTAACACTTAAGCTAGTGCTTTTGTATTTTCCTCATCCCATCTTCTTTCTAGTCTTTAATGGCCTTATTGTTCTTGAACATTCGTCCTTTTTCAGAGAACGGTGATCGTTCCTCCAGAGGCTGGCTATGGTCAGAAGGGAATGAACGAGATACCGGTATTCTTTGTATTATTGATTCATTGGGAATTATCCCACTCTGTGTTTAGGAGCTGATCATACCATGAAATGCCTGGTTCTGAGAGCTTGCGTGAAATTTTTTATGCCTCTTCTATAATTTCAACTCCATTCCTAAGTGAGGTTTCAATCTATTTGCATGTGGTGCCTCTAAGCATGTCATTACATGTGCTTGAGAGTTAATTACGATGCATTCCTGAGAGTATTTGTGTTTTCCTTTTCCAGCCTGGGGCCACCTTTGAACTGAATATCGAGCTTCTGCAAGTAGAACCGTCTGAGGGAAAGCAGACTTAGCATTGGGTGAGGAGGGCTGCGAGGCAATGGAGTTGATGTGATGCCGAAATTTTGTCTCCTTTTCTTCTAATAGAAGGCAGATAAGTCAGCTGAGGGATCATTATGTGCAGAGTGATAAGTCAGATTGAATGCGCGACTCGCTAGGTTTTCTGTATATCTTCTTCTTTTTCTTCTTCCTCTTCCACTACAAAGCATGATGAAGCAGAACACTCTCTCTCAGGCCGATATTCTTGCTTCCTCAATGCTGCAGAATTCACTGATATTGTTGGTATTGTATAAATGAGACTGTTGACCCCATGAGTTGAGACACTAACAATATTGAAACTACTCTCCCATACTCTTGAAGGAAAAGAAGATCAGCACCTATCTGGTTTATAATCTTGTGGAAGTTGCACGGGAGCCAAAACAGTATGCAAACATGTTGTTGCTCACATCTGATTGTGTGAAACAATCAAACATGCAAACATGCAATGGAGAAAATTCTTGTCACTTTGTTTTAGGAAACATGTACATTTTCTTTCGAATGAACCTTTTTTTAACTTTTCTAGCAAAAAGAAAAACAGCGTTTGATATTACATTTGACTCGTGCACCCTTGATAATGGATGGGTGTGATATATGAGATTCCAGTTTGTTCAATAAGTAAAGGGTTAATACCACGAAAAACCTTAAACTAATACACATGTGACAAATTTACCTAAAACTAATTTTTGGGTTAGCAAAAACCCTCAAACTTGTATATATGTGATAAATTTACCTGAAACTAATGTTTGGGTCATCCAAAGTCCATCCCAGTCTATTGTGTGCAGTTACTGGATATCGTTAATGTTGCAGTAAAGCAAAGTTAAGTCAGTTATAAGCTTCCTAAATGAGGAATTTTCTCCTGTTTTGGAAAAAAGATGGGGATACTGGAATACAAAACCAACTTTCTGGATTCAACTTTCTTGTGTGGCCTATTTAGAAGGTTTATTACCGCGTCAGGGGCGGTCCAACAATGGTTTAATAGAATTAGTCTTAGTTAACTCTGGTGATGGAATTGTGTCTGATTTTACTTCCATTCTCCTAAGGATGAAAGACCACTTTCTACTGATGGAGAACCGTAACTCCGAGCAACTGTCAATGGTCCACAAGGAAAATCATGTCTATCTTGTACAGTAAGTGTCGTTAATTGAAGCCAAATCGTTGACGAGAAAGTGTACCCGCAAAATGCATCTCGAGCATTGCTGACCAAGTAATACTTGGAGGATAAACCCAAGCCAAAATCAGTAGAGGAAGAGAAGACCAGGGAAGGATTTAGAGATGGAAGCAGAAGGGTTTCCAACAGTGAGTATGGAAGCAATTTGAAGGGGTCATTTTCTCAAAAAGGGGTTTTTCAGACAGATTCCAACAGTGAGTTTCCTTCCGCCAACCATAGAGGTGCATTATAAGGGAAAATTTCAATTTGAAAAGAGAAAAAAAGAAGAACACAAAGTGGGGTTTTGGATTCTTGTGGTCCTGCCACTCCAGCGCGCCGTATGGATGTTTTCAATCAAAAGCTGCGTCTTCAGACGAGCTTGTCTTTGGACAATTTTGAGAATGAAACTATAAGGGTCCTCTCACCCCGTGATTTTAGTACGGCGGCAGATGCAGGCAGTTCTACTATGTCTCCCAAACCATAGCTCAAACCATGGATTGACAGATCAGTTCGTGAGCTAACTCGTTTAGGACTCTGTTATTTGTCATGCATATGTGGCAATGTATGTTTCAGGAAGTTGACAGATCGTCTCATTTTCAGTGAACATTTTTGACCCAAGTGGTCCCTCTGAATGTAACATAGTTCGGACTTATGTTTGTTTAGAGGCACGAGTCTATACCATCCTGAAACGGTTCTCTTTTTCCGAATGTTAGTCAGAGCATCCAAGAATGGCCAGGAACATCGATAAGGGCTGATCTACTCCGGCAACTGAAATCATCAACAATTCATTAACGATCTCAAGATAAACGATACTAAAGTTGGATAGAATGAAACTTTGTGGTCGAGCCATAATTATCTCAAGGCTTCATTCTCCTCCACTTAAATTACTTATTCAGCATTGATGATCCTTATAAAATTTTTTAATTTTGGTTCATGTAATATATATAAGGAGGTGATTACTGATTATGTTGACTAATTCAAAGGCGAAATCATAAAGAAACACGCATTCCTATTTATTATGTGTTGGTAAAAAAGTCTGTAACATGTGTACATCAGATTGACTTTCATGCATATATGCCCAGACAAGGTCCTTTTCCAGAGTCAGAATCAATGGTAGAAGATGGGATTGGCCGGCTTCGCTGTTCAATGACTACCGAGTGCAGATCGTTTACTTGAGCGATCTCTTTATTATTCTGAAGATGGGATTGGCCGGCCTCTTATTCCTTCTTGCCTTTGCTTTCATAGTTACCCGCTACCTTCGGCTTCGAGTCATGAAACCCGTAAGCCTTAGTTTTGCAGAGCTTCGATCATGCCACTTGCTCCTTGGTATTGCTCTTGCTCTTGCACTGTGCTTTAACCTTGTCTCCTCCACCACCAATGAAACAGACAGACTTGCGCTGCTCGCATTTAAGGCCGGAATAACCGAAGATCCTTTTGGGGTGCTCGACTCTTGGAACAATAGCTTTGGGTTTTGCAAGTGGTATGGTGTCACATGGGGCCAGAGGCACCAGAGGGTCACGATCCTAAACTTGCGATCACAAGGACTGTTTGGATCAATCTCTCCTCATATAGGAAACCTCAGCTTCTTGAGGGAAATGTGGCTGCAAAACAACAGTTTTAATCAAGAAATCCCTCCATAGCTCGGCCATTCCGCTTTGCGTATCCTAAGATTGACCATCAATTCTTTGGTTGGTGAAATTCCCAAAAACATATCGGGTTGCTCAGATCTGGTAATCCTCGAGCTCGGAAACAATGAACTAACCGGAGAAATTCCTAGAGAGCTCGGGTCATTGCCAAAGCTACAAGAGTTCGCTTTGTATGCTAATAATCTAACTGGGAGTATCCCTTCCTCCATTGGGAACTTATCTTCCCTACAGATACTTTTTTAACCATGAACAACTTGGACGGGAGCATTCCTGAAGTTCTAGGCCACCTTACAAACTTGCAATTCATGGGCATAGCAGCAAACGGATTGTCGGGTACGATTCCATCTTCGTTACTCAATCTCTCTTCCCTAACTACGTTTGATGCTGGAGACAACCAGATACAGGGCATTCTTCCTGCAGGCATAGGCCTCAAACTCCCAAATCTTGTATTTTTTAGCATTCATGGGAACCAACTTGAGGGACCGATTCCTCTATCTATATCGAATTGCACAAAGCTTGATAGGCTTCAACTTGGAGGCAATAGATTTTCCGTAAAAGTACCTTCTTTGGAAAATTTGTATGAGCTTAGTTGGCTTCAAATCTTTGCTAATCAGCTTGGCAGTGGAAAGCCTGAAGACTTGAGCTTCCTTTGTTCGTTAACTAATAGCACCAAATTAGAGTACGTGGGTATTGACAGGAACAAGTTTGGCGGGGCAATACCTAAATGCATAGGTAATTTTTCCACCAATCTCATATTATTTTCAGTAAATGAGAATCAAATATTTGGTGACATTCCTACCGAAATTGGGAATTTAGTCAATCTGGAATTATTGTTTATGAATCTCAACCAGCTTTCAGGTGTTATCCCCCACAATTTGGGGTATTTACAAAATCTATCCACTGTGGAATTAAGCGATAACAACTTGGGAGGGATTATCCCATCTTCTTTAGGAAATCTAACCAAGTTGATTACCCTACATCTCGGTGGGAACAACTTTCATGGGCAAATTCCTTCAAATCTATCAAACTGCCGGTCTCTTAATTTGCTTGATCTGTCCAATAACAATCTTAGTGGTATTATACCCTTGCAACTTATGAGTCTCTCATCATTAACAATCATTCTGAACTTATTTCGAAACCATTTGACTGGGGTTCTATCCACAGAAGTTGGCGACTTGAGAACTTTGACCGCGTTGGACATCTCAAACAATTTGTTAGTAGGTGAAATCCCAAGTAGTTTAGGTGATTGCACTGCATTGACATCATTGAGGATGAGAGGCAACTTCTTCCATGGGTCGATTCCTCAATCAATTAAATTGTTAGGAGGCATTGAAGAACTAGATCTTTGATGCAACAATTTCTCGGGTCAGATTCCAGAATTCTTAATAATATTTCGTTCCTTGAAACTTTTGAATTTATCCTACAATAAGTTTGAAGGCATGCTACCAAGTGAAGGAGTCTTTAGGAATGCTACCGGTACTTCTATTATTGGGAATGATGAGCTATGTGGTGGGCTACCAAAATTTCACCTCCCCAATTGCATCTCCAAAAGCTCCAAGAGCAAAAAGATTAATTTAGTGGTATTGTCCACCTCAGTTATTTTCGGAGTTCTTGGAATAACTCTTATTCTAACTTTCATATATCTTTGTTGGTTGAAGAAGACACTAATGAAACCGGTTTCAATTTCAAGGGATGATTCATGTCCAAATGTATCAAATGTATCTTACGGAACACTCCTAAAAGCAACAGATGGTTTTTCTTCAACAAATTTGATTGGTGGTGGAAGCTTTGGTTCTGTTTATAGGGGTATACTCGAGGTTAGTGGAATTACCGTTGCCATGAAGGTGCTTCATTTAGTTCGTCACGGTGCTTTGAAGAGCTTTAAAGTCTAGTGCGAGGCATTAAAGAACATCAAACATCGAAATCTTTTGAAGATATTGACAGTTTGTTCGGGTAGTGATTATCAAGGAAATGATTTTAAGGCCTTAGTCTATGAATTCATGGACAATGGAAGCCTAGAACGGTGGCTGCACCCTAGTGTAACATCATCTCATCGCAATGAGCTTGCAAAAAGTTGAATTTCATTCGAAGGATAAATATTGCTATTGGTGTTGCTTCAGCACTGGATTATCTTCATCACCAGTGCCACATCCCCATCGTTCATTGTGATTTAAAGCCAAGCAATATCCTCTTAGATGCTGAGATGGTCGCATATGTTGGCGACTTTGGATTGGCAAAATTCCTTATTGAATCATCCCTTGATACTGCAGTGAGCTCTGTGGGTTTTAGAGGGACAATTGGTTATGCTCCACCAAGTAATTTCTCTCTCTCAGAAAGTTTATTTACTCAAAAAAGTAATTGATGGGTCTTCCTACGTGAAGCTTGGTAGCAAATATGGACTCTTATGGTCTTATGCATAATAGATAATGATTGATGATCTGTGCTCCGAATTTGACCTGCACTATGATTTAAATGTGTTGCAGAATATGCAATGGGATGCAATGTTTCAAGAGAAGGTGACGTTTATAGTTATGGCATTCTCTTACTAGAGATGTTCACAGGATTAAGTCCAATCGATGACATGTTCAGAGATAATTTAACTCTTCATGGCTTTGTCGCAAAAGCTTTGCCTGAACGAGTGCTCGAAATTACGGATGGTATTTTGCTTCAAGAAAAGAGAGAGCCATTTTGGCCCCTACGGTCCCCAGCATTGGCCTTCCGAAAGCGATGGCATATTTCAAGAGTGTTTGGTTATGGTGTATAATATTGGAGTTGCTTGTTCGAATGAAGTGCCAGGAAGACGAATGAGCATCGGTGGAGTTGTAAATCAGCTGCATCAGGTCAGGGAGAAACTCTTTGCATTGGGTTTACATGAACAAGATGAACTACCGACGGTTTCTACCTAGCTGTTGTACATTTCGCATTGTTTAGGCAATGGAAGCAGACAGGTAAATTCAATAACTGAAGAGAGAATCAATTATTCTTTTTCTAGTTGATGATTATTCATCAGCTGCATCAGTACATATCTGAACTTGCTGAAGGCCTTGGGTGCACACACAATCTTCAGTACTTTCAGTTTACTTAAAACTCTGATTTGGTGCCATATTATACAAAAAATGAATCAAAGATAGGTTGTCTTGCTTCTTTTAATCTTTTCATTTGTATGATATTGATGCTCACTAACACGAATTGCAATCAATTAGCTATTGGAAATCTTATGTAAAGGAGAAAGCTTGGTTTCTGCAGATCGGCTAGGAATGGGCTTGCTGTTGCTGTTGCTGTTGCTGTGTTTGGAATAACCTGATGTCAGGAATTGAACTATGTTCCTGAAGCTATGTTCAGGATTCACCATCCAACCATGCAGTTATTCGAGGAGGAATCATCCGAGAATGCTTTAGTAAGAACAATGTAATGTAAAGCGTGTAATGGATTTTTCTAGGGATGCAAGTGCAAATTCTCCAGCACTGCTATTTCTGAAGTTTACCAATGTCATTCCCTTTTATTTTCGCAATTTAGAAAAGCTACACGTTTCTTCTTCTTCTTCTTCTTTTTTGGAAAGCACCTAATCACGTATCCATAAAGCTTACTATTTTTCTTTTCATAAAACTTACTATAGATACATTGATATTCACTCTTTTTATATAGGAAAAATTATCAAAAAAATCATAAATCTATTGCATCCGTACCAATTCAATTTTAAACCTTTCAATTGTGACAATTGTGTCCTAAATCTAACAATTTGTCGATTGAGTCCTTTCGGCCAATTCTCACGGAAATTGCTAACATGGATACCGATTATTCTATGTGGTATGACCGGCACTATTATGAACAATTTTTATAATATTTAATTTTTTTTATTGCACAACCAATCGTGTGATATTTTTAGGATTTTTTGGTAATTTTTTAGCATTCGTTAATCATGTGGATAAGCAACTTACAAAGGTAAAAATTAGTGACTACATCAATAAATTACTAGCCAAAAAATATGCTCAAACTTACTTCTCTAAAAAAGTAACCATTAAGCGGACAGACGTTACTAAATTCTTAATAATTATGAAAGTAAAGTTACTTTACACCACGACAAAATTAGTGGCCGTTGAAATGCAAATACCTTGACCTTGGCCTCTGGCGAGGGCTCGAGCCTCGCCGGCGGCGATGAGGCGAGGGCTCGAGCCTCGCAGGCGACGATGAGGCACGCCCTTTCTTGCCAGAGCATGACTTCGAGTTCACTACTTAGTACAACCACATACCCGAATTTCATACGATAGTTATCAATCACATGGAGAAAAATTAAAAACTATTAATAGGCCAAATGTGATGTTCCTCTTAGAAAGTTACTGTTCACATTGAGATGTAGCTTCCGACCAAAAAAAAAAACACAGTTGAGATGTAGCCATAGGGACTTCATCGTAACTGATTTCAAAGTGTTGCGGGGTGGATATTGCAAAAGATCGAGATACAGGGGGGGCCAAATTGCAAAAACCCGAAAAATCTAGGGGCCAAGATGCAATCATCCCCAATAAGACCAGACCGCAAAGTCTCGACGCACTCCATAGAGAGTCAGCACTTACTTCGCAAATTCGCATGCCAGTCCGAGAGACGATCGACTCCTCCTCGCGCACGAAGATGGGGTTTAGGTTCGACCTGCTGGTCCTCGCGGTGGCCCTGCTCTCGACGCCGGCGCTCTCCGATCTGGTGTTGACCAGGGTCGATCGGCGCGTGAGTCGCTCTCTCTTCTCTTCTCCTCCTCCTCCTTCGTTCTCCCTGCGAGCTCTTTGGCTGCTGTTACTCGTTGATCCCGCTCGTATCGAGCAGGTTTTGGTGGGGGTTTTGTCTCCTTGAGGTGTTTGAGATCGTTGATATCCGATTTGCGAATTTTGAGTATCGAGGTGGCGCTGCGAAGGCCTTGGTGTTTGAATCGGATGCGACAGGGGCGGGTTCTGAGGATGTGTAGGTTTTGAGTTGGTTTGCATTTTGGAGGATTTGGACTCGTGTTGGGTGATTTGGCTGTCTGGTAGTGGGTTTTTCACTTGAGTGGTCGGTTTTAACGATCTTCTTGTCCTGAGGATGATGAGAGATTACGATATGTGGATGGGCTGCTGGAAATCTAAAGGATTTCTGCTGGTCGAAAGCTCCGATGGGTTTTGTCGGGTTTAGATATGATGTCTGCGCAACCCGAGAAAGTGGAAATGTGGCTTCTTGGTTTAGTTCTGTTATTTCACAATCATTAGCGGGCTAATGATGTTCGTGTTCTCTTGCAGGTTGATTTGACATCTCACATCGTGCGGATTGTCTCGACACTGAAGGTGCGGTCACTTCCAATTGTGTTGCCATTGTTATGTTTTCTGCATTTTTGCTCTTTCTCTTCTAGATCTCATCAGTAGAGAGTTGCTCTGACTTCCTTGGTATTTGTGAAACTCCTTATCTTAAGCTATTGGATTTGGGCAAATGATCATGTTGAACTTGTTAGTACCTCGATTAATTGATTTCTCTTACTTGAATTTTTTCGCTGTTTAATGAAGGTCGAGAACACGGGAAAGGATTCAGTATCAGAGGTTCTGTTGGTGTTTCCTGAACGCCAGGCAAACAACTTGGCATACTTGATGGCTGCATCTAGTCCGGGGAAAGGGAAAGCAAAAGCTTCTGCTGTCAATCTTCCTGTTGAAAATGTCAACAGTGAAGGATTACCTCCAGCCTTGGTTGCCTATTCAGTGTCATTACCCGAGGGTGGACTAGGGAAGGGGGCAAGCTTTACTTTTGACGTGTCAGCTGTGTTTACTCATTCACTGCTACCTTTTCCTGAAAAAATTACTCAGGCTGATACTCAGCTGCTTGTATTTGAAGAAAGTGCGTACTTTCTCTCACCTTATGCTGTCAAGGTCCAGTCTCTCACTGTTAAACTTCCTCATCCAAGAGTTGAATCTTACACGAAACTAGAAAACACTAAGGTTCAAGGTTCAGAGATCAAATATGGTCCTTACGAGAATCTTGCTCCCTTTTCATACTCACCTATAGTTGTTCATTTTGAGAGCAACCAACCCTTTGTTGTTGCTCGAGAATTGGTGGCGAGAAATAGAAGTTTCCCACTGGGGTAATGTGCAGGTTACTGAAAACTATAACCTTGTTCATGGTGGTTCTCAAATTAAGGGAGAATTCTCTAGGTATGATTACGCATTTCGTGTGCTCCTTTAGTTTTTTTCTCAAGTTTGGCGTCTGTGCCTATCATAAGCTGCTTCCTTCATCCTGCAGGCTTGATTACCAGGCCAGACCACACATTAGAGGCGCATCAGCTTTCAAAAATCTCGTGGCAAAATTGCCTCCAAGAGCTCATTCTGTCTATTACAGGGATGCAATTGGCAACATTTCAACTTCTCATCTTTGGGGTGATTCTAGAAAGGTAGACAATCTGATTTTCACAATATTTTCTTCCATAATTTCTCGTGTAATTTGAGATTTTCACACATTTTTCATCATGGGTACAGACAGAGCTGGAAATTGAACCTAGGTACCCGATGTTTGGTGGTTGGAGAACTGCGTTCACAATTGGCTATGGCTTGCCTCTTCAGGATTTTTTGTTTGAATTAGACGGAAAACGCTTCCTCAATATCACCTTCGGCTCTCCTATAAATGAAATCATTATTGACACCCTCATTGTGAAGGTAAGTTGTTTTTATTTCACTTTTTCTTAAATAGTCAACAAAAAATCCATATATGTGAAAATGGCAATAGAAATGAGTTAGTTTATGGAAGTCCTTGGGTCTGCAACTAATTGAGACCATCCCCAACTGTTGAAAAGAAAAAGACAACAGCAAGAGCACGAAGTAAAACTGACTTGGGAAGGTGAAATCGGTTGTTGCTCTTAGTTCTGCACTTAATAACAGTAGTTGGGAATGGTGATAGAGGGTTGAACAAATAGAAAGCCTACTGATACTAGTCATCGAAGAAGCTAGTTTCATACTTAGCTTGCATTACAAAGCACAAGCAAATGAACATGCAGAAGGTAGTTAGCATAAATGGCAGGAATAAGTGGGACCTGGGATATATGGATCTTCTAGTGTCTGGAGTACTTAAATGGGATTCATGTTTCAGGAAACTCTGTTGCTCCCTCTTTCTGTCTCCCTTCCTCTGAAGTCACAGTCTCGTAGAGTCGTAGGTCCGCACATGGACACTTACATTTTGAAGATTTTAAGGAGTACATCTCTTGATATTTCACCTAATGATAGATATGAGATAATCTATGGACACATCCATCGATATTCTTATAAGTCCTTAAATTGTTGTGAAGTACAGGTTGTTTTACCTGAAGGTTCTCGAGATATATCTGTTTCTGCACCATTTCCTGTTAAGCAATGGCAAGAGGTATTACTTTCTAAGTTGTCACCCTTTGTTCCTTCTTTATTCTGTAGTTTTCCTATATTTCTGATTGCTATGGTTCTCTCATTCTGGATCCTTAAATAAAAGATAAAGCATGTTTTTATGCAGACAAAATTTTCCCACTTGGATGTTATTGGCAGGCCAGTAATAGCATTGGAAAAGAGTAAAGTTGTGCCGGAGCTTGATCAGTATTTCCAGGTACGCTTACATCTTCCCGAGATAATGAATTGCCCGAAGCTGATATTTTTAATATAACACCGTCTCACACACGTAGAAGTCAGAATGCTAAGTAATGGTGCATATGTATTTTTCAGGTCATTATGTCAGCATAGCAGTCTGTTTCCATTGATTACGATTTAGATTTTGCCACTGGAACAGGTTTTTGAGTTATGAGATTACTGTGGTGAGGGAGAGCAAAATCAGCAGTAGTACAGTTGTAAATCCTTTACTTTGGACATGTGGATTATTCAATTGTGTCAAATAAGTCTCTCCTTCTCATGGACTGTAGGGAACTCAACGCATTTTCTTCTTTTAGGAGAGGTCTCATCAAAATATTAGTGCAGTGAATAGTGAGAGTTGCAATGAATGATTTCCTTGTTTCAAGCATTGCTTTCTTTGGGTTCTTGACCATCTAGACAAAATAGTGGAATTATTTGGAATGTCCATCTAATGAGTTATTGTTCCAATTGCTTGCAGGTTTATTACAAGTTTAACAGTATTTCAATGTTCAGGGAGCCAATGATGTTGATTTCTGGATTTTTTCTCCTTTTTGTTGCTTGCATTGTATACGTGCATGCTGACTTGTCAATCTCCAAGTCGTCTGCATCATATTTGGCAAAGCTTCAATGGGAAGAGGTAAGGAGTTTGCCTCTGGTTCGTGCTTTTGTTTGCAATGCAAGAGAGTGCATGGAATGAAGACTTCAGTCTCTTTATTGCAGGTCCAATCTGTGATTCAGCAAGTTGACAATCTTGTTAACCGATGCTTAATGGTACATGACAAGCTGGATGCGTCTCTGCGTGATCTTTCTAGGACGGGTGATGTTCAAGCTTGTAAGGCAGCACGCAAACATGCAGATGGTCTGTTGAAAGAGCTCTCTAAGGAATTAAAGCCCTTGCTGGCAATTTTGCAAAATTCTCCCCAGGCTGCTCAGATATTACCCAAGGTTAGATGTGCCATTCCTTCTCATACCTGTTATGGCAAGAAAATTCAGGACTAATCCGCTACAGTTTCACCTTTTAATTTATTGCGGCCTTTTGCTTTTGTCAGCAGAATATTGGTATTCTGCTGGAGCTATCAGAATTGGGTGAATTTGTTTGTACATTTGGTTGATGGATCTTATTCTGTTGTAGAGGCTGTCCAGGAGCTTAAAAACCCCCCGCAAGCCCAAAAAAAAAACAACAAATTTTAGCAACAGAATGTTTTTACAGAGCTGGACACTGACTGATTGAGACCGCTTGAACTAGTTTGAGTAATGGTTGAGCCATCAAATTGACACGCTGTCATGGTTTGAAAAGGGGTTTCCTGTGGTTGGACTCTCAGTAGAGTCCCATTGGGCTGGGTGTACAGTTAGGGTGACCTGAGGGGTTGGGAATATCAAGAGAAAAATCGGATCTGGATCTTCAGATCTGATAAGTTTGTGTTAGACATGGTTCAAGCAAATCTAGTTTCTTTCTTAATTACTTGTCTCTTGAACATAGGATGAGAGATTTGATCAAAAAGAGGAAAGAACATATGATGAGAAAACAAAGCTGTCCTGTATATACATGATCATAGTTGTAATCTATTAGATGAAGAATGTCCAGAGTGTTTCTTGATGGGAAACTGTCTGGTCGCATTACGAGGAATATATCCTGATTTTCTTTATGTAGGTGGAAGAACTGGTGGTCAGGGAGAGAGAGTTGCAAGACAAGCTGATGGTTAAGCACACAACCGTGGTAGACTGTTATGAGAAGAAGCTTTCGGGACGTGAAATTGAGAACCGGATAGCTTCGCAGCAGAGCAAGATAACTGCACTGAGACAGGAGGTTGATGATCTTCTGGACTTCATAGATGAATTATGACATCCCGGTCGCTACTATTGTCCATCACTTATCATTACGGCTTCTCTTCGACATCCATAGTAAGAAGGTGGGAGACTTACATTTTTCTGTTCGCTTGGGCCTGATTAGCAATATTTAAGAACGGGGGAGAAATTTTGTTGTGATCTAGGGAATTTTAACTCAGAAAGTTTCTTTCCCTTACAATGTCTTCTGTGTTCTTACGTCTTACTGCTAGCGTTTCTCTTAATTCTCCTTTTATTACTTGCTCTTTTCAAAAAGTAGATCGGCCAATATCTCCAATTCTTCATCCTCTACTATTTATAATACCATTTTGCATCTTTTGCTTTC
The DNA here is from genome assembly GCA_024733475.1 of Syzygium grande. Classification (NCBI taxonomy): domain Eukaryota; kingdom Viridiplantae; phylum Streptophyta; class Magnoliopsida; order Myrtales; family Myrtaceae; genus Syzygium; species Syzygium grande. The sequence goes on from JAMXDD010000006.1 coordinate 12,742,062, forward strand.
ATGTTGGACCCACCAATTTTCTTTCCACATCACCCTTGCACATCGTCTAAATTCCCCCGACCTTCCAAAGCAAAACCCTGATTAAAAAATTTTAACCCAACCGCCCTGTGGGCACCGGGTAGCCAAGAGCGGGCCGATGGCTCCATTCGGCTGCCACAATTGTGCCTGCCGGCGGTGGGTCAGGGTGGATGGAGGAGGCTGAAGTTATAGCACATATGGTGGGTCGGAAAGGAGGCTAGAGTTTATGTCGGGTGAATTGAGAGTTGGGGTGGAGTTATATTTTTTGAAGTTTGGGCAATTTGGTTATTTCTGCTATGTGCTTCTATATGAGATGGAAAGCGGTGTTTTCCAAAGTAGAAAAATGCACAACGGTTTACTTGGGCTCTAAAAATAGTACAATCTTTTATAAATGAGACTTTTTTTTTCGGCATATGATATATGAGATATTAATAACATTGACTTTTGAATCATCTAAGAAAAGCATAACTTCTTACATCTGAGACATTTAATAACGTGACTTTTGGATCACCCAAGGAAAGCATAACTTCTTACATCTGAGACACTTTTAACACAATCTTTCAAGCATCTTCGAAGGATGCACAACGATTTGGTCATATGCTTTTTAACCTTTTCATACATATGAAATTCGACGCTGGTTGTCGAAAGTATATCACTGAAGAAATTGCAAGGACACTCGATGATCCATCTCTTATCTTAAGCTCATTACTGTGACATGGACATATGTGTCTTGTAATGGATCCGTTAATTCGGGTTGTGATTCAGTTTCTTGTTTGTTTCTTTCGAAAGATATAATGCTCATCAGCAAAATTATTAAAATAATTATCACACAATTATTTTAAGTATAGCCCTTATTTTTCCTCGCTTTGTTACATTTTTTCAAGGACACTTTAGACATTTCAATACTGGTGTTTCCATTCCGAAATCTTCCGAACACTAGAAAAGGAATCGCCATATGCTTTCTATCTCATCCTTCGCAACAAACAAACAAACACAAGAATTGCAATGCACATGTCATTCCATTCTTTGTGTTGTTCCATCGTGTTTTGAACGTATCGTAAAACTGTTGATCGTGTGATGGACGTTACATAAATAAAATCAATTATGGTATTGATCGTATATAATCCATGTATCGCGTTATACTCCCACGATTCAATACATGCTCCCATTTTCAACACAAGCCATAACTAGTTAGTCCGAAAGACAATCTTGAGTACGAATCCCATTCCGACAGTCTTCGAATTAGAAAACCAAAAGTTACATTAACCCCAAAACCCCCCGATACACCAAAACACGAGGAGACCATCCCGATCGCGCCAGACCCACCGTTCGAGTCGAGCATCGTCGCCCGGACATCGATTAAGTACCCGACACATCCCGTGCATATCCATCGAGCTATTCCTCCATGCGACGGGACGGGAAGATATTTCCATCTGCCGGATCCACCGCGAGACGGCGATGACAAAACGCAATCGATCGATCACGGTCGCCCACATGTCACGAATTTCTATCCGATTTCGCGCGTCGCCGGCCGTAACGAACCGTCCCATGAATCTCCCTCTCCTGAGGAACGGCGCACCCGTTGCGCCCCCACCACGAGATGGAAGCGTACGGAGGCCCAGAAGCCCATGGCCGAACGGGACACGTTATCTCCTTCTCATTGGAGGACCAAAGGCGAGACGGCGATTATCCCCGCGAGTATATTAACATTCCACTCGGCCGAGACGTGAATACTCCCCGAGCGTTCCGAGAGAGCGCCAGCACGACGCCACATCCTCCGGCGACCGGCGACCGGCGACTAGCAGGTGGCCACCGACCTTGCAGGCTAGGGTTTTATCGTCTTCGCTCTCGCGCGCCCGCCGATAACCTCGCGTTTCTTCGCCAAATGGAGACGTCTCTGAGGTACTGGGGCGATGCCAAGGCTCTCAAAATCCACGCCAAAGAGAAGGTTCCCATCGATTCCAAGACCTTCTTGCAGGTGCAATCTCTCTCTCTCTCTCTCTCTGCTCGTTTTTCTGGGTCGGTATTCAATTGGGTATTACCTGCGCTTCGACGTTCTCGCTTGAACTGGTCTGCTAGAGTGTCAGGAGAGTCCGCGCGAGATAGTCGAATGTCTGATAAGCGAAGTGCCGGGTCTGTTGAATCCACGGGAAGGAATTAGTGCAGCGTAGAGAAGGGAGAAGAGAGCGTGAAGATAGGCTGAGTTTGAGGGGAAACGTATCCGACCTTTCCGGGTTCTCTTAATTGATTTTTGGCTTGAGCAGCCACTGGTGCTGTTACGAGGACGAAGATGTCCCCGCAGCTAGCATAGCTTGAGCTGGTGTTAGCATGAGACGAGAACCCTCGAAGTTCATGCTCAATTGCTACTTGAAAGGTTGCTGCTTTACATGATCTAGGCTGACGTTCTCTTCCCCCTGTTGTATGTCAGCTTCATGGAGAACTCGACACGAGATTGGGGGCTCCGGGTTATTTTAGCGCGATGATACGCCACTTCTACCCGGACGTGAGTGATTTATTCTCCATGACTTTATCGTTCTCCTGTCTCAACATCTCTTATGGCACATTGGGATGCTTCTTATACATATGTTTGCTTCATCTGCACCACTGTCCTGTAGCTATCCGCTAGCCTCGGCATAGGAGTGCAGTTTGATAAAAATGGGAAGCTCCGCTATAATGTACGCGCAAAGAAGGCGTTTCCCGTGACTACTGATAGACTATTGAGCTTTAACGTGAAAGGACGGTGTGATGTTGACAAAGAGTTTAAGCAGGTTCGTGATTATTTACATTTGCCTTGTATTTGGTGTAGTGTGATTAGATATGGGGTAAGATGTCCCTAGTTGATCGATTCATTATCCTCTTGATGTCTAAACACCTTAGCACGAATTCGGAGCTTAATGCACTAACTGTTTCCTATTATTTTATCGTGGTCTCCTGCTTCGCCTGTTCTGCTCTGCAATCATGTTAGTCAACGTGAGAATTTTATGCCATTTACATATCTCACTGCAACTCATGTTTGTTATTATAACAGTGGAAGTCCAGGGGAGGTGCTGAATTTTCTTGGAGCATTTTCAATTTTCAGAAGGACCAAGACGTTAGACTCAAACTAGGCATCGAAATGTTCGACCAGGTATGAACCATGGAGTCATGTACCTATTTGGTATTTTTTGGTTTTCCAATGTTGCTTTTTTTTTTTTTTTCCCTTTCAGCATAATCTTAAATTGTTGTTGGTGGATGGAAAAATCTTGGGTAAGATTGAGTCTGTGCAATTCGTGACATCTATAACAGTTTATTTGATGGCTTCTTTAAACGTGGATATGCAGCATGCCTTTCTGAGTACAAGGCTTGTGATTGGGTTCTCTTTTCAAGTTAATGCTGGACTAATTTTGATAGTTTTTCCCCCTTTGGGGTTAAAGAAGTGGTTGTAGTTTGATACTGTAGTTCCTTAAGATAGATGTCGCTATGGATGTTTGATTGTCTAACTAGAAAGTACTGTTGCTCTAAGAACTGAACCTTGCTACCCAAATAGATGTCGCTTCGATGGCATCTATGTTGTTTGGAAGTGGAGGGGTAAGGGACGAGTTGTGGATCTCGGGTGTGGTGAGGAAAAGTGATTCTTATAGGATAGATAAGGACTTCATGAACTTAACAAAACATAACGCAATAGTCGGGCATTTCCATTCACCCTCTCCGCTCTAATTAACCATTTTATTGGTATATGTCCTTATTTGAATGTGTGCATGTGCATCTGTGTTGCTACTGATAAGTGCTCTGTAATCAGCATAAGTTCACATAAGGACTGGCGGCTGGCCCATCACCACATTGAACCTAATGCTCTTAAACAAATTCAAAATTATGTGCGGTTGTTGACTCTGATTGCGAAAACCTTTCCAGGTACCATATCTGCAGGTTAAGGAAAACAACTGGACCTTCAATGCAGATACCAATGGTAGGTGGAATGTGAGGTACGACCTATGATTATGAAGGAGCGGAACTGGATCTATTCTTTTTTAAGATATGTGACACCAGGTGTCACATCCTTTGGTTTTCTGTATTGTTGGATACCCAGTGAGCTACATTAGTCAACGAGTAGATGATCAGCTCTTTAATAAATGTGGTTTATTTACTGCATGTGTTGTTTATTTGGGTCCGGGAGGCAGTCAGGTTTACGAATTTGAGTTAGATGTTGTGCTGAGGTTCCATTGTTAAGCCAGGCTCAATTGAGATTGCGCCGATGGAAAACGGCCCGTTTCATGCTCAGTGAAGCATGTTGCCCTCTGTTTCTAGGAGGGCCCATCATTTGAAGAGTGCCCATTTGTCGCGGCATCGCTTTTTTATCCTCGAGCAGGACCTCGAATTGCTACTTGCATACTCGAATGAAGATGCGTTACGAGAAGTCTGATTTGCATATACTACTTTTGCTCAATATGTGCATCATTTCCATTGGATATCTAGCAAGTTCGACTCTTACATGTATTTTTCTTGAAATAACTCTTAAAAATGATAAATAAGAAAACGGCGTACTGTTCTCAAGAAAGCAATCATAAACCTAGAGTGGAACAGATGTTGCCTAAACTCGTTCAAGCAGACCTAGTCAATCACAGTGAAAGAAATTAATGATAAGACCTGGACTGGCCTCTACTGAAAAAGACACAAACCCTAAACATTGGCTCTGTCCACCATGCTAGTGTCAAAAATAGGTCTGGAGACAAGGTTTTCCATCTCATTTACGGTAGTGCGTACTTACCGAAATACTTTCCAAATGCCGGGCGGCGCGGATGACGAAACTTTTGAGTGAAACGAAAGTTTCCTTGTCGTTCAGCAATTTACACCAGTCGCATTCAAAACATTGAACAGCTGAGCTTATTAGACGAATTCGAGCATCTGCTGGACTCCTTGAATCCTCACACTCACCAATTTACTCATCAAATAGAGCAGTGGACAGAGATAAAGAAACTTAAAGTGCAAATTAAGTAATTCGAAGAGAACAAACAATCGGAGTCATCAAGCTTACCCTACCCTACCACTGGCTATCCGGTCGGTGAGGCGATGGACATCCGGCCAGTAAGGTACTGCCCCGTCTTGAAGTTTCTCTCTATATGAAAATAGAAGAAGTAAATCACTACCCGTGACATTGTGGCGCGGAGGAAGAGGATGAGGTCAGGAGTGTTCAGAGGCTTCTTAGCTCTCATGTAGCTGTGATCTGAAGTCGCGGAATTTCATATTCGAGACGCATTCATTCCTTCTGAAAGAAGGTGAATGTGTTGTTGAACCGAACTCCGTGAGTAATTTTTATAAGCAAGATGCCGGTTGGAATGTATTATCCGTAGAGGCAAGGGAGGGTAGTCCTCCTGAAAAAAGCAAGGACAAACTCCTTTCGCATGTTGCCTGTTTCCCCGCCATGTAAGCTTTTCTCGGCATAAAAAGTTGGCACTCAACCACCACCTTTGCTCGAATCGAGCCGATTCTATCTCGACCATTAAATGTTGTGACCCCTATGTGGAGCCCGCGCGATCGATAGCCGAGATAGAGTGGATTTGCACGTAGCGGGCGCATGCAATAATGCTTGACGCTGAACATACTTGCTATGCATGCCCGCACGCGAAACGCGCCGCGAAAATTGTAAAAGGAGTTTTCCCTAAAAATAGAACAACTATAAAATCTAAAAAAGTTACGAAGATATCTCATGTGACTTTTAAGGGCTCCCTTTTTTCTTTTGAGTTTGTTCAGAATTATACTGTCAGTGTTCCGCATGGAATGAAAGCCAAATTTTAACCAAGTTAAAACTGAAAAGAAGAGAAAAGAAAAAGGGTAAAAGTGAAAGTGCAATCAGTGATGCCAAACCCCAACCTTTGAACATCATCAATCATGGCAAGTTGGGCAAAAGACATATAATCCGCGAGAGGGGCACAAATCATGGATATTCTTATGGAGGCGAGGACAATTCCGTAACAACACGAAAAAATGGAGCACCAAGAAGTAATTTCACCCAAGCACCCCGTCCTTCGAGCCGAGCCGAGCCGAGCAAAAATCAGCGGGTGAGCAGGTTAGTTGTTAGTTGTTTTTTTTCCCACATCTCCCTCCTCCTCCTTTCGGACAACATAAACCGAACACCGTTCTCTCCCCCTCTCTCCCTCTCTCATGACTCGCCACCGCTTCCTCGGCGCCGCCGCCACCAACTCGTCGGCCGCTGCCGCTGCCGCAGCCGCCGGCCCGCCCCAGGCCGCCGTCCCCGTCGACTCCGACTACGTGGTCATCCTCGCCGCCCTTCTCTGCGCCCTTATATGCGTCCTGGGCCTCGTCGCCGTCGCCCGCTGCGCCTGGCTCCGCCGCCTCGCCTCCCCCTCCTCCTTCGCCGCTGGCGCAGCCCTCCCCGCCGCCCCCTCCGCCGCCCTCCAAGGCCAACAAGGGCCTCAAGAAGAAGGTCCTCCGCTCCCTCCCCAAGCTCACCTTCACCCCGGACTCCGCCGCCCGGTTCTCCGACTGCACCGTCTGTCTCGCGGAGTTCGCCGACGGGGACGAAATCCGGGTGCTGCCCCACTGCGGGCACGCGTTCCACGTGGCCTGCATCGACCCGTGGCTCGGATCGCACTCCTCCTGCCCGTCCTGCCGCCGGATCCTGGTGGCCGCCACCGCGGTGTGCGACAAGTGCGGCAATTTGCCGGCGGCGACCCCGGGCCGAGCTCGATCTCCGGCACGGCCGAGGAGGAGTCCAGAATGAAGCAAGGAGAAGATCATGACAGCGGGTTCTTGCCGTAACACGAAGTCTCTCTCCGTGAAGGTCTTTTTCTTCCTCTTTTTTTTTTCTCCTGGGCGTTCGATTTTAGATTGCTTAGCTTTGGTGCGAAGATGATGTTCATTGGTCTCAGTATACGTTAGGTTAGTGCCCATATGGTTCGCAGGAATCATCATATCACGCCTGAAAAAGGGGTTGATTCCCAAGCTTAATTTCAACGGAAATTCATGGAGATTAGGTGTTCCTGCCTCTGTTTTCTCTTCTTTGATCGAATGGACTGGTGGATGGGTGTCGCCCCTGATGACCTTGGCTTTCCTGACTCCCGAGCGGGGGCATTACTCAGTGCCTAAGCAAGCCATCGATGGCGGCTGGCTCCTCCTGCCTGGTCCAGGTGTCCTCCTAGTGTTGCGTGTCCAATGAGCTTGGGTGGGATCCATGGCTGGGTGGGAGTGAGAGAGAGAGAGAGAGAGAGAGAGAGAGAGAGAGAGAGAGAGAGCTTTGATCTATTTGACAGGTGGGCCAATGGAATCAAAGAAAAAACAGAGCCAGAGGACCCATTTTTCTTTTTTGGGGGACAAATTAAAATGAAGGAAGAAAGAGAGAGAGAGAGAGAGAGAGAGAGAGTTCATGTCCACCAAATGTTGAAAGAAAGAATCTCTCTGTTTGGGTGGAGAGAGAGAGAGAAGCTGTCAAGATTGAGCCGTTCCAACTCCATTGATCCCCCGAGTTTTGTCTTCTTTGCAGTTCTGTCCTTTTCCCTTTGATTTGCCTTTCGCTGTTGAGGACCAACTTTCAGCCGCTACGGATGTGGGACGTCTTTATTACCTCCCGGAGTCTGCGGATGATTGTCCGGATACGGATCGAGATAGGATCCGATATGGAGAAATTGACAAATTTATTCGGATTATGAAAGATGTCTTCTTATATTTTGGTAAATGCCCGGATATAACGTTGCTCTTCGATGTGCGCTATACACCGTGCCGGCGGCTTCCTACGAGCCATGGCGACGACGGCCACGAACTTCTGGACCGAGCCGCGGCATAAGCCTGGTCAAATCCCCTCCGAATGCAGAATGCGACCATCATCGGGTTGGTCGCACTCCTTGCCATGGTAGCTGTGCAAAGGATTGCTCTGAAGCCTTCGTTAAGAAATTAAAACTCCGTTTATTTCAAGAAAAATAACTTTTAAGAAAGAGTTTCCGAATTTTGATTATTAGAAAATAAACTAGTTAAGGAAAATATTTTCACTCAATGAAAAAAACGCCTTCAAAAGTGGGAAAATTTTGCTCTCGATAAGCTCGAGACCATCCCCCTTCGCCTCCGTTGCTGGTCCCACCCCAGCCGTGGCTGATCCTCCCTCTCCCTTGCTCGGCCTCTCCCTCTCCAATGCCGATTTTTTCCTCCAGCCCCTAATCCTCACCCTCGACTCCGCCTATGGCAAGATCATGGAGCCCGCACTCAAGTGAGCCTTCGAGCTCTTCTTGTTTGACCTTGTCCACGTGAAGATCGGTGACGACGCTAGCAACGGCGATTAGGTGAGCACCGGTGGAGGTTCGGGCTTGATTTTGAGGTTATTGTAGAGAGTGAGTCAGGTGGAATTAAGGAGGAGGCCATTGAGCTCGGCGTGCTTAGGGTTGCGCTAGCAGCGATACAGCTGCATTGCATTTTGATTCGAGGTGATTGCTTGGTGCATATAGTGAAGACTTGTCACAATGTGTATCTCGGCGCCCAAGTCTTTGGCGAGGTCGAGCTCGCTAGATCGGATGAGGCAAGGTCAAGAATGCTAGATTAGGCGAGGTGGAGCCTTGTCGGCCTTAGGTGAGCTTGTCCCTCGCCTTGTGGCCGATCGTTAGCTGCGCCGGTGATCGACCAAGGAAGAAGAAAAAAGAAAGAAAAGAAAAATGAAAAATAAAAAATAAAATAAAAATTTGAAATTTTTCGATAATTTTTCTCAAGAAAATCAAATAAGATTTTTCGTATCGTACGGCACAAAAAAATTTTTAGTTTATTTTCAGGATTTAGCCAAATATCGAAAAATATTGTCACTTTCATGAAAAATAACTTCTTGAAAAATATTTTTTAAAAATATCACATTTCTTGCGAAACAAAAGGTGCCTGAGCAAATCCTAAGTATTGGGATTTTCGAATTCATCTTTATGGCGAATTGGGTCATCGGGTTTTCAAAGTTTGTTCTCGACGGGGACACTTGCTTATATAAAAAGTGAAAATCAAGGAAGAAAGCGAATAGATGAGTAAGCAAATTGAGTGATTTGACTGACCAACCAAAAAAAAAAAAAAAAAAATTGAGTGAATTGAATGTTATTTCAACGCATGCGCAATCGACAACTAGCACATCCGTTGACTGAGTGCGCTGTGTAGAAAAATCGTGCTTCGAGTCAACCCTTTCTTCCTTCTGCTCGGAGAATTCCATCTCCTCACGTTTTCTTCAGTGGGAATTATATAAAAAAAAAAAAACCAACCATTTGATTTATAGAGCACTATGATTGTTCAAACAATTTTCTCCATGAAGTGCAGCGGAACGGAGACTATGAAGTGACGTGGATCGTCCACATAAAAACCACCCGTAATTTGGTGCGACAATAAAAGAATAAAATTTAAATCTTTCTCGACCTATTTAACGAAATTATCGGCGGGACATCCGATTTGTAAATCCGATGACGCCCCCTTGTCTTTTTTTCCCGATCTTCTGTCCGGACTTCACATGACTCTTGATTTACAGGGGGACAAATTTCGCAAATCGAATGGGTTCTGTTAATCCGTTTGTTTATCGATGGTACGAGTGGCCTTTCTCTCGGAAGGCGGCGAAGGACTACACCAATCACGTCGTCGCCTGGGTTGCCAATGGAAAACCGACGACGAATGGCCGGTGCGCATCTTCGCGGATCTAAATCGAGCCCTTGTCACGTGCTCGGCATCGTTTCGATTAAGTAGCTAACGAGGGCTCGTGACCCAAACTAAGGATAATATGAGGGGAAAAAATCACAAAAAACTCCAAACTTTACTTCCTCGACATTTTTCCCGAACTTTTTGTGACACCAAAACCCCAAACTTTTTATTTGTGACACATTTATCCCAATTTGCATCATCCATGGGCATTTTTCATCTTTTCCCGCTTTTTTTTTTTTTTTTTTTTTTCCATAAAGGAAAAAAAAAGTAAAAAAAAAAGAAAAAGCGAAAAAAACGAAAATGCTCATGGACAATGTACATTGGGGTAAATGGGTCACAAATAAAAAAATTTGGGGTTTTTAATGTCACAAAAAAAAAAGTTTTGATAAAACGCACACAAGAAGAAAGTTTTGTAGCTTTGATCTTTTCTCTAGTACGAGTGTGTTCGTGTACCTTTCGTGCCGCAAGAGCTGGGACTGTCACGGTGCGCACGTGGCCGTTGTTGGTTCGATGAAAAGGTAATGGGGCTTGGTTGGGCCGTGATAATAAACAAACAACAAAATAAATCTTTCTCTTTTCCCCCCTTTTTTTTAATAACATTTTTTTGCTAATATTTTGACGGCAGAAATTCCACACAAGCCACTATCCGAAACCTTAAACTTAGTGGAAACGACGTGAATTAATAAAATATTGTCCCCGAAGATATTATTAAGAAATGGTCATCCCAAGAATACCCCCGGCCTCCTTCTTTCTCTCCCCCAGTAAAGATGGTTCTCGGACTGTTTTAAGCCTTCCTAATCACGCAATCGAGAGACCATTGCATTGGTGGAGCGACGACCATATATTCCTTCCACTCAGGAGCCGTCCACCACCATGTATTATATTATGTTATGTTTGCGACGCTCAAAGGAGTCAAGATGTCGACCCCTTTGGACTCCGTGGGCATCTTTTCGTGCGGCGTACGTTCTTCGCCTTTCGATCATCAGCATCTTTAAAAAGGGGGCTAATGGCACGCCGTTAGGGGCCGAGTCGGGCGGGTCCCCCCCCGCGGCGAGCACGGCCGCATGGTCCGGATTTCTTCCCCGCGGCCGTCGGGGATCTCACGGAGGGTTGGGGCTCGACCCCGAGAGAGACGAGGACGTGTTTCCTATATATATATATATATACATTTGGGTGTCATGCCGGAATGCGCGTGCGCCGGAGCAATCGACCCTTTTGCCCTTCGGATGGTGTCGGGCCCACCCGGTCGAGAGCCGGCGGTACTTGCTCGCTGCGTGCAAGAAACGGTTCATGCCAAGAGATCTTTCGAGTGCTGGTAGTTCATGCATGATGCGTGTTTTGCGACTGCAATTTCCGAACGGTTCGCGCGAAGCTTTTGTTTGCGGAGGAAGAGAGGGAAAGTAAGTGGTGAAATGCGGTTTTGGTCAGGCAAAGCGACGGGGTCCGGAATGGGCCCGCCTTGATGCCTGAAATGGGCCGGGCAGGCCCAAGTCCAGGGGCGGAGTGGGCTTGTCTCAGGCCCAACTTCTCGTGGTGGGTAAGCTCAAATTAGGAAACTAATTTCCTATTTTCATTCATTTGGGGCTCCTAGGGTTTAGTGATGTCTGGATGAGTCTTGATCCCAATTTAGGTGGAGAGATATGGCACTGCAAAAACTTGGGAACCAAGAAAAGCAACATTTTCAGTTTATAACAATAAGCCTTGACCATTTGGATGCCCGACGGCAACTACTCTCGAGGTTTTGTCGACCGGTTTTCTAAATTTCTAAAGAGTTGTAGACAGAATACTGAAAAAGTTTCCACCACCAAAGGCATCCTTAATTTTCCAAGGCAAAGAGAAAAGGTGGAAATAGACTTTTATGGTCTCTATATGGTCTCTATATGGTCTCCATTCTCTTAAAAAAACTCGTACCTTCATACGATTGTACTGCTATCAAGGCAGCGACGAACCGGAATATCTTTGAATCACTCTTGTTGTCAGTTGCATGGTCGGAAAAGTGCATCTTAGAAGAGTATTGTGGAGAGTGTCATCCAGCTGCTGAACAAATTAAATGAAAGAGGGTGCCTGTTTTCTTGTGAAGTAAGTAAGGGAAATTGGCTAGAAGTATGCTTCTTCATGCTGTGCTCTTAAATGATGGAATTACATTGCTTTCTGAGCAAGATCATCAGGATAAAAAACAAAATAATCGTTTTTGAATTGGGAGGCATGGTGAGAACTTGAATACAAGGATAATCTGCAAAACTTTCCGAACCAAAACTTGACCGGCTTCTTGAGAATGTTAACCTGAGTAGGGATGAGAGCATACCCGACAAACATTTGGTCACTCCGTTCTTGGCAGCCTCAACCTGTCTCGCTCCGACGGAGAAGAACTCTGTGATGACTTCAAGGGGCATGCCTTTGGTCTCGGGGACCTTCAAGAAGATGAAGACCCATGAAATTACGCAGACAACCGCATAAATGCCAAAGATACCCGCCAGGCCAAAGGCAGAGAGCATCACGGGTAGAGTGTAGGTGACGATGATGTCGCATATCCAGTAAACGAGCGCGCATATGGCGATGCAAAGGCCACGGACCCTCGTGGGGAAGATCTCGGAGCAGAGGATGTTGGGTATAGGCCCGTATGCCATCACGAAGCAGCAAAAGTAAATTATGACACAAGCGGTTGAAATCACTGCATTAACGACCGTACTTATGGTCACCAGTTCAAAGATGACCAGAACCACCAGCGTCACGACGAGCACTGGAATCGTAGTGAGCAGCAGCGTCCTGCAAAAATGTTCCAATGTGTCGCAGATAAATCAAAACCAGGCCATGCTTACATTTCCTTCAATAAACTTTTGGTTCCCATAAATCTTGCCTTGAGTTGACAACCAGTCATCAACAGATACTCCAAAACCATACAAATGAAAGCAAATATAGCTAGGCAAAATCTACTGCATATAATTTCAAGATGATTGGCCCACAGTAAACTGATAGGTGAACTAGCGCAAACAGGTGGTTTACTTATCTAAAACAAGAAATCTGATTTATAAAGAGTAGAAACAGAGCTTCCGCTGTGGAAATGAAAACGGTACCGAACAGTAGCAGAACTAGAACGTACCTTCTTCCAGATGTATCCATAAGCCTCATGCCAACGCCTATGCAAGGAAGCATCAGGAAGGTTGTGAACGCACTGATAAGGAACGAAGCAGAGTTTGAACTGAGGCCCATGCTTGAAAGAAGAACTTCGACTCCAGCGTCTTCAAGAATTTGAGGAGTGTAATAAAGGACCCCATTTATGCCCGAGAACTGCATGTTTCATTAACCGAATAGAGTGGGGATTTTTCATAGAAAAGTGCATGGTATGGCAATTTGGAAATAAACTTGAGCTGAATTGAAATGCCAACAAAACCATGGAGTGATCTGCCACCTTGTATGAGTTGCAATCAATGACTTAGTGCTTGAAGTTCAAGAATTAACTGGTAAAAGGTATTGAGGCAAGAAATAACATGGGCATCAATTTGTAGGGACTAACCGTCTAAATTCTATAATATTTTATGACCAAAAAAACATTCTACAATATTTGCGGGTATAATAATGACTCAAGGCTTTTCAAGTTTCTGAGAACTCAAGACAGGCACTACACAGTCATATCAGAGAAAGCGGATTGAAAGGTTTATGAGATGCAAACTTTTGAATGTGTCTTTTCATTCTGGCTTGGAAAGTGCAAAGATAAAGATCTTTATGAGAAAAGCGTTTGGTATTTAGGTAGGTTTGGAATACTTTCCCCGTTCCCGCATTTCATTCTCTATTTTGTGCACCTCAAATCCAACTATCCCTGCCCAAAACCTCAAATAGATACGCCAAAAATTTGTTTCAAAGACAGTTCCACATGCATAGTGTATTATGATCTCGCGAGAGAAAGTAATCAGATGATAAATGAAATCCATGAAGACTTGAAATTGACATTACAGGGTTGTACCAAGATTTGCCAAGACTAGAATAATGGCCATGAAAAAAATGTAACGGCATGAGTACCTGCTGAAGTATTTGAATTCCAATTCCAACAATCAATGCATGTTTCACGCCTGGTTCAAGAAGAGCAGCCCAGATTGGCCCCTTCGAGGCCGTTTGAGAAGGATGAACCATGGCCGGCCCAATGGGGTGCTGATCCTGGAGCTCCTTTGAATAGAGAGCAGGCTGACTAACCAAGGCAGCGGCCTGAACATACTCCCCAACCGGCGGAAGATCGGCCCCAGGAAGCGAAACAATAGACCCACGTCTCGATCCCGGAACACCTTCCTCATGCAAATAAATTCTCTTGAATCCCCCTTCCTTCTTCCCATCCTCACCTTCTCTCTCTGACCATTTCCATGCCAACTGCCAACCGCCACCGATGCCCGTAGCTCCGCCTTGCTCTCCAGCTCCTTGCATGAGGCTGCTGTGGCGTCTCATGCTCAGAGCACTACCATGGGCCATTTCCTTCTCCATGCTTGTTGCCTGCCTAGAGATTAATGGACTATGTAAGTTGTCATCAGAATCTCCTCCTCCAGCCTCGGACGCATAACCCTCACCTTCCCTTTGCAGGCTCTCTTCGTCCCACCTTTCCTCTTTACCATGAGGGTCTGCGGTACTGAACATGCTACCAAAATTGGGAAAGAGCATGCTTCTCATGCTTCCTGTGTCCGGGAGCTTTTCATGGACGCTGCCGAATAAAGTCACAAGTGGGTCCATGAGAGGCATGCTTTGGCTCGCCAAGCTTCCGTGACGGGAGACTAAGGCAAGAGAACTCTGTCCGGGGACGGGCTTGGCGACCCAGGACAGGCCTTGCTCAGGTCCATATAGTTTGATCCTGTCTTTGTCAGAATCTGGGTCGTGGCCATCTGCAAGTTCATCAGCTGGCCCTATTATATATTCTTCAATGGATGTTTCACCCCCAATTCCAAGCCCTTCAACTAGCAAAGCCATCTCACCTGCGGACAAGACGATTTTCAGCAGGAGCAAGAAGAATCAGCTTTTCTCTTTAGCTGGTTTACTAAACATGGAGAAGCTATAAAGCCCAAACTCGGTCACAGAAGTCATGAAAGTTTAAAGTGCATAGCAATTGTTATAGAAGGTAATCTTCATTAATCTGCTGCCTTGACGATTCACAAATAAACAACAAAAGGTAAAATGCAACGTACAGATATGATAACCAAGATGATGGATGATCAATCATACAGTCCCAAGGACCATAGTTGTTCATGATGGAGTATTCTAAATGGCAAAGTTAATGCATGTAAAATCAAAGGAGCACTTAAGACAATGTTGTAAGGACAAAAGTGGAGCTAAGGGAGGGAATTTAAAGAATCATTTCTTTTCTAGTGGAAAGCCATGTGAAAATACAAGATTTTTCATCATTTAAATCAGGTTTATTGAAACACCTCCAACATATGCTCCAATTTAGTAACGTAATGCATTACTCATGTTTTTGGATACACTGCTGCTCTGGAACTATAAATTTTGCAGGGAATCAGAAGATGATGGGGAAAAACTTTCACGAACTAAATACAGATTCAGGACCAATATACAAAGCAGTTAAAAATAAGGCTGTGGAAGCAGCCTAGGTTACGCCGAAGTTGCCATAAGAATTCAGATCCTTAGTTAGCAGTTGACGAGAACTTCAAAAGCTACCGATACTTGACATGGAAACTGACAAAGCAAAATGCCAAGGACATTTGCACCGTGACATTTCGTAATCTAGCTTCACTTGTTATTGCACTGGCACCTTTCTATGAACACCGGAAACTTCTGCAAGTGACATAAAGATGCACAACTTCTTTGCATAACCCAACTATCTCCCACTAAAGGAATGCCCCTGTCTCTTTACTGGTTGGTACTAGCAATTACCATTGACTAAAGAAGCAAAGCAACTTAAACAGACACGTGGTTTCTAACAATGAACAGCCTGATAGCACACAAAACCAGAGTAATCACCTGCTTTGCTTGCTGCCCATCCTCATGACATACCGGACAAAAGAATCAAGCATTAATAACAAGATAATAGATTCATGCTTTCGTGCTTAGTTTACACAAAGCTAACGTGAACTCCAGGCCTGGTGTACAATACGTTACAAGCACACTACAAACTCATTATAGATGGCCAAAACCTCTTTTGTTCTCCAAGAAGTATCGTCAACTTGATGGAACATTAGCAGGCATCAAAACATAAGTTTCACATCAGGTTACATTTTTTAATAATTTCTTTAGGCCGTTGCCCGGCAAAAAATTTACTGAGGAAATGCACATTACTATTCACTTTTTCTATTATATATCTGAGTCTTCACCATACCAATTAGCATTCTGCTTGCAGCCTTCCATTAGCTGAAGTACCTTGGAGAAGCAATGGAACATGAAATGGAAAAGGTGTACTTAGTACTGAACAGGAAGAGGTCAAGGACAAACCTGAGACATCCTCAATCCCACGCAGTCTCTGGAGAACCTGTTTTGCCTCAACCATCTTCCCTTTGCTCACAAGCCATCTTGGCGACTCAGGCAAGTAAAAAACTGTGAGTACAAAATAAATAACTGAGGGAATTGATAGAACCCCAAGCATCAACCTCCAGCTCGGTGACGCCAACAATGACATCCCAAATATCATGCAATATGACAAAAACATTCCACCAGAACCGGTGAACTGTGGAAGGGTATTCAGCAGACCCCTTATCTCTGATGGGGCAGTCTCGGATATATAAATCGGAACAAGGGTAACAGCCAAACCAATCCCGAATCCATCTAGTAGCCGAGCTATGCATAGGACATACACATTGGGTGACCATAGCATTACCAAACCACTGATAAAGTACAGAAGTGATGATAGAATCAGCATCGGACGTCGACCAACCCAATCTGATATGGCTCCCGAGCAGGTTGTAATGGCCGTGGCGCCAATGAGTGACATTGCCACCACTAGACCTTCGACTGTCGTTCCCAAGTCGAGGTCCTCCTTTATGTAGATGATGCCCCCTTCAAGATACAATGGAATATGAATCAGCGCACTCGCTCAATCACAAATCACGACATAAATGAAGAGGCAAAACAAACGATCCAGCACATTTTTTGGTAAGATTTACCTGCAATGGTGGCATTATCCCATCCTTGCAAAAAGTTTCCTATTGAGGCAGCAATGGCCACCAAGACAGCTCCTTTCATCTTGATTACTTATGAACCGAATCCCAAATCTCCAATCAGGCTCTATTGCATCCCCAATTAGAAAACAATAGACGAGACAAATTACATCAGAACACAGATCGAACAACACTCATCAATACATCATATTCACGTATAAGATTGCATCTTCCTACTTGTTCTTAGGAAACCGCTAGTTTTGTTAGTTCGAAAAACAAGTAAATGCAGAGACCGCTAAAACCAATCAATTGATAAACATCCTTTCATAGACGAATGAAGAAACTAAAGAAAACCAATCAACACAAGCACACAAGAAAGAGTATTTACCTCTGTATTGAGAGCCCAATGGTCGGTTCTTGGAAGACCCAGAAAGAGACTGAATCTGGATGGAAATGCTAATACTAATACACGGCAGAGCAGAGAGCAGAGCAAGAAAAGGGTTTGGTCAGATTTGAAGAGAGCAATCAGTGACCGTTAAATGCACAGCTCTGTGCTATCTGTGATCTTGCCTTGTGTATTTATTCCATATTTGTATCTCTCGCACTCTTTCAGTACGTGATGAACTGGCTTTGGGGTGGAATCTTTTGGTATTGTAATGAGAGATAGAAAGAAGAGTTCCGAAATTGAGATTTGAGAGCGAGATTTAATAATTATTTGTTGCCAGATTAAGAAAACGAGAAGTGCTCGGAAGAAACCGAAAGATCCAAGCTTTGCTTGCCCAACCACCCTTCAACACCGTCACCGCAATCCGCACACACTGATTCAGAGTCAAACCGAAACTCGCTCGCCAACTCAGTTACCTTTCTTGAAATCAGCCCATTTATCCTTTTTTTCAAGCAAAACACAGGAGAAGGATGACTTCAGGGACCAATTCAGCAAAGACCCAGAAGCAAAACCAACGACAAAATTCAAGAAAACACCAAGGAGGAAGGACTCTTCAGCAAATGCAGACGGGCTGAAAACTGAAATACTGCTGCAGAAGTCAATACAAGATCGTGGTGATGGCGAGATGAATGAAGACTATAATAATTGTTTCAGCGAGGCACGTTAGGGAGAGAGAGACAGAGAGAGACAGAGAGAGTGGGAGCCCAAGAACTTCCAAACAGTCCAATCAATCAAAAACGAAAGGTTTTTGAAGCGAGTCAAGCTTCTTGTACTTTGCGATAGTAACTACCATCTCGAAACCGCCCCACGCGCAAATCTACCCAGGAAAGAGAAGATCTGGAAAGGGCCCTTCTTCTTTTTCCGACCCGTTTCTTTCTACTTCATTTTTCTGTGAGTTTCGAGTGGAACGCGACCCTTGAAATCCGGCCAATAATTGAATATCAAAATTTCCGCTCTAGTTGTTTCACAAAGCTCCAGGAGACAAGCAGAGGATCCACTAAAGGACAAGTCAAATGGGACTGGAAGGATACCAGAGTCTAGGCACAATGCACGAATAAGAATTGGAGGTGTGGCCTTCAATCATTTGTCTTTTCACTCAGTAGAGCAATGGCTGATCTTCATCCACGGTGTTTGCCCAAAATTCTAAGCAGCAATTGTCTTTCAACCAGAGGTGTGTTTGGAGGGATTCCTTGAAAATATCAAGGAAGAAATAGACCCAGTAGAATTTTCACGAAAGATATGAAGTTGAAATTGCAAAAATAATTGGATTAATACCACCTAAAACCTCAAATAAGTATACTTGTGACAAATTAATTTAAACTCTAAACTGGCATACCCGTGATAAATTTATCTTCCGTTAGTTTCCGTTAAATTTTACTGTCAAATTGTTGAGTTAAATGACACGTGATTGTTGACAAGTGTATTGGTTTGGGGTTTTACTCTCCGTTTATCACAAGTGTACCGGTTTGTGATTTTTTGTGTTATTAATCCAATTTAACGGAAACTAACAGATGATAAATTTGTCACAAATGTATTAGTTTCGGATTTTTGATTGTTAAAAAATCAGTTTGAGGTATAATTATTATAAGTGCACAAGTTTGGGGTTTTTGGTAATCAAAAAATTAGTTTGAAGTAAATTTATTATGGGTGTATCAGTTTGGAGTTTTTTATGATATTAACCCAAAACAATTATTTGTTTTGTTGACTACCTATTACTTTTCTTTGGCAATTTGAAATTGCAAGAACAATTCATTGACATGGTTTCACCGGTTATAATTAACCCGGTTGATGCTGCGGAGCACAGACAGAGACAGCAAAACGTCTCTGCATCTGCCTTCACGAGGCAATTTGGAAGAAGCAACCGGCCCCCATGCCCAATACAAAAGAAACTCCATCTCTTTCGGGGAGGGCTTTACCAAAATAAGAAAAAATGGGCCGAACAAGAAAGTACTAAAATCAAAGTAGCTTTCATTGATATGGTAAAATCCGATCTCCAATGTTCCAATTGGAAAAGCTACCCGTCAAAGGTCCATTGCAGAAGAAGAAGAAGGCAAGAGGGACTTTGAGACCAGATCTGAGGGCAAAGAGCAAAGACCATTAGCTATAAAGTCGGAATTACATGTGAAGTGATGGTATCCCCCCAATTTTTATTTCTTGGGACATTGCAGATTCATGTGGATCCAGGTCAATGGGTTGCCCAAGAAGAAAACAACCATCCAACACTGAATCAGGCGCAATGTCTCTCTTGTGGCGGATGTGGTCATGTTTTGGTTGAGGATGGAGACGAAGTCCGAGATTATTATTTTCAAGTGACCGATTAATGTCTTTGATCATATGATACGAAATGCCAAACTTAGGTATCTGATTAACCATTTTTATGTGGTCGTGTCGATGTTTTTCTTTTTTATTGTCGTAATCTCGGGACACAAGCACAGAGGTCTGATTATTTTGCGGGTTGCTAATAGAACGCCACGTAGCCTCGTGAACCAATTAAGCTAAGATCTGTGGCCCATGCTATGAGGGTGTTTTCGGTCCTAAACAGTTTGCACGCGGTTATCACAATTTGAATGGGTGATCTTAGGTGTCTGAGCAGGAAATCCTCGATGCCTCGATCAACCATACTGACCTTTGAGGGTCCTACACGCCGATATTCAATTGGCATCATATCCAATAATGTTTTTTCTAATAATCTATTATCATTAGCGAATCTCACGCCATGTTCTCAATAAATGATAAAAATAGGGCCACATCAAATCTATGCAAGGATGCAGTCTTATAAAACAATTGTTTTAAATTTTTGTTACTCTGTCCAAATCAATGTTTTTTTTTTTGGATTAGTTATCCAAATCAACGTTGTTCACTGCGATAAGAGGCCCAATTTTGGAGGGCAAAAGAAGAATGCCATTAAAATAGCACAATCCACGCGCAATTGACTAGGACCACTCTCTCCAGCAATGAGGTCTACCACTATATATCTAGGAGCTAAGTACAAAATTGGAAATCTAGACATGGTTCCCACGTCCTATGTCGTGGGGTGCTTCAACATTTAATAGAAAAAGAAGGTGACCAATCATGTATCGCAAACACGATATGTTATCGAAACGACATAATAAGAACATTCAAATGTCCAACCCCGATGGAAAATCGAGTTTAACTATCATGATATGTCGAAGGCATCTTCATCGTCACATTGCCCTGTTCAAAATCAAACGCGTACAGATATGTAGTAGGTAACAACTATCATGCACAAGTCGACCACTTCATCATCTTGAGCGACGGTTTGGGGGATCGAGCAAGTGGGAGGAGGGGATATTTTGGTGCTTCTCTTTTCCTTAATTGACGGGCCTTTTCACGTTATAGGCTTGTGGCGGTGTTGTTGTCATCGCCTGAGATCTTGAAGTTTGATGGTCGGTATGTATGTGGTAAAGAAGTCAGCTGAATAGTTCGACTGCATTGCAGAGAACGTGATGCATGTCTGTCAATAGCTCGAATGGAGTTGGCAATGTCAAGCGGGCACGGCGCGATAGAGAAAAACGTTTCCCTCATTTCTATCGTGTCTGATATGATGCTACGAAGGAGTTGATTCATCGGGATACGCAATTCGTTTTTCTATCATGGGACCTAGAATCGGGACGAAAACGGCAACCGACATTAGCGACTGCCCATTGTTATAGGAGTCTTGCTCTAGTAAACTCTATGTTCCATTCGAACCATAAGTACAAAGCATTCCAGATCTCCAGGGTCCAAGGGCCTGGAACATGAGTTGAGGAGCACGGTAGTTATGAAATACGAATAGCGACACAAAAAAAAAAGTTTGATATCACAAAAAATCTTAAATCGTTATGCATGTGACAAATTTACTCAAAATTAACTTTTTGACAACAAAAAACCTAAAATTAGTACATTTATGATAAATTTACTCAAAATTATTTTGTTTTACCACAAAAACCCATAAACTGATATAGTTGTGACAAATTTATCTCTCGTTAGTTTCTGTTAAATCAGATTAATATCACGAAAAATTACAAATCGGTACACTTGTGACAAATGCATTGTAAAACCCCAATATGATATACTCGTCAATTGTTACGTGTCATAGAATTCAGCAATTTAACGATAAAATTTAACGAAAACTAACGGATGATAAATTTGTCATATGTATTCTTGTTTAGGGTTAATTTTTTTGATAAATTTATCACAAATATATCAGTATGGAATTTTTTGCAGTTTTAACCCAAAAAGTAATTCGATGAGAAGTCATGACCCTATCAAAATGAGCCTTCCCCTTGTTGACAAAACGACAGCCAGCCTTGGTTGTACAATTGCCCCCACCACCATTGTATAGTCGTAGCTTGCCATTGCCACCGCTAACAATCGAAGACCTGTATTTTTGGTAAATAGTCGCTCGAGCCCGGCCACTCTCCCACGAGAACAATTAACATGTCTTCATGAAAAACTAACTGTTTTTTTAAAAATTGATTTTCATGAAAAATATTTATCTAGATCATGAAGTTGTTGGCGAAACAGATGTCAACCTTAAGTATTTTTTAAATCTCAAAACATTATGAAAAAAATTATGAAAATGACACGAACAGTACATGAACTTTGATCCAATGTGCAATGTGGTCCATGAACTTTTAATTTGTTCAATATGGTTCGTGAATTTTAACTCAATATGCAATGTGGTCTCTGAATTTTTTATACATGTTTAATTTAGTCATTGAACTATATGAAAATGTTCATTATAGTTCCTCAATTTATTCAAATTCGGGGATTACATTGAGCATGTATCAAAAGTTCAGGGACTACATCGAACAAATTATAAGTTGAGGTATTACATTGGACATTATGCTAAAGTTTAAGGGCTATATTGAATAAAATAAAAGTTTTGGGACTACATTATATATTGTGCCAAAGTTCAGGGACTATTTGTCTCATTATCCCCAAAAAATTGTATGAAATCGTACATCAAAATTGAAAGTTTCGAGTGTTTCGTGTTGGAGAAATGCTAAAATGCAGGAGAACTCAAGAGAAAAATTAAACGGTCACGCCACAAACCGGATCGCAGCCTAATGGGCCCCCGTTCAAAAGCCCAATATAAAGCCCGCAAAGCCGCCGCTTGGGACCAGCCAGTGACGTGGCGACGGACGATGGCGTAGGAGCCAAAAACGACGATGCCCCGTCGTCGTTCCGCTGTTCCACCCGATCGAACCTCAAAATCCCTCTGCGATTCAGCAGCAGCAGCGCCGGCAGCAGCAGATTGGATCAAGAAGCGCCATTGATCTCGAAGGAGGAGAAGAAGAAGAAGAAGGAGAAGGAGATGGCGTTGTTCGCGAGAGGAGAGCCGCTGGTCGCGAAGCTCGCGGCGTTGGCCCAGTACGTGGTGCTTCCCGGCGCCATGGCGGCCGCCGTCTTCTACTCGCCGCCCGACTACGCTTCCTCCTCCGGCAAGCACGGCAAATCCCCCAAATAATCCGACCTCCTCTTCTCCGCTGGTTCGCGCTCTTGACTTCGCCTCGATATTCGCGCGTTTTGATTCTCTCCTAAATTCGAGCACCGGATGGAACCCTTTGGCATCCGATTGGCGGTGTGGTTGTTTCTTTAGGTCTGACTATGAATCCGTCGATTGTTATCAGTTCGTGAAATCCCAGATTTGGGAGGAGCGAAGCCTGTCGTGTTTCGGGGTTCCTTTTTCCTCCTTTTGTTTCTTTCGACTCCTCCTCGGCGAGGGATTGAGGATTGGAGAATACGGCGTCGATGCTTTCTTCTTTTCTAATTAGAAGCAAATGCGATGCGTGTTTGGTTGAGATTTTCAGCACTCAACGTGATAACTACAGCGTTTAAGTATCGGTACTCTATTCCGGTGTCGCAGTAAGTAGGTTTTGATTGATGAATGGAAGTGAGGGAGGACTATGAGGCTGTAGATGCAGAAAATTGGTGGCTTTTGTTTGCTTTCACTTAATGGTGTTCCTCTTAGGTGATTAGAATTCAGTATTTTGAGCTTTCCCTATTTTACTCATTAAATGTGTGAACGGCTTCTCTCATCCCAGTGGAAGTGTGTGATACAATTTAGAGGCTTGTGTAACCTGGCTCGGGTAATTGACATGTGGATTTTTTGGGGAATATCTTCGGTTCCGCATATCCTTGTCATTTGATGGAAGATATGAAAGTGTTGAAACCTGGCACCATGTTTGATTCGGAGCAGATTGGCTTGTCTGGGTTGAAGCCTCCCACTTTATGTATGTAGAACTACTGTAGAATCTGGTTTTACATCAATATGTGGAATCTTCAGATCAACAATGTGTTGCTCATTACCAACTCTTAGAATGTAAATGCCTTGGGTTATATAGTTGATGATTTGTCCTGTATTTGAGCTCCCTTTTGGTTTTTGGAGCTGTTTTATGTACGGCTTTAGTTTTTTGCATTCTCTTTTTATATGGGTTTGCACCCCCTTGCTGCCCTAATTGGTCCTTTTACCTTAAAAAGAATGTTAATTAGAGACATCATTTAGCCCTGATCTGCGAGGCAACCTTAGTATGAGGATTAATTTGTCATGTACACTTGCTTCTCAAAGTTTATCGTGTAGCATTACTTCATTTCACATAGCCTCATGCGGCTTGAGTGTCTCATAAAAAATGTTTCTTTCTTAGGTTGTCTAGTTTTTAGTAGCGTGCTTATGTTTGCGATATGTTCTTGTGTAAACATTGGCAAGGATCTCTAATTTGAACGGGTCCCTGTCTCTCTGTTCTAACTTGCTCTTTTTTATGCAATATCACTGTCTCATGGATAACTTGCACCTATGGGGATCGTATATCATTTACCTGAACTTTTCTGGGACACTGAAATTTGTGGAAGTGTTGTCACATTTTTAAAGATGGTTTTGTTTTCATCCTTTTGCGGATAGATGAATTTCTGCAATTAATTGTGATTTCCCCTTATATGTTTGTTATTGCTCTAGCCATGCCTTTAATGCTCATTGTATTGGTTCTTGTCAACATTGCTGTATCTTATAAAAGAATGGCATCTCTCTGCTACACAGCGCTGCTATTGTCCTTTTGTGTTGTATAATACTTCTCGTGCAATTACACCTGAATGGGTAGGCATTACATAATCCTGTTCTTTTCAATGGATGAAGGTGGATGGAGTGTGCATTCCGTGGTTGATATTTTGAAGATGGAGGTATGCTATGTTTCCGGCTGATGGCTCGGCATCTTTTCACTACAGGTGGTCCGGGCCATCATGCAGACTTTTCATGTTCTGGAAAACTGTGCTTCACATTTCTGTGTAATATTACACTCAATAATTCAGATGGCTTGCGATCACCATGAATTGCATAGACATTCCAAAAATCGTGTAGGTATCGCATTTCTGAGTTCTCAATCTTTCTTGTTGCTTGATGTTTTTGTTACTCTTCAATCAGCATATCTGAGCGGCTAATGCGATGATAGCAGAGTACCTTAACTGTATGTGCCGTGATGTGCTTGCTGCATAAGTTCTGGTGTGGTCGTCTATGCACTTGTTTATTGTAATGCCCAGAGATTTGCTGTCAACCTCATCATATTGTATTATAAATTGGTGGAACTCTCTGCTGCCGTTTCTAGCCATCCATCTTTGACTAACTATTATGTTAGATTTTCTGAGGCCATCTTAGAATATCTTGATTAGTTAAGTCCATACAAAAATTCAGTTTTATCCAAACATGAATTGTTAAGTCTCCAGTAACATTTTTATAATTAAATGAAAAAAATTGGGAGAAATTTTTAGGGTCATATCAAATGAATTTATGTTCTTTTTCTATTCTGGAATAGAAATTTTGTGTAGTTACTAAATGTGTTCTTTTGCTCAGAAAATTGTTTTAGGAATAGAAATAGAAAAAATTATTTCTGAATAGTAATTGTTTTCAGGAATAGAAAATGTTACCAAACGCATCCTAAAGTCTTAATTTTGACTTCGAATCAATTGTATGAGGCCTAAAGTTTTTTATAAAATTCGAATTACCAAAAAAAAAACGAGTAGATAGTAAATAAAAAACAAATAAGGAAATCGCAAGGAACTTCATTAATTTAGAACGGATGGCTTATATAAGTGGGTGTTATTAGGGGTGTGCAAAAGAATCGGGAACCGCCCAGACCACCTAGGATCGTTCGGAACCGATTCGGTTCTTAGTTTTAATTTTTTGGAACCAGTGGGTATTGGTTCGGTTTTCAATTTCAATTGTGGAATTGCCCACTCACTCACTTGGACTAGATCGGTAATATAATATATATTTTAAATTTTTTAATTTTTTAAAAATATAATATATATTTTTTTTTAAAAAAAGAAAAATCCTAAATCTCTAAACTAAACTTAACTAGCTCGACGCTTATAGCCTCACACTGAGCCGAAAAACATCTTTTTCGCTTTCGCCTCATGCTTATGCTCACTTTCACTCTCTCACTATTCTCGATCGATGCTCACCCTCACCGTCTTCGACTCTCCATCTCCGTCTTTCGGTCTTCGTCCTTGGCTAGTATGACCGATTCCATGGACCCATCTGGGAACCGTATCGAATCGGCGGTCCGGTTCTCGGGTGGATCTATGGAACTAACGGGTGATTCTCGGTTCTAGGGTGGAAATCGTCTACTTGGACCATGCTCACCCTTAGGTGTTATGCTTCTTGGATGACCGAAATTTGAACATATAATAGAGATCAATGAGGGCGTAGAGAAGGTAAAAAGGCATACTACAAACGACTCAAAAGTTTTCATAATCAAAGACAAACACCGGAAAAAGGAGATCTATTCTAATTGAATTTGATATTCAAACTTGGACAAAATTTAGATGATGGGTAAAGAAATGGTAGAGAAGAAAAAACTGGAGATGTATTGAACATTGCTGAGATAGAAAAATGAGCAAAGGAAGCATTGATTTGGGTAGTGATGTTGAAGAATTTTAGGCATTTTCCTGCTCTTATTCCATATTGATCTTTAAGAGTCATAAAGTAAATAACGACAGAGTATTTATGATGGCTTAACTCTAATTAGGGTTGAGTATATTTACAAGAGTAATTTATTACAGTAATAGTATATGAAAAGACATAATTACAGTAATACTCCAAGATACATATTAATTATATATTTGTACGTATTATTTAACTAAGAACTAGGGAAATCACTCGCCTTGAACAGACTAATCTTCATTCATTCTCCTCAAGCGATGTTCCCTTAGTCTCCTTCGTGAACAAGTTGGTCGCCGCCATCCCCAACGCGCAAATCCCTCCCAATATGATCAATGTAACTCTCATCCCCAATGCCTTCTTGTACCCATGTTGGTCATCATCCTGTGAGGCCATCAAAAACCCCACAGCGCCGATTATCGCCCCGACCTTTCCCACGGCCCCGGCAATCCCGTGGCATGTCGTCCTGAATCGTGCGGGGAAAAGCTCCGCGGGCAAGATGAATGTGGTCGTGTTAGGCCCGCAGTTGGCAAAGAAGAAGGTCAGGCCATACAGGAACATGAACAGCTTGTCCGTGTGGCTCTTCCAATATATGTCATACGGCACTCCGATGGAGAAGTAAACGATGGCCATGAAGACGAACCCGATGGCTTGGAGGCTAAGCCGCCCGATGCGGTCAATGACGAAGATGGCGGCTATGTAGCCGGGGATTAAGGAGTAGCACGCCACAATGGCCTGGAGACTCGCTACCTCAAAGGCAGCCTCGAAGGCGGTGACCGCCTTGCCAGTATGTTCTTCGTGCAGGTACTTGCGGTAGATCTTGGATTGGAAGAGGGTGCTGCTGTAGAAGACGATGTCGAGGAGGAACCATCCGGTGGAGCAGGCAAGGAGGTTGCGGCCATGGCGGAGGAAGAATTGCTTGGAGAAGAGAGGGTAGGATGACTGGCTCGGCTGTAAGGGATGGCCCTCCGCGATTTGGCCGTCAGACATGTCTAGGACTCGTTCCATGTCCCTGGTAGCTTGGAGGACATTTTTTTCCACCAAAGCGGTGTACCTAATCAGACCCAAAAGATATATTACAACGATCGACTCTGTCTATTTTCATACAAGTATAGATATAAGCTACTATAGAAGTTCTTTAACAGTTGGGATAATGCACATGATTCACTAAACCCATTTTGTGCAAGTGTTTTCTCGAGGGAACGCCAAATTAGGGCACATTTTGGACTCTGTCTATGCAAGGTGAGACTAGCAAATATTTCGAAACCGCCACAAATCGACACGACTTTAAATACATCACCCTTTTTAGCATGTTCAACACAAATTAGAGTTTTGAAGTGACACATTATTTGGCACGACTGGCCGCACTCTGATTTTGTCTTTTTGGTTATTCTATTCAACGGAACCCAGCAACTGATCCGAAGAAATTCTGCGGACAATGTCTCTAGAAGGACAAACATAATCGCAGCAACCAAAGAAAGTCATGCTTGATCGTAGCAGTAAATACCATAGACTAAACAACTTTTTCTCAAGCAAATGAAACAATCGCTTAATTAATCGATTTAAACAATCTATTAAGGAAAGCAAGGCGCGTACATACCTTGCCGTTTCCGGTATCATCATCCGCCAGTAAAACGTTGTCACCGCAGGAATAACACCCAGCATCAATATCAACCTCCATGCCATATCAGCTTCCTTTGGTGTCGGATCTTTTGGCGACGAAGGGTAAATTCGGCCAAATATCTTGCACACCGCCATTGTCACAACTGAGCTCGCCAGAATCCCAAACCCTTGCATTGAGAAGACAGCCGCCATGAATACACCACGCATCCTCTTGTTAGCACACTCCGACATCATCGTCGCCGAGAGCGGGTAATCTCCTCCAATGCCTACCCCGAGCACGAACCTCAAAAGAATGAAAGAGTGATGTTCACGTGTTATGAATACTAAGAGAAATCGAACAGAGACTAATTTTACTATGCGACACGCGGTGGGTTTTAATGCTACGATCACCTGAAAAACCCTAGACTCGCCAGAACACAGCCTCGTGTAGCCCCCATGGAGAATCCGCACCCGAAGGAGCCAGCCATCATGAGCATCAAGGCGAGGCCGTACAAGCGCCTCCTCCCCACAAGATCGCCAAGCCTGCCGAAGATGAGTTGACCAATCACGGTGCCGAGGAGCGCAATGGCCAGCATGGATGATTCGACGGCAGGTGGGATTTGGCAGCCGTTGGATTTGTAGTATACATGTCCAAGCAGTCTCATGATCGGTGGGATACAGAAGAGATGGTAGGCATCGGTGAATAACCCCATCCCTTTATCAAGAACAACACACAGAAACTAGAAATCATATTGACGGAAACACAACGATGCTTTTTCCGAAAGCAAGATAATCGAATTTAAGATATGCTGAATGTGGGATTGCGAATCAAAACACACAAGTTAATTACCTGCCACGGTGATGGCCTTGAAGTGGTAGTACTGTGCCTTGGCGGTGTCGAGTCTTTGGAAAAGTCTCAGCGACATGGTCGCTCGTAACTAATTTTTGCTTCTTCAAGAAACAACCTTTGATTGCAACAATCTAATGCTTTTGTTGTGTAACAGTTGGGTTGGGTCATAAAGATGATGGAGGAGATAATACAGACGAATAGAAGTCAATGTTCGTTGCGTATGCAAGGGAAGCAACAAGGTGGTTTCGTCTGACGATGATGTTTCGGATGCATTCAAAGCAAATGACAGAGTTGGCGTGTCTTCGGCGGCCTTTTGGGGGGACCAAAATCGCGCGATTTGGTTGGACCGTCGGCTCGAATTTAAAAGTATATCCAGTATATCCTCCTTCAGACTTTGTTGCGATCAGTGACATACTATACTGTGTTTGAGCATTATATAATGTGTTATTAGTCGGAGCTAGCGAGGTCAGGTTCATCATCTTCCCCAATCACATAAACTCTTACAAACTTTTTAGATAAGAGTTTCACGCCGGTTTGTTTTCGACGTTCATAAAATAAGATTTGAAGATGCTGAAAAATGGTACCTGGTACCATGCCTACATCAGAGCAGATTTGCTTGTCTTGGTTGAAGCCTGCCACTTTATGAAATATAGAACTCCCGTAGAATTTGGTTTCCATTCTATATGTTAGATATCAACTTTCCATATTGACCACCTGTTGGTCATTACCAACTCCTTGGATGGCAATGTCGGGTAATACAGTTGATGATTTGTCCTGCAGTTGAGCTCCCTTTTAGTTTTGGGAACTGTTTTGAATATGGCTGTCATGACCTACTGAATTTTTCCTCGAAAGTGAGAAAATGCGGTGTAGCTTGATACACGCTAAGTCTAGGTCTAGAACTTTATTTGGGCTCTCCGAAACCCATACCATATCGCGACTTATGGTTTAGGTTTTTAACCTGCAAGTGATTTTTATTAAGAGTATCTATTAATTAATTTGGGGTAGGTCGGTTAGAAACCCAAGTAAGGTGATGGAGAATCACCCTATTCTAACGAACCAGAGATTAAATGAGTTTGGGGACTTGGTTACACTAATTAAGTGACTAGTGCCCTTTCGGTAGCTTTCATCCTGTTCATTTCAGAAAATATTTATCAGGCAGTTTGGATTAATTTTAGAACCTATCTCCTAACATGTGAGGTGATCAAACGACTTCACAATCATTAATTAGGGTTCTAACCCTAACTAAGGCAATAACATTCAAAGCATGACAATTGATAAAATTATATTCTAATTAAAAACAACATGCATAATAATAATATAACAATAGTGAAAAAAACATGCAAAATACTACCGCATAGCCCTATAGGATTATCCGATTTAAACATGATCATTAATCAAATAATTCACATGATTTAGAAAAATATTCAAAAATACTAATTTCTAAACTATTTCCTAATTTTAAAAGAAAAATAAAAAACATTTTTTTAAATTTTTTTAAAATAATTTTTTAATTAAAATAATATAATATTAATATAGTATTCGATTGGGTCGGGTTGGCGAACCTAGGACAGGTTGGAACCGACCTGTGTTAAGGCATCCAACCCGTATGCATTAACCCGGGTCGGATCTCCGGATCCGAACTGAGTCAGGGTCAACTCGATTACTGACCCAGGCTGTGAACTGGATTAGGCCCAGTTAGGGCCCGGTCCGATAGAAAATGAAAAAACAAGGCCGATTTGATGGGTTGAACCGATTCTGTTTGGCGTGGAAATCTGGCCGACACTGGCTCCTGTGTGCAAAAACATACAAGAGCGTTGGCTGAGCGAGATCCGGCAATTAGCCGGCCATTTCGCCTAGCCATTGACCTCAGTTGCCTCGGCACATGGGGCCGGGGCGGCCCCCTTCCGACCGACCAAGGTGACCGGCCATGGCGGCCGCCGGCCGAGCTCCGACCAAGGCCCTTCAAGCCCAAACGTTGGTCGGAGCTAGGTCAGTGGTTGGAGCTAAGCCAACGGACGCAAACCAATTGTTGGTCACTATCGGTCTCCCACAACCACCTTAAGGTCAATCACGAGGACCCTAGCTCATCGGACGCTTACCTGCTCATCTGCGACGACCAAAACCAAACTGGCTTCACTGAGGCATTTCCTCAAACACCTGGCATGCATAGTCAAAACAGGGGGTTTTCGACCTACTTCGGGGTCAAGGTCTACTTCGGTGGCTACGGCTCGCCTCCGACGGTGAGTATAGACTGGGATCAAGGATGATATGGTCTAGGATTCGTGCGAAATGGCCGACGTGACTCCTGGCCCACCTACATAAGAAAATGGGGGATAAAAGGGGAGCCAGGAGGACTTGCCGATCGGGGTTGATTCTAGGGGGTCATCGGTCGGTCTCTGAGCAATGGCGAGGCTGGTTGGCTTCCTCTTCAGTTCCCGCAAGCGCTTAGTCTCACGTTTGCTCTCAGTCTTGCTCAAACTCTCTACAAATCTCTCTCTATGTGCTCTATTTTTTGACCCCTCTCTCTCTCTCTCTTCCACCGCTTATATAGGGGCCTCCGGCCACTTGCCTCGCCTCGGAAGTCGTCGCCTTAATGGCCCTACGCCAGCCTCTGCTCCTATCATGACTTTCGCGGCCAATTTTGCGCAATGGAGGGGGTATTTCGCGTTGTCTCAGGCGGCGATCGGGACAGGGGAGAACAGAGGAGAAAGAAGGGGGGGACAGTCGGGCCGAGGAAGGAGAAGAGAAGGCGTGGGCTAGGCTGAGCCCAGCTCGCACGAAAGAAGAAGAGAGGAAAAGGAGTGGGTTGCGCCCGAGGTGGGGAGAAAGAAAGGAGGGCCGGGTCGACTCGGCCTTATTTGAAATTTTTTCAAAATTAATTTTTAATAATTTTTTTTTTTTTTTTTATAATGAACCCTAATAATGTATAAAAATACCTAATGTCTATATGCAATGCTATTAAAGTTAAAAAAAAAATTGATTTTAGGAATTAAAGAAAATCAACTCCTAAATTTTGTGCAATTTAATTGGGCAATTAAAAATAGGTGTTAACAATGGCATTAGTTTTTTGAGCTCTTATGTAAGAATAATTGTGGCCCACATGATGCTATTAATTAATGATTTAGTTATGTTAAAACGTATTGGTTATGAAAAAGATGAAAAGGCGTAATTCTATTGAGAAGTTACAATACCTCCGAAGAGGTGTGATTCTTACGGAGTGGAATGTGTTTTGATGGAAGGCATCAATTGATAGTCTGTATGGATAGAGTTTGGTCCTGTCTCCATCCAAAATAACAAACGTTGTATTTTATCCTCCTTTAGATAATATATATTAAGATAAAAGTGGATTGAGGGAGAGAAATCAGATTTCTTTGTCCCTTCCATTTTCTGCAATAATTATCTTCAACGGCATTGCTATGGATAAAAGTATCTTCATTCCTCTTATTGTGAAGATTCATGAAAATCTAAGATTTTGGATTTCATAATTTTTTTGCATAAAAGAATTACGTTAACGCTAACAGTAGGTATCAGATCTAACACCTTTTGGTATAATTGATCCTTTTACCTTTCAAAAAGGGTGTTAAATATGGATATCATTGATCCCTGATCTGTGAGGAGTGAATTGTCATGTAGTCTTGCTTCTCAAGAAGTTCATCATGCAGCAGGCTCTATTTTGCGGCATATTTCTCATGCAGACATTGGCAAGATACTCCACTTGATGATCCGATCTAATTTGAATAGGTCAGTGTCTCTATCTTTTCTAACTTGCTCATTTTTACGCAATATCACTGTCTCATGTATAACTTGCTCCTCGTGGATATGATTTGCCTGAACTTTACTGGGACGCTGAAACTTGTTGAAACTGTCATACATCGTCGCCCTAGTAAAGACGGCTTTTACTTTCATACTTTTACGCGTAAATGAATTTCTGGATTGACACGCGATATCCCCATTAAATGTTTGTTATTGCATTAGCCATGCCTTAACGCTCATTGCATTGGTTCTTGTCCACATTGCTGTATCTTATAAACGAATCGCATCTCTCTGCTACACAAGTGCTGCCATAAGATTGTCCTTCGCTGTCGTAAAACACTTCTTGCGCAATCACACCTGAATGGTGGTGGTTAGTAATTACGTAATAGTACCACCTTTATTTTATGCAACAATTGTTGAAACAGACGCCCTAGTAAATCATGCCAACTGTTTTCCCCGACAGGGAATGTTTACTAATTATGTTCATGAAAAGTTCGGTTTGTGACTGTCGGTGATGGGTTAGGAATATTTTATACCACAGCGGCGAGGGATGAGTTGACAACAGAAGAAAACAAAAAAGGCAAAGGAAAAATAACACAAATAGTCCATGAATTTGGCCTAATGTACAATGTGATCTCTGGACTTTTAATTTGTTTAATGTGATCCATGAATTTTAGCCCAATGTTCAATGTAGTTCCTGAACTTTTAATTTGTTCAATGTGGTTCCTAAACTTTTAATACATATTCAATTTAGTCCCTGGATTATATGAAAATGCTCGATATTGTCCATAAACTTGAATTAATGGAATTATGACATTGAAATTTTCATATAGTTCGGGGACTAACTTGAACATGCACCAAAAGTCTAAGGACCATATTGAACAAATTAAAAGTTTAGAGATCACATTGCACGTTGAGGCAAAATTCATGGACTATTTGTATAATTGTCCCAAAGGCAAATTGAAATATCAAACGTTTGTCAATCAGAATCGAGTCAAACTCACACCATTTCAGAAGATTTTGTTTTGTTTAGTAAGAGTGTAGACATTGGCATATTGGCATTCATAAGATGTTGTAGTAGTTGGGAAAATTACCACAAAATTCATAAACATATTACACCTGTCAATTCGGTTTAAACTTTTCAATTTAGAATTATGGAACTCAAGTGAACATTTTTAAGAAACTATGGCACTCAAGTGATCAAAAAAAAAAAGTTTATGACGCTTATATGAGCATCATATGAAAATTATGATACTTGTGATGTCCTTATCTTGAAAAATTTCATCATACATATCAATTAGATATCAATACGTGTTATTTAATTAAGGACTATGGAAAGCACTCGCCTTGAACAGACTCATTCTCTTTCTCATTCTCCTCAAGCGATCTCCCCATAGTTTCCTTTGCGAACAACATGGTCACCGCCATCCCCACCACGCAAATCCCACCCAATATGATCAACGTAACTTCGATCCCCAACGCCTGCGAGGCTTTCAAAAACCCCACGGCGCCGATCATCGCTCCAACCTTACCCATGGCCCCAGCGATACCGTGGCATGTCGTCCTAAACCGCGCGGGGAACAGCTCGGCCGGCACAATGAACGTAGTCGTGTTGGGCCCGCAGTTGGCGAAGAAGAAGGTCAGGCCGTACAGGAACATGAACAGCTTATCAGTGTGGCCCTTCCAATATTTGTTGTACGGCACGCCGATTGAGAAGTAAACGATGGCCATGAGGACGAACCCAACTGCTTGTATTTTGACCCGCCCAACACGGTCGATGAGGAGAACAGCGGCAAAGTAGCCAGGGATTGTGGAGTAGCACGCCACAATGGCCTGGAGGCGCGCGACCTTGAAGGCGGCCTCGAAGGCAGTTACTGCCTCGCCGGCATCTTCGTCATGCAGGTACTTGTGGTAGATCTTGGATTGGAAGAGGTTGCTGCTGTAGAAGACGATGTCAAGGAGGAACCACGCGGCGGAGCAGGCAAGGAGGTCGCGACCGTGGCAGAGGAAGAACTGCCTGGAGAAGAGAGGGTAGGACGGAGGGCTCGGGCGGAAGGATTGGACCTCGGCTATTTGGCTCAAGGGCACGTCTAGGACTCGCTCCATGTCCCTGGCAGCTTGGAGCACATTTTGCTCCACCAAAGCGGTGTACCTAATTAGATCCGAAAGATACGTCGTGATGAATGATACACATGATTCACGAAATTCATTTTGTGCGAGTGTTTTCTCAAGGTTAAGGACAGATTATGGCACGATTTTGATTCGTTTATAGAAGCTGAAACTAGCAAATTTTCGAGAGGGACGGGAAATGAGACAAGTTTAAATGTACCACCATTTATAGCATGTTCAACAAAATTTTAAATTTATGAAATGACGAGTTGACACAGCTCACCAAACTTCGGTTTTGTCATTTCTGTCATCCTATTCAGAGCACCCAGCAAACCCTAAGAATTTCTGGGGACAATGTCTCTAGAAGGACTGAGGAGAGACATGCTTGATCATAGTAATATATACCATAGATCAAAAATAAAAAATTTCAAGAAAATGAAGCATTCACTTAATTAATCAATTTACAAATATATTAAGCAAAGAAAGGTCCGTACGTACCTTGCAGTTTCAGGCATCATCATCCGCCAGTGATATGTTATCACGGCAGGAACAGCACCCAGCATCAATATCAGCCTCCAGGCGATATCAGCTTCCTTTGGTGGCGGATCTTTTGGCGACGAAGGGTAAATTTGGCCAAATATCTTGCATACCGCCATCGTCACGACCGAGCTCGCTAGAATCCCAAACCCTTGCATCGAGAAGACGGCCGCTATGAATGCGCCGCGAGTCCTCTTGTTAGCATACTCTGACATGATTGTCGCCGAGAGCGGGTAATCCCCACCGATCCCTACCCCGAGCAAGAACCTGAAAAGAATAAAAGAGTGCTGTTTGCATGTTATGAGTACTAAGAAAAATTGAACAGAGACTAATTATTTACAATGGATGTGGGGCGGGTTGTCGCACTACGACCAGCGACGATCACCTGAACAACCCTAGACTCGCTAGGACACAGCCTGGTGTCGTGCCCATCGAGAATCCACACCCAAGGGAGCCGACCATCATGAGCATCAAGGCGACGCCATACACGCCCCTTCTCCCTCCACGATCACCGAGCCTGCCAAAGATGAGTTGACCAATCACGGTGCCGAGGAGAGCGACGGCCAGCATGGATGATTCGACGGCAGGCCGGATTCGGTTGTTGTGAGACTTGTAGTATATGTGCCCGATCAGTTTCATGATCGGTGGGATACAGAAGAGATCGTATGCATC
The DNA here is from genome assembly GCA_024733475.1 of Syzygium grande. Taxonomy (NCBI): domain Eukaryota; kingdom Viridiplantae; phylum Streptophyta; class Magnoliopsida; order Myrtales; family Myrtaceae; genus Syzygium; species Syzygium grande. The sequence continues at coordinate 12,777,707 of JAMXDD010000006.1, forward strand.
AGTGAATAACCCCATTCCTTTATCAAGCACAAGATACAGAAATTTGGAGTCATATCGAGGGAAACTGAACGCGATCCATTTCCCGTAAGCGAGATAATCGAATGTATAATACACAGAATTAAGTGTTTAAAACGGATTAACGAAAGAATACAACCCATGTTGTGTGTGTCAATTGTCGGGATGGTGATGTAAAATACACAAGTTGATTACCTGCCACAGTGATGGCCTTGAAGTGGTAGTACTGTGTCCTGGCGGTGTCGAGTCTAGAGAGAACTCTCAGCGGCATGGTCGCTCTTAACTAATTTTTCCTTCTTCAAGAAACAACCTTCGAATACATCAATCCATTGCTTTTATCGTGTAATAGTGATGGTTGGGTTACGAAGATGATGGAAAATATAATGATAATTAATGGAAGTCATTGTTCGTTGCGTATGCACGGGAAGCAACGAGGTGGTTTCCTTGGACAATGATGTTTTGGCTGCGGTCGAAGCAAATGGCAAAGTTAGCGTTTCTTTGCTTCCCATATGGCAAACCAAAATTGTGTGATTTGGTTGGACTATTACTTTGTCTTTGAGCATTATATAATTTGCTATTAGTAGGAGCTAGCTAGGTCTGTTGAGATGTATATGTGACTTGAGTTAAAAAGTCCAAGATCATAATATTGGTGTGATGTAGAGCAGTTAATATATCATAATTTACTCATAACCCATTAACTTAAATTTTTGAGTGAATGTGGGTATAAATGGATATATTGATGAGTTCAAACTGGACTCTCGAGCTTTTGCTGTGCGATTTCAACAATTGGTAGGAATCTCGCGACCAACTTGATCTGGTGGAAGAGACAGGGAGTGAAAGTTGACATGGTGGTGTAGCAACACGGTCCGGTGGCAGATCAAGTTGGTCACAAGATGAGCATGCTCACGTTTGGATAAAAAGGTAGTACTCATTCTCAATCTTGATCCTTTTTGATAATACGTCTCGCACTATTCCTTCTTTTGCAAAGGCAATAAAGCGGGGAAGAGTGTCAATGAGATAAAGTAAACAGAGGGCATTCCAAACTTGAAAAGGGTGTACCCTGTTCCCTAACTCAACTTGATTCAGTACGGAAATAATATATCACTTCCGGATGACTAAAGAAGGATTCAAATAAAGTGGCTGACTCCAAACAATGAAGTGGGGCATCACTGCGACAAACGGAAACAGCGAACAATCACCCGAGTTTTGAAAAGGGTGTATTTTGTTCCTAACTTTAATTCACCTTACTGTGGAAATGATACATCTTTTCCTATGTGTAGAGGTAATGGAGATGGATTACCGGTTCGTCGGGCAAACGTGATAGGGCTCCAAATGTTGAGACCTTCCAATCGAAATATGACGAAACACAAAAAAGGGTACTTCGTTCCTAATTTCGGTCCAATTCTATACGAGCAAATGACATGTTTCTTCCTTATGTGTGGGAAATACTTGATTAAGATAGTTGTGGAACAGACCGGGAGGCATGAAGTGCCAGATCATCGGATTTAAAGAAAAAGGACGTATTTCGCTCTTAAGCTTAATTCAGCTTAGTGCAGAAACGACATGTCCTTTCTTTTTGAATAGGAAGGATTCCGATAGAACAAAGATTTGCCAAACTGACATGACGGAGCAACATATGTCGAAGTCTTTTGACATGGAGTGCATCAAATTGTAGGGACAATGTCCCTCCTCCCACCACCAAAGCATGATGGAGGACGGAATAGTTCAATTTGGTGAAAAAATGATGTTTTTCGTTCCTAAATTTAGTTCTCCTTAGCGAAGAAAATGACATGCCCTTTACTTATATAGAGGATGTATTCAGATAAAACATAAATTCGTCAAGCAAGCAAGACGGGCCAAAATATGTCAAAGACACCCGATTCATCGTGGAGTACAATTGTCCGGAGAGGCAAATCTCTCTCTCCTCCCCAGCAAGAAAACGCGACTAAACGAAGACGTTAGATTCATCATAAATGGTGTATATCGTTCCTCGATGACACCCAACTGATTGCAGAAATAACACGTTCTATGTCCTGCTTTGCATATGATAAATGGGGCATGGTGCCTGAGAGGCAACGCCCTCCTAGTCGACATGGGGACTATCAGTTTCCCTCGTCTTTGTTGTTCGCTTAGGTTTAGTGAATTTGATAACACCCGAGTAACCCGTCTGGATCAATATTTTCAAGAATGATTTGGAAAGTACATTTGATGATCTACATTCGCATTTCTCTAAACTTCTTATCGATGTTTGAAATCAACCAAATATTTATGTGTTGAACATTGGCATGAAAGCTCCTACTTGTGATGAGTTTTCAAATCATGACAAGTGCTTCCTTGAAAACCCATTTGAAAAAAAAAGATTGAATTTCATAAATTTGACTGAAACGCATGGTAGTGGAATAAACGCTGATTTTGTGAAAAGACACTTCCCATGAATAAAATTACGCAGGGACGCCCTTTATGTGACCCGAGTTCAACTGGTTGTTTGGTTTTGCATGCCATGCATATAGTCATGGCCACGGTTCAGGAACCGCCGGTTCCGGTTCAGAAGCAACGGTTCCGGTTTGTGGCCATGTATGAACCGGAACCGCAAGGGGGTAGTTCCGGTTCCGGCCGGTTTCGGTTTAAGGGGGAGGAGGAGAAAAGGTGAGGAGGAGGGGGCGTCGACGGCTGTGGCCATGGATGTGGGTGATGGCGGGGGTCAGACTTGGGAAGATGGGGGCGGACGGACGAGAAAAGGGGAGGACTGGCATAGGGGAGAGGGGCGAAGAAGGGACCGACTATGATGAGGACCTTGTCTGGTCATCCGGAGAGAGAAGCTCGGAGGCGAGGCCCGAGATGCAAAGCGGTGCGGCATGGGTGGTCAACACGGTGGCGTCCGGGTGGCGAGGGGCTGGCCGATGAGGGAGCTGAAGAGGACAAAGACGGCGTGAACCCCCGGCAAGTTCAGCGCAAAGGAGTTGCCGGGGAAGTGGGTCACGAGCTTGACGCCAATGCAAGGGAGGGAAGGGTGGGAGGACCGGGATGGCATGAGGAGGAGGGAGGCAGAGGGGGTGGCAGTGGCAGAGAGGGAATGGGAGTGGCGGAGAGGGGTGTGGACGGAGGAGGAGAGGGTGGAGGGGTGGAGCAAAAGACTGGTGGGAGAGGACAGAGGAGGGCGTGGAGTACTGGAGGAGGTGGGGGTGAGGGTGGGTGGGGTGGGTGGGGGTGGGGCCCTGCTACATTGCAGGTGTAGGTTTTTTTTTTTTTTTGGAACCAGGCTCAGAACCGCCAGTTCCGGGCTGGTTCCAAAATCTCTAGAACCGGAACCGAGCCCGTAGGCCACGGACCGGTTCCTGTTCCGAACCGCGGGCTTGGTCAACAGGCCGGGCCCGAGTTTGACCGGGCCGGTTTCGGGCCGAAACCGGCCCGTGGCCATGACTACATGCATACATATAGTGTCATATGCATATTAGTTTTGCAGAACCCAAAGGATAGGACAGAATGCAATGAAGAGTCCCAACTAAAAGGAAAAGGGAAGTATTTCGTTCTTAGACACATGTTGACTTAATTCAGAGGTAATAAATCATCTTTCTTTATCCCGAAATTCCTCGAAGATGTTAAATATGTCTTGAATTTTATGTATTCGTGTTTATATGCATATTTTTTTTGTGCGATTTGAAAGTTTTGCAGAACCCAAAGGATAGGACGGAATGCAAATGAAGAGCCCCAACTAAAAAGGAAAAGGGGGAAGTTTTTCGTTTTTAGACACATGTTGACTTAATTCAGAGGTAACAAATCATCTCTCTTTATCCAGAAATTCCTCAGAAGACTATAATCTCCAATGGAGCAATTTCCCTAATGAACCTATTATGAGGGCAATGACTCTTGCCAACAAGGCTTGATCAGACAAAATCATATCATTTGACACATAAGGGTCTATCGTTCCCGAACTAGTTTGACTGGGAATGGAAATGACTTGTTCCATCTCTTACTTTGCAGATAAAGGGATTTGTTTGACCCTAGTGATAACACTTCTTACCAAGAAAACATGATGAGGCTGAATCAGTCGCTTCGACGTGAAATGATGTATATTGCTCCTACATAAGTCCAATTTAAAATTGGAATGGCATGTTCGATCTCGTCTTACATACAAAGGAGCACACATGATCAGCAAGGGCAACCCTGCGCCCAAAGCAGGGAGTATTTTTACCCTTCCGTTTGAATGTCAAAGTTGTGAATGTGGTAAATAATTTGCTAGAGTCAAAAGTCTTGACAATGAAAAGAAAATGTCGTAAATAATCCATGATTGCATGGAAACGGAATTATGATTGACTTCTGAAACAATTTATTGCTCTAAACATTGCTAAGTTTTTTACAGTAATTAGTCGACAAGCATTGATTTTACACTCCCAGAGGAATCTATCTGAAAAGATTGAATATATTGAGTGTAGCAATGACACCAAGAAGTGTTGAATGAATGGTGTTGGGACGACTAGACGGCCTAAGTAGCACGAATGGAATAACTCCTCAAAGCTGTGTCCAACCAGAAGAACTTGGAAGGACCAAGCCAACAAGCTTTGTGGGAAGAACTTCTCTTAGCTACATCCGACGGGAAGAACTCCAAAGGATTATTTTATGCTTCATAGAAGGAGTTTCTCTTAGGTTCATCCAACCGGAGGAACTGCAAAAGATCATCATAAGTTAGATTATAAGGTAGAGATTGGCTTCGTCATCATCGCTAGATTCGCATTCAGTGTCACTCTATGTTTCAGCCTTTAGTGCTCGTTTCTTCCTTTCGTATTTTCCTTTCTTTTTCTTGAGAGTTGGACAATCTGGTTTTGTTTGACTTGGTTTCCTGCATTCATAACAGACGATATCCTTGACTTTGACCTCTTCTTTGCTTTTGAATGGCTTTCTATCCTCTGAGAATTTCATTTGCTTTTCGCCTTTGAAGTTTCCTCCTTTTCTCATGAAGCTTTTTCAATCTTCTAGTCAATAGTGTCATATCATCATCACATCTTCACCTTCTGATGATGCTTGTTCACTTGCCTCATCAAGGTTAGGTTCAAATGTTATAGCATCCTTACCTCTTGAATTGCTTTCCTTGTTCAAGTGTTACGCTTCGTAAAACATCAAAGTGCCTATCAACTGGTTTATTGAGATGGGTTGGATTCTCATTATTTCTCGTACTGAGGTTTTCACGCTACTCCATTCCTTTGGAAATGCTCTCAATAGCTTGTTCACCTTTTCTCCATCAGTTAAGATCTTTCCTTGGTTTGCCAAACCATTCACTATCTTGGTGAATCTCGTGAACATTTGTGTCACAATCTCATCAGATTTCATTTTGAAGAGCTCATAATTTTCAATAAGAATGTTCATCTTTGTCTCCCTCACCCTGTTGGTTCCTTCGAATTTCACTGGGAGTCAATCCCAAATTTCCTTGGCTGTAACACGAGGAAATTTTGTTAAATTCAGATGGAGACAAAGCACAATACAGGAGATGTTTAGCTTTAGCATTATGAGCAGCTCTTCTTTGTGCTTCTTCTACAAGAGCCGCAGCAATAACACAAGCTAAGCATCTTCAGCTTGAGCTTCTTATCTTTCTTGTTGAGTAGAAGCATGAGGAGTTTGAGCAGGTATGGCTAGACCATTTTGGATTACCTCCCACATGGCAAGATTTATTGCCTCAATGTAGGACTGCATCATTTGCTTCCAATAGCCATAGTTGTTTCCATCAAAGTAAGACGACTTGTTTGGAGCTTGTGCATCATTTATAAAGATACCATCAAAACTAGTCATAAGAAAAGATCTTTATGCTCAGAAGAAATACACTTCAAATAACTAGCAACGAAACTCTCATACCAATTCTTAAGGCTAATAATACAACCTAGAGGGGGTGAATGGGTTGTTTTAATAAACTTTGACAAATTTGCGAAAATTGACAATTATCACGCAAAGATCAAGTCAAATAGATATTTTAGAAGATATGAATAGATATAAGTAAGAGTGACAAAAACAAGGGCACACAACGATATGGAGTGGTTCGGTTTTATCTCTAAGTCTACATCCACTGTCCACATTAAGGCCCCATTTGGTTCAGCTTTCCTAGTTCGGAAAGTTGAAAAAAGCTTCAGACCCGGTTTTGGGCTTTCGGCATTCCACAAATGCTGACTGTTTCCAAAAAAAAAAATCTTCAGTAGAGGGCGGCCAGCGAGGGGCCGGCGCCATTGGCAAGGGGCTGGTGAGGTCGCACAACCTAAGCGACGGCTGCCTAGGGTTGGGTGACCGCCCAGGCGACGTCGTCTGGGACGTCGACCCAAGGCGGCAACCTCAGGCGATGGTCACCTGGGGTCACACGATCGCCCAAGGGCCATCGCCTGGGTTGCGCGACCCCGGTGGCGGCGGCCTAGCGCTTGGGTTGCTTGATCAAGGCCATCACCGCCTGGGTTGTGCAATCCCAGGGCGGCGTTGCCCCCTAAAGGTCGGCGACCTCGGGCCTCCTTCTCGGGTGATAGTCGGCGATGCGATCTAGCTCGTACCAAACCCTTCGCAATTGCATTTCCCTTTGCGGGAGAAAAGGAAGGGTAAAAAAAAAAAAAAAACCTCCCAAAGCCCATTTGTAAAAAGGAAATTACCAAACACAATTGCATTTCCCTAAGTGACTTTCAAATAATTTTTTACCAAACACCACTTGCATTTCCTAAGTAGCTTTCACCTAAAAGTATTTACATTTCCCCAAGTAGTATTTAAAAAGTTGAACCAAACAGGCCCTAACAGCCACAAGTTTGGTTGGATTACACTAATAATTTGCTAAACAAATTACAATCAGCAAACAACAATCATATCAGATGATAGATTCACACTATTAGGAATCGAGTGTTTCTATCACTCGTGTACACTTGATCTTTCACACAATTATAAGCCAACAAGAATGCTACAGTGAAGATCTTAGGGATAAAGACACTAGGAGTGCTATAACTTTCGTACGGTGCTCACTTGAATGTCGTGATTTTTTTTTTTTACTTGAGTGCCAAAAATTTGAAAAAATGATCACTTGACTGCTATTGGCCATTTGACAGCCGGAAATCCTACGTGGACGCTGGAAAATCAAACACGGACAACAAAAAATCTAACGTGGACAATTTTTATGCTTTTTTATCATTTTTTTAGTTTTATTTGGCCAATTTAATTTGTAGATGGGCACGATGAAGAACTTCACCTTCCCCATGGTTGGGGTACTGTAGCACCCATCTTCCCCATGGCTAGGGTACTGTAGCACTTAGGAATTTTGGCTAGCCGAGCCCAAATCCGGCGAGGGTTCCGCCACACGCCTCACCTCTCTAGACTTCCTCCTTGCTCCACTTATCATATTTATCGAAAGTGTTCTTGTATAGTTCCGAGTCGCCCTTCATCTAGAGCTTGGTTTAATGGTGTTGAGTGGTTGCAAGCACACATAAGTGAACGTGCCGGCGATCTTGCCATCGGCAGCGCCAATCAAAGCTCACTCAAAGACGAAGAGGTTCTTAATGAGGGATTGCACTTTGGGGCTCTTGCTTGAGTTAGGTTTGATCGATTTTGAGTAATTAGGAGGGGAGTTAGGGTTTTCAAGAGAGAGGGTTGTGGAGGAGAAATTGAAGCCAGCGACGGGATGTGCAGAGGTCTTGGGGGGTCTCAAGGGCGGAGGCGAAATGTGTGACATCTGAAATTTTCTTCGTAGTCTATAATATTTAATATATTTAGTAGTGAGAGTTATTAAGGTAATAAAATTAGTTTAGTAATTGTCAACGGGGACTGATATGCTCTAAATTACGTATCAAACGAATTTTAAGCATTAAAAATTTTATTGAGTTAAGGTCTTACTTTGATACTATACTTTTTATTTATGATTTTAGAGGTTTCAAAATAATTTTCTGATTTACCGGCATTTCAAATAAATATCAATTTCTTCGTTTATTTACTACAATGTATAGTATATACCCAAAATAATTTAATACCTTCCTCTATTCAATTAAATTATGCTATTTGTCATTATATTAGCATGAATAAATGTCTTAATTTTCACCCTATGTTGTCACATGCCTAATTGAAATGCTTGGAACCTAAATTTATGACATCATGCATTACCTATTACTTTTTAACCCTAGTAAGTTTTTATCTAAATATAACTATAGTTACTTGTCATTACAGTCTTTAACCCAAGTAAATTAATGTGACCCCAAAATGCTTTTAATTATGATAAAATTTTGGGAGATAAGAGGCTACATAACACTTCTTCTTCTTCTTCTTCTTCTTCTTCTTCTTCTTCTTTTTCTTCTCCTTCTCCTTCTCCTTCCCGAGCAAATTTTCTTTTCGGCTTTCTTTCAAATATATATATATATATATATATATATATATACATACATATATCAAAGTTCAAGCTCACTTTCTAACTAGCTTCTTGACAGGGTATATTATTGAATTTTCCTTTCTTTTTTCTTTATCAAATATGCTTTGTTGTTTTCACAAGAATAAGATTGTTAATTTTTAGTATCTATTTTGTTTTCAAGGTGGTTAGAGGTTTGTTTTGTTGAAGATTTCACTTTGGGTAAGTGAAAACTCTAAGGCTCAGCTAGAATGATTTATTTAGTACTCTTGATTTTGGTTGATTGATTGTTTGTCATTTAGTTTGGATTTTATGTTATATGTGAGCAAGTTTCAATAGTGTAGTTATACTATTGTGATTGTTAAGCTTGAATTACAAAGTTCTCTACATGCCTAGATGTCTTTGAGAGATTATTAGTATGTTTTGTTGCATCTTGAATGAGAAAGGTGGGAAAATGATAAAATTAGGCATAAAAGAGTATTTTGGTAAATTTTGTTGTCATGGTAAGGAAGAATTTCGAATTTTACAGAAATAAAGAGGGGCTGTCAACAGTGTTAATTTATGATTTTTAATGTTAATTAGTGGGTTATTAAGTATTATTAATTAAAGGAAATCAAACCGGTTGAAAAAATGAGTTTATAAGCTTTAGGGGCAAATTTATAATTTTGCCAAAGTTGAGGGGCGAATCTGTAAATACTGGAAGTTCTGGGGACTGATTACAGTATGTGGAATCTCATTTTGATAAGTAGTTAAGTTAGTTTTTAGACATAATTGTTTAATTAGGTCATATGTTTAACTATGCAAAATTGGAGCAATTTGTAATAATTAATTGAAAATGGGCAATTTTGAAAATTTTGTAAAATATGTGGTGTCTATAGTGTAATTAAAATGTTTGTGTGTTTTAAAGCACAAAAATATTATCATTTAGTTTTAATTTAATTATTATGACTTGGTTGGTTGAAAATCGAAAATTAGGAGTAAAATTATAAAATGAGAAATTTTACTATGATAATTTTCCTAATTTCAAGAATTAGGAATCATAGAAATGATTTCTTTTATATGTGGTAAAAGTGAGCTTGATCATGGGGATTTAAAATGATAAATAAAAATTAGATGAGATACTAAATTATGGAGTAGTATTATTTAAATGTTATTGAACTTGCAAAAGTACTCTTCTAAATTGATATTGGCTTGGTGAAAAGAAAAGGAAAGTTCTCATGTTGAAAGATGCATAATTAATTGATTGTATTGTACATTATGTAAATGGCAATACATTGACATGTTGTTGTTTGCGTTTGTAAGTATGAAAATATGTGGCATGTTTTGGCATTGCAATTAATTGAGTATGTCTTTGATGTTAAGCAAATAAGTCCTTTGCCACAACCTATTCACCACCGAACGAATTTTCTTGTGTGAGTTATGAATAAGATTCTAGAGTAAGCTAGATGTTTTACTGTATGAAATGGTTCTCTACAAGATTGACATGATATAAAATCCTATGATGACATGTCCCTTGTGGTCATGGTGTGACATGGTTTTGCCATAGTATGATGTTAAGAAAGAACCATAATCACGCAGATGTATAGTGATGTATTTATCCTTACTAACGAAGAGGACACCCTTGATGAATGGGCTGAGACGTGGCAAAGGTATGAATGATTCCGTCCCCCATGATTTGGTGGTGACGATATCTCGTTAGTCAAGATGCCTCGTGAATCGAGATGGTCCTTGCTAATGACGAATATGAATTGATGAGATGTTATGCAATATATATGATATATAATATGTCATCCATTTTCACCTGAATGATTGATTTTATGCAAAATTATTGTTGTTTTATTGACATGTCATGATTGGAAGGGTAGTATCATTATTCATGTATTTTGTACTGCCATGGATTCATTATTATTGTTGATACCAAGTTGAGTGGTAAGTGAATCTTCTACTTTAGACTTAGAGATTTTAATTACTAGGGCTAGGCTCACTCATTATTTTTCAAATATTTAGGATGGATCCCTCATCACCGCCGCGTTTTGGAGCTTCTATGTTTTTTTATTATAATTATGAAGACATTATTGTACTAGGATCACCAGTGATTTATACTAGGTATACTACCATTTTATGGGTCGAAGTGAGATTACCAGAATATATAATCCATAGTTATGTAACTTGGTAAGTGAATATCGAAGGTGAGTTAGTTGGATTGCTTAGAGACTTCGATGGTCCTCCAGGGTTTGGCGACGATGACATGTCGTCGGGTGAAGTCATCGACCCTTAGTTGTTGGTCTGTCAGTGTACAGGCAAGCTTTTGGGTATAGTAGTTAAGTGCTGAAGTTAGGTGCTATAACCTTTCCCAATAATTATGTGTTCTGTTTTTTTTTTTTTGCTGAATGTTGTATTGTAAAATTGATGTTAATATTTATAAAAAGATGTGTATGTATTTTATTATATATGTTTGGGAATGGTGTGAATGCTTTATTATGCTTATGCATGTTTTAATAATTATAAGAAAAAAATTGGTAGAGACACATATTGTACGTGATGGCTAGGGGCATCACAAAATGAGGGAATTGAAGTGAGTGAAGAGGCTCGTGATTTTGGATGGAATGGGATGGTGATTGAGGTGCAGAAATGGGAGGTCAAGAGATGCAGAGAGCCTTCCCTCCATTCTTTCTCCCAAGCTTTAGCTCTCGGTTACCATGGCTGATTGAGCTTCAAGCTTATGGCGAACACCTTTGTCCAGTTGCAGAAAATGGGGGAGCAGCTAATAGGTTGTTTGTTGGTGAGAACTCATTCCCTCTGACCTCCGACTTTTAGCATCCCCATCTTTGTTTCACTCACGGTGGCCATCATTGCTTGAAACTCCAGCGGCCATGGCCAACTAAAGCTTAGAGCTTGAGTGGCTATGGCAGCCCCTCTCTCTCTCTCCCTAAGTTTTTCTTTTTCTTTCTTTTTCTCCTTTCATGTTTTTTTCTCTTTTCTTTTATGTTACATGACGTGACAATAAATTCATCCTTTTATCTTTAAAAATTTCCATGTAGATATGAAAAATTAAATAAAAAACCCACATAGGATGATTTGCCTGAAGTGGCACTCAAATGATCTATTTTACTTCAATGTGACACTCAAGTGAGTGAAAAAAAAATTATGGTACTCAAGTAAGCGCCGTACGAAAGTTATGGCACTCCTAATATCCTTATCCTGATGATCTTAAGAGAATGAAACAACATAAGCTATGAACACAGCTTCAGATAGAATATCGGATTTTTTGTATTATGCATCTAACATATGGCCTTCAAGATCTTTTTTATTGAAGCGTCTTCAATTTTCCCGTTGAAGATGTCTCGTAGTGGTAAAGAGTCATTAGAGATCTGTTGGTGTTGCTGTCCAGAGAAAAAGCTCCCTATACAATCCTTTATCTTGAACATTTGCAGGCTATCTCAAAATAACTTTCGTTATTGTCCCATCTCTGATCACTCTGACAATTTTGTCAGAAAGCCTATTTTTGTTACTCTAATGTCTTCCGTTTCTTCCGGTGCACATCTCTAGGCAACAATGGCTATACAACAATCAATTGAATGGTCGTTGCTCGAACATCACCAATGACATAATATCTCCAGCATTGACACACACATTATCATCAGCTGATCTTTAATTTTGTCGATGATGTTTACGAACGGATCATATTCACGATCTGTAAATATTGTTACGGCTAGTGCTATCACCTAAATGGGGTGAATAGATGTTTTTACTAAATTGAATAATTTAAATGTGCGGAATGAATATAGTCGATATCAACAACTCGTATGGTCAATATTAGATAGATGCGTATGACAAACTTGTATAGAAGTTGTCATTAGATAATTGCGTCTGATGACTACAATGATGTTTTAACGAACTCGTTTAATAGATATGTATGCAGTATAATGTCAACAATAACAAATGAAAGTTTAGGGAAAGAGAATACTGCACACAAATCTTTATAGTGGTTCAGCTTTATCGAGCCTACGTCCACTCTCCACGTTGGCAGTCTGTTGGCTGTGTTTCACTATTGAATCACCAAAAAATTACAAGAGCAATGCTTATCAGATGATGAATTACACTATCACGTATATTCTTCACTCAAGTAATTTTCTTTCTAAAGTAACAACGTGGAATATAGTAATCACAAGTGTGTAAGGTCAAAGTTCTATTCAAACTTTGGAATTCTCAATTCTAGTTTTTTTTTCTTGTACGACGTTTGCACTCTTTTTATACTCCTCTATTTCTAATCTATCTGTTGGACAATCTTCAAAGGATTAATTTCCAAATCAACTTGTTGGAGAATCTTCCTAAAAGAAAATGCATAACCGTTAGAAGAACCATTATCTCTAGGTGATTTGATCTCCCATACAATTAAATCAAGGTTTCCATAAATGTAGTTCTTCATGTTTAAGGAACGATCTTGTAATTGCCAATTAGGATATCTTGAGATATCGATTATAAAATCAATTTGATTGTCTTGCATAAACTTGCCAAAAATAATACTTATTGAATCTAGCGAGGAATTTTGAGTTTGATAATAAAGTCCTTTCATCGACTAAATCTGATGATTCAATATTAACTTGCATCAAATAATTTAAGTGTAATTGTGGTTAGAAAATGATTATTTTGTCTTTCTTCAAAATTAATTAAGGATTTTTCTCAACAAATATTATAATAAATATTATACTACAGATAATATTGGGATCATCAAAATTCTTTGAGCTGTTTCTTCAATACGAAGAACTGGCGGAGCCCAAAGTGGGGGGAAAAGGGACATATCGGGATGAAGAGGAATACATGAAAGGCTGAGGTCCACGTGGCATCAATAAGATGGCTTCATATCATATCAGAACCAAGTGAAAAAAGAAACAACAAAAGGACTTATTGAGAGTCTTCCAGAAACTTGTTGAACATATTCAATGAGAAAATAATTGATTTTAATATATTAATTGAGTATATGACAAGAACAATGACCTTGTTTTATTGAGTTTACTTATCAAGTTTGAGTGCCCAAATGACTTTTCAAATTCTTTTTAATCTCAACTGAGAACTTATTTTCGTTAATGAGAAATTATATTTCTCCTACTTCTTGTGTCATTTCATTACTTTATGACAATCCAATTGTTTTTTTTAGCTTGTCAAATGCTTACTTAAACTTGGTCCAATACGATTAACTATAAATTGGTGTTACAAACTTTTTTTCAAGTTGTAGTCATTAGTAACTCAATAGTTTCAATAATTATGTGCAATCGAGGGTGATCGATCTCTGATTACTGTATTAAATTGGACTTCGAATTAGAAGTGAATGGATTCTAATATGCCTTAAAACCTCAAGGACTTTGTAAAGTGTGAATTACTAAAATAACATGCAAACAACAAATTAAAAACAACTAAGGAAATTGCAAAGGATTTCATTGAAGCTAAACAAGCGGCTCATATTCGTAGAGATCATTCTTAGTCGATGATTGAAATTGGACGTAAACTTCTTAATGGATATCAATGAAGTGCGTAGAGAAAGTACAAAGTTTACATGACACGAACTGGAAAGCTTTCATTGTCAAAGACAAATATTGGAAACAAGAAACCTGATCTAATTTGAATTTGAAATTCCAACTGAGATAGAATTTAATCCCAAAATCGATATGGTACGCATAATCTTCTCCTCTTCAAACTCTGATGGGTTTTTCGTAATTTATGATGCCTCAACTCATGTTGTGTGTTTCTTGGTCGTAATTTGTTGTCTGAGCTGAACGTCCTAAGGGATATCCGGAATTATATTTACTTTAATTCCTTCTGTATCTTCATCGAGCCATTTCATTATGCATCATGATCTTCTCCCCCGAAAAACTGTTAACAGCCTTGATTTTAGCGTTTCTTTAGGATGTATTTTAACCGCTCCTAATTTCTTAGTTACTGTTATCCCTCGGTCAGTCAATTCTCCCTGACTCAAACTTTTAACTTATGTGCACAATCATGGCCACAGGTCATGTACTTCCCTTAAACGCTTTTTTGTTGAAAACTCGTGATCGGTGAATTCATCAAACATTCCATCGTTCGTATTTGTGAATTGTATTGTTATGTCCTTCATAATTGATGAGCGTATTTAGCCATTTCATTAATCAGCTTTAGGGATGTACTCTTATGGTATTTGAGATTGGTATTTAGTCATTCCATCGATGGATTCCATGGATTGTACTGTTATGGCCTTCATGATTGATGAGGTTGTTTAGCATTCCATTGATGAGTTTTATGGACGTTGTATTTTTCATGATTTATTGAGCCACTAACTTTTTTATATGTATGGACTAAGGTTTTCGGCCTTGCGTCAACAATAAGGCGATGCAAAATCACTCAACACGATCGTGTTTCGCAATCCTGAACTACGGAAAGCACTTGCCTTTAACAGACTGATCTCCATTCTCATTCTCATTCTCCTCAAGCGATGTCCCCATAGTCTCCCTCGTGAACAGCATGGTCACCGCCATCCCCACCACGCAAATGCCACCCAATATGATCAGTATAACTCTCATCCTCAACGTCATCTTATACCCATCTTGGTCGACATCCTTCGTGGCCACGAAGAACCCCACGGCGCCGATCATTGCCCCAACCTTCCCCAAGGCGCCGGCAATCCCGTGGCACGTTGACCGGAATCGTGCGGGGAACAGCTCGGCCGGCACAATGAATGTTGTCGTGTTGGGCCCAAAATTGGCGAAGAAGAAGGTCAGGCCGTACAGGATCGTGAAAAGCTTGCCCGTTTGGTGGTCCCAATATATGTATGCGCTAGAGAAGTAAAGGATGGCCATGAGGACGAACCCAACCACTTGGATCCTAACTCGCCCAAGACGGTCAATGAGGAAGACGGCAGCAAAGTAGCCGGGGATTGTGGAGTAGCAAGCCACTTTGGCCTGTAGCTTCGCGACCTTGAAGGCGGCCTCAAAGGCGGTGTTCATTTCGCTGGCGTTGTAATGTTTTCTGAAGATGTGGGATTGGCAGAGGTTGTTGCTGTAAAAGACGATGTCGAGGAGGAACCACGCGGCGGAGCAGGCAAGGAGGTCACGGCCGTGAAGGAGGAAGAACTGCTTGGAGAAGAGAGGGTAGGATGGCGGGCTCGGAGGGAAGGGATGGTCCTCGACAATCTGGCTCAAGGACACGTCTAGGACTCGCTCCATGTCCTGGGCAGCTTTGAGCACATTTAGCTCCACCAAAGCGGTGTACCTAATTATACCATCAAAATATATTGTAATGATTGGCTCTAGGGGACTACAAATTCTAGTGATTTTCATGATTCACGAAATCCATTTTGCGCAAGCGTTTTCTAAAGTCACCAATCAATTAGGGCACAATTTTGACATATGGAAGCTGATGCTAGCAAATTTTTCAATAACAAAACGAATTTAAATATATCACTATTTCTAACATGTTCTACGACAATGTGAAGGTTTGAAGTAACACAGACTCGACGGTTGACACGAATTGTTGGGCACGACTGGCCAAACTCTAGTTTTGTCTTTCCGGTCATTGGCCGAGTAAGCTATCCCTATTTAGCAGCACCCAGCAATTTGATCCTAAGAATTTAGGGGGACAATGTCAGGAAAAGTACCGAAAAAGTTTTAAATCAATTGCATCGGTACCATTTCAGTTCTAAATATTTTAATTGGACCAATTTAGTCCTAAAACTTTTAACGATTTGTCAACATAGTCCATCCGGCCAATATTGGTCCAAAATCGTTGAAATGGATGCCAGCCACCTTACGTGGCATAGTTGGCGCTGACATTTTAAATTTTTAAAAAATTTTCTGAATTTTTTATTACTTTTTTTTTTTTTTTTTTCCTTTTTTTTATTTCTTTTCTTTGTTTTTTTAACAACTCTGGCCGGCGAGGGTCCTGAACGAGAAGGTTGACCCACGCCGGCCAGATATGTAAAATAACAAAGAAAAGAAAAGAAAAAAAATTAAAAAAATATTGAATATTTAAAAATATTATCCATGTTAGCAATTTTCGATCAAAATTGATCGGATGGACTATATTGGCAAATCGTCAAATGTTTAGGATTAAATTTGTCCAATTAAAGAGTTTAGTACTAAATTGGTACCAATACAATAGGTTTAGGATTTTTTTTTTGTACTTTTTCTGGACAATGTCTCTAGGAAGACTAACACAACTCCAGAAACCAAAGAGATGCATGCTTGATCATAACCGTTAAATACCATAGACTAAACAACTCTCTATCAACAAAATAAAATGACCGATTAATTAATCAATTAAGCTAAGAAAGGTATGTATATACCTTGCAGTTTCAGGCATCATCATCCGCCAATAACATGTTAATGCGGTAGGAACAGCACCCAGCATCAATATCAACCTCCAGGCCATATCAGCTTCATCTGTCCTGGGATCTTGCTGCGAAGGATGGTAGATTCGGTCAAAAATCTTGCACACCGCCATGGTGACAATCGAGCTCACCAGAATCCCAATCCCTTGCATCGAGAAGACAGCAGCAATGAATGCGCCGCGCGTCCTCTTGTTAGCAAACTCCGACATGATCGTCGCCGAGAGCGGGTAATCTCCTCCGATCCCTACCCCTAGCAAGAACCTGAAAAGAATTAAAGAGTGATGCTCGTGCGTTATGAGTACTCAGAAAAATTGATTAGGATTCTAGAAGAACAATCACCTGAAAAACCCTAGACTGGCTAGAACACGGCCTTGTGTCGTGCCCATGGAGAATCCGCACCCAATAGAGCCAGCCAACATGAGCATCAGAGTGAGGCCATACACGCGCCTCCTCCCAACACGATCGCCAAGCCAGCCGAATACGATTTGACCAATCACAGTGCCGAGGAGAGCGACGGCTAGCATGGCTGCTTCCGCGCCAGGCTGGATTCTGTTGCCATGTTTTTTGTAGTATATGTGTCCGAGCAGTTTTGTGATGGGCGGGATACAAAAGAGGTCATAGGCATCGGTGAATATCCCCATTCCTTCATCAAGCAGAAGACACACAAATTCGGAATCATATCGAGTGAAATAGAATGATGCATTTTTCGTAAACGAGATAATCGAATATAAAAAGAATTCATGAAATAATGCAACCCATGTCGTGTGTACTAATTATTGAGATTGAGATGTGAAAAGCACATGTCAATTTACCTGCCACAATGACGGCCTTCATGTGGTAGTACCGTGTCCTGGCGGTGTCGAGCAGGGACAGAACTGTCAGCGGCATGGTCGCTCGTCACGAAGTTCTTCTTCGAGAAAACAACCTTCGAACGCAGCAATCCAATGCTTTTATTGTGTCATTGCTATGGTCGCGTTATAAAGATGATGGCGGAGATAATACAGACTGATGGAAGTCATTGTTCGTAGGGTATGCCTGGGAAGCAACAAGGCGGTTTCCTTTGACGATGTTGTTTTGGACGAAGTCGAAGCAAATGGCGTAAGTTGGCGGTTCCTTTGCTTCTGATCTGGCGAGACCGAAATCGTGTCATCTGATTGGACTATGACTTCGGGACGTCCTATATAACTAGTTGTCGTTTGGAGCATTATTTAATTTGTTATGAGTAGGAGCTAGCAAGGTCAACTTCATTATCTTCTCCAATCACACGAGGCTCTTACAAAGTGTCTAAAGAAGAGCTATACTCGGCTTGTTTTTAACGTTCTTAAAAATGTTTGCACCTGCTTGTTGGTATAGGACATAGATCATCGATCCTCCTTTTCGTCTAGCTGAAGCTGCGACCTTCCTACTGATTTCCAAAGTCGTCTCCATATCCTACCTGTCCCCGTTCGAATAAGATTCCTCTGGGCAGGCCGGACAACATATGTTCCAAACCACCAAAGCCGACCATTCGAACGGTTGGCCACGAGTGTTATTAAGCCCCGGTGCCAGTTCATCAACCCTTTTCGAGTTTCCCCCGGCCGAGTGGCTCCTTAAACACATGTAGTTCGTTGCCAATTCTGCTCTGTGGCTCATTTAAACGCCTCAAGATGACCAACGCCCCCGATACTTATCAAGTGGGATTGCACCATTATTGTCAACCCCAGACTGGCTGCGCTCTCCAGCAATCTTACCGTCTCTTATACCAATTGACCTGATAGAAAGATAGATCAAAACAGATGGATCAATCCACAGCCGGAGTGGCAAGTCGCAAGCACGCAAACTTGCGCAATGACAGAGAAAAAAACTCTAAAATACAAGTTTAAATTAGGAAATAGATAAACTAACGATGACAAGAAACTATCATACTGAGTCTCAAATATCTAAGTAGGTAACTCCCAAAAATTGAAACGAATTGTTTCACATTCTGACATAATTGTAGAATTATTGAAAAAATAAGGAAATAAACTATTCAATCAAGGAATCAAGAGCGTGAGTTTATGTTTAATTAATTTCAATGAGAGACACTATTATTTCATGGACGTGCTTCTCGTTTTCTTTAAACTAATTTATCGGGCATATCTCTTCTCGTGTGTATATTGGATCAGTCTAGTTGGTAATGCTGGACGTGATATAGTCGTCATGTACCTAAGTTGTTGACCCTTTAAAGCATTCTTATCAGCAAAAACCCAAGACGGGTCTTAAAAAAGAATTTCGGCAGCATTCTAGTAATGATCATCTCATGACTTTTAATTGAGGAGAAGTTACGGATCCATGACACCAACTCGGAGAGTCATCTTTATTTGCATATATTCATAAGACAACTTTATAGATAATTTTTTCATGACATGATTGTTGGAAAAATGTGTTTGAAGGAAATTGAATCAGAATATAGTTGGACTTTAAGGCATGTAATCACTCTTTTTTAGAATCAATTTGCCCCACGAAATTGCTATAGGTTACTGGCAAATTCCCGTCAAGATACAACAAAGTCATGGTAAGAATACTGAATAGCAATTTTAGCAAATCTCCTAAAACTCTCTGCGAAATAATTGAGAAAATGGTTGTATCGTTTTTCTCTTAAGGAAGACGAAAATGAAGAGAATTTTGTTCATACCATTAATTGAACAGAATTGTCCAATATATATAGGCAAATAGAACACAACTCTTGGTGTCTAACTGCCAATACGGACAAACCCATTCATGCTCGAAAAATTGCAATTCGGACATAACCTTTTGTGTATGAAAACTGCCATTTGGACACAACTCTTCGAGCATGAAAATTGTCAATTTTGGACATATCTTTTCATGTCCTAGAATAGACAGTTTTGTCTAAACAGTCATAAGTTAAAAAAAAATTAAATAAATAAAAATAGATTGTCAATTAAGGCTTATTTTGGTCTGGGGCGCGCATGAGTGCAAAGTGCGCGTTAAAATCACGAACCCGGGTATTGTGGGGTCTAAGACATTCACCCATTTTCTCCATTTACAATAAAAGATAATACCTTAACTTATAAATAGACCAAAACTTTCCTTTCTTTCCTATGTGGGACAAGGAAACAGCCTTATTTGTTTGTTTTACAAACAAACATCTATGATTAAGAAATTGTTTTCTTTGTTCTTGTATAGTTTGTCAACATGTTGGCAATTATCTTTTACTCGTGTGTGAAATCAATTTTATTATGAATTCATGTTGAATTTTTTTCCATTGTGTCACTAAATAAATATCATAATCTCGTCCCACTTTTTCATGGGATAAATTTACGGGCTCTTAAGTCGGAGGATCCATTGGACATTGTCTAACTTAATGAAATTGTTTATATTCCTTTCCAAACCGATAGAGAGGTGTTCATCAACGTAATGGGTAATGTCTTGCACAAGACACATCAAATGAAAATGTTAGCTTAGAGAAATATTTCTTCCTTACATTTGCATAATTTTAAAAGGAAAGTTTATGTTGCTGTCCAAACATGACGTGTTCATTGATATCGATTCGATTCGATTCTCTGTACAATAAAAACTAAAAGATTTTCTAAAATGAAAAACACCAAAAGAAACACCCTCATCCAGAAAACCTATCATGTTGTAGGATTTATATGTTCTTTATATAACTATGGTCAAACTTCACTTATTAGCTAAACTTTTGGTCTCTCTCAATTTATTTCACGTATGTGTCCTCAAATTTTGACTTTAATGATGAGATTAATCCTTTGATTCTATTATCATCATTGCGGAATAGTTAGAATAGTAGTACTACTGTTGTTAGTAATTCCCCTGAGTTAAGAAACTTGACATTTGATAAGGCTTGTAGTTGGATTCTTAGTGAAGATATCCATAGAAAAGCATTCGGTAAAACTCTAACTGCTGGTTTAACAATAGTAGTACGAATATGAACAAACGTAGTTAGTGGACTAGTGGTGTTGTTTGTTGGAATTTTGGCTATAGATGAGATTTTGAAAGTTATTACCTTAAGATGAAGAACAAGAAGGATAAGAAAATTAGAGTTGAGTGGACTGATGATATTGCTACAATTATTTACTATGTCTTACATAGTATTGATTATGTTTTGTCTATCTCTAAAACTTCGTCATTTGACGGATGGATTTTAGATGTATTATGATTGTTTGTTTCACGCTAAATCAAACAGGAACTAGTTTATTACTAGTCGGTGCACTGACAATGGCAAAGTGCAATTAGGGAACAATGCTGATTGCAATGTTATGGGTGTTCGAGATGTCAGAATCAGAATGCATGATGATGTCTGCATGAACATTGATTGAAGTGAGGCACGTTCCAAAATTTAAAGAACTTGATCTTTTTTTTGTCAAAAAGAAGAACCTAATTTGAGTGCCCTAGAAGGTAGAGTACTGAAGGTCCTTCGAGATGTCTGGGTGATACTGAAAAGAATAAAGCACAGTGGCCAATATTAGCTTCTAGGTGAGATAAGTGATGGCTTTCACTGCAGAGACGCTGGATACATTTGTTCAAGAGTTTGTGCATTTAGGGGACATTAGTAAGAAAAGCTTGAAGGTTTTGAGTAAAAAGAATCTAGTGTGTGGTTATGCTACTAATCGACTAAATGTATGCAGGTGCTATGACTAAAGCAAACAATAGAAAGTGTAGTTTAGTACGACTATCAGAGAAATCACAGAGATTACAAAGTTGATTCACTTAGATGTTGATAGGCTATGCCAATTGCCTTCGAAAAAGAGTGTCAAATCTATGTTAATGGTTGTTAAAAACTACCTAAGGAGTATTTGGGTGTTTGTGCTGAGGCGCAAGGTTAATATTAAATTGAGATTGGTAAGATAATAAAGCATGTGTGGATTGACAATAGAATGGAGTTCTGCTCGAATATCGCATTATGTCGGTGAACTACAACCAGTCGTAGAATTGATCGGCTAAACATTTTTTGAGACAACACATAAAATACTCCATAGCGCTAGTATGGCTAGAAAATTCATGATGGATGCCCTTACTACTATAAGCTACCTAGTAAATAGATTTCCATTAACCAGGATTTCAGACTCAAGAAGAGGGGTCTCATGGACTATGCATGCTCGTTCATGGTCTCCACTGGTGGAATCGTCAAGGAACAGGACTACCCTAACATCATATTGGAAGGTACCCGTGAGACGACCTAGGTATGTACTTGCAAAGCCAAAAGCTTGAAAACACGTGTAAGTTCAATTGAGCAATTGTTTGGAATAATCAAAGAGATTAATTTGTTGTCTTCTTTATCCAATCGATCAAACGGAGGTGGTGACAATCGATGGCTACCATGACGTGCCTGTGACTATGAAGGGTCTCATCGTGGCCATCAAACCATCAGGCCGAGACTTTCAGTTTTACAGCCTGTTTAGTATGTTGCTTTCGTTATTTAACCGATTGGCCCTCTTCATAAATATATAGGGTGCATTCATTTACGTAAATAAATGATTTGAAAAGTATTTTTCGAAAAATAATCGCTTATATCCTTTAGAAAAATAAATAAATGAATTTTTTTTTATTGCTCACGAGCATAGATTGTTATCGATTATGAAAATATTTTTCATCGATTAATTTTCTCTAAATGATAGAAGCAATCATTTTTCGGAAATTATTTTCCAATCATTCATTTTCCACAAAACAAACACACCTTCGCAGAAAAGGTACCATTTTTGGAAAATACTTTCTAGGAAGTCATTTTCTAGGAAAATGAGTTCATTTTTCGGTATTTGGCTAAAACCTAAAAAAGACTTGAAAAGTATTTTCAGTTATTTTTTTTTATTAAAGTAAGTAGTATATAACTTTTCAAGGCGTATTTTACAGCAAGTGAGGCCGAACACAAAAACTCTCGTACCTGAAGAGACAAAGGTGTCTCGACAGATAGAAAAAAAATACTTTTGTAGTATTTTCAATTGTTTGGTGAGGAAAATATCAAAAAAATTTTGTATTTTTAAATTGTTTTTTCTCTTTTTTTTCTTTTTCCTTCTTCTTCCTCCCATCGGCCTCTCCACTAGAAATGAACATGGTTCTAGGGTAGAACTTGAAACCTGAGAACCTATAGGTTCCAAGTTTCAAGATATGTAAGTTAGGTTTCAGGTTCTAAAAATTGGAGAACTTGTTTTAACGAGTAGGTTTCAGGTTCTAGGTATGTGGAACCTAGAACCGAAAGCCTAAATAAGTTTTTTATATTTTTTCTTTGTCTATATCTTCACATGATCCTGCGGTGTTTCATGTCGTTAGATGATGAGTGTATAATCTAGAATCACTAGTCTGAGCTTTCATTTTATGACTTGTTAATGTTTCATATTCTTCGTGTGTCTAAATATAAGTTGCGGTCAGTGAATAATAGTGGCGAGTGGTGGTCATTAAAGGTAATGAATTAATGCAATTGTTCAATTAATAATAAATGTGAAAGTTGGGTAGACCCTGATACCTGTGATAGGGTAGGTTCCAGATTTCAAAAAATGATGAACCTATTCTCATGAGTAGTTTTCAGGCGAAACTTGTACGGAACATGGAATCGCTCACTCCTAATATCGATTTACTCAATGACTTCTCATTTTAATTGTATTTATTTAAACCGTAATGACAGGAAAACTAGTTTTTTGTATTTTTTTTTAGTGAATGAGAAGCTTGTTCAGTATTGTTGCATTCATTTTCGTTTTGTTTAAAAAAATGAAATAAAAAAAGAACCTGTTAGACCTTGGAACTTACCCTAGATACTATGATAGGATAGGTCTCAAGTTTCAGGTTCTGACGGATAGGTTTCAGATTCCAAAAAATAAGGAACCTGTACCCGAGGGTAGGTTTCAGGTTCCAGATGGAACCTATAAGAAACTTGGAATCGCTCACCCCTACTCTCAACCTCACCCGACACTCCTTTCTCCTCTCCACCTCACCCATCGCTCTCTAACAACCACACCTCCCTCTACGCCGACTCCGTCCACCTCAGCCATCTCGTCCTCAACCTTGAGCGAGCTTAAGCTCGCCGAGATTTGGCGAGGCCTCAGGTGAGCTCTCCTCGCCAGATTGACCTCAAGCTCGAGCTGAGGCTAATGAGCTCGCAACTCACTAGCCTCGACGGAGCTCGGGCTCATTGGGTTATGTCTTGGTCGGTCGCCGAGTTGCCAGCCATCGCCAAGGCGCGTGACTGGGGGAGGAAGAAGGAGGAAGGAAAAGAAAGAAAAGAGAAAAGAAAAAAAAAGAAAAAGAAAGAAGAAAAATAAAATAAAAGATTTAAAATAATAAAAAAAATTCGATTTTTAAAAAATAAAAAATAATTGACATTTTTATTTTTTTTTAAAGATTTATAAGAATAAGTTCATTAATTAAGGACCCATTCATGGTCTTTGTGAACCGGACTAGAGCTCGAGCGTCGAAGAACGAGCACGGCTTTTGCGGACCCAAGTTCGGTGTTCGGGGTTTGAGCCTGGTCTTGATGATCCCGGTTGGCTTAGATCTCGACAGGCACAAGGGGTTTGAAAAGCCTAACTTGATGATCCCGGTGTTGGCTGGTGATTTCTTCTTAGATTAGGAAATTCATTTTTTTTAATTTTATACATTATTTTCCTTGACCTGAAAGTATTTTCAATTGACCATTTTCGTGCAAAGAGAGGAAGAAGGAAAAGGAAAAGAAAAGAAAAGAAAAGATACTAACAAATTCAAGATGAATAATTCTAGAAAGTATTTTCACATTCTTAGATTAGGAAATTCATTTTTTTTAATTTTATACATGAATATTTTCCTTGACCTAAAAGTATTTTCAATTGACTTACCATTTTCAGCGAATCAGACGAGTGAAAGTCTAGAAAAACGGATTCTCGAAAAACATTTTCTTTCAAACAAATACACCTTTAGTCATGCTATTCCTAAACAAATCAGGGATTGTCATTCGTTCCTGGTCCTTGAGTTAGATACAGTGCAAGCACTATATGACATTAATCTATTATATTTAAAAGTTTAAATTACTATTCATCATCTTCTCCGCAAGGAAGAACTGTACTTTCTTGTCCAGAAAACGAAGCTTCAAGAAGGTCGAGCTTGAGTGGCCACTATGGCCTATCCTTAAAAGCTTGGATCCACGCAACCTTTTAACTTGTTTGGATGAAATTGTCAACAAATGGTAAATGGCTCAATGTGCAGTTTGGGTTTTTAATGTGACAAAAAAGTTTAGGATAAATTTGTCTAACGAACATAGTTTGGGATTTTTGGTAGTTTGTCCCTCACTAAAATAACATGGGCAAAGTACACTACAAGTGCCATAACTTGTGTCTGACCGCACTTTGCTCCATAACTTTTTTCGGATCACTTTGAGGGTCTAGATCCTTTACCTTCCGGCCAAAATTCGGGTGGTCGCAAACTTGCCATTTATATTAAAAAAATAATATGACTTGTACATGGAAATAATATGCCGTTTAGAAGCTGTGTATTTTTAAAATATATTATGGTTATAAAAAAACCATGGCCAAGCTTCCAAGCTTGCGGTCGCCATGACCGCTCTTGCTCGAAGCTTGGCTTGAGGGTCAACCTTCAAAGCTCACGGGTGGTAGCAAGCAACCAAGACCAAGTTTCAAAGTAGCTTGAAGGTCAAGTTTCGAAACTCACGGCTGCCATGGCCACTAAAGCTCAAAGCTTGACTTCAGGTCTGACCGCCATCTTCGAAGCTCATGGATGATCGGGCAAGAGCCAATGAGAGCTGCCGGAGGTCTAGGTAGTAGTGGCCAGTGAAGCAAGAGCATCGGAGAAGTTTGGCCAAGCCATGGAAGAGGATGAACGCAATGAACAATACTTCACGAAGTTGTGGAGAAGATGATAAAGAATGCAATTTTTTCTTTTTTTTTTTTTTCCAATGTGGCGCTCGCGTGGCGCCACATCAAGGCCACATATCCTTAAAAGTGCCACGTTGGATCCACGTCAACTTTTTAGCGGAGATTTTAGATGAAATTGTAACGAATAGTAAATGTGTCACAATGTGCACAGTTTGGAGGTTTTAATGTGACAAAAAAAAAGTTTAGGATAAATTTGTCTCAACGAACATAGTTTGGGATTTTTGGTAGTTTGTTCCCTCACTAAAATAACATGTAAACAGCAAATTGAAAACAAATAAGGAAATTGCAAGGGACTTTAGCGAATCTAAACAAATGGCTTACATTCTTAGATTTCATGCTTGGTCTACGATTGAAATTGAATATAAAATTCTTGATGGATGTCAATGAAGTGCGTAGAGAAAGTTCAAAGTTTAGAAGACAACTGGAAAGCATTCATAGTCAAAGACAAACATTGGAAACAAGAAACCTGACCTAATTTGAAATTGAAATCCTAACTGGATGCGTTTGTTTCGCGGAAAATGTACCATTTTTGGAAAATACTTATCAAGAAGTCATTTTTCAGGAAAATGACTTTATTTTTCGGTG
Source organism: Syzygium grande (assembly GCA_024733475.1). NCBI lineage: Eukaryota > Viridiplantae > Streptophyta > Magnoliopsida > Myrtales > Myrtaceae > Syzygium > Syzygium grande. The sequence goes on from JAMXDD010000006.1 coordinate 12,803,862, forward strand.
TTTGGCTAAAACCTAAAAAAGATTTGGAAGTATTTTCAGTTGTTGGTGAGGAAAATCCGATAGTTAAAATTATCAAAAAAATTTATATTTTTTAAATTATTTGTATTAATAAAAGAAAATACATGAATGGTTTCTTTCTTAGAAAGAAAAGAAAAGAAAGAAAAGAAAAGAAAAAATATTAGCAAATTCAAGATGAGCAATTCCAGAAAGTGTTTTCACCTTCTTAGATTAAGGAATTCACTGATTCCCAGAAAACACTTTCCCTGAAACAAACGCACCCGCGGAAAATGTACCATTTCTAGAAAATACTTTTTAGGATTTTTTGGTGTTTGGCTAAAACCTAAAAAACACTTAGAAAGTATTTTCAGTTATTTGGTGAGAAAAATTTGATGGTGAAAATTATCAAAAAAAAATTTTATTTTTAAATTATTTTAAATTTTTTGTTATTTTTAAATTATTTTTATTAAGAAAAGAAAGTGCATGAATGCTTTCCTTCTTAGAAAGAAAATAAAAAATATTAACAAATTCAAAATAAGCAATTTCGAAAAGTGTTTTCACCTTCTTAGATTAGGGAATCCACTTTTTTAATTTTATACATAAATATTTTCATTGACCAGAAAGTATTTTCAGTTGACTTACTATTTTTGGCGAACCAAACGAGTGAAAGTCCTGGAAAATTGATTCCCCAAAAACACTTTCTCCGAAACAAATACACCCTTGCATAAAATAAACCATTTATGGAAAATCAAGTCTTTCGTTGTTTGGTGTGAAGAATCTAATTTGATTTTTCAAGGGAAAATTACTTAAAAAAATTCGAATTTTTGTAATTTTCTACTTTTTCTTTTCTTTCCTTTCTTTTCTTTTTATTTTTCCTTCTTCCTCTCCATTGCTCCTCTAGTCCTCGCCACTATCCCTGTCTCCTTTCCTCTAGCAGCGATGGCCACCGGTGATCCATGAGCTCGCCAGCCTTGGGCAAGCCACGAGCTTGCCAAATTTTGGCCTAGGATTGGCCAAGCCTCAAGCTCAAGGCCAGGTCACGAGGCAGCGAGGTCGAGCTCGTCGGGATTTGGCAAGCTCAACATCACTTGAGGCCCACTGTTGCCGACCCGCTCTTGTGGCTAGTCGCCAGCCGTCGCAAAGGCTAGTTACTAATGGAGGGAGGGAGAAGGAAATCAAAAGAAAGAAAAGAAAAAAAAAGAAAATACAAAATATTGACAAATTCAAAATAAGCAATTCCGGATAGTGTTTTCACTTTCTTAGATTAGGGAATTCACATACCTAATTTTTATACATGAATGTTTTCCTTGACTGGAAAGTATTTTCGGTTGACTTATCATTTTTTGCGAACCAAATGGGTGAAAGTCTGGAAAAAGAATTCTTGGAAAACACTTTTCCTCAGACAAATGCATCCGTTTTCCAAAATTCAATCACAAAATCGATCTGCTAGGAATGATCTTCTCCTCTTCAAACTCTAATGGGCTCCTCGTGAATTATGATGCCTCGACTCATGTTGTGTGTTTCTTGCTCGTAATTTGTTGTCTGAGCTGAACATGCTGAGGGATATCAAGAGATATATCTACTTTAATTCCTTTTGTATCTGCATCGAGCTATTTCATTATAAATCATGGTCTTCTTCCTCAAAAATCTCTAAACTGCCTCGACTTATGCGTTATTATAGGGATGGTTTTAACTGTTCTTAATTCCTTAGTTATTGATATCTCTCAGTCGGTCGATTCTCCCTGACTCAAAGTTTAACTCATGCGCACGATCATGCGCACGATCATGTACTTCCTTTAAACATTTTTTGTTGGAAAGTCGTGATCGATGAGTTTATCAATCATTCCATCATTCGTACTTATGAATTGTATTGTTACAGCCTTCACAATCGATGAGCTTATTTAGGCATTTCATCAATAGCTTTAGGGAAGTATTGCTATGGTAGTTATGATTGGTATTGAGTCATTTCATCAATGGACTTTGTGGATTGTGCTGTTATGGCCTTCATAATTGATGAGCTTGTTTAGCATTCCATTGATGACTGGACGGTGTACTTGTCATGATATATTATGAAATTTCTTTATAAATGAACTCAGGTTTTCGGCCTTGTGTCAACAATAAGACGATGCAAAAATCACTTAACATGATCGTTTTTCGTAATGGAAAAAGCTTAAGTAACCACACCGTTATCCTCTCTCAAATTACGGTGTGCTTTGCACCACAAATTTAACAGGCGGCAATGGGATGACTACTTTAGTCGGTCAAGTGTGTTCAATTAAAAAATTGATTTCGTTATAAATAAATTGAATCCGTCCAAATAAAAAGGGATTTATTGGCCCAAAGTTCATCCACCATTGACCACTATACTTTGTGTTAAGCACAGTTGTATTCAAAGATGATCGTACTGAATCTACATCTATTTTGTTTTTCAATAGTCTTTTATACATATATCGAGCAAGACGGTCTCGCGGCATTTTGCAAAGTGATGATTTGCACCATAAGTGTTATAACTTTTGTACTATACTCACTTGAGTGTCGTAAAAATTTTTTGAACACTTGAGTGCCTAAACTTTAAAAAAAAAAAAACACCACTTGAGTGCCATAACTTTCAATCGATCACTTGAGTGCCAAAAATTTTTTAAAACGTTCACTTGAGTGCTGGAAATCTAACTTGGCATAGCACTTATGGTGACCGTTTTTAAAAAGTTAGAGTACTCAAGTGATCGACTGAAAAGTTACATAGAATTCAAGTGATCAGGAAAATAATTTTAACACTCAAGTGAACGTCGTACAAAAGTTATGGCGCTCAAGTAAGCAACATACAAAAGTATGACAAGTGTCATTTTCCCCATGTGCACTGTCAATAACGTGTCTTATTTTATATCATCAATAAAACCTTTCAAGGTATAATATGTGACATCATCATTTAATTACATGGACCGTAATTTATAAAAACGATTTATCTCATGTTCTATCTTTTGAAACCGATAGCTGTAAAAAATTTTGTCTTGCCCTTAATAATAATTCTCCATATGCTATTGCTACATTTTCTTGAACTCGTCTCATATGAACTGCTGAAAGTGCACAATAGGGAGATTGCCAAAAGAGAGCCTATGCCTAAACCCATCAACATAACCAGTTGAATCCACCTTCACTCAAAAGTTTAAGCCAATGAGTTATGAGCCAATTAGAATATATTAAATGCTCCACATCACACCAACTAGAATATATTAACTGCTCCACACTACATCAATATGTGACTTCTCTAACACAATTTACACATGGATCCTAACAATCTCCTCCTCATGTGTAAGCTCTAGTGTTAGGTTTTCTCTCCCTTAATTCAAATATCCTTTTGCATCAACATATGCAACTTAAATCTCCCAATGTCCAGCTTCACCCCTAGTCTCTTTCTTCAGACCAAACCATGAAGTTTGCCATCGGGTGCTACATCACAACGCCCATCTCACCAGATTCTTTCATTGAGATATTCACCAAACACCGATACACATTGGGAGTGGGTCACTAATCAACTATCAACTTTGATACCATTTGTTGGGAGCGCACAGTAGAAGCCTAATACCATTACTAAAGGAGATCGCCAAGAGGGAGTCCAAGTCTAAATCCGTCAACATATCCAGTTGGATCCACCTTCATTCAAAAGTTTAAACTTTATCAATGGCTTTCATTATAAGTGGCAACTAATTTTCGCCATCCAATGCCTTGGTCAAACCTTGCGTTGTCAATAGTACACATATCTTGATGATCCATAACTCAAAATTGTTCCTCCCGTTAAATTTCTCCAACTCTATTTTCACTCCAGACATAATTTCAATAGCAAAATTTTCAGATAATAATCAGACAAGCTAAAGCCCCAAAGCACAATCCAAAAAGTCTTATTCTCAAACTCTGATACCATTTGTTGTTGCAACACAAATTGACTTATACAAATACTAAGTTATTGAGTTAAACTAAATTATTCAATTGCATCTAGCATAAAATGCCTACAATGTTTTACTAATTTATCTTAGTTAGATACTACAACGAAGTGGATTTGCGAGGTCGACCCTATTTCAAACTCGAAATAGTCCTATAAAAATTGAGCCTGTCCCAAATCCGAGTTGGGTTTTTAAATAGGAATCTCTGAGATATCCTACTTTAATATGCGGAGAGTCTAAACTTAATTAATTTTTATTTTTTTTGTGTGTTTTGAATAAATAAATATCAACTCAAAGTAAATTATTAACGAAACAATTTAGTGCCGGGTAATCCAACACTCGAAAACCAATTATATCCTCGTAGAGAAGAAATTAACAACACCTTTGCAAATAAAATGAAAGTTCCAAATGAGGTGCTTAAAGTGCGGAGGAGGAGATACGGATGAAACTATAATTAAAATAAAAAAACAGGAGCAATCAATTATTACATTCTTAGACTTTTTTCAAATTTGTCCCATGTCTCTCTATTCTGTGGGTTCCGGTTGCTAATTGCATCTCAATGGAGTGCATGGTAAAGAAGGGACCGTTATTCTTTGTTAATAACGGTGCGGTTAGCTTAGCAGCACCCTTTCTTAATCTTGAACTATGGAAAGCACCTGCCTTGAACAGGCTCATCCCTGTTCTCTTTCTCGATCTCGTCGAGCGATGTCCCCATAGTCTCCCTCGTGAACAGCATGGTCACCGCCATCCCCACCACGCAAATCCCACCCAATATGATCAGCATAACTATCATCCTCTTGTCCCCATCTTGGTCGTCATTCTTCGAGACCATCAAGAACCCCACAGCGCCGATCATTGCCCCAACCTTCCCCGCAGCCCCGGCAATCCCGTGGCAGGTCGATCTGAATCGCGCGGGGAACAGCTCGGCCGGCACAACGAATGTGGTCGTGTTGGGCCCACAATTGGCAAAGAAGAAGGTCAGGCCGTACAGGATCATGAAAAGCTTTCCCGTGTGGTGATCCCAATATATGTATGCGATGGAGAAGTAAACGATGGCCATTAGGACGAACCCGACCACTTGGATCCTGACTCGCCCAACACGGTCAATGAGGAAGACGGCGACAAAGTAGCCGGGAATTGTAAAGCAGCAAGCCACTATAGCCTGGAGCTTCGCAACCTTGAAGGCGGCCTCAAAGGCGGTGGTCGCTTCGCTGGCATTATGGTGTTTTTCGAAGATGTGGGATTGGCAGAGGTTGCTGCCGTAAAAGGCTATGTCGAGGAGGAACCACGTGGTGGAGCAGGCAAGGAGGTCACGGCCGTGGAGGAGGAAGAACAGCTTGGAGAAGAGAGGGTAGGATGGCGGGCTTGGCGGGAAGGGATGGTCCTCGGCTACCTGGTTCAAGGACACATCTAGGACTGGCTCCATGTCCCGGGCAGCTTGGAGCACATTTAGCTCCACCAAAGCGGTGTGCCTAGTTATTCCATAAAAATACATTGAAAAAATATACTCTGTCTATCTCGTAGAGGTCTAGAAATGAGTCGCTACAGAAAGTTCTTCAACGATTATGATGATGCCCATAATTCACGAAACCCATTTTATGCAAGTGTTTTCTAAAGGGACTGATCAATCGTGGCACAATTTTAACACATGGAAGCTGATACTAGAAAATTTTTCAATAACACGACACGAATTTAAATACGTCACTTTTTCTAACATGTTCAACAAAAAATGTAGAGGTTTGAAATACCGCAGACTCGATGGTTAACACGAATTGTTTGGCACGACTGGCCATTTTATGTTTTTGTCTTTTCGGTCGTTGACCGAGTAACCTATTCTATTAAGCATCGCCAAGCAATTGATCCTAAGAATTTATGGCGACAATGTCTCTAGAACGACCAACACAATCCCGGCAACCAAAGAGAGAAATGCTTGATCATAAAAGTAATTACCATAGACCAAACAGCTCTTTATCAACAAAATGACACGATCAATTAATTAATCAATTTAAACAATCAATTAAGCAAAGAAAGGCCTGTATAAACCTTGCAGTTTCGGGCATCATCATCCGCCAGTAATATGTTATCGCGGCAGGAAAAGCACCCAGCATCAGTATCAACCTCCAGGCAATATCAGCTTCCTTTGGCGTCAGACCATTCGACGACGAAGGGTAAATTCGGCCAAATATCTTGCACACCGCCATTGTGACGATCGAGCTCGCCAGAATCCCAAACCCTAGCATCGAGAAGACAGCCGCTATGAATGCACCACGCATCCTCTTGTTAACATACTCCGACATGATTGTCACCGAGAGAGGGTAATCTCCTCCAACCCCAACCCTGAGCAAGAACCTGAAAAGAATTAAAGAGCGATGCTCGCGTGTTATGAATACTTAGAAAAATTCAATTGAGACTAATTTTATGCAATGTGACACGGTGGCGGGTTCTAGCACCATCATCACCTGAAAAACACTAGACTCGCCAGGACGTGGCCTCGTGTTCTGCCCATAGATAATCCGCACCCGATGGAGCCTACCATCATGAGCATCAAGGCGAGGCCATACATGCGCCCCCTCCCAACACGATCGCCGAGCCAGCCAAATACGAGTTGACCAACCATAGTGCCAAGGAGAGCAACAGCCAGCATGGATGCTTCAACCGGATGCGGGATTTGGTAGTTGTGGGATTTGTAGTATATGTGTCCGAGCAGTCTCGTGATCGGCGGTATACAGAAGAGATCGTAGGCATCTGTGAATATCCCCATCCCTTCATCAAGCATTACACAGAAACTTGGAATCATATTGAGTGAAATAGAACAATGCATTTTCCGTAAGCGAGATAATCGAATTAAAGATGCACACAATAACGAATTAAAACGGATTCACGAAACAATACAACCCATGTCGTGAGTACTAATTATTGGGATGGAGATGTGAAATACACAAGTTAATTTACCTGCCACAATAATGGCCTTGAAGTGGTAGTACTGTGTCTTGGCGATCTCGCGCACAGACAGAACTGTCAGCGGCATGGTCGCTCGTCACTAATGCTTTTGTTGTGCAGTAGTCATGGTCAGGTTATAAAGATGAGGGAGGAGTTAATGCAAACTAATGGAATTCATCTGTTTGTTGCGAATGCATGGGAAGCAACAAGGTGGTTTCCTTTGAAGATGATGTTTTGGATGCAGTCGAAGCGAACGGCATGAGTTGGCGGTTTCTTTGCATCTGATTTGGCAATACCGAAATCGTGCCATCTGATTGGACGACGACTTCGGGACGTACTATGAGTCTTTGACATTTGAGCATTGTTTAAATCGTAGTCTGCAGGTTTATAACATGTTTGAACATGCTTGTTGGTTATCAGTGAACTTTCCTTGCATGGGTGTTTACGATTGTCATGACCTTACCTTGGGGTACACCACCTAGGGATTCGACTAATGGATTGTTAAGCATAGACTTAACTCAAACTCTCTCAAACACATGTCAATTCGCAACTTATGATTCATGTAATTAACATGCACTATTATTTTAATGAGGAGTCGCCACTAATCTACTTTATGTGGGTCGATTAGAAATCCAAATAAAGTATCTCCTACAAACTAGAGATTATGGATTTGTTACGCTAGATTACTCTAACGCCTTTTCAGTACCTTTCTCTTTATTTCAAAAAAATGTTTGTCAGGCTAAGGTGATCACGCGGTGCGCAACCATTAATGAAACACCCAATAAAACAAATCACAAGGACATGGAGAAACTACTTACCTTAGAGCAACAAAAGCATCTGAAATATTAGTAAGAAAATCACATCAACAACTTAAATATGATTTCTAATTAACATGCAATTCACTCAATTTTTTTGGGTTTTCACTTATTGAGTGAAACTAAACTATATGCAATGCATGCTACTAGTCTAACATGACATGCGACATACGATTTACCTAAATGTCCCATGACGAACAAAAATCATTATGGAATACACAATTTCTTGGACCTAACATACAATTGCTAAATGACATGCAAGCAATCACACTTGGAAAATTATGAATGACATGACAAGATGACAACATGATGCAATCTAAACTATATGACATGCACATGGTATTTTTTGTATTTTTCATTGAAATTCGAAATTATAACATAATGAAAATTTATTATCTAGTGCAAGATATTATTCAATTCATTTTAGGAATTAAACTAGGCCAAACCCTGAATTAAATTGGAATGTTATCTTGGCTAGATAAAACCTAACCTAGAATGCAATCTATCTAGAAAGGAAAGATTCTAACCAATATCCTAATTTATTGTGAAAGATTATCTAAAATCTATTTAAGCATGCAATGTGATCAATTAAAATTTACATTGATGGAACAAATCAAAATAAAGATCAAACCAAAATCAAAGATAGCATCTAATCACCCAAGATATCATCCTTATCTGTTTAAATTTGGAAAGTAAATCGACAAATCGTATCGGGTTGGCTAATTTTTCATGCAGTCGCAAATCTCAGGCATGAGATCAAATTGACAACCAATTTTCCACGTAATCACGAATCGTATCTCGGGCGGGTGATCGGATTACAATTTTCCGTGCGATCGCGAATCGTATTTCGGCATGAAATACACGTTGTGAAATTAGGAAAATATCTCGATTCACGGATTTCGAAAAGATTTTTGGATAGGACAATATCGACACAACATCAAATTAAGATTTTTGGATATGACAACAAGCAAAAACAAACAGCCACGAGCCAAGTCGAGTAAAGACAAAAGGAGGTTTTCAAATAGCAGGGCTGAGCTGGGTGCAACGGTAAAGGGTTGATGCTTTCCGAGAATTGCTAAGCTGATGGCCGCCTGGAACTCTTGGTCTAAGATTGGACTGGATCGTCAGGCTTCGCTCGGAGGGACGTCTGGAAGAGCAGCAAACGTCACGGCGGGGGCAAGCGATCAATGGCAGTGGACGCTGTGTAAGTCTGAGCACGGCAAGAGAGCGTGGCTATGGCTGGCGTCGAGGCTATCCGAGATGATAACCAGAGCGGAGTTGGAAAACCTGCAGCAAAGGAAGCGACAAACACGAGGCAAGAACTTCTTTTCTCTTGCGTGTGAGCCTTTGTATATTATGTCTCCCCTCTCTTCCTCTGACTTTGCAGAACGTATCAATGGTGGGGAGAAGCCAGGTGTGCTCTCCATTGTGTGGCCTTTCAATCTCTCACGCCTTTTCTCCCTCTTTTCTTTTAGTATTGTGCCTTTATATAGTGCCAGGATATCAAATTTGGGGACAAGGAAAAGAAATGTACTCTTTAATTTCCTCTCAATCAAGTGAGATTGATTTTTATTTCTTCTCCATTTTGCTGTACTGCCAATATTACGCGAGTATGACGAGAGAATCATGCAACCCCTATATCAATTCTTTCCTCTTTAATGGTGGTTAATTTCCTTCCTGCACATTCCATAATCTTGGCCAAATTTTCCAAAATCCATGTACGCACATATACCCTAAGGATCATTGCCGAGTACTACTAAATCTTGGCAATAATATAAAAACTAATTTTTCTAACTTGGCACACATAATTTCGATTCAAGACCATCCACTTAAGTCCATCTGCTGCCAGTCCGATGAATATGCAAGTATATGAGCTTAACTATTAATGCAAATGCGCCTTAGATTTATATGCAATTCAATGAAAATTATTTTTGCTAGGGATCAAGGTCGATCCCTAATTTTTATGAAATGTGATGTCAAAATTTAAGTGTCAACAATGATGTTCATTTAGAATTGGACGCGGATCATCAATCCTCCTTTTTAGGGGTGAGTGTGGTTCTAAGGTAGAACCTGAAACCTGAAAACTTAACCGATGGAAACATGTCGATTCCAAGTTCCAAGGTATGCAAGGTAGGTTACAGGTTTCAAAAATTGGAGAACATGTTTTCAAAAATTGGAGAACATGTTTCGACGGATAAGTTCCAGGTTCTAGGTAGGTGGAACCTGGAACCTAAAACCTAAAAGACTTTTTTGTGTTTTTTTCTTTATCTATGTTTTTGTGTGATCCTATGGTGTTTCATGTTGTTAAATGATAAGTGTATAATCTAAAACAACTAGTTGGAGCTTTCATTTTATGACTTATTAATGTTTCATATTCTTCGTATGTCTAAATATAAGTTATAGTCAGTAGATCATATAGTGATCATTAAAGGTGATGATGTACTGTAATTGTTCAATTAATAATATAGGTAGAACCTAAGTAGACCTTAGAACCAACTCTCGAACCTGTGATATGGTAGATTTCGGGTTCTAAAAAATAAGAAATCTATTATCATGGGTAGGTTCTTGATGGAACCTATACAGAATATGGAACCGCTTACCTCTAATATCGATTCACGCAATGATTTTTCATTTTAATTGTATTTATTTGAACCATAATATTAGGAAAATTAGTCTTTTTTATTCTCTTTGGTGAATGACAAACTTGTTCAATATTGTTACATTCATTTTCATAATGAAATAAAATAAAAAAGAACCCGTTATATCCTGGAACCGGTGACAGGGTAAGTTTCATATTCTAAGTTCCGACGAGTAGGTTTCAGGTTCCAAAATATGATGAACCTATACCCAAAGGTAGGTTTCAGGTTGCAAATGAAACCTGTGAGGAATCTAGAACTGCTCACCCCTACTGCTTTTCAACTAGGCTGAAGTAGCTACTCTCGTACTAACTTCTAAAGTCGTCTCCCTACTTGTCACTGTTCGAATCAGATTCTAGGCCAGACAACATATGTTCCAAACCACCAGGAAGTGATAGATTCGTCATCTAACTAAGTTGCCGACTTTCTGAAGCATTTTGATTAGCAAATCCCAAGGTAGGTCCGGACCAAGAATTTTTACAGCATTTTAGTAATAAACATATCATAACTTTTAACCCATGAAAAGTTACGGATTCATGACACCAACTCAGAAAGTCATTTTTATTTGCATATATTCGTAAGACAACTTTATAGACCATTTTTTCATTACACGATTAAAAAAAAATTCTTTGTTCTTGTTTAGTTCGACAACATGTTGGCAATTCTCTTTTACTCTGTGTGTGAATTTAATTTTGGGCAAAAGCCACCTAAAACCCTAAAGTATGTTATCAATGACAATTTACCCTAAATTTTTTTCTATTACACAAAAATTTCAAAATTGTACATGTGTGACACATTTACCCTCCGCCAAAATTTTGTTAATGAGAACTATTAAAATCTACCTACATAGACGCCAGAAATTAAATAGTGTTGATATAGGGAGAAGAACACTAACAGTGTCAAAAGTTGTATATGGCGCTCACTTTAGTGTCAAAAGTTTTTTTTGGATCATTCAAATGCCACTTAAAAAAAACGATCATTTAAGTGTCAATTCTAGTTACGAGATATTGGAAATCCAACGTGACCATTTTTTTTTTGATTCTTCTGTCCCATGTGGCTCACCAGCGTGCCCAATCAGCATTAATTGTCCCAAACGACATCATTTATGTGTTTGCCCTAAATATAAACCCTAATTTTTATTTGCAAACAAAATTAGGCCAAATTAGGGTTTTTGTCCAAATGAGGTTATTTCTTTGGCAAGAGAACACTACAAGTGCCATAATTTATGCACAACGCTCACTTTGGTGCCATAAGTTTTTTTTTTTATCACTTTAGTGTTAAAATTTTTGAAAAACGATCACTTAAGTGCTAAAATTTTTGAAAAACAATCACTTAAGTGCCAATTCCGATGCCATACACAATTTTTCGCCGGAAATCCGACGTGGCATTTTTTTATTAATTTCTAAAGCTGACGTGGCTCGCTGAAATTGGCACATAAGTAATCGTTTTTTAAAAATTTTAGCACTTAAGTGATCGTTTTTCCTCTGATTTGGTATTTAAGTGAGTCGGTGAAAACTTTTGGCACTAAAGTGTATGCCGTACATAAGTTATAACACTTATAGTGTCCTTTTGCCTTTTTTCTTCGATCTACAAAAGATTGAAGAAGATGAAAAAGGTCGAAGATGATGAGTTGCTGATGAAGATGAGGAAGGTAATGAAGACCATGCTTCAATCGTGACAATTGAAGCTAGCAACGAAAGGGGAGAGAAGCTATGTCGCTGCCGACCTTGTACTCGAGTGCTCTCACTTGCCTCTGCCCTCAAATTCCTCGGATCCGGAACCTCAAACCATTTAGTACAAGATATCCCAACTCACACGCCAAATTGAGCTCGACGCCCAAGCTTACCTTGACAAAGACAACATTTTCAGGTTTGTCCGTACACTATACTGATCGGAGGACGAAGGGGAACAAGTGATGGTCTTGACCGAGCTCGAGGAAAGACCATCTTAATGCTTCGATACAGTTTGCAGCCAAGGTGTTTCAGTTTCTTGAATCGATACTCTGCGACAACACTTGTTCAAGAACCATAAGAGAGCAAGTGGCTCAAGTGATAGTAGCTCTTATTCAGCTCAATTGGAACATATTCGTGTGGTTGGAGCTGATGGGTTCAACTCTCAAAGCGTCAATTTCGATGGGCTTGTGCCGTTCCATTAAAGTGCTCACTTCGCCGCTGGCACTCGTGCAAAGCCCTTGGATCGATGAGATCGAATCGCTCAGGTGTGCGAGTTGGGATATCATGTCGAAGCCGTTGACGCCAAGCATCGCTGAGAATCCAAGGTCTTGGCAGCTTCCTCAAGCTGATCCCTCTCTTTTTTCTCATCTTCGATTCAGCTCAGGCTTTTCAGTTTCTCAACTTCAATCTCCTCCTTTCTTCTGTCCCTCTCTTTTTCCTTCTCCGTAAATTTTACCAGAAAATGGAAGATGTATCGAACGATTCTTTCTCAATAATCTTAGTTAGTTTCTCTCTCTTCAATTTGTCCACATTGGACTCATTTTTAATATAAAAATGCCACATCAAATTATACATTTAATTATAAAAGTCACGTATTTTTTGGCTGGAACTTGTTGCCGGAGGCACTTAAGTGATCGTTTTTTATCTGATTTGGCACTTAAGTGATCCGGCGAAAATTTTTAGCACTAAAGTGAACACCGTACATAACTTTTGACACTTTTAGTATTCTTCTCCTTGTTGACATGGCACCCAAGTGACGTAAACGAAATAAAAACAACGTTGTTTTGATTGAAAAATTATCAGACAAAATCTTGATAGAGGGTAAATCTATCACAATGGTATAGGTTTGGAATTTTTTATGTCATAAGAAAAAATTTAGGATAAAAGTGTCACGGCGGGTATAGTTGAGATATTTTATGTCATAGTAAAAAGTTCAGAATAAATGTGTCATGGTTCGCTTTGACTAGTAAGAGTAGTTAACCCGTTCGTTTCCTTTGTCTTTGCTTCCATTGCATTCTATCTCATCGTATCACATTTTGTTCTTTAATATTTGAGAATCACCGTCAATATCTCGGCGTAGGTCCAGGATAATCCTTTGTTCCATAGTCTTAGGGTGGGGCTATTTACAACTAGCCAATTAAGAATCCAATGAGTATAGTTTAGAGTTTTATGTGACTTTTTCCCTTTCATTTTATTCCAAATTTGTGTTGAATTTGTTTCCACAGTGTCACTAAATAAAAATCACAATCTCATCATGGAATGGACACATGGCTACTTTTTCATGGGATAAATCCACTGGAGAAAATATTCAGTGCTATTAGCACGCCACGTCATCCACTGACGTGGCGCGCATTTATCCAGTTGGGCCAATCACAATCTAACACATGGAAAAGTATTTGAATTAAAAAATGGCCCAAGAATTGAGGATCATAGATGCATGACAACTTTATCAAAAGATTTGAAATGGCCGCCCACCTCTTCTCTCTCCTCCTTCAACTCACTTTTTCCTTTCTGCCAAGAGGGGAACGACCAAAAATCTCTTCAACTCCTTCGCTCAACGGCTCCTCCCCCAGTTCTAGATCCTCGCTCGAACGGTCCTTCCCCAAACTCAACCTTCATCCCCTTCCTCTCGCCTCTCCATTCCTCTCTTTAACGCCTTGCCCTTGCCAAGACTCGGAGCCGACCTACCCAGGACCTTGGGTCTCACTTCTCGCCCTTGAAGGACCCGTCGCCCAACTGGAGGAAATTGGGAGCAATCGTTTGTAGTCATGGAGTTCCCCACCGACCACAAGCCCTCCGACGAAAGATAATCAACGCTTGCTTCAAAACCCTAGCCTCCATTGTCACAAGGTACAGAGTAGAAGAAGACCGATTCAAGCATGGGTATTGGCCTCTTGCTATTTGAAATCACGGATAGTGAGATCTCAACTTAATTTTTTCTAGTGGCTTCATTTCCCTTTGTTCGTTTGTGATTGTGCTCTTCAGATTAATTATATTGCAATAGTATCCTTGTCTTAGCATCTTAGGAAGCCGTTGACATTGACTAATTTTCAGGCAAGTCATGTGGACTACTCCATTCTTCTTGCTCCCAATAAGCTCCCATAGCAATAGTAATCTCTGTCTTAGCACCTCAAGAAACCATGATATGATAAAAAGACATTCAATCTTGCCACTGGATTAAGTGTATCACACCAAAGACAAGATGTGCAAGCAACTTCTATAGGGACTTGTAAGCAAATGTTTTCTCAAGCTTCGTGTGAAATGGAAGTCCTAATGTGCCTGGCACCTTATATTTCTTTCTGGTTGGAATTGGCTGTTCCACTCATTTTGAATTATAAGCTTTGGTTTTATTTTGGTTGCCTTTACATGAGCTTCCATATAACCAAACAACTTTTGTCTGCAGATGGCTCTATGCAATTTCTCTTAGTTGCTTTGGAGAGACAAGATTGAGAGTGCTACATTGACATCAGGAATTTTCGTCATGCTCATTGCTTTACTACGCTGTTTAGCGTATCATTTGGTTATTAAATAGGTTCTTATGCTATTGCAGGGTATGGGAAAATGCTAGAATATGAGCATGTTTTCACGGATTTCCTCTTGAGCTTGTCATAGAGCAAGTACCGAAAAAGATCTAGCTCTTAGTCGTATTGGAATTTAACCTCTAATGATGATGAAGAATATACTTTTGTGCACCAGATCTATGCTATAGTCACTTCCTTGTACAAAGGCCTTGTGTAGTGATCTGTGCCAGTAGTTGGGGGAGGATACATATGAAAGTGAAAGAAGCCGACCTTCAGAATCTGTAATTACTGACTGGTTAGGGCAAAACAATTCATCATGTACACAGTTTTCATTCAAATAACTTAATTGTTGCAGTGCTTGAACGGCATTCCCAACTCTATAAATGAATAAAAAGTTGCCCTTTGTTTCTCCTTTATCTAGTGCGCAATGGATACGCCTTGTCAAAATTATCACTTGATGAATTCGATGTGGTATTTTGCAATCCTTATTATTTGGCAAGCTGAATTAACTCTTTATATAGGCAGGGCTCTACCTTCGGTGTTATTTTTGAATAGAATGTCACTTTTGGCCAGGATGGAGTGGATATCATTTGACTTCCCTGTTAGATGGTTAATGATTGTCACCTTTATAGATCAACCATGTTTGCCACGGGTGTCTCTATCTTGAATGAGTTTTATGTTCAGGTTATCACCGAGAAGATCTTGATTTGATCTTGTGTTTCATGTGCTATGGTGCAATACCAAAACCTAATGAGGAAACAGGAATTCAATACAGTCTCTTGTTTAGCAGTGCTTGTGAAGATTTTCTCCCCAATTGAGTTCATAAAAACGAACTGTTGAGGTGTTGTTTGCATCCAAACATTTGCTTGTTCAGTTTGCACTAGGAACAGAAATTAAAAGAAATCACCACTGAATCCTGAACACATCCAAATCATCACTTTCATGGAACTTTTGATGAATATTTAGTTACACTAGAGGGGTCAATAGTAGTTCATTAAGTAAAATACCTGAGACATAATTTTTAAAAAAAAATAAAACTTGCTCACACCCAAAAACATATTGGTGTATTGATCAACAATTCAACATCAAAATATGGCATTGTTGATACTAGGAGGAGCAGTGAATGTACAAGTTCCAAAAACAATTTGCAAATCGATCCTACCCTATGTAGAAGTGTATGCTCATAGCAAGAGACTTAGAAGCTGCACTGACTAAAGTTAGTTAACAAACTACACTTTCAAGAGAACTAGTTTCATCAAAGTCAAAATGTGACGTCCGAGAGCATCACATACTAAGGTGTTCTTTGGTCTTTTCACTTATAGCATAAGTGAAAGACAATGCACAATCAAAGTCAACATTTCTCATTCAGTAGACACACATACAACACAAATACCACATCTTCATTTCATATTTTATTTATATACAAGGGCGATTTGGATGACATCATCATCAAACACGATAGCAAAAAACTACATCTGGGAGGTCAAAATGGTATCCTACTCCCCTAATGCCATCCAAGTGAAACCTACGGTTTCCATTATCTCCATTACCCATTCTCGCGGTCATAGCCAAAAAGTAACGACCATGTCACCAAAATAGTCCCACTATATACAGCAACATCCACAACTCCACTACGCTACTCACCACCACTTCCTCCATCATTGTTGCTGCTATCATCTAGATAAGGCAACAGTCCTACAAGCCTTTCCTCAACCTTCACGTAGATCGCAACAAACCGATAATGAATGGGATAGCCAGTGATCCTATGTCAACCCATATGGTAGCGGTGTACTTCACAAAACGAACAGAAGGAAATGCGGAATTGGTGAACTCCTGCAATATACCCTTGAAATCTATCGAAGCTCCGTAGCCATCTACAGGGGTAGCAGGTAGGGCTGGCATGTCTAAATATCTGGAAAGATGAATATCAACCTGAGTGAGCTAACGCTCAACAAGAGATAAGACTAGCTTATAAAACGACTGATCCTACTAACTCTCGAATCCTAGGACACATCTAACATGAAATAATTAACGTATCCTATCATGAATGCACACCATCCGAAAGAAATATCCGCAATCACATGTATCATGCCAGCATGCATCATGGCACAAACCATATCAAGTGTCCTCAATCAAACTCATCTCCATATCATTGTTAACATAATATAATAGCAATCTATAAAGGATAACTTAACAATTTGAAATAACACCCCAAACACATGCCACATTGTTTTAGTGTTTCACTTGTTTAGTCTCACGCCCAACTCACGAATAACGCCGATTATTCATCGGTCCACGCAAGGCACTCCGGATTACGCCAATGTACTAATCGGTTCGGCTTCCGTGGTTTATTGACCACATGCATCTCTACTCCAAAGCATCATGAGCTGCTAATCAAGACATCCCCACACACAACTCGGGGCATCCAACCTCCTACGGGGCATCTTCAGCACAAGGCCAAATGGACATCTCTTATGGTGGATTCATATCACACGACTCAAGCACTTTCTTTTATACATACAGCAACAAAACCATTTCACGCCATACATTTCATCATATCAAGCAAATACATTTAAAAGCATGTGCCATAAAAGTGATTTAACACCTTAGCATCACACACTAGTTATTCATATCCCAAAATTTCCAGAATATCCCAAAATTTCCAGAATTTGTCATCACAAAGGTGACCTACTTTGCATCACCATATGACATCACATCGAGGCCATTCATGCCTCATTGGAAAGCCCAAAGTGTGTAGGTTTTATCTCCAGAAGACACCAATTCGTGATTTGAACATTTTCATGTAGAAAATAGTAAATCTTTGCAAATGGTTGAAATTGGGCAGTTTTGTACATTAAATGAAATCAGAGCTAAAACCATAGTAAATGACCTCAAAAAATTATGAGATTTGAATATGTCATAGAAAATATCTTAATGGACATTTCTCATGAGAGTACAAAGTCTAAATACTCCTGTAAACACAGTTTTTAGTAACTCAAAAACAGACCAAAATCAGTTCGTTGGAATAGAATATTTGCTTCTCAAAATATCCCCTTTCCAATACCAAAATCATCTTCAAATACCTTGAAATTTTTATATAACATAGAAAAATAAGTCTCCAACAACTTTTGTGAAGGAAATTTGTTAATAATCATGCCGGAAGAATTTATGAAAAATTGAGAAATTTTAAGAGTAAAAAAAATTTGCAGTTCTGGGCAAGGTAACATGGTTTGAAAATGAATCTTTGTACGACCCAAATCAACTCCAAAAATTCCAAATTCAAAGTATGTTAAACTTTAACATGTGATGAATAACTTTTGGGAAGAAAATATCCTCAGATTTAACTCACAAAAACCTGTACAAAAATAACAATCCAATGAGGTACTGTAGCTCCGAATTTGGGTTTTAAACCAGACTTCAAGAATCCAAACCCTAAATGATACCCACGAATTTTGTCCCATAAAACTCAAATCCAGAAGCTTAAATGGACATGCAACAGCCAATTCCTTCTCTGTTCAACAACCTCTACCCATCTACTTCACATGCAATGCAAGATTATAGTCTAGAACTGACATACAAGCCATTAAAAGCTAGAATACCCACACGCAAAGCCATTAGAGACTCAAGAACGCACATGCACACCCAATCCAGGTCTGATCACCAACATGCAGGCCCATATAACACCAAAAATTCCATATGCAAACACAAAACATTAATCTACGGCACAATACAAGGAAAACCGAGGGTGTAGGAAGATTGATAGGCTTAGAATCAAGCCTCATCTCCTTGCCTTGGGCTAGCTAGAACCGGTTTTCCACTTCCTCAAGCTACTGGCCAAGCCTTCAAGTGAAAGAAAGTGAAAATGAGAAGGAGAGGGAGGGCTGGCCGAGAGAGAGGAGAGAGTTCCTTGGGCGGCTTCTTGAAAAATGGGGGGAAAAGTGAGAGAGAGAAATGGCCGAGAGTTTTAAGGGGGGAGAGAGAGAGAATGAAAAGATGGGTCTTGATTCTTCATCATTAGTCCCAAAGTAGAGGGTTAGACAAGCTTCTAACTCTTGCATGAAATCTCATTGGATGGTCATACATGATTATTCCCCAAAAATTGACTTAATTTCCATGCAAAATAGTCTTAGGTGGCCGGTCATGTTTAGGGTACATGTTAGTGTCCCAAATGAGTCATTCAATGTCTAAAATAAGCACACATGACCAAAATTTTAAGTCTAATGAACCTGGAAATTTTCGGCCCAATCATATGCTAAATGCATATAACCAAAATTCCTTAAATATCTTGACAGTTGCTTAAATAGATCATTGCTATACCTTCTTATTATCCCTAACTGAGTATGTGAATTTTAGGATGTCACACAAAAGCCATCCTTGATCTTGCTCATTCTGCTGTGTGCCCTCCTCCGACTTTCTTTGATTCCGCGGATCTTTTCTCTCTCAACTTGTCCATGGCAACCTGCTTCTCACAACAATCAATCGTACAAAATGCCCTCAAGTGGCTGCAACATATTACAAACATTTCTTGTCATTACTTCGACTTACAATTTTGAAGTTCAAATCATGCTCCACAATGTCGAATTTCATCTTAGACAGGTCAAACATGTTCACTAGCACAACCAAAGTGAAAACAAAGTAATCTAAACAATGAAGGCATCACTCGCAGTCTAACAAAGTCCAACAAAATCAGTATTTTTGCAGCTAGTACTGGCGCACCACTTGCTCTATATTGTCCTTCTACCCAGGAACCGCAATTCTCCTTAGATGAATGTGGGAAAAAGCTAATTATGATTGAGGGTAATATACCTTGTGCAGTGCAGATGTTGCTCGTAGCCTTGAGAAAGATCAACCGCTAATGACTACATATTTTTACTGAAGTCAATCCTGCACAAAAATGAGAGTATTAGAATTACTTCATGCCTTTCAATTTGAACTTAACCTCAACTACAGTCACATTTCTTCTGGTCCTCACCACCGAAGCATTAATGACCAACTGGGACTCCTCACTGAAAACTCGAATACATCCAAATCGGTACCAAGAAACAAATAAACGAACAATCCGAATGCACACAACTTTAATTGGGACCAGAAATTAAAACAATTGATTACCAGGCGACGACAAAGTTCTTTTGCAATTCTCTCGAGGAAAGGTCTTGAAGGAAGTTCTGCGAGGACAAAACTGAGGTTATGTAAGGAAATTCAGAGAACACAAATCATGTCTAGTATAATTGTAAAGATCTCAACCAAGCCCAGCAATATAATTAATCTGAAGAGCACAATCGCAAACGAACAAAGGGAAATGAAGCCACTAGAAAATATTAAGTTGAGATCTCACTACCCATGATTTCAAATAGCAAGAGGCCACTACCCATGCTTGAATTGGTTCTTCTTCTACTCTGTACCTTGCGACAATGGAGGCCAGGGTTTTGAAGTAAGCATTGATTATCTTTCCATGGAGGGCTTGCGGTCGGTGGGGAACTCCATGACAACAAACCAATGCTCGCATTCGCCTCCAATTGGGCGACGGTTCCTTCAAGGGCGAGAAGCGAGACCCGGGGTCTTCGGTGGGTCCCGCTCCGAGCCTTGGCAAGGGCAAGGCGTTGAGGAGAGGAAGGGGATGAAGGTCGAGCTTGGGGAAGGACCGTTCCAGCGAGGATCTGGAGCTGGCGAAGGAGCTGTAGCGATTTTTGGTCGTTCTCCTCTCGGCAGAAAGGAAAAAGTGAGTTGAAGGAGGAGAGAGAAGAGGTGGGTGGCCATTTCAAATCTTTTGATAAAGCTGTCATGCATCCATGATCCTCAATTCTGGGGCCATTTTTTTAATTCCAATATTTTTTTGCGTGTCAGACTGTGATTGGCCCAATTGGATAAATACGCGCCACATCAGCGGATGACGACGTGGCGCGCCAATAGCACTGAATATTTTCTCAATCCACTGGGTCGTAAGTCAAAGGATCAATGGACATTGCCTAACTTAATTAAATTTGTTTATTTTCCTTTCCAAACCGACGGAGTGGTGTTTCTCAATGGGATGGGTAATGTCTCACACGGGATACATCAAGTGAAATGTTAGCTTAGAGAACTATTTCTTGCTTACATTTGCATAAATTTAAAAGGAAAGGTTTTTCTGCTGTCCAGATGTTCATTGATATTGATTCGTGTAAGTTCTCCGTACAATTAACACTTAAAGAATTTCTAAAAAGAAACACCCTCATCTAGAAAAGCCATCTTGCTATGGGTTTATATGCTCTTTATATACATGTGTTATCCCTCACCTATCAATTTAAACTTTTGTCTCTCTCAGTTTAGTTCACATGTGCATCCACACATTTTGACTTTAATGATGAGATACATGCTTTGATTGTATTGTCATCATTACTGGATAATTAAAATACTACTATTACTGCTGTTAGTAATTCATCTAGGTCAAGAAGCTTGACATTTGATAAGGTTTGTGATTTGATTCTGAGTGATGACATTCATAGAAAAGAATTTAGTGAACTTCTACTTGTTGTTTAGTAGAAGTAGTGCAAATTTGAACAAACGTGGTTAGCCAAGGACCGGTGGTGTTGTTTGTTGGAATTTTAGCAAGAATGGATATCTTGAAAGTGATTGCCTTATGCTGAAGAACAAAAAGGATAAGAAAATTATAGTTGAGTGTACTGATGATATTACTACAATTGTTATAGTGTTTGACATAATGCTGATTGTATCTTGTCTATCACTAAAGATTTGTTGTTTGACGGATGGAGTATTGATTATGAATTTTGATTGTTTGTTTCACAAAGACATTAAACAGAAACTGGTTTACTATTTATTGGTGCACCAATAGAGGAAAAATGCAATTGAGGAACAACATTGATTGCAATGTTATGGGTGTTGGAGATGTCGGAATCAATATGCATGGTGGTGTCGTGGGGACATTTGTTGAAGTGAGTCATGATTCAAAATTAAAGAAGAACCTAATTTGAGTGCCCTAGAAGGTGGTATAGTTTAGAAGGTAGAGTGCTCAAGGTTGTTCGAGATGCTCATGTGATACTGAAAAGAATAATGCACAATGGCCTATATTAGCCTTAGTGTGAATAGCGATAGCTTTCGCCATATAGATGTCGAATGCATCTGTTTGAGAATCTGTATGTTTAGGGCACATTAGCTAGAGAAGCTTGAAGGTTCTGAATGAAAGGAATCCGCTATATAGTTATGCTGTTAACCGACTGAAGATGTGCAGTTACTATGACAAAAGCAAATAGTAGAAAGTGCAATTTGGTACGACTATCAAAAAAACCGTGGAGATTGCAAAGTTGATTCACTTGGATGTTAGCAGGCTGTCACGATTTCCTTCAAAAAAAAGTGTCAAATATATTCTAACAATTGTGGAAAACTACTTGAGAAGTACTTGGGTGTTTGTGCTAAGGCACAAGTTTGATGTTAAACTAAGACTAGTAAGATGATCAAGCATGTGCAGACTGAAGCATAGAGATTTGCTTGAACATCGCGCTGGTGCCAGTGAACCACAACAGGTTGCAGAATTGATTAGCGTAATATTACTAGAGACGACCTATAAAATACTCTCTAGTACTGAAATGGCTAAGTCATGATAGATGCACTTACTATTGCGAGCTACATGGTATATAGATCCCTATCAACTACGAGTGAATGTGGGACTCCCAAAGAAGTATGGTCAAGTAAAGTTGTTAATTATTCTGTTTTTCGCTCATGTCATGTTCGAATGAGTGATAGTAAGCTCAATGGGATAGCACTATGCACAAGGTGAGCGGGATTATTGGTTTTAGTATCCGAAATTAAATTCACCTATTATCAGCAAAGAAGTTATATTAGAGGAATCTCTAATATCTCTGTGTAGGAGTAATTATGGCAGTGTTTATACAAATTTGAACATTGTTCGGCTCGAGGTAGTTGTTGGCCATTTTCTGTCGTATCGATGGTGGAGGGCATAAACTAAATAGTGACCAGAAACTTGACAATGTTGTCCGCGCAAGAGCTTATTGACTGTGACAAACGATACAACAAGGGTCTCATGGACTACGCATGCTCGTTCATTGTCTCCAATGGTGGAGTCCTCAGGGAACAGGACTACCCTAACATCATGGAGGAAGGTACCTGTGAGATGACCAAGGTATGTACTTGCAAAGCCAAAAGGTTGAAAATATTTGTATGTTCAATTCAGAAATTGTTTGGAATAATCAAACAGATTAATTCGTCTTCTTCTCCATCGGCCTGATTGAACGTAGGTAGTGACAATTGACCGCTACCGCGACGTGCCTGGAACAATGAAGGGAGCCTCCTAGGGGCAAATGCGAAGTAGCCTCTCAGCACAGCCATCGAACCATCAGGCAGAGACTTCCAGTTTTACAGCATGTTTAGTATGTTGCTTCCGTTATTAAACTGATTAGATACCCTTCATTTGGTAATACTATTCCTCAAAAAATTTAGGGATTATCATTAGTCCTTTGGGTTAGATACATTGCAAGCACTATATCACATTAAATCTATTGTATAGAAAGGTTAATAAATAAATGGTTCCATCGAAATGGCTCGTGTCCCTTAGGTTCGTGCATACAGGACAATGTAATGAAGTACAAACCTACACAGTCGATGCCGAAGTGATGTGCTCGTGGTCCGTACGACCAATCATTTGAATGGGCATAGACATGCAATTCAACCCGTTCGACTAGTCTGCCTAGATCCAACCCAAGCCATTGGATACTGTTCATCCGCGGGCCTGGATTACATCATAATGAAGAACTCGTGGCGCCCAAAGTAGGGGCGCAAAGGGATATATATCAGGACGAAGAGGAATTTATGAAAGCCTGAGGGTCTATGGGGCATCAATAAGATGGCTTCTTAACCTTTTAAGACCAAGTGAAAAAAGAAACAACAAAACTCCTTATTGAGAGTCCTCTGAGAATTTGTTAAACGCTTTAATGAGCAATAATCGATTTTTATTATACTAATTGGGTATATTACAAGACAATGACCTTTCTTTATTAACTCACTTATCAAGTATGAGTGCCCATATATACTTCCACGACCTTAGCAATCCATGTTCTAGAGATTCAATTTAATTTGAGAAGCATCTCTCGATTTGTGAGAACTTATTTTCGTTAATGAAAAGTTATAATTCTCCCCCTTCTTGCGTGATTTCGTCAATTTATGACTATCTAATTGTTTGGTCCTTGTCGAGAATGCTTACCCGAACTCAGTCCAATATGATTAAGTATATATAGGGGTTACAGACTTTTTTCGTGTTGTAGTAGCTCTAATCAGGGATGATCGATGACCTATTAAAGGATTAAATTGAATATCAAATCAGAAGTGAATGGATTCTAATATGCTTTGAAACCTTAAGGACCTTGTAATGTGTGAATTACTAAAATATTACGAGACAGTAAATTGAAAAAAAATAAGGAAATTGTAAGGAATTCATTGAATCAATATATGACTTACTTTCTTGGATGTCATGATTATTGGATGATTGGAATTGGACATAAACTTCTTAGTGGAGATCAATGAAGTGCATAGAGAATGTGCAAAGTTCACAAGACACGACCAGAAAGGTTTCATAATCAAAGACAAATACTGGAAACATTAAAATCTAATTTGAATTTGAAATTCCAACTTAGACGGAATTCAATCCCAAAATCGACGTGTTGCAAGTAATCTTCTTCTCTTCAAACTCAGATAGGCTCTTCAGGATTTCTAAGGAAAAAGTGTTGAAAAAGTCCTAAACTTTTTGCATTTATATCAATTTAGTCTTAAACCTTATTTTGGTGCCAATTGAGTTCTAAACCTTTTATGTTTATGTCAATTCAATCCTTCCATCTAATTTTGGCCGGATTTTACTGACGTAGACAACCGCCGGCCAACGACCAGTCATCGACACTAACGTGGACAAAATCTAATAATATATTTATTTTTTTAATTTTTTTTTTTTTTTTTTTTTTTTTTTTTTTTGTTTCTCCTCCCTCTTTCTCCAGCCGGTCGCTGGCCTCTAGCAAGCCACGTCGGCCATGGGTGAGGCTCGCCCTCATCGGATAGCCGTGAGGGCGGCCTCACGTTGTGCTAGCGAGGCTCACCCGGCCCTTGCCATGGGCAGGCGAGGCTCGACCTCGCCAAATCCAACGAGGCTCGTCTAGCCCTCGCCCTCGCCCGGCCAGAAAGGGCCCCCAACCTCGCGGCCTCTACCGAGGGGCCGGGAGCCCTAAAAATTCAAAAATCAAGCCTCACGGGCGAAACCGAATATGGCGGGGCCTTAAAATTTATCCAGACCACCTCTACCTCACGCCTGACCAGGAGGAAAAAAAGAAAATAAATAAATAAATAAAAATTCAAAAAATTATTAAAAAATTATTAAAATTTATCCACGTCCGGGCCTCAAAAATTAACTCCCAAAGACTAAATTGGTACAAAAACAAAAGGTTTAGGATTCAATTGGCACAAAAAAAATTTATGACTAAATTAGCACCAATACAAAAGATATATGACTTTTTCAACACTTTTCCCTAATTTCTGATGTCTCGATTCATGTTGTGTGTTTCTTGCTTGTAGTGTATTGTCTGAGCTGAATGGGCTAAGAGATATCCAGATATATATATATATATATATATATATATATGTGTGTGTGTGTGTGTGTGTGTGTGTGTGTGTGTGTGTGTGTGTGTATATGTGTGTGTGTGTGTGTATATCTTTTTCGAGCCATTTCATTTTGCATCAGGATATTTTCCGCAACAATCTCTAAACTGCCTTGACTTGCAAACTATTTTATGGATAATTTTTTACCGCTCTTGGTTATGGATAAATTTTTACTGCTCTTGGTTCCTTAGTTGCCATTGTGCCTTGGTTAATCAATTCTCTATGACTCAAAATTGAACTCAACGTGCATGATTGTGACAAAAAGTCTTCAACCTATTATAATTATGTTAATTCAGTCCTTCCAATCAATTTTGATTAAAAACACCGACGTGACAGTCTAATCAGCGTTGGTCATCCTACATGGCACAGCTAGTGATAATGTGGACAATTTTTAAATTTTTCTGAATTTTTCATTTGTTATTTTTTGTCTTTTTTTCTTCCTTTCTTTGTTCTTTTCTTTTTTTTCCTAACATTAAGCCGACAAAGTCACGAGCCAATCCTTGCCAACAACAGGCGCCCTCACTTGCCACAGGGAGGGCGCCGAGCCCTCACCCACATCCAGGCAAGGGTAGGCCGCAACCCTTACCTATTGGCCGACAAGGGCCGCGACGCCCTCACCCATTAACCGGTGAAGGTGTCATGGCTCTCACCGACCTAGGGTTAGGGAAAAAAAAAGAAAAAGAAAAGAAAAAAAGAAAATATAATAAATAAAATTCATAAAATTTAAAAAATTTAAAAATTATCAACAGTAGCACCGGCGTGCCACGTAAAACAGCCGGCACTAACTAGACTACCACGGTAACGATTTCTGTCTAATTATTGATAAATTGTCAAAAGGTATAGTACTAACTAAATTGACATAAATGTAATAGGTTTAGGATGGCCAAATTACAAATTTTAGGACTGAAATAGCACAAATGTAATAGTTTTAGGACTTTTTAGATAATTTCCCCAGCTATGTGTCATGTACTTTCCTTAAGCTCTTTTTATCGGAAACTCATAATCAATGAGTTCATCAAACATTCCATTGTTGAGACTTATGAATTGTACTGTTATATCCTTCCTGATTGATGAGCTTATTTAGGCATTTCATCAATCGGCTTTGGGGATGAAATATTATGTTATTCATGCATGAGCTTTATATAGGCATTTCATCGATGGATTTTGTGGATCGTACTGTTATGACTTTCATGATTGATGAATATATTTAGCATTCAATCGACGAGTTTATGGATGGTGTGGTTGTCATGGTTTCTTTTGGGCCATTGACTATTTTATACATGGGCTCAGGTTTTGGGGGCCTGTGTCAACAATAGGACAAATGCAAAAATACACAGCATGATACTTTTTAAATCATGAACGATTGAGATCACTTGCCTCTTGAACAGACTCATCCTGATTCTCATTCTCATTCTCCTCAAGCGATCTCCCCATAGTCTCCCTCGTGAGCAACATGGTCACCGCCATCCCCGCCACGCAAATCCCACCCAATACATTCAGCACAACTTTCATCCTCTTCGTCATCTTATGCCCAATTGGGTCCTCGTCATGCGAGGCCATCAAGAACCCCACCGCGCCGATCATTGCCCCGACCTTCCCCGCAGCCCCGGCGATCCCATGGCACGTTGACCTGAACCGCGCAGGGAATAGCTCAGCAGGCACAATGAATGTGGTCGTGTTGGGCCCGCAGTTGGCGAAGAAGTAGGTCAGGCTGTGCAGGAAAATGATGAGCCCACCCGTGTTGCTCTTCCAAGGTATGTTTCCGATGGAGAAGTAACCGATAGCCATGAAGAGGAACCCGCCTGCTTGGATCCTGACCCGACCAATGCGGTCAATGAGGAAGACAGCGGCAAAGTAGCCGGGGATCGTGGAGTAGCACGCCACAATGGCCTGGAGCCTCGCGACCTCAAAGGCGGCCTCAAAGGCGGTAAGCGTTTTGCCGTCCTTCTGATCGTACAGGTACTTTTTGTAGATATGAATTTGACAGAGGTTATTGATGTAAAAGACGATGTCGATGAGGAACCACGCGGCAGAGCAGGCGAGGAGGTCACGGCCGTGAAGTAGGAAGAACTGCTTGGAGAAGAGAGGGTAGGATGGCGGGTTTTGCGGGAAGGGATAGTCCTCGGTAATCTGGCTCAAGGGCACGTCTAGGACCAGCTCCATGTCCCGGGCAGCTTTATGCACATTTAGCTCCACCAAAGCGGTGTACCTAATTATACCACAAAAATACATAGCAATGATTGACTCTGCCTATCTCATAGCGATCTAGAAATGAGTTGCTATGGAGAGTTCTTCAACAATTATGATGATTCCCATGATTCACGGAACCCATTTTGTGCAAGCGTTTTCTAAAGGCACCGATCAATTATGGCACAATTTTGACATATGGAAGCTGATACTAGCAAATTTTTCAATAACGACATGAATTTAAATATATCACTATGTCAAACATGTTCTACAAAAATGTAAAGGTTTGAAATAACAGAGACTCGACAGTTGACACGAATTGTTTGGCACGACTGGCCATTCTCTGGTTCAGTCTTTTATGTCATCGACCGAGTAACCTATCCTATTCTCTGCAGTACCCAGCAATTGATCCTAAGAATTTACGGGGACAATGTCTCTAGGAGGACTAACACAATTCCAGCAACCAAAGAGAGACATGCTTGATCATAACCGTAAATACCATAGACCAAACAGCTCTTTATCAACAAAATGACACGATCAATTAATTAATCAATTTAAACAATCAATTAAGTAAACAAAGGTCTGTACATACCTTGCAGTTTCAGGCATCATCATCCGCCAGTAGTATGTTAATGCGGTAGGAAGAGCACCCAGCATCAATATCAACCTCCAGGCGATATCAGCTTCATTTGGCATGGGATCTTTCTGCGACGAAGGGTAAAAATGGCCAAATATCTTGCACACCGCCATGGTGACAATGGAGCTCGCCAGAATACCAAACCCTTGCATTGAGAAGACGGCTGCTATGAATGCGCCACGCATCCTCTTGTTAGCATACTCCGACATGATCGTTGCCGAGAGCGGGTAATCTCCTCCAATCCCTACCCCGAGCAAGAACCTGAAAAGAATTAAAGAGCAATGCTCGTGTGTTATGAGTACTCAGAAAAATTGAATAGAGACTAATTATATACAACAGGACACGACGGCGAGTTCTGGCACTACGATCACCTGAAAAAACCCCAGACTCGCCAAGACACGGCCTCGTGTTGTGCCCATGGAGAATCCGCACCCGAAGGAGCCGGCCATCATGAGCATCAAGGCAAGGCCATAAACGTGCCTCCCTACTCGATCGCCAAGCCGGCCAAATACAAGTTGACCGATCATGGTGCCGAGGAGAGCAACAGCCAGCATGGATGCTTCCACAGGATGCGGGATTTTGTAGTTGTGGGATGCATAGTATATGTGTGCGAGCAGTCTCGTGATCAGCGGGATACAGAAGAGATCGTAAGCATCGGTGAATATCCCCATCCCTTTATCAAGCAGTACACAGAAACTTGGAATCATGTCGAGTGAAATAGAACGATGCATTGTCCGTAAGCAAGATAGTCATATTAAAGATGCACACAATAACTAATTAAAACTTATTCACGAAACGATGCAATTCATGTCGTGAGTACTAATTAATGGGATTGAGATGTGAAATAAACAAGTTAATTTACCTGCCACAATGATGGCCTTGAAGTGGTAGTACCGTATCTTGGCGGCGTCAAGCACCGACAGAACTTTCAGCGGCATGGTCGCTCGTCACTAAGCTCTGCTTCTTCCAGAAACAACCTTCGGATGCAGCAATCTAATGCTTTTGTTGTGTAATTGGTATGGTCGGGTTATAAAGATGATGGAGGAGATTACACAAACTAATGGAAGTCATCGTCCGTTGCGAATACATGGGAAGCAACAGGGTGGTTTCCTTTGACGATGATGTTTTGGATGCAGTCGAAGCAAATGGCACAAGTTGGCATTCCTTTGCTTCTGATTTGGGGAGACGAAAATCGCGTCATTTGATTGGACCATGACTTCGGGACATACTATCTAACTAGTTGTCATTCGAGCATTATTTAATTTGTTATGAGCAGGAGCTAGCTAAGTCAACTTTGTTATCTTCTCCAATCACACAAAGCTCTTTCCAAGTGTTTAAAGAAGAGTTATACCCGGCTTCTTTTTAACGTTCATTAAATGTTTGGACATGCTTGTTGGTTCACGCGATTGAATGGAGTTTCCTTGCATCGGTGTTTAAAATGTTTATTTGGAATAGCATCACGGACCAAGGAACACCGCATCACTAATTCAAAGTATTAAAATATATCTCGAATTTAAGTTCGTATATTAAAAAGCACGCTTCGCATGGTCATTAAATCTTCCACCTAGCAGAAGCGCGGTGGAGCCAAAGGTTTTGTTTCTTTCTGTTGATTTTTTTAAAGAATGCATGTGATGGTCATTTTCATGGATGAATGGAGGAAAGTGGACGGCGGCCCACTTTGCATTAAATGTGTTCCCTTCTTGCCTTTTGTCTTCTTTGGCAAAGGCCATGTGAACGTCCAGGAAGGAACAAGAAAATGAGCAGCTTCTTTGACTTTGTTCTTCGGAGAGAGTAGAAACCATCGTTGTTGACTTTGACCGAGAAGAGGAGAAATGAAGAGCACGTAGCTCTTCTTCGGCCACGTAGCTCTTCTTCGGCCAAAAGAAGATCTTGTCTTCTGTTGTCCTCTCTCTCCACGCTGGCTTCTCTTTAAAAAACAGAAGAGGAAGCTAGTGAGCAAGGTGGAGGGAGACCACGATGTGAGGCCAAAGGTTGAGACAGACAGAAGCTCTCATCGGAAGGAGGTGAGAGCTGCAGCTCGCGTGGGGAAGTGAGAGCAAGAGGGTGCTCTCTTGAAGATCCCTGTGTTTGTGCATATATTTACGTACTTTTTTGAGTGCTTGCATGAGGTTAAACACCATGGATTTCGGATGTAATTATAGGGCACGGAAACACCTGACCGCGAGTAATTGTGAACTCCGTAATTCTCCTCCGATTTGATAGTGGATTATTTGTTGGCTTTCCCCATGAATGTAGATTCCGAGACTCGGACCAAACCACATAAACTTCTCGTATTGATTCTCTTCTGTTCCATGTCCTGATTCCGTCGCCCTCCACACTTCCGCGCCCAACACAAAGGAACACCACATCATTGATCCAAAAGGGCTCATCAATGCCGTTAGATTGCAAGGAGCTTCGATTTCCACCACTAGATTTGTTTGACAAGGAGTGATGCCCTCAACCATCGAATAGATTCAATCTCCACCATCGATTCATGTGACGAGGATCAACAACCACGCTTGCTAGATCAAGCGGATCTCTACTGTTGGATCGATTAGTCGAGGATTGAAATCCTCTATCGTTAGATCACATAGGAGATCAAAGGAGAGAAAAGCACCAAAAGTACCACTAAACGTGCCAAAACATATGTACGGCGCTCACTTTAATGCCAAAAGTTTTCGCTAGCTCACTTAAGTGCTAAATCAAAGGACAAACGATCACTTAAGTGCCAATGACGAAAAATTTCGGCCAAATTAATACGTGACTTTTATAATTAAAATTTTAATCTATGTTAGATTTTTTTATAAAAAAATCAGTCTGTGTGGCATTTCCATGTGTATATTTTGATTTTTTAAATATTTTTTCTGATTTTTTTTCTTTTTTTCCTTCTTTTCTTTTTTTCTTTTCTTTCTTCTTTTTCTACCTTTGGCCATGGCCGCTTGGCCTTATCCAGACGAGGCTGCCGTCGCCCGCCACAAGCGAGGCCCAACCAACCCTCCCCTAGGCAAGGGCGGGTGAGCCCCGGCGAGGGTTGGCCTTGCCTCGCCCTTGCCCAGGCGAGGCGAGGCGAGGCGAGGCTAGGGGGCTCGCCCGCCCTTTCCTATGGCTAGTGACAGCGGCCTTGTCCAAGTGAGGCCAATCGACTAGCCATAGCCAGTGGCTGGTGTCTGGTCACCGGCCAAAGGTAGAAGAAGAAGAAGAAGAAGAAGAAGAAAGAAAAGAAAAAAAAAGAAAAAAATCAGAAAAAAAAAGTATTTTAAAAAATTGGAAAAAATATTAAAATATTATTACATATTGTCCCCGTCAGCGCCGACGTGGCACGTAGGACTGAGAAATTAATAAAATATGGCCACGTCAGATTTCCGGCCACCCAAATCGGAGTTGGAACTTAATTGATCGTTTCTTTAAAAAAGCGGCACTTAAGTCATCCGAAAAAAACTTTTGGTACTAAAGTGAGTGCTGTACACAAGTTTTGGCATTTCTAATGTTCTTCCCCCGAGATCAATGCTTGCAATTAGATAGACTTTTATATAAATAAAAGAGACATCCCCTCATTTGTATCATCCGCTTTATTTGACCAATACAAGCATCCGCTAGAGTTTCTCTACTTTCTCTCTCTAAGAAATCCCTTCCTTGAGTGTGAGAGTGAGAGTGAGAGTGAAAATAAGGCTCACTTAGGCCAAACAAAGTGATTGGAGGTCTAACTGTCATACGGTTCGCAATCGGAAGAATCATCCTGTGACAAGTGGTAACAGAGATACAATCTTTTGGCAATGGCCTCCAACCCCGAAGTTGTCAACGCCAAGGCTCCCTAAGAAAAGGTTGTACAAGAGAAGGAGACCCGTGGGAGATCCTAGAAGAGGGGGAGTTTCAACGGATGTCATGTTCGCTCTCGAGGAAAGGCTCGCTACAATGAAGGCCAACATGATTGCACTGATGGACGGACTCAACGAGGTGAAGAAGCGGATCAACGAAGTAGAGGAGATGCTCCGGGTCGAGACAATGAACATCGTGAATCAAGGCACGGCCCCTTTGATTGAGAACGATTCCTCGAAGCCGCGGTTGAAGCTTTGAAGTTGGAAGTCCAAGAACTCAAGAAGGATGAAGCCACGATCGAGGCTTTGAAACTTGAGATTCACTACAAAAAAACAAGGATTGCACAGAAAATTAGCGACGAAAAATTTTTCGTCGCTAATTTCCAACAGAATTTGCAACAAAAACTAAACTCATCACTAATTTGCGACGAAAAAAATTTGACGCTAATTTGTGACGGAATTTGCGACGAAAAAAAAAATTCATTGCTAATTTGCGACGAAAAAAAGTTCGTTGCTAATTAGCGACGGAATTTGCGACAAAAAACAAATTCGTAGCTAATTAGTGACGGAAAACAAATTCATCGCTAATTAGCGACAGAATTTACAACTAATATTTTTTCATCGCAAATTAGCGACGAAAAGTAAATTCGTCGCTAATTTGCAATGGAATTTGCCACGAAAACTAATTCATCGCTAATTTGCGATAGAAAAAAATTTGTAGCTAATTTGCTGCGGAATGTGCGACAAAAAATAATTCGTCCCTAATTTGCGTCGGAATTTGCAAAGAAAAATAACTATCGTGGCACTTTTGTCTCAAAATTTGTCGCTAAATTTTTTATTTTCTGAATTTTTAATATAATAGATACGTCTCTAATTTCGTCACTAATTAGCGAAAAAAGTGTATTCGTCACTAATTAGCAATGATGTTTGCCACATTTTGTATTTGAACGTCGCTAATTAGTGACAAACGATATTCGTCACTAAATTCGTCGCTAATTGTAATCTACCCACCCTCACCCCCAATTTCTGTCTCTCGCTACTGATTCCTCATATCCCCTCTCGCTATTCTCTCTCCTTCTCCCTCTTTCGTTTCTCTTGATAAACCTCTCCGCGCGCGCGCAAATTAGTCTCAGTAAAACTTTTTCGCCAGTAAGTGTCGTGACTAATTTCGTGGCTAATTGGTGAAGAAGACAGTTCGTCGCAAAACTATTCGTCGCAAATTTCGAATTTTTTTTTTTTTTTTTATTTTTTCCTCTTTTTTTATTTTTTCCTGTCTTCTTCCCTCCGGTTGTTGTCCAGCGACCGACGACCGGCAAGAGACTGAGGCTGGCGAGGTGACGAGGTCACCTCACCGACCTCAGTCTCTTACCATGGGCGGGCCGCTGGACCTCACTGTCGCCACAGATCTAGGTGACAACAAGGTCGAGCAGCAGCCATGGCGAGGCCATTCGACCTCGCCATGGTCGCCGCTTGCCATTGCCCAGATCAGTGGTGACGATGAGGTCGAGCGACCATGGTGAGGTCAATCGGGCCTCGCTGTGGCCACTCGACCTCACCTAGGCCAAGCCATGGCTGGCGAGGTCGAACTCGTCGACCTCAGCCGATCGCCGATCCGGCGAAGAATACAGGGAAAAAAATTCAAAAAAAAATTATTAAGTAATTTTTCTTTTTTTTGAGGTATGTATCCATTTGAAGGTCTTGCAATCCAAGTGAATGTTACAATTCTCATCAGATTGAGCACATTATACTACAAAAATTTCAGTTAAATACTTGAGTAAGTCTTCTTGACATGGTAATTTTTTTCATTTTTTTCAATTTCTAAGTAATTGTTTCGTCAAAAACACAATTTTAATTTAGAATATTAAACAGTAGATATGATATTTTTAATATTTTATGAGATTTTTTAATTTTTATATAGACACAATGCAAAGAGATGGGGATTAGATGTATAATAAGAACTTACCTAGACATCGAGGATTGACCGATGAGTTTCGTACCGAGTTGGAACTATTTTTGGACTTTGCTAGTAGTAAATTTGAGTTCATGGATGGAAATAAATTAAGGTATCCATGTAAAAGTGCAGTAATAGTAAATTTCATGTGTGTAATAAAGTTAGAGAATATTTTTGCAGATTTGGATTTACTCCGAACTACTATAATTGGACTTGCCATAGTGAGCTATTTATATCTAATGAAGGATATTGAAGAAGTGACTAATTTTTAGTTAAGGAAGAATATAGCTATTATAACCAATTGAAGCCATACCAAATGATGGTGACTGATGCAGGTGGTCAGAATTTTATTTCAAAATCGAACCATGCAAGTACTAATTTTACTCCTACATTTGAACAAGTGGATACTAATCATGCATCACAATTGGAAGAGATAGAAGTAACAGGTTTTAACGAGAATGTATATAATGGAACTTTTCCATCTAATCAGTTTTGGGAAATGTTGAAAGCAGCATATGAACATTTATGGGCAGGTTGTGACAATCATACTAAATTATCAATGACAACAAAAATGTTAAATATCAAGACAGAGCATAATGTGTCTGAGAATTACTTCAACTCTTTTGTTGAAGTAATGCAGGAAACAATACCTCGTGATAACATCATGCCAAGTGATTTTGACGATATGAAGAAGCTAGTGGATAACTTAGGTCTTCTAGTTGTAAAGATTGATGTATTTAGTAGGGGTTGTATATTATATTGGAGAGATGACAAAAATGCAGAATCTTGCAAATTCTATAGCCAACCTAGGTACAAGATTAACAAGAGGCAGGGTCGTAATCAGAAGCGTAGACCATGCAAGCAAATGTTTTATTTGCCTTTAATCCCCAAATTGCAAAGGCTTTAGCCACTGCTGAACATATGACTTGGCATGCAAATCATGAAACAAAAAAGGGTCTAATATGTCATCCTTCAAATGCAGAGGCATGGAAACATTTTGATAGAACATACCCTGAGTTTGCTATAGAGCCTCGAAACATCAGGTTAGGTCTATGTGCTGATGGATTTGCCTCATTTGGGAAATCAGGAAAAAGTTATTCATGTTGGCCAGTTATCTTAACTCCGTACAATCTTTCACCTGGTATGTACATGAAGACACCTTATATGTTTTTGACATTGATCGTGACTAGCCCGCAAAATTCGAAAAAGTTAATATATGTTTATATGTAACCATTGATTGAAGAATTACAACGGTTATGGAATGAAGGTGTCCTTACGTATAATGTTTTTGCTGATCAAGCATTTGTACTGAAGGATGCTCTTCTTTGGATGATAAATGACTTTCTAGCTTATGGAATATTATCTAGATGGAGTATAACTAGGATCTTAGGATGTACAATATGTTTAGAGAGATCAAAGTCATTCAGATTGAAACATGATAAGAAGGCCAGCTATTTTGACTGTCATAAATAATTTTTGCCAATAAGTCATACATTCAGAAGAAATAAGAAAAAATTCATCAAGAATATGATTGAAAGAACACCTCCACCATTGAGGTTGATCGGTAATCAAATTTAGAAGCGAGTACATGACTTTTCAACTGTTGTTGAAAACCCTCATGGCACAACTATTAAATACGGAAGTATACATAAATGGACTAAACGCAGTATATTTTGGAATCTACTATATTAAAAGCCCCATCTTATTCATTATAATCTTGACGCCATGCACATAGAAAAAAATATTTTCGATGATGTCATAAATATAGTGATGGATGTCACTGGAAAAATAAAAGACAACTTGAATGCATGAAAAGATATGAGAGATATTTGTGATCGACCAACACTAGATATAGATGCAAGCAGCAGGGGACCTAAACCAAAAGTAGTTTATACATTGGACAACAAGCAGAGATGGGTTGTTTGTCAATGGTTGAAATCTTTGCGGTTTCCTGATGGATATGCTTCAAACCTCGGGAGATGTGTTGATTTGAATGAATGCAAGTTAACAGGTTTGAAGAGTCATGATTGTCACATATTTATGGAAAGGCTAATTCCAATAGCTTTCAAGGAACTTCTACCAAACTTTGTATGGGACGCCATTATAGAGTTAAGTAATTTCATTCATGATATTTGCTCAACAGTGTTAAAAGCATCACACATGGAGAAACTAGAGAGAAATATTCCAATTATTCTTTACAACTTAAAATGGATATTTCCTCCATCGTTTTTTGATTGAATAGAATATCTCTTTGTTCACTTGGCTTATGAGGCCAAAGTTGCAAGTCCTGTCCAATTTCGATGGATATATCCATTTAAGAGTTAAAAAAAAATTAATAAATTCCAAATTACTTTATTATATATTATGTTCTGATAAATTTCTTTCTATTGTAACTAGGTTCTTATATCATTTGAAGAAAAAAATGAAGAATAAGGCATGTGTTAAAGCTTTAATTTGTAATGCATATATTGTGGAAGAAGTGATAGCATTTGCATTATACTATTTTGAGTCGCACATGCAGTGCAAGAGGTAGAGAGCAGGAAAAAATGATGAGGGCCCCATTGATCCCAATTGCAAATCATTCTCTATTTTCAATTATCTTAATCGATCAAGCGGCGCATGTAAGTTTTATTACTTAACAGGCAAAGAATGACAGGCAGCCCATATATATATTTTTCTTGAACTATCCAGAAGTGGAGCCATACTTCGAGTAAGTGTATATATTGTGTGTCAAATATTTGCTAATATATAAATAGTATTTGTTAATAGGATTTTTCAAACTTCAATATATGAACTACCACCAAATGAGTTTGACCGTTTGTGCGATAAAGAATTTGCAGCATGGTTCAAAATATATGTAAGTTACCTATGGACCAAAACCAAGTTATTAATATTTTATACATAATTTATTAAAATATATATTATTTGACTTTGTGTGTATATGACCTTAGGTTCACAGTAATCATAGTCAAGTTAAAGAGCAAGGATTATTATATCATTTGTCATAGGGTCCAAAGTCAAGAGTACGAAGCTGACCAGCATATTTCATAAACAGGTATAATTTTTACATTCAAGAATATGGAATGGGAAATGCCATAATGAATAGTGATACGGTAAGGATTATTATATCATCTGTCATGGGGTCCAAAGTCAAGAGTACGAAGCTGACCAGCATATTTCATAAACGGGTATAATTTTCACACTCAAAAATATGGAATGAAAAAAGCCACAATGAATAGTGGTGTGTATGTTTTGTCATCCAATGATAGCAATTCAAAATATGATTTTTATAACTTGTTGGATAAAATCATAGAGATAGAGTACCATGGACCATTAATGCGGATTGTATTATTTAAGTTCAAGTAATTCGACCCCATCGAAGGAATGAAGGCGCATACGAAGTTTAATTTGATTGAAATAAATCACAAGAAAAGGCATATGAAATAAAAACCATTTGTTTTGGCACAACAAGTAATTCAATACATCATATCCTAGTTTGAAACCTGACAAAACTGATTGGTGGGCTGTATGTAAAATCAAAGCATGAAAAAACGAGAAACACCGAAAGAATATAGCATATCAACAAGAGGAAGTTTGTAATGCGGTTAAAACTGAGGAATATAACATTCTAACTTTACGAGATCCATGTAGAGCAATGATAAATATGGATACAACTAAAATTTGCGAATTAAATCTAGAAGGTGTTGCAAAATCTGATTTTGAGACAAAGGATGAGGATGGAGATGAAGATGAACATCAAGACAAAGAAAAAGGTGAAGATCAAGATCAAGATGAACATGAAGTTGAGGATGAAGATGAAGGTGAAGATGAAGATTACGATTTTTGAGACTTTTTATTAATTATGTGTAATTATTATTATTATTGTGACATGTGTTATTGTTGTTGTCATAATTATTGTTGTTATTGTTATTATTATTATCATTATTATTGTTATTATTATTATTTATTTGATGAATTGTTAATATGAAAGGTCGTCGCTAATTTCATTGCTAATCGGCGAGAAATATAATGTTGTCAAAAATTAGCGACCACATTGGCAACAATTTTTATTTGCTTAATTTTTAATATAATAGGTCGTCACTAATTTCGTCGCTAATTTGCATCGTCGCTAATTTTGTCGCAAAATTACACTATGAAAAAATAAGGATTTAGCCACGGAACATTAGTGAAGAACACCAATGTTCCGACGGAAATAGCAACGAACGCGCGGCTCCATCACAAATCCAAATGCAAATAGCAACGAACGCAAATCCGTCGCTAATTTCCGACAAAATTAGTAACGAACTATAAAAATAGTCGCGAAACTTAATTTCGTCGCTAATTTGCAACGAATTTTATTCCATCACTAATTTGCCATGGAATTAGTGATGAAATTAACTTTGGCGGGACGCTCCCGACTATTTTTATAGTTCATCGCTAATTCCGTCACTAGTCGTTAATTAGCGACGAATTTAGCAACAAAAATAAACTTTCGCCACACATTCGCAACTATTTTTATAGTTCGTCGCTAATTTGCAGCGAAAATAAATTTTTCACCGCACATTCGCAACTATTTTTGTAGTTTGTCGTTAATTTTGTCGCTAATTAGCGACGGATTTGAATTCGTCACTAATTAGTGACGAAAATAAACTTTCGCGACTATTTTTGTAGTTCGTCGCTAATTCCGTCGCTAATTAGCAACACATTCAAATCCGTCGCTAATTAGCGACAAAAATAAACTTTCGCAACTTTTTTGGTAGTTCGTTGCTAATTTCGTTGTTAATTAGTGACAGATTTGAATCCGTCGCTATTAGCGACGAAAATAAACTTTTGCGACTTTTTTGTAGTTCGTCGCTAATTTCGTCGCTAATTAGCGACAAATTCAAATACATCGCTAATTTGCGGCGAAAATAAATTTTCCACGGCACATTTGCGACATTTTTGTAGTTCGTTGCTAATTAGCGATGGATTCAAATCCGTCGCTAATTAGTGACAAAAATAAACTTTCACAACTATTTTTGTAGTGCGTCGCTAATTAGCAACGGAATTAGGGACGAAAATAAACTTTCGCGACTTTTTGTTGTTCATCGCTAATTAGCGACGGATTTGAATTCGTCGCTAATTAGCGACGAAAATAAACTTTCGCGACTTTTTTGTAATTCGTCGCTAATTTCATTGCTAATTAGCGATGAATTCAAGCAATGGAATTAGCGACGAAAATAAACTTTTACGACTTTTTTGTAGTTCGTCGCTAATTAGCGACGAATTCAAATCCGTCGCTAATTTGCAGCAAAAATAAACTTTTCGCGGCACATTCGCGACTTTTTTGTTAGCGATGAAAATAAACTTTCGCTTTTGTAGTTCGCAATGGAATTAGCGACGAATTCAAATCCATCGCTAATTAGCGACGAAAATAAACTTACGCGACTATTTTTGTAGTTCGTCGCTAATTAGGGACGAATTCAAATCCGTTGCTAATTAGTGACAAATTCATATCCATGGCTAATTTGTGGCGAAAATAAACTTTTCACGGCACATTCACGACTTTTTTGTAGTACAAATCCGTCGCGAATTAGCGACTAAAATGAACTTTCGCGACTATTTTTGTAGTTCGTCACTAATTTGCGACAGAATTAGCGATGAAAATAAACTTTCGCAAATATTTTTGTTGTTCGTTGCTAATTAGCAACAAATTCATATCCGTCGCTATTTAGTGACAAAAGATAATTCGTCACTAATTTGCCGCAACTATTTTATAATTCTTCACTAATTTTGTCGCTAATTTCGTTAATAATTTGCAAAACGGCATCGCCTTGATTTGGGGGTACAATTAGGATTCGGCTCTCTCTCTCGATCGATTCTTCAAACAGAGCAAAATTAGGGCTCTCTCTCTCTCTCTCTCGGCTTCCTCTGATAAGTGTTTCTTCGGATTTGGCGTTCTTCAGCGCGATTTTTTCTTGGAGAGAGGAACCCCTTCGGCGGACAGCTGGCAGACGCTAGGAAGATCGTGCTGACCGTTGTCCGACAGGAAGCTCACGCGCTCGGACTATCGTCCGAGAGGAACCTCAAGCACGAGGACCATCGTCCAAGAGTTTCGGATCTGTGGAGGATCGTTGTTCGAGAAGGAACCTCAAGCACGAGGACCGTCATCCGAGAGTTTCGGATCTGAGGAGGATCGTCATCCAAGAGTTTTAGAGGAGGTAAGTTTGCGTGAATTTTTTGCACTTTCTGTCTCGGGCGAGCGCTGTTTCGGATTATTCGGTTTCAGATTCTGTGCGGCGTTTGTTTGATGCTGTTCGATTTCCGGATTGACTCTTTTATATTGGATCTCTAGTGCTTCTTTTTGTTCGGATTGGGTTTGCTATTCGGTTTCAGATTCTGTAAGGTGGAGATTGTTCGGTTTCGGATTCTATGGGACGTTTGCTACTACTTCTTTTATATTGAATTTGCTAATTTGCTGCTGCTTCGTTTGCTTGCTACTGATTCGACTTATCTCAGGTTGAATGGATTGGGTTTGATTGGATTTTATATTAGATTCGGTCTGTTTTTATATTAGATTGTTCGGTTTCAAATTGGGTCTGTTTAAGCCAAGTACCTAATTGATGCACTTACACTGGCGAACTCGGCACTTAGATTGGCGAACTCGAAATGGGCTGAAATTTGATCGGATTTGTGGAAACGGGCCGCTAATCAATACTCACAACTATGCTTAGTCCAATTGTTTTTAGTTCAGTTCACATGAAACTGCTGATGCTTCTTTATGTTTACACTAGATAAATAATGCTTGTCATCCTTAAAATCTGCTGATGGTATGCTCACCATGTTCAATAATGGGTTCATGAGTTCGAAAGGACAAATAGTGGACTTATAAGCATCATATGGAACCTAAGTCATGTACATACCATTGATGACTAACTTGAATTTTTTGGGACTTATTGTCCTGATGTCTTGCATCCGGGTCCTGTGTGAGACCTCCATTTCCCAGGACTTGATAGAGTTTTGTACAGTTTCTTCTAACGATCCTTTTGGCCATTCCTTTAGGACATAAATACAGTACCAAGATGAGTGAGAGTAACAATTCCAAATGGTAAGTGCAAGAATCAGCAATACAATATGAATATCAACAAGAACGCATCAACATTAACATCACATCAACCTTGGTTCGGCCTTGTTCGAAGAGCCTGTTCGCATAAACAAGAACTGCTTTCTAATGTTCATTAATTCTCCTATTTTTTTTTAGATAGTGATCACCACAAAGTGCTTCACTTCACTAGCTTTTTGAATGTTTTTATAGACAGAGGTAACAACTGTTAGATGAGGGCAAAAAAATCTAAAGAAGCTCATAGACATTTCCAGACAGCTTAGCGATAGCAAGTTTGTTTCGTTTTCTCAAATTTATCTATTGCTCTCTAAAACAAAATGATAAGCTTCATGATGTATGTCATTATGTATCCCTAACACATGTTCATATTTTTTAAGATATTTGTCTAACCTTCCTACTTGTCAGTATAAACGTTGAGGTCACATGTATGGTGTTGTTTTACAAAGAAGAGCAGCCCCTTCCCCTTTCTCGTCCCTGTCCCTTTCCTCCTCCCCTGCCCTTTCATGTTTCCCTCAACCACTACATGCTGATGGATAACATGGACACATTAACCCTTCCTCTGACCCTCAAGAACATATTAGGGGACAACTTGGACACATGTGAACTGAATCTACTTCAGGTCCATGTCCTTCAGTTCCATCTCCTTCGGTTCCACCTTCTCCTTCGGTTCCACCTTCTTCTTCAATGCAACACTCAAATGATGAGGGAAATATAGGTGAAGAAAATAACCGATTCATGATTTGCCTATATAGAGATTCATAAGTACTTCATTTTTTTAAGTATATGTAATATTTATGGTTTTAGATATAGATGTCACCTGAATTGTCCATGTTGCAAATTATCCGTATGCTTCATTGTTTTATTGTCCATATCGTTTTTTTTAACCTGTTTGCAGATTCACAAATGCTACGTATGTTGTGAGGCAACTTAACAAAATAGTTAATAACTCTTGGAGGGGGAAGTATATTAGTTACAGCAGCATTCCAAAAAAAGTAAAGGATTTGTGGTGGAATAAGTTCAAGGTAAATTTTGTTTTTCTAGGTGTTTCTAGTGGCCATATTAAGGAAGTCCCACATCAAGTAGTAATGGATATGAACTTCAGAAAATCCATTGCCGAATTGTCTATGTGACCCTCATAATAACTTTCAGTTGTTTTTCTATTGATGCAGCGGAAGTTCAGGTGGGATGAAACGGAAGAGGACGAAAAGTTAAAAAAAATTTTAAGAAGAAAACCAGTAATCGCACATGAAATGTGATGAATAAAGCAAAGATAAGTCAAGTAAAGCCAGATTTTATTACAAGTGACAATTGGACTGAAATTAAGAGAACTTGAGAAACTGAAAAGAATAAACAAATGAGTAAACAGAATAAGAAGAATCGAGTTTCTAGTTCTAGTGAAGGGTTTGCCACATATGCTGGAGGCTCTATCAACATTGAGGAGCATAGAAAAAGAATGATAAGTTTGTTAAACATGTTGTAAGTTAATTTAATTTAATTACTCATTTATGTTTATGTTTTGTAGGCAGATGAATTGGGGATGGAACCGACATATACAGCTACATTTGAACGCACATTTCAAAAAAAAGATAAGACATGGACTGGCAATCGAGCAAAAGTTATTAAGGTATGTAAGGTTATACTTGAATGCTTTTAATATTTATGGTAGTTATATATACATGAAGTTGTTTTATTTTCATCTATATTGTTAATGTAGGAAAAATATGATGAACTTTTAATGAGTAGCGCTAGTAGTAGTGGTGGTGATGGTATTGCTGTGTTTGAGCCATCAGTTGACAGTATGGCACTATGGGTGAAGGCCTCGGGTGGGATGAAAAGAGAAAAAATATTTAGGATAGAATCCTTGTCAAAGGTATACACAACGCAGGCTGCTGCAACTTCATCCTCCCACGCGGCTGTTTCAAGGAGGACACGACTTGAGAAGCAAATGACCCAAGAATTGAGCCAACTAAAATATTTACTTGTAGAGAAGGACAAAGAAATAAGAGTGATCAAACAACAAATGCAATTGATCTTGCGACACCTTAACCTCGATCGCGATGGGGTTCCTCCTGTACCTCCAACTAATCCAATAGGTGATGGCCACAATGATGAGCGACATGATGATGATGACATTGCTGATGATGATGATAATTTTGTCAGTCCTCGCTAGTTAAAATTTCCATTTTCATACCGTTATAATATTTTTAAACACTAAATTTTGAGCACTATTTATTTCATCA
Source organism: Syzygium grande (assembly GCA_024733475.1). Classification (NCBI taxonomy): domain Eukaryota; kingdom Viridiplantae; phylum Streptophyta; class Magnoliopsida; order Myrtales; family Myrtaceae; genus Syzygium; species Syzygium grande. Next base: position 12,847,244 of record JAMXDD010000006.1, read on the forward strand.
TCATATCATTATGTATTTAAGCACTAAATTTTGATGTTATTAAGTGCTTAATCAATGTTAAATATAAATTCTAGAAAATAATTTTGCTGTTAATTATATTTAAATTCAAAATCGTCCCTAAACAACATTTGTCGTTGACTTCGTCGCCAAAAAAATTAATAAAAATTCGTCGCTAAATTCGTTCCAGAACAATGTTCGTGGCAAAAGTAAAAATTTTTCAAGATAAATTAGCAACAGATTTTACCACGAAAAATTAGCCACAAAAAATTTGCGACAAATTTTGCCACAAAAAATTAGCCACGAATTTTGCCATGAATATAGTTCGTGGCTAATTAGCGATGAATTTTGCCGCGAATAATTAGCAACAAATGTTTTTCTTCGTAATTTAGCAACAAAAATTGAAATTTTTCATCGCTAAATTTCGCAATACCGAATTGGCAATGAAATTTTTTCGTCGCAAATTCATTTACTGACGAATTTTTTCTTTCTTTTGTGACAATATTCGTCGCTAAAACCTACTCTTTTTGTAGTGGTTCAAGAGCTAAAAACTAAGCTAATCTTGTGCAAAGCTAGTATTGCGAACGGAGTGGGATCTGTTCAAGTGGCACCCAAGGTGGATGTGCTGAGACCCAAGGAATTTAGGGGCAACCAATCTGCTAAGGAAGTGGACAACTTCATTTGAAGCATGGACCAATACTTTGGTGTTATTGGCATGCAAGATGGGAATGCCAAGGTAAGAGCCGCTTTTATGTTTCTCACCGATAATGTAGTGCTTTGGTGGCATCGTAGGTGTGATGAGATAAAATGAGGTGTCGAGCCCCTCAATACTGTTAAAATATATCTCGAATTTAAGCTTAAAGCGAAAATTTGAATTGTGAAAATAAATAAATAAAGAGGAGAAATCTAAGACAGGTTTCGAAATCGACTTTCCTACTGGACGTTGGAATCCAAGTGGGAGAAGTCTCACTTTGTGTCAGATTAGGAAATAAAATCAAGGGCTAATATCCACGAAAAACCCTAAACTGGTACATTTGTGACAATTTTACCTCAAACTATTTTTTTTACCATAAAAAACCCCAAACTGGTACACTTGTGACAATTTTACCCCGAACTATTTTTTTGACCACTAAAAACCCCAAACTTGGTATCGTGTGACAATTTTACCCCCGACTAATTTTTAATATTATTTTTTTTTTTTCAATTTTTTATTAATTTTTTATTTTTTCTTTACCTTTTTTTCTTTTCTCTTTAACCTCCGCCGGTCGCCGGACCCGACCGACCGAGAGGCCGTAGGCAAGGTCGCGGCCCCGCCGTCACCGGCAAGGCTCGACTTGCCGGCCGGCGGGCGCAGGCCGGCCTCGCCTTGCAACGACGAGGTCTAGCCTCGCCCAGGAGAGGCCAACCTTGCCCAACGCCGCGAGGACGTGCCTTTGCCAACGACCGCAGGCCGCCCCTCGCCAGACCGGGGCGAGGGTCGACCTCGCCGCAGGCGAGGTTGACCTGCCCAACGCCCGGCGAGGTCGAGCCCGCCAAAGAATCCATACGACGACCTCTCCGGCGAGGTTAAAAAGAAAAGAAAAAAAAAAGTAAAGAAAAATAAAAATTAATAAAAAATTTTGAAAATAAAAAATAATATTAAAATTAGTTCGGGGTAAAATTGTCACATGTATACCAGCTTTTGGGTTTTTGTGGTCAAAAAATAATTCGGGGTAAAATTGTCACAAGTGTACAAGTTTTTGGTGGTCAAAAAAATAATTCGGGGTAAAATTGTCACAAGTGTACCAGTTTGGGGTTTTTTATGGTCAAAAAAATAGTTCGGGATAAAATTGTCACAAGTGTATCGGTTTAGGGTTTTTCGTGATATTAACCCTAAAATCAAAGTAATTGAAGCCAGCAAAGAAAATCAAATAAAAAGTGGAAAGTTGACCGTGGGGCTTTTCTCAACTTTCCTTCTCGTACTGGACTCGGGCATCAAGAAGGGTTATTCTCATCTTGTTTTTAGATATACATATATATGGGCTGTATTAGTTGCTGCAAGAAGCCCCGCCATTTTTTATAAAGAGCGGAGTGGTCTCGTGAAGCCTATGTCCAGAGCAAGAGAAAAATATTGAAGCGCCGTTCATCAAGTGCTTGGCAGGATTTTCTCTGTTGATTTCATTCGTGCAATTACATCTAAGAGTTTCTTAGTGTTGAAGTTGATAAAATTCTTATGGTAAGAATTTATGTATAATTCCTTCGTGAGATTGAGAGATTATTTCATAAAAAATTATTGGTACTGAACAATGTTTGATTTTTTTCATCAAAAAACAATGTTTGATTTATTTGGTGTAATTAAAACTTAGAAAACACTTAGAATATTTGAGTAACTTGAGTGTGGTTGTAATTTTTATTGTATTACTTGATTTATAGTGAAATTTTGTACTGCTCTTCCGTGAACGTAGGCCAGTACAACTGAACCACGTAAATCTGGTGTCCGATTTATTTTCTTATTATGTCCATTTTATTATTCGATCACTTGACTTCTGCAACAAATACATTGGATGATTTCGTCAAAGAATTTTGGAACCAATTCTTCCGAGAGTTCGCCCAACATGAGGCCTGAGGGAACTTCACCGGCTTGAACAGAAAGGCGCGATTCAAGAACATGTCAAGAAATTCACCAAGCTACTGCTCGAGATCCCTGACCTTGGGGATAACGAATCTCTTTTTGCGTTCATGGATGGCCTAAAGCCTTAGGCCCGGACCGAGCTCAAGCACAAAGGTGCTCAAAGTATCTCGAAAGCTCTTACCAAGGCTGAATCTCACGTGGAACTCACCAAACCCAACTCCTCCAAATCCAAGGACAAAAGGAAAAGTGGGGGAGAGCGGGAAAGAACAAGAAGAGCCATTTAAACCCCCTAGTGGGAGGTGGAACCTGCCTCTAGGTTGGTCATCCAAGGAGAAAGAGAAAGGTCGATCAAATGATTCTTTTTTTACGAACCCCATTGGGCTAAGGATTGTCTCAAGCGAGGAAAACTTTCGGCTCTCATAGCGGAGGAGAGGCCAAATAAAGGGAAGATACTCGCATTGGATCCTTGAAGATTCTCAATGCAATTAAAAGCCAAACTTCCAAGAAGAAGGGCCTGATGTTCACCGATAACTTCATTGCCGGAACGAAGGTGAATGCCCTAGTGGATACCGACCCCTCCCACCTCTTCATATCGGATTTTGTAGCCAATAAACTCGGTTTGAAAGTAGAAAAGGCAGGAGGATGACTTAAAACCACCAACTCAAAGGAGATCCCAACTGTAGGCCTCGCTCGGAACGTGAACCTTCGCATCGGCGCATGGCTTGCAAGAAAACACCCAAGGTAATTATTCTTGATGAATACGAATTTGTCATAGGGATTGATTTCCTTGATCAAGTCAATGCCTTGATTGTTCCGAGTGGAAATCATTTATATATCGCTGATGGGACTTCATAATGTTTGGTGCCCGTATCCCATCAATCAGGTCAAGCCTCCAAATACCTCTGGGCCATACAACTTGCCAAAGGAGTGATGAAGAATGAGGAAACCTATGTTGCCGCTCTCAAGTTCGAAGAGAGCAAGGGAGACAAGGGAGAACTTCCTCCTAAGGTGGAAAGCTTGCTTGATGACCTTTTATCGAATAGTGCCACCCGAGTTAGAAGACCTTCGACGGCAACTCAGGGAACTTTTAAGGCTCCTTTTGGTTCTTCCGTCCTCAACCAAGAGAAGCAAGATGGATCTCTTCAGCTATGTGTTGACTACCGAGAGCTCAACAAGCTAACGGTAAAGAACAAGTGATTAATTCCACTCATAGTTGACTTGTTCGATTAACTTGGAGGTGTCCGATGGTTTTCCAAACTCGACCTAAGGTCGAGTTACTATCAAGTCAGAATAGCTGAGGGGGACGAACCAAAGACCGCTTGTATGACGCAGTATGGATCTTATGAGTTCCTCATGATGCCCTTCAGTCTCACTAATGCACTGGCTACGTTTTGTACTCTCACATATAAGGTACTACAGCATTTCCTTGATCAATTCATTGTCGTTTACCTTGATGCTATCACATTCTATAGCCGGACCTTGGAGGAGCACACCAAGCATTTGCGCCGAGTCTTTGAGGTGCTTAAAGAGAATGAATTGTTCATTAAGAAGGATAAATGCTCATTCGCCCAACCGGAGGTGACTTTCTTGGATCACATCATTGGCACTGGTACCATTCGGATGTGTCAAAAGAAGGTCAAATCCATCCTCGAGTGGCAACCGCCAACCAAGGTTTTCAAACTCCAATCATTCCTTGGATTGGCCAACTATTATCAACGGTTCATCCATGGATACTCTCACGTTACAACGCCATTAAATGACTTGTTAAAGAAGGGCCTATCGTGGGATTGGAGTAGGCAACGTCACGAAACCTTCGAGGCCTTGAAAAAGGCTATAACCGAGAAACCCATCTTGGCATTACCCGACCATTCCAAGCCATTTGAAGTCCCCACGTATGCATCAGACTTTGTCATTGGAGGGGTTCTTATGCAAGATGCCCATCCTATTGCTCATGAAATCTGAAAGCTCAACAAGATGGAGAGGCGCTACACCGTCCAAGAAAGGGAGATGACGGTCGTGGTGCATTACTTGAGGACTTGGTGACACTACCTTCTCGGATCAAGATTCAGGATTCAGATCAACAACATCACAACGAGCGTACTTTCAAACTCAAAAGAAGATATCCTCAGAGCAAACTCAATGGCAAGACTTCTTAGCCAAGTTTGACTTCACCTTCGAGTTTAAGGCCAACATGATTAACTCAATGGGGGATGCTCTAAGCCGACAGTCTGAACTTAAAGCCATAAGTCTCCCACAAAGAACCCTCGTAAATCACATCGGTAAGGTATGTCCCATGATCCCTCCACCATGAATCTCTTAGAACATGTCAAAGAGGGCAAGATGCCAGAGATTTTGGCATTAGGATGGCCTTTTGTACACCAAGGGCCATCGTGTTTATGTCCTGCACCACGACAACCTTCAGAGGGAAATCATGGAGGAATGTCGCGACCCCAAATGGGCGGGTCATCCAGGCATGCATCGAATGCTCGCCCTTGTGGAGGGGGAACTATTATTGGCCTCACTTGCGAGAGGATATGAGGCGTACGTGAGGACTTGTCTCGTGTGCCAACAAGACAAGGTAGAGCACAATGCGTCGGTCTCTTGGAACCTCTTGCCATTCCTGAGCACCCATGGGAGAGCATCTCCATGTATTTCATCGTCGGTATGCCCAAGACCAATGGATTTTGCACCATCATGATAATCGTGGATCACTTCTCTAAGTATGGCATGTTCATCCCAGTTGCTAGAGAATGCCCCGCTGAAGAAGCTGCCCTATTGTTCCTAAAGAACATTGTGAAGTGTTAGGGCTTGCTGACGAATATTGTTAGTGATCGAGATGGCCAATTTATTGACAAGTTTTGGATGGCGTTGTTCAAGCTACTCAAGTCGGATTTGAACTTATCCATTAGCATGCATCTACAAACCAAGACCAATGGATTTTGCACCATCATGATACTCGTGGATCACTTCTCTAAGTATGGCATGCTCATCCCAGGCCCAAGACCAACGGATTTTGCACCATCGTGATATTCGTGGATCACTTCTCTAAGTATGGCATGTTCATCCCCGCTGCTAGAGAATGCCCCGCGGAAGAAGCTGCCCGATTGTTCCTAAAGAACATTGTGAAGTGTTGGGCTTGCTGACAAATATTGTTAGTGATCGAGATGACCAATTTATTGACAAGTTTTGGATGGCGTTGTTCAATCTACTCGAGTCGGATTTGAACTTATCCATTAGCATGCATCTACAAACTGACGGACTAAAGGAGCATACCAACGCTCTCATCGAGCTCTACTTTCACGAGGACAATGTCAATTCCCTTGTGAATCACACCAGTAAGGGATGTCCCATGACGAGGGCATTTCCCCGACCAAATCCAACGTTTCCACGACGAGGGCATCGTCGGATTTAGTGGGGAGAATGTCACGGACCAAGGAATGCCACATCACCAATCCAAAGGAACACCACATCATCAATCCAAAGAGGCTCATCAAAGCCGTTAGATTGCAAGGAGATTCGATCTCCATCAGCGAATTTGTTTGACAGGGATTGATGCCATCAACCATTCGATAGATTCAATCTCCACCATCGGATTAATGTGATGAGCATCAATATCAACCACCACTAGATCAAGTGGACCTCTACTGTTGAATCGATTGCACGATGATTGAAATCATCTATCGATAGATCACATAGGTGATCAATGGTTGTAATTAAAGAAACTTTTGTATAAATAGGGGAGCTCTCCCCCTCATTTGTATCATCCACTTCATTTGAGCAATACAAGCATTCTTTAGAGTTTCTCTCTCTACTTTCTCTCTTTAAGAATTCCCTTCCTTGAGTGTGGGAGTGCAAGTGAGAGTGAGAGCAAGGGCTTACTTAGGCCAAACAAAGTGATTGGAGGTCTAAGTGCCGCACAGTTCGTGATCGGAAGAATCGTCCCACGACAATAGGATGAATCATCAATCCTCCTTTTCGTCTAGGCTGAAGCCACGACCTTCGTACTGATTTCAAAAGTCATCTCCCTACCTATCCCTGTTCGAATCGAATTCCCTATAGGTAGGTCGGACAACAAATGTTCCAAACCACCGAAGCAGATCCTTCAAATGGTTGGCTGCGGGTGTCATTTAATCTCAGTGCCAATTCGCCAACCCTTTCCAAGGTTCCCCTGGCCGAGCCGCTCCTTAAACATGTGTAGTTCGTTGCCAATTCTACTCCATGGCTCATTTAGATGCCTCAAGACAGCCAACGCCCCCGATCTTTGTCAGCAAGACTATACCATTATTGTCAAACCCAAACGGCTCCGGTCTTCAAAAATTCCTGTCATCTCTGATGCCAATTGACGTGGTAGAAATATAGATGAAAACAGATAGATCAATCTGCAACGTAAGTGGCAAATCGCAAGCACGCAAACTTGCGCAACAATAGAGAGAAAACTCTAAAATCCTTAAATTTGGAACGGATAAACTAACAAGGAAAAGAAACTCAATCATACTAAGTCTCGAATATATAAGTAGATCACTTCCAAAAATTAATTGAATCATTTAATATCCCGACATATTGTAAAATTATTGAAAAAATAAGGAAATAAACTAGTCAATCGAGGAATCAAGAGAGTGGGTTTATGATTAATTAATCTTAATGAGATACACTATTTTTTCATGGACGGACATCTTGTTTTCTTAAACTAATTTATGGGGCATATCCTTCCGCTATGTACATTGGATCAATCTAGTTAGTAATGCTGGATGTGATAGAGTCGTCATATTACCTAAGTTGTTGACTTTCTGCAGCATTCTGATCAGCAAAAACTAGGTGTGTCAATCGAGTGGGTTGGGTCGGGTTTGGGTCAGATCAAAAATGGTTCGACTCATATTGACTCATTTAATGCGTTTTTACCCATATTCATGTAGTGTAAATCTAACGACTCATACCCGACCGATCCGTATTCTAAAAAACTTCAATATAAAATTCAATTTAGAAAAAAACTTGTTTCTTATAATATTTTTAAAAATTTTATATTTCTAAAATTCTTCAATGCAACATAAAATAAGTGAACAATTTTTGTAATTTAAAAAAAATAATTTTTTATATTTTTGAATATCTTTTTTTTTATTTTATTTTTAAAAGGGTAAATACCACGAAAAACTCTAAACTGATACACCTGTGACAATTTTACCCAAATCTAATTTTTTTTGTAACCAAAAACCCCAAACTAGTACATTTGTGACAAATTTACTATATTTTAAATTAAATTAATATCACGAAAAATCACAAACTAGTACACCTGTGATAAACGGAGGGATAAAACCCAAACTGATACACCCGTCAAAGCGTCGTATAACTCAAAAATAGTAAAATTTAATGAAAAGTAATTCGGAATAAAATTGTCACAAATATATCAGTTTGGGAATTATGGTAGTCAAAAAATTAGTTTGGGGTAAAATTGTCATAAATGTACCAGTTTAGGATTTTTCGTGATATTAACCCTTTTTAAAAATGAAAATTTTAATTATTTTTTCTTTTTTTTTCTTTTTCCTTCTTCAGAAATTTAAAAAATAATTTAAAAATCGATTTTTTTAAAATAATCTTTTTTCAAATGACATGTTATGATAATATGATTCACTTAAGCTATTTACCCTACAAGGGTACAAATTAATAACTTAAATGGATCAAATATGGGTTGAATATGAGTTTGCAACAAATCCATATTCAACCCATATTCAACCTATATAAACTTGGGCTTTAATGTTGTAAACCCATTTTGACTTGTTTTCTAAATTTCAAGTGACCCATATTCAATTTGGGCCCACTAAAAATGAGTTAATAAATGGATTTCTGACCCATATTGTCACCTCTGGCAAAACTTAAGACCGGTATTTAATGAATGAATATATAAATTATTGTTAGTAATGAAAATATTTTTCTGTTGACTAACTATTTCAATCGATACAAATAATCATTTTTAGGAAAATGCTTTCCGAATTATTTATTTTTCTCGAAATAAATGGAACCTGGTACCAAAAATTTTTGCAACATTCCAATAATAAACATATCATAACTTTTAACCCAAGGGAAGCAACGGATTCGTGATACTGACTTGAAAAGCGGTCTTTATTTGCATATATTCATAAGACAACTTTATAGATCATATTTTCATGACACAATTAAGATATTTTTTTCTCTTTGTTCTTGTACAGTTCGGCAACATGTTGGCACCTCTCTTTTACTCGCGTGTGAATTCAATTTTACTCTGAATTCGTGTTGAATCTGTTTTCACTAAATCTTAAGTCGCAGGATCAATGGACATTGCCTAATTTAACTAAATCTGTTTATTTTCCTTTCCAAACCAACAGACAGATGTTCCTCAATGGAATGGATAATGTCTCGCATTTGCATAAGTTTAAAAGGAAAGGTTATGCGGTTGTCCACACATGATGCGTTCATCCATATTGATCGAGTCAGTTCTCCATAAAATTAACACTAAATGATTTTCTAACAAGAAAAACGCCGAAAAGAAACACCCTCCATCCAGAAAACCCATCTTGCTATGGACTATATACTCTTTAGATACATGTGATCGCCCTTCACTTATCGGTTTAAACTTTTGGTCCCTCTCAGTTTATATCGCGTGTGCGTCCACTCTGCTCATCAAATTTCACACTGCTTGTAAGTGAGCAGGACGATAAAATATCACGCATTGAACTTTCTAACATGCTCATATCTCTCTCTATCGACTACGTGCACGATGCTAATTTCTCATATTATCAATTTGCTCCGGTTCAAGAGGTTCAATCTGCATAATACAACTCTCCGACTCGTATTAACTATTCGGCCCAAAAGAAAATCTCTTCAAAAAGAAAAGGCCTATACCTTAAATGGTGAAATTGATTTTATGCAAGCATGATGTTAATAGCGCGGCAGCACTTGCCATATTAAGCCAATGCCTCTTTAATTTGGACTTAACCTCCAATAATAATTATACACAGGATGTAATGTGATTTACTTATTTATTTATTTTGAAAATGAGAGATTTTTCATTATGTCTTAAAAAAATCTTTTGAGGGAAAATTCCAACGGGTCCGACCGGAATAGTTGCGCTCCCGTCGACCTCGCCGACTCAAAGCTGACTCGGTGACTCGCTGGCTTCGCTCGCTCGCTCCAAACAGAAGCGACCGACCGACCGTCCTCGATCCTTCCTCCTCTCAACTCAAAACAGAAAAGGAGGAGGAGGAGGAGGAGAAGAAGGAGAAGAGGAAGAAGAAGATGCATTTGAGCGAGAACGAGGGCATCGAGGGCGCCGTCTTCGTCGTCACCGGCGGGCTAGGCTTCGTCGGGGCCGCGCTCTGCAAGGAGCTGGCCCGGCGAGGCGCCCGCGAGGTCCGATCCTTGGACCTCCGCCTCGCCTCCCCCTGGTCTCGCGATCTCGAGGACCATGGAGTCCGCCGTATCCGCGGTAGGTTCGATCGCCTCGCCCCTCCTCTCCGGAGATTACGCGAAACGCTTGGCTTAGCTAGTTTCCGGCTTTTCGGTGGATCGCGGCTTGTGGTGTTGCCGTGAGTGATTCCTACGTAGATATTCTCGTATGGATCTGGGGAATCGCTTATTAGCGTCCGGGTTTCTGTTGTCGTGGCGATCGATCGTCTTGCGTTGGAGGTGATGCGGAATGCTGCTGGCAATTTTGAATGCGAGGAAAGGGCGGAGATTTTTGTCCGGGAGATCAGTGCAAGGCTCTATGAGCTTGAGTCTGTTGAGTGTTATTAGATCAATATGGGATTTTCGTTCTTCGGTGCTTTCTTAGGCTGAATTGCTGAAATGCCCTAGCTCTTATAGTTAGAGATTGCGGTTAAAATAGTTAACGAGTCCGGATGGATGGGCGCTTTTGGTGGATGTTGTGGCTGAACCTCAATCGCCACGAAGTGTGAATTTTGCTGGTTTAGTTGTCCTGAGCTATCAGCAGTGATCTCCTTTTCTAGATTTGGAAGCTGATTGGGGTCGAATTTTCTGCATCTACAGGGGATGTCGCGCGCAAAGCTGACGTCGAGAAATCTCTGCGCGGTGCCGACTGTGTGTTCCACCTCGCTTCGTTCGGCATGTCTGGCAAAGAGATGCTGCAATTTGGTCGAGTTGATGAGGTGAACATAAATGGCACCTGCCATGTTCTGGAAGCCTGTGTTGAGTTGGGGATTGGAAGGCTCGTCTATGTCAGCACGTATAATGTTGTGTACGGGGGGAAGGAGATCGTGAATGGCAATGAAAGCATGCCTTATTTCCCTTTAGACGATCATGTGGATTCTTATGGTCGTAGCAAGTCAATTGCAGAACAATTGGTTTTGAAGAGCAACGGTCGTCCTCTGAAGTAAGTGATACTGAATTCCACGTTGTGCAAGACCTTGGTTTAATTATGTCCTGTATGTGATTTTTACTACTTTTACTGTGGATGTTGAGTTCTTCTAACTTCCTTTGCATGACCTTCGCCAAAGCATTATAATTTACATAAAACAACTAATCAACTTATATTCTAGTTATTCTTGGAGGGGATTTCACGGCCTCTCAGTTTAAGCTAAGTCTTGGCTTCTCAAACACTTATATACTAGAGCAGTCAATTTTATTTTGGTCAGCTGCTAGATCAGCCAGTTGGCTGTATCTCTTTGAATGCAATCTCAATATAGGTGTTGGCTGCTTTTCAATTTCTTTCCACCGCATGCCAAATGCCATCATAACAGTTTCCGATATGACTATGCTACACAGGAAAAAGAAGGGGAAAAACCTCTACACATGTGCTGTCCGTCCAGCTGCGATATATGGTCCAGGTGAAGATAGACACCTTCCTAGGATTGTATCACTGGCGAAGTTGGGTCTCCTCCCATTCAAAATTGGTGAGCCCACTGTGAAGACAGATTGGATTTATGTCGATAATCTTGTCCTTGCTCTTGTATTAGCAAGCATGGGGCTTTTGGATGACATTCCTGGGACTAAAGGACAACCAGTGGCTGCTGGCCAACCATATTTTGTATCTGATGGTGAGAATCCCACGTTAATCTTCTGAATTGTTTTTTGTGTGTCTTGTGAAGAAAATCATCTGGTGGCTATTGTAGGAAATTTTTCTGATAAGGATTGTTTTTCTAGCTGTAGTTATGGTTTATGTGATGGGTTTGGATCTTTAGATAATTCTTATATTGCAAAAGAAGAAACTGACCCTTTGTACTTGCAGGATCTCCGGTAAACACTTTTGAATTCTTGCGACCTATTCTTAGAAGTCTAGATTATGATGTACCCAAGGCTTCCCTGTCTGTTCCTCGTGCTCTTTCTTTGGGCAAGGTTATCGGGGCTGTCTATACCATGTTGTATCCTTGGTTGAATAAGTGGTGGCTTCCGCAGCCTCTCATCCTTCCAGCGGAAGTATATAAGGTAAGTAATCTCTATTCCAAGCTCTTCTTCTGGTTGTGAGTGCCTGATGTGTCCTCAATCTTGTTAGGGATTGGGACTTGGGAGTGAAATGGTCTATAGTATTACCTGTAAATACTCCTAGTTACGACTGCCAAAAATCTAAGTAAAAGTCCGGAAGATCACTTCACGCCACCAAAAGGCTATGCCACATGATGGGTAAATTTACTGTCCAGATTACACAATAAATTTCCTCGTGTCAAGTCTCACTCCACCGGACTGCGTTTTGTACAGGCCCAATGCTGTTATAAAGCTATCGAGTCATACTAAAAGACCAAAGCTACTTCCGACCCAAAAGATGGTTGGAGATAGTCGCGTTCCAACAAAAACCTTGGCTAGTATTCAGGATTCGGTATTCTTAATTGACAGTTTGGTTATCTCGTTTGGTTTGCAAATTTGAGCATCAAACAAAAAATTGACGTAGGTTCCTTTTCCTTTGGTATACTTTTAAGACGTCATTTTAAATTAGTCAAACTTCTGTTATGGGTAGGGTAGTTGCGGGCATTTTCTTTTTCTCCTTTTCATTTGTGGAGCTGTACGTTTGGATTTGCGTTTTTCGAAGTTATCTAGCGTGTCGGACATTAATCCATTTTCACCTTCGACGTCTGGCATCTCTCTCAATCAACAGGTAGGCGTTACCCACTACTTCTCATTTCTTAAAGCTAGAGAAGAGCTTGGCTATGTCCCTATTGTGTCTCCTCGTGAAGGCGTGGCCTCGACGATTGCATACTTGCAAGAGAGGAAGAGGAAGAGCCTGGATGGCCCTACCATTTACGCATGGATGTTCAGCATAATTGGAATGGCCGCACTATTTGCAGCCGCTTGCTTACCGGAGATCGGGCCTGTGAGATACTTAAGAGCCCTCAGCCTTTTCTTTTTCCGGTCAATGTGGGTGGTCAGGTTGGTACTTGCGGCAGCTGTGGCAGCACATGTCGGCGAGGCAATATATGCTTGGCACCTCGCCAAGAGGGTCGACCCTGCTAATGCAAGGGGATGGTTTTGGCAAACTTTTGCGCTTGGGATCTTTTCATTGCGTTTTCTACTTAAGAGAGCTAAGTAGCTGTTGGGAAAAACTTGTACTCCCGCGATAGAAAACGTCCAACATTATGCAATCTCGCTAGAATTTTGCGGTTACCCAGAAATGTTCGCACACAAGCAGCATCCTCCGAAGATAGATATATACGGTATATATTATGATAAACAATGATTATGGTATAACTCGGTGATTTAGGGCTGGCAAACGGTCAGCAGCGCGGGCCCATCAGATGGCCCACAACCGTAAGCCGTCAAGGACCGGTCTGTTCCGTTTCATTGGGACCTTCTATAAAAGTATTACTTGCCCGGCCGCAATCCCAGCAGCATCGGCGGTTAAAGATTTTGCAGCTTTCACGTTTCACCTGAACAATGTCCTTCTATGGGACAAGCTCAGTTACGGTTTTGCTTTCAAGAACATTGATCGTTCCAGGATAAGCATCATGCGCCCCGGCAAATGTGTATAACAAGCTGGTCTTCTGTCACGAGATGCTTTTTGAATCTTTTTTAAAGAGCCATAAGGGATACATAAATGATTCATAGTGATGGAGAAAGTACATATTCCGGTTCGATCCAATGACATGATGGTGAAGGTTACGCGCTGAAAGCATAACAAAACAATAACGTCCTACCTAGAAGTCTTTCCTAGCCATAATCACATTGCGACATGTTCCTAAGCCATTAAACTACCGAAATACAGAGGGACTTCTACTAAATCTGGTTTCAAGGACTCAAGCCCTTATTACAACTAATCTCCTAGAGGGCTTCAAGCTACATGTCCCTAAACTTACAACATCAGCAAACACAAGGGTCAGCATCTTATGGCACTACACTGGACACAGGATCAGTTCAACTTTAGTTTTACCTCCATGGCAGGCTAGACATGCCTTGTGAGTTACTGTTGTTGCAGATGCCTGTACTCTGATTCAGCGGACTCCCAGGCCCACCAGATGATTCACTGAGGGTCCCATGGGATGGTGGGCTACTAGGCCCGACCGACACTCCACCGGAGACAAATTTTCCTGGAACCAAAAAGGACTCAACTTGGTTCGCCGATTTCGTTTCGGGACGACCTTCAGCCATAAAACTGCCCACAACGACCTGCATTAAATTTGTCAGCTTAATGTCATCATGGATAATTGACTTTTCTTCTTTTCTTGCTAGTAGATTCAAAACAGACAGACACCAAGCATATATGTTCAGAGCCACGGCCTCACTCAAATCTGACTCTGCTTTTACTGTAAGAAACTAAACCATATCTACGAGGATGACATCCATGCTCTCCTCATTGGATTCACATTCCAAGATCCCGTACTTATTGTCATCAACTAACAAAGACAAAGCAGAGGGACCCATTAATTGACTGTAGACTTGTTCACATAAGTTGATGTAAACAAGCTTAGAAAAAATCTTTAGAATTACTAACACTATTCTCTAGAAACCCCACCCACGCTGGGGAATTGCCCAAATTTTGGTAGAATAAAATGCCAAGTCAAAAAACGTAATTTTTCCTATTCCACCCTTAAAAGCCACACGAATACTAAGGAAATTCCCAGAATTTGGTAGAAGAAAAGTCCTAAGTCCTCACGTAATTTTTGTTCGATTCCAGCACTATGGTAATTGCTTTAGGCCACCACAACAAAGCCACAAGGAGACGTATTTAATACATCTCTGTGTGAGACTAAAAGAGGAACTGATGGAAAGAGTGGAAGTACACCTGAACAGGAGATGCTGCAGTTAGAAGACCCACCACCCCACCACCTAAAACACGACCATCTGGGCCAGACAAAGACACACTCAAGCCTCCAGTTCTGCTGCGATGTCCGCCACTATCCGATAGAAGAAATGATCCAGAAAGTGACAGTATTTCAAATCGCCCCTGCCAAATTAAACTATAGGTCAATTACATTCCATCAATATAAAAAAATAAACAAATCACTACTATGGGTCACAGTAACTTGCTGATGAGTGCTTTGCACTAAAGAAACTGAAACAGTACTCCATCCATCACGCATTTACCAAATAGTGCTGGGTAAAGCCAACTGAGGCACTTTTCAATGACACTCAGTTTTCGTCCTCATATTTACTCAGCGGTTAGTGCATTAGTAATATCCACATGTCCAAGTGCCTTGAAAAAATAGATAAGCTAAGTACTTGATAATCAAAACCTGAGTTGGGCTTTTACATTAGGATCCTCAGAGACAATCTTCCTCCTATAATAAGTGCTAACCAATTTCTACTCTTCTCATGTTAAGGCCGAGGAGCAGTCTCACAAACCTCGTAAGTCACAGTGCCACCAGATGTGGCAGGTTGGCGAAGTGTCACATTAGATATAGCTCCATTTGCAGACAGTACACAAACAGCCCTTGGACCATTCTGGGAAAATGACATTATCTTTGATGATACATCCTGACAAACCAAAGAGAGAGTGGCTAAATCATCAGAAAAACCTGAAGTCTCATCGACGTATCTAGATAAAATAGTAAATATAAGAAGAACTCGGTGAAAGATCATTGAAACAACACTTATGATCGAAATAGAAACAAAAGCCTCACAATAATGTTCTTATGCTGGATCAAAGCACGTTAAAGTTACCATCATGAACTTCGGTTTTCTTTAATATATAAAAAATCCATCAAGCGCTTGAAAAAATGTGGTGAAAGGATTACCGATGCCTCCAAAGGCTCTCAAAGCCAAAAGCTCTATTTCCTTCTTTCTTTGGCTCTCAAAAGTCAAACCCACTCTATCCTAAATAAGACTCTAGAATTGAGCCCGTGCAATGCACGGTACATCACAATATTGATAAAACATAAATATTATTTCCCTCAAATATATATAAAATATATGAAGAATAAATCATTAAGTACATTGTTGCTTCCAATTAGAGTCAATATTAGTTTTTTTTTTCAATATCAGATCAAATAAAAGAAATTTAAAATTGGGCTAAAAGAAAGCAATTAAAAATGGAAGTGCTTGGGTCACATGAGCAAATCCAACTTATTTATATCATTTCACACTTGAAAGATATAGCTATACTTAATTGATTGGATTTCCCTTTACTTTATTAACGGAAGGACCCAATCTAACAAAAAAATAATGTAGTTTAGGGACTCAATTAGCCATAAAAAGTTTAGGGACTAGATTGCACAAATTGAAAAGGTTCGTGAACTACTAGTGCCTTTATCCCTTAATCAAATTACCATTTCCATGATGGCATCTATAAGCAGTACTTCTTTTGAGGTCATTTCTCATACAAGGATGAAACAATCAACGCAATATGGAAAAGAACATTCGGAGGAAAAGGAGGAAGGACCTCTCCAGCTTTAACTGTGATCACATGTGGCGTAAATCCCATCCCACCAGATCCTGCACAGGTGGTAGTATTAGCTACTTTCTCTCCATTATACCACCATGCCAATCAAAATCAAGACGGCATTCACACAATGATTTTCACGTGCTTTTGCTAATGTGAAATGAGATAGCCACTAGTGAAACCAGTTACATAATAATTGTCCCTAAGGAAGAAAAGGTCAATAGACAGGGAAGATCAGTGAAGTCCACTCCCTGTCTCATCCAAGATCAAGCAACAAACTTGTCAAAATTAATGTCTCTCTTATTAGAACGTTCTTGGCTGATAAAGGATCAAAGAGTATAATTCTTTCATTTTGTTGATGTATTGGACGATTAATTGGTGAATTCTTCAGTAATGGCATTTCCAATACTCTTGTTTGAGCAGAGGAGATCTATCTATCTCAGCTTCAAACACCAGATGTCTAAAGGTCACCTGGCCATAGACTAAGTATTAACTGTTGTGTCATAGCTTGCCACATTGCCAAACATACTGCTAATCGCTACCCGGAGCTTATTACAAATCAGAATAGGCAAAGAGAAAAAAGAAGCACTGTCTACTATGACATGCAGTTAAGCAGCTGAGGCCAGGGGCCAAATTTGAGTGCTTTTTTGCATATTCCCTGCCTATGTTAGCCCGCCCCTCATGAGCAGTTCGATGAAGTGGGTACCACATAGGTCCCACATGATCTGACGACTCATGGTCAGTGGACTAACCTAGCCAAGAGTACCCAATAATTTTCCCAAATTTCGGCCTAATCCCTCACATTGACAAAATCTGCACAAGATTACCTTTTCTTGCCCGCTGAGGAGTCGATGAGAGATGGTAATTCAGCCCATCTCCTAGAAGTCCTATTATTCAAATAAGTAATGCATACAAGTGGATGAGGTCAGAAGCGAACCAATCAAAGAAAATCTACAGTTCTGCCATCATTTTTAGTACGCTGAAAAGTGAAATGAATTTCTAAAAAAATGGAGAAATGGAGAAAAAGGGAACGCATACATCGTCCGTAAATTTTTTTTCTGGAAAGAAAAGAATACACAAAAGCCTAAGAACTGCGTCCAGGTTATCCAGGAAGGAAAAATCAATTAAACTAAAGCAAAATCGAAGAGAAACCCAACCAAAGTGGCTACCGGCAAAGAGCACTCAGGACACAAAAAGGGCACGATGGTAATTCAAACTTAAAGAATCTAAGCACGACCGAACATAAACCCTACAGGCAAACTGAAAATAGCAGGATAACCATGTCCGACATAGCAGAATAGAATATGTAGAGGAAACAAGACGCCCCCATCGGAGGGAGAGGCTAAGACAAATAAAGAATCCCCACAAGCAAAACAATATGCAGATGGGCAAAAAAGCAAGAGATCCCAGTCAAAAGCACCTGCTGCTTTGACATTATAAAAGCCAAAAAATTCAAACTTTGGGCTTGAGCATCCTCAGCACTCCCACTCAGAACAAGCGTTCCATCAATAGGAACTAAGCCCAACGAATCCGGATGAAAAAACAGAGACCCACCCAGATTCATTCGCATTGATATGTGGGAGAAAGTTTACCCGGAGCATCCGATCGTCGCTTCTTGTTGCTAGATCCAGGAGGCCTGCCCCTTCTCTTCGTCAAGCTAGCCGACCCCGAATCTCCCGACTGAGCAGCAGCAAAAGCAGGAGAGCCGCCGTGCGTCGACGGCAGACGAGGCGGGGACCCGAATCCTCCGCCGGGAGGCGATGCGGTCGCGTGGCCCGCACCCCCGGAGTTGAGACCCAACGCGATCGATCCCTCCGGCCCGTACTTTCTCGGCCTCCCTCTCTTCTTCTTCACCGGCTCTCCCACCACGTTCATGTTCAGCCCCTCCGCCCCCCCGCCGCCGCCGCCGCCGACGCCGATCTCGCCGTTGGCGGCGGACGGAGCGGGCGCCGCGGCCGGCTTGTAGGGAACCGCCCCGTCGCCGCCGAAGGCCAGGCGCAAGCTGTCCATCACCGGCGGCGACGGGACCGTGGGGTTCTGGAGGCTCGCACCGAACGCGTCTCCCGACATTCCTCCGATTCACCTCGTACCTTGTCCCCCCCTAAAACCCCATCAAACCTGCGAAAAACACAAACATGCACCACGAGATCGGCGTCGGAGACCTTCCACCAAAAGGTAATCACTAGCTCCCCCCCCCCAAAAGAAAAAACCCTAATCACGCAGCACGAATCGCTCATAAAAATCGAGAAAATTCGAAGTAAAATTAGCAACTGCACTTCGCGAGACGACAATGGCTCGAAACCGGCCGCGGAATCATCGACCGAACTAATCGAGATTAAGAGGCGATTTTTACCACGAAATGAAGCCTAAACCCAGCTCCAAATGCGAGCTAATCCCTCGAATTCCCGGCACGAATCCATCGCAACGAAAACCCTAATCCCGGCGAACTAGAGAGAGAGAGAGAGAGAGAGAGAGAAAAATTCACAGACTGAGTCCAATCCTCACTCCCCACCGAGTCTAAAAAAACCAGACAAATTTTTCCTCCCCCAAATCTAGACGACGATCGTCGGCGGAAACACCGTTCAAAACCGACGGAAGTGAAAAACTTCAGAGCTGAAGATTCCAGAGGGAGTAAACTCCCTTTTTTCCCGAGAAAAAAAAAAAAAAAGAGGAGTCGTCTTTTCTTTTTTTTCCGGGAAAATGGAACGGGATAAATACGCAGGGGGGGTGCTTCCAAAAAGAAAAAAGGGGAGGCGAAAAAACTACCGTGAGCTCCACCAAAAATCCAGGAAAAGTTGCAGGGACCCAGAAAATTGAGGGAGAAGGCGACGACGGGGATGAAAGAGACGAGGAAGGTGCGACCAACAGCGCCTCCCCCTTTTTTTTTTTTTTCCTTTTTCTTTTTCCGGTCCGGGAGAATTTGAATTCCAGCTATCGACGAAGCAATCAATTTATTTCGGATATTCCCTATTTTTTTCCTTTTTTTTTCTCTTTTTTACTTTTTCCGGGGCTTTTTTCCCTCCGTTTTTCCGCTCGAAATAAATTCGGTTCTGGGGAAACGCAGGAGGCCAAGAGCCAATTGAAATTGGTCAGGATTGGGATTTTACGTTTTGGTACCCGTTTAGTTTTTAGCTACTTTGAACCCGAAAAAAATACACGAACACCGGCACGTAAATTCGCGTAGAATTTTTTCGTATAATTTATATCCTATTGGAAAAGTAAAAGGTCAATTCTTTTTATTCAAATCTAAGGGAAAAACAAACTAGGCCTACACTTATCTAATGCAAAATAATCTAAGTTTTTTTCGGGATAGAGTCAATGTGATATAAAGTCGCCCAATAATTCATTTGAAAAAGAAATTAAAAAAAAAAAAAAAGCTACCCAAATCTAGACTAATGAGAAAATTGAGAGAGAAGGCGCCGATGGGGATGAAAGAGACGAGGCAGGTGCGAGCAACAGCGAATCCCTTTTTTTTTCCTCCTCTTTTTTTCTTTTTCTTTTTCCGGTCCGGGAGAATTTGAATTCCAGCTATTGACGAAGCAATCAATTTATTTCGGATATTCCCTATTTTTTTTCCTTTTTTTTCTCTTCTTACTTTTTCCGGGGCTTTTTCCCTCTGTTTTTCCGCTCGAAATAAATTTGATTTTGCAGAAACGCAAGAGTCTGTTGAAACGATATTTGCTATTATATGCATTTTAGCTACTTTTAGTCAATAAAAAATTACGTGAAATTCTCGCGACATATGTTATATATAAAATATATTTACATGTAATATCGTGTGTGGTTTTTTTTTCATGTAATTTATATCCCAGTGGCAAAGTAAAAAGGTAATTTTTTTTTATTCAAATCTAATGGCAAAACAAACCGGGCCTATACTTATCTAATGCAAAATAATCTGAGTTTTTTTGGGGAATATAGTCAATATAATATAAAGTCTCCAAATAATCCATTTGAAAAATAAATTTAATAAAAAAAAGCAGGTAAAAAGAGAGCACATAGCATACGGGTCTGCGCCTACAACTAGACAGGGAGGAAATATTTTTTTTTTTTTGTCATGAGGTAGGAAATTATTTTGCACCGACTTTTTTAAAGCCCTTTTTTAGTGCTTTTCTTTTGTCAGAATAGCCTTTTTATTGTTGACCAACTCTACCTCTACGGGGTCCCTTCGCTCGCTGTAGTTTCACACCACGTGTCCAGATAAATCTGAAAATGTAAAAAATTTACAAATGGAATTTGGGAAGCGAGGGAATTCCCAAATTCAAATAATTCATTCAAATATTTATTCTAAAAATTAGGCTCGTTAACATGAAAAAAAAAACCCTAAATTATACTCGGCGAAAACAATAGCATCCTTAAATTTTTCACGGCATCGCCGAAAATGTGCCGGCCAGGGACATGGCCATCCCGGACCTTTTTCGGCATCTGCCCGGACCGGCCAGATTTGTTGGCAGTAATTTTTCCGAAAATTATAATGTCTCGAGTGGCTTAATTTCTAATAAAACGGTATGTGTATCAATCACTTCCTCTAATTTCTGGTGAGTGGGGAATGAAGTGATTGATTAGTTCGTAATCTGTGAGGATTAGAGAGAGATAAAAAGAGCATCATTAAGATAAGACGGGGAGAATTCTGATAGGTAGGGAGGATTTATGGTTGTACTGCCAATTAGGTGAAGGGAGGTGGTTGGTCCATAAAAGCGACTGGACATTATTAGTAGAAACCGGGTAAATTGCAGACACCCCTCTCTGCGCAACCAATCTTTTACTGCCATTATTTATTTTCCTTCTCTTGTCCCTTTCTCTCATCAGTTCGATGTTTTTTTTTCCCCGGCATCTTTTGGGATTTTTTTTCCTTTTCTATTTAATCTGAAATTCCGTTTGTTTCGAAAAAAAAATAAGAATTAATACGATGAAAAACTTCAAACCGATATACGTGTGATAAATTTACATCAAACTAATTATTTGACCACCAAACACTCCAAAAATAAGTACACTTGTGACAATTTTACCCTCAACGTTAGTTTCGGCTAAATTAGACTATCAAAATTTTAAATGAAATATAACAGTTGACGGGTATACCAGTTTTGGGGTTTTATTTATCACGAGTGTGCCAATTTGTGATTTATGTGGTATTAATCTAATTTAACGGAGGGTAAATTTATCACAAACGTACCAGTTTGAGATTTTTGGTAATTAAAAAATTAGTTTGGGGTAAATTTGTCAAAAGTGTGCCGTTTTGGGATTTTTTGTGGTCGAAAAAATAATTTTGAATAAATTTATCACAAATGTATCAGTTTGGGTTTTTCGCGGTATTAACAAAAAAAAAAAATAAATAATTCGAAAATTATTTTTCGTAAAAATGATCATTTATATAGTTTGAAACAATTAATCAATAAAAAATATTTTCATTATCGATGATATTTTCATATGTGATAAAAATATTTTTCGTAAGTGATATAGACGATCGTTTTTAAAAAAATATTTTTTAAATAATTCCATTTTTGGTTAATACCACGAAAAACCTAAAATCGGTACGCCTATGACAAATTTACCCTTTGTTCAATTTTACTGTTAAATTGTTGAGTTTGACAACTCTGGGCTTTTGACGAGTCTACCATTTGAGTTTTACTCTACATTTGTCACAGATGCACATGTTTATGATTTTTTGTATCCAATTTAGGGTAAATTTGCTACAAATATATTAATTAGAAGTTTTTGATGGTCGAAAATTTATTTTGGGGTATTTTTATCACATGTACACCAATTTAGGATTTTTGGTAGTCAAAAAATTAATTTTTGATAAATTTATCACAGGTGTATTAGTATGAGATTTTTCGCGATATTAACCATTTTATTTTTATGAAACATAAGCATGTTTGGGTTAATTATCAACAATAAACTTTCCTCCAGGCTTAGACCTGCTATGTAACCATTTGTTCTTTTTCTTTAGGAGTTGTAATAGTGAATATGCGTTTTTCGTATATAGTGAATATGCTTGCTGAACGAGGCATAAAACACCGGTATGAATATTTGCCCCATTATTAGAACAATAATTTTGAATATTTGTCCCAAAACATTTGTCCGGTGTTTTGATGGGTGATTTATCTGATATCTTTGTTATTTCTTTCACGTACTAAGCTTTGTCGAGTTAAAAATTCCCAAACCGGTTCCTCGTGATCCATACATCCGAATTTAAGATTTTCATCTCGCAAAAATTTCCAAACCGCTATTGCCTTAATGAAACACTCACTCCAAACGAACCTTCGTATCGCAAAAAAATCTCAAACCGATTCTCCTGACTTGAACCTACCTTTCATCGGCATTTCGTCCAACATCCTATTAAAATGAATACACGACGGGCGACCACAAGGCGAATGTAACGTAGGAAATGATGGATTCGATGTCAAAAATGCATTTTGACAGGATAATGGGAGTAGATTCGAATTAGGGGTAGCGGCTGTGAGACAAAAATTAATTTGAAATTAATGTGTCATGGGATACCCGCTTGAAATTCGTGCTAAACGAAAATTTATTTAGTATAATTTTATCATGGGTACTGGATTGAGATTTCAATGGTATTATCACTTATTGATCTTATTGGCTCCAGGCCCCATTTATACAATTATGAGTAAATAAAAACAAAATTATAGTTTTTACTAAGTGGATGGCTCAAAAGTCAGCAAGTGTGATTTTTTTCAACAGTGGCATGAATAATCTGGAAACTTTTTAAATTTAATTATCCAAGAAATGACAAAGGCAGAAGACAAAAAAACTCACCCACTTTTTAGCCCTCCATAATTGGTCTTTCATCATTATATAATTGAAGATAACTTAATCCACCCGATGACACACATCCATCCCCCATTTCTACCCTGCATTCCTCGCTTTGTTCTAGAATGCATCATTTTCGCGGTCCATACGGCCGGTGCGCGGTCAGGTCAGGTCGGATTCGGTTCGGTGCCATCAAGCCTTCAACTAAACGCGCCACGTCACTTGCAGTTTGATTATGAAAACACGAGCGCGATGTATCGCCGTCGCGTTTCGTAACGGACAAAAGCTTTCCGGATGATTACGCGAAAAGGGTCCCGAGCCTAATCGATATAAATTGACTAACGGGTTATCGGGAAATCGTTATTGCATCGAGATGTTTTAACACGGTCCAGCAACACACGTGTGATCATTACTTAAGGATAAAAGGCGTGAAAGGCTGAGGATTTCAAGATCTTTGCTTGAACAGCCATGGCCAGACGTGTGTGCTTTTTTCTTTCTCGAGTTGAAATTCGTTCAGAATTGTTATATCGTAGGTAATTCATTTATTTATTTATTCATTTTCGTCAATAATATTACTTGGTCATCGATGTGTTAATATTATGTTATCCGCGAATATTTGCCTCTCATTGCTAACTTGGTCAATAGATCATCCGCGGCAAACAATTGCAATTATTAAGGCGCTCGTGTCGGATCAGATGTCGGGTCCTAATTCCGACCCAATTTTTTTTTTTCTCATCAAAAGAAAAAGGCGAACTTTCACTCAATGCCCAAATTCGATCCCATCAAACAGTTGCTTCCAAATGTCTGTCCAACCCGTCGATTTCACGTGCACATCTCTTTCCGTATGTCTTCTCTTTTGTTTTTTTGTCCTTTTTCAAGAAGACGACGAACAGCGAGGACGTGAAGCAAAGAACAAAGAGAAGGAAAAGCGTCGAAGATGAACAGCGGAAGAGCCTCGCTTGTCTTCTTCGCCCTGGACCTTCACCGTTTCTTTTTCTTCGGCGCCCAAGCTGCTCGCCCGCCACGCCGCCGCCGTCATGGGCCGTGCCTCCTCCGAGCGGGCCGAGGCCGAGGTCGACGTCTACTGCCCTGCGGCGTCAATAGGCCATGGCTCCTCGTCGACAGATGAAGCCCGAGGTGTGATGCCGTCCGTGACGT
Organism: Syzygium grande; assembly: GCA_024733475.1. Lineage (NCBI taxonomy): Eukaryota > Viridiplantae > Streptophyta > Magnoliopsida > Myrtales > Myrtaceae > Syzygium > Syzygium grande. The sequence continues at coordinate 12,871,570 of JAMXDD010000006.1, forward strand.
AGCCCGCCGTGCAAAGGCCGAGTCAATGCTAGACACATCAAGTACTTAGCTTCTCTATGATGTTTAGGCACTTCTATAAGAGGACGAAGCAGCCCGGGCACGCAGAAGGTGGAAAACGGAAAGAAAACAAGTGGAGGAAGAGAGATGCACACGTGAACTTGACACGCCGGATATTTAACGGCAACTTTAGGGGGAGAGTTAAGGGGGACTAGATTGGGCACGGACTGGAAGTTGGTAATTTTTTTATAAAATGAAAAAATTCTAGTGAGATTTGGGATCCAACCTAACTGAGTATTTTTAAGCAAATGGCGAAAATATATATTGTTGAATAAGGTGATTGATAAATTAGTTGAATAATTCTAGGCCCCAAGGTGTGAACTGTTTATTAATCTGTGCAACTTACATACTAGTAAGTCAAAGTAAATTCATGCATGGTGCAACCTCTACAAGGAAGGTTTCAATTTGCTTGTCCAATTTATTAACAGAGGATTCCATATAATTATCCACAAGAAAGCTGAAATATATTTTTTTTTCCATTGATTATTGCAGCTATTCCAACTAATTTAATAAATGATTTTTCTCCAATTCCCATTTTAACTGGTGTAAACTATACTGATTAGGAAGATGAAGTTCTCTTTAACTCTTGGGAGCATAGACTTTCACTTAGCATTCCATGTGAATGAACCACCTATTCTTAGCAAATTGGATTCTTTAGCAATAATGGGATTGACCTAATCATTTGGGTCCGATGTTCATCAAATCTTACATCAATAAGCATATTTGGAGCCCCATACCTAAATATACGTTAACAACAAAGTCAACAACAAAATGCTCGGTCTAAATCATAATTAGGATGCATTTGACAACTATTCTGTTTCCGAAAACTGATTCTTCTCAGAAATGATTCTTTTTTATTCCATACCCAAAAATAATTTATAAGTATTTGAAGGCGTTTGGTAAATGCCCAAAATTTCTATTATTGGAATAGAAAAAAAACAAAAATACGTTTGCAGGTGACTTAATCGGTGAATGGTGGTTAGCATGTGTCGCCCCGGGGGTTTACCCCTAAATTTATTTTTATTAAAAATAACATTTGAATTTTGAAATTTTTTTTTTTTTATTTTGATTTTTTTTCTTCCCTCCCTTCTTTGGCCATGGCGTGGTTGATGGGCCACCCTCACCAGCCACAGGTGAGGGCCACCCTCGACCATCCCGGAAGGATGCCCTCAAGGTGAAGGATGCCCTCACCGAGGCCCGCCGGTAGTGAGGGTCGCCCACGCCAAATCTAGCGAGGGTAGCGATGCCCTCACCAACCACATGCCAGAAAGAAGAAGAATAATAATTTACTAAACAAATTTTTGTTCCAAAACTGATTCTAGGAACAAAAGAATAGAAATTGTTACTGTTTGGCAAGTTGTCAAATTCTGAGAACAAAAGAATATAAATTGTTACTGTTTTGCAACTTGCCAAACGCACCCTTACTTCTTATTTTGAGCGAGCCCATCAACATCGCCCTCCACACATGATGCTAATTAGGGGTGAGCAAAATGGACCACCTAAACCGAGACCAGACCGGACCTACTAGCTTGGTCCAACTCTCGGGAGTGTCGGTCCGGTTCTTGGTTCTAGAGTAGGAACCGAATCAGACCGATAAATATATATCTTTCTAATTTTTTCAGATACATATTTATTTACTTTTTATAATTTTTGAAAAAAATAGAAAGCCTAATCTAATTTCTTCAATTCCTCTTGCCTTTACCAATAAGTGATTGGTCCCATTGAAACTGGACCCGGACCAACTGGACCAGACTGGTCCATGGTCCCAAAACTAATCGGTTCCCCGATCCTAAAAACTAGAAACTGATCCTCCCGGTCCGGTTCTCGGTTTTTGGGTTGGACCGAACAGAACCGGAAACCGCTTACCCCTAATGCTAGTGGGAGTTTGGGAGCAATGTCGAGCCATCTCATGTCGAGACACAGCCAAACCTACAGCGCGACAAACCGGGCTTCACGGGACAGGGCGGACCTAAGACCAAGGGGGGCCTCGAACCACTCGAAGTAAAGCCTTACGCCGCTAGGCCAACCGCCAAAGGAAGATGATCAATACTAGGCATATTAAGAGATTAATATATACTTAATCGGGTTGTACAGTGATGAATGATGGATATCTATCCATGTTTGAATGGATCGACCACCTTTAATGACCATGTGGACCGAACTTAACGGGCGCTCCCATTTTGCCTACGTGGCATCCCCTTCCATTTGATGAGCACTGCTCAAATTACGAAATCGCCCCCGGCAGCTCCGAATCTCAGTTTTTGAAATTCAAAAAACTTTGGTGCCGTTGCGCCTTGCTCGACGACGCCCCCCCTCCTCTTGAAGCCCTCGTTCTTTCCTTCAACGGTTATTTATCGCGCCCTGCTATAACACACGCTCCGCCTCCAATTCATCGCTCCATTTCCTCTTCACCGACTCGCAGACGCGCAGAGAGAGAGAGAGAGAGAGAGAGAAGATGGAGAAACCGGCGGCGACAGTGGCGACGGCGGTGTCGGCGATGGAGGCGTTCGAGAAGCTGGAGAAGGTAGGGGAAGGGACGTACGGGAAGGTGTACCGGGCCCGGGAGAAGGCGACGGGCAAGATCGTCGCCCTCAAGAAGACGCGCCTCCACGAGGACGAGGAGGGCGTCCCCCCGACCACCCTCCGCGAGATCTCCATCCTCCGCATGCTCTCCCGCGACCCTCACATCGTCAGGTCCGTTTTCCTTTCAGATCCCGCCGCCCCTCTTCTTCTTCAGTCTCGAACGGGAACCGATTTTGTCGGGCGGAAAATCGATCTTCGCGTGTCTTCGATCCGTGTATTCGTAGCCTTGATTGCACGACCTTTGTGTTGGTTTCGTTGTTTATTGATCTGGTGCTCGATCGTACTGTACCTTGCTGTGCTGTTTCTAGGGTTTTGTACACAGTCTGCGTTTTCGTAGCGTTTCGACCTAGGGTTTGATGTGGCTACGCCGCGCTTCCATTTGCGAGACCTTTTGAGCTAGTCGGTGATTGCAGATGTACCGCGCGCTGTTGACAGTGCTATTTACGGCTTGATTGTGATCGGTCGGGGGAGTCTTGGACTCTTCCTCTGTTTCTGCTGGCTTATTTGAGGGGCTTTTACGGTGTTAATCCCACAGATTGATGGATGTCAAGCAAGGCCAGAACAAAGAAGGCAAGACGGTGCTTTACCTGGTGTTTGAGTATATGGACACTGATTTGAAGAAGTACATCCGCGGTTTCCGCGGTTCTGGAGAGAGCATCCCTGTCAACATTGTTAAGGTTGGTGCTTGCGTTTGTTTGTTTTGAACTTGAAGGTTTGTGCGAAATTTGTTGTTTGGAACTAATCACGGTTCCGATATCACTCCGAATTCAGAGCTTGATGTACCAACTCTGCAAGGGCGTGGCTTTCTGCCATGGGCATGGGGTCTTGCATAGGTAGGAGAATCTGTAGTTTCTATCTTCATGTTCGTGTTTTCTTAAACTGTAAGACAGTCATGTCTCATTCCTTCCATGGATTCTTCTTCTTCTAGGGACCTCAAGCCTCACAATCTCCTCATGGACAGAAAGACGATGACTCTTAAAATAGCGGATCTTGGACTAGCCAGAGCATTCACCGTCCCAATCAAAAAATACACTCATGAGGTAAATTGACAACACCCCTCTTCCTCTTTTATCTTGATTTTGAGTCACCTCTGCTTTTAGCATTATTAGCTAATGCAAGTGCTTCTTGTCATTACAGATATTGACTCTTTGGTATAGAGCTCCTGAAGTTCTTTTGGGGGCTACTCACTATTCAACCGCAGTTGATATGTGGTCTGTCGCCTGTATATTTGGTACCACTTCTCTTTGCTCTTTGTGCTTCTTTGGGCATTTTAATGTGTTTGTCTACTGAATTGTTTTAGCGATTACTCATTGTTCATTGATGACATGAATTGCAGCTGAGTTAGTCACCAAGCAAGCACTCTTCCCTGGAGATTCTGAACTGCAACAGCTCCTGCACATTTTCAGGTTAGCTAGGATATCCATCTCTGGTTGTGCCCTTTGTAAAAACTGTTTAACATGACTTCCTTTTCTTAGCCAAAACAAAAGAGAACATTGTTCATCTCTGATGGGTGCATACTTGTGATTGTGCGCAGACTGTTGGGTACTCCAAATGAAAAGATGTGGCCAGGGGTTAGCAGTTTGATGAACTGGCATGAGTATCCACAGTGGAAACCTCAAAGCCTGTCCACCGCGGTTCCTAATCTGGACAAGGATGGGTTGGACCTGCTTTCTGTAAGTTGACGCTACTTATTGAGTTCAACTAGTGAAATAATTAGTGTCAGCTCACTGATAACTGAAATTTGATATCCTCTGCAGCAAATGCTGCATTATGAGCCCTCAAGGAGGATTTCGGCGAAGGCGGCCATGGAACATCCTTACTTTGACGACGTCAACAAGACTTGCCTATGAGACTGTGGAAAGTGTAGATTAGGAATCGGGATTTGGAATTTCGGTGAACTAAAAAGATATGTACTGAAAACTAATTGCTTGCCTCAAGCATGACCCCTTTTGTGCACCATGTGCTTGTGTCAGTTAATATCTTTTCTAGGATGATTGTTGCCAATCTCAAGCAGTAGTTAAATGCATCATCCGCGCGCTTCTATTTATCTCAATCCGTGTCAATTGATGTTTCTAGTATGTTGTAACGAGACTGTCCTTCATGCACGGGGCACAGGGTTATGCGAGAAGAGATCCTTTGGCCAGAGTAGTCTGTTTCGCCTAGATGATCAAATAAATAAGCCAAATATATCCAGCAACTCAGCACAAATAACAAATAAACAATTTATCGAATAGGTGGCGTGCGTAAAATAAAAGAGATTGCAAGAGGCTTGAGCGAGTGTTTGCTTGTATTCGTGGTTCCCTTTCACTCAGACAAGAGATTGCCTTGTTTATACTAATCAAGCTTATTTAGTCATTATCTCCTTCGGTCGCTCAATCGCTGGCCAGAGTGGATCAACCATTTCCGGTGCAAATATCCGGCCGCTCGGACCTATAAGTCCGGTTGCCCGACCCTTATTACCTCTCACAACGGCCGCTCGGACCTATAAGTCCGGTTGCCCGATCCTTATTACCTCTCACAAATCCGCGACACGTGTAACTGCAATACTTGAAAATAAATGACAAATATACTCTTAAGGTGATCTTGGAATCCTCGAAACTAATTTGGGATCAAGGATTATTTTATTATCCTCATAAATTGGGTAAAGCATAGAAAAAATTGTCCATATGCGCGTGTACCTCATAAATATATACTTTTTTTTGTTTGTCCAATTTTCTATCCGTTAGCGTTTTTAATATTCTCTTAACTCTTTCATTTTCCATGAACGTGCTTTTTCATCTTTTCTATGAGCGAGTCAAACCGAATTCTAACGTGACACTTGGACGGATTGCTTCCAATCTGATCTGGTTTGTTAGTCATATACCAATAAGAAAACACCATAAATTAATATTCCTAAAACAGCCCGGTATCAAATTCTTTAATAAGCACAGCTATTCCACAACAGGATATTTTCTATTTTTCCATATAGGCCCTGGGAAAAATATTAAAAAAAGAAAATTCTCAAACAGGTTTCCAATTAAATTAATACATTTAATTACTTTACGGCCGTTATAATTGGAGGGGGGGGGGAGGGATTAAATCCAATAAATGCCTGAAGATTTCGTACTCCTGTCGACTCTAATAATTCTATTTATTCCCGTTTTCCACATAAAAAAAAAATCCACCACGAAAACCTCGAATCGCTAGAGAAAAAGAAATAAAAAATCGCCGTTGGCCTTGATCGGCGCGATCCGGGGTGCGGGGATTGGAACCCCCTCGGGGGGGCTTTTCGGTAATTCCGCCGCGCGAGCGCGATGTCCAGGTGTCGAGCTTTTGCCGAGTCAATCGGCGCCGCTCGCGAAACTCTAAAAAGTCGCTCCGCTCAGGCTCAGCTCAGTCTCTCTCTCTCCGTCTCTTTCTCGCCGAGGCGACCGGAATCTCTCCCCGCCTCGCCGGAAATTAGGCTGCAAATCGAGCTCGCCCTCCTTCTTCTCCGCTTCGCTTCTCGCCCCGCCGTCCGAAACCCCGGCGCTCCGTGCCAGGTTCCGTCTCGGTCCTCGTTCCGGACTGCCTTGACAAAATCCTCCCACGACGCCGTTCGCTTCTCGACGCAAGGGCGCGCGCTCCGAGTTTCTTCGAGCTTCGCAGCCGGCGAGGGGCGTTCAGGTTCCGGCGGTCGCTTTTCCGTGTCTCTTTTATTCGCGTGTTGATTGCGTGAGTGAATATTGTGGAGGCTGTGGAGGTAGACACGGTTGGCTAGATATGAAGGATTTGCCCGGTGCACGAGGATCCTTAGTTTTTTTTTATACAAATGCCTTGTTCATCCGTTTGAGCTCGTTTTCCGGGAAATTTTCGGGCTTTTGTTTGGGGGAAGGGAAGGACCGGTTGGGGGGGGGGGATTGAAGTACTCTTTTAGTTCTATTTGAAGAAACGCGAGAGAGCACATGAATGAATGCTGTGAGTATGCGGTAGTATTTTCCTGATGATAATGACAAGCCTTGGAGACGTGGTCTGGTTTTCCAATATTAGTGTGGTCGTGACGAGTTTGATTGTTGGAGTATGCGGGTTAGACGGTGATGTTGAGCATATATCAGATACCCATGTATGGTTCCATGCCCAGGAGTGCTAATAGGTAGATTCATTTTCATTGTTGTGCGGAGTGGACTCTGAATAGGCTTTGGCATAAATTTCTTGACTTGTTATCTGATTAAACCTTTGAAGTGTACTCTAGAATATGTCTTGAATGGAAAGTAAGGTATAACCCTTTGCAGAAGGTGTAATTTGCATTTTGCTTAGAGAAGGTAAAGGAGGAATTCGATTTGGTTTGATTCGACTGGTATCTGTGCGGGCTTTTTTAATTTGCTGCTCTTCTTGCAAAATTACTTATTTTTACCCCTTTCTCGTGATAGATTTGAAGTGTCTGTGACATTTAAGTTACCTATTGTGCGTATAAACCCGACTTTGTATTTGGTTCTTTGTTCATTAGTTTAGTTGTGCGGCAGAATAACACGCCTTACAATATAGACTGTGGAGTATAATCAAAGTAAAGAGATGGATGTCACTGAGAAGCCAGTAGAGAGATTGCCAGATGATTCTGTCGCCAACCTTGTTGATGCCAGCATAGAACAGCAAGAGTCAACCCTTCTGAGTGAGGATAAAGAGGATAAAAACCATAGCACGAACGGGCCATTGGTTGCTCTGGAGACTGATGATGACAAGACTATTACATTACCAAGTGATATCACCATGAAAGAAAGTCATGAAATGCCTGAGAAGGCTGATGATGAAGTTGTTGCTGCTAATGGTGCTAAGGAAAACATCGGTGCTCTAGATGAAAACCAGGAAAATAAGAACGAGGACCTAACAAGTGACCCAGACCGGAATCAGTCAGAAATTTCCCAAAAACTTCACAATGAGGAAGTAGCAACTCCAAAAGCTGAGGCTGAGAGCGTGAGAAATTCTAACAATTGGTTGATTGATCCCAAGGTATTTCAGGTCAAACCAGAAAGAGCTATTAAACCTACTTGTTTTTAGTCTAAACGCAGGGAGCCGGTTTTATTTACTTCATGAAAGTTACAGATGGGGTTTGCGGCTGAATCCGGGACTGTGGAGCAGCAAGCCGCATTTATGAAGGAACTGGAAAAGTTTCACAAGGATAGGGCCTTGGAATTTAAACCACCTAAGTTTTATGGAGAGCCACTGAATTGTCTGAAGTTAGTACATTTGGTTTTTTGCTGAAGCGAGTTCATAGGTTTGCTTTTCTGTTTGCCTAACAGCTGATCCTTTTTCTTGGAGTAGGTTATGGAGAGCTGTTGTTAAACTTGGTGGCTATGACGTGGTGCGTAAGTTTTCCTGTATTTTGGCGTTTCTGTTTTATGTTGGTACATTCTTTTAATTTGTCTTGTGTTGAGCTCTGTATTCTGTTTACCTATGTCTTTGGATGCTATGAGCGCGAACAATAATACAAGGCTGAAGAAGTATGAACATGAAGATCAAAATTCTAGCGGGATGGCTCTTGCATGATTTAGTTGAGAATGGATATGGATGTGAATGTACAGTCAATCCTTTTGCTAGTGGGATGAAATCATGATTATGACCAGACCAGCTTTAACAGCAAATGACACACAAAGTGCTACAGATAGCTTTATCTTTTGTATGGCTTGATTATGCTATATTTCTCAATTCAATGTCAAATTTTACGGTTTTGTTGTAGATAGGTCTATGTAATCCAGGTATTATGCCCATCCAATAATTGTTTTGTCACTGAAAAGTTGGACATGTTAATGGTATGGAAAGTCATATGGCTTACAGTACTATTAGTTCTGCAATAAGGAATAACAGAATCTATTTGGAGAATGGGGTTATGAGCTTTGTGTAAAAAAAGGGTATTTTATTGAAGCCCATTTCATCGACACAAACTTTTTGTTTTCACACTAGAGAACTTTTTGTTTGCATTCTTTCTTTTGTCGGTTGTCATTTACCCATAAGGATCCCATGTTTATAAATTTTTTCTTCTTTTTGCATTTAAATGTCATCAGAATGTATAAAATTACATATCATATAGCATCTTTGAACATTTAGTTCTTTAATGGCTTTCTTCCACTTTGATAAAGCAATGCCAGGATCAAATACTGCTCGATAGTTTTCAATATAAGTTGTCTGGCAACAACTGACTTACCTGCTGCCATGGGATGGGTTTTTGTAGGTGACTGGATCCAAGTTGTGGCGTATAGTGGGAGAGTCTTTCCATCCCCCAAAGTAAGAGTACCAGCTAAATCTCTAATTAACTGTTTCTCAGGAGATCTCATTTAGTTGATATGATCAGTTTGAGTTCAATTTGCCTTAGGTGCTATGCATATAAGACTGTTACTAGCAGCATAAACGCCTTATGTGCCTTTGCCATTTAATTTTCAATTTGCCTTTGCCATTTGATATTCAATTTGCCTCACACTTTTATGTTCAAACTTGTAGCAAGGCATATTGTTTCTCACACATTCATGTCCAATTTAATGATGTCTCTCTCTCAGGACCTGCACGACAGTCTCTTGGACATTTCGAATTTTCTATGAGAAGGTAATTCGCTAATTGGTTTTTGGGACTCATTTGCTTTGCAAGATGGTTTACAAAGGGAAATTAAATGACATGCTTCCAGTCCTACAATAACTGAGTTATTAGCAGAAACTACCTACGGTGAACCGTCATATATCCATTAGAATCAGTATAGTCTTTCTGTGGACTCACATGTACAAAAAGCTATCTTTTCTTTCAAGGCGTGAGTGCGCTTTGCATGAAAAGCTGGTCATCATGGTTCAGTGGATATTTTTTTCCAATGTTCTCTAAGTACAAATGAATGGCTTTGGCTCTTATAAGCTTAACGTGTATATTAGATTATTTTCATGCCACAGCGAGTTCGAGCCAGCTCCTGTTCTTAAATGTTTGACCAGTTAAATATCTTTCATGTGCGTCTTGATATCAACTTACTTGATTAAAATATTTTAGGGGACATGTTCACTTGTTTCCTTGGGCATCCTTCAGTGCGCTGTTTACGATGAACAACATAGGACAGTAAACACAATTAATTATCAAGTTACTATAATCTATTTTCCATTTACCCCTCTTTTGATGTTCTTGAAATAGCTAATGGCCTTATGCTGCCATGTTTGACTTTATTGGTTGTTTAAACCTTTGTAAGCACCTAAGTGTAGTCAACCTTTATGGATGAGTTGTCATAATATCTTCATTCTTCATGATTGCAAATCTCCACCTTCTGATGTTATATGTTTAGTGCAGGCTCTTTTGGAATATGAAAGGCATAAAACACAAAGCGGTGCACTCCAATTACCTGCTGCACCCATCCTGCAACCTACAAGCATTGAAAAGGAGGTATATGTTTCATTTTTGATATATGTTCCTCCATTACATTTTAATCGATCTCGGTGATTTGGACTTTTGCTTGGTGTACATTTTCTTCTTTCACTTGCTTTGCTGGTAGTCGACTTGGGATAGTAATAGATTTGAGAAAAACTTTATGTTGTTTGAGAGGGCCATATTGCTGATAAAAAGGTCCTAAGATCTAGAGTATTAGTCAGGAGCATTTTCTCAATAGTGGAGATGCTTATTTCTTCTCAAGTTTTAATTATGGAAGATATGGATCCTTAATTCTTAGCAAAATCCAATTCTGTTGAGTCACCTCTTCTGAATCTTTGGCTAAAACATTCGAGTGTCTATTCATTCTTGTCCCATTTATTGTAAATGCCACCTGGTTAGTTTAGATTGACAGGTCATCGACCTAACCAGCTGGTGCCTGTGTAAGACTGGTTCTCAGTAACTCTAGATCAAGATGTTCAACCTGGTCAGACTTAAGCCCAATTCAGAGATGGAGAGGTCAAACTGGCTGGTCAGTTTCATTTCCACAATGATTAGGTGGAGAGAGATGTGTTTGAGTGTTGTTCGCTGGGTTAATAAAGGACCAGTTTTAACTTCTTAACTGCATATTTGCTGGCAATGTAAAAGTTTAGAGATTCTTAAATTGGGCCAAAATGCGCGGTCTTTTCTGTCAGAAAGTTAAACCTTTAGAAAGTGGAATAATTTCATTTTGGTGCCATTGGCAAAGTAAAACTCTTCATATTGCGTGACATGCTGAGACAACGATATTATGGGACTGGGGACGTATAATTACTACTTGACACTGGCGTAACTGCTTTTCCTGTGGTCCCCCTTCTCTTAATCTTGAGTCACAAAAACTTTGATTAGGGCACTATTGACTTATTGCTTATAAAACAGAAGGCTGATTGGTAAAATTGAGTGCTGATTAGAAGAACACTGATTAGCTGGAAATCTGTTCTGATAGCGATCATCTTCTTTTTTCTCCTCCCTTAATCTGAAATTTCACGTGTAGACAAACCAAGCTGCAGGATCAAATAGGGCACGTAGGGGTGCTGCATCGCGTGCTATGAAGGGTTGGCAATCTCAGCGCTATCTTGAATATGGCGAGGTTAGCGAACCTTTTGCTATAGCTTACAGCAATTATTTCCTGCAATATGTTTCTTTCTTTAGAATCCAACGCAGAAAGATATTTATTTGTTGTTAATCTTTATTAATGTCCTTTTAGGACAAAAACTTTGCCTCTACAACGAAGCGCGAAAGGAATCTCAAAAGCATAGGTATACTTTCCTTAATATCTTTCCTTTCAAACATCCATGATCATGCGAGTGTCATTATTATGATGTGTAGCCCATATTGAGCAAGATATGTCTCCCTGAAGATCTCTCCTTTTAAATAAATATGTGATGCCAGCATATGTTCATATTATCTATAATCTGTGGAGACAGGTTTACCTAGAGAGAAGACAGCAACTAATTTGGAGCATGGGGAGAGAGCTGTTCATCACGAGGCAGATAAGCAGTTCCGTTTACTTTCTCTCGTCTTCTATTTCATTCCCTTTTAACGATCCTCCTGTGCATCATGTGTAATATTAGTCTGATGAAGTATGGTTAAACTTTTTGACCTTGAATGGAGCCTTTAATGCTGATAGGTTCCTTAGGAGATAGGGGAGGAATGGAACTGAGTTAGGTGAAGACCTCCTGATATGTCTGGTTTCTAAAACCTTCTAATGATTTCCTTTTGCTAGGATTATGACGAATGTCATTGATGTCGGACCTCCTGCTGATTGGGTGAAGATCAGTGTTCGCGAAGCTGTATGTTTTTTCTTTCTCAGAGGCTTGTGCTAACTCTAGATTTATAGCTCAGCTGATACCAGTTCGATAATATTGAATGCCTCTCTTCTGTTTACAGAAAGATTGCTTCGAAGTTTATGCTCTGGTCCCTGGTCTTTTGCGTGAAGAAGTAAGAACTCCAGGACTTGTCTGATCAACCTTCTAGTTTGCCAAATGGTTCTTTGTTCTTCTTGCACTGGAACTGACTCTTGTTTATTCAGCAATATCATATGAAAAGGTTACTCTGGATAAGTGATAGTCACAATTACTGAGACAAGGGTACATAAAAAGATGTAACTGTTCTTCGCTGTGTTGTGTTCCATCATGTTTATATTTCTTGCTCTTGTTTACGGTGATGCAAGAGTGTGAGATTTGGTGGGACCACTGCCAACTGTTTTAAAAGCTTAAGGTGTTAGATAAAGGCATGGTTTAATATTTTAATTATTCTAACGCTCTCCCTCATGCTTAGTTTGTTCTTTTTGCCTAGTACTAAGCGTGGACATATTTAATTGGGGAGGCAAATGGGGCCTGGAAATATTTGAACTCAAGACTTCCAGCTTTGATACTATGTGATATTTGGTGGGACCATTGTTAGTTGTTTTAAAAGCTTAAGCTATTAGATGAAGGCATGGTTTAATATTTAATTGTTCTAACAAAGAGTAAATCATTTAATAGCGCTTAACGATGCACCTCATAAATTTCCTGTTATGAATGGGACTTCTGTTTCGTTTTTGAACATGCTCACACTTGCAATTCTCTAGATGAGGCTGAATTGTAAACTTTAAGCAGATGTATGTTTTTTGTGGTTGACCTTCTCATTTTGTCTACTCAGGTGCGAGTTCAGTCAGATCCAGCTGGACGTCTAGTTATAACAGGTCAACCAGAACAGCTTGAGAATCCTTGGGGCATCACTCCCTTTAAGAAGGTGTTTTCTTGAATCCTTAAAGTTGAGACTGACTAGAATAAATCAGATAATGAATGCTCTACAAGTTCTCAGTTTTTCATTTTGGAAGGATATATTACGGGCGAGGGTGTTCTTGTTTGGCTGTTTACCTTTCATCTCTGGGGATCTAGTTCCTTAGACCAATGGATTCAAACTATTTTGAGGCGCCAATATGTCCATGTCAAATTTCAAATTATTTAATGGATGGAATACCGACAGGCAGTAGAATATATACATTTTTTGTGGGATATAGAGAAAAACATCCATGCCATAAAATTGTCTAGAATTACCATAGGGGATTTAAATTTCAGAAACTCATGGAATTGCGATTTTCAGGTTGTGAGCTTACCATCGAGAATCGATCCACTGCAGACATCAGCCGTCGTTAGCCTTCATGGCAGACTCTTTGTACGCGTTCCTTTTGAGCAAGGATCAGCTTTAACTTGATATATGATATTTAAGTTGTCATTTGTTATTGCTTGAAGGCTGTCTCGGATCAGATTGAGCATTATGAATGTCAGTTTTGCATTCACATTGACTCTCCTCAGTCTTCAGAATGGAAGAAAAATGAGGATCCTGTTAATGATCTGAGAATGTACCACGCGATACCTGCATGCTCTATCTATTTTAATTTCGCACCCTGCAACTAGTAAGATGCCATGAGCTAATTGAGGGTTCCTTAACTGGTTATGCACCACTGCTAAGGGCCTGTAAGTCCTTTGGAGATCCAAATCTGATGTGTTGAATGATTTTTTTTTTTATATTAAGGTCTTGTTAACGAGTAATCTCCGGGCATTTGTTAAGCATGTTTAATAAGAAAATATTCGATTTTCAAACTAACGTTTTTGTGTTTTGGAAATTTTTAATGTCTGATTTCAGTTGCTTGATAAGTGCCTCGATGGAACTTTTTAACAAAATCCAGATATAGCCTCTTGTGTGATGCGGGGAAAAAGAAGTGCATATTCGGCCCCTAAATTTGCATTTGCTTTTCTTAACTCGGTCTTCAAAACCGTATGTGAGCAGTTAGGTTTTCAAATTCAATCGAGGTCCTCCATGGCCAATTCCAGGAAATTGAAGTTGTCTTGTGGATCAGTCTCGGCAAACGATTCAGGTGTTAGGACAATGAATGCCATTGTAGATAATTGTTCCAAAATCATGGCTGACAATAGATTGATCAGTCACGTTCTCAGAACTTAGCTCATCATGCAAGCAGAATAGGAATTTCCCTTGGGCATTTTCGACCTTTTCGCCTTTAGCCCTTCGTGTGAAATCCTTCCTAATCCATGTGCGCCCGGTAATCAAATATCCACGACATGTCAACATCTCTGTTGGCGTGATCTCTCAAATCCAAATTGGGAACCCACCATCGTTGAAGCTATTCAGGGTCACTGATCGTGGTTTAGCTGGCTTCTGGGCCTGTCTCCCATGTGCGTCATCTTTTGGTATATATGTTTCACAATGAAATCCTAACAAAATTAGATGGATCTGGACCAAGTAAAAGTAGCACATGGTCACGATCGAATGGGGTACCCACGTTGGTCGAATCGATCTGACACTAAAGCAGCCGTCCTTATTCCCAAGTAGGCCGTATTGAAATCGATGCTAAGTATTCATTGCACCTGGTAATAGTATGACGAAAACACCATGGCTCGCGAGCTTTACGTAACATGCACCGCAAATGATTCTAAGCGAGAAAATTGAAACTCCGCGTAGAAGACAACAAATTTTCGGGATTCCTTGGCGAGTTGAATTAGTTTAATAATGGTACTTGATGGGATCCATCATGCCTCTAACATCATGCCATTAACTATGAACTCTTGGTTGAGAACAGCAGCAATTAAAGTAGTTTGTTCAATTTCGACCCAACAAAAAAAAAAAGAAGTTTGTGCAAGGAAGGTGGACAGAGGACCCTTTGCACTAAATACAGAGCACTTCCGTGTGGGCAAAAATCCATTCAAAGGTCGGCTGCATGCCGGACCAAGTGTGCCAGCTTTGCGGTTTGCTCACTTCGTATACCAAGCGATAAAATAGATGATCATTCAACAAAATGTTGTCGCATCACTTGAGAATTAACATATGATTGTTTCTTCTCCATTTTTAGGTACCAGCAATCATCATCAGCTAAAAATGGACACGATACCTTGGATCGAGATATTAGATTGAAGGTTTAGCTTGGCCTTTTTTTTGGCCAGAGCCTTTGATCTGATTTGAATTCACGAATGCGACATCCTCTTTTGCCGGCTTTGCTTATCCATTTGTTGTGCCACGAAGCAATCTACAACTTGCTTCATCTTAAAATAGAAAAGGAGAAAGGGATGATGCCGGAAACTGGAGTCGGAAGCAATATCCTAAGCAGGTCATGCGTTACACCAATTTTGAACCACAGGCCCCAACCCAATGTTATCCTCATTTGTGGCAAGAATATAACTTCATCGTGCAAGGTCTTTGCCTGTTGTTCACGGGCAAAATTGCATTTTTGCTTCCCTTTTTTTTTTTGGGCCCCTCTCCAGCATAAGCAGCGATTTCTGAAAATCTCTCCGCAGATAGCAGGTCTTAAGACAGCGAAGATCATCGCCTTTTCAGGTCGCATCAGAACAGAGCAATCTCATTCACATTGTGACACATGACATTCAAAAGTAATCAATTGGGAGGTCCCATTGCATGTGTACAAACAAACGAACAAAAGGAAAACGATAGATCCGCTTTTGTTAAAAACAGACTTGAGAATGCCATCATCTGGTCCCCAGGTAAGATCGGATCACTCGGAGCAAATCAAAAGACAGATCCCCTGCCCAGCTACAATCAACTACCAAGACAGACGCTGGAACACAGCACAATAAAACAGAAGACAGCGTTCCGCGATTAGGACACGACCACAGCTCGGATATCTAGGTGGGCACGGCCTGTTCACGGGTTCAAATTGGAGTACCGATTTTCGCGCGTGCAATTAAGGCAGGAGGGTAAGAAGATGGATCGTCGCCCAACCGGTCCATTTCCACGCTTTCAATAGATACACAAAGAAACAATCCCACGTGGGGTTTTAACATTCCAAAGTCCTTTTCTATTACTGAAATTGCAGCTACCCTTTCCTCTCAGTCGCATACGCTTATTTCCATATTCGAACACTTGGGCCATGTTCTCTCCATCTAAGAACCAACTTTTGTGATGTCTCTGCTGGATCTGTTATACTTCATGTGACTATTTACAAGCTGCCCAGCTGAAATGGCGGACATTAGGGAAAGCTCTCCAGCGAGGACTGCACCAGCGACAATGGTGGCCAGGCACCTCGCGTTAGCTCCCGGTGACTCTTCACTTGCACCCTTAACACCAAGCAGATTCAGGCAGGCAGACTGTGAAGCCAGCTGAGTTCCGCCTCCAACCGTGCCCACCTAATGAAGAGAAATTCAGTATAAGGGAAGATCCACAAATCATGGACTGAGACCATAAGACTCTGATTGCATCACTTATCCTCCATGGGATTTACCCTTTCCGATTTGATACCATTTCTGGTCTGCAACAAACATATCGAGACTGCAATAAAACCTGCATTATTTTCTCTTTAAGTTTAACATTTTGACACCGATTGCTTTCCTTTCCTACATTAGTAAACTATCTCTACATTTTCGCATTCCATTCCCTTTTCCAATTCACAATGACCTCATTCTTTTTAGTCATGGAAAAAAAAAAAGACGACCTAAAATAGTTTGAAAGGAAAAAGATAAGTTATTTACCTCAATAGAAGGCATGGTAACAGAAATATGAATATCCTTTCCTTCATTGACAGCTTCCATCATGGTAATACAATGAGAACTCTCCACATTCTGTGCTGGATCCTGGCCAGTTGCTATAAATACAGCAGACACGATGTTGCTCGCATGGGCATTAAATCCACCAAGAGAACCAGCAACAGCAGATCCTGTAAGATTCTTCAGCATGTTGAGCTCAACTAGTGAATGTACACTGGTTTTCAAAACCTTCTTCACCACCTCTTCCTTAATAATTGCCTCACAAACAACTGATTTTCCCCGCCCTTCAATCCAATTCACAGCAGCAGGCTTTTTATCGGAGCAAAAGTTTCCTGATGCAGACTAACGAAGTTAATGACAATGAAGAAAACCAGTCTTAAAGCGATACTTGACTTTCAGTGGTTAACATTTCCTAGAACAACCGACCTTTTCCCAGGAAAAGAATTAGGAAAAAGCTAAAACAGTTATCAAATGACTATATGACCAGCTTCTTGCATACAACCACTTAGAAATCCGAAAGGGAAGATGAACGTCGGTAATAAATAACAGATCTGTACTGCTGCAAATACGATCCGAGAAGTTGGTGTGATATTATTCACATACATGCCCACCTTTCCATAAATCAAGAAGTAAATAATAAATCCATATTCCTTGCAAGGACCCAAGTCTTCAGTATTCATTGTACAGAAATATTTCCCTTCAGTCTAAAACACCGAACTCATTTATATGATCATCAAGAAATCTTGAATTTGGCTGGATGAAGACATCAAGAAAGAGAGTTTCGAGAGAAAAGTAGAAAAGGTCCTTATGTATGCAGAATGTTTGAAAAATTATTGACTTGGTAAGTACCGTAATGAAAATAGTTCACCGCTTCTCACTGTATATTACTGTCCTGGATATATCTGTCGAGCAAATTTATCAAGTAATAAAGGAGACCGAAATTTGCTAGATCATCTGCATTCCAAGGGCACATGAATTAAATCATACAGTTGAATGGGAATTAGACAGATGTGTTGGATATTGTAAGCTTTCTACCAGCTGCACACAGGAAGCTGACTTCTCCGGATCAGCGGAGGCACTCATATATATGTATAACTAACCAATCCAAGTTACTAATTCTGACAGCCAATGATACACTCAAGGACAAGATTCGATTTAACCATGAAACTTTACCAGAAATGCCAATTATATCCATGTCTGGGAAATCGCTTTGAAGGAAATCCAGCACATTTTGAACCCCTTTTGACACCATGTTCATTCCCATAGCATCGCCTGTACTGCAGGTGAATCTCATGTAAAGATTCTTTCCAGCAATCGAGCATTTTATACTCTGGAGCCTGGCGAATCTACTCGATCTGCAGAACAAAAAAACGGCATCATCATTGGGAAAAGGTAATCCTCAGAAAAGGTGACCACCCTTTTTTCTGGAAGAGCAATATCAGGGGAGAAAAGGCTAAAAAGCCTTTTTTCCAGGTGAATGATAGCTCATGAAGATTGAAAGCCTCATTTTTTTCCACGTATCCTGGGGTGTCAAACTATCCAAATGCTTGCCACAAAGTTTCTGGCACAATTTGGATTTATTCACTTGACATTTTGAATATACAGATAATATTATTGGACAATCAAACTCTGTGTCCTCATCACTTAGAAGGTGAACAAACATCATCATCATCATCATATATATATATATATATATATATATATATATATATATGTATCCATCAACATCAGAAAAACCCAACATAGGAACAGGTCAGACTCAATAATAATTGGAGAACACCCAGAAAAATCAAGGAAAAAGGTGACAAACACAATATCCACATAACTCCGCCCAGCAAAATAAAGCACAAGACGAAACCTAAAACCCAAGGTAAAAATTATTAAATAAATATAAAAAGCATCGAGATAAAACAAAAACTTCCCACGAAACACTGACCTGTTGAACACCAGAGCCAAGGTCTCGAAATTGACCGGATCTTCCAAGAAGAACTTCAACTCCGACGCTCTCCTCGCGGAACCGAACCGCACGACCGGCGCTCTCGTCATGCCGTCCCTCAACAAGACGCTCGTGGCCCCACCAGATGCATAGATGGCCTTACACCCCCTGTTCGCGCTCGCCACCAAGCAACCCTCCGTGGTCGCCATCGGCACCGAGTACTCCAACCCGTCGAGCAACAACGGACCAGCAATCCCCACCGGAATCTGCACGTACCCAACCGGCATTTCGCAGCACTGCCCCAGGATCGACTCGTAATCGAACCCATCGAGAGCCAAGCCCTTCAACGACCTCCCCGTCATCCTCTGCAGCGCCTCGCGCCGGATGGAAGCGGCCCTTCTACAGTCCCCGAGCATGGACTCGAGCGAGTACGACGGGATTTTGCCGTCCGCGACGGACTTCACGACCTCCTCGTCCTCGACGGACGACAGCGCCGAGTCGATAGGCTCGGGCTCCGCCAGCTTCGGGGGAGGACAGGCAATGGCGGCGCGGCGGTGGTCGCCCTCCTCCGGGAGGAAGCCGTCTCCGGCGACCTCATCGTCGAGGACGTCCCACGCGTCGTGGGAGGCCCGCGAGATGAAGGACTGCACGAAGCCGATGCCGAAGAATCCGAGGAGGTAGATGAAGGAGGCGATGAGGGAGACGATGGCGGCGATCTCGGGCAGGTCACGACGTGGAGCGGGACGGAGCTGCGGATCTTGTCCCGCCACCGTTGGAGGAGGTAGTACGCCACCGAGAAGAAGAGCGTGAAGAAGACCGCGTTCGTGAGGCACAGCGGCAGCGGGAGCGCGTCCGACGCCTTCGGCGGCGGCGGCGGCGGCGACGAGGGCGGCCCCTCGCGGCGATCGACGGCCCCGGCCGGCGCCGAAAGCCGGAGATCCTTCCGGTCGTCGCCGTGGCGGCGGCGGCGGGGGGGCTTCGGTTGCCGCCGGCTGACGTCCATCGCTGTCACCGGCGGCGAGGGCTGAAGGAGACCGGCCCTCTATATAGCTGGCGCAGAGGCAGAGAGAGAGAGAGAGAGAGAGAGCTGGAACAAATGAATATGAGGCTGGAGCGACGGAGGTGCAAGTTTCCAAGAAGCCTCCCTCCTCTTTTTTTTTTTTTTTTTTTTTTTCGAACGAGAGGAAGCTAGGGACGACGGCACGTGCGGGGTGCCGTCTCCCGAGACGCACACGTGCCGACGGGGGTGGCCGGGGGAGTGAAGGGGGGCGGGCGCGCAATTCCGCTCTTGCCCCTGCGCCTCGCGCCGAAATTGACGAATCTGGCCCCGGGAAAGGCACGGCGAAAGTGAGGAGAGAATCTCGAATTTTTCTCTCTAATCGTTTCGATTCCGCGGGGCGATGGGGGAAAGCAATTGTCCGAGAATTCGATTCAATGTAAATCCCCCCGTCGCCTTCGTTGACTTTCTCACCGATTTCGATTCGTTCGGAGCTCTTTCCCTCTCGCACTTTTTGGTACATCTGATACATCGGCCTTTTTGAATTCTCAAATCGCGGAGGAGAAGAGCCCGTCGTTTGCATCTCTTATGGCGCAAGTTTCAAAATTTCCGAGATGCTTTTTTGGCTCAAGTGAAAACGACGCGTTGAAAGTGATCGTACCCGGCTGTCCCCCTCCTCTCTAAAGCCCAAATTCGAACCGATGAAACCGACAAAGCTCTGGTCGGGATTTCGACAAGTCGTTCGCGTCGTTCGCGTCGCGCGCGACCGGAGTCCCTGGGGCATCGCCCTGCCCCGTTCGCACGAGGCCGCCACGGCAACATCTTTGCTAGAAAACAATCCTTTACGATGGGATTGAGGCCGGGTGCCCTTACTTGGGATGCACGTATGAGTTTTGCTCGACAAAATGAAGTCGGTCAATGCGATGTTTTTCTCGTGCTTCGTAATTAGTTTATCGAAAAATGAAAAGAAAATTTTCGTTATTGACTAATGAGTATAGTTAACATGTGATCCAGAACACTTCTTTCTCCACAACGTAATTAGGGTTAGTACCAAAAAAAAATCCCAAACTAATATATGTGTGATAATTTTACTTCAAACTAATTTTTTGATCATCAAAAATCTCAAATTGATAAATCCGTGATAATTTTACCATCCGTTAGTATTCATTAAGTTTGACGGTCAAATTCTTGAGTTGGATAACATGTCAGTTTTCAACCAAAAAAAAAACACGTGTCAGTTGACGGGTATACCGGTTTAGGGTTTTACCTTCCGTTTGTTACAAATTTACCAATTTGTGATTTTTCGTGATATTAATATAATTTAACGGAGAGTAAATTTATCATAAATGTATCAGTTTTTATTTATCATAAATGTATCAGTTTTTATTTTTTTTATGGATCACACGTGTATTTGTTTAAGATTTTTTTGTGATATTAATCCACGTAATTATACACATCAATTTCTTGGAATAATTGAGAACCTAACAATCATTGTACATTTATGATAAACGTTCTTTTTTTTAATTAAGTTCTTTTTTTTTTTTTTTTTTCTTCTTCTTTTTCTTTTAAAGATTTTTTTTGCATCTTTTCCGTTCGGCTTTCCCTCAAGTTGCCTTAGAAGATTTTCCTTGCTTAGATTGTTTTCTAATTAATTTTTAAAATTTTTTTATTTTCAATTCTTTTAAAAAAGATTACAAGTCCCCACCATGTTTTTTTGCCCTTGGCGTGATTAACGTTCGATCAACTTGATTTTGTCGGTTGACGGGTGTACCGGTTTGGAGTTTTACCCTCCGTTTGTCACAAATGTATCAGTTTGTGATTTTTCATAATATTAATCCAATTTAACGGAGGATAAATTTATCATAAATGTGCATATTTGAGATTTTTTGCGATCAAAAAATCAATTTGAATAAATTTATTACATGTATATCAATTTAAGGTTTTTGTGATATTAATCCCCATTATTATACACATCAACTTCTTGGAATAATTAAGAACCTAACAATCATTGTACTTCTTACTTCACCAACATGGACGGCTGCTTCCTTAAGGTCAGCTAAAAGCATTTTACTTCGTGATTAAGGTAAAAGGGAAAAGCACGCGTCCGTTCTTTTTCTAGTCTTTTTTCTTATTTTTCTTTTAAAGATTTTTTTGCATCTTGTCCATTCGGCTTTCCTTCAAGTTGCCTTTGAAGATTTTCCTTGCTTAGATTGTTTTCTAATTAATTTTTTTTAAATTAATTATTTTCAATTCTTATAAAAAAGATTACGAGTCCCCACCACACCGTGGTTTTTTCTTTTGGCCCTTGGCGTGCTTAACGTCCGATCAAGTTGATTTTGTGATTATTATTATTTATAAATCCGCCAATCATCGTCGCTCGAAAATGCACGTGGGCCCCCGTCGTCTTCACATAACGTGAATCCAGACATGAGCCAACGCAACAGCTCCAGCATAAGCATATTCTTGGTCCTTTTTTACCCTACGAAAAGTATTAATTGCGTAACATTACGTGGATCTCTCGACATCTTAATATATCGAAAGTTTAGCGATTAGATCGAATATTTAGAAGTGATTAAGGACCACGTCGAGTGAATTAAAAGCCTAAAGTTGGCATCGCATCTTGGACCAAATTTTCAGGGCAATTTTGAAAAGAGAAGAATAATTGAATTTCCATTAGCGAATTTATCCTCCATCAATCGTTGAACTTTTGGCCCAATGTGTAATGTAATTCCACGAACTTTAATTTGTTTAATGTGATCCCTGAATTTTAATTTAATATTTAATGTGGTTCCCCGATTTTTAATTTGTTCAATATGGTCATTAGACTTTTGATACACATTCAGCGTAATCCCTAACCTATAGCCTAATATTTAATGTACTATATTCAATATTTTTCATACAATTATCCTCCGTCAATCGTTGAACTTACCCCAATGTGCAATGAAGTCCACGAACTTTAATTTGTTTAATGTGATCTTGAATTTTAACCCAATATTTGATGTGATTTCCCGATTTTTAATTTGTTCAATATGGTCATTAGACTTTTGATGCACATTCAGCGTAATCCCTGAACTATAGCTTAATATTTAATGTACCATATTCAATATTTTTCATACAGTTCATGGACTATATTAAATAAATTAAAAATTCGAGAACCACATTACATATTGAGCCAAAATTTAAGAACCGTTTAAGTCATTTCTTCAAATTAACGAAGGCCGGTGCATCATCTAATTTTCCTCGATATATTATTTCACTTTGGCCTGCGACCGGCGAGCAGCCACAGGCGAGGGTGCCGTGGCCCTCGCTGTCCCTCAAGCGAGGGTCGCCCTCGTGGCCTTTGGCCTGTGATCGGCACACGGCCATGGCCGGTGACCGGCCACAAGCGAGGGTGTCGTGGCCCTCGCCGGCCCTCGCTTTCCCCGATTCGGTGAGGGCTCGACTCTCACCACCACGGTGAGGGTTGCCCTCGCGGCATTTGGCGAGGGCCGGACCCTCGCTGTCTGGGCAAGGGGTTCGCCAGACCCAAAAAGCTTTAAGAGGGAGGCGACGACATCGGAGCCGCAAGGGACCTCGAGGATGCAGGGATGCGGGATGGCTCGGGGTCGCGGGTGATGACGACGAGGGCCTGGGCATGTTTTTGGACCCAGGGGGTAACGAACGAGGCGGCGTCCACGAAGTTGTCGGTTGCAGCAGCCGTCGTTGGGAACGCCGCCGTTGTGGGAAGCCAGGAGGCCGTCGAAGAAAGATGAGAGGCAAACGGAGGTTTGAGCGAGAGTTGCAGAAGGAGAGAACGAGAGGGGCAAAGAAAACGGTGAAGAAGATGAGAAAAAGAGGAGAGAAGAGAGAGACAGCGGGAGTGGGACCAGTATCTAATGCAGTGGGTCCCCTCGGACACGTGTCGCGACCCCCGGGCTGGAATTTTTCTACGGTGGAATCACGTCACAGGGGGTACCTAATATTTTCTCGGTCTTCGGGTATCGCTAATTTCGGACCACGTTTCTTCGTTTTTCTTAAGGGAACGGTTTGGCCATCGCGCTGGGTGACGTGTATACCTAGTATTATTTTAGTAATTTCTTTTTAAAACAACAAACAATTATATTGAAATGCTCTCGATCATTTCATAATTTTAGGGGGTTAATATCACGAGAAACTCTAAATTCATGCACCCATAATAAATTTATTCTAAACTAATTTTTTAATCATCAAAAACCCTAAATTGGTACACCCGCAACAAATTTACCCCAAATTAATTTTTTGACCACAAAAAACTCTAAACTGGTATACTTATAATAAATTTTCCCTCCGTTATTTTTCGTTAAATTAAATTAATGATACAAAAAATTACAAACTGGTGACAAACGAAGGGTAAAAATCTAAATTGGTACTTTCGTCAACTGCCATGTATTATTCAATTCAGCAATTTGACAGTAAACTTATCACAAACGTATCAATTTAAGGTTTTTAATTATCAAAAAATTAATTTGAAGTAAATTTATAATGGGTATACCGATTTAGAATTTTTCATGGTATTAACCTTATAATTTTAATGGTTATCAAAAAAACCTTATAATTTTAAGGTCATTTGGGATTATATCTTTACTATTTTCAAAATGCAAGTGACGCAGGAAGTAACGCAATAAGTTAATCGCCCGAGAATCTCACTTTGGTGAAAAGTAATAATTTGGATTATTTTTGTAATAAATCATTCGCCTCACATGAGTAGTAAAAGTGTGAAAGAGCGATAAAAATTTTGTTAGATGGAAATGATCGATAATTTCTCTCGAGTGTCGATTGTCAACTTCAAATGGTTTTTGTATGAACTTTTAAGAATATCAAATTAAATGATGAAATATAATAAAAAATTTCCTACTTCTGCAACATTTCATTATCGACTTCTTAAGAGAAGAGATGCGGCCCTTCGTTTCGCGCTCTCACATGAAAGGGACCGAGTGGCCATTCGTTTCATTAATTCAAGTTCAAAAATTAATTTATGTACTAAATTAAATATATACCAGATAATTTAAAAATTTAGAAATTACGTTCGAAATGACAATTTGTATCGTTTTTCCAAAAAAAAAAAAAAGTCAATCCTTTCATCCGGAAAAATGAGCCTTTCGTGCTGCTTTGAAGCTACTCCGTCTAACCACCTGAAGCTACTCCCGGTGGCCAAGGTGTGTGGAACAACGAACGCCAAAGAAAATGGAGACGCACGTGTCTGAAGTTCGCCGTTGTCTCACGTTTGATTTCCCGTCGCATCTCATCAACCATGATACATCAACCGAACCGAATCAGCCAAATGCACCTTTGAAAGAATGAACCGAACCGAATCGACGAGTTGCACCTTTGAACCGGTTCGGCTCGGTTTTTGATTTCTTTCTCTTTATTCTATTTTTTGCTTTTTTATTTGGTTGAGCAGAATCTTATGTCGTTATCAAACGAATTTTTATTTCAAAAATAAAAATTTTATGTTATCATCAAATATATATTTTAATTCAGAAATTCGTCTTTAAAATAAAAGAAAATTCTGATTAGAAATTAATTTCTATAATAAAATGATGGGAAAAGGCCATAAAAATCCCCAAACGTTTACTCCTCTTTTTCTCACATTTACCCAAAACTTTTTTTTTTTTTTTGTGACACCAAAACCCCAAATATTTTATCCATTTTTGACATATTTACCTCAATTTTACCTTTCCCGATTGTCCTTGAGCATTTTCATTTTTTTTCGCTTTTTTTTTTTTTTTACTTTTTATCCTTTTCTCATGAAGATCGAGGTCATTGTTGGGGAACGCTCAAAAAAAGGAAGAGAGAATTGGGTGGATTCTTTTTCATTAAATTTAAGGAAGGCCTCATTTTTTATTTTGGTCGGCAAGGAAGGCGTCATTGGAGATTTGATTCGACATATTTTTCTCGAGAATATGGGCTAAATTTGTGGGCACGTGATTACCTCGATCCTTGGCGAAAGTCTAGGATTTGGGTATATAAATATGGTCGAACATAGTGCGACGAATTATCTTCAAACGATCGAGCGTACATGGAAAGGATTCGTTATTGAACAAGGTAAAAGCAAACTAACAAGGCAACCGTGTAGGGGCCGTTTACTCAATTACAGAAAAGAGAAGAATTTTTTCCAACGTTCGAAAGGTAGAATCTCGGCAATACGGCACCAAATTCCAACAAAGAAGGAAAAGATATCGCCAATATTAGACGTTCACTACGCCCTGTCATTGCCACCGTTGAGCCTTCATGGTCACCGCCCCATGCCGCCACCACATCACTGCTCCTCCCAACCAAGCCAAGTCCTTGTCATTCCCTTCAGTGACATCGACGCGGCCACCGACGCGGCGACGAGTCCGAGCGATGCTAAACATAAGTTTCCAGCAAAACCGGAGAAACCCGCCAGTCCGGCCAACTCCTGCAGCTGCTGCTCCCCACCAACATCAGTTAACTAGCACCTCTGGTGAGCATCAAACATAGTTGAAGGCTAATGGCTTTGCCATACTCCTCCCTCTCCTCCACCCCAACAAAAAAGAACAGGATAGAGAGTTGTCTCACAGTACTCAGTTTTCTCTGTCCTCCGCCACAATATTCCTCGCGGTCGTCAGTTGCATCAGAGGAACCCCCAAAACTCAGCACCGCCACCGGAATATCCAGCCACACAAGTCTCTTCCGTTTCAAAATCGTTGGCGACGCAACCGAGCAGGAAATCGGGAACGGACTAGAGCAGAAGACGAAGAAGAGTTCGAGAGGCCAGTGCCGGAGCCGGAAAGGCAATGGCAGCGACGAAGATGTAGGCGAAGGAGGAGGAGGAGGAGGAGGAGGAGGAAGAGGGGGAGGGCTTGAGATGAGTGAGTGAGTATTTTCTCGTGAGGCAGAGAGAAAGGGATTCGGGAGGGGAAGAAAAGTTGCAGAACAGAGAGGTGTTGAATGGAAGACTTGAAATGAGTTCTTCTGCAAAGAGGGGGGAGAGAGAAAAGAGGCAATGAATTCAGCATTGATTGTTGCGTGCGTCAGGTCTTCCGGCCAGAGGAGAGAGAGATAATAGAGCTTTCGGTTCACTTTTTTAATTCCACGTCGGAGGACGAATGTCTCGTTTTGAGTGGAGCCACGTAAGTTTATGTATGCCATGTAAGCAGATGACGTGGTGATATCAAACCACTGAATATTTTCTCCTTCTCTCTCTCACTCTCCTCCTCCTTCTCCTTCCTTCCTCCGCTTGACCTGCGCACCCATATGCTCCTCCGTCCCCTACGCCTCCTTCCCCGCCAACATTTCCTCCGCTCATTCTTGGCCGCTCCCCCAAGCCCAAGGCCTCCACTCGCAAGCTCCTCCCCGTCGCCATAGCCATCACTCTCTCTCTGCCCTCGTCCTCTTGGTGGCCGCCCTCCTCGCCCTTGGCCGCCACTGCCGGAGCCGGGACTTCGCTGACGATGCCAAGACCTAGAGATTTGACACCATGAACGGTGGTTTTCTGGGCAATGCCGAGGCGAACGCTTGCGCTCGCAAGCAGAGGACGAACCAGCTTTTCGTGGGATCGAGGAGCCGCGTGACAATGGAGGAGGCGGAGCGGCTCGCCCGGCTGTGGCGGAGGAGGTCTGGACCTGAGGAAGACGGACTCTCTAGACCTCAAGTTGGCATATTCAGAGATTAAGGGCGCATGGTAACATTTCCATTTCTTTGTTTTTCTATTTTTCTGTTCTCAGAATAGATTTGGA
This sequence comes from Syzygium grande, assembly GCA_024733475.1. NCBI lineage: Eukaryota > Viridiplantae > Streptophyta > Magnoliopsida > Myrtales > Myrtaceae > Syzygium > Syzygium grande. Next base: position 12,898,744 of record JAMXDD010000006.1, read on the forward strand.
ACAGAAATTCATTTGGTAACATAATTTTATTTTTTTATTTCTGAAACAAATTTCTATTACATAAATAGGTTTGGAATAAAAATCAGAAATAAAAAATATTTACTTTTCTAGTTCTGAAACAAAAATAAAAAATAAAAACTTTTCTTATCATTCGCTCTCGCCATTGGTCGGCCACCCCCTTGTCACTCGCTATTTCTAATGGCCGCCTCCGCCACCATCGGTTGCCTCTTGCCACCATCGGCCCTCTTGCTGTTGGCCACCTCTCATCATCGACCGCCTATCACCGGCGTCCTTCACCAACTGCCTCCTCCCATCGCCATCTTTCGCTGTTTGTCGCAGCCCAATGCTAGCCGTAATCGGCCCATTGCTGCCTCCGCATTCTTTGCCTCCACCTGCCGACCACCGTCCAACGTCGGCCGCCTCTTGTTGCCAATCACCGTCCTCCATCGCCCGACGCCACCCGCCACCGGCTGCCGTCCTCTGTCGCTGGTTGTTGTGCTCCATCATAACGCTTGCCGCCACCCTTGGTCCACCTCCCGTCGCCACCCTACCCACCACTGACCGCCATCCTCCACCGCCAACCGTTGTGCACAATCACCAGGCGCCAGCCGCCGTTTGTTGCCAGCCACTGCCATCGTTATTTGTCGCCGACCGCCGTTGGCCACCGTGCTCCACCACTCGATGCCAATCGCTGCCCGACACCGATCGCCTCCCGCCACCGGCCGGCCACCTCCCGTCGCCAACCACTGTCCTTCGGCACTCGTCGCTCTCCACCGGCAGCTCGGAAGGAGAAATTTTATGTCATTATCAAACGAATTTCTATTTTAGAAACATAAATTTTGTGTCATTATCAAACACACATTTTTTGCTCAGAAACTAGTTCACGGAATAAAAATAGAAAAATCTATTTTTGACCAGAAATTGATTTCTAGAACAGAAATGTTACCATGCGCGCAATAAGGTTTAAGAGGGGCAAGAATGAAGAGAGGGATTTTAACTTTCGGTTTGGTTAACTGAATCGAACCGAAATAACCCAAAATCAGAAAATTTTTCTTATTAATTTTTTCATTATCCGAATCGAAACCGAATCGAAATGAACGAAATTTTCGATTTGGTTTGGTTCAGTTACGGTTCTGGTTCGATTATGAGAACCCTAGAAAACACTGTGTAGTGCTTCGGTGGCCATCGTCAGTGGATCTTTGGAGCCGCGGGAGAGGATCACGCAAAACAATGTTGGCGATGTTGCATGAGCATTTCATTAACGACTACCGAGCTTTCGTATCGACACCGTCGGCATTACAATCGTTACGATCGCGCACTAAGGTTTAAGAGGGCGAGAATGAAGATAGGGATTTTAACTTTCGGTTTGGTTAACCGAACCGAAATAACCCAAAATTAGAATTTTTTTTTTTATTGATTTTTCATTATCCAAACCGAAATCGAAACCGAACCGAAATGAACAAATTTTCGATTTGATTTGGTTCGGTTCCGGTTCTGGTTCGATTATGAGAACCCTAGAAAACACTGTGCAGTGCTTCGGTGGCCATCGTCAGTGGATCTTTGGAGCCGCGGGAGAGGATCACGCAACACCATGTTGGCGATGTTGCATGAGGATTTCATTAACGACTACCGAGCTTTCGTATCGACACTGTCGGCATTACCCATCATCGTCCTTTTGCTTGGCACGGGGTCGTTCTCAACTGAGTAGCGTGCGGTCCATTTTCTTTACTTCTCCCGCTCCACGGTGAGCGAACCGATACATTTCCAGAGAGAGACGGAGAGATAAGATAGAGAGGTCAGTGGAGAATGGAGAAGGAGAGAGTGTGCGTGACGGGGGCGGGAGGATTCGTCGCCTCGTGGATCGTCAAGCTTCTCCTCTCCAAGGACTACACCGTTCACGGAACAGTTCGACGACTCGGTCTCTCTCTCTCTCTCTCTCTCTCATTCAATTTCTTCCCCTATATCTTCCTACTTTTGCGTTCCTGGTCTTGGACTAGCGCTTTGCCTTTATTTACCATGGATGATGAGAAACGTTTACTTAACCATTTCGCGTTCCGCTGGCTTTCCTCTGACTATTCTTGCGATCCTATGTGGGATTCTTAATGTTGGGACCAGAGATGTAGTCACTCATCGTGGCTACTGCCATACTCGTCGGCTTGGTTTGCTAGAGCTAATTTTCTGTGTTGGAGCAACATCCATCGGTCCATAGCTTTTGGGTCAACACGTACCTGTTGGAACGAATTTGTGTTCTTGCACGATGTTCCGTGGCGTTCGAAACGCAACCGGTTTTGTTTTTCTAATTTGTTGCATGTTCCCACATTGGGTTTCATCGTTCATTTACCTATGAGTATGAAATTCTATCCTCTGTTAAACAAGACCAGGGTTTCCTTAGCTGTTCACATGGTCTGAACTGTAATACGAAACAAGTATATGCTGCGCGGAGTGAGAATTTACAGTTAAACTACCTTAACCACGTTAAGGAAATCTGCTAGGAGTATACAAAGTCTCATTGGAGCATGTTATGTAAGCCTGTCTGGCCTTTTACGGGGATTTGGTTTTCTTCCTATCAGTTGTTTACAAGATCTTTTATTTTAATTTTTTTATCTTGGGTATGTGCAGATGGGAAGTACGACCATTTGAACAAGTTTGAGAATGCATCTGAAAACTTGAAACTCTTCAAAGCAGACTTGCTGGATTTCGATTCTCTTTGTTCTGCTATCAAAGGATGTACTGGAGTTTTACATGTTGCTAGTCCAGTTCCTTCCTCCTCTGTACAGAATCCTGAGGCAAGAACATGTCCATCCAGCACTCGCTGAGTACTGCACCTGTTTAAGTTGGTTTTAGCGTGTCATCCACAAGCGCTGCATTCTCAACGCTGTCCTTTATCACTTTGGAAGGAATTTACTGCATGTTAAAAATCCTTTAAGCATTTTGTTTTGATGATAATCATTTATAGAAGAGAGATAAAGAAGAGAAAAAGGAACATTCAATCGTTAACGTGGTTCAGATGACCAAGAGTATAATCCCTTGGAAGCTTACATCCACGGTGATAAATCCCCAATTCATCTTAGTTTTTATGGGAGGATTCATTATCCTTTAATAGAGAGTAATACAATGGGTTATAGTCATTAATTTGGTAACTACAACTATTGCACGACCCAGCATGATCTCCTACTATATTGGGATTAGGATCATCCGGCATCTTTATCGTTCCAACACATTTTAAGCTGCTCAAGTCAATGAATAGGATCTTTCTTGTCCTTTTTACACATCTGATTAACTTGTCACAGATAGAACTGCTTGAACCTGCTGTAAAGGGAACACTGAACGTTCTCAAGGCATGTTCCCGAAGCAAAAGTGAAGCGGGTCATTTATGTATCATCCATCTCTGCAATTGTAATGAATCCGATGTGGCCGAAGGAGCGAGTGAAGGATGAAACTTGTTGGTCGGACAAGGAATACTGCATTACTACCAAGGTATCTTGTAACTGACTCTCTAGAACTTACGGGCTTTCATCTCATGTTCATTTCACTCCCACAAGTTTGATTTGGGTCATACTGCCCCCCAAAGTTCTCTTAATTGTCTCAAGATCACCCCTCAACTTCCTTTATGGTCTCAATTTAATGGATTGGATTAGATGACTTGCATTAAAAATATCTCTGATGTCAATTTCGCCACACAAACTGTCAATTCTTTAAGTGAAGGAATACATCATGTGCAATTCAGGATCATGCTATTTGCTTGGAGTGGAATTGAAAGAAAGGAGTCAAAATTGACATCTGGTGGGAAAATTATGCTCAGAACACTTAACAGCTGCACATCACGTGATCAAAATACAACCAAGTTTGCATTGGTGGTCAAGCTTTAGCTATGTCTGAGACAAAAAATAAATAACTGAATAAAACTTCACGAGGCAATCTGGCACAGATCGAATTTTGGTGGCAATGAGTTTAAAAATCAGGGGAAATCTTGAATTTCCCTTTTGTAAACATAGATTGTGAGAAAAATATGCATTGTTCCAGTAGTTTGCTTTATGTAGGGACATTTTACTTTGTTTCTTTCCTTAAGTTTCATGCTTTCCTCCATCTATCGCCTCTATATAATTACAATTTGCAGTATATCTTCTATGTACTGACTTCTTAAGTATTCTTTATATCTGTCATAGTTTGCCATGAACTTTTGAGCACTGCTAGTTGTACTTTTGATGATTATCCAGTTGTAAGGACTGACGAGGTATCTTTTTTTTTTTTTAGTATTTGTAGAAATTGTCAGTTTGAGTGATTCATCTATATGCTTTCTTCATGTTAGGGGGTATAGTTTTAACTTATTGTCATGTCGGTTTGGGGTATAAGTCTAAGGCACATGCATTTATAGCTTCATTAACAACTGTTCTACTTATGCCATAGAACTGGTATGGCCTGTCAAAGAGGGAAGCAGAAAGTGCTGCTGTCGAGTTTGCAAAAGGAAATGGGCTTGATTTGGTAAGGATTTGCCCTGCCCTTGTTCTTGGGCCTCTTCTACAGTCCACAGTGAATGCAAGCAGCTTGGTCCTCGTAAAGCTTATAGAAGGCACTTATATGAGGCTCGTTAATGGTAATTATTTCTGCCAAGCACGACTATGTATGAGCATGACTATGTCTGATGTGCACCCATTATGTGTGTTTTTTCTGTAAAATTAGTAAGATACGTAAAGCTATCTTGAATTATCTAATACTTCTATATTACCAGTTTTTATTACGTTCAAGGTGCCTTTGTATAAGTTTCCTATGAGTAGTTTGTGACAAGTGACCAAAGAAAAATTCCACTTTGCAATTACTATGGTGGTGGTATCGCCAAGCATAGTCGGGGTAATAGGAGGCTAGAAATTCTGTAGAACCCTGGTAATGCTTCTTCATTTGCATGCTTTGGTTTGCATAGTTCTGGATCTCCATCTTGCAATGAAGATGGAGGATGCAGGGATTGATGGGCTTTTTCTTATCTGTCCGTGTTTCAAATAGAGTTTTATCTAATGAAACTCATCATGCACTTCTCATTTGCCATTTCATGCCTGAATGCTTCTATAGTGGGCTTATAAGAGCCATTCCATGCAGTCGAGAGGAACTGGTCTGATTTGCTTCGAAAATGAGAACTTTAAATAGCAAAGCTATGACAGAAGAAGGCCTTAGCCTCTTGACTGTCTCGTCTCATTCTGTTCCTGAAAGATGTTTTTTGGTGTATGCTGATGATGAACATTTTCATCTTCTGTCTATGAAATTTTAGAGATAAGTTGCAGTTTTTAATGACAAAAACTTTGCAAATACACATGAGAACCTGCCATATAGGATAATGGCTAACCTGACGACATGATGCACAGATGGGGATGATTCCATGCCAAACAAGCTCAGGAATCTAGTGGATGTGCGTGATGTAGCTGCAGCTGTACTTCTGGGATATGAAAATCCTGAGGCAGAAGGGCGTTACATTTGCACGGCACATGCTATCAAGACTTGCGATTTGGTGGTCAAGCTAATGAGTTCATACCCAAATGACAGCTATCCACAAAAGTAAGTTCCCCAATTCTATAATTTTAGAATCAATATGCTACAACCTTCTTAATTGATTGTATTTCTTAAGTGAAGTAGAATTATGACATAAGATATCCATCTGATGCTGCATCTTATTTTACATTACAATCCATAATTGGTGGGAAACTTACACAATTTCCTATAACTTTGAGCTTATCTTTGTTACGCAAAACAGTAGAAGCAAGGTACAAACACAAACAAACAAAAGAGAAATAAATGCAGAAAATAAACCTAATACAGAATTCAAGTAGTACGGCCAGGTGTGCCTACTCCAGGAGAGGAGATTGATAGGATGTTCCACTCTAATCAACAAGAGGAGATTAGAATTGCTTGCAACACATAGTCTGCAAGTGTTTCCCAGACCAGGTATGCCAGGAAAGACTCACAAACTTAAATGAAAGAGATACAAAGTGTTTATCTTACACACCCACATTCCTTGATGGCATCCTGAGCTTTATCTTGATTTAGGCTTGATGTCTGTACAAAATTAGGTTGAAACCCACTTTAATATCGATCCCTTGCATGCTCAGATGTTCTCCTGCAGTGGGATGGACATACAAATTCCTTCGGAATTCTCACTGGCCAAGTCGAATGTCAGGCCTTGATATGGTCATATGGTTGAAGTCCTCTTTTCTTGCCTAGCCGAGGCAAGGTCGGACGTCACCGGATGTCCGATCCTACACCTTGGTGGTCTGTGAGCACCGATTCGAATGCATGGTAGCTGCCAATCCCCGCTCCTTCACTCCAGACATCCCTTCCTCAACTAAGGACATCCGTTTCATGTCTTCACACACTCCGAATCATCTCACTTGTTTCGGGTGTTCTCGAATTCCAATCTCAAGTCAATTCCAAATCGAATTGGGTCTAAACTTCGACCCACATTCTAGGGTCTTCAATTGTGTTATGAATATCGAAAACTGTTTTTAGGTGATTTTATTTTCTATGTATTTCCAATTGAGGTCAACTTGCAATTTACTCGCAGGAACAAACTTTATGGTGAATTATACTTAGGGAAATTACCATGACAGATGATCTATATATAACACGGCAATGCTAGCTTTGCTTTTATTTTTCCCATGTATAGTTGATATATGACCAATGGAAAACTTTTTCCAGAATTGCAGTAATCTAAATGAAAACTTGAAAAGTGGAATGACCTTTTTAAAAATATTGCAAAAGCTGAACGATAGGAAAAGCGAGTTGTCCTAATAATGTCTGATTTGTGCAATGCCATCCATTAACTTGCAAGTTGGCCAACTTTGTTTCTCTTTCGGTTAATTTTGTAATCTTGTCTTTTTGTTACTTGCTTCTAGTTTTAGTGAGACTGATGAAGAAGATAGGCTGAGCTCGGCAAAACTGCAGAGGCTAGGCTGGTCTTACAGGCCGCTGGAGGAAACTTTGGTTGATTCCATTGAAAGCTACCAGAAGGCTGGGTTGTTAAACGGCAAATGATTCAGGTTATAATGATTTTACGTACTGGTCAACCTAAAATCACTTTCTTTTCATATTTTTTATCATGCATGATGCAGTAGCAATTGTTGGTTGTTTCAGCAGAGGACACTAGTATGCGGTTTTGCTGCTTACTTGGAGTCCTAGGCACGGTGGAGACAGTTTCTTTCCGAAATTACCTTTTACTGATGAAATTGTTTGGCTGGTGTATGAGGATTCAGCATTAGCATTAGGCATTGTATTGGCGCTGTTTGTCTCGTGTAGGGACATACTTTGCGCGTGAATAAAAAGAAGACAATCTTGGGATGGTGCAACATCGACTATCGAGCTTAGACCCGTGTCAAGGGCCCAGGGGCAAAATCCCTGTCATGTACATGGTCGTAAGAATTGGGCATCAGTCATGACCTTACAGCGCCTTGGGCCGTTTATCTCTCCTGAGGAGATGGAAGGCTTTGCCCCTAATCAGATGATATCCGTGTAATTCCGTACTTGAACTTAAAACAATTCATGATGGGTTACGGGACAAAGAGTTGAAGGATTTTGTGAAAAGGAAAAATTCTCCTCGTCAAACCGAGCATGACGCCTTATAAAAACATGACCACTTAACCGATTAGGGCAATGATAGCCTTTGAGATTTGATGCATAGCCAAGAAATATGCATGGTACAGAATGAGCTGCCAGCTCATGGGAGACACGAGGCGGAAGAAATGAATAACAAATGCACAGAAATTCGAAAGAACGAGCAATCAAACTAGAACCCAAATAAACGGTGGAAAAGAGAAATATCATAGAGGACAGGAGTGGAAAGCCGATTAATAGTGTAAACATCAGCAAGAAGAGCATCAAACCAGTATGAAGGAGGCATATGAGCATGAATTAATAAGGTTTGAGACATTTTGACTAAGTGTTTGATTTTGTGTTCTGACAGACCATTTTTAAATGGGATGTTTGGACAAGAAAAGCGTCGAATATTACCATATTCATGTTAGTACGTTTGGAACGAATTACTGGTATATTCATCTCTCCCATTAGTTTGTAAAAGTTTAATTTTGGCATTGCACAAATTTTCGATAAAACAACAAAAGTGATGAAAGTGTGTAGCCACTTCAAACTTATTTTTCATGGGAAAGACCCAAGAGAACCGAGAGTAGTCATCAATGAATAACACAAAATATTTGAAACCGGAATTAGATAAGATAAAATTAGACTCGTCCATACATTAGAATGAATTACGACTAAAGGAAAAAATGCACGATGACTAACAGACTCAAAAGGCAATCGATGAGATTTACCCACAAGACAGGACTCACAAGATATTGAATTAGAACTAGAATTGCAAAGATGACTCAAAACTTGTTTATTAAGATGGCTAAGATGAGCATGCCAGTGAGTGAGTAAAGTAAAGGAAGCCATGATGGGATGCAAGTAAAATGACACCAATGAGCTGGAAATAGGATGAAAACCATGAGAAGAATGAGAAGAATTAGCTTGGACGAGAACTTTCCTAGTTGGTTGATCCTTCAAAGAAAAGGATGTAAAATCATTAACATAAGAATTTTTACAGCAAAGTTGAGTAACATAGAGGAGATTGCGAGCAAGAATAAGGACATGATAGATAGGAGATAACAATAAAGATCAAGAACCAATATGTAAAAAGGGTTTACCAACTTCTTAGGCAATAAATGACCATTACTAATTGAGACTTTTGTCAAATCGTAAAAGGATGTAGGATTTAGGATATTACTAATATCATTAGTCATGTGTGCCGACCCTTTGCTATCAAGATACACATTAGATTAGAGGTCTCACCAGCCGAGGGAGCTAAGAAGGTGTCCGACAGATTAGTGATGGTGAAGGCATGGGTGAATTGTTGTGCCCAGCCCCATTATAGATTTAATAAGTAAGAGGAGGCCTAGATTCGAGAATGTCCTCTTGGATGAATGGAGGAACATAGGACATCGAACCCCCATGGGACCTACCAAAGGAGGCGGAGGAGCGATCAATAGAGGGTAATGCCAACGGAGGACCTACCAAGGACCCCCATGATGAATATCAAATGAAGATGAGCCATTCAATTTTCGAAGAAATAGTTCTTCTTGGATGAGGAGGCGTGACTGCAGATCACCCATGGAAAGAATTGTAGAGTTATTGGTGACAATGGTGACGAAGGAATCCACTAAGACCGGATCCCATTGAGGGCTTGAATCACAAGTCTTTATTAGAGACAGGGCAATTGATTGCAGACTTCAAATGTTGAAGATAATCACACATGGTTTGATTGGGTTTCTTGATGGCATTTTGAAAATCGTTTTATTCCGATTTTCTTGGCCACGTAACAATCAGTAGTCCTTGAGCAAATCAAATCTCCCAGGATGTTTGAAGGTTGTGAATTTCATGGAAAATCTCGACTGTGAAGGTCAAATTGATCGAACTATGAACGCATTGATTAGTCTTGACAAAGGTAGAATATGAGGTATTGACCGCGATGGTGCCATTTAGATCAACGATAAGCTTAGGTGGACACTGAAAAGACTCATCCATATAGCTTAGCACAATGTTGCATTTTAGAATGTCTAAATAAAGATTTCCACATAAGATAAGTGTCTGCATCAAGCTTTATGGAGGTGAGACTTGTGACATTGGGAAGAACAAGAGACGAGATTGACTGCACAGCCATAATTTGAGTAGCAGTAGAAATTCGAGCAACAGAGAATAGGGAAAAAGAGGTAAAAGTGAACGCAATGTTATTGAGAGGTGATGGGAAATTGGGATTATTGGAAAGAGAAGATGATGAGTCAAGAGATGGTAGAAAAGAAGAAAAAATTGAAGATGTATCGGATATTATTGAGATAGCAATTGGAGCAAAGGAAGTGTTGAGTTTGGGCGGAGATGTTGAAGAATTTGATGCATTTTCCTACTATAATAACATGTTCAACATATTGATGTTTAGAGTTAAATACAAAATAACAATAAAGCGTTTACGGTGGCTCGATCCAATTAGGATTGTATGATATGTATTTATAAGAGTAAATTAATCACTATAAGTGTAAATATAGAAACGTAATAACATAAAGACCCCACAATACGTATAAATTACTCATTGATACAATTATCGACCCGGTACCGAGTTATGAAATGCGAGTGAATGGCGGGGTGTCCAAGGCAAGCAGACACGGTCATTCACAGCAACCCAACTCCAGGCGTCCTTAGTGTCCTTTCTTCTGGTTCCCGTGTGTGTAGGCTCCATGTTGATTCCTCTATACTCATTACAGATACCAAAAGAGAAGGAAACATCGGCTGTCATTTTCTGTAAATTACTTAACGCCTGCTCACCCTCATGTCTCATTCCCAATTCGCGGCCACGTGAACCCAAATCAATGTATCTGATCCAAATCACAACACGGAAGAAGAAAGGCAAGAAAGACGACGAAAGAGCAGTAGGAGACGATTAAGTGACAGGGTCCCCCACGCAGAGTTTCCTTAATCGGGTTGCACTTTCAAGTGCGGTGGTGGCCGCGGCCCCCACCGGCGGGTCTGCGCCGGGCCCCACCGGTCCCCCCGGTTCCTCGACCACGCGACCCGGCACGACCCGAAACTTCGTCTCCAATCTAAACCAGTGGGAACGCGACCTCCTTTTTCCTTCTCTCCTTTTGCTCTTTTGGCTCCTTCGAGAGCCATTGAACTTTCCTGGCATCACCTTAACTTGTTCCTAGCGATTGCACAGAGTCTTCTGATTTGGTTTTTGTATTAGTGTGAAGGAAAAGATTAAGTTAATTAGCGGACGCACAATAATGATGATGCATGCTAATGGATGTCCATGTCAACAAACCTTGCATCATGCCATTTCTTGGAGGGTCCCTTTCAAATGAGCCTGGCAAATGCGTGGATAGCTCAAATGTCAAATCGGCCTTATCCAATCCCCAAACAATTATTATAATTGTTCCATATATATCTTATGGAGAGAAGGATTAATGTGAATTTTTGGTCTAGTGGATAGCAATCACCTTGTTAGTAGGGGCGACGGTACCATGCTTTTTTCTCGATTGAGATCTTCAGAGTGGATGGGAAAAAAGTTTACTTTCTTAAGACATGATTCCCGCCTTCTTCTTTCTAAGTGAAAAGGCTGATCACTAAAGCAACCCCCTATATGGGGTTGGAAATGTTTAATTTCAGATGTGAGGTTTGACTTTCACACTCTTCAAAGAGGTAGAATAAAAATCTGATTGTGAGATGAAAGTTAGAATCGGACGGAAAAAAAAAAGACGTGATCTCACTTTTTTGATATTTTGATAATATATCATAATCTTGAAAGGGTAAATTGAGTCGGTGTATCTTTAGACATAAAAACCCTCTTTTTTTGTCCTGTCTTGAGCTTTTGTTCTCCATGAAGATTATATCTTCATTTGCAAGAATGGTTCTCTATGGTATTGAGCATTTACACCATGCTCTTCAATCTGGAGTACTGTGAAAAAAACAGGGCGGATAAACCCTTTTTTTTTTTTTTGCTCTTTTATTCTTTTAAATGAGACAAATATCCAATAGTTCCCATAAGAATTGCCTTTTGTCATCTTGTCTCGAAATTCAACATTCAAACTCTTGATTTTTTATTCTCTCTCGCAAACGATGTAGATATTGATGCTCAATCTAGTCCGGCGGAGTCAGTCGGGTCTACAATCAAGGAGCCAACCTACACCCCCAAATAACCAATTAAGGCGTTCGGTTTTATGACCTCGAATTGGGCCCGACGATGCTTAATTCGATCAAGAGAAAATAAAAGTGGATAAGGAGACTTAGTACTTCAAGGATTTGAGATGGCTTCGTACCTGGGCACGGAGTACATGCACTTATAGGTGAGCTTTCTTGTCAAGTTAGGTTATTTCCTATTTGGTTGGATAACAACGGCCTGCAGCCTGATCAAGTCGGTTATCTGCAGGTTGGGCAACAGTTATGCCACCATGAGGAGCTGATGTGGTGGACATTGTTTTTAGAAATTTATTTTATGATGTTTATAATGTTTGAAATGAGATCCGCAAGGCGGATTCTATACCAAATGGGAAATTAAATGATTGTTCTCGATTGAATATGATCTAGAGAAAACTTAACAAATTATGTCCCACGAATGTTTTGGTCCTATGTAATCAGTACATTGAGTCACCAGAGATGATTTCTTACCCCAATGGTTACATCAGATCCAACTAAAAACACACGCATGAGATTCTGCAACACGAAGATCTATCTCATCGGAGCACAGAATCCAATCTTTGGATCCAGCTGGAGAGACAAGCAATCAAAATCCAGTGAAAGGTCAACGGGTGAAGAATCCAACGTTATGGATTGCGGGCCACAATTTTTTCTGTCACTGTCTCCTCTCAACGCTGCCGACTTACAGCCGCCAAGGGAGTTTCAGAAAATCATGATGGGTTGCACTCCAATTCTCTGGGACCGTATACTTTTATTTGAAAATCAAAATCGTAAATTTGTGCTCTTTTATTCAAAAATGTTACAGGTGGTATGTTACAATTTGCTCAAAATTATTATAGGGTTAATATCACGAAAAATCCTAAACTGGTACATTTGTGACACATTTACCCCAAACTATTTTTTTGATCATAAAAACCCCAAACTGATATACCTGTGACAATTTTACCCGAAACTATTTTTTTTTGATCACAAAAAACCCTAAACTGGTACACCTATGATAATTTTACCCTTAACTTACCACAAAAAACCCAAACTGGTACATATGTGATAATTTTATCCCGAATTAAAATTTTAATATTATTATTTATTTATTTTTATTTATTTTATTCTTTTTTTTTTTTTTTTTCAAACTTTCACCGGTCCGGGCGACGACCAAAGAAGTTTGGCGAGGGCAGCCATCGCCAAAGGGCGAGGGGCCCCGCCAATGCGGGCGAGGGCGACCCTCGCAAGCTTGGGCAAGGGTGAGCCGGCGAGGCATTGGCCATTTTCAAGATTACAGGAGAGAGAGAGAGAGAGAGAGAGAGAGAGAGAGAGAGAGAGAGAGAGAGAGAGAGAGAGAGAGGAGGAGGAGGAGGAGGAGGAAAGTGAATCAGTTTGCGAACTGTGAATGACTATTTTCAAGATTCGTTCGATCGAGAGAAAAACAGAGCAGCCGATTGCACACGATGAGCTTCCTCGCTCATCCGGACTACCCTCAAGAACCACCGGAAGGAGAGTGCGCCCTGGTTCAAAAACGATCCGAAGAAGAAGAAGAAGAACGCAACAGGGTGTGCTCCGAGCACTTATTGCCCCAACCTTGCGTGCCTTTCTGTGGCGGCGCCAACCCCACTAAGCGGAGGAAATTCCCTTCTCTTCTCATCGCGATGGCCTCTTTAACCTCAAGAAGAGGCCTGCTTGCTCCCTCCTCGATCGGTGGGACATGGACTACATGCTTGGCGGCGGGTTTAGCAACATCACCCTCCTCCCTTCCCCCTCCCGTATCCGACGCACCAGCTCGATCCGGTCCCGCCTCGGCGCTCAAAAGAATGCGAGCGGGGTTCTTGCGGCTCAAGCAATGGCGATTGTGAAGGTGGGGGTTCGGCGCGCAATCTCTCGTCGCCACGGGCTTGTGTTTAAGTCAATCCGGCAATGGCGATGACTCCTTTGCTGGGAGGAAGCTCATCACCATCCTTGCCGACTTCCGCCTCGGCGGTCGCCCGGACCGGCGACCGCCCGAAAATGAAAAAAAAAAAAAAGAAAAGAAATTCAAAAATAAAAAAAATAATATTAAAAATTAGTTCGGTGTAAAATTATCACATGTGTACCAGTTTTGGGTTTTTTGTGATATGTTCGGGGTAAAATTATCACAGGTGTACTAGTTTGAGGTTTTTTATAGTCAAAAAAATAGTTTGGAGTAAATGTGCTACAAGTGTACCAGTTTAGGGTTTTTCGTGGTATTAACCCATTATTATATGGCCCCAAATAAAAGCCGCATTAGGCAACATAGAAAAGAAGAAAAAATGAGAGGGAAAGAAAGAGAGAGGACATCCCGTCCGCCATGGTTGCAAGCTCAAGTTCTGAGCTCGCGATGCCCATGGCTTTTCGAGCTTAAGCTTGCAGGTGCCATGTCAGCTTGACCAGAGCTCTGAGAGGCTATGGTCGTTGAATAGGTGGTTTGAGTGGGTGCGAATTATAATTTTTGAATTGTTGTGGGTGTTAGATTTTGGGAGCTTTTGATTTGGAAGGGTTTGATGAAGAAGATATTTAATGGCGGTGTTATCAAATTTTGTCGTCGGATAAACATTAGGAAAATCGATGGTACTTTTTGAAAAGTAGAGGGGTACATTTGAACATGATAATATAGAGAGAGGATTTTGATTTTCGGAAGAAAAGTATGGAATCACCAATGACGTTAACGTATATTTTTCAAGGGTTAAAACAAGAAAAATCTCAAATTGATACATTTGTGACAAGTTTACTTAAAACTAATTTTTTAACTAACAAAAATCTCAAATTAGTACATTTGTTATAAATTTACCTATCATTAGTTTCCGTTATATTGGATTAATACCACAAAAAATTACAAATTGATATACATGTGACAAACGAAAATAAAATACCAAACTAGTACAACTATCAACTATCACGTGTCATCCAACTTAGCAATATGACGGTGAATTTAACGAAAACTTACGAAGGGTAAATTTGTCGTAAGTGTATCAGTTTGGGGTTTTTCATGGTATTAACCCTTTTTTAAAAATCCCCCCACTCAATTTTAAGGAATTTACAAATTAAGAAAAGGATTTATTTGATTATCAATTTCAACAACAAATTCCTTCGGTTTGATTTCGAGAATAATTTTGCAAATACTAGAAAAGGAAAACACGAATTGCATATGAACAGAATTAGTGCAAAAATAAAAATTAGTAAAGAATAAAATGATATGTAAAGAGTATGATCTATCTTTAAATATGATTTAAACTATCATTAAAAAAATAATACGAATGATTTCTAGAACAGTTTAAGCTTCAAAAGTTATTTTGAATTCAAATTTTTTGTGCAAAGTTTTAAATTTAAATTTGGAGGATAAGAGATTCATTGATTAACTTGCCAACTAACTTAATCATTGTAAAACATAATTTTGTCCATCTATAGTCATGTGTGGTCATAGTACATTTTAAATGTATGCGTGAGGTTATCACGGGACTTTTATTCATTTGTCAAAGTTTGGATTGCAGTCGCCATCAAATTTGCTTAACTAAAAGTATAAAGAAATGATGGGTTCGGTGAGATGTTGGATTTCAGATTTCGTATCATAGGAAAATTTTAACTTGTTAAAAATTATAGGGTTAATATCACGAAAAACTCCAAATTAGTACGCATGTGACAAATATAGCCTAAGCTAATTTTTTTGACAACGAAAAACCCAAAACTAATACACTTGTAATAAATTTACTTCAAACTAATTTTTTAATTATCAAAAACCCAAACTGGTAATCCTGTGATAAATTTACGTTCCGTTGGCGGACCCGTTTGAGGTTTTTCGTTGTATTTACCCTATAGATTTTCACATGAACTTACCACGTCACCATACCGCATCATAATGTGTCATCCATGTCGGCAAATTTAACAGTACAATTTGACAAAAGTTAATAGAAGGTAAATTTATCACAAATGCACCAGTTCGAAATTTTTTGTGGTAAAAAAATTAATTTTTGGCAAATTTGTCACATGATGTACCAATTTGAGGTTTTTTGTGCTAAAAATTAATTTTGGATAAATTTGTTATGAGTTTATCAGCTTGAAGTTTTTCACGATCAAAAACTTGGTTCAGGGTAAATTTATCACATGCGTACCAATTTGCGATTTTTCATGATATCAACCCGAAATCATAACATTCGTGTTCAGAAGATATTCCGTAGCGAAAATCTTAATTCGATCCGGACAAATTCAGCCCGGCGCGGTCGATGCATCTCATCTCTTCGAATGTCCACTCTTAGTTCGAAACCTTACTCGATATATCAATTTGTAAATCCAATTGGAGTACGGACAACGTCACCGGAAAGAACTCTTCTCTTGGGGGTCTGCAATTTAATATGTCCACGAACGAACATT
Organism: Syzygium grande; assembly: GCA_024733475.1. NCBI lineage: Eukaryota > Viridiplantae > Streptophyta > Magnoliopsida > Myrtales > Myrtaceae > Syzygium > Syzygium grande. The sequence continues at coordinate 12,914,833 of JAMXDD010000006.1, forward strand.
CCTCCCGCGTCAGGATCGCGTCGGACTTGGACTGCACCGCACGTTACTTCCCTGCCCCGATTAAAAGAACGTCGATTTGAGAGAGAAACGGAGAGAGAGATGGGTCCCAGGCTACCAAGTTGTCCGCCTGTCATGATGGCTGATCACGGGTCGCGGACTAATTGATTCGGCAGGTGAATTGATACACATTTTTAAGTGGATTTCGATTTCTATGGTCACCGTCTTGCCGTCTTAATCGATCAACACCCTCTGTGGGTTCTAGGTTAGCGTGCAATTGAGCACCGTAACTCGACTTTCGGCTCGTCCCGTATCGCCGGTTCTGCTTACCAAGATTGGCTCACTCGGTGCTCTCCGTGATCTTCCTCACAAGGTCGTAGCTTTGCCAAGTGCGGAGGCCCTGGTCATACATTCGAAACCCGTCCATCGCTCCTCGACGTTGGGAAATCTCGACTCATCTGCAGTATCAATTCGAGTTCGATGGTGCCGTGGTATACGATAACTCACCCCTGTTCCCATTAACATCGTGGTAGAGTAACGATAAGGGGTTCGCTTAAATGAACGGGTACCCCATAATAAATAATCTTAATTAATTTTACTCTTTGCAGTGAGTTATTTCATTAATTCATTTTCATATCGACGGCATATTATTACCCACCGTAATAATATCCATTAAGGCGATAATTCATTCGTCTTTTCACAACAATATACCTATTGTAATAATCTCTCCTTTTTTTTACCATTTTTCGCATCTCGATTTATATTTATATTTTTTATTATTATTTCTTCTTCATCTAACACTAGTCTTCTACTCGTTTTTCCCTATTTTTGTCGATGAAAGAGATAGAGAAAGTCGTGAGAATCGGAGCAAGTATGAACATCTTGACATGCATAATACAGCCATCCAGCTGTTCTTACAGACTTTTTTCTTTTTTTTTTTTTCATTTGGGCTGAAAATTTTCTCTTTTATAATTCATGATTTTGATTGAGAAAGGTGATATATGTTACATATACTCTCCCCTTGATATGAGGTGATACTATGTTGAAGATTCAAGAGAGATTTGGAGCAAATTCACTTTTGTAAGTAGAAAAATATGAATCTCTCTCTCTCTCTCTCTACACTTATTTATTTATTTTGTGAGTTTATGGAGTTTCTACTCATAATCTTACTTTACTATATTATTCTGAAAATTTCATTAATCAGTGAAAAACGTTTTCGTTATCGATAATTATTTTCATGAACGATGAAAATATTTTTCGTTCATTTTCTTCAGTAAGCAATACAAGTGATCATTTTTAGGAAACCATTATCCAGAATGTTCATTTTTCGCGAAATGAACGCACTTATATTAAGCGTTATCCAAATTGTTCATTTTACTCAATAAACCAAAAGTGTATGGTGCATGCCCTTGCTAATTAGTCCACCCTTTTGTATAATATAGGCAGTATATAATGTATATACTAACATGGAAATTCAGATAAATTATGGGGTAAGTCAGTGCTTTTTCTTGAATTTTCTGTTCAGTTAATTAGTACGGGAGAAGACAGAAGAGAGGGAACCAAGGAGGAGAAAGAACAGGAAGGAGAAGACGGCGACAAGAGAGGGTGTTTCGCTTGGCTTTGCGGTTTCTTCGCCTTCTTCGCTCCCCTTTGTTGTCCATGTCCTTTCGCTTCCACAGCTTTTCTCGTTCGTGCGTGTGCTTCTTTTCCCACGTAACGTGCCAATTTCTCAGACATTCCCTTCTCCCCTCCCAGCCGTCCATCTCCTTCCCCCCCACATGCCATAACCGCCATCAATGAAAAAGCAACATCTCTCTCTCTCTCTCTCTCTCTCTCTCTCTCTCTCCTTACGCCATCTATGATCGCTTAACGTTCTACTACTGTTGTGTCTCTGCTTTCAGTATCATTGCTTCACAACGCTCCTTCTATCTTTCGCTCTTCCTCTTTCTTCTGTTCTGATCGTTGCCTTCTCTTTTCAGGACATAAATCTTTGTCTACCGTGCGATTCGTGCCTCGTTGCTTCTTGATCCCTTCTGTTTCGCCCTTTATCGGCATACCCTTTTGTCCATTCCTCCAAAATCACTCTGTTTTTCTCAGTATATGACCATAATATTGCGCAATCTGCATTCTCTTGGCCATATCAGCACCTAATTTTGTCGAAGTTCTCATCTTTCTTGTTGTGTCTTTGCCGGGCGGTTGTTGGTTTTTCTTTTTTTTTTTTGAAATTCATGGATTATCACCAGAGTTCGGGTTCTGGATTTCAATTCGCGAATCCTGCTTTTGGAGACACCACGTACACCAAGGTGTTTGTTGGGGGTTTGGCTTGGGAGACGCAGAGCGAGACACTGAGGCAACACTTTGAGCAGTTTGGTCCGATTCTCGAGGCCGTCGTGATCGCTGATAAGACCACAGGACGATCAAAAGGATACGGTTTTGTGAGTACTCGTTCTTCACTCATTTGATCCTCTTCCTTTTATGTTGGCAGGGGATGATTTAATTCTTTTGCATTGATATCCAAGATACTTTATCAGACTCGGTCTCTTCTGCAATTTTCGCTTTGACAGTTTCCGAATTTGACTAGGAAAAAGACTGTTGCTGTAATATAACCACGGAATCTAGTATATTCGAATAGGATTTGTTACATCTTTTGGTGGAATAAGCGGTTAATCCAAAAGTTGAGTGATGACGATAATCGTACGTTTCTCTGACTAGTTAGCATTTCAGAAGTCTGGGCTGCTCCCCGTGGGCAATGAGTTTTGTTGCACTAGGTTGCTGTCTAGTGATCTTGTCTTTGTGCTTACTTATTCTTCTTCTTTGCTGGAAAGTTTATGTGCACATCTGCATGTGGAGAGTGTAGGTAACTTTCCAGGAGGCTGAGGCTGCTAGGAGAGCCTGTGCAGATTCCACTCCGGTAATTGATGGCAGGCGCGCAAATTGCAATTTGGCTTCACTTGGACGAGCCCGCCCGCCTCCTTCTTTTGGTAATTTGTCTCCCTAGGCTTCTTGGTCAACAATATTGCTCTATATATTGGTCTGATGTACGATTATTTTCATTGGTTTTCTTTTGGCAAGTCTCTTTCCGATACAATGATGGAATGGAAATCTGAAAGTATAATAAGTAGTGAAGTTTTATCTTAAGCTAGAAGTATTAGGAATTTTCTTCCTCAAATGACTTCAGTGCTTGATTTGTATGAATTCGGTTTTTGTTTGTTTAAAACTTTGTACCTTGTCCGCTGTCCTTGAGATGCTTTGAAATACGTTAACAGACATCTGTCACTAATTTATCAGAAAAAGCGGAGTCACTAATTATGTATTTTAAGTTTGACTGAGATTCTAGATTCCATATTTATGTGAAAACATTTTAAAAATACCGTTTGTCGCATTGTTATAGGCACAGCTGCGCTATTTCCTTTTCTTGACTTCCTGTAGAATGTATTGTAATTTTAAAACAACCTCTATGTTATTCCATCAATGTATCAATTGTATGAAGTGCTATTTGTTTCTGTTTCTTGTAGGAAACCAGAGATCAGCAGCACCGTATGCAGGAGGTGTGCAACCCTACCAGGGAACTTATTCAGGGAATTTCGGCTACCAGCAACCCGTTTACTACAGCTACCACCATGGATATACTTATCCTGCTTATAGGTATATTATTATCACAGATTATTCACGTGTTAGAACTTTAAATTTCACCCGGGTTCCATCTGAGTCCTGCGCTTGAACTGACATGAGTCCTTTTTTTTTTTTTTTTTTTTTTTTTTGGTGGGGACTGACATGGGTCCTTAGAAGGTCAAAATAGGCATCAATAGCGTTCTGTGTCTTTCCTGTGTCATTGTGAAGGCTGAACAATTGTATTGACCGGAGGTGTTACTTTGCCTTTTTTCTCTATAATCCCCTCTTTCTTCCACAAGAATGCCGATCTTCAGGTCATGCCTGTTTTCATATAGTTTGTGTGTGATTGAAAGTTGAGTTGGTTTTGTTTGATAAACATGGAATATTTTAGTATACTTGATAAAAGAACAAAAATCTGATCTCTCACTTTATTTGGGTATACGCACTTACTTTCTAATACCCTTTTCTCTCGTCTGCTCTGTCACTTCTTTCATTTTTCTGCCACTGAAGGGTATGTGGGTGCAGCTCTTTCTTTTGGAAAGCACATGCATTGATTTTTAGGATCTTTTAGTTTCATCTGGAATGATTTTTTAATTCCGTAGAACAAGCACCGGTTGTCGCGGCCGTGTTATGGTATGAAGTGTAACGCTGATGATGTTTGCTCCTATCAGTGTTTTGCAAGATGGATATTTTTATTCTAGACTTCAGTCTCCTTGGCTCTTAACTTAAACAGAATAGGCTCTCTGCACTAGTAGTCCACAAGAATAATTATTTATGAGTATACATGCAACGTATGATTGTCTTGGCAATTGTATGCTGAAACCTTTCAAACTGCAGTGACGTGACATCCTTTTTGGTTGGACTGTAGTAAACAGGCCTAGGGTACTTCCCTTGATGAGTAATATTCTTTCCCAAAATCCACAATGATGTTGAACTTTTGTTTTTCTCACTAGAACTCTCTCGCTTCAAGATTTTTCGAGTTTTAACATATTTGGCCTTTTGTTTTACCGTGCAGATATTCAGCTCATGGCCCTGAGTATGTCTACTCGCAGGTACCACACTCAAAACTGTTCTTTACAAATGACAGTTTTACTTTGATTAGGTTTGACATAGGGAGAGGGTGCTCTTCATTTATTGTTTCACTGACCCTATGTTATCCACGTGCATAATTCATTCTAGTAGGGCGTCTATAGTCCATACATGGGTCAGCAATACCTCCAGATGTATGGAGTTCAATCAGCTATTTATCCCTACAGCCAGATGGCTCAGAGCATTTCCAGCAGTTGTGGGTTCATTACCATCCCACAGTACTCAACGCCAAGCCATCAGATCTTGCAGCTTGGTGGCCTCAGTGCTGACGCCATGACAACTTCACAAATACCCACAATACAATTGTATCATACCGGTAAAGCCTTGTAATTTGAATTTTAGGAACCATATGTGCATGAAGTTTTGTTGTATGTACAGGCCTTGTGAAATGCAGAATAAGTCAGTAGTGTAAAGTAATATGCTGCACAGTTTGGTTTGTTTCCATCAGATCTTATTATTGTGTGGACTCCTAGAACCCCAACTGAACAATTGATTGATTGAAAGTTTTCTTCAAACAAATTGAAAGAGAATAGAATTTTTGCCTGCACATCATTTGCTTGCTTTCGTTGACAGGCGTAGCTACAGCTCTTGCAGCACGACCACAAATAATCATTCCTAGCACACCTCCTAAGTTTATGCAGAGTGGCAGTTCTGACGGTACATCTGGGTGAGGGAGAAAAGATTGGGGTGCGGTTTTCCTTTCCCCGAATTAAGGCTTAATAGGACGTTATTCATAAGCCTATAATCTGATGTCTATCTAATGCTTGGTTGCTGTTAATTTCACAGGTTTTCTTCATCATGCGGAGACTAAGAGTAGTCAAGCTGCTACATCAGTGGCAGGCTTCTGCCTTTTGCCTTCCAAAGTCTATAATTTCGTGTTCTTTAGGTACGATCAGATTCTGTCTCTCATGTTGCTGTTTGTCAACAAAAGCATCGCATTTGCCAATAAGGCTACGGTAAGCTGGAGTTCCAACTAGGAGTGTAATCACTCAGACCATTGGTGATTCTCTGTGGCCACCTCTTAGATCTTCTGTGATTTGGTGCGTAGTGGTTGATTGTGTCTGGGGGGAAACCTTATTGACATCTATCTGTCCGAAAAGAGAACCCATTTTTGTTCATGCTGCTCTGCTTTGCATTGATTCTTCCTCCCATTTTTCACAACCTGCAGGTGGTCATACATAGTTCTTGTCAGCGAGTCAATGTCTGAACTGCTCCTGATTTCGGAGCGGCATGGGAGACTGTAGTGTCTCTTCCTCGTTTTTTGCCGACCCCGAACTCTTTGCTCGCGCTGGGTATGTGTCGCGAGCATTCATATTCATTTTGGTGGGTGGTCCGTGGTCACTGGAAGCGGTTTTCTGGTGGTAGCCATGGAATCTACATGTTGGAATCAAGATATGGTTCTTTTTCCTTAGGACAGTCACAGCATTTGGTGTGTACATGGTACATTGTATATACATGTTTTCTGAGAAGCGTGCATATTTAGAACCAGGAGTTCCAATTGGAGATATGAACTTTGTAATCGGATGAACCCGAGAAACATAAGATGCACAATTGTCCTCCTTTTTTATAGGAATAATAACATTGCAAGTATCTGAATTTTTGTCTAGTACTTCAATTATTAATTTGGCTCAATGTAAGGCTCCTATTTAATAAATTTCCGTGTCATGTGATTTTGCTGACGTGGCTAGCTTAGCAAAAGTTAAGCCCATTTGATGACATGGCTCGCTTGCTAAGCCCAAATTGGCCCGATATTGTTTTGAACAACTAAAATATAATACCTAAAATAAGAGAAGTATATAAGACTGAAAATTAAAGGTAAGTCATTAAGATTTGATGATGTATATGATAAAATAATTCGAGCTAAAGCAAGAATCGGCCTAAACCAAACCAACTAATTTGGCAGATGCTTTTTTCTTTTATTTGGGCCTGCGCTACATACCGTGCCAATAAAGGTAAGCTTGTTCTGTTCAAGCTGGGCCTAAACATCCTTCAAGGCTCGGGCGGCTCGGCTCTTTTGCAACCATTATAAGTGCCATTATGTGTGTGTGTGTGTGTGTAAAAAAAATGTACTTTCTACTATCTTTATCTAAAAATTAGTTTATGTTAAGGCTAACAATACAACCTAAAGGAGGGTGAACAAGTTGATTTATAAACTTTGACAAATTTTCGTGGAGTATCATGTTAAACGTTGATAGATGCAAGAACAAATTGATAATAACAAATGCAAGTGCTTCTATCAAGGAGATATAGTCAAAATTAAATAGAAAAAAATTATTGTATGTAGACATATTATGATTCAGCTTATATTAAGCCTATATCCAATTTTCCAGACAAATAGCCACAATAAGATACAATCTACTAGTAATCTCAAGAGACATTACAAATAGTAGTGAGTGTTGTTTCTACTCGAAGTTGGTAGATGATAGTATTGATACACAAGCACCTCTAACAACACTAAATTATCATTTCTTCCCATATTACAGATAGAAGCAACCTCATAGAGAATATAATTAGAAATACATGGCTTCCACCAACAAAAACAGAGTAAATATGAACCTCAAAGTAATAGACTGAGTTTGTTCGTTTCCCCCCAACTATACTACTTCCCTTGGGTTAAATTTATAGCCATTAGACCTCAAATAACCATTTGAAACTCAAATCCCTCAAGTAGCCATTGGTTCTATCGTTGGCAAAAGCACAATGTCTCTTTATTATTCTTACAGCGATAGTTTTCCAAAATAGTCACTGCTACTTATATCCAGAGTTTGTCATCTCTGTTGCGTGCCCATATATGATAAAACTGCTCCGACTCAACTCTAATCCTTCTATTGCAAATTCCAGAGCTATGCACTAGCCGTTAGACACCAATTCAATTTCAAATCAAATTGGAAAGAAGTATGAGTCCTCTTCTCCACTTGGTAGAAGCACATTACACGTCTTTTGTGTTGTTTGATAAAGGCAGCCGCTCTTGACAGCGATCCAATGACTCTATCGACGCTATTTGTTAGAAACTAACTTCTAATCTATTATCTTCTAATCATTCCAAGCTTATTGGCGATCATGACTCTTTTTAACTCTTCACATTTTCATGGTTCTTCCAAGTCTTCATAATTCCATCGGACTTGTTCTCATTCTATCAGGTCGATTCATGCTTTACTAAACTCCACGTTTTAGACTTGTTCTCCTTCTGTCGGGGTCTATCCAGCTTATAGAAACCTTGATGCCCAATACCTCGTTTGCCCTTGATAGTGGGCAAATCACTCCATACCATTTTACTTGCTTAGGACATCGCTTGCATATTGGCTTGTGTATCTATCAGCTGGTCTACTCAACCAATACACATATTAGTAGCATTTGATTATTTTGTCATCTTCAAAATAATATAGCAGATTTTCCTAACACTTTACTTGCCCATGCTTCGCACAAATTTTCTTTTAAATCTTACGAGAATTTATATTACGTGGCCATGGTTGATCAATTTTTCTTGAAATTATTCTTGTTTGATCTTTACTTTTGTCATCATTTAACTGATTATCGCTAGTTTTGGTGGAGTTTTGGTTGGTTTGATCAGGAGTGGTGGCTGCCGAGAGTGATGGCTACATTCTCCATCTTCGATCGTCATCCTTTGTTGAAGATCCTTGGGTATATTTTATAAATCCTGAAGAAAGTATTTCATTGGCAATTTGAGTTTAAAACTGGATTTGTATTGCACCCGGTTGGAAGTTTTGGAGTTTCCTATTTTGGTGTTGGTTAATTCTAGAATCACGATTGTGCTTGATTTTCAGATTTGAATATTGCGGGAATGTCGACTTTGAAAGGCCTAAATAGTGTTGCCAAAGTTGTTGGTCACGGTACTTTGTCGGATTCAATAAAGGATCAAATTGGAGGTCCTTTGCCAAGAAATACGGTGTTCGATCTTTTGTACTGGAGGCGAATGCCATGCATGCAGGTGATGTAGATAAATCTTTGATATTCATGGAGGTTGGCCTGGTTCTTGAGTATAAATCCTTCGTCATTTTATCCACTATCATTAATGTCGGCGTGAAGATTTGGACCATTACGCTTGTTGGTCAATTACATCCTGTTGAGGCGAATGCTGCGAGGCCGAACATCCGAACCAATACTCCTCATGGCCCTAGTAGGGAAGACTTACGTGGTTGATGCTCCGGTTAAGGAGGTGATGACGGACATCGGGGGTAGCGGCGAGGAAAGGTCGGGGGAAACACCGTGTGTTCTAGAGAGAGTTGATGAGTCGTGCCATGTCCTGTTCAGGGAATTTTGATCTACACATTTTGCACACGAGTTGCAGCCTACTGAACTGTAGGTGGCCCCTTCTGAGCTAGAATCCGGTAGTTATCCATTGCAATCCTAGAGGATGTGGCAGACGAGAGGTGTGGCCCGTGCCAATGTGTTAATGTTATGTTCAATATCTCTAGTGAGAGTGAAGTTTCTGAGGAGGCTGGCTCAATGAGGTACTCTTCTTCGGCTAGTTCACCATGTAAGAAGGGTAAAAAGAAGAAGAAGGCGCAGAAGATCATGAAGTAGTCCCTCGTGGCTTCGATTGGGAAAACTCCTCGTGATGTTTTGAAGATGACGAAATATTTAAAAGCTTCTAATGCGTGCATTTTTGGTTGATAGATGTGCAAGTAATATGCAAATGGTGCCCCAACCTCGTTAAAACAAGGACTGCTTTGCCACTATTCAGGGTGGATAAGGTATTAAACGTCTGCGTGTCTAAAAGTTTGATGAACCTGAGTAGAGAGCGAACAAGTCAAATATGAGAAGTTCATGGATAGACCAAAGAAAAGTGCACAACCGAGTAGAATCAGAGTCCTGAATATGCTTAGAAGGACTAATAGAAGGTAAATAATTGCGTTCCAACACGAAGCGAGAAAAGACCGGAAGAATTACTTATAGAGGCAACTTCTGCTGAATTGGAAGACAGGCGACGTGCTTATTATACCACTTGGATAAGAGGACATAGACATCTTTTTGGATTGATTTGAAATTCAGGCTAGAGGTTAACAACAAGTTTCAAGCTCTGAAATTCACAGCAGAAATTCTAGAGTAGGGTCGCAGCAGCTTTACCTCTTTTGTGCAAGCAACCCGACGGCTAAACAATCAATAGAGACAAAAATTCCGATTCAAGAAACTGCTCTTTTGCCAGTCATGGCAATTCGGGCAACCAAACCTAGCCTAAGAGGTAAAAATAGCACCGCTCATAATATATATTTATAAGGTAAATTCATTAATTGTGACTATCGATGGCCAAAATCCAACTTTAATGATTTGTATTAATTAATTGCAGAATCCTGTGCAAGATAAGGAAGGAAAGATATATTTTGAGTTTTCATAACCCGCACAAATCAGGACCCGAACCGTTTGAGCAAAACCGGACCCGCTCATACATAAACCTCCCCTCCTCAAACCTCTCTCCGCTCATCATGGAGACGACGGCGGCGGCGGCGGCGGCAACCACATCGCCGGCAAAAGACCCTCCCCGTCCCTCCGCCGGACCTCCCCAACCCGCGCCGGTACCCGCGCTTGTACCCGAACCTCCGTCCGCCCCCGCCCCCGCCCCCCGCCACCGCCACCGCCGCCGCCCCTCCTCCCGTCAAACCCGAACCACCGCCATCCGCCGAGCCTCCCAGACCAACCGCCGCCGCCGCTCCTCCGCCTCCTCCGTCCGAGCCGCCCGTCACCGACGCCGACGTCATCTACATCCCTAGCTACGCCGGTAAGTCTCTAAAACCCTAAAAATGGTCTTCCAGCGCGACGATTGAGTGTGTGCAATGTGAATTGGTAGGGTGGTTCTCATGGTGCGACGTGCACGAGTGCGAGCTCCGGTTACTCCCCGAGTTCTTCGATGGGAAATCGCCGTCGAAGAACCCTAGGGTGTACATGTACTACCGGAACTCCATGATCAAGCTCTACAGGCGGAATCCTTCGAGGAAGATCACGTTCACCGATGTGAGGAAGACGTTGGTCGGCGACGTCGGGTCGATTCGTAGGGTTTTTGATTTTTTGGAGACCTGGGGGCTGGTCAATTACTCAGGGTCCGCGTCGGGCAAGCCGTTGAAATGGGATGATAAGGAGAGCAGTAAGACTGCCAGCGGCGGTGGAGGTGGTAATGGCGGAGGTAATGCGGTTGACTCCGCCGGGTTGAATAAAGAGGCGTCGAAGAGGTTGTGCAATAGCTGCAAGTCTGTGTGCACTATTGCTTGCTTTGCTTGTGAAAAGGTGATGTTTTACTTCATTATTTTTGGTGAAGATGTTTTACCATTTTTGGTTGTTGAAGAAGATGTTTCTTTCTCTTGCCTGTTTTTGGGGGGGTTTCTGTAGATCCCTGATGTCTCAAAGATGTGGTGATTGTTCTGAGAGCAAGTCTCATCCGTTCATCATAAATCTTTTGTGGTTTTGTGTGTTATGATATTTTGTGTAGGAGTTGCGATAAAAGTGATTATGACCGAGTTATGACAAGGGGTCGGTACCCCGAAGTACTATAGAAGGCCCCTGTTCTTAGATACACCCTCTGAAGCATCGTGATTTCATTCTTTGCTTTTGTAGCATGCTTATGTGATATCATTTTATTAGTGATAATAAAAGAGGTGATTTGACAAAATTAAGATGTTGGTGTGCTATAGATTTTCTCTTTTGGAAAGTAAAGACTCTTTTTATTGTTGCTCAAAGTTTACTGTCATGCCCGTCGAGCACTCTCTGGCTTCATAGTAAAGAAGGAAGTGATATGGACCACACTGCATCTCACTCATTAAGTTTTCAAATACCTCGAAGATGATTACTCAACAAATAGTAGAGCTTTCAGCATATATTCTATATGTTTGGTTTTAGATTTTTTATGTTATAGGAGTACATTTACTTCATTTGCATTCAGCTTTGTCTCTATAATATGGGTGATATATCCATCCATAGGAGAAGATGATTGATTAGCTGGAAGATTATTGATGCTGACTATATTACATTTACACCTACTTGTTACGTGCAGTATGATTTGACTCTCTGCGCAAGGTGCTACGTTAGAGGAAATTATAGGGTTGGCGTTAGTTCTTCTGATTTTAGGCGTGTTGAGATCAATGAAGACATGAAGGCAGATTGGACAGAGAAAGAAACTTTGCATCTCCTCGAAGCCTTAATGCATTATGGTGATGACTGGAAGAGGGTTGCCCACCATGTTGGTGGTAGGAGTGAGAAAGAATGTGTTGCTAAATTTATTAAACTTCCTTTTGCCGAGGAACTCATCAGTGATCCTTACTCTGGAGACATTGATGGGAAGTATAATACTGTGAAGGACAATAATGACGTTGAATTTGGAATTGAAAGCTCCACAACATCGGCACCCAGTAAAAGAATTCGTCTCACACCTCTGGCTGATGCAAGTAACCCGATTATGGCACAGGTACGGAATTCTGTTTTTTCCTAATGTTGAAAGTTCTGTTTTCAATTCTGTGTGTTTTTGTTTTTGGGGTTTAGAAGACCACGCTATTAGCATAGATAAAAGGGCACTGGTTAGGAAAGTTTGTAGGATGTCTGTCCTTGGCAAATGTTACATATTGTTTTCCATTGTCGTAAGACTATGCATGATGCATATCTGATCCATGGTTTAAAACTATCTAGGATAGAGCTTAGGACACTAGTTGCTTGCATGTTTGACTGTTGTAAAGGTCACAAAGCTACACTTTGTATCTTCGGCTTTTTCCACCATTTTTGCATGAAAGACCGGGCTTTTTGAAAACCGGAATCTTTATTAGTAGATTTTAACAAAATAATTGGCAAGATTTTTATTATTATCTGTTATTTTTCTGGTGAATGAATTAACTTCTTCCTTACTTATTAAATTAAGAGAATCTTTTGCATAATCGAATTGAATTTTCTAAGTGAATGCTTATCAAACAAGCATCTCAATGGGTGCTGAATTTTTTATTTTTACCGCTTAATTGAGGTTCTCAAATAGGCTCTTAATTTTCAGCACTTAATAAGAGTTTGAACTTCATAGGGTTATTGCTGTCCTAATTTCGTTTTTGACAATCAAACCGTCTCTGCAGGCTGCTTTTTTGTCAGCTTTGGCTGGTGTAGAAGTTACAGAAGCTGCTGCTCAAGCTGCTGTGACGACCCTCTCTGAGGTGGAGTATGGAGTAAACAGAGGTAATTTTGGATCTTTGTTGGTGATACATTATGACATATTCATAACGCTACCCAATCAAAAAACCTTAAATACTAAGCAATGAATACAAATCAAATAGCATTAAGCTGTCTTTATGATGATCCTATAGGCAGCACGAGTAAATTTCACATCCACAGTTTACGGCTAAAAAACCAGGACTATTTTCTCAATCTTATCCTTTTACAATGCTATTTTTCATATGAATAATTGCTTGGTTACTTCTTGTTGTATAAGATAGATAATTCAAAAAGACTATTATTAGCTGAAATTTGCATGTCATCAATGTATTTCGGCAATGGATATCTCCTGAGGCTATGGCAGTTTGAATGTGCAGCCTACCTGCTTTAAGTCTAAGACATCTACTTCTGTATGAAGCAAATGGAGGTGGTGGCAACCTTACACACTTGAGCAAGAAAAAGCAAAGTCAAAGACGTATATTAACTTGAGAAGCCATCTAGCATAAAATGCAATGAACTTAGGCTTCGGTGGCAACTGGAACCAAAGCAATCTGTAGTCGATCTTGGAGTCCTACAAATATATGTTGTGTTTTTTAATATATTCATTAGGAAAAACGTGTGTTTAAGAAGTAGCGATAGCTCATAAATTCTAGAATTAAGCTCAAGTGTCTAGAGAGAGAGAGAGAGAGAAAGGACTTAAGGAATCAAAAGAATTCTACTGTTTCTGTATAAACTATATGTTGAGGTGCACGCTATTTAGATAGTTTGTTGTGTCTTGGAGGATAGCCGCAACACACCTTCTGCACTTTGTGAAGGGCGAAATTTATCTTTGAGGACCACGCCTTAGACATTTTTGTTTTCTATATATCTACTTGTAATTTTCAAGATTGGCACAACGCTTCTTAGGCAATGATGACTTCATTTCTGTCATTTTGATAAGTGAAATGTCTTCCATAGTACTGGTTGTTGCAGACCTTTTAGGTTAGATATCTAGTGTGCAATTTTCAGAAATTCTGAATTATGAAACTGACATATATTGAGTTTGCGAAGCATGTTTGGTCTTGTCTATTCTTCTTGTTGCAAATTTTATTTCTGACCATGCATATGCACAGAACTTATCTTTTATGTATGTCCGAAAGTTAGTTTGGTCTCACCGTTGGGTGACTTGGGCATGGGCAAGTCCAATTCTTATTAACCCAATGACTTCATTCGTGACCACATTGCAGAAGCTGAAGTTTCTGCCAATGAAGAGACGACCCTAAATGCATTAGAAGGAGCTCTTATGGATGCAAATTCAGTGCTTGAGAAGGAAGAGCTTGATCTGGAGAGAGCTGTTTCAGACATTGTGGAGGTGCAGGTGTGAATTTTCTTCTTCTTCGTAAAATGTCTAGAGACAATTGTGCTAGTGTGAATTTTGATCTTTGGTTCATCTGAAGCAAAATGGAATAGATCCAAATATATAAAGGATCTTCCATGTGCTCATATTGATAAAATCTGTCAATTTTATTGGCGGTTAGATGTCTACCTTGGATTACCGATTGAAATGACCTGCTCGGTTTGTCAGATAAAATGGTGGAAAAGGAATTGTCTCAGGGAGTTGCTTGGATTTTCCTGTTTCGGCCTTTGGTCATCATCTGTCATCTGCTGGTGCAAATAAAAAATTAGCTCTAGTCTTGTTCTTTTTAAGAATACGGGCTTTTCAAAGCAGGCATCTGCTGCTACTGTCTTCCTTCTGTTGAACCTTTTCCCATTCCTTGATCTGCATCCTTGCAGCAGGTGCCAGGCATCTTTGTTTGCTTGCTTCCCACTGCTCCCACCATCACCTTTATTGTAGAATACATAATGAAAATTTGATTGAGGTTGGTGTCGATGACTTTCATACACTTTTCATGGTTCACAGATGAAGGAAATTCATGACAAGATAGTTCGCTTTGAGGAGTTGGATCTACTGATGGAGAAAGAGAGGCAACAGCTGGAGCAAATGAAGAGTACACTCTTTGTCGACCAGCTTTCCCTGTTGTTACATAAAAATGCTGCATCTAAAACTGGAGAGCGTGCAAGGGAGATTCTTAGAACTGGTTGATAATGTACTTCATCCTATGACAGGCTGTTGTAATGTTATGAAGCCCTCTAATTGGAAAGGCGATGCTCGCTGTTTCATGAATGCCCTTCAATCCTTGTGCCAAGGAAACTTCTTTTTCCGTTCTCAATTGCTGCATATGTTTTGTTCAATAACTTTTTGGCAAATAACACAAGCCTTTGCAGCTTAGGTATGCACGGAGAGAGAGGAGAGAGAGAGAAGAGTGTGGGTTTGATTATGCCATTGGTGGATCCTGTGAATTTAAAATGGTTAGGAATTGCAATAAGTGGATGGCATTACAACTCTAAATCAACTATGGCTCTTCGAGTACAAGCTATTCCCGCTTTCATCTTCTTTCAATTTCATATAAATCTGAAGGAAGCGACTGCCTGCAGTTCCCGCATTAGATAAAGAAATCAGTTTGTGAATATGATGAGTTGCGAGATGTAGTCGGGATTATAGAGTATTTCTTGGGTCAACTGAGTTACCTGTTCTATCTGCGATCTGTATGCTTCGGACCTGTCTTCCACAAACTACATGAACACAAAGTATATGATTTAGCGCCTTGGGTTTCCACTTAAAAGGATGAATTGCGAAGATAATCTGATTCCCCTGAGATCTAATACAAGGCATACCTGTCCAGTCACTGTATACAGCCTGTTGTACCAACCATTGAATGCCATCCCGATTGCTGAATATATATGTCTCCGACTCTCCCCGGGATTTTGAAGCGAATACTCAATGTAATAGAATCCTGTTCAAAGCATTCTTTTAGGAACGAATGCAGATGGACTCTGACTAAGGTCATCACTTGAAGTCTAGGAATGAAGGCTACAATACAAACCATTGAAATGTACTACGATAAATTCATATTGAGGTAATCAACATCCCACCTCATTCATTGTACCAACCATTGAAATGTACTACTGATGAATTCAGATTAAGGTAATCACTTGAAAGTCTAGGGACGAAGGCTACAATACAAATGCCATGGACTCTTGACATTTTTGTGTGAGAAAGGGTTGTTCTGTTTAGGTAGAGAAGATTATGGTTGAGAGACTACCATTGGCATCTCGGCAATCAATGAGTTTAGCTGCCACACCAGGAGGCCTCTGCCAGCTTCTGTCCAAACCGTTTACCTACAACAGGTAGCAGACATTTAGAATCGTTTCAAGCAAAAAAAAAGTAGTGAATGAATGAGCTTTCGGTAATTGGAAGAAGATATTTACCAGACTCTCGGCGAAAGCATCGACTTTGCCAAAAGATCCCATTTTGGTAAAGTCCGGGCCAATGCCAGTGATAGCTACACTGACTAAGTGAAACAAGATGCAATTCGACAAATCATCAGGATTCTAAGTAGCGAAGAGATGAACAAAAGGATGATGAGAGATGAAATGTACTCTGAAGCAGGGTAAAATATTACTGTTTGAAGATGAATCTTCTTTGGGATAGAAAGCAGTAACAGATTTGAATCCATTAGGCTCACCAGCACCCACCAGCCAATCTGAATATACACAATTTAGTAATTCATGCTATCATCATTGCCATTAAAAACCATTCATCTCGTGTATTAGAAAGAGTCCGAGCAGAAAAGTAAAGAGGGTGATGCTGAAATGGTAAAGATTTTATGCAAGAAGAAAGAACAATTCCAACTCTCCAGCACATCGCGTCTTGATATTGAGACAAAATAAACTAGGAAAATGCCTTTATTGCGATCTGTATGAGCACAATTAGTACTGTATCATTCATGACTCAGATTGTGCATCGAGAATTATAACTTGGTGGGTTCCCTTCAGCAAGGGCTTCAACTTTCAGGATACTAATACATAAAACAATGAAAAGGTGAAATGAACCATAACAGATCAGAAATTAGATGAGAAATTCTGCAATTTTATTTTTGTTTTCTTTTGCTGGGAACAAAGCTATGAGAAAGTATGCAATTTGGTGTTCAAATTAACGGGTCATGTCATTTCACCTTGAGGAATCGATATCTTGAACTTGTTCACATCATCCACATAAACTTGCAAATCCTCTTTTACACCTGAAACTCCAATTGGGTCCAAATAAGAACCTCAAATCCAACCACACATCCTAAACATTTGTCAAAGTATAAAGCAAAAACACAGCACCAGTCTCAGCCAACGCATCTGAAGCAAGACTCTGAAGCGAAAGTGCAGCAAAACCCAGCTGCAACACAATCTCTCTCCTCTTAGCTCCACACAGCTCTTGCAAGTGCAAACTGGAACTAACCCAAAGAAAATAACCATTCAAATAAAAAAAAGAGAAACTATATATATCTGTTAATGTTGAATAAAAATGCCTGCCAAAGCAGCAGAAGTTCAGAAATTACGGTGCTTGGAGTTGCCTATCGTCTAAGCAACACTGCAGACAATATCGTCTTCCTGCTTCATAGCCTGAAGAAAAGAAAATCCAATAAAGAGAGCTACATATGCGTTGTCTCTCGTTTCTGATTTGAACTAGATAATTAAGAGCAAGCTGAAACGGTGACATGGGATGGAGATGACTGGTGCCCATGACCTTTCTTGTTGGAGGAAGAGCGAAGTCGCAGCAGGGACAGAGAGTTGAGGGAAGAACAAGAAGCAGCGGACGCCATGAATTTGATCCCCCTTCAAGATTGCATTCTTCTTTGCTCTTTTATGTTCCACCTAGCTACAATACAAGTCTACAATCTTGTACTTCCGCGTTGTAATACGTCGTCGTCTTCTTCGAGACATGATAAATATCATGCAATATCAGGAAATTGTGAAAAAAAAAATCCAGGTTTTTTTTTTTTTATAATTGTTGTTGTTGCTGCTGGTGCAAAAAGAGTGTGTCATTAGATGACAAATTTCCACGCCCTCAAAATAAATTATGATACGGCACGAAGTCTAATTTTTTATATCTTTTTGGGAAAATGATACAAACAGTCTCTGAACTTTTGCCCAATGTGCAATTTGATCCCAGAACTTTTAATTTATTCAATGTAATCCATGAACTTTAGGTTAATATTTAATGTGGTCCTTGAACTTTTGATTTGTTCAATATCGTCCTTGAACTTTTGGTACATGTTCAATATCGTCCCTGAACTATATGAAAAATTTAATGCAGTCCTTTCTATTAATTCAAGTTTAGAGACTACATTGAATATTTTCATATAATTCAGGGACTAAATTGAACATGTATCAATAATTCAGGGATGACATTAAACAAATTAAAAATTCAAGTATTACATTGAACATTAACCTAAGGTTCAGGGCCTACATTAAATAAATTAAAAGTTCAATGACCAAATTGCATATTAGGCCAAAGTTCATGGACTATTTGTGTCATTATCCCTATTTTTTTTTTAGAACAACCAAAGACACTCTTCGATCCGAGGTTAAAAAGTTACGATGGAAATAAAGCAAATTCCCATGCACTCGTACTAAAATGCCTTTCATGTTTGATTGAAAATTTTGATCAAGTATATTCAGCTTACCAAATTATGAAAAATTCGAACAACTCCTCGTCATATGCCGTTCTTCTGTTAGAAATTCTTTTTCACGCTGATTATTTGGTTAAAGTGGCGAACTCTATATCATCATAATTTAGGTTAGAGATATACTAATTACAAACATTACCAACAATGTGCAAGTTTATCATAAAAAATCTTTTAAGGAATTTCATCTTAAGCACATTGCAAAAAAATCTGTTTTCCCCTTTTTGTTTCTAATATCGAAGCATATCTTGCTAACTACAAATAACAATAATATCGATTATTATTATTATTATTATTCATGTCTCTTTGGAGACAGTCCAATAAAAAGGAATCAAGTTGGTTTGTGTTAAGGTTTTCACATTTGCTAAAAATGAGGATAACCTTAGCAAGACAGAAAAAGTGGATGTACAACAGTTGGGTCAGATATAAGGCGAAAACTACAACACCATTGCAAATATTTTTCCCCACTTTGTTAAACCAGAATAAGAGTGGACTATTCCTGTATCCCTGGTTTTGAAAACTATATATGAACAGTAAATTTAATAGCTTTTGAAACATAGGTTTAGGAAATGATGTTAATGTCTATGTTGATAGAAATAGTGAAGCAGGAAGGAAGAGAAATGAAAATAAGCTATCATGACATAGGCCACCGACGGGGCCTATTCGTTTCGCCAACTATAATCATGTCTGAAATTGTCCAAGAACGAACTAGGAGTGTAATCAAGCGGTCGATACACCGTCAAAACTCAAACTCCACTTGACTCGCATGCCAAGTGCTCAAAACCATCACCTTGGCCGAGCTCGATTCATTCATGACAAATGAAAAGCTCGAGTTCAATAATCTCGGACGTTATATAATTCTAAGTATTTTGTTAACATTTTTTCTTAAACAATAACAAAAGCTCGATTATAGTCTTAATGAGGCCGGCAAGCCTATGAAACTGAGCATTGACAAGCTAAATCTCGACTCGACAAGATACTCATGTAACTCAAACTCGAGCTCAACTCGAAATTAGGCAAGTCGATCTCAAGAAGTCATCGAACTGAATATGAGCTACTCGCGAGTAGCTGGATTTGATTTCACCCCTTGCACAAACTAGCTGAAATGCATTCACCATTTCAAATGGATCAAATGCACTAAATCCAACGGATCTATAGATGCTTAGTCGTCTACATGAGTTAGACACTCCTGCATACCAGATGCATTGAGATGCAAATCATCACTATGTTGGAAGGATCCAATGAGGTTGCATCGAGATTGCCCATACAACAATCCAAAATCAATACAATTTTCGGTGCACAGATTATTGGGAAACAAAACACAGCACCACCTGCCCTAGAAGTTAAGAAACCGCCAAGGCGGAAAACAAGAAAAGAACATGACTTGCTTATAAATTAGAAGATAAACAAAACTTCAACCTCCCAAATTCTAAGACTAATCTTATCCTCAGCAAACACGTAAAGTAGCACGATAAGGAGAATGTCTCCTTTTTATTGTTTCTCGTCACACGGTATCCGCCCAGCAAGTCGATAATAGGTCAAGAAGAATGAGTTGGGGGCACGTGCAAAGTTCACCAACTTCTAATTGTGTGGTGTGCTCAGAGGTGGTTGATACCATTAGATGAAGGCGCGGACAGGACTGAGAGGACTTCGGTTACAGATGCCATGGAACTCAAAGCTGCTTTAAGAACTTCAGGCGAACACCCTGGTTTCACAATGGTGCGGACCTGGAAAAGAGACGGTGTACATCAAATCAACTGGAAAAGGAGCGTTGCTTTGATAACACGAGTATGAAATTGCTACGAAAGTTGCGCTGCACCACTAAAGCATACATGAGCATTGAAACCTGAAAAGAATGGAACAGCATGCTAGAGAACAAAACAATCAAAACAGACATAACTATGCTAAATTCTGTAACAAGTAGAATTGGTACTCTTGAGTCCAGCCAAGGAATGTTGACTTTCTGGCCTTAAATGGCAAACCAAACACGAGAATGAGAATGATTCACCCTGTCACCACAGCATTTCCTTGTGTTTATTTAAAGGACAAATTTAACATTTGTTGCATCAGTCCCCTCCAATCAAGAGTTCAAATGGCAAACCAAGCACTAGAACGAGAATGATTCACCCTGTTCCCACGTTATTCTTTCCTCACATCCAAAGGAATCGAAATGTCATTCTGAGCACTACCATAAAATTTTGCATCCCCATCCTAATTTGGCATGTGTTTTATTTAAAAAGATAGATGCTCCATAAGGACTGATTTCATCATTTCCTCCCCCATAAAAATCACAAACTCACTCATTTGATAGTTGACTCCAATTAAACATCTCTTTATATTGAAATCCCACGCAAAGATAGAAATTAAGCTACATAGTCAAATGACAAGACTTTACAGGAGGAACGGAGGATACGGTCAAAAGATGAGCACCTTGTCAAGATATTCCTGAAGCTTCTTGATGCGGCCCATGTAGTCCTGGTCTTCCACACACAAAGTTACAGGCTTGGCATCAGCACCAGGACCATCATACTGAAGAGGTCCTGGATTTCTGTAGAGATCATCCAACAAGAATCTGACCGCATTCTGTTGCAGCAGCCTACACAGCCAGAACAGAATCATACTATCATCAATATGTCGCACAAATCTTTCACGCACAAGGCAGATTTGTCATATAACCAGGATAAATATTATCGTGTGTACCTTACCAAAAAAAAAAAAATATTATCGTGTGTAAAAAGATGGAAAGATCATTCCAGGAAATCATTTTCCATGAACTTACTCGTATGCTTTGCCTTTCAAATCTACATTGGCTGGATGGATGGCAGGTTTACCAATAAATGAGGAATTGGGATTTTGGGCCCAGCGATTGACAGTCATCATTGCCTGAAGTCGACAAGCAATTGAAGAAGTTAGCAATACAAACTTCTCCGTAGAAATTCAAATTGACAAGCTCAAGATTCAGAGAGGCAATATGCAATTTCAGAGAACAGAAAAAGTCATACTGTTATGGGAGCAGCACCACAACGCCACTTATTCACTGGACTCTTTAGATTAGTTACAGTGGCCATGTAACCATTCAAACCAGCAGCCAATACATGGTAGCAAATGTGCCCCAAAACCTGAATTGAAATAAGTCTTAGTCATGGAAAAGGGATAACTGAATCCAGTGATGCAACTGTTAGTAAGGAACGTACATAGGCATAATCACAGTCGAACTTCGATGGTAAGGATCCCCTAGCTTGATAGCCAAAAAAGTGGCATATAGCGTTGAACTTTTTCCCCTTGTATGTCCCTTCTTTCTGTAAGCACCGACGACAATAATACAACATTTCAATAGTTAAAGGAAGTCCACTTAAATAGACAGTTTATCAGAAATTTCAAAGTAAGAACAGGGAAAAAGAGAGAAATTGAAACCAAGGACTTAAATGGAGGTTCAGATTCAAGTATCTTCTTTGTTGGCTGAAGTGAAAAAAAGAAACAGTGCTCATGGAAACTAGGTCAGAGTTCGTTATTCTCTAAGGATGCTGAATAGTGAATCCATGTGTTGAACCTTGGTGAAACACGCAGCAGCAATTATGAAAACCAGCAGCAAAATAGTTTTTCAGCATGATCATGCTCGTGACAAAAAATTTAAACAACATAACTTATATTGAACAGCATTTTTCTCAACCAAGAGGGATGATCTTCCCCAACTAAGCTAAATACAAGGAGAACATGGATAGTTTCATCCTTGTTTGAAGAAATCAGCAACAGAGTATGAATTCATACTCATCAAAAGATGGAAAACAACTATGAAGTTTGGAAAAGGACCAAGTACTCATAAAGTAGAATGAACATGCCGAACCATAACAAGGTAACTAAGGCATACCAGCCGCTTGTTCATTTCTGCCTCCACGAGATGAGCTAGAAGTTTCTCTGTCTCAATCTAGACAAATGGAGAACACATTTCTCTCATTAGTCTCAAATGAAAAATGCTTTAACCTTCACATAAAATTTATCTCAGTGACCTATCCAGTACCTGGGATAACTGAGCAGAGTCATCTGATTCAGGATGAAGGAGTAGCTGGCAAAACGACAGATCAAGACTTTTAGAATGGCATGATTGTCTTTGAAACTGCTAATAAAGCATGAATCTGAAAAACATAATTCCAACCTGCTTCTTGATAAAGGGTGGTAAAAATTCAAAAAGTGCTGATGCCCAAGGAGAAAGTTGAGAGGAAATTTTGTCCATGGAAACACCTTGCCTGAGCAATCCATGAATTTCCTGCAAAGGACAAACAACTAGCGCTTCCTTACAATAGCAAATAGGAAAAAGAAAAGCATTCCCCAATGCACACAACAATTAAAAAAGGAAAAAATGTAAACACTAATTTCATTTTTCTGGTATAAGTGCAAAGACTGATGCATTACCTTCAAAAGAGAATAGACTTCAGGAATACTTTCAATAAGCCCTTCCGGTATTAGGATAACACCATGGTTCTTATCTATTAAATATAAACCAAGTCAGTAGGTGAATTCAGAAACATAAGTGCATTTCTAGAGATGTCTGAGAAACCTTGTTCTGCCCTAGCTTGAACAGCATCACATAACTGCTTTGCCAGGTCAAATAGAGTAAGCTTTGCCGCGGCAACTTCTTCCCCGAGAATTACCTACACATGAGGGGATAGAGAGGCAAACACAGAGATTCATGACATCCTTCATCAACAGCAATGCTAGATCAGTGATTACTGACTTAGGAAAGCCAAAAATAGCTACCATATTAGGGTGAGACTGTAAAGTGCATTCCAGGGCCACATGTGATGCCTTTCGTCCCATGAGCCGAATGAAATAATAGTACTGAGAATAGAAGGAAAAGCAAAAAAGTTAAAAGGAGATAGCAAGATGTTTAGAAAAACAATTGCAATTTTTAAAGACAAAATTATAGGCCATAATAAATGTGTAAGAACAAAGTGCAATGACTACTGACTAGAGATGCTTGTGGGCCGTGATGTGCTACAACAGACATGCCATAGCATCTCTCTGATATAACAATGATAAATTAGAGCAAAACATACTTTAAGCTTGACATTATCTGAATTTCAAGGTAGCTAATCAACTGCAAGTCTGAAAGCTGCAATCCTTACCTTCTCTGCAGAAAGAGCATCCGTGCAGACATTGCTGATGAGCTGCGAATTTACCTGGATACAACGAAATGTGAAGAAAATCTCAGAAAGCATTATAAGCCAGGAAACCATTCTTCTCGTGGCACTGTCCAGATGCAATTTCAAGGGCAACTCTTCTCTCATAATTTGCTCCCGAGGAGAATTTAAATTGGCAAACTGTACACTTCCTTTCATACTGAGTCAAGCACATCACTTGCCTTTGCAAGATTGTGCAATTCAATAATTTATCAATGGGACCAAGTAGAGATTTACAATATTAAGATGCATCCAATTAGAAGCAGGAAATGCACATATTCTTATTTCACCAAACTCATTAAAATTATCTATAAATTGAAAAATGGACGGGATCATGAATCAATACATCATAATACACAAAATCTTGTTGCAAATCGCTTCAAAATTAGTCACTGGAACATATGTTAGTTAAACTTTTACTAATAAAAGCCAATGAATATTGAGGTATTGCTTCTTCCATCTAACTGATAATTCCATAACCTTTGAAACCATTAAGACGATGAAGATATGAACTCAAACGTATATTGGTAACATGAAAATTTACGGTGTTTGTTTAGGCTTACAAAAGTACTTTTTCCCGCTGCTACTTTCCCTCCAAAAATTAAAATCGAGTATATTACATTGAGCTCTAAAAAAACTATGAAAAAATAATGTATGAGTCTCCATGTCAATATTTTCTAATATTAAAGAGTTACAGTGCTCTGTGTAAAATAAAAGTCCTATTGTAAGAACCACGAAATTCAAAAAAGTTAAAAGTAAAAGCCACTTCAAACAGACCCAAGCACACAATCAAGATGGTCCATTTAGTACCTTGCAAATAGTATCAAAACCAACGTCAGTCTCCACGAATGGGTTCTTGAGATCTCCATTTAAGGTAACCGGAACACCAACAACCTACATTATCCAAACTAATTATTAGCATGACAGATGCCTTAAGAAACTCAAGATTAGATGGACAATACTGAACTATTAAAACTAACAAACACATTGAGAGATGCACCCATGCTTAAAAACACACAGGCAGCACAAGCACAAGACACGTGTGTGTATATGTCTGAACATATCCATACTTGTGTGTGAGTGACTATGTGCGCATGTGCATACATGTTGCATGTGCGCGCACGCGAGAGAGAGAGAGAGAGAGAGAGAGAGAGAGAGAGAGAGAGAGAGGCTACTGCATTGTGCTGTTACTTTAAAACTTCCACCAAATTCAATATAATTGGAGTACCTTTGTTGAGCATTTGGCCTCAGCAAATGTTTCTGCAAGCTGAGCTGCGTCAGTGTTTGACGTGACCCCTTCAAAAGCATCAAACATCTATAATTAGACTCCAAGTTTTCAGTGGTAAGAAATCAACCATTCGAGGCACTATATGGTCAGTTACCTCCAATAATAACAAGACCATCTAATTTCAAGTTCTTGCATGTTGTCAGTGCAGCATTGACTTGCTCAGTTGTTCTTATCTGGTCCTTTGTACGGCCCAACAAATCATAACCACCTTGACAAGCAGAGCAACGTTAGAAACACTGGACATTTAAATATCCATCGTTTATGTCCCCTAGAAAGTACCTTGATTCTTGTAGGTTGAGAGAATTTCATCTGTGATCTCTAGAGTCTTCTGGGCAAACAAACCTTCAGAGCCACCTGTTGACAGATATGGCATAACAAGTACCTTGTAACTGATTTCAACAAGATCAAACAAGAAATATTTGCACTCCTTGCTGGCTAGGCTTTAATGAAATCGGATTACTGCTTCATAAAGCAAAGATCAGATAAAATACCACATAAGCATTTTAAAAAAATTTAGTGAATTGAAAAAAAATCATAGAGGCCAATGAGGATAGCATACAATCTGTGTAGTGGATTTAGATCATTAAGAGCTGAAAATGTTAGGACATGTTATTCCCCAGATAGTTAATTTGTATAACTCTTATTAATATACAGTTCCATCTATCTGTGATAGTTCAATATGAATTAGATCCTCAAATAATGAGAGGAATTTTTTTTTTCTTTTGATAACTCCCAAGTTCCAAGATCGTTAAATTTTATATTCATTCTTATCTTTGACAGCGTCAACTTTTCTCTATCCTCAGTAGAAGAATAATTCAATTAATTTTGATAAACCCTCAAGAACATATCCTAAATATCGTATCCATTCATAAAATATTTATTATGGATTACGATATCATTTACATTAGATTGAATTCCCCACTCCTTCCAAAGAAAAAAAAACTCGATTTTAGATCCATCATCCATCCCTGAACTCATTAGTTTAACCAGAACTTCTTTTCACATACCAATACAGAGGATTCCCATCTTCTCGGGCAAGCATTATGGAAAATGCTACATACAATTCAACAATTGCAATACCTTAGATTAAAAAGCCAAACATGACAATTTTTTCTCGTTATCATGGCATTTGATGAAAACAGAAATTGACTCCTCCAATCTGAAGACTCAAATTCAACACTATTTGAACATGCATCTGTGGATTAGCTAATCCATAGAAGCTCAGAAGCAAAATGGGACTTACCCAAAAAACCAAGTAGGACACTACTGGGGTTGTGGATTTTGAGAGCAGTATAGAGACCCCATATGACATTATGTCCTCCAGGAGACTGTCTCCCACAGAAGACTATTCCAACCCTATCAAAGTTTGAAACATGTGTTAAAGAAAGAAAAACACATTGCCGCACCGATATAGTCCACTGTTCTGATAGGAAATAATTACATGAGAATGTGCAGTCAAATACACACATAATTCTTGTGATAGGAAGCAAAAGCTATGCGAAATTAGTAATTGCTAGAAAATCAGCAATGCAGTTTTTTGGTTGAATCGTATTTTATAGCTATAGGGAGGGATGATAAGGTGGACAGCACAAAAGGACCGAACGAGATTAATACAAAGCAAGAACATAAACAAGGAGGGTTGAACTGGTAAGTAAAATGCCACAGGATAAAACAATGTTTCTAAATGTCATAACCAATCTCCATCATTATATGAAAAGATCCAAACTACTTGCATATATGAAATGAAATAAAACAATATCAAGGGTATCATATTCGGATGTAAAGAACAGTAAACAGAAGCATTTCCTGGAAATCACAACGCAGGCATTTTATGCAACAAAAAGACGTCGATAAGAATTGAATTAAGTACCTGATAGAAGGATGCTCGGTGATAATATGAGCATCAGCAACCTTGGCAGTTGCCCGAAGGAAATGAGCCAAAGGCTGACCGTAGGTGTGTGGAAAGCTTCGACCGATGGTGTGAGCACCAGCTGGATCGGCGGCAGTGGTAGCATCGCCAAATTCTACACGAACGGTCGTGCCCTACGCAACAGCAGCTATATGTCAAAATACAAACTTGACATAATTTCAAAGTCCAACGACCGAACATGACCAGCGTTTGACCGAGTCCACACACTGTCTAGAGGAACAAAAACTCTGCTTTTGCAATCAGATGCCGACATAATGCATTCACTGAAGTCCTATCACCCAATTTAAAAACTAAGTGCTTGCACCGTCGGTATATTCCCTTCTCCTTTTCTCTTTTTCAAAGGAAGCAGGCAGCACGCACCAAAGCCAAAAACGCATGTCCGAGACCAAACTACGCTCGAGAAAACAGCAAAGTCACTTCTCAACCCCTGTGATCTACTACCGCAATCCACTCCTTCACTGATAGAACCCCAACAGACGACACTAACAATAAACACGAAGAGCTGGCGACAGGTTGCAGCAAAACGATACGAACGAGAACACGATCGTTTCCCAGGAAAACTCAGCTCAGTTCGCTCAAGATCAGATCCGCATGAACCGAGACGCACAACAACCACCGGCTCCGATCCACCGCGATCCCAAAACTCAGAAGCGACGGAGCTCAACCGGAACTCCGATCCGGTCGGAACCGGCGCCTCCTCGACTACTCTCGGCTCCGATAGCCGGAAAAAGAAGGAGGAGTCCGAGCACGAGCATCACGGAAAACGCGAGAACGAGGAGGAGGAGGAGGAAGGGGGGGACCTGGAGGCAAGGAGGGAGCTCGGGCTGGTAGAGAGATCGGTGCTGCTGGAGGTCGGAGAGCTCCCTGGGAATGCCGTAGTCCGACTCCATTTCCCGATTCCGGCGGGGAGCTCCGGCGAGATAACGAGAGCGAGAGAGAGAGAGAGTAGTTGGGGGAGGAGGAGGAGAAGAAGGAGCAGTGAAGTACTAGTAGTAGGAGGAGGAGGAGGAGGAGGGCGTGTGCTTGTGCTTGGAGGAGCCACGGGTTTTATGTGATGGGTCTGGTTTTAGGGTGGGAAAATTAGGACACCACGAGCTTCGGCTTCGGGCGTTGCGACCAAAGAGCTTGAGCAGGCCGATATTTTATTCTATTCTATTTTATTTTAAGTTAATACCATCAAAAAAATTTCAAATTATGTCCACAAATATCTTAAACTTTTATTTTATTGTAAAAAATCCTAAATTTATACCGATTTGATAAATATACCTTAATGAAATTGAAATAGAAAGTATATATAATTTTTTTGTGACATAAAAAAAAGTTGAGAGCATTTGGATTTTTGGTGACACAAAAAAAGATTTGGGATATTTGAGTACAGTTTGGATTTTTTTGTGATATATTTTTTTTTCAATCCAGGAAGGGAAAAATAAGGGGGGAAAGAGAGAAAATAGGAGACATACAGGGGGCAAAATGAAAAAAAAAAAAAAAAAAGGAAAAGAAAAAGGATCCGATTGTAATTTCGGGTTTCAGCCACGGTGCGGTCCGTACAACTACCTAACCTAACTTCCCTTCTTCTGTTTTCCTCTGTGGGGAGTCTTAATTTTTTCACGGATTTATTTTTATTTTCCCATTAATACTACTTTCCCAATGAAATTTCTGAAAAGCGGAAAAAATAATACTATTGATTTTGAATATTCATGAAAATAATTCCACATGATTGGTATTTGCATGTTCTGAAAGTGTCTAAAATTCGAATTTCGAAATGCGGTAAAAGTTGCTCTGACTTTTCATATAATGGGTAATTTGTTACAAAAGGTCAGAATTTTGAAATGAATGAATAAATAGAGGACATATGCGTGGTAACTCAATATGGAAAAAATCCGATAAGTAATTTATATATTTCTTAAGTTACGCTAATAAAAGTTGGTGGGCGAAGAAAACTCATATTGATATTGCATTTTAATTGAATTTCCTTGCCATATAGATTTGGGAATTATCTTATTAGGATTCTATGTGATGATGGTTACTTTTCTTAATAGTTAACCAATTAGGAAACCCGATGACATTATAGGCGTTAGATGGTACTATTGCATCTCTTTATATGACGAATTGAGATTGAGATTTTGTTTATTTGTTTCCAAAAGTTGGCGCCTCTTTCTCTTTTCTTCCTACTTTTGTCTTGATTCTCTTTCCTTTCTAACCACTCCTACACCGGTAACTCGTCACAAAGTTGGTAATTTTCAAAACTACCAAGCGAAAAAAAAATAAAAAAAGATGACCCGAATTCAATTGACAACTTCAGACCGAACAAATTGAGCGAATAAGAATTGCTAAGTGGGTAGGAACGGTAAATTCGAAGTGGATTCGTCGATGACCGACTCATATTAGAGTCGGTGAGCGTCGGTAATTTCGTATGGAGGAGGAGGCAATCAAAACTTCAACGCGATGATAAGCTGCGCCGAATAACAATGTCGAAACGAAGGGATCAATATCAATGGGTTTGCTTCTTTGAGGTGGGGACAATACAACTTGGGAAAGACAGCATCTAAGCGGGGGATTATTCGCGCGAAAGTGGCGGGGGGGTGGTGGGTGTGGTGGGTGGCTTGGATATTCAGATGAAGAGATCTCGCCACCACACCAACCACCCGGTGGGTCTACTCTCCGAGTCAAACCCGCACCTAACACTCCACCACCACCACCTCCTCCTCCACCACCACCGCCACCGCCGCCACCAACTCTTCCTCAACTGAGCCAGAAGCCTCGTCCCGCCCCCATCTTAAGCCGGTAAATAAATGTGAGATTAGTGGCGTAATTAAGGTCCCAGAAGCACGCGATCTCTCCGCATTTCGGCCTGTCTTTTACCTACGGTTGCTACCTAACCACGGGCGGAAGTTCAAGCATGATGTGGTTCCCGTTTGTTAGGAAGGATTGGCAAGGGGTGAAAAAAAAAAACATATTGCTTCTTGGGAAGGGTAATCAAAGAGCAAAGGAAAATAAGAGAATGATTTGAAATAGTTAGCTCCCCCATATTTACTTGCTTTTTCGATTTCGTTTGGATTTTGCTTCATAATTAGAACTGCATTCTCTTCCTATTCCGTTCTAACATCAAATGAGGAAATGACCCAATTCCCTTCATTTTCTTCCATTTAATTCTTAGATATATAAACAAATTGAATCACATTTTCCTTTTTCTTTGGATTTTTTTGTCTCTTCGTGGGTCATCGTCAACATCCTATCATTCCATTAACTCCCATCCTCCTAACACAAGATAGTCAGTGATCTCAGATTGGAATCTCTCCAGTGTAGAAGAGAAGCAAGTTGTCAAGATGTAATTGATTACTACGATGTAAAGGCGTACCAATAAGACGATAGAAAACCAAGATCCACAAGGCGACTGAAGCGGAAACTTCACCGCAACCCTCATAACACCACGGCCAATCCCATGGTGATGACCATCTCTGTCGCGATGGTCCCCGAGAACCACAGTGATGGATCTGATTCTGCATCTCGCACGCCCGTGAGATAAAGAGAGAGAGAGACAATGGCGACCACCCCACATCGTTCACGGTAATATAGGAGCTATGACCACCTCGCAAGCCCTGATGAGGCCATTTTGAGTTCAAGTTCTAGTTTGAGAGAGAGAGAGAGAGAGAGAGAGAGAGAGAGAGAGAGAGAGATGGCCACCCAATAAACAAAATAAGATCATTGTTAGATATCATTGTAGCAACAAAATATGATCTTCCCACCCGCATAAGCCCCAAATCTAAGTTTGGAGGTCTCGAACAGAACAGCCATAAGACACAAGCAAATGCCAAAGGATATACATAGAAAGGCGCTGAACCAAAATATGAACGACTTAGCAACAGGAAAACTGCTAAAATTATATGGGCCGACCATGGGCGTTGTTCTGGGGGATTACTTACTAGTTCGGATCTCCTCAAAAGTCCTCATCTCCTAGCAATAATTCCAAATATCTTACACCATTTTAAACCACGGAATGAGAAACAAAGACAAACCCCGATGCAGGAAATCGGTCGAAAGTCGCAAAGAAGAGACTCAACCTATGCCAAAACTCGGGGCAACAAAAATCCTGCCTTCATCTTCATCCTCGACGCTTTGTATTTCCTGCTCTTGTCCAGGGTTTGTACCCCACAGGATCCAAACATCTCACTTCTTGCTCCTCTTGGAGCCAGAGGTTTCAGATTTCCCTTTCCTGCGTTTTCCCGCAACACTGCTTCCAGTGCCAACAGGAGTGGCGTGGGCAGGGTAAATAGGCATGTGATGCATAGGAACCAAAACAGGGAACCCAGCGGCAGGGGTTCTGCAACACAGCAGTTAAAATTGGTATCAGCCGACATGCATAAAGGTGACAGCAGCAGAAACTTATATTTACTAATTTCTTTCATAAATTTCTCTTCAATTTTCCTTCCTTGAAGGACGAGAGGAAATTTCTAGGAACTGACAAACAGCAGGTGACTAAACCATGTACACAGAATGTCTATAACCAACCAAGACTATACTACTTGACAAATGAAAGAACCAAAAAACTAAAAACTGCTCACAATGACTTCCAAGATTTTATGAACTCCAGCACAAAATCTTGCTTATTCGAAACGAACATGTTGGTGCATAAGATGAAGCCGAAACGTTCTTAAGAATCGAACACATCAATCATCTAACATCTGCTCACAACGCTAAGACATTGGCGCAAGTATAAGCTACATATGATGGTCACCATCAGCAAAGAACACCACACAAACAGAAGGTATATAATCGACCAAGACTCAGCAATGTCACACAATGAAAGAAAAAAAACTAGAAGCTGCTCAAAAAACTTCCAGAAACAATGGCCTCCAACATACATCTTGCTCTTTTTTTCTAAAAAGATTTTTACTTTCCACAGAGATCAACTCGTGACCTAATACTAGATGCCCCCCCAATCCCCACTAAACCCCTCATAAATCTTGCTAACTAAAGATCAAATTATTTTGGACAAAGATGATGCCAATAAGTTATTAACAATCAAACCCATCATCCACGTTGGAAGAAAGACATTGGCACAAGTACTTTGTACATGTGATTGTTAAAGTCAACCGTTAACAAACTCATCAAACAACATTCCAATAAATGCATCGAGAACCCAAATTTCTATGCTCGCGATACAAGTACCATGATATAAACAACAACAAAAAAGGCAAAGGGAGTTGGTAAGAAAAGTTGGACAATAAGGAAGGCAAGAAAACTTAGAAGTCTTTGATGAGCATCAACTGAGTGCCATATATGTACTAAAGCACTGCTACTAGTAACGTTTAGTTTACTCTTTAAAGCAGTTCATTCACTTTGCAACACAGGGCACTAAGGATGCACGGTAAGATATCATCGGTATTTACTTCAGCTGGATTCAAGTAAATCATCTTATCAAAACACATTTGAACATATCAATCAGGAAAATGGTGATCGAGACTGAAAAGCTCAGCTACTAATTTTCAAGGTTTAAGATGCATACCCGAGAGCACGGCAGACTCCTGCTTGGCCACATTAGCACCACATGCACTGTTCTGCAAACTAAAACGCAGAGCTTGGTTTTCAGCCATAACACACTGAAGTAATCTCCCAAGTCTCCTACATTCCCCTTCCAGATATTTGCTCTTCACCTCCAGATCTTTCAAATACATTTTCTTCCTCTCTCTCGACCTAACGGCAGCATCCCTGTTCCTCAGCTTTCTGAAATATATCAAACGACCTTTCGTTAAGACGGCTTCAATAATATTGTACATGTCGACAAATGAATAAAATTAGCAATTTCTGTCCCTACATATTTATCCCTACAGAGAAATTCTCAGGCAGCTCAATTTGGAATTCGAAAAGCTAGATGACCATACGCCTAAATCAATTGAAAGAAATTATGAAGCACTCCAAATTGGCAAGGCCTTGATGTCCACAGTTCCAAGAGCAAACATCCCTATATAGACACGTTGTTCAATACCCCTAACATATAATGTTCTTCACCAAATTGCAGAATGTTGAATTCTATGGCAAACTCTCTCGCGACTAAGTCCATGGTCAAAAGGCACCCCCATAAATCCAACAATTCAACGGCTTCGTATCCGGAAAGAAGCAGCAACAACGATGCCGCCAGAATTCGCCATAAAGCTTCTAATTGAATAATTCGGCAGTAACAATTAATGAAACACACCTCCTGAGCTTCTTCGTCGCGGGATCACCGGCTTCATCGCCGTCGTCAGCCTCATCAGCCCTCGCGACCTCGGCTCCGCCGTCATCCGACGAGCCCGGCTCCTCCTTGTCGCCGGACACGTCGACAATCTCGGCGCACCCATCGCCGGGGGAGTCAACGAGCACGTCGGAGATGAACCTGTCACAAAACTCCCGGCACGATTCCGCCCGAACCCCATCGCCGCCGCCACCGACTCCCTCTCCGTGCTCCTCCTCCCCCTCGTCCCTCATCAGGATGCTCTCGATCTCGTCGATCCACGAGAGCCCCGAGTCCGGAGACGGCGTGGCGCCATCCTCCGCCGACGACGACGAAGGGCAAGCGCCGAGCACGTCGCCGGCGTCCGGGAGGTCGCCGAAGAAGCAATCGAGATCGATTTGGGACATCACGTCGTCGTCTCCCACGTGCAGCTCCAGATCCTCCATAGGACACTAAAAAGAGAAAACGACGAAAAAGTCAACGGAACAAAAAGGGCGGAGGAAAGGGAAGACCGGGGGGAGGAGACGGAGCCGACGGCGGCGAGGATCTACCGGAGCATCCGATTCCAGATTATATTTGGTGGGGGAAGGGGTGGGGGGGGGGGATTTCTAGGGTTTCTGTTTCAGCGAATTCGATCGATCATGGTCGAAGGAGGAGGAGGAGGAGGAAGAAGAAGGACGAAGACGGAATTCGAGAGAGCAACGAGGAGGGAGCGAGAGGTTTTATTATCATCTCCCGAAACCGCGATGCCATCACCGGGCCAATGAAATCCCGACGCGTGGAAGCTCTGGGGCTCGGCTGCCGCCACGTCAGGAATCCCTAAACCCCCCACCCTCTGCTTCGCGGAAATTTCCCACGCTGCTTCCGGGAATCGGTCCGCTCTATATTTCTGTACATATGCTATACATTATATATATAAATTAATTGTTTTTTTCCCAATTATCCTACCAATCGGAGATTACTATGGTCTTGTCCTAAAGTCTGTACTTCGATTCATTTACGTCCAGATCGTGGAAATTTGATTGGAAGTCGCGGTTTAAATAAAATTGTAGGCAGGAGTGGGTGTAATCGATCCTTGCCGAATCGATACGGTGTCGAATTTGAGCTCGACTTGATCGGGCGAAACTCGGGACTTGAAAGTCAGCATTGAACTCAGCCAGTATCAAAACTATAGCTCGAAAGTCAACTTTGAACTTCTTTTTTACCTATATTCATTGTGACATATTTATCCTAAATTTTTTTCTTATTACATCAAAAAACCCCCAAATTCATATTTATATAACACATTTATCCTTCGTTGAGGTTTCTCTAGATAATTTTCATATCAAATAATATCGATTTTATAAGTTCATGTCAACACTTTTTGGTTTCTAAATTTTTCACGGCTCTCATTTGGCAGAATATTGACGGATGGTAAATATATCACACATGTACAAATTTAGGATTTTTTATGTCACGAAAAAAAATATTTATGGTAAATGTGTCACATAATTTAGGATTTTTTATGGACGAGCAAGGCAAATGGAGTAGTACGTTCAATGGGTAAAAAAAAACCGGGCTACAGGGAAACAAAAAAAACAAAGACAGTCAATTAGTAGATTTTCGCTTGCTCCTCCGAAACATTTTCGTTTCCTTGGTTCTACAAAACATCGCGATTCTTTCGAAAGGCTAGTTGCTTCACTTTCAGGCTCTAGACATTGCTTATTTCGTGCTCAATTCATAGTGTGACCTATGAATCGATAGGGAGACGCGCATGATTCAATTGAATTCTGAGAGCGAGGTTTTCATCGCCACGCGAGCACAATGGGGTCCGGCAAAGGAGGCACCTTTCCTCAACACGTGGATTTGTCCATCGCAGGATTCCGGCAGAAGCATCAATATGATACGAAGAATTTTGACACTGATAACACGGCCCTTCAAAACATTGAAATTCTTAACCTTGGCTGGAGCCCAATATGTTCAAAGATCAGTGTTTTGTTCTCCGAGAAAAAGTGGTCGGTTTATGATTTATCTTATGGCTGTTTGAGCCTCTCTTTTACCTACGGTTGCTGCCTAACCACGGGCGGAAGTTCAAGCAATAAGCATGATTTGGTTCCCGTTTGTTAGGAAGGATGGCAAGGGGTAAAAAAAATAGACATATTGCTTCTTGGGAATGGTAACCAAGAGCAAAGGAAGATAAGAGAACGATTCGAAATAGTTAGCTCCCCCAAATTTGCTCGCTTCTTTCGATTTCGTTTGGATTTTTGCTTGATAATTAGAATTGCATTCTCTTCCTTTTCTGTTCTCAAATCGAATGTGGAAATGACCCAATTCCCTTCATTCTCTTCCATTTCTTTCTTAAATATATAAACAGATTAAATCGCATTTTCCTTTTATTTTGATTTTTTTCATCTCTTCGTGGTCATCATCATCAACATCCTATCGTTCCATTATCTCCCATCCTAACACAAGATAGTCAGTGAGCCCAGAATGGAATCTGTCCACGCTCTACAAGAGAACTAAGTTGTCAAAGATGTAATCGATTTACTACGATGTAAGGGTGGATCAATAAGACGAGGGAAAACCTAGATCTACAAGGCAACTGAAGCGCAAACTTCACACGCACCCCTCGTAACACCTCGGCAAACCCCATTGTGATGATCGTCTCTGTCGCAATGGTCACCCGAGAACCACCGCAATAGATCTGATTCTACATCTCGCACGCCCGTGAGATAGAGATAGACAGATAGAGAGAGAGAGAGAGAGAGAGAGAGAGATAATGGCGACCACCACGCATTGTTCTCGGACACCTAGGAGCTATGACCACCTCGCAACCCCTGATGAGTCCACTTTGAGTTGAAGTTCACGTTTTGAGAGAGAGAGAGAGAGAGAGAGAGAGAGAGAGAGAGAGAGAGAGAGAGATGTGGTCACCCAATAAACAAAATAAGGTCCTTGTTAGATATCATTATAGCAACAGAATATGATCTTCCCATCTGCTGCATAAGCCTCGAGTCTAGTTCGGAGGTCCTCGAGCAGAACAGCCATATGACACAAGCAAATGCGAAAGGATATACATAGAAAGGCGCTGAACCAAAATACATGAACGACTCAGCAAAAGGAAACTCCGCTAAAATCATACCGGCCGATCATTGTTGTGGTTTTGGGGGAATTACTTACTAGTTCGGATCTACTCAAAAGTCCTCATCTCCTAGCAATTATTCTAGATATCTTACCGCTCGCCCTCGCTACTAGCCGGTCACCCACCCGTCGTCTATCGCCGCCCACTTGCTGGCCGCTGTCGGCTGGCCACCATCTCCCGCCGCCGGCCACCCTCCTCCCGTCGCCGCCCGCCCTCCGCCGCTGCCACCATCCGCTCGTCATCCACTTGCCGGCCATCCGAGAGGGAGAAATTTTGTGTTATTATCAAACAAATTAACAGAAATTTTGTGTCACTATCAAACGTGTTTTTGCTCAAAAACTCATCCAGGAACAAAAATTGATTTATGAAACAGAATAGTTGTCATTCGCAGCTTAAGACATTGGCGCAAGTATATGCTACATATGATGGTCAACATCAGCAATGTCACATAATGAAAGACCAAAAACTAGAAGCTGCTCACAAAACTTCAAGAAACAATGGCCTCCAACATAAATCTTGCTCTTTTTTCTAAAAATATTTTTGCTTCCCACAGAGATCAACCCGTGACCTAATACTAGATGCCCCCAATCCCCACTAAACCCCTCATAAATCTTGCTAACTAAAGATCGAATTATTTTGGACAAAGATGATGCCAATAAGTTATTAACAATCAACCCCATAAATCATCCACATCAGAAGAAAGACATTGGCACAAGTACTTTGTACGTATGATTGTTAAAGTCAACCATTAGCAAACTCATCAAATAACATTTCCAATAAATGCATCGAGACCCCAAACCTCTATGCTCACGATACAAGTACCATGATATAGACAACAACAAAAAAGGCAAAGGAAAGTGGTAAGAAAAGATGGACAATAAGGAAGGCAAGAAAACTTAGAATACTTTGATGAGCATCAAGTGTCAACTGAGCGGCATATATGTACTAAAAGCACTGCTAGTAACCTCTAGTTTTTCGACCAAAAAAAAAAAAACCTCTAGTTTACTCTTTAAAGCAGTTCGTTCACTTTGCAACAAAGGGCACTAAGGATGCACAGTAAGATATCATCCGTATTTACTTCAGCTGGATTCAAGTAAATCATCTTATCAAAACATATTTGAACATATCAATCAGGAAAATGGTGATCGAGATTGAAAAGCTCAGCTACTAATTTCAAGGTTTAAGATGCATACCCGAAAGCACGGCAGGCTCCTGCTTGGCCACATTAGCATCACATACACAGTTCTGCAAACGACATTGCAGGGCTCGGTTTTCAGCCATAAAGGCTCGGTTTTCAGCCATAAAGCACCGAAGTAATCTCCCAAGTTTCCAACACTCCTCCTCGTAATATTTGCTCTTCCCCTCCAGCTGTTTCACATACTCTTTCTTCCTCTGTCTCGACCCTTTGGCAGCTTCCTTGTTCCTCTGCTTTCTGAAATACATCAAACGAACTTTTCGTTAAGACAGCTTGAATAATATTGTACATGTCGACAAATGAATAAAATTAGCAATTTCTGTCCCTACATATTTATCCCTACAGAAAAATTCTCAGACAGTTCTATTCAGAATTCGAAAAGCTAGACGAACATATGCCTAAATCAACTGAAAGAAATTACCAAGCACTCCACCTTGGCAAGGCCTTGATGTCCACAATTCCAAGAGCAAACATCCCTATCTACACACGCGACTAAGCCCATGTGCAAAAAGGCACGCCCATAAATCCTACATTTCAACCGGCTTCTTCTCACAAGCTTTGGAGTCTACTTTGTGTCGATGCTTTGCCGTTGTACTCACAAGCTAAGTCGTGAGAATTGTATGAATATGGTTCTTCTGATCTAAAAAAAAAAAAAAAAAAACCGGCTTCTTCTCCAGAAAGAAGAATCAACAATGATGCCGCCAGAATTCGACATAAAGCCCCGAATTGAATAGTTCGGCAGTACCAATTGATCAAACATACCTGCTGAGCTTCGCAGGATCACCGGCTTCATCGCCGTCCTCCGGGACGCCGTCGAAGAAGGAACCATTTTCAATTTGGCGCATCATGTGGTCGTCGTCGCCGCCTACCGGCTGCAGCTCCAGCTCCAGCTCCAGATCCTCCATAGAACGCTAAGAACGAACGGAAAAAATCAAACGGAACAAAAGGAAGAGGAAAAGGGAAGAACGGGAGGAGACGGAGCCGACGGCGGCGAGGATCTACCGGGGGGAGAGGGGGGGGGGGGAACTTCTAAGGTTTTTGTTTCAGCGAATTCGATCGATCATGATCGAAGAAGAACAAGAAGAAGAAGAAGAAGAAGGAAGACGAAATTCAAGAGACAAGTGGAGGGAGAGCGTTGGGGTTTTTATAGTACCTTGCTATAAAGCAGTTGAAGAAAGAAAAACCGCGCTGCCATCATCACGCCAATGAAATCCCGACGCTTGGTCCGCTCTATATGTCTCTCTCTCTCGTATATATATAAATTAAATTTTTTCTTTATCCTACCGATGGGAGATTACTTTCGTCTTGTCCTAAAGTTTATTCACGTCCGGATCGTGGAGATTTGATTGGAAATCGCGGTTTAAAATAAAATTGGAGGCAGGAGCGTGCGTAAATCGATCCTAGTCCAATCGATACGGTGTCGAATTTTGGGCCCGACTTGATCGGGCAAAACTCGGGACTTGAAAGTCAACTTTGAACCCAACAAGTATCAAAGCTATAGCTGGAAAGTAAGCTTCGAACTTCTTTTGTCACAACAAAAATCTCGAGTTGTATTTATTAGGACATATTTATTCTAAATTTTTTTTATATCAAATATCCCTAAATTTGTACCTATATAACATATTTATCTTTTCTTTTAAGGTCCCCCCGAATGATTTTCAATCCAAACAATATCGTTTTTATAAGCCCATGTCAACACCGTTTGGTTTCTAGATTTTTCACGGTTCTCATTTGGCAAAACATTGATAGAAAGTAAATTTATCAAATATGTACAAATTTGAAATTTTTTTGTCATAAAAAAAATTATATTAAATGTGTCACGTAATTTTAGGATTTTTTATGAACGAGCAAGGCAAATGGAGTCGGACATGGTAAAAAAAGAATCGGGCTATAGAAAAAAAAAATAGAGATACTCAATTAGCAGATTTTCTCTAGCTCCTCCCAGACATTTTCGTTTCCTTGGTTCTACAAAACATCATGATTCTTTCGAAAGGCCAATTGCTTCACTTTTAGACTCTAGACATTGCTTATTTCGTGCTCGGTTCATAGTGTGACCTATGAATCGATAGGGAGACGCGCATGATTCAATTGAATTCTAAGAGCGAGGTTTTCATCGCCACGTGAGCACAATGGGGTCCGGCAAAGGAGACACCTTTTCTCAACACATGGATTTGTCTATCGCAGGATTCCGGTAGAAGCATCAAATATGATACGAAGAACTTTGACACTGATAACACGGCCCTTCAAAACATTGGAATTCTTTAGCTTAGCTGTAACCCAATATGTTCAAAGATCAGCATTTTGTTCTCCGAGAAAAAGTGGTTGGTTTATGATTTATCTTATGGCCATTTGAGTGTGGTTCACACTCCCCTCTAATAGGAAGGCACAGGAGTCCGAGGACCGCCTCGACGAGGGTTGCGGGGGCAGCGTCCCTGAGCCACCAAGGGGCTTTTATAGCTTGAGCACATATTTTTTTTTTTAGTAATTTGGACTTGAGAACATAAATAGTTACTTGGTATATATAATCTATTTCTCTTATAATTGAGGGACATAGCAGAAAAGCGCAAGATGTTAATTACAATGGAATCATCTGCCGGACGTAGCCCTAATTTAAGGGTGAACCGGGATAAAAAATCTCGTGTCTCGATTTTCTTTTATCGCTTTTATTCTCTATTTCCTTTGTGATTGTGCGCCGGCCCTAACACTGGTCGTAATTATAACGCACCTCTGGGCTCTAGTGGACCCTTCATCTCAAAGCTTCAACCTTTTTGACACCAGACTTACCCTTCTTTGAGAAATCACACGCTTGGTCCTAACCCAAGCCATCATTGTCAATCGCCGTCAAGCTCGTGCGATCGATGAAGACATGGCCGCCTTCGGAAAGAAGGAGATGGGAGAGTGGGCCGAAGGAAGAAGGATGAAGAAGATAAGTTAGAAAAAAAGAAAGAAAGGAAAAAAAGAGTTTGGACAAAGGCCACAAGGCATGTGAGATGCGGGCGCTCACCGGAGCTCTTATTCGAGGCTACTTTGCTCACTTCGTGTCCTTATTAAAAACAAATTTCAATATTAGGCCCTCTTTTGAAAAAAAAGATAACATTCCAGGTCCTTATTTGGAATTCTTCCGAAATACCGTGGCGTTTGTGAGATACTGACATCTGATATAGAGCAGCTCAACGGAATTAAATTTTATCCAGAAAGCAAAACCTGGAGACTGATCTGGACAGTTCGCAATGGCGTCTTTCGCTTCCGCGGTCGCCATCGGCGGGCCAGCAAGAGGCGCGATCCCGCCGCCGTCGCCGCCCTCCCTGAGATCCGGCCGCTCCTTCTGCCCTCCCGCCGTCTCGCTCCCCGCCGCGCGAGGGGGCGCCGCCCGCCGCCGCGGCGGGGGAGGACGGGCTGCCGCGCTCGCGGTGAGGGCGATGGCGCCGGCGAAGTACGAGGGCACGCGGCTGAGGGAGGAGCGCCTGGCGGAGATGATAGAGGAGAAGGTGAGGGAGGCGAGGGAGGTCTGCGAGGGGGACGCGAGGTCCGACGAGTGCAAGGTGGCGTGGGACGAGGTGGAGGAGGTGAGCCAGGCGAAGGCCGATCTCAGGCTCAGGCTGGAGAAGCAGCAGGACCCGCTCGAGTCGTTCTGCGAGCAGAATCCCGACACCGACGAGTGCCGCCTCTACGAAGATTGAAGGAATCGAAGATCGGGGGCCGCCTCCGCTTCCGGTGATCGGCTTCGCCGGTTCAGTTCCGAAGGTCGGAGAAGTGTGTGTACATGTGTGCGTGCTTGTGACGGCGATGTGTCTTTTGCTTTTGTATGCATTCTGGGGAACTGATGCTCCGAATGCTGTTGGTGCACAGTTGTGTTCATGTATCTGAGAACATTTGCCTAATGACAATAGCAACTTTCGAACATTGTTCCTCTCCCGCAATTGGAATTCGATCATGTTGATCCGACATTTTCTTGTTAGAAACGTACGGACACGGCCGGGCATCGACGCCGGCCAGTCAATACCGAAGAAGATGAACCCGACACCTGAGACCTTCAAATGTATTAGCACTGGCTGATCAAAATTATCCATATGGTAAAACAGATGCAGCTACGACAACAACAATACAGTTAACGAGTTCGAGATCGCGCCAACGATCTTAACCAAGATGCGCCGCTGAGCGGTCTCTTGGGGAATCATAACGCCAAAACAAAAAAGTTCCCAAGGGACCCGAAAATAAAAATAAAGAACCAGTGATTGATCATCTTTTCTAATCTCTTCTACTTGGTCGTCACTCTTCATCGGCAGCCATGGCTTCGCCTACATCGACAGTGAAATTATACTCCTGGTCGCAACCCAGGTACGAGTCGCACATGAAGTAGAGGCTGTACGTCTTCTTTCCGGCTTCTGGAGGGGCGGTGAACTCGAGCTTGACCTTGGACTTCCTTTGAAGAGACACCCTCTTGATAGCGAGCAACTGGTTGGTCCTCGTGTCGCCGACGACAAGCCACCACCCTTCTTCCTTGGCTTTGGGATACCTAGGGGCATCAACTGGGCCAACGTCAGTTCTCCCCTCCATATCCCTTTCGAGCATCACCTGCAGAGTTACGTCGTCCCCGGCACCAATGCTGTCGTCATTGAGTACCTCGTAGGTGAGGTCGATGTTGGGGAAACGATTGCAAAACCTTGCAATGTCCAGCAGCTGAGAGTCCAGCATCTGCAGTAGCTCTTGCCTCTCCCCATCCTCCATTTCCAGCAGATCAAACACAGTCTCCACACTCTTCCCGGGGTTCTCCTGGCATTTCTTGGCCAGATCCTTGGTGAAATGCGGGAGCTGTAGAAGCATCGAATCGCGCTCCCACATGCCTTGTGTCACCATCTGGCTTACTTCCATTGCAAGAAGCGCAAGGCTCAGCCACCCACTACTTGATATAACATCCACCATCGCCTGAAGCAACCTGCTAGCAGAAAGGAGGACCTCCCGTTGATCCGATGCCAGATTGCCGCCCAGGGGCTGCCTCGAGAAGTGGGCCTGAAGCAAGGCGTTGGCCTTCACGTGTGGGTCCGTGGCTTTGGGGTTCTCAAAGGAAAACCTCTGGTGGTTAATTAGCCTCCGAACAGCATCCTCCTCTCCCGGTCGAATGGGAAGTAGTGCATATTCTGAAGCAGACGACAGAATCTCCAGAAGACCCTTCATCTTCGTTTTAGAAGTCAAGGAAGAACTGAACCGCTCTATGGTAGTATAACTGATATAGTAGTATGATGCAATCATGCCAAGATTTAAAGGAGAAAGGTCGATATCATCCTCAATAAGGACGCATTTACTAGCTTCCAGGTCGTTCAAAGTATTCTCCACAAGCTCGGAAAGGTGATCGGACAGATGCCTGTGGCTCACCCCCTGGAGATTGTAGTAATTTGGGTTTTGCGTCAGCCTCCTGTACATGAAAGTCCAAGTCAGGTAATCCACGGCATCCTGCTTGTTCTCAATAATTCCAGCAACAACTTCTGCGTTCAGATTATCATGCAGGAAGTGCTGCAAATGGCTCTCCACAGGGAAAGCCTCATACAAGAATTTCTTGTAGTACTCCTTACGAGGCGCATGGCAAAGGATAACACATTTTCCAGAATTATCTATCAATGGCCGGCTAGCACGACCCATCATCTGCAGAAGATCTGTGACAGGGTAATCCGTGTGCGCATTCTCCCGCCCATCATAGTATTGTGTTCCCATGACAACTACCAAGTACGCTGATAAGGGCACTCCCCAACACATGGAACTGCTCATGACACAGACCTGAATACGACCAGCTTCGAAGAGCTGTGTGACCACCTGTCGGTCAAGACTAGACAACCCCTCATGCAAATAGCCAACCCCATGTCGCAAGGTGGTCCTCAACGTTTCTTCACTAACGTTGTCAATAAAAGTCTCCACATCTTCATAGGAGCATAGCAAAAATGGAGGATTCTCCCCACCTTCTGCACTTGAATAAGTCATCAAGTCCACTGCAGTAAGTCGGACATGCTTTCTGGTGGGAACAAACACAAGAGCAGGCTTCCCATTCTTAGCATGCTGTACAACTGCTGTGTATGTCGGTTTCGTCATTGCTTGCATCCTCGCCTCAAAATTAGCAATGTCCACTCCTTGTATGTGAATCTCCAGGGGAGCAGGGCGGACATTGGGTGGGAAGTTGAAAAGACCATGGGAAGTGGCGCCAATCCATTCACCAAGATCCTTTGCATTCGCAAGTGAAGTAGACAGAGCCACAA
Source organism: Syzygium grande (assembly GCA_024733475.1). NCBI lineage: Eukaryota > Viridiplantae > Streptophyta > Magnoliopsida > Myrtales > Myrtaceae > Syzygium > Syzygium grande. Next base: position 12,958,389 of record JAMXDD010000006.1, read on the forward strand.
TTCGAATCTTGTTCTCCTGACTTGCTATATATCTCATCCTGGAGACAACCACCTCCAATACTGGACCACCTTGACCCCCAATCAAGTGGAGTTCGTCAATTATAAAAAGACTAACCTGTTGAACCTGCTTCCGCTGCTTCCATCTACGAGATAAGGCATCCCACTTCTCTGGAGTACTGATGATAATCTGGCCCTTCTCAAGCAATTTCAAGTCTGTTGCAGTTTCCCCAGTTAGTTCAACCACCTTCATCCCAAGACCATCCCTCCCAAACTTCCTATTCCAATCTCGGAAGCGTTCCTTGGCCAGAGCTTCCATAGGAGCAATATAAACAACACGCATGATGTTGTCAGGTCCTTTCTGGTGATTTCTTAAGATAGCAAACTCTGCACATATTGTCTTTCCACTCCCAGTAGGAGCAGCAACAAGGACATTGTCATCTGTGTTGTAGAGCACGGTGAAGACCTGAGTTTGAACAGGATTGAAATTCTTGAAGTCCTTGTACAAGGCTTCATACGACGGGTTTCTTAAAGCAGTCACAGGCAGTGGCTGCAAGTCCAGCAACTCTGTTGGTGGAGGATACTTTTCCGGTAAAATAAGATGCCTGAAGGAAACAGGCAAAACAGTTTGTGACCCAAGCCACCTATCTGACACAACACGAATGAAGTATTGGGGAGGCAATGGTTCATAGATTGGCACCGTGAAATTCAAAGTGTGGTCTTCATCAACGTACTGCTTCTTCAGCATAAAGTATTCATGATGAAGAATGTATTCGCCATCGTTGTCCTCCACAATCACCCAAAATGGTTCAACGTACCCATGAACTTTGTCCTCCCACTGAAAGTCTGGTGTAATAGTGAGTTCCACCCTCAAGACAGATCGAGTAATTGGCAGAACATGTGCTGCAAGGTTCAATTTTGGGAATTGGTGGATGAACTTATGCAACATTCTTCCCTGCTTTGGTGCACGAATTAGCTCTCCTAACTCCTGTGAAGAGAGGTCATAGTACCTTTCCCAAGCTAAATCCTTCTTCTCCAACTTTGAAAGAATCTCATTAGGAATCCCAGTAAATTGACGAAGTGGTGTTTGGACACTCCACATCCTCCTGTTGACCATCTTGCAGAGGTTCAGAGCCTTCTCAGCCAACTGTGCCCATCCCCTTTTAAGGACAATCTCAAAAAGAGATCGCAGAAGACGTCCAGCACTCTAACCAAAAAATAAATAAATAAATTAGTTAAGATTCAAATGATGCTAGAGTGAGCAAGATATAATCAAGATGATGGAAATCAGAGGAAAATGTACCTGAGTTATGAAAACCATATCTGAAGTCAATGAAAGCCCTTCAAGCTTTAGCTGAGAAATATATGCTTGAAGCAAGACATTGATCTTGGCACTAGGCTCCTCCAGACTTTCTTTCACAGGTATGGGAACTCGATCCAAAAGCTTCGCTAGCTCCATCTTCTCATCTTGTCTCACTGTCACATACTTAAATTCTTCACTCAGTGAGAACAACCGACATAACTCAATATCCCCCATTGTCGGCTTCAAGTGTTCATTATACGTGGATATTGTCCCATGTGTTATGTAATAGTAACTAGCTATGCGACCCAAGTCAGTAACCTGGAAATATCCGCTTTTCCTATCATACTTAACCAAATTATTCTTATCCAGGATGCTAGCAGCAGTGTGAATCTGCACAAAAAACAGAAAATACAGTATATATAAGTGAAATGAGAGATTAAACGTTCAAGTTCGCTGCATGTCCTAAAAACATAAATAAACAGCAAATCTGGGTTACTATGAACGGAGAGAGAAAAGATCTCAAAAACCAGTAAAATTGAAAATCAGATACCACACAGGAGAGGCACATTCTAACAACTCAGTTCTTAATCTTTGCACAGACAAATAGAAGCATATGTACCACCCTGATTCATTTTAAGCAAAAACAGGGGAAACATTGCCCACTGTCCACCACTTTTGAACCATAAACCTCGCCTGAGGCTACAAATCACCTCTTTATAAATACCCCAATATCCAAGCAGAAAGAATCAGAGTTCAGGCACACCCATGCATATTGAATGATTAATGGCATTCTAAAATTCATATGCAGTTCCATAGCACGTCATTGAATTGACACTAAATTCACATTATCGAGTTTCATCGTGAAATGAAATCTCAATTCCTTCACTCAGGGCACATATTCTACCCTGAAAAAACTTTTTGTTCCCGAAGAAAAGTGGAACGGACATAAAACTGAAGAGATTCCTCCCTCGTTCCGTCTTCCTCTTCACATGATAATCAATTCTCCGTTAGGGTCACTATTCCTTCTATTCACGTGTATTTCATCAAATAAACTTTCCATCTAGCAGAAGAAAGAGTGAGAACAACAAGAAAACAACCAGATCAAACAGTTTTTTTGTCCTAAAGACATCTGGCAACACATTCTGTGTTGTTATGAACTATTGCAAAACCAACACAAAAAGAACTAGCATAGTTAAACTGAATGAGAAAAGAGCTCACACAAGATAAAAGGAAAAATACCAGAAAGGACAAGAACATCTAAAACTCGAAAGTCTGTTAAAAATAAGAAGTGGAAAAGGCACCACGTCTACTATGTTTGAGCATGTATCCATATAAGATAATCTCAAACATTAAAATCACGATGATACTTACCAAATCAGCCCTTCTCTCCTCCAGCGTAATATCATTAGTGAGAACATCTGCCGCCAGACCATATAGTGTAGGATTCCGCAGCATACGGATATACAAGTATGTGTAGCCAATCCAGTTGCATGCTTCTCTAGCATTCTGAACAGTCCCCAGAACAATTTCGGCATTCAACTGATCAGCCAATTTGGAGACAAACTGACTTTCTATAGGTAGCTGCTGATTCATCAAAGACAGATAGTATTGTAGTTCACTATGGCCAGTGATGATTATTCCTTCACCACAGGTGTCGTACTGAGGTCGTCCCGCTCGACCCAGCATCTGCATAACATCCAGCGGACTTAATTCGGTCCACGCTCCCTTTTCTGGATTGTATATCTGCGTTCCCTTGATGATCACAGTGTGTGCAGGTAAGTTGACACCCCACGCAAGAGTTGCTGTTGAAACCAAAACCTGCACATGACCATCAGCAAAGAGATCCTCAACAAGTTGCCTATCTGCCCTCGCCATGCCGGCATGATGAACTGCAAAACCATAAGGCAGGAGGTCCTTAAGATCATTGCTCTTGACGATGTCGGTGTGACTTTGTAGAATTTCGCGGCTCACGCCGTCCTCTTTCAAGAATCTACCAAGAGTATCATTAGCGAGTGCAGAATCTCTTATAGCTCGAGCAGTTTTGGCTGTTTCCTTCCTAGAGTGGACAAAAATAAGAACTTGATGCTTCCCTGCCGCAGCTACTACCTTTTCATAGCACACATCATTCATCAACTGAAATCTCTGCAGTGGCTTTCTGACTGTTATTCCAATGTACTGCTGCGAAAGAGGGACAGGTCTGTAACTATTATCAAAATAAAATAGTCCCTTGTTAACATCTACGTGCAAGAACAGCGCAACATCCTCATAATTGGGCAATGTAGCTGACAATCCCACCAGACGAATGTGCTCTTTTGTGGTTTCAATTTGTCTAACAGTTCTAGCAACAATGCTCTCCAGTACGGGTCCTCTATTATCATGGAGGAGATGAATCTCATCAATGATCAGAAGCTTCACGAGCTGTGTGTAGGTTCGATCTCCCGATTTTCGGGTAATGATATCCCACTTCTCAGGGGTAGTGACGATGATCTGAGTCTCTTCGATTTGCTGACGAGTCAATGACTGGTCACCACTCAACTCCCTCACCTTGATATCATACTCTTGCAAACGGTTAGACAGATTACCAACAACTTCAGCAACAAGTGCTTTCATAGGTGCCACATAAACAATCTTGTAGTTGCTGTGGTTAAATGATCCATCTGGATTCCTGTTCAAAGCGATTTGCTGGAGTATGGTCAGCACGGCTACATTAGTTTTCCCAGCTCCAGTAGGAGCACACAAGAGGATGTTCTCTGCAGTAAAAAGAGCAGTCTCGTAGACTTTGCTTTGAACGCGGTTCAGCTGTTGCATCCCTTTGAAAGCAGGTTGTGCCCAATCAGGCAAGGCAGATATTTTAACAAGCTTCTCATTGGGATCTGGTTTAGATTTCAAAACTGGCACATGAACTTCCTCGTATCCTTTGCTGAGATGCTTGAAGGAGCCGACAGGAAGATCGGTCCTTCTATTTGCCATTAAAAGGCCACCCTGCTCAAAAGCGAGGCTGTCAAGATCGAGTAACTGACGCTGTCCCTTTAACCAACTGCCTTCTGCATCCCTATCAACCACGCCTCTCCGACCGGTATCTTCATCTCCAGCACTCTCATCCTTCAAACGACGAGCCTCTTCCCTAATACTCTTCTCCAAGTTCTTTTGCCTCTCTTTTGCAGTAGCTCTTGTGGCATGCAACTGTTCCACTATCGCAGCCAACTCCGGTCCCAAACCCATCATTTCTTCTTCAATCTTCTTCCGGTCATCTTGGTCTTCAGCCCTAGCCAAACGGGTGCACCAGACGATCTTCAACCTATTTCGCAATAAAAACTTAATGAGGCTGAACTTATCAAACTGAAGATGCAACAATAGCTTAGTCTCAACCTCCCTAGCATCCCCTTCAGCAAGTATCTTCAGCACCTCCTCCGCAAGCTTCTGACACTGCTGGGGATCAATCTGCTGCTCATAAGCCTGAGAAATCTTTCTTTGAAGCCAATAGGCATCAATGTCCTGAACATTCAAGCTCATGCCCTCACTAGCTTCCCGCATATCATCATCATCTATCCCGGCACCCATCTGCATAGCGGAAGAACTGTTTGGTTCTGCAACATCTTCGTCCTCCTCTTCATCCTCCTGGACCATATCGAGATCACTCTCCTCGTCGTCATCTTCATTCTCTTCGAACTCAACTGCAACACCCACATCATCATCAAGTGCCTCGTCCCCATTAGCCACAGCAGACCCAGCCGCATCACTCGCATCTTGGAAATCGGTAATAAGCCTCCCAATTGAAACGAGCTGATCAAAAACAGGGTTCGGAATAGGGTTCAACAACTTCTCAATCTCCTTCTTCTTATCAGGATTCTTGAGCGTGTCGTTCTTCAACACGGCCAAAATCTCATCCGCCGCGCCGCTGACTATATTCAGCGGCTGCCCACCCAACTGCTGTTGAATAACGCTGAGCATCGCCTCGTACGCAGCCCTAGTCTCCTTCGTCTTGGGCTGGTAAACCCCTTCCTCCGTGGTGGTCAGCACGCTCTCCTCTCGAAGCCGGCGCCTCTTGGCCTGCCTAGGGGCGGGCTCCGACAGCGCGTCCCGCTCCTTCTTCTTCTTCTTCGCCTTCTGGAGCTTCTCGTCGAGCTCCGGGGGCCTGCCCCGGTACGCCCGGTCGCCGAAGCTCCTGGGGTCGATCTTCCCCCACAGGGACTCGGGCTCGCCGGTGGGCTCGTGGGTGTCGCGGGGCCGCGTGTCCGTCGTCAGGACCAGGCTCGAGTTGGCCCTGTACTCGTACTGCTTGAACCGGGCGTGCGCCTCGGCACCTCCTCCCAGATGCGCCATTTGCTCACAAAACCCTAGCTCCACGGAAAACAGAGCGGCCAACAGATGAACTTCCCCAATCCAAAAACGAAACCACCGCCGCTCCCTAGGGTTTCGGCGAAACGCGATTTCGATGCGGAAACGCCGAAGCGGCTCGGCGAAGACGAAAGCAGGCGCGCGATATGGATATCGGAGAACGAACGTACTTACGGAGATGATGTCGATTCGAGCCGCGAACCGCGAGAGAGAGAGAGAGAGAGAGAGAAAGCTCTTCCTCTTCCGACGATCCCCTCGAATCGGCGGGAGAGAAATGATTTCCGGAGCGGAGGAGGGCTGGATTTATAGGCGGACGCCGCCGGCGAAACGATAACGAAGCACCGCCATTGCTTCACTTCACTGGAAAAACCTGAGGGGGAACGACGGGAAGGGCTCGCGAGGGCCTAAAAGGCGGTTCCTCTTTTCGGCCGCTCCGGTCCGGCCTAATTGTCTTCGTGGACCGACCGGTCAGTTACGGAGCCGTGGGTTCGAGCTTCTCATCAGACCGATCTGTTGCTCCGTCAAATGAATTGATTGAGATAATTATTTAATGGATTCCACCATCGGATCTTATTTTGTGCCATTGAAGGAAGAACTAGCATCGCGATTGTTATACTGTTAGGAGAAAATTGCTAAGTTGATTGTTCGTCTGGTGAAAAAATTGCAAAACAAATGCATTAGATTGATGCGGGAAACTCATCCCCGCGAACTAGACGAATTGCCGTGGGAAAAGAAAACCAGTGCTGACCAGACCGTGCTCACTTGGAAAAATGACAACAATCAGGCTTCGTTTGTTGAGCGGAAAACGAAAGATTTAAAAACTATTTTCTTAAAAACGACTGCCTTTTTATATCGCTTAAAAAAAATGAATGAATAAAAAATATTTTCATCGATAATGAAAATAATTTCTATTGATTAATTATTTTGAACAATACAAATGATCATTTTTAAAAAATGTTTTCGAGATTATTCTTTTACTGCAAAATAAACGGAGCCGAAAATGCATAACTATAATTTAAGGGTCACACTGAACTCGAACAAAAAAGTACAATGATGAAATTCAGCAAAATAAAAGTTAGAGAGAGGGAAAATGACACAAATCGCACTTGAACTTTAGCTCAATACACAGTATAGTCATTAAACTTTTATTTTATTTAATATACATTGAACATTTTCATATCATTCGGAGATATATCAAAAGTCCAAGGACTATATTGAATATTTGGCTAAAGTTCAGAAATCACATTAAATAAATTAAAAGTTGAAGGACTATACTGCATGTTGTACTGAAGTTCACGAATTATTTGTGTCATTTTTCCATGTACGGACTAAATTGAACATTACAAAAATGTACGAGGACCACTTTTAAATCGTCGTAAGTCAAATTAAGAACCAGTGAGCGGCAGTGCGTCGCATCGTGCTCCTCTGCACACCACAAAATCCATCAGCAAGATCCTTCCAGTTCCAGTTCTCTTCTCCGCGCCTCATCGAAACGAAACATCCATCGCCGGCGAACCTCCATGGCCGCGACGCTTCGATCCCCGTTCCGCCTTCTTCTCCGTCTTCCTCCTTCCCTCTCGCGTCGCCTCTGCGCGGCCTGCCCGCTCGCCTAGCAGCTCCTCCGAGACGGCGGCGGAGGCGGCTCCCCGGGTCCGCTTCCGCCTCCAGAGCGTCGTGGCAAGAGGTAACGATTTTACCTGATTCCGTGAACTCTTTTTTCTTGAGGGGCGAAAAATGGCGTCGATCGCTTACTTTTATTGTCCGTGAAGCTCGCCGGCGTTCTGGTGTTCTCGGCGATTCCGTTCACGGCGGTGAAGGCGATCGCCAACAGTCCGTTGGGAGAATCGCTGCAGCGGCGGATGGAGGAGAGGAAGAAGGTCGCGGCGGAGAACTCGTCCAAGTTCCGGGCGCTCGCTGAGAAGGCGAGGAAAGAGAGGTAATCGTCCACGGTAAGCCGGTGATTTCCCTTGTTTGCGGTTCTTGCTCGTGGAAGGTTGCCGTGTAGATGCTGAGATCATTGTCCTCGATTTTGTCCGGATTTGATCGACTTGGGAATTTTCGACCGGATGATTTCTTTTCATGGTCGCATTTATCGGCACCTGCTTTTGGACTATTACAAATAATAGGAAACCGAACCAATTAGCTTCAAGTGCGTATATAAGTATCCTTCCATGAAAATGGAAAGCATGCGAAAATACAGTTAATGATTCTCCATACTGCAATGTAATCCCTTCTGCTGTCCTCCTCCCACCACAAATGCATCTCTTGGCACGGTCCAAAATTTGAAATAGTAAATTTCTCAAAGAATTGCTTCTATGGGATTAAGCTTTTTGTAGTTGATAATTGATGCTTGTGACAGAAAGCTTGTAGTCTTCCAGCTTTTCTATGTAAATAACTGGAGAAAGATCAGTAATGGCACGGGATTATCAGATTGTTGATCATTATTTTGGATGTTTTGCATATGGTATCTATATTCAGTTTTCCCTATACAACTAGTATGGAGATACCATTTTACTTGCTTCAAACTGGCAGTCATTCTTGCTATATTCTATGAGCGGGCTAGGCCAAATTACATCTTGAAATGAGTTTTTAACCATCCTTATGATCTTAATTACATTCAAACATGCAAATCTCCCTCTATGACTAGAAGACCCATATATATTTCGGAAAGATCACTTGCCATATTCAGTGCTAACATAGGTTATTCTTGTGTACGTCTTCCAAGATGGTTTATCCTTGACAAGACGTAATGGTTTTGGGTTTGTTTCATAGCTTCCATTCTCCGCTTGCCTATCTAGAATTTGTAAACGAGGTGCATTTACAGAAACATTGGGCCACGATGGTTCTGTTTAGGGGTGAGCATGGTTCCAGGTTTTACCCTGGAACCTGAGAATCTGACCGGAGGGAACCTATAGGTTTCAGATTCCAAAGTATGCAGGATAGGTTTCAGGTTCCAAAAATTGGGAAACCTGTTTCAACTGGTAGGTTCCAAGTTTTAGGTAGGTGGAACCTGAAACCTGAAACCTAAACAGTTTTTTGTATTTTTTTTTTTTTTATGCCTTCACGTAATCCCATGTGGCGTTTCATGGCATTAGATGATGAGTGTATAATCCGAAACCACTAGTCTGAGCTTTTATTTTATGATTTGTTAATGTTTCATATTTTTCGTGTATCTAAATATGAGTTATGGTCGGTAGATCATAGCAGCAAGTGGTGGTCATTAAAAGTGATAATTTATTGCAATTGTTCAATTAATAATATAGGTGGAACCTGGGTAAACCCTGAAACCAACTTGGAGCTTTTGATAGGATAGGTTCCAAATTCCAAAAAATGATGAATCTATTTTCACGGATAGGTTCTAGGTGTACGGAATATGAAACCACTCACCCCTAGTATCGATTCTCATTTTAATTGTGTTTATTTGAACCGTAATACCAGGAAAACTAGTCTTTTGTATTCTCCTTGGTGAATGACAAACTTGTTCAGTATTGTTGCGTTCATTTTCATTTTGTTTAACTAAAAATGAAACAAAAAAAAGAACCCATTAGACCCTGGAACCTACCCTGAAGGTTCCAGGTTCCAAGTTCCAACGAGAAGGTTCCAAGTTCCAAAAAATGAGGAACTGTACCCGAGGATAGGTTCCAAGTTCCAAGTGAAACTTATAAGGAACTTGGAACCGCTCACTCCTAGTGCTGTTTTGTTCATTTTCTTTGTACAATAAACCTTCTTAGTCTGCGGCAACTTTTCTGCTTGGCATACCGTTTTCTATTTCATTTTCTGACTTAAAGTTGATAGAAATGAGTCATAACATGAGGGCCGACTTTTGAAACTCTATCCCAAACTTGCTTAAAAGTCAATGTGGACAGATTATACTTTATTAGTTTCTGTTTTGTGCGTACTAACTCCTGAATCTTTCATTTTTGCTATCGAACAGTTCATGGTACGGGGAGGACCGTCCTCAATGGCTTGGGCCAATCCCATATGATTATCCGGCATATCTTACTGGTGAATATCCTGGCGATTATGGGTTTGACATCGCAGGTCTCGCCAGGGATCCCACTGCTTTTGAGAAGTTCTTCAAGTATGTAACATGACAATTTTTGTGTCTTTCTTCTCTGATGCCTCTTCATGAGTACTTCTCATGTCTATCTGGTGGTACTTATAGTAAATCTGGATTTCACTTTTGAAAAGTAATATTTCTTTTTCTGAAATGTGGAAAACATGAGCTATTATCTTGTGATTAGTGTTTACGGTATCTTGCCCAAGCTCAATCAACCGTCTCAAACGTATGAATTGCGATATATAATTAGCTTCTATGCTCCCCGTGACTGCTATTCCAGCGCTTTAGATTTAGCAAGCTATCATGTCATCTCTCATGGCCAGATGATATAGATGGTTTTGAGTTATCATTCGGATCTGTTGCTCTTTTAAGGATGTGTTATATTGTATGCAGCTTCGAAATACTGCATGCACGCTGGGCTATGCTTGCAGCACTTGGTGCTCTTGTTCCTGAAGTATTAGACATAGTGGGAGCGTTTCACTTTGTAGAACCTGTCTGGTGGCGAGTTGGCTACTCAAAGCTGAAGGTTTGCATCTTCTCTTGGCACGTACTACTCCCATCTATAATCTATTTATATTTTTTTGCTGCTAAGTTCATCAACTGAAGCTCCTACCTGTAATCTTGCTTGGTAGATGCTTAATGAACAATGCAGTGTCTTGTTCTGATGGCCTACTGACTCTGGGTAGAGCTCCATTGATTGTTCAACCAGTCAAGATGAATAAAAATATCAACCACCCTCGGCCCCTCTCTTTCCCTCTCTCCAAGGCAAATAAAGTCCAGCTGATTTTGCACTTCTTTGTTTGGAGTTCTGCAATCCCCAGCCCCTAGTTTATATGTGGATAAGATTGAAAAGGATTTACTTCCCCTTGTTTAGAATTTATGGAGATTCCTACCTCTGGGTTTGCTTTAGGACTGTGAGTGAGAATGGTATAATTAATGACATGGAAGTTACATGTTTAAGTTCTTGTTGCATGTAATATCTTTATTTGCTAAAGAACTGCTATTCCTCTTTTGCTTACTTGAGAATCTTCCCTTCATTTCCTTGCATGACCTCAGACTTATCTTCTGACTCCCTACAAGCAGACTATTATATACCTCGAAAGACTTTTGAATTTTGTTCACTTGTTTTAGTAAGCTTAGTAGTTTTGTACATGTTTATTGCTGCAATGTCCATGGTACAATGCTAAATTGTGATCTGGATCTAATATATCCACTACCTTCATCAATGTGTATAGTTTTTCTAGCAAATAAGTGGAACATAGTGATTTTCCTATATGTTTCTTTTAATTTTGCTTTGACAAGATTTGCTTGCAGCTCATGACAGACATAGTTTGCCTCACATTTTCATGGATACCAGGGCGATACACTGGATTACTTGGGGATACCTGGACTCCATATAGCTGGAAGCCAGGGGGTGATTGTGATAGCTATATGCCAGGCCCTTTTAATGGTAAGAACCATATCTAGCACTTGCTTCTTTTTTTCCCGCAAGATATGCCAGTACTTTTCTTCTTCACTTGCAATTATTATGTATAATTTTCCTGCAAATATTATTGATAAACAAGCCTTAGTTGGATAATTTGAAGAGTCAAAATTGGTCATGCACTTTGAGAAAGTATTTTATGTGATGGAACACCACGTGGAAGTGACAACATGGGGTAATCGATGAATTGCCGTTGCCCGCCTGTTACGAATCTTATCCTACTTGGCGCCTTGTATGTATGCGTCTCTCTTTTTATTGATTGACCATGGGGTGTATCCATCATATAAATTACTTTCTCCATGCACTTCTGGCAAAAAGAAAGACAATAATATCATTGTGCCTTTATTTGAAGATTGCAATTTTGTTAGAATACATTTCTTTCGCTCAGTGAGGAGAATCTTGGTTGCATCCTTGTCTGGTGTAAAGCATTTTTTGGGTGTGTGTTTGTGTGTGGGGTGGGGGTTTGGGAGGGAGAGGTAAGTAACATGTAACTTGATCTTGTAAGCATTCATTGCCAATCTGGACTACAAATATGCCACCTAGTATCCTATAATTTTAAACAATTACAGATATTCCAATACAAGTTTTATGGGGTACCATGGAAAGTTTATTAGTTGGAATTGTGTGCGAGACTCATCAAATTTTGTTAAGAATTCAAAGCTTTTACGTTTTGAATGCTCCTACTGCTTTTTTCAATAGGTTGGACCAGAATATGCGAGGTATTGTGGCATTGAAGCTTTGGAGCCTCTAGGAATTTACTTGCCAGGCGATATTAATTATCCAGGGGGAGCCCTCTTTGACCCCTTGAACCTGTCCAAGGACCCAGCAACTTTTGAGGAGCTGAAGGTGAAGGAAATAAAGAACGGGCGCTTGGCTATGGTGGCCTGGTTGGGGTTTTACGTCCAAGCAGCTTTGACAGGTAAAGGCCCCATACAGAACCTACTCGAGCATATCTCAGATCCGTTACACAATAATCTTTTCTCGGTGCTTAAAGGGATGTAAAGCATTAGTCCAAACATGTAAATATCACGAGTTGAGGTTTTCAAGTGGACTTATACTAGGGAATGAAAGTTTCTTCTCGCTTTGTGGCTATTGTGAGCATTGATCGAAGCTTCTGACGGAGGAGATGGCAATATCTTACGCGAGAAATCGTGTTAGATTTTGCTTAGGTAGAGCATTCCAGCAATTGTGAGTTTCTCTTGACCATGCAAATTCTGATATCTTTTTTATTCGTCACTGCATATTAGAATAGTGCAAGGTTGTAGCAGGCATCATTGAAGCAGGTACATGTCCAACTTTAAGTTTTGTGCACGGTCCCCTGAATCTAATCACATGCAAATCATGTTCTTCTTGAATATTTCAGTAGCGGCATAACAGTCTAGGCTTCGAGTCCCAGGACATGTGGCGTCCATATTCGACCGTATCCCCCAAGATGGATCAACATCTCACGGATCGACGTGCCCCACGGGCATCACCTTCCTACTTTTTCCCTAGGCTAAAGCTTTCATATACTGTTTTCAAGTGTGAGGTGTCGAGGGTCGATTGCAGCTGTCACTCTCGAAGCAATGGAGAACAGCCAATTCCTGTACTATGTTCGGATTCCATCATTCCCTCGTCGTTTTAGTCTTCTGAGAAGTGAGAAGCTCCTGTGGCAAGAGGAGTATACAGCCGTTCGATTCTCACCGCTCCACACAATCTCTCTCCTTCGTCTTTTGGGCGGGCCACTTCAGGTCCATCGACCTAATCATCGCCTTCAACCTCTGCGTACCCGACCATCCGGTTTTCCTCTTCCACTTCCCATTTGGACATTTTCCACGACGCCCTCCCTTTAAAGTCAGTCCCTAGGGAAGCCAATGTTTCGGCCCGGTAGTCGTTCCAGTCGCTTGATAATTACCCATTAATAATCTGATGCATGAGACACGGGATAGCTCTCGGTCGCACACCTCACCTTGTTCTCGCTTCTAATGGTCGGCACAAACATGCCCGAAATGATAAGACGATTCTGTTTACGAGTTGTGACATGACAAGGCCGTTCTAGATCCCCTCTTCTCCACTCGATAACTCAATACCTCCTAGTGGAGCAGGAATGAGATACTACTCCCCATTGTCTAGCCCCAAACTTGCAAAATTAGAAAAGAAACGAAACTCCATGCTTTTGTTCTTTGCGTACTGAATGCTCGTTAGGGATAAGAACGACATTGAAGGGAAAACGTTCCACCCTTTCGATCCGAACGCGGAAACTCTTGGCACCGGCAGAAGAAAAAAGGAGAGAAAAAGAGAGAGGGGAAGAAACGGCTGTTCACCTCACGATGGGACTCCTCTTTTTGTCTCCTATCGTTTTGGTAAAAAGTCCAAGTAAATATGGCCCAATCGGCAGCAATTCGAGGCTCGCGCAACGAAAGAAAACAAGATCGAAAATCGTCGGTTCGGTCGTGAAGGAGTCGAGCTTTTTCACGGTCGAGGTGTGGGTATTTGACGAGGCTCTTAAGCTGCAATTGACATTGTCTTCCGCCCGTACACACGCCCCCACCCAAAGGACAGAGCGACACCTGTCTGGAGCGCACCAAACGGAAGACCGATACTTCAAGGAAGTATACCTCTACTTTCCATTTGTTTAGTCAAGTTTCTCCGCTGACCAAATTCAGCCGATGTGGCTCTTGGATGGTGCCAAAGTATAATGCGGATAAAATATGTGGATGCGCACCCGGACATTGGTTCGACCCAGTGTAAACTGTGTTGATTCGTGTTTGGAATGTCCAATTGGTTAAAAAAAAATCATTCACATCGCACTACGATGTGTCCCGTGGCCTTGTCAATTGAATTTGGTCAAATATGACGTCGGAAAGAGTTGATTACACGAATTAACGGTACATGAGCATGCGTTTTTATTAAATCCTCTTGGGTTTTCATTTTTTGCCATAGAGGGTGGTGTTGTCATTAATATTTCAAACACAAACGCGAATAATATTTGTGCAACTAACAAAAAGTTTCCTTCAAAAAGTATAATATCTTGTGAGATTCCCCTTGCTTTTTTTTGGGTGCTTAAAAAGATCGTGATATAGTAAATTGATAAGCATTGCTAATCGGACACAAGAAAGTAATTAGTATACATAGGTTAGCCAAAGAGTAGAGTATACCCATTTGAAAGGGCAAGAATTAATAACAGAATCTACTTATGTACGTATTTATCTATCTATACTGTGAAATATACTTCCAACTTCGAACTTTTTGATAATTGGGCCATTGCATAAATCTTTGTAAACACGAAATTTCAATTGATTCTTCTCCAAATCTACGACACCTAATTTTACTTCATGAAGTAATCGAAAGCATACCTTCTTTCTTAGAAATTCCTTCTCCATTCCTTCCGCCCGCAATTATAGATGTGTTCGCCCTTCTTCCTAGCTTATAAAAAAATCACGAACTAACGGACTTATCAATCCCAAAAACGCACCACGTTCGCGTACCTACCATGGAATTTACACTGGGGAAAAATGCGTGCTGATGTGACTCGGGGTCGATCGAGCAGCAGCCTATTTGGAAAAATTAGCAAAAGGGCGAAATCGATATTTTTAAAACCTCAAGTCTTTATCCAATCGCGATTGGGGAATCGCATCGCATGTCGAACAAGGCTCGAAAAGAAAAGCAAACTCCTCTTTCGGCCAGCAGCATCGAGTGGAAAGCTTTTTGGACAGCAGCAAGATTGGGTGTTCGGCTTCAACGTTGCCGACTCGATCCAGGACGTCGCATCGAACATGGCACCGATGATGACGCACTTCCTTGAACGCGCGTCGGCGATGACGACCCCCGTCGACGACTAACTTAATCGGTCTCCTTCCCGAGCAAGGTAACTCTTGTTGACCATTCGGAAAGCATCGTTTCAAATCGGGTGAAAACTTTTGAGAAACTTCCTTTGAATTGGTTTCGGATTCTTAAGATATCATGTAAGGTTAGGCCTTGTTTCAAACAATTTTCATGAGGAAAAGCTTTGTTCCACGCGACCCTCCAATTCGTCGGTAGCAAGAACGTTGGCGGCACAGCGAAGAACGCATGCACGCCATGCCTTCTTGGGGGCTTTTTAGTTCGGGAAAATTATGAGATTTGACTCGAATGCACTTGAGTCATGCAAGAAAACGTCGCGCCGAGTTCGCATCGGTCCATGATATTCTCAATACATCCCTCATTCCATGCCCACACTAATTTTCCGTGGATAAAGGTGAAAATCTTAGAATGAGAAAATTTCCCCTTTCTTTCCTCTTATGATATATTATTTAGGGTAAATGAAATGAATGGTTATGAACTTTAACCAAATGTGTAACGTAATTCTTGAATTTTTAATTTGATCAATATAATTACACCGATTTTTTAGAACAATGTGCAATGTTGTCACTATATTATCAATTATTTCAATTTGATCCTTAAACTTTTGATACATATTTAATCTAATTTTTGGATTATATAAAATATTCAATGTTGTCCCTCAACTTGAATTAATGGAACAACAACATTAAATATTTTCATATAATTTAGAGACCGTGTTAAATATGTACCAAAAGTTTAGGGACCATATATTGAATAAATTAAAAGTTAAGTAGACGACATTATACATCTGACTAAATTTCGGGGGACCATGTTTAACAAATTTAAAATTTAGGGACCATATTACATATTAGGCCAAAGTTATAGATTATTTGTGTCGTTGTCCCTATTATCTAGTGGGGAGTTTGAGCCAATTGCAAGTGAGTCACGTGCAGGCTCAAATCTCGTATTTTCGGCCCAAAATGTCCTTGCCATTCTCGCGAAATGTACACGGGATCGTGTTCACCGTTCGATCAACATTTTGGCCATGACGAGCCGAGAGTCACTTGGAACAGAGCCGCCCCGCTACGGGAGCTATTTGGACCAATGTCAAAGCCTCTAGAATACTTTGAAAATGTGGCCCCAATTCAAAGGTACATCTTGGAAATTTCCCCATGTCAAAATCCCATCGTTTTCGTATGAAGACGTTGAAATGGACGATCAACGGTGGTGACGGTGAGAGCGTACCGGGGTGAGGATACCTGGCTATCATGTTACCAAAACATCCAAGATATAACTTTCCAATCGTAACAAAAAATTTGTTGATACTACCTACTTAACTTTTAACCGTTTCATCTGTCTCGTTTAACTTGAAAGTGTCCTTCGTTCATATCTCACAAGCGTCGACTCATGGTGTCCTCAGCGGATCAAGCCAAGGGTCGCCCGACCCTCAATAATAGCATCACTTGTCCCCGCGCGCGACCCTCGGCGAAGCTTTACCAGCGTTGCTCAACCTCTCGACGAAGCTCCTCCAGCCACCGCCACATTGGTCAAGGGTAAATCTAGAATTCCGTCACTTTAGCAAGCGCAAGACCGAAAAACAAAAGTTTTAAAACATACATATATGCACTAAACCCCCTTAGGTTGCCTTTCGAAAATGCTCAAAATCCAAAGCACGGGATATACCTATCTTGGGCTCGAAGTCAACTGCAAAAAAATAAAAAGTTCCCCAAGAAAAAAACTTGGCAGAATATAGAGTTTTTTAACGCAAAGCATCCTGAGACGAAAGCGATAAAAGAAAGACTTTGGAGCCTGCGGATCCAATCGCAGCCCAGCGACAAGTGTCACCATCTCGCGGCACTCGTCAAAGAAGGGGAAACGGGCGTTGTCCTCCGCCGCCGAAAAAAAAAAAAAATGCGGTCCGGTCGAAACCCAAAAACCCGGCCCGAACCTTCTCCCCTTCCCCAATCGGACCCACATCGCGGCAAAAAAAAAACCCACAAAAATAGGAAAAAAAAAAAAAAAAAAAAAAGAACGTGTCCAAAATGCTTTGTATTTGTGCCGCACATTCAGTACTGAGGGGTCACTTGACACTGTTGGATCTGAAATTCCTACGTGCCCAACATTACCCGTATTTGCAACCTAGATTGTCAAATACTGAGGGGTCTTATACGGTCTACGGATCTTGTATTGTAACATTCCAAGAACCTATCTTGAGATTGACTCGATGATAAGGGCGTTCCCATGCTTTCGGTTAAAAAATCGATGATTGTGCATTCAATTCTTGCCTTAGGGAACTCAACTTTAAGCGAGTGATCATGGCGGTGGGTTAATGTGCCGTTCTCCTCCATAGCCCTGCTAATTATGGTGGTGGTGTCCGTAGATTATTTAAAAAAAAAACAAATTATGAGAACCACTGAGAAAAAAAAAAGATGAGAAATCAAAACCGTCTAAAATGTGTTAGCACTATCCTCAAAGATAATAGCGTAGCTAGGATATGTAACATGAATTTGGCTCTCTAGTCCCCACATTTAGAGAGCTTTTGCCTAGAACTGGATGTCATGGTAGTTGGAGTTAGGCTCTTGGATGAGGAGGTAGTGATTCCATGGGAAGAGTGTATAATTGAATAATCGAGATTGCAAGCCCAAGATCTCAAATGTTAGAATGAGTGGTATTTTTCTTGAAATATATTGAAATTGACCTTGATTTAAAATTCTAATATATACTATTTTCATGGTATATGATCTTTTTAAAGAAAAAAAAAAGCATGTTGTACTGCAAAATTTGGGAAAAAAGTAGATATCTATTTTAATTACCTTCGGTTAAATATAATATAACATTGCTTCGTATCCTAAACGCACATAACTCTTTCTTTATAAAGAAGTTTACCTAATATCAATATTATATTATTCTATAATCACCATATTACCGGTTTCCTTAATGTAATTTATATTAGTGCTTTATGCTTTGTCGCATTAATTTGTCAAAAGAATTTAATGTTATAGAATCGTAAGCCTATTTTACAACTTCATCACAATAAACATCGATATTATATTGTTGCATTGAAAATGGAAAGACCAACAGAAAGGCGATTCTGATGTTTCTAGAAAGTGCTAATAAATTAGTACTATTTTATCCTAATTCTAACTAATTATGTCAGTGAAAAGGGTGTTTGTTTCCGCAAATTTTTTGATAAATATCAGCTAATATTTGAGAAGATTAAGAAACTTTCCTGGGTCAGCCCTCCTAATCCTCAATGGATAAGAAGTTCTGCGGACAAATCTCATGTCTACGTACCAAACCAAAACTGACAAGAACTGCATCGTCACTTCTTGTGCAAAATGTCGTTTTTCGTAATGAATATTCTACGGCACGGCAAGACGGAAAGAAGAGCTGCTTGTGAAGTCCTCGTCTTTTGTTGAAACGTTCAAACGCTGACTTGTCAAGCCCGTCTTCTACAACGACTTGTCAAGTCATCTCCCAAGTTGCTATGGAACCAGTATTCCTGATTGTCATTGTTAGATCTGAAAATTCCTACGCACGCAACATTATCCGTGTGCGCGACTGGATTATTAAAATACGAGGGATCTAATAATAACACCACAACTGCAAAATTTACTCTATGGAGACAATTTTATATGCAGTCGACACATGCTTATTTTCCTACTAGATAAACTAATTAGCAGAAAAAAAGTGATGGAACATGAGACCACGCTAAGCTTACCGTCAAATATTTAAACTATTAGAAAAATATCAACAATTCATTTATCACAAATTAGTTCACAAAATAATGCGGCATCACACACTCTTGTGGTCGATTAGTTGTCAAAAGCATGAGACCTGAGACAAAGTTTACCTTCATTTAATTATGCAGCAATTACGTATTGCATCATCTACCAAGCGTAGTTCAATATTTCTTTTTGGAAAATTTGAGAGGGAGCATTAGGTTTCAAACAACGTTAGTAATTTTCGCAATAATTGACGAGAATAGCTACATTGAAATTTTGCGTAAATATTTAAGACTTTGTTGGCAAAACCGAAGAGTTAATAACCGAATTGACATACGTACGATAATTTTATGACCGATCTGGTAATTTTTTCCAAAAGTTTGTCCAAGTTGCCAAATTCATGAATAAATGGAGGTCGTCATGCTTGCGTCTCTCAATTGAGAATACGAAAGCACCGTTCCTGCGGGGTGGTAACGGCGTTGTCTCCACCACACAATTTCCCAAAGAAATCGGGAGACTTGCTTATCCAGTTTCCTCGGGAAATTGAAAACCTCGCTTCATGGGATATTTCTTGATGGCCTGTCCCACGGAGATCTATATCTTAAATTATTTTCTTTTTCGTAAAAGTTGGCCACAATGACAACAAAAAAAAACATAATTAAAGGAAACATCCCATGAAGCGAGAATTTGAATTCTTTCCTTTATTTATGTTTTTGAGCAATTTAGATACTCAAAAGTATGAAACAGTTTCTTCCGATTGTTTGTCATAGATTCACTTCTTTTGTTTCTCTGGTATCAATCTTCCGATTGAGTTAAAAATCGTACATTTTGAGAAACTGTAAAAATGAATATGATCAAAAGCTCTATTTGATTTTTCGGTCTTGTATAAATTTGATTTGTTTGTGATCTTGTACCCCTGATGGCCACAAAAAAA
Organism: Syzygium grande; assembly: GCA_024733475.1. Classification (NCBI taxonomy): domain Eukaryota; kingdom Viridiplantae; phylum Streptophyta; class Magnoliopsida; order Myrtales; family Myrtaceae; genus Syzygium; species Syzygium grande. The sequence goes on from JAMXDD010000006.1 coordinate 12,978,030, forward strand.
GAAGTATACAAAATTTTCCTTTGCTATTTTTCTTTTGTACGAGTTCGATATTGCAACGCCGACTTAAACATAACTATAATAAAATGTTTAAATCTTATCATAATTCTAGGGACATCTGAGTGTCGCTTGAGTTTGATCAACCTTTCAAGCCGGTTGATCATTCTCTTGTAGTGAAACTTGTGGCTGATATATGTGACCGCACGTTAAAACGTAGAGGCCACCATCATGCTAGCGGCACCCAAGAATTTTTATAGTAAATGATGTGGCAATTTCTTGTTGACTTCTAACAAGCCAGAAATTCAAAGGATAGATCTCGCTTATTTGAATTCACATTACTTAGTAAAAAAAATTTAGTAGGGGTTTTTTTTATGCGTTTAGAATTTCTCATTGCTATGTATGCTTGTTTCTTTATGGATACAAGATAGAGCAAAGCTTGCTAACTAGCCTCAACATCACAATCATGTATTCATTTCAAACACTGCGACCATGCTTTTCACTACGACAAGGATTGAGAGCGTAGAACCTTTGTATATAGTTTTTCTTTTTTTTCATTCTCATTTCTTGATATATGCAATTGGGTCCCTGTAATTTGTTCTATTGACACAAGTTGCCCTTCCGCCCTCCATTATTGTACTTAATTTCACCAAGTTGTCGATGTGTATATAATGGGTTGGTGTGAGCGGCTCGCACCTGGCTCCCACTCTGTGCTCGAGGGCAGAAGCACAACGGTCCACAAACGGACAAATATAGCGAGAGAGAGTTTGAGCGAGTTTTTTCTGGAAATGAAGGTGGTGCACTGGCTTCTAACGTTGGCTGTGGCCTCGTGGTTGCTACAAGGTGGCGCCCAGAAGAAGCCCTGCCCCCCCTCGCATTGTGGGGACGTGGAAGTACCTTATCCGTTCGGGCTCGAAATCAGTTGTGCGAGATCCAGAGACTTTGTGCTCAATTGCACCCCCACTGACCAACTACTGTTGGGAAATGTTACGATTCGAGGAATCTCTGCCTACGACTCGACAATGGACGTCAGCCTCCCGAAGAAAATGACGAAACTCAACTGCTGCTTGCCTACGAGAGGAGTATTCCGATGCTCATCAGCACCTGGTTCGAGAACGTGACCGCTCATCTGGAGTGGATGGTCGCAGAGAACAGGACTTGCAACGAGGCCAGGTCGAACCTGTCGAGCTTTGCCTGTGCAGGCAAAAACACGGAATGCGACGACTTTGGGGATGAAGGGGTTACTACTGCGGTTGCACGGATGGGTACGAGGGAAATCCCTATGATCTCACCCAAGGGTGTACAGGTAATTAACATATATAACTCCTCATGCATAATTGCACTCTAAAGAATTGTGTGGATAACTTATGAATTAATCCCCATCCAAGAGCGGGATAGAGAAGTACTGTATCTATGTACCGATTCCACCTAGTTTACCCATTTGCCGCCTGATCCGCACTACCCTTTCCTCTCTCTCTCTCTCTCCCTCGCTCTCTACCTCCGCACTTCAGCATGCACCTCACACCATTGCCACAGCCGCCATCAATCGCCCGAAACCTTAGGTGAGCCCATCGTCGGCCTTCACAGGCCATCCAACCACCATGTCCATGTCCAGAGAAAGCCCTCTCTCTCTCTCTCTCTCTCTCTCTCTCTCTCTCTCTCTCTCGGTACTATACCAATACACACTCCCTTTCGTCCACCAACAACAGCACCTCCACTTCGAGAAAATTGTTCAAAAAGCCTTGAACCTAACATAGTTTTGTCACTTCAATTATAAACAATTATACTAATTGAGTCATAAGCATTTTCACTTTTTGTCAATTGAGTCTATTCGATCAATTTTACCGGAAATTACCGACGTGGACACCGTTAGTCACTACGTGGCGTAAATTTGGCGTTGACGTGAATAATTTTTCATAATATTTTAATATTTTTTGATTTTTATTAATTTTTATTTTATTTTATTGAATTTTTTAATAATATTTTAATATTTACTTCTTTTATTTTTTTTTTATTTTGTCTTCTTCCTCGTAGCCTCACGGAAGGCTACCTAGAATCCTTCAATCTGCATGAACACCAAAACCAAACCGAATATACACAGAAAGTCGTACTAGGGCCTCCGCTAACCACTAACCAAGCCTGGGCGAGGGCCGCGAAGCCCTCGCCGGCCGTGGGCAAGGGGTTGCGGGCCCTCAGTGAGGCCAAAGAGGGTGAGGGCATTGTGGCTTTCTCCTGCCTTCACTGTGGTCGGTGAGGACCGCGACCCTCGCCCCAGTCGGCGAGGGCTTCGTGGGCCTCGCCCAGGGTTGCTGGCCCTTGACAACCTCCGCCGCCAAAAAGGCAAAAAAGAAAATACAAGAAAAATTAAAGTTTAAAAATTTAAAATTATCGACGTCGGTATTGCCAAATCCATATCCGTGTTGCGTGGGATGGCAAGTCTTTGAATGGACTTTCACGTTAACGATTTTCGATCAAAATTAATCACTGAACTCAATTGACAAATGTGAAAAAAATTTGGGACTTAATTAGCAAAATTAAAAAATTTAGAATTAAATTAGTAAAAATGTAATAGGTTTTTTGGACAATATTCTCCCTCCACTTTAGAGAGGACAACAAGTGCCACCACCACAAGCAACAACGTCTTTCTCTCTCTCTTCACGAGTCTTGAATTGTACCTCATCTCGGCTCTAACGAGTCCTTGGTACCATCTCCTCCGCAATGAAGGGGAAGAAATGTGCTTGCATGAACGGAGAAGACAAAATTGCAGCGGCCTTTCATCAAGAGAGATGAGGCAGTGGTGCATCGTGGTGGGGTCGTGACCTTAACTCATCTGAACATCAATCTCGACAGTGGTGGGGATGGCGATGCGATGGTCACAATGACTGCAACGTTTGCAGCGTGGCTGGGCCGCAGTGGCTGTGGAGGGTACGGTGGGTTGAGTGGAAGGTGATAGGGGAAAGACAGAGAAAGTACGTTTTTCTCACTTATGTGATCCGTCCTACCACATGATATAATTTTAACGGGAGGCTTATGTAAAGTTAGGGGAATCTTATCTCGATTCATAGCCATCTCCAGAATTGATCCCGTGGAGTTCACGTGAAATCCACATGATCAATAAATATGCTAGATCCGGTTATATAAATCTGGGTTCAGCAAAAATTTCTCGAGATTCCAACTTTTTGCCAAATAGAATAAGTTGAGGCCGTTGCCATCACCCTGGCAACATCATCGTCAACATTTCTAGCAATTCTACTCTCAGGTTACAGCGACAATTTTGCCTTCTCTCTCAAACCTTTGTGCCTCCTCTCTCATATACACATATATTGAACATGGTACGCGTACTGTAATGCATCTAAAGGGTTAAATCTGATGAGTCCATTGTATTTAGTGATAGACATGCATATTAGCACATCCACCTCACTTGGAGAATAATAGCTCATATTTATAATTTTATGTAGCATGTAAAGATCAACCTCCTCATTCCTAAGCTCAATCGTCGTCCCCAATGACTATATACGACCCCTTGCTTGGCTCTTGCAACGTAGGGTCCATGCATTATTGCAAAAGCTCAATTTCTGCGAATTATGTATGCTGGATCCTTTCCGAGCTCATGTGCCCTCAATGGGTCCACATATGGAGTCCGAGGCAGCGTCAATCTTAGTCAATGGCAAAGAACAACACCATTGTTGAGCTCAGATTCAACGTGGAGAGAGACTGAGAGTGGAAAAGAAAAGATAACTAGAGAGAGAGTGAACACATGTTACAGTACTATAACCGAAAAAGTTAAATGGATAGCATTATCTATCTAATAATCCATGCACAGACTTGTTCAATTTATTTTTTCCATTACACGAGAGAACGGTTCAGTTTCTTTCCTGCATAATGTAGACATCGATGAGTGCAAGTATCCAGAAATCTACCCATGTCATGGAAAGTGCAAGAATACGCTCGGGAACTACACATGCCATTGCCCATTTGGAATGCAGGGCGATGCTACAGCGACTTGCCACTCGTACTTGTTCCAGGTAATTGCATATATATATCCCCTCATCGTTCACTAGATGGTTCATATTCTATCCATTCATTGTTGTTTTTGGAGTGGGTTTTACGTATGTTTTATGGATTATTATATCGTACATAGTCGCTATGATCCCCGGTAGCACAAGCAGTGAGCCACAAGCTGCCACGTGTCCTTATTCATCCCTGGCTAGCGCCGATTACATCTTTCTTTTGTTTTTCTTGGATCTAATTGCCTAAAAAGCACCCAATTTTAGGTTTAATCTCAATCTTTTTCGAACTCTTTTTATCTCAGAAAAAATTCCAAACTTTAGGTTCAGTCCCAAATTTACTTGAAATCTTTTTGTTTCAAAAAAACCCTAAACTTTAGATTTAGTCCCAAATCTATCCCCATGGTCTAGTCCCAACTTGATGCGGTATTTTCACATCATGAAAATTTATTTCAAAGGTGAAACCATTTCAGGATATGAAAATTAGGGATAACTAGTGGTAATTTTGGGCAAGGGGCTAATGGGGGTAGATTTGGGATTAGAGTAAAATTGGTGATTTTTTTTCCTTAGACAAAAAAAAGTTTGGGGTGGATTTGGGATAGAACCTAAAGTTAGGGTTTTTTTTTTAGACAGAGAAAAGTTCGAACAAATTTGGGATTGGACCTAAAATTTGAAGTTTTTTCAAGACAAAAAAAATTCGGGACATAATTAGAACTAGACCTAAAATTAGGAGTTTTTAGGGAATTAAGCTGTTTTTCTTGTACCTACTTTTTCATCTTTTTTTTTTTTTTCTGAAGCGCCCACTTTGAAACCACATACGTGGGAGGACACCGCGTCTCTAGGTGAAAATTCCTTTCCCGACCAAACCTAGAAATCTTGGGCCAAAACGAACAACTAGAGCTTATGATTTCCAGAGGAGAAAAGCCCCAATACTGGTATAAATTTCGAGAACTGCTTTCTTCTCTCGTGAGTTGCTGAAGTAATAGTGGCCCTTAAGCACTAGATCGACACGAAAGCCTAACGCCATAATTCAAGAAACTCAACTCACCTTCAACGATCACACCCATAGATTGGATTGAGGCTTACTATGTTTATTTTTTTTGCCAGATCCCTTTCCAGTAATTATTATTCAGACTTGCATGTCTCGGTTAAGTTTGGATTCGGGTAAAAATTGTTCCCTTTATGTAATATCCCGGGAATGGCTCACAAGATCTTCAATTGATTATCTATAAAAGAGATTAAAACAGAGAAACAGAAAAAAAAAAAAGTAAAATTGTAGAAACTGAGAGACAAAGCTTTTTAGAATAGGGACAAGTACACTAAAAGTTCTAAAACTTATCACGAAAGTATATGTAAGTCCCAAAACTTTCAAAAAGTGCAATCAAACCATAAAATTTGTTATGAAAGTACAGTCAAGTCCTAAAAATTTCAAAAGTGTAATCAACGATATAACTTGATTGAATCAATTTGACAAATTATAGGACTTGATTGCACTTTTAAAAGTTTTAGAACTCAATTGCATTTTCGTGATAAGTTTTAGGACTTAATTGCACTTTTTAAAAAGTTTTAAGACTCAATTACACTTTGATGATAAGTTTTATAACTTTCAATGCACTTATCTCTTTAGAATAAATAGAAGTGTAGCTGTTGGACACATGATGATCCCACTTCACACTTTGCTCATGCAACTTGAGATTAAGTGGGCGAGTAAGGTATAATAATCCATGGTTTAATTGAGATTTGGCGATGGATGTATAACATTTTCCGAGGTATCAAAATACACTTTCTCATCTATCTTACATATTTAAAGTTCTTGAAGTTAAGCATATATATAAGCAAATGTCAAAGCTTGGATAACAAGCTACAAAAAAAAAAAAAAGAATGGATCCATACCTAAAGGGAAAATGACACAAACCGTCCCGAACTTTGGCCCAATATGCAATGTGGTCCCCTAAACTTTTAATTTGTTCAATATGATCCTTGAACTTTAATTGAATGTGCAATGTAGTCCTTGAACTTTAATTTGTTCAATGTCATCTCTAAACTTTTGATATATGTTCAATTTAGTCCCCGAACTATATGAAAATATTCAATATAATCCTTCCATTAATTCCATTCGGAGACTACATTAAACATGTATCAAAAGTCCGGGGATCACATTAAACAAATTAAAAATTCAAGGATCACATTATACATTAGACTAAAGTTCAGGGGACTACACTAAATAAATTAAAAGATCATAGACCACATTACACATTGAATTAAAGTTCATAAACTATTTGTGTCATTATCCCATACCTAAAAGCCTGGGGCAACAGGGTTTTTAGGACAACATTCGAGATAGGCTAATAAGGCTAGCATTAGCGCTGCCACATGTACACTTTTAAGAAAAAATATGTTTTTCTTTTATTTTACTCTAATAATTTTTATAGAAATATGGACTACGACTACTACTACTACTACTACTACTACTACTACTACTACTAATAATAATAATAATAATAATAATAATAATAATAATAATATCATTAGAATGATCGCTTCTCCTTGCAAGTCTTGCTTTTAAAGAAGATGCAGGTTTGGAAAGTCCTTCAGGAAAGCAACGCGGTACTATTGTTTTCCATAAATTTCATCTTCTCATTCTCCCACATTGACTAATTTGTGAAGGTTGGAGCTTGTTTGGCTCTATAAAACCATCCCATGGCGGTGCCCTCACTCTGGACATAAGGTAGAGGCGGGCAACTAACCATTTCAATATGGTAAAAATTAGTTTCAAGAGAAATAATTAATATGTAGATAAAAATGGTTATATTCTCTTTCATCAAGAGTTAGAGTTGGTGTTAGTGTACGGGATAAAGACATAAATGGTCGTTAAATTTTAGTCTATCGTGTAATGTAGTCTCTGAATTTTAATTCAATGTGAAATGTAGTCTTTAAATTTTTAATTTATTTAATGTAGTCCCCGAACTTAGAAACAACTTTGAACATTTTCATATAATCGATGGACTAAATTGAATATGTACCAAAAGTTCAAAGACCACATTAAATAATTAAAATCTCCGGGACGACATTACATATTAGACTAAAGTTCGAGACCACATTAAACAAATTTAAAGTTCAGAATCACATTGCACATTGAGCCAAAATTCATGAACCATTTGTGTTATTTATCTTTAGTATACAAATCCTTCAATTATGTTTTTAATTGGCAAATACAAATTTGGGCAATATCTTTATTCGTGCAAAAGTGGTTAAAAGATTTCACTGAGTTTTCGTACCATTTGTAAAGGGAAAGAGCTATAACAACGGGAGTTGAATACTTCCTCGTTCTTTTTTGTTTTATTACAAACCTTCTTCGATATAGTCAAGGAAATACACTGGGAGGAGTAACACAAGATGCTGGTATTATTTATTTGAATTGAGCTCAATTGATTACTTATTCGGTCTATAATGGTGCTGGTCAAATTTTAAATAAGGACTTTCATAAGGATTGTTACATGATAGATAATACGTATATTCCTTTTGTTAGAGAAACAATTTCTATCACCGTTAAATTGGTAGTTATATTTTGAAAGGTTGAACAACTATCCAAATCAATGGTAATAGATCCGGATTATGTAAAAAAGGATTAAATGGGTTGTGCATTTGAAATTAATTTCTTTTAAGAACTATCTGGACTGTACAAGGATTACATGCTTGGATCACTAATCTAGTTACATATATTCTATGGCAGCAATTATTCCGGCCTTCTTCACTGCTGTTGGTGCTTTAGTCCTTTACACGTGGAGGAGGAGAAGCAAAGAGAAAAAACTTTAGACGAAATGGAGGAGAGCTCTTGAAACACCACAGAGTTCAAATCTTTACGGAGGCAGAGCTGGTAAAAGCAACCAACAATTATGATGATAGCAATAAGCTCGGCGAGGGCGGTTTCGGTTCCGTCTATAGAGGGACACTAGTTGGGGACACCATGGTCGCGATCAAGAAGCCTAAAGATGTGCACGAGTCTCTAATAAAGAGGGATTTCCAGCATGAACTTGAAATTGTGACGCAAATAAACCACAAAAATGGGTGAAGCTCCACGGCATATGTTTGGAGACTAGAATACCCTTGCTGGTTTATGAATACATTTCGAATGGTACGCTCTTCCAACACATCCACCAAAATCGTCAACCATCTTAAAATCGTGGAAAACTCGGCTCGAAATAGCCGCCGAAGCTGCTCTTGCACTTGAGTATATGCATTCTGCAGCAGAACCCCGATCATTCATGGCGACATCAAGTCGATGAACATACTTGTGGATCACAATTACTCAGCAAAAGTTTCTGATTTTGGAACTTCGGTACTAATATCATCGGAGCATAGTAATATTGCAGCTACTAAAATACAAGGCACATTGGGCTACATTGATCCGAATATTTAACTACCGGTGTACTAACAATTAAGAGTGATGTGTACAGTTTTGGAGTTGTCATCATGGAGTTGCTCATGGGAAAGACGCCTACAAGTTTTGTTACTAAGTCCGGAGAGTCGATCAATATCGTCCATTATTTTATCTCTTCCGTGAAGGATAAGACACTCTCCAATGTCTTAAACTTCAAGGCCGCTAGTGAATATGAATCGGAGAGAGTAGGAATGGTTGCTGAGATTGCAGTGAAGTGCATGGACCAAAGTGGTGCGAGGAGACCAGCAATGAGGGAAGTGGCTGAGCAACTCTCTAGGATTAACCGCGAGCTCAACAGCTCGACAGTTGAAGAAAATAATGAAGAGATCGAAAGCGAGGTGGATGAAGAAAACCTCTCCTCCCATTCATTTTCAATTACTTCCAGGATGATCGAACATGGGACGTCGAGCTCTCTTTTCTATACAGCAGGTTCCAGCATCTGATCTTTTGTTACTATAGGGACATGTCTATTATTTGTCTATGAGGACTTATAGGGTTGATTGTGTATTCTGAATATATGTAATGTTTGCCATTTGTTTTGGACTTATAGTTGTGCGACCATCTATGTAAGTTTAAATGTCACAATCTAACATTATATATGTACAGCTGTACATTGAGGTAGACTTATAGATGGCTGACATATGGCCATTTTGACAATATCATAATCAATCTTTCCCATTATCTTTTCTTCACTGTTTTTTTCCTTACATATGATAATAGGTCAGAGAAATAATCTACTCACTCTTTTTATCTTTTTTTTTTTATTATAATCCCAGTTCACTTTTATGGCGAGTAAAAATCTCCATTCACTTTCAGTTTTTACTTTTCCCTAATTATATTGGAATTAATCTTAATATAATTTTCATTTCCGTGAAAAGATAAAAGAATTGTTAAGCCAAAGGCTTATGATAGGCCAGATATCTACGTTCACTCTTTCTTCCTTTTTGTAATTTGATCTTAATTTGATATGATGGCAAAATAAAAATGGAATCTCGATTTGCTTTACTTTCTCTTTATTTCTTGTTCATTCAATCAGTTTAGATGTTAAATCGGAGTGAAAATGGGAAAGGCAAACCGATTCAAAACTCAGAAAATACCATATCTTCCAACCTTGATGTTATTACTTATAAATATGATAAAGGGATGGGGAAACACTATATTAGTCAATTCATCAAGAACAAAAAGTTCTTATCCAAACCTATATGAGAGGAACATAAGATCAAGAAAGAAGTATAGGGAATTTACTTGATAATGACTTTATTGTAGAACAAACTCTTTTTATTTTTCGGATGAAAGAACTCAAATTGTTTTGTAAGTTTGGTACTAATAGGCTGCGATGAAAAACACTAGCTGGCAAGGAATATTTAACCTATATTAAAGGCAATAGAAATAAGTAGTACTTTATTGTACTTCCTACCTAAACTTTACAAATTAATGGCTTAGACTAAATTAATATTTTAGTTGTTGACCGCGATCATATATAATATCTCAAACAATATTGTAAAGAGTAGTCTCAAACTATGCTTTAAGTTGATTTGCAAGTATAATTTGAGCCTAGCGTTATTTTCAGAGTATTCCAAAAAAGCATCTCTAATCAAAAGATTGAAAACGAAAGTATTTCTTGCAATTTACCTTGAGTAATGCATCTTTGCTCTAATTCTATGGTTTCCTCACAAACCAAGTCCCCACAATGCCTCGTATTATATTGAAACTGAAGTCAGAATAATGCCCTTGACGGATGATGGAAACACGTGGCAAAGTCCTCGCATTTGCTCATTCCTAGGATTCAAAAATATTTATTTTTTCATACCGGTTAAGGTTTCTGATAGCCACATCTAATACCACACGTGGTCCTAGAACACCAATTAACTGCAACTAAGTGTCATATTGGCAGGACTTTCGTACATTTTTAAAATAGTTGGACCAATACGAATTAAAAAAACATATACTTAAAGGACCCAATCAAAGAAAAAACAATCACGGGCTTGATTGGGCGTTGTGTAAAAGTTCTGATCGCAATAGTTACACTACCATGCCAAAGAATAATCTGAGGAGAAAACACGTGCTGGAGACCTGGTAATCATCATAAAAAAAAGAATGTAGATTAGGATACAAATAATAATCATTATGTTCCCGGAAATAATTTATGATCATTTTTTTTTTTTTTATTCCTTAAATGAATTTACGAAAGCGAGAAAAACACGTTTGATAATGGTACAAAATTTCTATTTCCGAATCAAAAATTCGTTTGATAGGCTTTAAAAATTTATGGACAGTGGAGGCCGGTGCTTTCGGCAATTGGGGGCGGCCCGGCGAAGGGTTGTGACCGGCAGCCCGGTGGGGGCTAGGGGGGCAACAACAGTGGCGAGGGCAAGCCATAAGAAAAGTTTTTACTTATGTTTTTGTTCCAAAAATATAAAAGTACAAAATTTACACTTCTCATTTATGTTCCAAACCTATTTCTTGGCACAAAATTTATTCTAAAAATAGAAAAATGAGATTGCGTTACCAAACGGATTTATGTTCCAAACATGTTCCCGGAAAACAGAGAAATAGAAAAATAAAGAAACAAAATGATTATCATTCGCGCCCTTAAAGTGATGTTTCCAGATTTTTTTTTTGTGGGATCAAGTTGAGTGGCTCATTGCACCGCCCCTCTGAAATAACAAAAATTGGCCCAATAAATTCCACCAAGTGGAGTTCTTCTTAAATAACAAAATTTGGCCAAAATGAAAAGGGAAAAAAAGAGCCAAAATTACTCGCAAATATGAAATAATTTTTATTTGATCTAATTCTTGTTTTACATTTTAAGGTGATTTTTTCTTTTGCTATGGTTACGTCAATCTTCTACCTCATCTTTAAAGAACCATACTTTCACTCTTTACTCACAATGTTCTAGTGCTAAATATAGCTTTCTAGGGTAAATATTACAAAATCTATGAACTTAACCGTAAACGTTCCAAGAAAAAAAATAGATATTTTGATAAATAACAACTAAAAAATGATATTCACGTACCATCGACTGGCATCTGAGTAAAGTTACTGAGAGACTAGTAAATTTTTTTCCGTAAAGAGAGACTGACTGGATTTTAAATATGTAGATAAAAGAGCTAAATCGCTGGCTACATGAGCAGAAAACGTTGAAAGGATTGAAAGCCCACAATTTATATCCTTTGCATACCTAATATTTACTTTTCTCATTTATTAAGTCTCAAATATTAATATTCGTTGTCTCTATTTGAATACTTTTTTGACATATTGACCTAAAAATTATGAGATATTAAATCGAACACGTTGGTAAACTAGTGTTTGATATTCAAAGAATTTGACTAGCGCTTAATGTTTACCATTGTATCTCAACAGTGGAAACTAATGCTCCGATTGCCCATCCTATGTAAATGAGAATTTGTAAACCTGCTAGCACTGTTACTATTTGTCTGTAATGGTGCCATTATGCTAGCCAAGCTCTTATCATAAATTACGATTATCTGTAATTAAGAATATCACATGTTTTGTTTTTGTTTATTGTAGGCATCTCATATATATTAAAAGGGCCGTGTTCCTTCTTAATTTTAGATTTTACTCGTGTAGAAATTAGCATTGTCGAAAAGAGAATTTTATAAGAAACCTAATCCTTTCCAAAGTTCGTAAAAATTAAATTAAGGAATAAAATCATCTAATGAACATTGAGATCCTTATAATTACATAAAAAGGACATACAAACATGAATATGTTTATCACTTTTCACTCCTGATCCTTTGTGTCGTGTGTGTGTGTGTATTTTTACGTTGAAAGTACTAATACATGTGTACGTGATAATGACGTGGCATGTGTATAGCAATGAAGTGGCGAATATGCATGAGTGCTATATGAGATGTGCATGCATGCACAATTGGTTATAACTATTTATTTAATGATGCGTGATAATATATGCTTTAAAAATAACGGAGTCAAGTTATATTTCCCTTTCACCTTCCATGGTCTGACTTATTAACTTTAGGGCTCCATTTATTTCACGAAAAATGAATGATTTGAAAAATATTTTTATAAAAACAATCGCTTGTATCACTTGCAATTATTAATCGATAAAAATGTTTTCGTTATCAACAACAATTTATGTCCAAACATTTTCATTGACTATAAATATATTTTTGATTTATTTATTTTTGTGAACGATATAAGCGAACTTTTTAATGAAAATATTTTCAAAATCATTTATTTTCTACTGAAACAAACGTATCCTAAGAAACAAATGATCTCTAGTGCATATGAACTAATATATATCTCCCTTTACCTTCCACAAAACATTCTAGTGCATATGAACTAATATATATCTCCCTTTACCTTCCACAAAACATTGTTTCCAAATTTGGACCGACAGTTCAAAATTCAAGCATAGACATTAGTGCAAATATCTAAATCAACTTCTACAAAACAATGTTTGCCATTTATGAATCTAATATTAGCCCAATTCAGCAGAGGCATGACCAGTTTTAAAATTCTAATTTTATCTTGGCAAAGTAACGACTACGGTTATTTAAGTAACTGATTTTTTTTTTTTTTTAGTTTCTGCATAGGTACGGTACTAATTTTCCTAAATCTATATTAGGGTTACTCGTTTTTCTTGGCACTTTCTAACCGGGTGGCCACGAATGGAACAAATTGATGGAATTTTCAATGGAATTTGATTTGTTGTCAAATCTGGTCGAGCTTTTAAAATCTGGAAGCATGGAATTGATTCATGTATCTGTTCTACGCTTTTTCATGGGGGCATTACAGAAGATCGTCCGAACCAGTTAGGTGAACAAGAATCTAATCCAACTACTTGTGTGCCAGTTGGATATAAGCAAATCAAATAATGAAATCTAATGATTAATCACAAGGATTATCGTATTGCAAAATCAATAGTAACAGCTTGATTTGTCTTAGTTAGTACGTCCTCCAATAATCTCACGCCATGCAATATAGTTTATTTAAGAATCATCAAGATTCAAGATAAATACTCCATCAAACATGGAAGTGAGATCTACCTGTGTACATTAATCCCGTGGCCTTCACTACAAAGTAATCGGTCCATGTTTATAAAAGCACATGAGAGCAAACACCTCTCATTTGAAAACAAGAAAAAGCCAGAGAAGGAGGAGAGATACCGTCATCGCTTTCAAGTTCATTACAATGGCGATTAGGTATCCCAGGTTTTGCTTTCGACCCATCGACGAACACCTCTCTTTTCATTACTTGTTGCAGAGGCTGAATCAAGAACCGTTGCTTGATCCGAACGTCGTCCGCGATTGCGACGTGTAGGGGCGGCAATCCTTGGAAGATCTTCAGCAAGGATATGGACGAGAAGTTCTATGTTTTTACCGTGTTGAAGAAGAAGAACAAATCAAGAGTGGATAGGACTACTGGCTTAGGTACTTGGAAGGCCGAACAAAGTCATGAAATCAGGGATTCGCAAGGTAAACTAGTTAGAACTTGGAAAAATGACAATGATCGAGGCTTCGTTTGTCGAGCGGAAAATAAAAGATTTCGAAAACATTTTTTTAAAAATGACCGCTTTTGTATTGCTTACAAAAATGAATGAATAAAAAATATTTTTATCAATAATGAAAATAATTTTCATCGATTAATTATTTTAAAATAATACAAGCGATCATTTTAAGAAAATGTATTATAGATTATTCTTTTACTACAAAATAAATGGAGCCGAAAATGCATAACTATAGTTTGGGGGTCACACTGGACTTGAACAAAAAAGTGCAAGGATGAAATTTGGCAAAATAAAAGTTTTTTTTTTTTTTTTTTGTCAGTGGCAAAATAAAAGTTAGGGGGAGGGAAAATAACACAAACTATACATGAGCTTTTAGCCCAATCGTGGTGTAGTTCCCCCGACTTTTAATTTGTTTAATATACATTAAATATTTTCATATCCTTCAAAAATATACTTAAAGTCAAGGACCATATTGAATATTTACAAAAAGTTCGCGATCATATTGAATAAATTAAAAGTTCAAAATTATATTATATATTATGTTAAAGTTTACGGATTATTTGTGCCATTTTTTTTGGGAATTAAATTGAACATTACAAAAAGTATGAGGACCACTTTTAAATCGTGGTAAGTAAATTAAGAACCAGTGAGCGCTAGTGCGTCGCATCGTGTGCTCTTCTACACACCACAGAAACCATCAGCAAGATCCTTCCAGTTCCAGTTCTCTTCTCCGCGCCTCATCGGAGCGAAACATCGATCGCCGGCGAACCGCCATGGCCGCGACGCTTCGATCCCCGTTCCGCCTTCTTCTCCGTCTTCCTCCTTCCCTCTCGCGTCACCTCTGCGCGGGCTGCCCGCTCGTCTCAGCAGCTCCTCCGAGACGGCGGAGGAGGCGGCTCCCCGGGTCGGCTTCCGCCCGCAGAGCGTCGTGGCAAGAGGTAACGATTTTACCTGATTCCGTGAACTCTTTTTTTTCTTAAGGGGCGAAAAATGGCGTCGATCGCTTACTTTTATTGTCCGTGAAGCTCGCCGGCGTTCTGGTGTTCTCGGCGATTCCGTTCACGGCGGTGAAGGCGATCGCCAACAGTCCGTTGGGAGAATCGCTGCAGCGGCGGATGGAGGAGAGGAAGAAGGTCGCGGCGGAGAACTCGTCCAAGTTCCGGGCGCTCGCTGAGAAGGCGAGGAAAGAGAGGTAATCGTCCACGGTAAGCCGGTGATTTCCCTTGTTTTCGGTTCTTGCTCGTGGAAGGTTGCCGTGTAGATGCTGAGATCATTGTCCTCGATTTTGTCCGGATTTGATCGACTCGGGAATTTTCGACCGGATGATTTCTTTTCATGGTTGCATTTATCGGCACCTGCTTTTGGACTATTACAAATAATAGGAAACCGAACCAATTAGCTTCGAGTGCGTATATAAGTATCCTTCCATGAAAATGGAAAGCATGCGCAGTAGAGAAACATCTTGCATCACGTGCTTAGCAATACAGTGCAGAAAACTTGGATTCGATTTATCTCGTGTTTGGGAGCTGGCATATTGAGGTCGGGTTGTTTTTAGAACAATTTGAGAGGAAGTGCTTCGTTTTACAGCTGGCTTTAGCTGCAAATAGACCAAGGAAATTATCAGATCAAGGAAGCCATGATGCTCCAACGGCGATGCATACTGGACCTATGTACTTATTGGTGAAAAATAGTTTGCTGAATCCATAGATACAGTTAATGCTTCTCCATACTGCAATGTAATCCCTTCTGCTGTCCTCCTCCCACAACAAATGCATCTCTTGGCACGGTCCAAAATTTGAAATAGTACATTTCTCAAAGAATTGCTTCTATGGGATTAAGCTTTTTGTAGTTGATAATTGATGCTTGTGACAGAAAGCTTGTAGTCTTCCAGCTTTTCTATGTAAATAACTGGAGAAAGATCAGTAATGGCACGGGATTATCAGATTGTTGATCATTATTTTGGATGTTTTGCATATGGTATCTATATTCAGTTTTTCCTATACAACTAGTATGGAGATACCATTTTACTTGCTTCAAACTGGCAGTCATTCTTGCTATATTCTATGAGTGGGCCTAGGCCAAATTACATCTTGAATTGAGTTTTTAACCATCCTTATGATCTTAATTACATTCAAACATGCAAATCTCCCTCTATGACTAGAAGACCCATATATATTTCGGAAAGATCACTTGCCATATTCAGTGCTAACATAGGTTATTCTTGTGTACGTCTTCCAAGATGGTTTATCCTTGACAAGACGTAATGGTTTTGGGCTTGTTTCATAGCTTCCATTCTCCGCTTGCCTATCTAGAATTTGTAAACGAGGTGCATTTACAGAAACATTGGGCCACGATGGTGCTGTTTAGGGGTGAGCATGATTCCAGATTTTACCCTGAAACCTGAGAACCTGACCAGTGGGAACCTGTAGGTTTCAGGTTTCAAGGTATGCAAGATAGGTTTCAGGTTCCAAAAATTGGGAAATCTGTTTCAACTGGTAGGTTCCAAGTTTTAGGTAGGTGGAACCTGGAACCTGAAACCTAAACAGTTTTTTGTATTTTTTTCTTTGTTTATGCCTTCACGTAATCCTGTGGCGTTTCATGGCATTAGATGATGAGTGTATAATCCGAAACCACTAGTCTGAGCTTTCATTTTATGATTTGTTAATGTTTCATATTTTTCGTGTGTCTAAATATGAGTTATGGTCAGTAGATCATAGCAGCAAGTGGTGGTCATTAAAAGTG
Source organism: Syzygium grande (assembly GCA_024733475.1). Lineage (NCBI taxonomy): Eukaryota > Viridiplantae > Streptophyta > Magnoliopsida > Myrtales > Myrtaceae > Syzygium > Syzygium grande. Next base: position 12,994,705 of record JAMXDD010000006.1, read on the forward strand.
ATAATTTATTGCAATTGTTCAATTAATAATACAGGTGGAACCTGGGTAAACCCTGGAACCAACTTGGAGCTTTTGATAGGATAGGTTCCAAATTCCAAAAAATGATGAATCTATTTTCATGTATAGGTTCCAGGTGTACGGAACATGAAACCACTCACCCCTAATATCGATTTTCATTTTAATTGTGCTTATTTGAACCGTAATACTAGGAAAACTAGTCTTTTGTATTTTCCTTGGTGAATGACAAACTTGTTCAGTATTGTTGCGTTCATTTTCATTTTGTTTAACTAAAAATGAAACAAAAAAAAAAAAAATCCGTTAGACCACGGAATCTACCACAAGGTTCCGGGTTCCAGTTCCAGTTCCAAGTTCCGATGGGAAGGTTCTAGGTTCCAAAAAAATGAGGAACTGCAGACCGAGAGGATAGGTTCCAGTTCCAGTGAAACTTATAAGCAACTTGGAACCGCTCACTCCTAGTGCTGTTTTGTTCATTTTCTTTGTACAATAAACCTTCTTAGTATGCGGCAACTTTTCTGCTTGGCGTACCGTTTTCTATTTCATTTTCTGACTTAAAGTTGATAGAAATGAGTCATAACATGAGCGCCGACTTTTGAAACTCTATCCCGAACTTGCTTAAAATTCAATGTGGACAGATTATACTTTATTAGTTTCTGTTTTGTGCGTACTAACTCCTGAATCTTTCATTTTTGCTATCGAACAGTTCATGGTACGGGGAGGACCGTCCTCAATGGCTTGGGCCAATCCCATATGATTATCCGGCATATCTTACTGGTGAATATCCTGGCGATTATGGGTTTGACATCGCAGGTCTCGCCAGGGATCCCACTGCTTTTGAGAAGTTCTTCAAGTATGTAACATGACAATTTTTGTGTCTTTCTTCTCTGATGCCTCTTCATGAGTACTTCTCATGTCTATCTGGTGGTACTTATAGTAAATCTGGATTTCACTTTTGAAAAGTAATATTTCTTTTTCTGAAATGTGGAAAACATGAGCTATTATCTTGTGATTAGTGTTTACGGCATCTTGCCCAAGCTCAATCAACCATCTCAAATGTATGAGTTGTGAGACATAATTAGCTTCTATGCTCCCCGTGACTGTAATTCCAGCGCTTCTGATTTAGCAAGCTATCATGTCATCCCTCATGGCCAAATGATATAGATGGTTTTGAGTTATCATTCAGATCTGTTGTTCCTTTAAGGACGTGTTATTGTACGCAGCTTCGAAATACTGCATGCACGCTGGGCTATGCTTGCAGCACTTGGTGCTCTTGTTCCTGAAGTATTAGACATAGTGGGAGCATTTCACTTTGTAGAACCTGTCTGGTGGCGAGTTGGCTACTCAAAGCTGAAGGTTTGCATCTTCTCTTGGCACGTATTACTCCCATCTATAATCTATTAATATTTTTTTGCTGCTAAGTTCATCAACTGAAGCTCCTACCTGTAATCTTGCTTGGTAGATGCTTAATGAACAATGCAGTGTCTTGTTCTGATGGCCTACTGACTCTGGGTAGAGCTCCATTGATTGTTCAACCAGTCAAGATGAATAAAAATATCAACCACCCTCGGCCCCTCTCTTTCCCTCTCTCCGAGGCAAATAAAGTCCAGCTGATTTTGCACTTCTTTGTTTGGAGTTAAGATTGAAAAGGATTTACTACCCTTGTTTAGAATTTATGGAGATTCCTACCTCTGGGTTTGCTGTAGGACTGTGAGTGAGAATGGTATAATTAATGACATGCGAGTTACATGTTTAAGTTCTTGTTGCATGTAATATCTTTATTTGCTAAATAACTGCTATTCCTCTTTTGCTTACTCGAGAATCTTCCCTTCATTTCCTTGCATGACCTCAGACTTATCTTCTGTCTCCCTACAAGCAGACTATTATGTACCTCAAAAGACTTTTGAATTTTGTTCACTTATTTTAGTAAGCTTAGTAGTTTTGTACATGTTTATTTTTGCAATGTCCATGGTACAATGCTAAATTGTGATCTGGATCTAATATATCCATTACCTTCATCAATGTGTATAGTTTTTCTAGCAAATAAGTGGAACATAGTGATTTTCGTATATGTTTCTTTTAATTTGCTTTGACAAGATTTGCTTGCAGCACATGACAGACATAGTTTGCCTCACATTTTCATGATACCAGGGCGATACACTGGACTACTTGGGGATACCTGGACTCCATATAGCTGGAAGCCAGGGGGTGATTGTGATAGCTATATGCCAGGCCCTTTTAATGGTAAGAACCATATCTAGCACTTGCTTCTTTTTTTCCCGCAAGATATGCCAGTACTTTTCTTCTTCACTTGCAATTATTATGTATAATTTTCCTGCAAATATCATTGACAAACAAGCCTTAGTTGGATAATTTTAAGAGTCAAAATTGGTCATGCACTTTGAGAAAGTATTTTATGTGAGGGAACACCACGTGGAAGTGACAACATGGGGTAATCGATGAATTGCCGTTGCCCGCCTGTTACGAATCTTATCCTACTTGGCGCCTTGTATGTATGCGTCTCTCTTTTTATTGATTGACCATGGGGTGTATCCATCATATAAATTACTTTCTCCATGCACTTCTGGCAAAAAGAAAGACAATAATATCATTGTGCCTCTATTTGAAGATTGCAATTTTGTTAGAATACATTTCTTTCGCTCACTGAGGAGATTCTTGGTTGCATCCTTGTCTGGTGTAAAGCATTTTTTGGGTGTGTGTTTGTGTGTGGGGTGGGGGTTTGGGAGGGAGAGGTAAGTAACATGTAACTTGATCTTGTAAGCATTCATTGCCAATCTCTGGCCTACAAATATGCCACCCAGTATCCTATAATTTTAAACAATTACAGATATTCCAATACAAGTTTTATAGGGTACCATGGAAAGTTTATTAGTTGGAATTGTTTGTGAGACTCATCGAATTTTGTTAAGAATTCAAAGCTTTTACGTTTTGAATGCTCCTGCTGCTTTTTTCAATAGGTTGGACCAGAATATGCAAGGTATTGTGGCATTGAAGCTTTGGAGCCTCTAGGAATTTACTTGCCAGGCGATATTAATTATCCAGGGGGAGCCCTCTTTGACCCCTTGAACCTGTCCAACGACCCAGCAACTTTTGAGGAGCTGAAGGTGAAAGAAATAAAGAACGGGCGCTTGGCTATGGTGGCCTGGTTGGGGTTTTACGTCCAAGCAGCTTTGACAGGTAAAGGCCCCATACAGAACCTACTCGAGCATATCTCAGATCCGTTACACAATAATCTTTTCTCGGTGCTTAAAGGGATGTAAAGCATTAGTCCAAACATGTAAATATCACGAGTTGAGGTTTTCAAGTGGACTTATACTAGGGAATAAAAGTTTCTTCTCGCTTTGGGGCTATTGTGAGCATTGAATTATCAAAGCTTCTGACGGAGGAGATGGCAATATCTTATGCGAGAAATCGCATTAGATTTTGCTTAGGTAGAGCATTCTAGCAATTGTGAGTTTCTCTTGACCATGCAAATTCTGATATCTTCTTTATTCGTCACTGCATATTCGAATAGTGCAAGGTTGTAGCAGGCATCATTGAAGCAGGTACTTGTCCAACTTTAAGTTTTGTGCACAGTCCCCTGAATCTAATCACATGCAAATCATGTTCTTCTTGAATATTTCAGTAGCGGCATAACAGTCTAGGCTTCGAGTCCCAGGACATGTGGCGTCCATATTCGACCGTATCCCCCAAGATGGATCAACATCTCACGGATCGACGTGCCCCACGGGCATCACCTTCCTACTTTTTCCCTAGGCTAAAGCTTTCATATACTGTTTTCAAGTGTGAGGTGTCGAGGGTCGATTGCAGCTGTCACTCTCGAAGCAATGGAGAACAGCCAATTCCTGTACTATGTTCGGATTCCATCATTCCCTCATCGTTTTAGTCTTCTGAGAAGTGAGAAGCTCCTGTGGCAAGAGGAGTATACGGCCGTTCGATTCTCACCGCTCCACACGATCTCTCTCCTTCGTCTTTTGGGCGGGCCACTTCAGGTCCATCGACCCAATCATCACCTCAACCTCTGCGTACCCGACCATCCGGTTTTCCTCTTCCTCTTCCCATTTGGACATTTTCCACGACGCCCTCCCTTTAAAGTCAGTCCCTAGGGAAGCCGATGTTTCGGCCCGGTAGTCGTTCCAGTCGCTTGATAATTACCCATTAATAATCTGATGCACGAGACACGGGATAGCTCTCGGTCGCACACCTCACCTTGTTCTCGCTTCTAATGGTCGGCACAAACATGCCCGAAAGGATAAGACGATTCTGTTTACGAGTTGCGACATGACAAGGCCGTTCTAGGTCCCCTCTTCTCCACTCGATAACTCAATACCTCCTAGTGGAGCAGGAATGAGATACTACTCCCCATTGTCTAGCCCCAAACTTGCAAAATTAGAAAAGAAACGAAACTCCATGCTTTTGTTCTTTGCGTGCTGAATGCTCGTTAGGGATAAGAACGACATTGAAGGGAAAACGTTCCGCCCTTTCGATCGAACACGGAAACTCTTGGCACCGGCAGAAGAAAAAAAGAGAGAAAAAGAGAGAGGGGAAGAAACAGCTGTTCACCTCGCGATGGGACTCCTCTTTTTGTCTCCTATCGTTTTGGTAAAAAGTCCAAGTAAATATGGCCCAATCGGCAGCAATTCGAGGCTCGCGCAACGAAAGAAAACAAGATCGAAAATCGTCGGTTCGGTCGCGAAGGAGGCGAGCTTTTTTCACGGTCGCGGTGTGGGTATTTGACGAGGCTCTTAAGCTGCAATTGACATTGTCTTCCTCCCGTACACACGCCCCCACCCAAAGGACAGAGCGACACCTGTCTGGAGCGCACCAAACGGAAGACCGATACTTCAAGGAAGCATACGTCTACTTTCCATTTGTTTAGTCAAGTTTCTCCGCTGTCCAAAGTCAGCCGATGCGGCTCTTGGATGGCGCCAAAGTATGTCGCGGATAAAATATGTGGATGCGCACTTGGACATCGGTTCAATTCGTGTTTGGAATGTCCAATTGGTAAAAAAATTAGTCACGTCGCGCTACGATATGTCTTGTGGCCTTATCAATTGAATTTGGTCAAATATGACGTCGGAAAGAGTTGATTACACGAATTAACGGTACATGAGCATGCGTTTTTATTAAATCCTCTTGGATTTTCATTTTTTGCCATAGAGGGTGGTGTTGTCATTAATATCTCAAACACAAACATGAATAGTATTTATGCAACTATTGAAGAGTTTCCCTTCGAAAAGTATAATATCTTGTGAGATTCCCCCCTTGCTTTTTTTGTGGGTGCTTGAAAAGATCGCATATAGTAAATTGATAAGCATTGCTAATCGGACACAAGAAAGTAATTAGTATATATAGGATAGACAAAGAGTAGAGTATACCCATTTGAAAGGGCAAGAATTAATAACAGAATCTACTTATGTGGGTATTATCTATCTATACTGTGAAATATATATCCCAAAAATACTTCCAACTTCGAACTTTTTGATAATTGGGCCATTGCATAAATCTTTCTAAACACAAAATTTCAATTAATTCTTCTCCAAATCTACGACACGTAAGTTTACTTCATAAAGTCATCGAAAGCATACCTTCTTTCTTAGAAATTCCTTCTCCATTCCTTCCGCGCCCAATTATAGATGTGTTCGCCCTTCTTCCTAGTCTCCCTGTATTTTTTCCAAGTCTCTAGTAGCTTATAAAAAAATCACGAACTAACGGACTTATCAATCCCAAAAACGCACCACGTTCGCGCACCCGCCATGGAATTTACACTAGGGAAAAATGCGTGCTGACGTGACTCGGGGTCGATCGAGCAGCAGCCTCTTTGGAAATTAGCAAAAGGGCGAAATCGATATTTTAAAACCTCAAGTCTTTATCCAAATCGCGATTTGGGGAATCGCATCACATGTCGAATAAGGCTCGAAAAGAAAAGCAAACCCCTCTTTCGGCCGGCAGCATCGAGCGGAAAGCATTTTTGGACAGCAGCAAGATTAGGTGTCCGGCTTCAACGTTGCCGACTCGGTCCAGGACGTCGCATCGAACATGACACCGATGATGACGCACGTCCTTGAACTCAATTCGGCGATGACGACCCCACCGTCGACGACTAATTCAATCGGTCTCCTTCCCGAGCAAGGCAACTCTTTTTGACCATTCGGTAAGCATCGTTTCCAATCGGGTGCAAAACTTTTGAGAAGCTTCCCTTTGAATTGGTTTCGGATTCTTGAGATATCATGTAATTCATGAGGAAAAGCTTTGTTCCACGTGACCCTCCAATTCGTCCGTAGCCAGAACGTCGGCGGCACGGCGAAGAACACATGTATTTCGCGCGCCATCTTGGGGCTTCTTCAGTCCGGGAAAATCATGAGATTTGACTCGAATGCACTTGAGTCATGCAAGAAAACGTCGCGCCGTGTTCGCATCGGTCCATGATATTCTCAATACATCCCTCGTTCCATGCCCACGCTAATTTTCCGTGGATAAAGGTGGTAATCTTAGAATGAGAAAATTTCCCCTTTCTTTCCACTTCTGATCTATCATTTACTAGGGAGTTTTGAGTCAATCGTACGTGATTCACGTACAGGGTCGAATCTCATATTTTCTGGACTAAAAACAACCTTGGAATGCATGCGAAACGTACAAGCGATCGTGTCCGCCGTCCGATCAAAGTTTTGGCCGCCCCGCTACGGGAGCTATTTGGACCAATGTCAAAGCCTCTAGAATACTTCGAAAATCTGGCCCCAATTCAAAGGTACATCTTGGAAATTTCCCCCATTTGAAAATCCTAATGTTTTGGTATGAAAGACGCTGAAATGGACGATCAAAGGTGGTGACGGTGAAAGCGTGCCAGGGTGAGGATACTTGGCTATCATGTTACCAAAACATCCAAGATTTAACTTTCCACTCGTAACAAAATTTGTTGATACTACCTACTTAATTTTTCACCATTTCACCTCCCTCGTTCGACTTGAAAGTGTCCTTCGTTCATATCTCGCAAGCGCCAACTCGTCGGTGTCCTTGGCCTGATCAAGCCAAGCCAAGGATAATAACATCACTTGTCCCGCGATCCTCAATAAAGCATTGCACTTGTCCCTCTTGACGACCCTCCTCCAAAACCTTTACAATCCTCTCCGCCAAATTGGTTGAGAGTCAAATCTAGAATTCGATCACTGTAGCGAGCGCAAGACCGGAAGACAAAAAATTTTAAAAAAATACATACACGCATTAAACCCCCTTAAGTTGCCTTTCGAAAATGGGCCTAATTCCAAAAAAAAAAAAAATAATGACTTTAGGTCGAGAGACAATTCTGGCTTGAACTTTTTTTTGTCTCATAAAAAAAGCACAAACTTTAGGTTGAGGGATATTTCTGGCCCGAACTTTTTTTTGTCACGTAAAAAATCACCATCTTTAGGTTGAGTGACAATTCTAGCTCCAATTTTTTTGTCTCATTAAAAATCACCAACTTTCATCATGATCCCAAATCTGGCTCCTCGTTGATTTTTGTCTGAAGTCACCATTGTTTGAGGAAAAAAGTTATTGTGGTGAGCTTGGCGAATCTCGTCCATGACATCTATCGACAGGTAGTGGTCAGCTTCAGATTATGTATGGCAAGAGAATTTCAATCTGGATATATTTTTGACTTGCAGGTGAAGTGAACGAGATAAATAGTTTCACCGCTATTCTTCAAATTGTGGCTCGGAGAATAAGATAATGAATATTGCTTTAAATCCAATCAGCAAACCACGTGGATTTATAGCTAAGGTGGAATAGTCAAGTTAGATAATAATGGTTCTAAGTCAATGGAGGCCAGATTTGAAATTTAAATAAAAGTCTATACTTTTTTACAAGACAAAAAAAAATTTGGGGCCAAGGTGTCACACCAAACCTAAAGTTGGTGCTTTTTTACGTGACAAAAAAAGGTCCGGACCATAATTATCTCTCGACCTAAAATCCGTGCTTTTATTTTTTGACTTAACCCTTCGAAAATGCTCGAAATCCAAAGCACGGGATGCCTATCTTGAGATCGAAGTTAACTCCAAACAAGTTCCTCCAAAAAAAAACCCCCAAAATAAAACTTCGGCAGAACATGGATTTTTTCACACAAAGCATCCCGGGACGAGCGTGACAAAGGAAAGACCGGAGCGATTTCGTCACTGACTTCGGAGCCCGCGGATCCAATCGCAGCGCGACAAGTGTCGCCATCTCACGCCACCCGCCAAAGACGGGGGAGGGAACAACGTTGTCCTCCGACGCGCCGAAAGAAAAAAAAAAAACAAAACAAGAAATGTCGGTCCCCGTCCGGCCCGAACCCGAAAACCCGGCCCGAACCTCCTTCGCCCCTTCCCCAAATCGGGCCCACATCGCGGCAAAAACAATGGACCACAAAATTAGCAAAAAAAAAAAAAAAAAGAAAAAAAAAAAAAGGACGCGTACAAAATACTCTGTGTTCGTGCCGCACATTCCGTAAAAAGAAAAAGAAAAAAGGAAAAAAAAAAAGGAAAGAAAAAAAAAAGGAGACATTGACTTCGCGTTTCGTACGACGGCCGCTTCCCCGCCGACGCGCGCGGCGGGGCGCGTGCCGTGGCTCTCGACGCGACAAGCCGTACCGCAGTTCGGTTGCCAAGTGCCCCTACCCACTTTTGACGACTGACCACATTCGGCGACGACGAAAAGCGTGGAGCGACATAAAATAAAATAAAATAAATAAGAAAAAGCGATGGGCAATTATTAATTAATTGTAAAAATGATTTTACAAATGGGTTTTGTTGCAGTATCTGTATTGTGCTGTAGTAGTACGTACGTCTTTTGGGTGCGCCCTAGAAGTTGTCTCGACGCATGCAAGATGATCGTGCCATATCGTAAGGTCTTACTTCTCTATATTTTTACGATTTCTCTACTTTGGAATTTGAGAATGAATGATATTGTCAAATTTCCCAAGAGTTTAGGGAAATTATGGGCAACCTTTTTTTTGGTTGAAATTATAAGCAATTTTGCACGTCGATGTTAAAAAAAAAAATTTAAAATATTTTGAATGCCTTAGTTATTATTCAAAAGGCAAAGGGCGTGTTCCATAAATCTCATGAAAAGTTGAAAGTTAATTTTAGACTCATTGCAGATAAATTCGATAAGTCTCCGGATATCATATGAAGAATGCGTTTGCAGAAATGGGCACGGCCCTGTATGGAATGAGGTCATAAGATGTACTTCTGAGTTATGTTAGAAAATTCCACGTCGAAAAAGATATCTGACTTTTAAGCTAATTGATTCGTCACTTATTAATTTAAATTTTTGAGTAAAAGTATGACCAGCATAATATATTAACGTGCTCAATCTTAAGCTCCCTTTTGACAGTCTCCCTCGACGAAGATATCGGACTTTTGTGCTCCTAACATGGGGTTCACGTTTCCCCTCCTCGGCCCATAAAGCGTAAAACTTGCCCACCAATTTTTTTTAGGTCATAAACTTACCCCACCATTGCCCCGTGCGAAACGAGGCTATTTTGACTTGGCAATGATGCATGGCGAGCCGCCTTCCCACTTGCACAGTAATTTGCCCATAAAAATTCAATACCCATTTTTCTTATTGTTATTTAACAATTTTCTTATTTCATCACATTATTATAATAACGATGGACTTGAGAAAGTCATTATACTACTTCGTCTGAATTATGAAACATAAAATACGGGGATATTCTTTAAGGAGAGAAAAAAGATTTTCTCTTCAATCAGGGGGCTGAGCATGTAGGCATCAGCACCGGCATGTTCAACAAAAAATGCAGTTCTATTAGACCGCCAGGTGTATACACCTAGAAAGCAAGGCAGCCCTAGTCGGAAGCTTGCTTTCGTTACTTTGGTGAGGTATCATCGGAAACCGCGCCAAAAATTCAATACCCATTTTTTTATTGTTATTTGGCAATTTTCTTATTTCGTCACGTTATTATAACGTCGTGTTTTCATTTTGTGTAATTAAAAAAAGGTCTTATGAGTGTGTAGTAGTCCTCATATGTCAAATAAACTCATTCTTCTCCTGTGTGTTACCTAGAGAACTTTTCGAGATCGCATCTCTTATAAGAGCAAGGCTTGTACTTGCACATAGTTTCTTATTAGGAAGATAAAATGTTGGTTTTGAAGTTTTTTTTTTTTCATATCTGAGTTGCAAATACATAAATAAGATAAGATAGAAATATAATTATTATAGCATGATATGAGATGGATCGACAGGTCGGGACGGGACGGGGCAGAACCCAGCCCAACCTCGTTCCCTACCTCTTGCCTCGGCGAGAGAATTTATGACATTCGAGGCGGCGCCTCGACACCGCGAGGCACGGGTTTCTCGCGTCCCATGACCTTCCACATGCCATTAGTTCGATTGTTTTTTTTTTTTTAATCGGAGACATCAGTTTGATTACGATCCCATTATGTCTAAGCTTCTCCATGGAGCATGATTGAGATGAGTTTTAATCACGATGATGGTGAAACAACTGGAGCCCACGTGGACGCGCGTACGATCCACTTCCCTGCACTCGTCCCTAGAATAATAAGACCCCATTCGAGGGGAACGGTTGGCGCTCCGCTGGCCTTCGATTGCGGACACCAAGAAGCCGCACGAGCGCGTACGGCCGAGGACACGTGGCATGGCCGTCGCCGTTGATCCAGGAGAAATTCTTGTCCCGAGCTAACGATGCCGATAGCCCGATTCATTTCATCCGTCGGATGATGCCGCGACTCTCATGGCATCCGCATGATCTAACAATTGATACACATTCAACTCGTACGTATTATAAAGTATGAGCACGACAAAATGCAAAGAACACTCTCTCAATTTGAACTAATATAACGGGTTTTCAAAAAATGACTACAGCGCCAATCCAATCTGGTGCATGGAAATCAATCAAATACAACGAAAGACGGCAAGATACAAAATGTTCAAACCTAGGCGCAATTGCATGATTTTCGGCTCGAATAGTTCTCGAGTATCCTAGGTTTGTCAAAAAAGTATATTCTTATTTTAAGCAATTTTGTCGATATGACTCGTTTATTTCAAAAATTCATTTACAGCCAGTTCGGTACTTAACGTTGGGAACGCACGATAGGAGCCCGACACCTTCACCCGGGAAGATCACCCAGAGCGAACTCAAGTCCGAGCCAGTCAACATATGCAATCAAATCCACCTTAATAAGTCATGGGCCAATCACACCACACCACACCACACCAATTCTTTAACGTGGGATTTCTCAACCACGGCTCGCAAGTGCATCTCATCACTTAGCTTGTCAGATCTACGAACTGAATTTCGATCCACTTTTTTCGGCTGATCGGGGCTTCGCCGGCGAGCCGAGATCTCCCGTGCTGCTTCCTTTTTTTTTTTTTTTTTTGGGGGGGTGGGTTGGGAAATTGTTACATCGATCATCCTTATAGTGAAACCTTCGGAATATGCTCCCTCTTTTGTTTCCTCTCTTTATTGAGTGGGAGGATATGTTCTGTGTGCCTCCCACGTTGTTGAAAATCCGACAACGATCCATCGTTGTCGGATCCGATAAAAGCCAGTGGATGGACCCCAACGGGCAGGGGACCGGCCCGGCTCGAAAGACTGCCAAAACTCGCACGCCCCGCTCGCTCGCACGGAACTTGGTAGCTGTCATCTGCGCAACACGTACGTAGACAATTTACGTGATTTTAAATATATTCATATACGTGAAATTGACAACTTTTCGAATATTTCAAAAGATTTTCAACGTTTTGCCCATCGATGATATCTGTATCTAAGTAAAGACACTGCGGGTATTTAATGGATGAGAAAATGGAATTAGTTACCTATAAAGTGAGAACTACTCTATCTTTTATATGCTATAGTATCGATAAAAGGTTGAACGGCATATTAAAAAACAATTTGATTTCATAATATCGCGGGTGCTTGTGTGTGTGTGTGTGTGTCTATATATATAGATTTTAGTGACTTTTAATTTTAGTTTTTTTTTTGCTGTTACTAGTGTACTGACCTGAGAATAATTTGAAAATGTATCCATAGTGTTAAAATTTTTAACTTTAATAGGAGATTAAAATAGTTACTCATCTAAGATAGACCCAAAGACATTGGACATGGTTTACTCGTGTTCTTGTTTCCCAATTTTTAATTTTATAATTTCTATTGATATAGAGGAATTTTACAACAATAATGAACAAGATATTCTGTCGTTCATCATCTGCAGGTAATAATGAGAAAACAATGGAGCCTTTTCGTATAACTTTCAAAATCTATACAGAATGTTTCGTGCCGCGTTGCCTAACCGCGGCATGTTTCATGTGGAGAAACTTTCAGGTTGCTTACATCTTGGTGGAGTTGAAGCAACGGGTTCACTAATCTCGGATTTTCAAATCACGGGTTGTGCGAAGTAACTATTGTTCAAACCAAACATTTTGTATCAAATGCAATACTCTCATGGAGACATTCACAAGCAATCTCTAGTGCCGATTGCCCCTTCACATCATTGAAATCTATACCGATAATCATAACTTGTATAAGCTATTCCCGGGCGCAGAAGAAGTGTGATGTTCGTTGCTTTTCCCTCTCGAAGTCGATTAGAAAAAAGTGGGTGTTTAACGGTGAAAAGAAACTACCGGCCAAAAAAGGGAAAAAAAACAATCGATCACATTTACTCATAGTCTCAGCATCCATATGTTTTTGCAAAAAATGAAAGGTTTAGGGATCATTTTTTTTTAAAATTATCACTTATATTTTTTGTAAAAATGAATGAACGAAAAATATTTTCATCTTCCCTTACAAAAAAAATATATTTTCATCGTCCATAAAAATATTTAAACATAAATTATTGATGATAATAAAAATATTTTTCATTGACTAATTATTTCGAACGATAAAAGTGATATATTTTAGGGAATCATTTTTTAAATTATTTATTTTTCGAGAAACAAATAAAACTTCAATATTTGCATAATAGATACTTCACTTGCCCATTCACAAAGATGAAGAACTTAGGATACATCGCCAACTTGGCAATGCCAAGTGTCAGATCAGGATCGAGGAGGTCGCTAGGTCACCATCTCCAATAACATTATTTCAACTCGATTTACACATTTCATCAGTAGATAAAAAGGACAAATTACCTTTTCGAAATCCAAATTTACCATCGACCGCGCATAATCATCGCATCTCGACGCTACGGTAAATCAAGGGAAACCACCGATGCTGAGACATTTTTCCGAGCTAAACTTTAAAACCAGAATTCGAAGGAAGACAACTCAAAAAAGCAGCTCGGGACACTTGTACACCATCCTATTAAGAAGTATCCTGATTTTCGATGCGTTAACACTAAAAAGATCATTTATTTAAAAGACGCACATCCTTTACGTGACCATATAACAAATGATGTCCTAAGCATGGCTTCATCTGGGCTTTCGTTCGGATCTCGGTATTCCTTAGATGTAAAAAGATCTGGGTGGCATTCCTTTCTTCCGGGAAAAAGACAAGAGATATATGAAACGAAAGCGAGGAGGCGGTACCGATAACATTAAAATAAGAAAAGCGTCGTGAAAGTTCTACTATGTAAATCAAGCGGGCAAAGTCCGCGGCGGCCCCCTCTCCCGTGGCGACGAACCGCGGACCGGAAGGCCCCCCGGCGAGGCACGGGGGCTATCAAGAGGGCATCTCGATGTTCGGCGCGTTTAACACGGAAAGGAGGATCGTCTATTCAAAAGATAACGCCGCTTCTTCATACGACCGATGGTCAACAAATTCCTAAGAAGAAAATGGAAATAAGGAAAAGGGCAGTCACTCTCTAATCTCTATATACATTAATATAAAAATCGGGGCAGGTGCACAGAATTTGAGGGGTTCGTACACGAACACAGCTGGTTCCCTCTCTCTCGCTTGTCCGGACGATAAGGTCTTCACGTAGCCATCATCATCCCCTTTCCCCTTTCAACCCCCCCCCCCCCACGTACGGAAAGGCCATTTCCGTCATTCCACGGGCTTATTCCCTCCTCCGTTTTTATTTTTATAATTTTTTTTTTTGCGAGGTTCGTCCGACCGGGTGGGGGGGGGGGAGGGCAAAAGTCTCGTGCACGTTTCAGACCGGATGCATGGGGCCGAACGAACGCGAGCCGTTGATCGCGGGAGATTCGCGTGCGGCGGCGGTACGCATGATCGATAGCCGCGATGGACTCTTCTGTCTCGGGCAAAACGTGAACGGAAAGAGTTTCGGAGTTGAGGCGAACGGCGAGCATCGCACGGAGGTGGTCCCGCGTGGTTGTTTTAATTAAAATTTGAGGGGAGTGGGGGTATGGAAAATTTTGTGATAACTGTCGCGGTACGATACGACGTGATCGTTTATTCGTACGCTGTGAACTTGATAGAGTGCTCCCTTTGTTTTCTTTGAGTCGGGGGAAACTCGATATGACGCTCTAAGTTGTGCACCTTAAGACTCTTTCGTCGCCTTGGTTACGGTCTGTCGGGAAATTAATCATCCGCCGTGCCCCTTGCGGCTCGAATTCGTTTTTATTTGAAGCGCCGTGACATGTAAGTACGTCGGATTTTCATGCGCCGGATGCTTTCTATAAAAGTTACGGCGAAAATGAACTAGGGTCGCGAAGGGTATACCGAGGATTGGTCCCTCCCAAGAGATCGGACCGGTTTTTTTTTTTTTTTTTTATTTAGAATCGAGAAATTATTCAATATCGATTGAACTACGAAAAAGCCTTAATACAAATCTACATGTCATCGTTCATAATTTTACAATACTACTTGACATAAAAAGATCTGAAGTCAACCGATAGTGAGAGGGATGATGCTAAAAAGTCGCGAGTACTTACTTATCTGTTTAATCTTAATTTTTTTTTTAACGAGTTGGACAAATTTCTATTAAAGCTCTTAAATGAATTCACTAATTCAAATAATTATTTATAGAATGCCGCCCGATTCGATAAACAAATCTACTAGACGGGAATTAGTCGTCCAGATAAATTAATTCACTATTTTAGAAATGACATTTTGTTATACCGGTCAAAAATTAAATTTTGGCTCGCTAATTATTTAACGAAAGTTCATTTCTAGATGCCATTTTTTTCCCTGGTTGATTTAATTTTCACTTTTAACACCTGAAGTGGCATTATAAGGAAAAAGAAAGAAGAACAAAGAACCACATATATAGTTCTTTTTATCCATGGAATAGGTAAGATAAAATCACGCCCGGTATCTGACGGTTGGATTTCATCGACAGTGATCTCGTGACTCGATCGAGGCTTTTCTAAATCCTTAAATGACGGGCCGACAACCAAAATCTTAAATGATGTTGCACTTATCTTGTTTTTCAACTTTAATGTTTTGGGATTGCAATGCGAAACTTTTTTTTTCATTGGCTATCCATAAATATTTTCTTCATGTACCATACCAAATAAAAAAATATTTTCTCCGTGTTTCGACATTCATCACGAAATTACTGATTATTTATAGTTTTGATTGAATTCTTCACTTTCTTCACAAGCAATGGGGGTTCGCTTTTTTTTTTTTTTTTTTTTTGATTGAAACCCAGGAACCCCCCAAGACGGTCGACAAAACGAGAAAAACTACTGGGGGCGACACGTGCTAGCCAAAAAGATAATAATAGTTCCGTAAATCACATACAAAAAACTCATAATAATCTACATTCATTTGGTTTTTGATTCAACTATTTGGGTTTTTTTTTTCATTTTATTATACTTAAAAATATAATGTTTATTCAAACAAAAAAGCGTAAACTGACAGGTAAAGGAGATTGCATGCATATAAAGAACATATAGGAACCGTTATTGAGGATGTGAGACAATATTTCAACACCCCCTCTTACATATAAGTCAAATTAGGAGCAATACGTGAAAGGAACAATGTTGGCTCTGAACAAGTGAAAATCAGGATTTCGATAGTCTAGTTTGACTTTTAAGAAAGACGGTTACTATCGAGAGTTTAATACCACAAAAAACTCCAAATCGGTACATTCGTGACAAATTGACCAAAAACTAATTTTTTGACAATGAAAAATCCATGTTGGTAAACATGTGATAAATTTACCCTCAATTAATTTTCATTAAATTTTATTTTTAAATTGTTGAGTTGGATGACACGTGACAATCGACGAGTATACTAGTTTGGAGTTTTACCCTTTGTTTGTTACAAGTGTACGGTTTGAGATTTTTCGTAGTATTAATATAATTTAACGAAAATTAATCAATGGTAAATTTGTCACAAATGTATCAGTTTGAGGTTTTTCGTGATAAAAAAATAAGTTTTAGATAAATTTATCACATGTATATCGGTTTGGGAAAACATTAATTTGGGTTAAATTTGTCATATATATTTCAGCTTAGGGTCCGTTGATCATCGTTGAGACAATGACCAAAAAAAAAAAATCATCCTTGGGACATTGTAAAGATGACGTCACGATGACATCAGCTCTTGTGAATCTAATTTTTCTATTCTCGCCCGGCGTTTACAAGTATGAAACCATGCTATGCCCATTCGGAATTTGGGTAATCTTCTCCTGTTTTTTTTTTTCCTATGTGTAAAGTCTCACATTCACATCCAGTAGCTGCCAATCCAAAACCAGACTCGGAAAATAAAAACGAAGTAAAGTCAAAATTTAACTATCGGTGGCGTGAAATCTTTGACTGTTTCACTTATCCAATGCCACGAATTCTCGGGTCCATCCAGAATAAATACGACTTTTTGACATTTATTGCTGCTCATGTTTATTTTTATTTTATCATGCCATGGGAGTTATTAGCATCTTTGAAATTCTTGATGGTCTTTTAATAATTACAATTCTATTAGGTCTGATAAACAATAATGGCATTATTTTGAACCGAAAGTAGTTTTTTTTTATGTTAGGGTTACTATAATGAAAATCCCCAAACTGGTACACTTATGGCAAATTTATCATAAACTAATTTTTTGACTATGAAAATTCCCAAATTGGTACATCCTTAACAATTTTACCCCAAACTAATTTTTGGACCATAAAAAGCCTCAAACAGATATATTTGTAACAAATTTACCCTTTGTTGGGTTATGTTAAATTGAATTAGTTCCATAAAGGATCACAAATTGGTAAACCTGTAATTAACGGTGCAAAACCTTAAACTGGTACACCTATCAACTGTCACGTGCCATATAACTCAGCAATTTAATCGTAAAATTTAACGAAAACTAGCATATGGTAAATTTGTCATGGATGTATAAGTTTAAAGCTTTTTATGGTTAAAAAATTTGTTTGTAGTAAATTTATCACATGTGCACCGATTTGGAGTTTTTCGTGGTATTAACCTTTATGTTATACAAACATAAACATGCTACTTTTGTTAGTTCTAACTAATCGATACTTATTTCGACTTGTAAATAAAAAGCACACTTTGAGATTAAGACACGACAAAGCGTTATTTTTTTTTATCAAGATACGTTTAAATAAACTAAAACAAATAAATTCATTTTGCTGTTTATAGATGAAAATAAAATAAATATGACCCAACCACACCTGAGTACTTAATTTGTTTTGGGTATTTGGCAAAAGTAAAGAGAATAAAATGTGAGAAAAAAATCATGTCATTATGCTCCAATCGGCCAATATTTCATCCTTGTTTTTTTTTTTGGGGGGGGGTTTAAAATAAACCTTAAAATGAAGATAAATGACAAATTGAAAAAGTATTTGTATAGTGTTGTTAAGATAATCATCGATTTTTTTGTCCCAATAATATGTCATAGTTGTTCCTTTTGCCCCTTTCGCTTTTCAAATTTCAATCCCTTTATTTCTCTTTTTTTTCCAACTTTGTTTCTAAGGCAAACATGGTGGCTTCTTCGATAAAATTGAAAAAAAAATAAGGGCACAATCATAAGTGCTACAGCTGCAGGTGCAGAAAATTAAAAGATAAATTTAATGAATAATAACCGAAAGGATATAAATATTTTTTTTGGGCTTTATGCAATTGGCGGACCATATAAATATCCCTTTAAGAATCTGGGTACGTCTTACAAATTCAAATAATCAACGATAATCCAAACTTCACTAGATATTTGCCGTCGAATGAAATAAGTAACCTCCCTTTTTACTAAATTCGGTGTAGATTTTGACTTGATAAATATTTTAAAGTAAGTTCCAAATTTCTATTATTAGACATGCCGAATCTCGTTGAAGTCTTTTATTTTTAACACTTCATGGGGATCTCGAATAAAATCTATATTTGGACAAAAAAAATTAAAAAGGTGAGAAAAGCAAAAGGTGAAAAACATAGAAATGAAGAAAATGATTTCCACCTTATTGTTTGTAAAAACTGGAAAGAAAATGTAGGGAAAGTAAAGAGAGTTTAAATGATATTGTGCGAAAAGAGAGGGAAAATAAAGGGGAGAATGAATTTTTATCCAAAAGTAGTATTGCATCCCTTCACTATCTTATGTTTGGCTTTTACTTTGGGGGTAAAATTTGAAGAGGGTAACAACTTTTCACTTTTCTCCATTGTCATCTTATCATTGGTTGGCTAAACCAGTCATTTATCTTTTACGAGATCATGAGGTCGAATCGCATCGTGAGAGAATCTTTCAAAGGCTTGTTTTGCGTTGCCGAACAACGACATATCTTATGCTAGAGACTTCCTAGTTGCTAGTACATTGGCGAGACTATAATAATGAATTCGCTGGCTTTAGACTTTGGATTGCAAGTGACGTGAAGTAATTATTTTTGAATTTAAATGGCATAACATGTGTAAAATCTCGATGGCGATGTCCAATATAATCTTTGAAATTGATTACTACTTACCATTTTTACGAAAATCCGTGATAATTAAAAATTATGGGCATTTTGTTTTCTTGATGAGATTAACCCCTACAATTTCTTTGCTTCTTCCAAACAAAGAAACATATTCCCACTCCAACATTGCATCATCATGAGTCCCCTGCAAGATTTCACTTCTCTCAAGCACGATATTAACGATATGATTTAATCACTGCTTTTCGACATCAATACATATATTTCTTTTGGGTTAGTATTATGAATTTCCCACTTTTATAAAAATAGATATCAAAACATCCATAATTACCAAATTTTCAAATTTTTTTTTTTTGCGCCATAAAAAAAGCACTTCCTAATAACTTGACTTAACCCGAACACACGACGTTAATTTAGCACATGATCGTGAAATACCTTATTAGTGTCGTGACTCTTTTAACTTCGTGTACTGATAAAAGCAATCTCATCATTTAACACACCAACCCTAAAATAATGTAAGATTAACGTTATGAAAAATCCCAAACCAGTACACTTGTGATAAATTTACCCTAAATTAATTTTTTGACTATCAAAAATCTCAAATTGATACATTTGTGATAAATTTACCCACCATTAAATTTGATTAATATAATGAAAAATTACAAACTAGTATACCCGTGATAAACGGAGAGTAAAACCTCAAACCGGTATACATGTTAACCGTCACGTGTCATTTAACTCAGAAATTTGACGGTAAAATTCAACGGAAACTAACGAAGAGTCGTAGGTGTGCCGGTTTGGGGATTTTCGGTGGTCAAAAAATTAATTCGGGATAAATTTATAACCGGTGTATCTATTTTTGAATTTTCGTGATATTAATCCGATAATGTATTAACCCAAACATGCGACCTTAACTTATCACACGGCCGTGAAATACCTTATCAGCTTCAGGACGCTTTTAGGCAGTCTCATTGTTCAGGGCACCAAACCGAAACCAGTGTGCTCGACCGCCGAGACATCTTCAATAGCCGCAGGACGATGATCACAACAACAACACAAGTACTACTAAAATCCACAAAAAAGCTACCATTCCTCTGCATAAAAGTCGTGTTCTCGAAAACCTAACTTTGAGAAAAAAGAAAAAGAAAAAAAAAAGAAAAAGAAGAAGAAGACCTAACATGCGTTTAATTTATTCAAAAATTACGAAACGCATTAAATTTAAAATATTAATTAGAGGGGATGCTGGTGGCCCCCACCCATGGCAGCCAATGAGGCGACGCGCCCCAGTACGCTCGGTACAGGCCCAGCTCGTACGGTGCATCATTGGTGGGGGCGGGCGCTCATCAAGTTTTTACGTAAAGGGTAATCGGCAAGATCCTTTCGTTTCCTCTCCTTATCTCTCTTTTGCCACTGTGGCTTTTTTTGGGCGTTTTTTTATGCGTTTCAAGAATGGCAAGTTTGATGAGTTACTGCACGGAGAAGTAGAGAAAGAGATGAGGGAGAACAGAGGAGACGTTGCTGGGGTGAGGTGAGGAGGCTCTTGGATTCTTCGTTCGTCCTTGGTCGGCATAGGCTCGGAGCGACGACCCCCCACCCCTCGTTGTTGCTTCGATTTACGGTTCCTGCCACCCCCCTTCCGCACAGATACGGCCGCACACGCACGCACACGCACCGAAAGAGAAGTTTGTTAGAAGGAAGAGAGAGAGAGAGAGAGAGAGAGAGAGAGAGAGAGAGAGAGAGAGGCACGAGAAAAAAAGTTGAAGAGGAGGGGAGGAGGAAGGGGGAGAAAAAGCGAAAAAGGAAGTTGCTGCTGCTGTTTGCTGTGGATGGTGGTGGTGGTGGTTCGTCCTTCAAAGTTGCGATTTTTTCTTTTTTGGCGTTCGTGAATTGGTTCTCTGTCAGTCAAGTGTTGGGAAATTCTGGGGATTTCGTCTTCTGGGCTCTGACCCATTTTCTGGCGTTATTTATCTGCTTTTTGTTCCTTTTTTCCCCTTTGAGAAGCAAGAGGCTTGAAGGGTATGCTCCAGATTTGAGTTTTGTGTGGATATTTTAGATCTGAGTTCAAGCAGCGAGTTGGTTTGTGCTGAGCAAGATGTGGAACTGGTCGTCAGTGTGATTGCTTGGAGGTATGTATTGAATTTCTTGTTTTCTTGATTTCACTGTTCATCTGCTTCCTGGGATGTTCAAGACATGATCTTTGTGTGTAAAGGCTGAATCTGTGCTTGGTATTTACGTATACCTGAAACAAAGCCGCTCGAATCTGATTGAATTTGGTATAGTACATAGATGGACTTGAAAAGTTCTGACTCTTCTCCTTTATTGGATCTGTTTTGAAGACCAGATTTAGTGTTTCTCTCTCTTGTTTGTGATATGAATTTTTCCATGTGTGGAGAGGTACACCATGATGAAAAATCAGTAAGGAAATTTTCTTCTTGGATTCAGGTCGGTGGGATACAAAAAGGTTCATTTTTTCTGAGCTATGGAGGAGGTGGGAGCTCAAGTAGCAGCTCCTATATACGTCCGTAGTGCTCTTTCTAGCAGATACTGTGAAGCCCCTCCCATGGCAAAGAAGCGTGATTATCTATATCATCAATATCAGCCCGACCAAATGCAACAGCAGATGCCTCGGCTTCAAGATCTTAGAGACAATTGGAACCCCAGTTCCTGGAATTGGGACAATGTCAGGTTTGTGGCGAAGCCGCTGGAATCGGAGATTTTACAGCCCGGCACAGCAACTGCTGAGCATAAGAAGAAAGAGAGGGCTGATGAATTGGAAAAGAATGGCGCCGGGGATGAAGATGATGAGAGCTTGAGGTTGAATCTGGGCGGTGGTTTGAAATATGTGGAGGAGCCGGTGTCGAGGCCCCCCAAAAGGGTTCGGTCTGGGTCACCGGGCGGTAACTACCCTATGTGTCAGGTGGATGACTGTGGTGAAGATCTTTCGAATGCCAAGGACTATCACCGGCGCCATAAAGTTTGCGAGCTCCATAGCAAGTCTGCAAAAGCCCTGGTGGGGAAGCAGATGCAGAGGTTTTGCCAACAGTGTAGCAGGTTGAACATTTAATTGATCCCTTTGTTACGCATTTGTAGTTTCTGCTCGATATGTATTAATGAAATAGTTCCATTATTTCTCCTGGGTGTTTGATTTTATGGTGGTGATGGTGATCATAACTAAGTGAGGAATCAGTGAAAATGGACGGCATTCCTGCTTGAGCATGTAGTTGTGGAGCCTAATGTTAAAACAGTCCGTATATTTTATTTGTAGCATTACATGTACCACTTGTTTCTGGCACTTTTGCTCTATTTGGTGTGGGAAGTTGGGTTGATGCACTCTTAAATCCCCTGTTGTGGTTTGATGCATGTAATGAGGAAAATATTTTCTAAACAGGTTCCACCCCCTGTCTGAATTTGATGAGGGAAAGAGAAGTTGTAGACGCAGGCTTGCTGGTCACAATCGTAGGAGAAGGAAAACACAAGCGGAGGATGTTAATTCGAGGCCTCTAGTCCATGCAAATCGAGAGAGCACTGCTCATGAAAATTTAGATATTGTCAACTTGTTAGCGTCTTTAGCTCGCATCCAAGGTAATTTGGCGGTTTAGCAGCTTGTATCATTTGAACCTAGGTTTCTCATTTTAATGTGAAGTCGCTTGTGCTGTAGGGAAAACTGATGAGAGAAGTGTCAATAATATGTTGGTTCCTGACAAAGAACATATTGTGAAGATCCTTAGCAAGATGAACTCCTTGACTTTGCCGAGGGATCTTGCCGCTAGGCTTTCCACTTTCAAAAACTTGAATGGGGCGGTGATGGGGCAAACATCTTCAAAGCATCAGGATGGATCAAACCGTGACATGTCCTCGCCGTCTACTATGGACTTGCTTCAAGTGCTCTCAGCCTCTCTTGGTTCATCTGCTCCAAATGCACTTTCAGCTCTATCTCAGGGAAGCAGCCAAAGCAGCGATTCTGATAGAACCAAGTTGAAAAGCCCTGACCTGTCGTCTGGTGCCGTTGTGCAGAGGGGTACTGTTGACTTAGCTTCAGTCGGAGGAGAGAGGAGCAGTTCCAGCTACCAATCTCCAGTCGAAGATTCTGATTGCCAAATCCAGGAAACGCGGCCTAATCTACCGTTGCAGTTATTTAGCTCATCACCTGAGGATGACAGTCCACCGAAATTAGCGACTTCTAGGAAGTACTACTCTTCTGACAGCAGTAATCCCACTGAAGAGCCATCTCCATTGTCTTCTCCTCCGATGGTGCAGAAGCTGTTTCCCATGCGGACCTTGAAAGAAGCTATTGAATCTGAGAAGATGTCAACCAGCACGGAGATAAATGGAAGTGTTGAGCTTACTCGGAATTTTGTTCATACGGTGCCTCTTGAGCTCTTTAGGGATTCTGGTAAAGGACCTGACTGCGGCCCGTATCAAAGTTCTCCATATCAGACTGGTTATACATCTTCATCTGGGTCTGATCATTCGCCTTCTAGCTTAACTTTGGATTCCCAGGTAGCTTAGTTCCGTCAGTCATTTCTCTCAACGGCGGCATGCAAACATCAAACTGATTTTTCTGTGGTTTCTTTTGTTTTTTAAGCAGGACCGGACAGGCCGGATAATGTTTAAGCTATTTGACAAGGACCCTAGTCATTTCCCTGGAACATTGCGGTCACAGGTACTGTGTTTGCAGCTCGCTTGAAGTTGGTGTTCCTTGTTCAATTGACACGTACAGCAATTGTACAGTCTTAGGCTCTTAGCCAGTGGTCAATCTATCGTCTGATTGCCAAATTTCCTGTTTCAGATCTTCAGTTGGCTTTCTAACAGTCCTATGGAAATGGAGAGCTACATAAGACCTGGTTGTGTGGTTCTTTCTGTCTATTTGTCAATGTCATCTGATGCTTGGGAGCAAGTGAGTGAGTTCTCTTTATGGTGATTACCACATTTTATGAAGCTATTGTCTAACTCTGTAATAATTTGCAGCTTGATGGAAACCTGCTCCAGCACCTTCAGAGTTTGGTTCAAAACTCAGATACGGACTTTTGGAGAAGTGGAAGATTTTTAGTGCATACAGGCAAAAAGTTAGCATCACATAATGAGGGTGAGTAAAGGAAGAGTGTAATCTTATTGCTTTCATTCTTACTCTTTGCTTCAATATCTGTATGATATTAGGACTTTGGAAAAAGAGTTGCTAAATGTGATATCATATATAGCAATGATTAGCTATGGAGATGAATGTTTTGTGTAAGTGGGCCTTTTCAGTACAACCGCCTTCAATTTTCATAATTCCTGATCGTTGTTGTTTGTAAATTTCAGGAAAACTTCATCTATGTAAATCCTGGAAAACTTGTTCTCCGGAATTGGTGTCAGTATCTCCATTGGCCATCGTGGGTGGGCAAGAGACTTCACTTTTATTACGGGGAAGGAATCTTGATGGTCCTGGGACAAAGTAAGTTGGATCTGTTTTGCCACTGAGCTTCTCCTATATAACTATTTCCTACATTGGGCCAGATATTTATGTCCAACTTGTGCAGGATTCATTTGACTTACAAGGGTGGATATATATCAAAAGAAGTTACTCAAGTAAGTAGTCAGGGATCCCTCGATGAAATAACTGTCGGGGCTTTCAAAATTAATGCCGGGCTGCCGAATGCTTTTAGTCGCTGTTTCATTGAGGTAACACATCTCCCATTAGATTTATGTCCCTCATTTGGGGCTTTTTTTTTATTCGTTTGAATTCAAGGGAATGTTGTTTCAAAATATTCTTTTGTCATCGTCGCTTGCTTAGTTTGTTGGTTTCTGATATTTAAGTGTCTTTCACATTGATTTTACCAACAGGTTGAAAATGGTATCAAAGGCAACAGCTTTCCCGTGATAATAGCTGATGCTAAAATATGCAAGGAACTGAGATTGCTTGAGTCTGAACTGGAGGAAGAGCCAAGATCGAGTGATGTCAATCCAGATGAGGGAAATCAAGATTCTGGTTGTCGCGGCAGCTCGAGAGCTGAAATCCTGCATTTCTTGAATGAACTTGGATGGCTATTTCAAAGGAATACAACCTCTTCGATGCATAGGGATCCTGACTATTCTCTGTGCCGCTACAAATATTTGTTCACTTTCGCAGTGGACAGGGACTGTTGTGCCCTGGTCAAGACGCTCCTTGAGATAACGGTATCAAGCTACTTAGATGGTGATCGCCAATCAAGTGAGCCCGTGGAGGCTTTGTTGGAAATTCAACTCTTGAATCGGGCAGTCAGAAGAAAGTGCAGGAAAATGGTCGACTTGCTTCTGCACTACCATATAAGTAGTGGCAAGGACTCTGGCAAAACATATATTTTCACTCCAAATATGGTGGGACCTGGTGGTATTACACCTTTACACGTGGCTGCTTGTACATGGGGCTCAATTGATATAGTCGATGCCCTGACAAATGACCCACAAGAGGTATTAAGACTTAATCATATTTTTGTGGCATGCAAAATTGTATTATAATGTAGCCATGTAGGGCAATGCCAATCTATAACCTACATTTCCCTTTTGAGACATCATGCTGTATCTTATTCATATGTGATGCTGAATACTTGGTATTAATTGCTTATTTTGAATTTGTTCGTTTTTTGTAGTGTGGTTTATGAATTAGACAGATGTTATGTATAGGCGCATGCGCTCATGTGATTGCCAGATGTTTACATTGGTCCTAATACTTAATATTGTTTTTATCTCTTTCTAGATCGGATTAAACGGCTGGAACTCCCTTCTGGATGCAAATGGGCAATCGCCGTATTCCTATGCTGTGATGAGGAATAATCACTCCTACAATGAGCTTGTGTCCTGTAAACTTGCTGACAGGAAGAACAGTCAAATTTCTGTGATAATCAGAAGTGAAATGGAGCAATCGCAGCCGTCAGTGGCGCAAGAGCCTGGCCAGCATGCCCGGTCTCAGTTAAGTGCAGGGTCGTGCACGAGATGTGCGGTTGCGGCAACAAGATATGGTAGGAGAGCTCCAGCCTCGCAGGGGCTGCTTCATCGGCCCTATATCCATTCGATGCTCGTTGTTGCCGCTGTCTGCGTCTGTGTCTGTCTCTTCTACAGAGGTGGCATTAAGGTTGGCTGTATTGCCTTAAATTGGGAACATTTGGAATTTGGTGCTATGTAGAGAGTACATCTACTAACATATACAGAGGAACCCAAAGGAATCTAATGTAAATATGAAGGCAGACTAGAGTGCATTTGTATCTGGGGAGGAACTGCTTTGAGATGACTATGTAAGTGCAAGGTTTCAAATACCCATCAAGAAATTAAGCAGAGGGTTGGGCATATCTGAATTTGCATACCCCATCTTTTTAATAAGCTGCGATGCAAGAAGCACCGAGTTTTCTCTGACCTAGTGGTTGAGGAGAATACATGGACGTAGGAACCAGTTAAAATCTTGCTGTATTGTAGCATGGAAGTTATTTGGTAATGAGTTGAGAAGAAAGATGTTGGGCGAATTACGACAGAATATACGTGGCGAGCCGGAGAAGATGCACTTTGCCGTGGGAAGAAACTAATGCCGAAATCGAGGGAGAATGTCTGCAAAAGGGGGGTGAGCTAGAAAATTCTTTATCATAGAGGGAGTACTAATGTGGTAAGTTATATGTTTGTTGTTATTATTCTGTTCCTTTTTGGGCTTTTGGTTTCTGATTACTTTGACTCGTGGGTGCTGAACGAGCGATACAGACTCTGGACGAGTAACTGAGTTTGTTTTAACTGTAAAGTCGAACAGGACTCCCTAGGGCCTTTGAGATGATTGTATTAATTTATTAGTTGAAAATATCTGTTCGGGTATATATCTTGCAGTGTGTTCTATTTCCTCTTGGCTTGTTTGGTAATCACTGAATCTTGATGGCTCCCGACTTCGATTAGGTGCTTGGTTTGGATGATTGGTGCTTCTGTATCTTTGCTGGACAGCACATGAAATGGTCGTTGGGACCTTCGACATCATGTATCTGCATTCTTTACTACACTGCACTCTCAATAATCGTACTTCATTTTATAGTTGGAAAATTGCCTCTGTTCAAGCATCCTGAGGCAACGAACTTTGGAGTAATGTCCTTTTGATTGTGAAACGTTTGACAGCGTTTGTAGATTAGTCGTGATTAGGGCGGCGTGGGAAAGATGGAGATTCCAGGATGTCCTTATTCATTTTATAGATAGGTCGCGTACTAACACGGTGCAAAAAAGTTGATCGCGATGTTTGGGTGTTGTGGATTCTAATCGACCTCGCGTTCGAGTTTGGAAAGATTGTGTCACGCGTAGTCATTTGGGTGGTGCGCAGATAAGAAACATTACAGAGATTTGTTTCTTCATCGGCATGTCTTAGAGCTTTTCCAATTGACAAGTCGAAAGTTCTCTGTTTTCTTTTCGATCTAGCTCTCTGAGAGTGATTTTGAGGGGAATATTCAATTCGCTTTTTTGTTGTTTTGGGCTACGAGGAAAAGGTGGTCATTGTTGAATTGTTTGTTGCATCTTTTCTCAACTACTTGTATCAAATTCACCAAACAGGATGAGCACTTTACCCCAACTACTTTTGAGTATCAAATTTACCATATAGGGCGAGCATTTTCTCAAAGAGATGTGCGAATATCTGTTTAATCAACGATGTAGACAATGACCGTATACGAAAATTACTGTCACCATTTTGGCATAGAGTACCTGAATTCACGCAGAACATCTTTAATGACGTTCCTGCATTTTAATATGATGCTTTCGCCCTCAAGATTCGAGCTTGAGCTGGCTCTTACCCACTTATGTTCCAAAATTAGACATAAGGATAGTAAGGTAATATTGTATGCACTTGATTTAGAAGATACCGTGACGCATTCATATTGGGTATTGAATGGGATCCACTTGTTTAAAAGTTGCACTTGCCACATTATTCTACATGTCGTTGTGGTCGATGGGGGAGTAGTCTACTATTGCTCTTTCTAAGAATCTATAAGAAGAAAAAAATAGATTAGTTTACCAGGAACTGAGATGTGGTGGGAACGTGCCTTTACTGGCGTCTTCCGAGAGTAGCATGGACAAATTCATGAAAAAATGGACGATTACAACGTATAGGCAAGTAGACAAATTAACTCTGGTCCCTCAGATGAAACAAAATATCGAATCGATGGGTTCTGCTTGAGCTTCGCATGCACTACTCTGGAGAATATGGAATTGGATCAAACATGCATGGGTAAAAGCTCGAACGAAGTTGAGCCATGTGGCACGCTCTCGTTTGAGCTTTATTAAGTAATTTACTTTAAATGGTCATTTTATCAAATCTTTATTCTCGGCATATCTTTAATCCTAGCAAATCTCTAACTCTTATATATATTTTAGTAGTTCAATTTTAATTGATTTAAAAGAAATAATAGAATTATGTCTATTTTTGTAATGAATTGAAAAATAATCGTTTATGTATACCTATCTATATTATATGTTTAAAAATAATTGTTTATGACAAGGTTTTCAAAGAGTTTAGGAATGTAGGGATACCCATCTTATATTTGATTCTAATTTAAAAAATAAATGCTACTAAAAGATCAGTTGAAAATTACCATCACCATAAAAAAAAAAAAATAACATGCTTTACAAGTAAATGGCATGATAGATTTAACCATCATAGGAGGTAAAAAGCATACATTTAGAGGATCTATTATATGATTACGTATGTCTCAACAAGAAGTACACGAAATATAATAAACGATGACTGGTAGTTACTATTGAAAATTGTATGGATACTTATTATAACAAAACTTGTGTCATACTTCATAAGTAAATTATAGTAACAAATCGATAAAAATCATATAACATGATAGTCCATATCAGATGATCCATGAAAAAATTATATATCATATGATTGACCATATTTGACGATTAAATGACAAAGGATTATTAAAAATTTACGCTTATTTTCAAATAATTGAAAATCAACAAAAATAAACTTTAGCAAATTCAAAACCATCTTTACATGATGTATATAGAAAAAAATATTTTTAATATACTACACAATTTTCCCTATTTCATTAATAAATATGAATAAATGCATATTAATGATGACTCTTATGATTGAATGCATAGTTAGAGATAACTCTGATGAGATAAGTTTTAATTGTACTTTTTTATTTGTACAAGTATCGATAGAAGACTTGTCCATATCACAGGAAACTGATAGCACACATATTACAAATAAATGAATTTTATAAAAGCATAACAATAAAAAAAATTATCAATGATTTCGAAAAGGTTCTAAAAAGAAAAAAAATATTTGCCAAGATATTGCTTCTCCCAAGAAAGATGAGATAAATAACTAAGATTTCATGCTGTTACTTTTCGCCGCAGGTGTTGCTTTGCCAAGAAATATTAGATAAATGGGTACGCATTTGTACTCATTGAAGAAAAAAAGAGGCAATTTCGATGAACTTTGCAAAATGATCAATGCTATATTGTTCAAATTTTAGTGTATACAATAATTAACTTAGATTATCAATAAATGGAGAATAGATGCATAAAGTTGGGAATAAATAATTGTGGTTCCGCCATGTGGGATGGGATGCGTCCAAATGAACAATGACATGGCAACATCTACCAATAATGATGCACCATGTGTATTATTTAGCCATATTGAATGCTGACGCAGAAGATATATAAATTAGTTAAAATAAAATTGTCACTATGTTCATATGGGAAGATTTTAGCATGTGCTATTAATTTTAAAAAATGATTTATAGTAAAATTGATTCCACATTGACTGTTGAAGATATTAGCTTGTGCCAATTCATTTTGTGACTGATTACAAACTCTAATAGTTAGTTATCACATTGATATTTCCTTTTAAAATCCAATTTTTCTTCAAAAGGTTAATAATTTGGTAAGTTTGTTGTTATTCCTTTTCTAGCTACGCGTTCACGATTTCCTTTAAATTGAAAGAGGGCAAAACATCAATATTTTTCAATGGAAGGGAGGGCCCTTCCTTAATTTAGCGAATTTCTTTTTTTTTTTTCAAACTCACAAAATTTAATAAGGTTAATTTCTTCTCTTCTTATAACCTCATGTTTCATGATTACATGCATATTAAATTTTTTTTTCCCGTCAGAATGACATCAAAAATTTCTTGGCCATTCAATTATTTTGTTGTAAAATTGTAAGAAGTCAGTATTAAAGGACCAAACCGGTAAAAACTTATAATTATCAGACGAGGAACCTTATTATTGTAATAATTATTTTCAATTAAATATCCTGTTTGGCGTCAAATTAATGACCATGTAACTGAAATGGAATTGATTGTGCTTTTTTGTTTTTCCCTTAATTATTTCTATATAGCCCCTCTTTCGAGAAACTTCAATGCAAATTTCATCAACAATTGTTGCCTCCAAAATCAGATGTCAATTAATCAGCATGTCACCAAGAACCATTTCAAAATTGTCGTGGGGAAAATTGTTCAAAAAAGTCTTAAATATATTACATTTTTTCCAATTCAATCCTAAACCTTTTAATTTTGCCAATTGAGTCATAAGTCTTTTTACTTTTTTCCAATTGAGTTCATTCGGCCAGAATTGACCGGAAATTGCTGACGTGGCACGACTGGCGTTGATGTTGACATTTTTAAATAATATTTTAATAATATTTTGAATTTTTATGATTTTTTTTTTTTTTCTTTGTTTTTTTTGGGTTTAGAGTTAGGGTCGGCGATTGCTGGCCACAGGCGGGGGTGGCGGACCTCACCAATTGGCACCCCCTCCCCCAATTTAATGAGGTTTCTTGCATTTACTTTTGTTTTTGTCTTTCATTTTCGGCAATTAAACTAATTTTGGCTTTCTTTTATTAATTTGATTGTTAGTTATGTGTTCATATTTTAATTAGCAATTGTTATTCTTTTCGCCAACATAATATTTTTCACTCATCACTCCATTCATAAAATAAAAGCCAAAATAAGTTATTGTCACTAATTTGTTCTCTTTAATTTCTATTAATTTTGATTTGAGTTTTTACTTTTCTACAAGGTACTTTTGTTTTTCATTCTATTCATTAATAGTTCTAATTTCACTATTAGTAATGCGATGTTTTGGAGATTGGGAAAAACAGAGGTGATGAAAATTTGAGTGGAAAAGCTTGAATATTTTAAATTTTTTGCGAGACAAAAAAGAGGAGGGAAAATTTAAAATTATGCGTATTTTTGTCCTATTTCATTCACCTAAGGGCTCCCAAATAGAGCCTTAGCGTGTGATCAAATTTAGAAAAAAATGGTTAATACCATGAAAAATCCTAAATTGGTACAGCTTATGACAATTTTACCCCAAACTATTTTTTTGACGATAAAAAATCCCAAACTGGTACACCTGTGATAAATTTACCCCAAACTATTTTTTTTACCATCAAAAACTCCAAACCGTACATTTGTGATAATTTTACATTGAATTAATTTTTAATATTATATATTTTTTATTTTTTCGAATTTTTATTAATTTTTTTCTTTATCTTCAACCTTTGACCGGTCGCCTGACTGGTGATCGGCCAAAGGCGGAAGCTGGTGAGGTCGGCCTTTCCGGCCGCTGGTGAGCACGGAATTTTAGTGGTAAAAAAAATAGTTTGGGGTAAATTTGTTACAGGCATACTAGTTTGGAGTTTTTTATGGTAAAAAAATAGTTTAGGGTAAAATTATCACAGTTGTAGCAGTTTAGAATTTTTCGTAGTATTAACCCAAAAGAAAATGAGAGAGAATCCAAATTTTGGATGGAGAGGTCGCCGAATCAAATAACAACGAACCTCATGATAAGGTTATTATCAAGTAAATTCCCTGATTCTCCTTTCTTGGATAAGAACTTTTTGTTCTTATTCAAGTCAAGATATCGTGAAGAGATTATGAAAAAGAAGAAAAGATAAACGCGCAGAGAGATTATGATAATGTCGAAGGCCATATGTCAGCCTCCTATAAGTGTACTTCAACGCACAGCTTAACTAGCAAACATGCATCCACACATACGTAAGTCCAAAGCGAACGGCAAACATAACACAAATTCACAAATGCACAATCAAACCCTAGAAGTCCTTACGGACAACTGATAGACATGTCGCTATGGTGATAAAGGATCAGATTCAGGCACACGCTTAATCCACTCCCAGGCAGGAAAGACAGTTTGACATCCACTGTTCGCACGCCGCGTCACAAGCCGAAGTCTCGAAGGGGAGGTCTTTGTGCATCCCCTCCGTATCCGGTCTCTTCAATGTAATCTTCGACTTCTTCAACTGCCAAGCCAAGGTGGATAGCAGCCAGTCGCCGAGCCACTACCCTCATTGCCGGCC
The DNA here is from genome assembly GCA_024733475.1 of Syzygium grande. Classification (NCBI taxonomy): domain Eukaryota; kingdom Viridiplantae; phylum Streptophyta; class Magnoliopsida; order Myrtales; family Myrtaceae; genus Syzygium; species Syzygium grande. The sequence goes on from JAMXDD010000006.1 coordinate 13,026,795, forward strand.
TGTTCGCCCGGCTTTGGTCCAAGCACTTCACTGCAATCTCAGCAACCAGATTTACCCTCTTCAGCTCATCGTCACTAGCGCCCTCGAAGTCTACGAGATCGACGGGTTTGTTGCCCTTCACGGAAGAGATGAAATGGTGGATCATATTGATCGAATCCCCGGACTCAGTAAAAAGTTCCTTTCTCGTGAGCAACTCCGCAAGGACAACTCCAAAGCTGTATACATCACTCTGAGTTGTTAGTGTACCGGTGATTAAATATTCTGGATCGATGTAACCCAACGAGTCTTGCTTTTGAGTGGCTACAATATGTCTATGCTTTGGTGAGAAGAGTACCAAGTTCCAACATCAGATACTTTTGCTGAGTAGCTTTGATCCAGAAATATGTTCGCTGACTTGATGTTGCCATGAACGATAGGTTTTATGCTGGAGTGCATATAATTGAGTGCAAGAGCAGCTTCGGGGGCTATTTTGAAACGGTCTCCCCATGATTTTAAGATGGTCGACTCATCCTGATGGATGTGTTCGAAGAGGGTGGTGCCATTCGAAATGTATTCATAAACCAGCAATGGTGTTTTGGTCTCTAAGCAAATGCCTTTGAGCTTCACCACATTTTTGTGGCTTTTTTTCATCAGAAATTCAAGTTCACGCTGGAAATCTTCCCTTTATTCGAGACTTGTACGCACCTTTAGGCTTCCTCACCACGACTATGTCATCCCCCACTATGTTCCCTTTATGGACAGAACCAAAATCGTCATCTCTGAGCTTATTGCTATCATCATAGTTGTTGGTTGCTTCTGCTAGCTTTGCCTCTGGAAAGATTTGAACTCCCTGTTGTTCCAAGATCTCTCCTCCATTTCGTCTGAAGTTGATCTTTCTGAGTTTCCACCTCATCGTGAGTGACATTGAAGCAGTAACAGTTACGCCGAAGATGGACACAGCCATCACTGCCAAAGAATATATGTTACTAGATTAATGAATCAAGTACGTAATCCTTATACGATCCACATACTTCATTAAACGAAATCAATTTCAAATAGACAAACCCATTTAACTTCTTTTTACATAATCCCCATATCTATCACTATCAATTTGGAGGGTTAGTAATATAACAGGTAATCAATTGGATCAATTCTTACCAAAGTCTTCTATCACTCCTCCAAATGTCTTTCTTGATTATAATGAAGACGGTTTGTAATAAAACAAAAGAGAATAAGAAAGCATTCACCTCACATTGTTTTAGCTCTTTTCATTTACAAATGGTATGAAAACTTAGTGGAACTAATTATGCACATTATAATTATTATTATTAAATGTTTTTTCGTCCATCTTATTGGAGGAAACTCTAACCAATGAGGTTATGAAGAGATATATAAATATACACACACCCAAAATTCGCATATGGATAATGCGTATCATTTATAATCCACCAATCAAAAACATAATTGAGAGGGATTTCTCTTAACCAGAGATGAAAAACATTTATTTTTTACAAATTTATTATTTTTCTAAGACTAGTTTTAATTAGGGATGGGCACGGGCCCATGGGCTAGAGGGAGCGGCATTGCCATAGCATTAATTTTTTCCTCAAAAAGAACTAATCCACTAATTAGATGACCATTTGGCATTTTTCTTATTTTTATCATTTTTATTAGAAAGAAAGGCCTCATGGGTGGATCCTAATAAAAAAAAAAAGAGTGGCATCATGGGTTGCTTTTGTGGAGTCCAAATAAGTTCCAACCTTTACGCATCAGTTAACGTGATGAAGTGCCTGGAAAACAATTGTACCGCATTGCTTGCCACTTTCCGACCTTGCATCTTCTATTAAAAAAGCAAGACTGATAAGGAGAAGAGATTGTTCTTGGGGTTTCATTATGATTTTTTCATTTTTTGTAACAATTATTACAAATAAAATGAAAGATAAATATTTGTATTTTTTCTTCAAATAGTACAAGGGATGGATTCGCCAAGTGGGGCAGCGCTAATACTAGGCCCGCCCCACCCCGCCTATTGTCTCGCCTCATGCCCTAAGGGCCATTTTTTGTGAGGAATTTTCCCCATTCGAGGTGGTGTCTTATGGGGCACAGATTCCCCACGCCCCACGCCCAACCTTAATTATAAGAATCCCGCTCCCGCATGCATTTACATGTAGATCCAATCCTTTTTGCAGGTATTATCATCCAAAATTCTCGCATTTAAATATATATTTCCTAATGTAAATTTCTAATTTCATTAGCTTTAAATATGTAAAATCAGAAGATATATTTTATAACCTGTGAAAAACTAAGACACCCACTCAATCAAAACATGGATTCTTACACCGTGCTCCGTCAGCATAACCTCATGATTACAGAGGCAGCGCACTAGGATCTGCCACGAGTCCAAAAGCTTCTCTTCCGTTCGCTCTCAAAAACACTATTTGTCTGTTTGTACTCTTTTTCTTCCTTTCTTGATCTTTTCTGTCACTCTCTTCTAACAGATGATTGATTGAAGACCTGATGAACGATTCACTGGAGATACCTAAAGGGAACAAATTTTACCCAAATCTAAACGCAACCAAGAACAAATACCATTTATTGTTGAGTTTCATGAATTATGGTAACCCAACTGAGCTTCATCAATCTTGAAGTTCATCCTTATTCGCAAGTTCACCAAGCAACGACTGTTACTTCAGCAATTCATAAAAAGAAAACGGGAAATTTCCAATTTTAACACCATTTTTTATCATTGATCAGACTCAGAGTCACTAAGCTCTTCTCGTGCTGCTCTTTGACTAATGTTTTCAAAGTTTAAGATAAACGAAGTTAAACCGCCCTGCCTCCTTCAACTATCACCTTGGTCTGCCATTGCTTAATTCCTTTCTTCTTTTTCTTTTTCCTTTTCCTAGTTCAAATTACTTTCGCCAGGAATTTTTAGGGGGTTTTTTCCTCTTGAAGTCTGCAGGTCTAGTTGTTCTTCTCGGCTCAAGATTTGTCGTGTTTGGTTAGAGGAGAAATTTTCATTTAGATCTGCAGTGTGTCCTCCCACGAATGTAGTTTCAAAGTAGAAGCTTCAAATAACGGAAGAAAAAGGCGAGAAGGGAGGTAAAAGAAAAGACAAAAGAAAGATGTAAACGGCGTTAGCCGGTGACTGAATAGGAACTAGTGGTAGCATTTGGATCACTGCTTTTGTTTACCAGGGATTACACAGGCTAAGTACGTTATAAAAATCCTTAAAACAAATTAATACATCGAACCTACTGCAAAATCAAGAACAAATCAATAGAATAATGAGGGGAAATATATTGAATTACCTCCAAAACCTATGCCCGAAGGAGAAGGTTGGCAACGGCCTTTACCCTTGCCCCCTTTCCAGGTCGGTATTTTTGGGGTCCCTTGCACATGTCTACATCACGCAGAAGACAAACGAACCGTTATCTCAGTTAATGGCAAAAACAAATTGAACAAGTCGGTGCATGGATTTTTTAATCGGGTAGTGCTATTTCATTTAGGTTCCGATTATAGTACCATGACGTGTGTCTACTTTCTCTTAATATATCTCATCTCTTCTTCCTCCACTCTCAATTTCTCTTTGCATCGAGTCCAAGTTCAACAATGGCCTTTTTCTTTGCCATCAACGGAGATCGATGCTGCCTCGAACTTTTGCAATGATGCACGAATCCTATGTTGCAAGTGCAAGGCGATGTTTTGTTGTTGCCACATTAGATATGGTCGTTGAGGACGATGACCGAGCCTAGGAAGGAGGACATTGATCTTGACATGCATACATACACTTATTAATATGAGCCACTATTTTATGAGTGAGGTGGATGTGCTAATATGCATATGTATCACTAAATATGACGGGTCGGTCAGATATTTCCATTGAGATTCACTTTAGTATACGTATCCTGTTCAATGAATGTATATAGGCCCCGAGGGAAGGGGGACATTGATCTTGACATTACAGCATGAGGGTGGAGTTGCTAGAAACGATGTTGACCATGGCGTTGACGGGGTGGTGGCGACAGCCTTGACTAATTTTATTGGGCAAAAAGTTACACCCTCAAAAGAAATATTTTTTCTATTCCTTGATTTACTTGATTTTGATCATATCTTTAAAAGACTCGAGGAGATATAGAGGAAGGAATTTCTGGTATAATGGAGGGTTCTTTTTATAAGTTCAATCAAATCTATCACGACTATTAATCATGTGACTTATGTGATCAGTGCTAGATATAGACCGGGGTCCACGCAAAATTCCACAAACTTTATATAGACCTCCCATTAAAATTATACCAATGAGAAAACACACTTTTCTCTCTTTTCTCACTGTCACTGACGTCACAGCCATCATGACCATGGCATCACCATCCCCACCACCGTCAAGCCAAGACCTTGTCGTATTCTCGTCAGGTCTCCTCCGTTAATGGAAGAGACTAGCAAGCAAATCTCATTTCCTTCATTGCGGAGGAGATGGTACCGAGACTCGTCACTGCCGATGTTAGAATATTTAAATAATAAATCACGCATTCATTTGATAGCTTTACGTTTTTAGAATAGTTGATTATGGTCCCATAAAATCTCATACATGGTATAAGAGTGGAGTGTTATAATATTTAAATAATAAATTACGCTTTTATATAATTTAGTTTAAATTTTTAGAACAGTTAGTCGTGAACGAAAAGTGATAGAAAGCTGTCATCTTTGTCATCAAGGAGAGAGAGAGAGAGAGGGTGGCTGTGGTGGTCCAAAGTGAAGGCCAACTGCGGGCTTGCCTAAGGTGGTGCGCGGATGACGGTGGCAGCGAGGTGCAAGCGGGAGAGTGGACGAAGAGGTTGCGGAAAGAGAGAAATCAAACGGCGGCTAATTAAATGGGTAAAACTAGATGGAATCAGGCAGAGGTAGATACAGTACTTCTCTATCATGGTAATTAATTAATTAGTTATTCACACAATTCATTCAGAGTGCGACCATGGATGAGGACTCGTGTATATGTTAAATTACCTTTACACCCTTGGAAGGGACTGTACGGATTCCCATAGTACCCATCCTTGCAAACGCAACGGTAGCCCGGTCCATTCCCGTAGACCTTACAGTACGTGTTTTTACCACAGGCATAGCTCGGCTGCATCCTGGCGTTTTCGCAAGTCTCGTTCGGTTCGACCATCCAGTCCAGAACGAGTTCCTCGTCCTTGCCCTCATCCTCAAATCGCGGGAGATTCCGGCCTGAGACGTTGAACGACTTGTTGTTCACCACGAAGGCCAGTGCGCAGCTGTTTATCCGTGAGGTCAACTCGTCGCCCACGGGGCCGATTCCAATGGTGAGATTCTGGAGCCCCTTTGGGATGGATGCTTGACAGCAACCTCGACCGGAGCATGTGGTCTCTTCGGTCAAGCTGACGTTTCCGCTGCAGTAGGCGATGCAACCGCTCTTGAGCGTCCCTTGGCTGTCGGTCACGTTCGTGATGGTGTTGCAGCCGAGGACGGTGAGCTTGTTCTGGGTGTCCGGAAATCTGTACCGAGGATTCGTCGATAGATCGATGATCAGAGGACCGCTATCGTTTGCCGGCTGGCCCTCCTGATCGTAGCACTGGTATACTCTGGGGGCTGACGATCATGGTCGAGTCCCCGACCGAGATTTTGCGTATCGTAAGATTGCTCCACTGGAGTTGAAGACCGTTCCCTCCGGTGTTGGTGCAATTGAGCAAAAATCTGAGGACCTCGCACAATTGGTTTCGAGCCCAAACGGAAAAGGTACGAACACGGCACCACAATAATGTTTGCAGTTTCCGGGCACGGGGGGAGCGCCGCCTTGTCGCAACCACCAGGCCACGGCCACCATCAGAAGCCAATGCACTACATTCATTTTGAAAAAACTCTCTCAAACTCAACTCTCACGTATTTTTTTTCCGTTTTGGGACCTTTGTTCTTCTGTCCTTATTCATAGGTTGGGAGCCGTTCTCGCCGGCCCATTATATTCACATCGCCGAATTGGTCAAATTAAGTACAATAATGGAGGGACGGAAGAAGGGCAAATTGTGTCAATAGAACAAATTGGAGGGACCCGATTGCATAGATCGAGAAATACAAGACAGAATTAAAAAAAAAAACGATATACAAAGGTCCTACACATAATTGTGATGCGCCCTTAGTCCTTGCCCTAGTGAAAAGGATGGTCACAGCATATGAAAATGAATACATGATTGTGATGTCGAGGCTACTTAGGAAACTTAGCTCCATCTTGTATCTAAGACGAAACTGGCGTACCTAGTAACGAGAATGCGTAAAGAACTCCTATTAAAACTTTTTCACTAAGTGATGTGACAAATTTTAATTGAGTGTTCAAATAAGCGAGATCTATTATTTGAATATCCGGCTTGTTAGAAGCCAAAAGGAAATTACCACATTATATATTATAAAAATTCGGCCACAAGTTCCACTATAGAAGAATGGCCAATTGGCTTGAAAGGTTAATCAAACTCATGGCGACACTACGATGGCCCTAATATTATGATGGAATTTAAACATTTTACTAGAGTTATGTTTAAGATGGCCTTACAATTCTAAACTCGTACAAAAGGAAAATAGCAAAGAAAAGTTTTGTATAGTACTTTTTTGTGGCCATCAAGGGTATAAGATCACAAATAAAACAAATGTATACAAGACCAAAAACTCAAATAGAACTTTTGATCAATGTTCATTTTACGGTTTCTCGGGACGTAAGATTTTAAGTTCAATCGGAAGATTGATAAAAGGATTTCTTTATGAATATAGCACTACTCTTATAGAAGTAGTAAAGACGAAGTAAAATGAACATTAGGAATTATCACCATTTGGGATGAGGCTTACTTCCTAGTAATTTTAGAACTCTTGAGCCATACTAGTCACATGTTTGAAATTGCCCATATGCTTCTCCACCTCGGGAAATCTTAATTCGTTTCTTGCGTAGGTTCAACTAGACCATGATATAGAATTATCCCGGTTGTACTCTCACTGTATATTGGTGAGCCGATGGTAACGGGCTTACCTAAATTAGGAGTAGCTCAAATGGCACAAAACGATATGCGTGTGGAACTCTTATGGTAATTCTCTAAGGTAATCACCAATTGTGGTTGCCCTTTCCTACCATTTTACCTATCAAATAATATTATCATGGTGATGCCATTGTACAATAATAAATTTGTTTGCATAATTATCATTGCAAGATGAGAAATGCAATACCGGAAAAAATGTAGAGTAATTATAGGATATACAATCGGTGTAAACAAAATTTTGCACAAGTAGGCGCATACACCAGTGACTTGAAAGAGCGTATGGTTATAATCCTCAAATTAAGGATGAACGAGGCTGCTTATGTAAAATTTCTTTTATACTGGTGGTGTATGATCTATTTTTCCAACAAAGATACAGTGAGGTATGCTTGCTAGATGATGTAGTATGTAATTGCTGGATAATTAAATGAAGGCACACTTTATTGGGTCTCATGCTTTCAGTAATTAATCGACCACAAGAACGTATGATGTCACATTATTTTGTGATGTAATTTGTGATAAATAAATTGTTGACATATTTTTTAATGGCTTAGATTTTTTTTTTTTTTTGAGTTTACCAATCTCCAAACATAATGACTTGAACTTACCCATCGGTGGCCGCGTTGGTTTGCGCTTAGTTCCTTTCACGAGAGGTTCTTGGATTCAAATTCGCCCATCGGTGATTTAAGTGGGGGATTGTGGCGGTGGGATCTTTGCGCTAGTCCCCTTCAAGACTAGTCGGGCATCACCGCTTAGTTTGAGTCCTAGTTAAATCGACCGTGCGGACACCTCACCATAAAAAAAAAAAAAAAAAAACACAATGACTTGAATTTTGACACACCCTCTCAATTTTATCGTTTGTTATTCCAATCTCAATTTTCTCTTGTCTGTTATGCGAATATCTAAATTCGATCCTATCAACGATGTAAGAAAGTAATGGGAATTTGCAAAACATAAGAATTTACGTGATTCAAATAGGGAGCGATGTTCCGCCTACCTATATCCACGTGTAGAAGAGATCCGTTTCACTAATAACGTGAAAAGTGAACAGCTACTTTTTCTCACCTCCTGCCTCTGTTCTAGAGACTTGTTTCACTCTAAATATATATAACTAAACCCTACATAACACATATTACAAAAAATTACCCACATAGCCTAAAATATTTAGCTTTCCCATATAAATCCTCTATGACCCGAACATAAAATGCCTCTGATGGCTCGGGGCGCCACCCTCGTGACCCCCTTGGGCGGCCCCTCGGACTCCGCTCGTTCACGGGAAGTGGGACCCCCATGCTTGTCCGGTCGTTAGGGAGCCTTTCGAACTACCGCGATAATTTCTTGGATAACAAAATATAAGACATCAACCTTAACATGTTATTCCAATTTTCCTTGTATTCTGTCAATCTTTCTACTCATTATTTATCTAGGAAAATAATCACGTGTCAACCACCTAAGTATTGCTTGTATGGAGAAACTTTTGTAGTTGTGGTGGTGTACACAGATGGAGTGAAGACGGGTTAGACATTGCCCTAAATAAACATATGAAATCTTATTAATGAGTTCTTAAGCGTAATGGTGAAGTATACTCTATGGAAAAGGATTTGATTTATAAATATTAATTACAGCTACTACCATAAAATTAAGTGACTAAAATTATCAATATATATCCTTTTCTATTTGATTGCTTAATAAGTGTCATAAGATCTTAACATGTGAAAGTTTATATAATTGTATCGCATGCTGATGTGATCTAAATCTCTTAGACTATTGGTAAATACTATGTGTAGTAATTAAGATCACTCACAAGAGAAAACCCATCTTAGGCAAAGTGAACAGAGCAATGATTTGATTTTAATTTTGATCGAATCATCTTAGATGAAACGGCAATTGACTTGCCATCACAATCTTGAAAACCTCGAACCTAGTTTAAAATAATATATTGGCTTTTTTTTTTTTTCCACAGTACAAAGAATCCGGATTATATGACTTAAACAAATGTGACAAATGCAAGCAATTCGCCTGTTCAGACGCATCTAGTAAAGCTATATTTGCAGGGAAGCTGATGAGATTATTCCAAACGTGAAACGTTCCAACGGAATCTATCATTTGCAAATTAATTGTTTAATCATTCGGTCCACAGTTCGAGGTTTTAAAACACGATGATACCACTAGGCTGGAAAGTTGTCCAACAAATTGTTTTGATCATCGAGTCCTCGGGCAGTCATTTTTTATATTATCCCTTGCGCATCCCAATCGAGACCAAACTGAAGCAACGTGTTTCACGACAAGAGTGAAACATAGAAAGCCACCTTTTGAGGAAACTTTCACTCTTTCCAGTTGGCCTGACCTGCCGCACCTAAAACATCAACAACATGCTCCGCCTGTAGGTGAGCTCGGTAGATCTCGAGCGTCGATTTATGTGGGCTCCACGTGAGGCTGACGCCATCTGACTGCTGATATTCATTGGGATTTTGTGCATCCGATTCATGGAAGTGTGGCCGGGATGCGCACTGAAGCCTCCGGGCCCGACGCCTGGTGACAGCATGATGCCTCGTAGGGGAAACTTGTCACGGGGCACGAAGACTTACATTTTACAAGTCTTTCGAAGAACACGACACAGGGCAATGTAAAGAACAACATCATTATTATTGTGTTATAGGATCCAAAATAGGATCTCTCTTAACCTTTGGCCACCTAATTTATGGGGCCGACATTAAATGTTATTTCTATTTCGAGATAACCATTTTCTCTAGCAAAACTACTTACGAAACGTGTTTCTTTATCGATAAAGTTTTGTCATGCACCTAAAATGATGGATTAGATCCATCATAAGTGTTGATCATGTAGATTGTACAAGTGAGTTCCGCATGATCAATGATTGCAATTGTATTGGGTCGATGGACCAAGTAAGAGATCCTTTATTTACCGCAATGTTTTAGTTGGAAAATTACCGAAATTTAAAAGTTATGAGGCAATGAAGCTAGGAGTCATATCCTTTTGTATGCAATATTTCAGGGTTTAGTGATTAATATGGTTAGGACAGCTTGTAAGATGGAATACTCTCCCTTTTTCTAGAATTTTCCTTTCAATATCATGGATCGGTTGCATACTGTAAGAAGATAAAATCCATATCATACTTAATTCTAGTCAACTTTGTGTTTGAGTTTTGAACGATTAATGCCACCTTGTAATGGAAAGGATTTGATTTTTAAATAGTAATTAAACATATAACAATAAAAATTAGTATTAAAAATTGTTAATATATGTACTTTTTGGTTACTTAACAAGTATCATGAGGTGACACCTTCTTAATATCTGAAAATTCATATAGTTGTAGGGCATGACGGTGCAATCTAAACTTTCTAAACTATTAGTGGTACTATGTATGGTAATTAAGATTACTAATAGGAGAAGGCCCAACTTAACTACTCAGTCGAGGAATAGAATAACGGTTGTATTTTAATTTTGATTAATAAACTCATCTTATTTTAAAAGGATAATTCACTTGCTATCACAACCCAAAAAATCTTGACACCTAATCCAAAACAAGTTATTAGCTTTTTTTTTTACAGTTCAAAGTCTCTGAACTATTTGACTTGAACAAATGTCACAAACACAAACAATTCACATGTTCACATGCATCTAGTATAGCTCCTCCACAGTGTGGCTGGTGAGACTTATTTTGAATGCAAGACGTTGTGACAGAATTCATTGCATACAAATTAAACGCTTTATCACTCGGTCAATAATTGGAGATTGTAAAGCAAAAATTTGACTCAAAGTTATCACCGAATTCTTTTGATCATAGATTCCTTTTGAACAATCATTTTTTATATTAGATGCGAAGTCCGTTACGCCCTCTCTCTTGACCATAACTAAAGTAGCATGTGTTAGCAACAAAAATTAAATATAGAAAAGCACCTTAGATTTTGGGGGTGGTGGGCGGCTCCGGACCCAGCTGACCCAGCCCTGGACCCAAGAAAAAAAAATAATAACATTCTCCGCACGTAAATGAGCCTAGCCAATCATCGACGTTGATTTACGTGAGCCCCATACAAGACCGACCTCATCTAACGGTTGAAATTCACCGGGATCTTGCACACCTCGTTCATGCAAGTGCGGTTGGATCCGCACTAAAACCCACCGGGCCCGACGCCTGGTGACCATAGGGCGACGGCAACATGAGAAGTTTCTTCGGTGCAAGAAGACTTGCAAGTCGTCTCGATGTCTTTCTAAGAACAAAGACATGTCAGAGAAAAAAGCCATACAAAAAATACGTCGTGGGGTTTGGTGTTGTCCATTCGGAGGATGACCTTTCTCAATGACGTCGTGTGTTACGCGAGATGGTCGTCAGTCGACCATTCTTTATCGCCATGGACGACCAGGAGGAGCACAGGGTTTCCACAGACTCTGTTTCTCAGTCCTCCTCAACTTAAACCTAGGGAATTCTGCTGGTGATCTCTCGTTCTCTGAGCAAGATGATGAATTATAATAACAGAGGAACCCAAAAGAAGATACTGATGTTTTTCACAATTCCACGGATTTGGATTCCGATTTTAGTATTTTCATTTCAATGAGGTTCTAACATCGTCACCTGATTTAATTATACTACTTTTATATGTTTTAAGTTTGTATGAATCCTGAGGAAATGAAAATGTTGAATTCATATAGTATAGATGTATGCCTATGCTAGAAGAAAGTATTAACCATTATCTCTTAGGAGACTTACTTTTTTGACTCAGGGAACTATTAGTTTATAAGAGAAGTCGCTTTTTACATTCCGGATTACAGAGATAATGACTTTCTAATGTTTAGAAAAAGTAGTCCTCCTGTATGTATGCTCTCGGTGTTGTCTAGACATGTACCCATAACCGTGTTTACGGTCATATAAAGATGTATTAAAATCATAAAAAAATCTTGCAATAATCTCAAGAATTTTCTAACAATATATTGCAGTAATTGGTTGAATAAGATTAGCATCCAAAAAGTACATTTGCAATTGTAGTTCCAAACAAATATAAAAGTAGTCGACTTGGAATTGTGTGTTGGATATGCTGATTTTGACAATCAATCAATCGCAAATATAAACAAAAAGGCAGCCGACTTGCCGTAAGAGCAATAATTAGCAATGCATATGACAATAATAATATATGTTAATATCACGAAAAATCTCAAATTAATATATTTGTGATAAATTTTGATCACGAAAATCGTAAATTGGTACAATTGTGAAAAATTTACCATCCTTTAGTTCTGTTATATTTGGCAGTTGATGGGTGTATTAGTTTGGGATTTTACCCTCTGTTTGTCATAGGTGTATCAGTTTGTGGTTTTTCGTGATATTAATCCAATTTAACGGAAACTAATGGAGGGTAAATTTATCATAAGTGTAACAGTTTGAGATTTTTGATGGTTAAAAATTAATTAAGAGTAAATTTATCATAAATGTATCAATTTAAGGTTTTTCATGGTATTAACCCAAATAATTTTCATCACAAAATATGACTTACATAGAAATCGGCCATTAACTGACATGTTTTTTCATGTGCCAACAGATGAATATAATTGCCAGAGTCCCTAGTACGTGTTTTTTCGTCAGATTGTTCTCTGCCTTGACAGTGTAACTATTGGATCATAACTTTTTTTGCAATGTTCAATCAAGCTCGTAATGTTTTTTTTTTTTTTGGACTGGGTCCTTTAAATATATGTGTCTTTTTTTTACTTGTATTGGGCAATCTATTCGAAAAATTGACGGAAGTGCTGATAACATGGCATTCAGTTGCAGTTTATTGCCATACTTTGCGGTAGCAGTTAAGAAAAACGAAAACGACCCATTGATTTTTTGGTTTTCATCGTTTACCAGCCATACCTGATTTCAACCAAATAATATCAGAAGAATCAAAGTAGAATTTCTATCACTATTGCTCTTGATTTTAGCTCTCTAAAGAGGAGCAACTTTCTGTGCTCCTTTAGCTTGAAACAAAGATATATAATCAGTGCCAGTCCTTATCCAACCATCAGATGCAATTGACAGAAACAGCGCTGGATTCCAAATCGTGGGCCTAAAAGACATCCATTATCCCCCTCTCTTTACTAAACTTGACAGGACCTTGACATGAAAAGCAAAGCAACGACTTGCGTGGCCAACTCTTATCTATATGATTCGAGCTTCAATAATTGGTAAGTCCAAATTTTGAGGTCACTTTTATTAGGAGCCTGATTCACGATGTTATGTTGTGATCGGTCGTAGAAATTTACAAACTGAGTTTGAAATGATTAAAATCATGAACAGTGACCTTTTTCTTTTCAATTCTCTACCCATGAAATAAATCGGTTTCAATAAATTGACCATCTATACATCCTCGACATTGTATTTAGATCTTTGTGTACAAACTATTATTTTGATTCACGGTAGATAGAATTAAAAGATAAAGATATATCAGTTGATAAACACTAATGATTCAATTTGCTCGGTGTCAATGCACTAATCCTAACCCCACTAACTATATGGGAGATCTAAAGTAGCAATTATATGGACAAGAGACTTTCTACAAGCTGGCTCTGTCTATTAAAATATCAACCACTTTCGAATGAAGTTCCATGAAAAAGCTTTCTTGTTATGGTGTGCCCCTCGAAGGGGGACAACATAGCATGTCTTTTTACCAAAGCAGCTTTTTGGAAAATCCCACCAACATATTGATTGAGGTAAGAACACAAAATTTGCATGATGGACCTATGTTTTTTTGAATTATTCTGTGATCTTATTTTGTAACTTCAAGCTTTCTATTCAATGCGATCTCTCGCAAACTCATGTTATTTTCAAATTATGAGTCATGTGGACTCTGAAATTCTGAATAATTACAAAAAATTGATTCATTTGAAGTGTTTGATATTTTTGATATCTAACACTTCTTGCAGGGACAATTTTTTAAATGAATGCTCAAGATGAATTGTCTATTCGAAGTTGGAAACTTTTTCGTGCTTAAAGTCGATATGTTCAAAATGCTCAGAGATTTTGCATGGCAAATTTACCTGTAATTCACTAATTCCACCAAATAATGGTCAAGATAAACTAATTTGATGAATGATGTGGTATTACTTGAGAATGTAAATGAGACGTGACAAGATGGCAACAAGCAAACCCTGTCCTATATACAGCTTCCTGTTTATACATTATGGATGAGTATAATAATTTCATCTCCTCAAGGTAAAGAGTTTTCTTGAGAAAGGTATGCTGACCAAAATGATGAGAAGCATTTCACTTCTTTTTCCTAAACAGAGTAGGTAGACCATTGTTTAACCCTCTTTGAGCTTGAATACTAGAAGAATTTCTCTCAAATTAACTCTGTTAAGAATCACCCCACACTGGGATAGAACGGAGGTAAAAGTGTTACTACAAGGTGAGCAAAATGGAATGAACTTTCTTGCCCTCACTTGAATCAATTTACGAGTGTCTTTATTGCAGATGAACTTAAATGAAAATTGAAGTGTCCTAAGGTATTTAAGAGCATTCGTTTCTCTATCACACACACTTTTATCCCTTGCATAGTTGCATAGTCCAATTGAGCCTACAAATTCATTTCTAAGAACCACTTGGTGATCATTCCCATACGGGGGCAAGGCGGCTGACATGTCACCATGGAACGGCATGACCGGAGTGTCACATGAAGATAAAGATCCCAAGAGTCCCAATCATCCTCTATTATTATTATGATTATAGGATCCAAAGTAGGATCTCTCTTAACCTTTAACCACCTAATTTATGGGGAAATGATTAATGTTATTCCAATCCATCAATGGGATAACTGTGTTCTCGTGGGAAAACTTCCTGCAAAACGTGATTCTTTACTTTTGATCAACAAAAGCAAACATTATTCTTTACCAGAATTTGTTTTTCATGCACATAGGACCACCGGATCAGATCTGTCATAGCCATTGATCTTGCATACCGCACAAATGAGTCCCACATGATCAATTGCTGTAATTGTATTGGATTGATGGATCGAGTCTAGACAAGAGATTCTTTATTTACTGTAACGTACTTTCAATGGTCATAGTTTGTTGTAGTTGGAAAATTGCTTCTATTTAAAAGTCTAGAGGCAATAAACTTAGGAGTCATGTCTTTTTATATGTAATATTTCAGTATTTGGCGATTAATAGGGTTAGGACCGCCTATAAGATGGATTCCTCTCCCTTTCTAGAATTTTCTAGTTAATATCATGGATCGGTCGCATACTAATATGATGCAATAAGTCAATCACAATGTCCACGTTATACGAATTCTAGTAAACCTTGCGTTTGAGTTTTGAAAATTAACTCCACATTGTTATGAAAAAGGATTTGATTTGTAAATAATTAATTACCCATAAAATTATATAAATCAGTCATATACTTTTTGGTTACTTAATAAGTATCATGAGGTGACACCTTCTTAATATCTGTAAATTTATATAATTGTAGCGCTTGAAGGTGCAATCTAAATCTCTAAACTATTAGTGGTACTCTATGCAATAAGGAAGATCACTTATAGGAGGCGGTGAATAGAATAATAATTGTATTTTAAATTTGATTAAAATCATCCAATTTTAAAAGGGTAATTGACATGCTATCACGACCCCAAAAATCTTAACACGTAGTCCAAAATAAGTTATTAGCATTTTTTTTATAGTATAAAGTATCCGGACTGTTTGACTTAAACAAATGTCACGAACACACACAATTTGTCTGTTCACAGGCATCTTGTAAAGCTCTTTCATAGTGTGGTGGCGAGACTTATTTTAAATGTGAGACGTCGTGATGGGATTTATCGCAGACAAATTGGACGTTTGATCATTCGGTCAATAGTTCGAGATCGTAAGTAAGACAAAATGATTTGACCGGAAGTCATCACCAAATGGTTTTGATCATAGAGGCCTTTCAAACCATCATGTCATGTATTAGATGCAAAGACCACGACGCCCCTCTCTCTTGACCAAACTAAAGTAAAATGTGCTGCACTGCAAAAGTTAAATATAGAAAAGCACCTTGAATTAATCGATGGGGGGACCTTTTCCTTTTTGTGCTGGCTTCGGACCCAATTGGTCCGGCTCTGGACCCAAGAAAAAAAAATAATATCATGCTTTGCACGTGAACGAGCCCAGTCGATCTCCGACGTTGATTTATGCAAGACGCATACAAGAGTGACCTCATCTAACAGTTGAAATTTATCGGGATCTTGTGCACCCTGTTCACACAAGTGTGGCTTGGGATCCGCACTCAAGCGACCGGGCCCAACGCCTGGTGACCAACAGTGGAGACTTGGTGCATGAAGACTTCCAAGTCGTCTCGAAGTCTTTCGGAGCACAGAGACGACAAGCCACAGTAAAAAAGCATACAGACGAGACATTTCTCAATGACGAAATGTGTATTACGCGAATTGAGGACGTCACTCGGGAGATTTCACGATGACGAAATGTGTTATCACGCGAGATGGCCGTCGCTCGGTCCATTGTCTATAGCCATGGAGGAGCACAGGGGTTCGCCATTTTGTTCGAATTTTGTGCTGGGTAAGCTGATGATGACTATCAATCAAGGGCAAATTAAAAAAAAAAAAAAGCAGTCGATATGCTGTAAGAGTTATAATTGGCAACGCATATGACAATGGTAATTTTCATCATAAAATATGCTCGACTTACATAGAAATCGGCTATTAAGTACGCGGATGATAACCGTTTTGTTCCTTTATTTTTTATTTTTCTATTTATGAAACAGGCTTGGAACAGAAATCCGTTTGGTAACGCAGTTTTATTTTTCTATTTTGGGGACAAATTTTTAGCTCAAAAATAAGTTTGGAATAGAAATGAGAAGTGGAAATTTTTTACTTTTCTATTTTTGGAATGGAAACAGAAATAAAAACTTCTCATCGTTATCCGCTTTCCTCACTTCTTCCGCCTAGTTGCCGACCTCCCTCCTCTCTCCACCGCCTCCGTTGCTCCCCGCCCTCCGCCCGCCCAATCATCCAGAAATTTTAAGGCCTATCAAACGAATTTTTTGTGTCGTTATCAAACGCGTTTTTTTGCTCGGAATAAACTTTTTCAAACTAATTTTTTATCATTCAAAATTCATCGAATGTATAAGATTTACAAGCCGACATACATGACTGAGTTACGATCCATTGATAGTTCAAAGTTTCTGTGCCTGCTACTAATTGAAAAGGTTGTACTATGATTATTCATGCAAACAGAGGCTATTCGGTGCCACTGCAGAAAGTATACAATTAATATAAATATCATCAGCTTGGCGCTTTGCTGATTTTGATTCGGAGCCGTACTAGAAAACTTATCGTGAACATAACGAACATCCCATCTATCGTCAATGTCATAATAGTTTGCATCATCCGAAGGAGCAGAAAATGGTAATAATTACAATTAGGAACGTGATGTTAATCGATTCTCCTAATTCTAGCTGGATACGGTGGCTGAAGTCCAGAAACTCATCAGGCCCATCAGCTGGAACTCCTTCCGGGTGCGATTCAACGGGATCGTTCCTTGCATGAAGAGCTCGAGCGTGTTGCACGACGACTGTATGGACTATGGTACTGGACGGACGGATCCATTTCCGTATTCATTAACTGATGCGCCCATTTACAGTGAACCCCTTGCGCTGCCATGCTGGTCGTAGGAAGCAGATCGGCAATTGGGCCGCCAAAAGCCCGGCAAGCCGCGTTGCAGGTATCTCCTTGCATGTTCGCTGCCGCTGGAGGAAGTGGATTGGTATTTCCATTGCTATGAAAAGCCTGGGAATCAGCAGTGTAGAAGATGTCGTCTTGCACAGCCGCCACCATCGAAGGATTGAGGCACGCGGCACTGCCAAAAGCCAGGGAACCGACACCACAAGTATCGTGTTGCACTGCCGTCATGGTCGTAGGAAGCGAATTGACATAATTTGCATTGCCGCAGATATTTTGTGGAATGGTCCACGTCACAATCGGAGTCACGGTCGGAGATGGATTGGGAACAGCGTCTTCACGAAAAGCCGGGGAAGCAGCCGGTCGAGCTTGAGCAGCGGCGGCAGTTGAGGGTGGCAATGCAGGGGAAGGATTGTTGACGGCGTTTTGCGTGATCATAGCGGAGTGGGCGTGCCGCCTTCTTTGCTCGTCGATTCTCTTCCTCAAGTGGCCCACGGCCCTGCAAATTACGGCACACCTTTTTGTTTACTTTCTCGGCGTATTTGTTTCTGATTACGCATAGGACACTCTCTCTTTCCTGCATAATATTTAAACAAAATAAATAAGCATTTCCCTCTTAAAAGAGATTATAATCAACAAAAATGCGTGTAAGAACGGTATGATGCCAAGTTACAATAATAATGATTGTTCGTCGCTTTTAACAATTAAATGATTAATCAAAGAATTCCTTTTATACCCTAATCACTTTGTGGACGGATCATAAACCTAATTATATCATCGATCAAACCCCAACTAATGCATCAAAGTTGGATCAACATAGTTAGAATTCATAAAAAGCACCAAGTTAGATATATTATTAGGACACTTAACTCGTGATACCTATTTGGTGTTTATGAGTCAGGCGAGTCATGTCAATTTAAAATTATAGTATTAAGTAAAGCGATCAGAATATGATTTATGAAATAATTGCGTCAGAAAATTCAATCCAGGCACAACCTATTTATTGAATAGGTATTAGAACATGCTATATAACTCTTCTTTTTTTTGTTGAAATATAACTCATTAAATGGGTCAAATCAGGTAAACAAAATTCAAATGTGGCGAAAAAGAACCTCAATGAGATCTTTGAAATAAAATTTAACTTTTATGACTCATTTCACGAAATTGATGTGCTTGATAAGTTAATAGTATTCTAAACACATTCAAATAATTTTTTAGACAAAAATCAATTAATTCACGAATATTTGGCTTACTTAATTCAGAGAAAAATACAATTTTCAGAAGAAATTTATACGTAATGTCTCTAATCACTTATATTACGGTCATTATTAGTAAGAAGTAGAATAATATAGCTAATTTAATTTAAATTGGTCAATTTCCCCTCATTTTATAGAAAAATTATATTATCTAGTGTCTATTGAACACTTACTAATCATTATTAATGAGAAGAAATTTTTGGTTTTCGATAATTTAATTACAAGAGAAATTCTATTTATTTACTCTAAGCCTCAAGACACTCTTGAAGAGCCTATTCGATATTTTTTCACCACCATCTATTTATTAAAAAGAAACATAATTGTACGTGGGAAGATCTTCTGAAACCTGATATAACATTTTTATCATCATGAGGAAAATCTCACTCCCTCTTGAATTTGTCATCATATTTAAACAAAATAAATTATCCTTTCCCTCTGATAAAAGAAGAAATAGAAAGAAATGAAACAACTAAAATACGTATATCAAAGGTATGATAGAATAATTATGCCATAAATGTACATGCAACCCAAAATTGAGTTACGCTAAAAGCAGATACTATCTTGATTAACCAAGTCACAATGAGAATGGTAGGTTTTGTACAATTAATCTATTGATCAAAGAATTCCGTTTACAACCTTTCTTTTTTTTTTTTTGCGGTTCATTGTGGACGGATCATTAATGCAACTATATTATCGATCAAACCATAACGAATGCTTTAAAATTGGATCAAAATAGTTAGGATACATAAAGAGCACCAAACTTATCAAGCGTGATTTGTTTCTAAACCAAAAAAATTAAAATTGTCAAAAGGCTGACCTAGATCAGATATCACGTTTAAGAGAATGACGATTTATATCGATAAAAGTACGAAGAAAAATATACCAACCCAACGTGTACTTCCAATAGTTAATAACCCAAGAGGAAAGTGACACTTACATTGTGTGGATGCATCGAGTACTCGTACATGATCCGGTGCCCATTCTCGGCCTTGTCGGCTTTTGCACTCAAGCTAGCTTTTGGATTGAAAGTAAAGAGTTTCTTGTAGCCAACTGGCTTACCTTGCGAATCCCTAATTTTATGACTTTGTTTGCCCTTCCAAGTACCTGAGCCAGTAGTCCTATCCACTCTTGATTTGTTCTTCTTCTTCAACATAGTAAAAAAGTAGAACTTCTCGTTTATATCCTTGCCAAAGATCTTCCAGGGTGCGCCACCACCGTACACGTCGCAATCGCGGATGACGTTCAGATCAGGCAACGGTTCTTGATTCAGCCTTTGCAACAAGTAATGAAAAGAGAGGTGTTCGTTGGTGGGTTGAAAGCAAAACCTGGGATGCCTAATCGCCATTGTAATGAACTCGAAAGCAATGACAGAATCTCTCCTTCTTCCTCTCTGGCTTTTTGTTGTTTTCGAATGAGAGGTGCTTGCTCTCTTGCGCTTTTATAAATGTGGACCGAGTACTTTGTAGTGAAGGCCACGGAATTAATGTACACAGGTAGGAGATCTCACTCCCATATTTGATGGAGTATTTATCTTGAATCTTGATAATTCTTGAATAAACTATATTGCGTGGCGTGAGAATATTGGAGGACGTAATAACTAGGAAAAATCAAGCTGTTACTATTGAATTTGCAATAGGAAAATCCTTGTAATTAACCATTTTATGTGATTTGCTTGTATCCAACTGGCACACAAGTAGTTGGATTAGATTCTTGTTCGCCTAACTGGTTCGGACGAGCTTCTGTAATGCCCGGATGAAGAAGCGTAGAACACATTCATGAATCAATTCCATGCTTCCAGATTTTAAAAGCTTGACCAGATTTGACAACAAATCAAATTCCATTGAAAATTCCATCAATTGGTTCCATTGGTGGAGTATTTCAAGGTTATTTCAAAATTTCGTGGCCACCCGGTTAGAAAGTGCCAAGAAAAATTTCGTCGCAAATTTGCGACGGAAAAAAAAATCGTCGCAAAATCCGTCGCCAAAAATTGTCGCAAATTTCGTCGCAAATTAGCCACGAACACTATCCGTCGCAAAGTTCGTCGCAAATAATTCGTCGCAAAATTTTTTTTTTCCGTCGCAAAAATTTGCGACGGATTTTTATTCCGTCGCAAATTTGCGACGGAATTTTTTTTTCCGTCGCAAATTTGCGACGGATTTTTTTTTCCGTCGCAAAAATTTGAGACGGATATTTTTTTTCCGTCGGAAAAATTTATGACAGATTTTTTCTTCCGGCCGCAAATTTGCGACGGATTTTTTTTCCGCCGCAAATTTTTGCGACGGATTTTTTGTTCCGTCCGCAAATTTGCGACGGAATTTTGTTTTCCATCGCAAATTTGCGACGGAAGAAAAATCCGTCGCAAAAATTTGCGACGGATTTCTTTTCCGTCGTAAATTTTTTCCGGTTCAAATTTGCGACGGATTTTTTTTTCCGCCGCAAATTTGCGACGGATGTTTTTTTTTCGCCGCAAATTTGCGACGGATTTTTTTTCCGCCGCAAAATTGCATCGATTTTTTTCCGGTTCAAATTTGCGACGGAAAAAATCCGCCGCAAATTTGTGACGGATTTTTTTTTCGTCGCAAATTTGCGACGGATTTTTTTTCCGCCGCAAATTTGAACCGGATTTTTTTTTTTTTCACGCAAATTTGCGACGGATATTTTTTCAGTCGCAAATTTGCGATTTAATTTTTTTCCGCCGCAAAACTGGTCGTAAATTTGCGACGGATTTTTTTTTTCCGCCGACGGAAGGAATCGACCCCGCGAGTCAAAGTAGTCGGTCTTGAAGCTGAGTTTCGGATACAAGAAAATCCCATCAAAATCCAAGAAGCTCACCGCTCGACCCCGCACAGAACCAATCGGTGGCTCGCCTCGCGACGCTGCTCCAGGAACAGGGAGGAAAGCCCAAATGAAATGGAGACGACGGCGGGGCAAAAGGAGCGACGACGCTGCGGTTCGGATTGCGGCTGCGTTAACCTCGCGTGCTCGCAAAGGAAGAACGTCAAGAGCAAGTGAGATACTTCCCACCAAGTGGGACGAATGAAAGCTTCGGCTTTTGGTGGATTTTATAGTGGGACGGGACTCCTCGTTTCGCCATATTTTTTTTCTTTCTTTTCTTTCTTTATTTTTGTTTGACCCGCACGACAGTTTGGCGTAAACTGCCCCCATGGTCGTAGGAGTCCGCCGCCGACCATGGAGGAGCCAAGGTGGGCAAGAGGGCTCCTTCTTGGGGAGGCCGCACGCACTGCCATTAGCTACCGCTACTTTGGCGGTGGGCGCCGTCACGGAGGAGGAGAAGAGGGTAGCGGGGAGTCGGAGGGGAGGTGGGGCTGGTGGAGGCAGCGGTGCATGGCGGAGGAGCGGCAAAGGAGGCTAGAGAGAGAGAGAGAAAGAGGGAGATAAGTTAGATAGAGAGAGAG